>OY720146.1:43173763-44479177 GCA_963082955.1 Cheilosia grossa
TTGATTGCATAATCAATGATCTAGAACTTACTGGACTTTTCCAATTACTTAGCAGGTAGCTCCAAAGTCAATTTATCAACACGATTTGCCTCCATTGCTTTTTCTCGGCCTTAATTAAGCCCAGGTTATCGGGGGACTGTCCTGCAGTTCCCAGGCCAGGATCTTCTCCGCCATCTTGATTGCGATTTTTTTTGCTAGTCTCGAAGTGTCAAGTAAAGTGTAATTGCGTGCTGAAAATCCTACTTTATTTTGCTGAAATTGATGCTCAGAAAAACACCGAAGTGGCTATTGTGTGTATGGTTGGTTGCAGCCTGGACGATAAGATTGTTTTGGACCCGATAGGTGGCGCTGTTGTTGATCTACTAGAAACTCAACCGATATCAATGAAACTTTATGTGTGTGTATGTTTGGTTGCAACTTGGATGATAATAGTGTTTTGGACCCGATAGGTGGCGCTGTTGTCGATCTACTAGAAACTCAACCGATATCAATGAAACTTTATATGTGTGTATGTTTGGTTGCAACTTGGATGATAATAGTGTTTTGGACCCGATAGGTGGCGCTGTTGTCGATCTACTAGAAACTCACCCAATATCAATGAAACTTTATGTGTGTGTATGTTTGGTTGCAACTTGGATGATAATAGTGTTTTGGACCCGATAGGTGGCGCTGTTGTCGATCTACTAGAAACTCACCCAATATCAATGAAACTTTATGTGTGTGTATTTTTGGTTGCAACTTGGATGATAATAGTGTTTTGGACCCGATAGGTGGCGCTGTTGTCGATCTACTAGAAACTCAACCGATATCAATGAAACCTTATGTGTGTGTATGTTTGAATGCAACTTGGATGATAATAGTGTTTTGGGCCCGATAGGTGGCGCTGTTGTCGATCTAATAGAAACTCAACCGATAACAATGAAACTTTATGTGTGCGTATGTTTGGTTGCAACTTGGATGATAATAGTGTTTTGGACCCGATAGGTGGCGCTGTTGTCGATCTACTAGAAACTCAACCGATATCAATGAAACTTTATGTGGGTGTATGTTTGGTTGCAACTTGGATGATAATAGTGTTTTGGCCCCGATAGGTGGCGCTGTTGTCAATCTACTAGAAACTCAGCCGATATCAATGAAACTTCGTGTGTGTGTATGGTTGGTTGCAAATTGGAAGATAACAGTTTTTTGGACCCGATAGGTGGCGCTGTTGTCGATCTACTAGAAACTCAACCGATGTCAACGAAACTTTGTATGTATGTATGGTTGGTTGCGTCGTGGAAGATAATATTGTTTTGGACCCGATAGGTGGCGCTGTTGTCGATCTACTAGAAACTCAGCCGATATCAATGAAACTTTATGTGTGTGTATGTTTGGTTGCAACTTGGATGATAATAGTGTTTTGGACCCGATAGGTGGCGCTGTTGTCGATCTACTAGAAACTCAACCGATATCAATGAAACTTTATGTGTGTGTATGTTTGGTTGCAACTTGGATGATAATAGTGTTTTGGACCCGATAGGTGGCGCTGTTGTCGATCTACTAGAAACTCAACCGATATCAATGAAACTTTATGTGTGTGTATGTTTGGTTGGAACTTGGATGATAATAGTGTTTTGGATCCGATAGGTGGCGCTGTTGTCGATCTACTAGAAACTCAACCGATATCAATGAAACTTCGTGTGTGTGTATGTTTGGTTGCAACTTGGATGATAATAGTGTTTTGGACCCGATAGGTGGCGCTGTTGTCGATCTACTAGAAACTCAACCGATATCAATGAAACTTTATGTGTGTGTATGTTTGGTTGCAACTTGGATGATAATAGTGTTTTGGACCCGATAGGTGGCGCTGTTGTCGATCTACTAGAAACTCAACCGATATCAATGAAACTTTATGTGTGTGTATGTTTGGTTGCAACTTGGATGATAATAGTGTTTTGGACCCGTTAGGTGGCGCTGTTGTCGATGTACTAGAAACTCAACCGATATCAATGAAACTTTATGTGTGTGTATGTTTGGTTGCAACTTGGATGATAATATTGTTTTGGACCCGATAGGTGGCGCTGTTGTTGATCTACTAGAAACTCAACCGATATCAATGAAACTTTATGTGTGCGTATGTTTGGTTGCAACTTGGATGATAATAGTGTTTTGGACCCGATAGGTGGCGCTGTTGTCGATCTACTAGAAACTCAACCGATATCAATGAAACTTTATGTGGGTGTAAGTTTGGTTGCAACTTGGATGATAATAGTGTTTTGGACCCGATAGGTGGCGCTGTTGTCAATCTACTAGAAACTCAACCCATATCAATGAAACTTCGTGTGTGTGTATGGTTGGTTGCAAATTGGAAGATAACAGTTTTTTTGGACCCGATAGGTGGCGCTGTTGTCGATCTACTAGAAACTCAACCGATGTCAACGAAACTTTGTATGTATGTATGGTTGGTTGCGTCGTGGAAGATAATATTGTTTTGGACCCGATAGGTGGCGCTGTTGTTGATCTACTAGAAACTCAACCGATATCAATGAAAACTTTATGTGTGTGTATGTTTGGTTGCAAATTGGATGATAATAGTGTTTTGGACCCGATAGGTGGCGCTGTTGTTTATCTACTAGAAACTCAACCGATATCAATGAAACTTTATGTGTGTGTATGTTTGGTTGCAACTTGGATGATAATAGTGTTTTGGACCCGTTAGGTGGCGCTGTTGTCGATGTACTAGAAACTCAACCGATATCAATGAAACTTTATGTGTGTGTATGTTTGGTTGCAACTTGGATGATAATAGTGTTTTGGACCCGATAGGTGGCGCTGTTGTCGATCTACTAGAAACTTAACCGATATCAATGAAACCTTATGTGTGTGTATGTTTGGTTGGAAATTGGATGATAATAGTGTTTTGGACCCGATAGGTGGCGCTGTTGTCGTTCTACTAGAAACTCAACGGATATCAATGAAACTTTATGTGTGTGTATGTTTGGTTGCAACTTGGATTATAATAGTGTTTTGGACCCAATAGGTGGTGCTGTTGTCGATCTACTAGAAACTCAACCGATATCAATGAAACTTTATGTGTGTGTATGTTTGGTTGCAACTTGGATGGTAATAGTGTTTTGGACCCGATAGGTGGCGCTGTTGTCGATCTACTAGAAACTCAACCGATATCAATGAAACTTTATGTGTGTGTATGTTTGGTTGCAACTTGGATGATGTAAGTGTTTTGGACCCGATAGGTGGCGCTGTTGTCGATCTACTAGAAACTCAACCGATATCAATGAAACCTTATGTGTGTGTATGTTTGGTTGCAACTTGGATGATAATAGTGTTTTGGATCCGATAGGTGGCACTGTTGTCGATACACTAGAAACTCAACCGATATCCATGAAACTTTATGTGTATGTATGTTTGGTTGGAACTTGGATGATAATAGTGTTTTGGACCCGATAGGTGGCGCTGTTGTCGATCTACTAGAAACTTAACCGATATCAATGAAACCTTATGTGTGTGTATGTTTGCTTGGAACTTGGATGATAATAGTGTTTAGGACCCGATAGGTGGCGCTGTTGTCGATCTACTAGAAACTCAACCGATATCAATGAAACTTTATGTGTGTGTATGTTTGGTTGCAACTTGGATGATGTAAGTGTTTTGGACCCGATAGGTGGCGCTGTTGTCGATATACTAGAAACTCAACCGATATCGATGAAACTTTGTATGTAAGTATGGTTGGTTGCGGCTTGGAGGATAATATTGTTTTGCACCCGAAAGAGATCGACAACAGCGCACATAAAGTTTCGTTGACATCGGTTGAGTTTCTAGTAGATCGACAACAGCGCCACCTATCGGGTCCAAAACACTATTATCATCCAAGTTGCAACCAAACATACACCCACATAAAGTTTCATCAATATCGGTTGAGTTTCTAGTAGATCGACAACAGCGCCACCTATCGGGTCCGAAAAACTGTTATCTTCCAATTTGCAACCAACCATACACACACACGAAGTTTCATTGATATCGGTTGAGTTTCTAGTAGATTGACAACAGCGCCACCTAACAGGTCCAAAATAATATTATCATCCAAGTTGCAACCAAACATAAACACACATAAAGTTTCACCGATATCGGTTGAGTTTCGAGTAGATCGACAACAGCGCCACCTATCGGGTCCAAAACACTATTATCATCCAAGTTGCAACCAAACATACACACACATAAATTTTCATTGATATCGGTTGAGTTTCTAGTAGATCGACAACAGCGCCACCTATCGGGTCCAAAAAACTGTTGTCTTCCAATTTGCAACCAACCATACACACACACGAAGTTTCATTGATATCGGTTGAGTTTCTAGTATATTGACAACAGCGCCACCTATCGGGTCCAAAATAATAATATCATCCAAGTTGCAACCAAACATACACACACATAAAGTTTCATCGATATCGGTTGAGTTTCTAGTAGATCGACAACAGCGTCACCTATCGGGTCCAAAACAATATTATCATCCAAGTTGCAACCAAACATACACACACATAAAGTTTCATTGATATCGGTTGAGTTTCTAGTAGATCGACAACAGCGCCACCTAACGGGTCCAAAACACTATTATCATCCAAGTTGCAACCAAACATACACACACATAAAGTTTCATTGATATCGGTTGAGTTTCTGGTAGATCGACAACAGCGCCACCTATCGGGTCCAAAAAACTATTATCTTGCAATTTGCAACCAACCATACACACACACGAAGTTTCATTGATATCGGTTGAGTTTCTATTAGATCGACAACAGCGCCACCTAACGGGTCCAAAACACTATTATCATCCAAGTTGCAACCAAACATACACACACATAAAGTTTCATTGATATCGGTTGAGTTTCTGGTAGATCGACAACAGCGCCACCTATCGGGTCCAAAACACTATTATCATCCAAGTTGCAACCAAACATACACACACATAAGGTTTCATTGATATCGGTTGAGTTTCTAGTAGATCGACAACAGCGCCACCTATCGGGTCCAAAACACTATTATCATCCAATTTGCAACCAAACATACACACACATAAAGTTTCATTGATATCGGTTGAGTTTCTGGTAGATCGACAACAGCGCCACCTATCGGGTCCAAAAAACGATTATCTTGCAATTTGCAACCAACCATACACACACACGAAGTTTCAATGATATCGGTTGAGTTTCTAGTAGATTGACAACAGCGCCACCTAACGGGTCCAAAACACTATTATCATCCAAGTTGCAACCAAACATACACACACAAAAAGTTTCATTGATATCGGTTGAGTTTCTAGTAGATCGACAACAGCGCCACCCATCGGGTCCAAAACACTATTATCATCCAAGTTCCAACCAACTTACACACACATAAGGTTTCATTGATATCGGTTGAGTTTCTAGTAGATCGACAACAGCGCCACCTATCGGGTCCAAAACACTATTATCATCCAAGTTGCAACCAAACATACACACACATAAAGTTTCATTGATATCGGTTGAGTTTCTAGTAGATCGACAACAGCGCCACCTATCGGGTCCAAAACACTATTATCATCCAAGTTGCAACCAAACATACACACACATAAAGTTTCATTGATATCGGTTGAGTTTCTAGTAGATCAACAACAGCGCCACCTATCGGGTCCAAAACAATCTTATCGTCCAGGCTGCAACCAACCATACACACAATAGCCACTTCTATGTTTTTCTGAGCATCAATTTCAGCAAAATAAAGTAGGATTTTCAGCACGCAATTACACTTTACTTGACACTTCGAGACTCGCAAAAAAATCGCAATCAATATGGCGGAGAAGATCCTGGCCTGGGAACTGCAGGACAGTCCCCCGATAACCTGGGCTTAATTAAGGCCGAGAAAAAGCAATGGAGGCATATCGTGTTGATAAATTGACTTTGGAGCTAGCTGCTAAGTAATTGGAAAAGTCCAGTAAGTTCTAGATCATTGATTATGCAATCAATTAAATAACGATTGAACCCATGACCCTTCATTTGTTTTCTTATCGCGCAGGTCATGCTAGAGAAGCCCTTGTGCCAATATCAAAACCAACTGACAAGTTGACAGACGCGTTAAGGAAAGCCGCCGATGTCTCCATTTGTTATTGTTATTTGTTATTTCTTATCACAAGTATATCTTTTTCTAACTGAATACTTATCCACGGGCGCTATTGTCGATCTCATAGAAACTCCACCGATGTCAATGAAACTTTGTATGTATGTATGGTTGGTTGCGTCGTGGAAGATAATATTGTTTTGGACCCGATAAGTGGCGCTCTTATCGATCTACTAGAAACTCAACCGATGTCAATGAAACTTTGTATGTATGTATGGTTGGTTGCAACTTGGATGATAATAGTGTTTTGGACCCGATAGGTGGCGCTGTTGTCGATCTACTAGAAACTCAACCGATATCAATGAAACTTTATGTGTGTATGTTTGGTTGCAACTTGGATGATAATAGTGTTTTGGACCCGATAGGTGGCGCTGTTGTCGATCTACTAGAAACTCAACCGATATCAATGAAACTTTATGTGTGTATGTTTGGTTGCAACTTGGATGATAATAGTGTTTTGGACACGATAGGTGGCGCTGTTGTCGATCTACTAGAAACTCAACCGATATCAATGAAACTTTATGTGTGTGTATGTTTGGTTGTAACTTGGATGATAGTAGTGTTTTGGACCCGATAGGTGGCGCTGTTGTCGATCTACTAGAAACTCAACCGATATCAATGAAACTTCGTGTGTGTGTATGGTTGGTTGCAACTTGGATGATAATAGTGTTTTGGACCCGATAGGTGGCGCTGTTGTCGATCTACTAGAAACTCAACCGATATCAATGAAACTTTATGTGTGTGCATGTTTGGTTGCAACTTGGATGATAATAGTGTTCTGGACCCGATAGGTGGCGCTGTTGTCGATCTACTAGAAACTCAACCGATATCAATGAAACTTTATGTGGGTGTATGTTTGGTTGCAACTTGGATGATAATAGTGTTTTGGACCCGATAGGTGGCGCTGTTGTCGATCTACTAGAAACTCAACCGATATCGATGAAACTTTATGTGTGTGTATGTTTGGTTGCAACTTGGATGATAATATTATTTTGGACCCGATAGGTGGCGCTGTTGTCAATCTACTAGAAACTCAACCGATATAAATGAAACTTCGTGTGTGTGCATGGTTGGTTGCAACTTGGATGATAATAGTGTTTTGGACCCGATAGGTGGCGCTGTTGTCGATCTACTAGAAACTCAACCGATATCAATGAAACTTTATGTGTGTGTATGTTTGGTTGCAACTTGGATGATAATAGTGTTTTGGACCCGATAGTGGCGGTGTTGTCAATCTCATAGAAACTCAACCGATGTCAATGAAACTTTCTATGCAAGTATGATTGGTTGCAACTTCCAAGATAATATTGTTTTGGGCCCGATAGGTGGCGCTGTTGTCTATCTCATAGAAACTCAACCGATGTCAATGAAACTTTGTATGTGTGTATGGCTGGTTGCAACTTCGAAGATAATATTGTTTTGGACCCGATAGGTGGCGCTGTTGTCGATCTCATAGAAACTCAACCGATGTCAGTGAATCTTTGTATTCGGCTTGACAACACCGCCACCAATCGGGTCCAAAACACTATTATCATCCAAGTTGCAACCAAACATACACACACATAAAGTTTCATTGATATCGGTTGAGTTTCTAGTACATCGACAACAGCGCCACCTATCGGGTCCAAAACACTATTATCATCCAAGTTGCAACCAAACATACACACACATAAAGTTTCATCGATATCGGTTGAGTTTCTAGTAGATCGACAACAGCGCCACCTATCGGGTCCAAAACACTATTATCATCCAAGTTGCAACCAAACATACACCCACATAAAGTTTCATTGATATCGGTTGAGTTTCTAGTAGATCGACAACAGCGCCACCTATCGGGTCCAAAAAACTATTATCATCCAAGTTGCAACCAAAATACACACACATAAAGTTTCATTGATATCGGTTGAGTTTCTAGTAGATCGACAACAGCGCCACCTATCGGGTCCAAATCAATATTGTCATCCAATTTGCCACCAACCATACACACATACAAACTTTCATTGACATCGGTTGAGTTTCTAGTAGATTGACAACAGCGCCACCTATCGGGTCCAAAATAATATTATCATCCAAGTTGCAACCAAACATACACACACATAAAGTTTCATCGATATCGGTTGAGTTTCTAGTAGATCGACAACAGCGCCACCTATCGGGTCCAAAACACTATTATCATCCAAGTTGCAACCAAACATACACACACATAAAGTTTCATTGATATCGGTTGAGTTTCTAGTAGATCGACAACAGCGCCACCTATCGGGTCCAAAACACTATTATCATCCAATTTGCAACCAACCATACACACACACGAAGTTTCATTGATATCGGTTGAGTTTCTAGTAGATTGACAACAGCGCCACCTATCGGGTCCAAAATAATATTATCATCCAAGTTGCAACCAAACATACACACACATAAAGTTTCATCGATATCGGTTGAGTTTCTAGTAGATCGACAACAGCGCCACCTATCGGGTCCAAAACACTATTATCATCCAAGTTGCAACCAAACATACACCCACATAAGGTTTCATCGATATCGGTTGAGTTTCTAGTACATCGACAACAGCGCCACCTATCGGGTCCAAAACACTATTATCATCCAAGTTGCAACCAAACATACACACACATAAAGTTTCATCGATATCGGTTGAGTTTCTAGTAGATCGACAACAGCGCCACCTATCGGGTCCAAAACACTATTATCATCCAAGTTGCAACCAAACATACACACACATAAAGTTTCATTGATATCGGTTGAGTTTCTAGTACATCGACAACAGCGCCACCTATCGGGTCCAAAACACTATTATCATCCAATTTGCAACCAACCATACACACACACGAAGTTTCATTGATATCGGTTGAGTTTCTAGTAGATTGACAACAGCGACACCTATCGGGTCCAAAACACTATTATCATCCAAGTTGCAACCAAAATACACACACATAAAGTTTCATTGATATCGGTTGAGTTTCTAGTAGATTGACAACAGCGCCACCTATCGGGTCCAAAATAATATTATTATCCAAGTTGCAACCAAACATACACACACATAAAGTTTCATCGATATCGGTTGAGTTTCTAGTAGATCGACAACAGCGCCACCTATCGGGTCCAAAACACTATTATCATCCAAGTTGCAACCAAACATACACCCACATAAAGTTTCATTGATATCGGTTGAGTTTCTAGTAGATCGACAACAGCGCCACCTATCGGGTCCAAAAAACTGTTATCTTCCAAGTTGCAACCAAACATACACACACATAAAGTTTCATCGATATCGGTTGAGTTTCTAGTAGATCGACAACAGCGCCACCTATCGGGTCCAAAACACTATTATCATCCAAGTTGCAACCAAACATACACCCACATAAAGTTTCATTGATATCGGTTGAGTTTCTAGTAGATCGACAACAGCGCCACCTATCGGGTCCAAAGAACTGTTATCTTCCAATTTGCAACCAACCATACACACACACGAAGTTTCATTGATATCGGTTGAGTTTCTAGTAGATTGACAACAGCGCCACCTATCGGGTCCAAAACACTATTATCATCCAAGTTGCAACCAAAATACACACACATAAAGTTTCATCGATATCGGTTGAGTTTCTAGTAGATCGACAACAGCGCCACCTATCGGGTCCAAAAAACTATTATCTTGCAATTTGCAACCAACCATACACACACACGAAGTTTCACTGATATCGGTTGAGTTTCTAGTAGATCGACAACAGCGCCACCTAACGGGTCCAAAACACTATTATCATCCAAGTTGCAACCAAACATACACACACATAAAGTTTCATTGATATCGGTTGAGTTTCTAGTAGATCGACAACAGCGCCACCTATCGGGTCCAAAACACTATTATCATCCAAGTTGCAACCAAACATACACACACATAAAGTTTCATTGATATTGGGTGAGTTTCTAGTAGATCGACAACAGCGCCACCTATCGGGTCCAAAACACTATTATCATCCAAGTTGCAAGCAAACATACACACACATAAAGTTTCATTGATATTGGGTGAGTTTCTAGTAGATCGACAACAGCGCCACCTATCGGGTCCAAAACACTATTATCATCCAAGTTGCAACCAAACATACACACACATAAAGTTTCATTGATATTGGGTGAGTTTCTAGTAGATCGACAACAGCGCCACCTATCGGGTCCAAAACACTATTATCATCCAAGTTGCAACCAAACATACACACACATAAAGTTTCATTGATATCGGTTGAGTTTCTAGTAGATCAACAACAGCGCCACCTATCGTGTCCAAAACAATCTTATCGTCCAGGCTGCAACCAACCATACACACAATAGCCACTTCGGTGTTTTTCTGAGCATCAATTTCAGCAAAATAAAGTAGGTTTTTCAGCACGCAATTACACTTTACTTGACACTTCGAGACTCGCAAAAAAATCGCAATCAAGATGGCGGAGAAGATCCTGGCCTGGGAACTGCAGGACAGTCCCCCGATAACCTGGGCTTAATTAAGGCCGAGAAAAAGCAATGGAGGCATATCGTGTTGATAAATTGACTTTGGAGCTAGCTGCTAAGTAATTGGAAAAGTCCAGTAAGTTCTAGATCATTGATTATGCAATCAATTAAATAACGATTGAACCCATGACCCTTCATTTGTTTTCTTATCGCGCAGGTCATGCTAGAGAAGCCCTTGTGCTAATATCAAAACCAATTGGCAAGTCGACAGACGCGTTAAGGAAAGCCGCCGATGTCTCCATTTGTTATTGTTATTTGTTATTTCTTATCACAAGTATATCTTTTTCTAACTGAATACTTATCCACGGGCGCTATTGTCGATCTCATAGAAACTCAACCGATGTCAATGAAACTTTGTATGTATGTATGGTTGGTTGCGTCGTGGAAGATAATATTGTTTTGGACCCGATAAGTGGCTCTCTTATCGATCTACTAGAAACTCAACCGATGTCAACGAAACTTTGTATGTATGTATGGTTGGTTGCGTCGTGGAAGATAATATTGTCTTGGACCCAGGTGGCGCTGTTTTTGATCTACTAGAAACTCAACCGATATCAATGAAACTTTATGTGTGTGTATGTTTGGTTGCAACTTGTATTATAATAGTGTTTTGGACCCGATAGGTGGCGCTGTTGTCGATCTACTAGAAACTCAACCGATATCAATGAAACTTCGTGTGTGTGTATGGTTGGTTGCAACTTGGATGATAATAGTGTTTTGGACCCGATAGGTGGCGCTGTTGTGAATCTACTAGAAACTCAACCGATATCAATGAAACTTCGTGTGTGTGTATGGTTGGTTGCAATTTGGAAGATAACAGTTTCTTGGACCCGATAGGTGGCGCTGTTGTCGATCTACTAGAAACTCAACCGATATCAATGAAACTTTATGTGTGTGTATGGTTGGTTGCAACTTGGATGATAGTATTATTTTGGACCCGATAGGTGGCGCTGTTGTGAATCTACTAGAAACTCAACCGATATCAATGAAACTTCGTGTGTGTGTATGGTTGGTTGCAAATTGGAAGATAAAAGTTTCTTGGACCCGATAGGTGGCGCTGTTGTCGATCTACCAGAAACTCAACCGATATCAATGAAACTTTATGTGGGTGTATGTTTGGTTGCAACTTGGATGATAATAGTGTTTTGGACCCGATAGGTGGCGCTGTTGTCGATCTCATAGAAACTCGACCGATATCGATGAAACTTTGTATGTAAGTATGGTTGGTTGCGGCTTGGAGGATAATATTGTTTTGCACCCAAAAGGTGCCGCTGGTGTCCTAGAAACCTAGAAAGAGATCGACAACAGCGCACATAAAGTTTCGTTGACATCGGTTGAGTTTCTAGTAGATCGACAACAGCGCCACCTATCGGGTCCAAAACACTATTATCATCCAAGTTGCAACCAAACATACACCCACATAAAGTTTCATCGATATCGGTTGAGTTTCTAGTAGATCGACAACAGCGCCACCTATCGGGTCCAAAACACTAGTATCGTCCAAGTTGCAACCAAACATACGCACACATAAAGTTTCATTGATATCGGTTGAGTTTCTAGTGTATCGACAACAGCGCCACCTATCGGATCCAAAACACTATTATCATCCAAGTTGCAACCAAACATACACACACATAAAGTTTCATTGATATCGGTTGAGTTTCTGGTAGATCGACAACAGCGCCACCTATCGGGTCCAAGAAACTTTTATCTTCCAATTTGCAACCAACCATACACACACACGATGTTTCATTGATATCGGTTGAGTTTCTAGTAGATTCACAACAGCGCCACCTATCGGGTCCAAAATAATACTATCATCCAAGTTGCAACCAACCATACACACACATAAAGTTTCATTGATATCGGTTGAGTTTCTAGTAGATCGACAACAGCGCCACCTATCGGGTCCAAGAAACTGTTATCTTCCAAATTGCAACCAACCATACACACACACGAAGTTTCATTGATATCGGTTGAGTTTCTAGTAGATTGACAACAGCGCCACCTATCGGGTCCAAAACACTATTATCATCCAAGTTGCAACCAAACATACACACACATAAAGTTTCATCGATATCGGTTGAGTTTCTAGTAGATCGACAACAGCGCCACCTATCGGGTCCAAAACACTATTATCGTCCAAGTTGCAAGCAACCATACACACACATAAAGTTTCATTGATATCGGTTGAGTTTCTAGTAGATCGACAACAGCGCCACCTATCGGGTCCAAAAAACTGTTATCATCCAATTTGCAACCAACCATACACACATACGAAGTTTCATTGATATCGGTTGAGTTTCTAGTAGATCGACAACAGCGCCACCTATCGGGTCCAAAATAATACTATCATCCAAGTTGCAACCAAACATACACACACATAAAGTTTCATCGATATCGGTTGAGTTTCTAGTAGATCGACAACAGCGTCACCTATCGGGTCCAAAACAATATTATCATCCAAGTTGCAACCAAACATACACACACATAAAGTTTCATTGATATCGGTTGAGTTTCTAGTAGATCGACAACAGCGCCACCTAACGGGTCCAAAACACTATTATCATTCAAGTTGCAACCAAACATACACACACATAAAGTTTCATCGATATCGGTTGAGTTTCTAGTAGATCGACAACAGCGCCACCTATCGGGTCCAAAACACTATTATCATCCAATTTGCAACCAACCATACACACACATAAAGTTTCATTGATATCGGTTGAGTTTCTAGTAGATCGACAACAGCGCCACCTATCGGGTCCAAAAAACTGTTATCTTCCAATTTGCAACCAACCATACACACACACGAAGTTTAATTGATATCGGTTGAGTTTCTAGTAGATTGACAACAGCGCCACCTATCGGGTCCAAAATAATATTATCATCCAAGTTGCAACCAAACATACACACACATAAAGTTTCATCGATATCGGTTGAGTTTCTAGTAGATCGACAACAGCGTCACCTATCGGGTCCAAAACAATATTATCATCCAAGTTGCAACCAAACATACACACACATAAAGTTTCATTGATATCGGTTGAGTTTCTAGTAGATCGACAACAGCGCCACCTAACGGGTCCAAAACACTATTATCATCCAAGTTGCAACCAAACATACACACACATAAAGTTTCATTGATATCGGTTGAGTTTCTGGTAGATCGACAACAGCGCCACCTATCGGGTCCAAAAAACTATTATCTTGCAATTTGCAACCAACCATACACACACACGAAGTTTCATTGATATCGGTTGAGTTTCTAGTAGATCGACAACAGCGCCACCTATCGGGTCCAAAACACTATTATCATCCAATTTGCAACCAAACATACACACACATAAAGTTTCATCGATATCGGTTGAGTTTCTAGTAGATCGACAACAGCGCCACCTATCGGGTCCAAAACACTATTATCATCCAAGTTGCAACCAACCATACACACACATAAAGTTTCATTGATATCGGTTGAGTTTCTAGTAGATCGACAACAGCGCCACCTATCGGGTCCAAAAAACTGTTATCTTCCAATTTGCAACCAACCATACACACACACACGAAGTTTCATTGATATCGGTTGAGTTTCTAGTAGATTGACAACAGCGCCACCTATCGGGTCCAAAATAATATTATCATCCAAGTTGCAACCAAACATACACACACATAAAGTTTCATCGATATCGGTTGAGTTTCTAGTAGATCGACAACAGCGTCACCTATCGGGTCCAAAACAATATTATCATCCAAGTTGCAACCAAACATACACACACATAAAGTTTCATTGATATCGGTTGAGTTTCTAGTAGATCGACAACAGCGCCACCTAACGGGTCCAAAACACTATTATCATCCAAGTTGCAACCAAACATACACACACATAAAGTTTCATTGATATCGGTTGAGTTTCTGGTAGATCGACAACAGCGCCACCTATCGGGTCCAAAAAACTATTATCTTGCAATTTGCAACCAACCATACACACACACGAAGTTTCATTGATATCGGTTGAGTTTCTAGTAGATCGACAACAGCGCCACCTATCGGGTCCAAAACACTATTATCATCCAATTTGCAACCAAACATACACACACATAAAGTTTCATTGATATCGGTTGAGTTTCCTGTAGATCGACAACAGCGCCACCTATCGGGTCCAAAACACTATTATCTTGCAATTTGCAACCAACCATACACACACACGAAGTTTCATTGATATCGGTTGAGTTTCTAGTAGATCGACAACAGCGCCACCTAACGGGTCCAAAACACTATTATCATCCAAGTTGCAACCAAACATACACACACATAAAGTTTCATTGATATCGGTTGAGTTTCTAGTAGATCGACAACAGCGCCACCTATCGGGTCCAAAACACTATTATCATCCAAGTTGCAACCAAAAATACACACACATAAAGTTTCATTGATATTGGGTGAGTTTCTAGTAGATCGACAACAGCGCCACCTATCGGGTCCAAAACACTATTATCATCCAAGTTGCAACCAAACATACACACACATAAAGTTTCATTGATATTGGGTGAGTTTCTAGTAGATCGACAACAGCGCCACCTATCGGGTCCAAAACACTATTATCATCCAAGTTGCAACCAAACATACACACACATAAAGTTTCATTGATATCGGTTGAGTTTCTAGTAGATCGACAACAGCGCCACCTATCGGGTCCAAAACACTATTATCATCCAAGTTGCAACCAAACATACACACACATAAAGTTTCATTGATATCGGTTGAGTTTCTAGTAGATCAACAACAGCGCCACCTATCGGGTCCAAAACAATCTTATCGTCCAGGCTGCAACCAACCATACACACAATAGCCACTTCGGTGTTGTTCTGAGCATCAATTTCAGCAAAATAAAGTAGGTTTTCAGCACGCAATTACACTTTACTTGACACTTCGAGACTCGCAAAAAAATCGCAATCAAGATGGCGGAGAAGATCCTGGCCTGGGAACTGCAGGACAGTCCCCCGATAACCTGGGCTTAATTAAGGCCGAGAAAAAGCAATGGAGGCATATCGTGTTGATAAATTGACTTTGGAGCTAGCTGCTAAGTAATTGGAAAAGTCCAGTAAGTTCTAGATCATTGATTATGCAATCAATTAAATAACGATTGAACCCATGACCCTTCATTTGTTTTCTTATCGCGCAGGTCATGCTGGAGAAGCCCTTGTGCAAATATCAAAACCAATTGGCAAGTCGACAGACGCGTTAAGGAAAGCCGCCGATGTCTCCATTTGTTATTGTTATTTGTTATTTCTTATCACAAGTATATCTTTTTCTAACTGAATACTTATCCACGGGCGCTATTGTCGATCTCATAGAAACTCAACCGATGTCAATGAAACTTTGTATGTATGTATGTTTGGTTGCGTCGTGGAAGATAATATTGTTTTGGACCCGATAAGTGGCGCTCTTATCGATCTACTAGAAACTCAACCGATGTCAACGAAACTTTATGTGTGTGTATGTTTGGTTGCAACTTGGATGATAATAGTGTTTTGGACCCGATAGGTGGCGCTGTTGTCGATCTATTAGAAACTCACCCAATATCAATGAAACTTTATGTGTGTGTATTTTTGGTTGCAACTTGGATTATAATAGTGTTTTGGACCCGATAGGTGGCGCTGTTGTCGATCTACTAGAAACTCACCCAATATCAATGAAACTTTATGTGTGTGTATGTTTGGTTGCAAGTTGGATGATAATAGTGTTTTGGACCCGATAGGTGGCGCTGTTGTCGATCTACTAGAAACTCAACCGATATCAATGAAACTTTATGTGTGTGTATGTTTGGTTGCAACTTGGATGATAATAGTGTTTTGGACCCGATAGGTGGCGCTGTTGTCGATCTACTAGAAACTCAACCGATATCAATGAAACTTTATGTGTGTGTATGTTTGGTTGCAACTTGGATGATAATAGTGTTTTGGACCCGATAGGTGGCGCTGTTGTCGATCTACTAGAAACTCACCCAATATCAATGAAACTTTATGTGTGTGTATGTTTGGTTGCAACTTGGATGATAATAGTGTTTTGGACCCGATAGGTGGCGCTGTTGTCGATCTACTAGAAACTCAACCGATATCAATGAAACTTTATGTGTGTGTATGTTTGGTTGCAACTTGGATGATAATAGTGTTTTGGACCCGATAGGTGGCGCTGTTGTTGTTCTACTAGAAACTCAACCGATATCAATGAAACCTTATGTGTGTGTATGTTTGGTTGCAACTTGGATGATAATAGTGTTTTGGACCCGATAGGTGGCGCTGTTGTCGATCTACCAGAAACTCAACCGATATCAATGAAACTTTATGTGTGTGTATGTTTGGTTGCATCTTGGATGATAATAGTGTTTTGGACCCGATAGGTGGCGCTGTTGTCGATCTACTAGAAACTCAACCGATATCATTGAAACTTCGTGTGTGTGTATGGTTGGTTGCAAATTGCAAGATATTAGTTTTTTGGACCCGATAGGTGGCGCTGTCGTCGATCTACCAGAAACTCAACCGATATCAATGAAACTTTATGTGTGTGTATGTTTGGTTGCAACTTGGATGATATTAGTGTTTTGGACGCGATAGGTGGCGCTGTTGTCGATACACTAGAAACTCAACCGATATCAATGAAACTTTATGTGTGCGTATGTTTGGTTGCAACTTGGACGATAATAGTGTTTTGGACGCGATAGGTGGCGCTGTTGTCGATCTACTAGAAACTCAACCGATATCAATGAAACTTTATGTGGGTGTATGTTTGGTTGCAACTTGGATGATAATAGTGTTTTGGACCCGATAGGTGGTGCGGTTGTCGATCTCATAGAAACTCAACCGATATCGATGAAACTTTGTATGTAAGTATGGTTGGTTGCGGCTTGGAGGATAATATTGTTTTGCACCCAAAAGGTGCCGCTGGTGTCCTAGAAACCTAGAAAGAGATCGACAACAGCGCACATAAAGTTTCGTTGACATCGGTTGAGTTTCTATTAGATCGACAACAGCGCCACCTATCGGGTCCAAAACACTATTATCATCCAAGTTGCAACCAAACATATACCCACATAAAGTTTCATCGATATCGGTTGAGTTTCTAGTAGATCGACAACAGCGCCACCTATCGGGTCCAAAACACTACTATCATCCAAGTTAGAACCAAACATACACCCACATAAAGTTTCATTGATATCGGTTGAGTTTCTGGTAGATCGACAACAGCGCCACCTATCGGGTCCAAGAAACTTTTATCTTCCAATTTGCAACCAACCATACACACACACGAAGTTTCATTGATATCGGTTGAGTTTCTAGTAGATTCAAAACAGCGCCACCTATCGGGTCCAAAATAATACTATCATCCAAGTTGCAACCAACCATACACACACATAAAGTTTCATTGATATCGGTTGAGTTTCTAGTAGATCGACAACAGCGCCACCTATCGGGTCCAAGAAACTGTTATCTTCCAAATTGCAACCAACCATACACACACACGAAGTTTCATTGATATCGGTTGAGTTTCTAGTAGATTGACAACAGCGCCACCTATCGGGTCCAAAATAATATTATGATCCAAGTTGCAACCAAACATACACACACATAAAGTTTCATCGATATCGGTTGAGTTTCTAGTAGATCGACAACAGCGCCACCTATCGGGTCCAAAACACTATTATCATCCAAGGTGCAACCAACCATACACACACATAAAGTTTCATTGATATCGGTTGAGTTTCTAGTAGATCGACAACAGCGCCACCTATCGGGTCCAAAAAACTGTTATCTTCCAATTTGCAACCAACCATACACACACACGAAGTTTCATTGATATCGGTTGAGTTTCTAGTAGATCGACAACAGCGCCACCTATCGGGTCCAAAATAATATTATCATCCAAGTTGCAACCAAACATACACACACATAAAGTTTCATCGATATCGGTTGAGTTTCTAGTAGATCGACAACAGCGTCACCTATCGGGTCCAAAACAATATTATCATCCAAGTTGCAACCAAACATACACACACATAAAGTTTCATCGATATCGGTTGAGTTTCTAGTAGATCGACAACAGCGTCACCTATCGGGTCCAAAATAATATTATCATCCAAGTTGCAACCAAACATACACACACATAAAGTTTCATCGATATCGGTTGAGTTTCTAGTAGATCGACAACAGCGTCACCTATCGGGTCCAAAACAATATTATCATCCAAGTTGCAACCAAACATACACACACATAAAGTTTCATCGATATCGGTTGAGTTTCTAGTAGATCGACAACAGCGCCACCTATCGGGTCCAAAGTTTCTAGTAGATCGACAACAGCGCCACCTATCGGGTCCAAAAAACTGTTAACTTCCAATTTGCAACCAACCATACACACACACGAAGTTTCATTGATATCGGTTGAGTTTCTAGTAGATTGACAACAGCGCCACCTATCGGGTCCAAAATAATATTATCATCCAAGTTGCAACCAAACATACACACACATAAGGTTTCATCGATATCGGTTGAGTTTCTAGTAGATCGACAACAGCGTCACCTATCGGGTCCAAAACAATATTATCATCCAAGTTGCAACCAAACATACACACACATAAAGTTTCATTGATATCGGTTGAGTTTCTAGTAGATCGACAACAGCGCCACCTAACGGGTCCAAAACACTATTATCATCCAAGTTGCAACCAAACATACACACACATAAAGTTTCATTGATATCGGCTGAGTTTCTGGTAGATCGACAACAGCGCCACCTATCGGGTCCAAAAAACTATTATCTTGCAATTTGCAACCAACCATACACACACACGAAGTTTCATTGATATCGGTTGAGTTTCAAGTAGATCGACAACAGCGCCACCTATCGGGTCCAAAACACTATTATCATCCAATTTGCAACCAAACATACACACACATAAAGTTTCATTGATATCGGTTGAGTTTCCTGTAGATCGACAACAGCGCCACCTATCGGGTCCAAAACACTATTATCTTGCAATTTGCAACCAACCATACACACAAACGAAGTTTCATTGATATCGGTTGAGTTTCTAGTAGATCGACAACAGCGCCACCTAACGGGTCCAAAACACTATTATCATCCAAGTTGCAACCAAACATACACACACATAAAGTTTCATTGATATCGGTTGAGTTTCTAGTAGATCGACAACAGCGCCACCTATCGGGTCCAAAAAACTGTTATCTTCCAATTTGCAACCAACCATACACACACACGAAGTTTCATTGATATCGGTTGAGTTTCTAGTAGATTGACAACAGCGCCACCTATCGGGTCCAAAATAATATTATCATCCAAGTTGCAACCAAACATACACACACATAAAGTTTCATCGATATCGGTTGAGTTTCTAGTAGATCGACAACAGCGTCACCTATCGGGTCCAAAACAATATTATCATCCAAGTTGCAACCAAACATACACACACATAAAGTTTCATTGATATCGGTTGAGTTTCTAGTAGATCGACAACAGCGCCACCTAACGGGTCCAAAACACTATTATCATCCAAGTTGCAACCAAACATACACACACATAAAGTTTCATTGATATCGGTTGAGTTTCTGGTAGATCGACAACAGCGCCACCTATCGGGTCCAAAAAACTATTATCTTGCAATTTGCAACCAACCATACACACACACGAAGTTTCATTGATATCGGTTGAGTTTCAAGTAGATCGACAACAGCGCCACCTATCGGGTCCAAAACACTATTATCATCCAATTTGCAACCAAACATACACACACATAAAGTTTCTTTGATATCGGTTGAGTTTCCTGTAGATCGACAACAGCGCCACCTATCGGGTCCAAAACACTATTATCTTGCAATTTGCAAACAACCATACACACACACGAAGTTTCATTGATATCGGTTGAGTTTCTAGTAGATCGACAACAGCGCCACCTAACGGGTCCAAAACACTATTATCATCCAAGTTGCAACCAAACATACACACACATAAAGTTTCATTGATATCGGTTGAGTTTCTAGTAGATCGACAACAGCGCCACCTATCGGGTCCAAAACACTATTATCATCCAAGTTGCAACCAAAAATACACACACATAAAGTTTCATTGATATTGGGTGAGTTTCTAGTAGATCGACAACAGCGCCACCTATCGGGTCCAAAACACTATTATCATCCAAGTTGCAACCAAACATACACACACATAAAGTTTCATTGATATTGGGTGAGTTTCTAGTAGATCGACAACAGCGCCACCTATCGGGTCCAAAACACTATTATCATCCAAGTTGCAACCAAACATACACACACATAAAGTTTCATTGATATCGGTTGAGTTTCTAGTAGATCGACAACAGCGCCACCTATCGGGTCCAAAACACTATTATCATCCAAGTTGCAACCAAACATACACACACATAAAGTTTCATTGATATCGGTTGAGTTTCTAGTAGATCAACAACAGCGCCACCTATCGGGTCCAAAACAATCTTATCGTCCAGGCTGCAACCAACCATACACACAATAGCCACTTCGGTGTTGTTCTGAGCATCAATTTCAGCAAAATAAAGTAGGTTTTCAGCACGCAATTACACTTTACTTGACACTTCGAGACTCGCAAAAAAATCGCAATCAAGATGGCGGAGAAGATCCTGGCCTGGGAACTGCAGGACAGTCCCCCGATAACCTGGGCTTAATTAAGGCCGAGAAAAAGCAATGGAGGCATATCGTGTTGATAAATTGACTTTGGAGCTAGCCAGTTCTAGATCATTGATTATGCAATCAATTAAATAACGATTGAACCCATGACCCTTCATTTGTTTTCTTATCGCGCAGGTCATGCTGGAGAAGCCCTTGTGCAAATATCAAAACCAATTGGCAAGTCGACAGACGCGTTAAGGAAAGCCGCCGATGTCTCCATTTGTTATTGTTATTTGTTATTTCTTATCACAAGTATATCTTTTTCTAACTGAATACTTATCCACGGGCGCTATTGTCGATCTCATAGAAACTCAACCGATGTCAATGAAACTTTGTATGTATGTATGGTTGGTTGCGTCGTGGAAGATAATATTGTTTTGGACCCGATAAGTGGCGCTCTTATCGATCTACTAGAAACTCAACCGATGTCAACGAAACTTTATGTGTGTGTATGTTTGGTTGCAACTTGGATGATAATAGTGTTTTGGACCCGATAGGTGGCGCTGTTGTCGATCTACTAGAAACTCACCCAATATCAATGAAACTTTATGTGTGTGTATTTTTGGTTGCAACTTGGATGATAATAGTGTTTTGGACCCGATAGGTGGCGCTGTTGTCGATCTACTAGAAACTCACCCAATATCAATGAAACTTTATGTGTGTGTATGTTTGGTTGCAACTTGGATTATAATAGTGTTTTGGACCCGATAGGTGACGCTGTTGTCGATCTACTAGAAACTCAACCGATATCAATGAAACTTTATGTGTGTGTATGTTTGGTTGCAACTTGGATGATAATAGTGTTTTGGACCCGATAGGTGGCGCTGTTGTCGATCTACTAGAAACTCAACCGATATCAATGAAACTTTATGTGTGTGTATGTTTGGTTGCAACTTGGATGATAATAGTGTTTTGGACCCGATAGGTGGCGCTGTTGTCGATCTACTAGAAACTCAACCGATATCAATGAAAATTTATGTGTGTGTATGTTTGGTTGCAACTTGGATGATAATAGTGTTTTGGACCCGATAGGTGGCGCTGTTGTCGATCTACTAGAAACTCACCCAATATCAATGAAACTTTATGTGTGTGTATGTTTGGTTGCAACTTGGATGATAATAGTGTTTTGGACCCGATAGGTGGCGCTGCTGTCGATCTACCAGAAACTCAACCGATATCAATGAAACTTTATGTGTGTGTATGTTTGGTTGCAACTTGGATGATAATAGTGTTTTGGACCCGATAGGTGGCGCTGTTGTCGATCTACTAGAAACTCAACCGATATCAATGAAACTTCGTGTGTGTGTATGGTTGGTTGCAAATTGCAAGATAATAGTTTTTTGGACCCGATAGGTGGCGCTGTTGTCGATCTACCAGAAACTCAACCGATATCAATGAAACTTTATGTGTGTGTATGTTTGGTTGCAACTTGGATGATAATAGTGTTTTGGATCCGATAGGTGGCGCTGTTGCTCGATACACTAGAAACTCAACCGATATCAATGAAACTTTATGTGTGCGTATGTTTGGTTGCAACTTGGACGATAATAGTGTTTTGGACGCGATAGGTGGCGCTGTTGTCGATACACTAGAAACTCAACCCATATCAATGAAACTTTATGTGTGCGTATGTTTGGTTGCAACTTGGACGATAATAGTGTTTTGGACGCGATAGGTGGCGCTGTTGTCGATCTACTAGAAACTCAACCGATATCAATGAAACTTTATGTGGGTGTATGTTTGGTTGCAACTTGGATGATAATAGTGTTTTGGACCCGATAGGTGGTGCGTTTGTCGATCTCATAGAAACTCAACCGATATCGATGAAACTTTGTATGTAAGTATGGTTGGTTGCGGCTTGGAGGATAATATTGTTTTGCACCCAAAAGGTGCCGCTGGTGTCCTAGAAACCTAGAAAGAGATCGACAACAGCGCACATAAAGTTTCGTTGACATCGGTTGAGTTTCTATTAGATCGACAACAGCGCCACCTATCGGGTCCAAAACACTATTATCATCCAAGTTGCAGCCAAACATACACCCACATAAAGTTTCATCGATATCGGTTGAGTTTCTAGTAGATCGACAACAGCGCCACCTATCGGGTCCAAAACACTAGTATCGTCCAAGTTGCAACCAAACATACGCACACATAAAGTTTCATTGATATCGGTTGAGTTTCTAGTGTATCAACAACAGCGCCACCTATCGGATCCAAAACATTATTATCATCCAAGTTGCAACCAAACATACACCCACATAAAGTTTCATCGATATCGGTTGAGTTTCTAGTAGATCGACAGCAGCGCCACCTATCGGGTCCAAAAAACTATTATCATCCAATTTGCAACCAATCATACACACACATAAAGTTTCATTGATATTGGGTGAGTTTCTAGTAGATCGACAACAGCGCCACCTATCGGGTCCAAAAAACTATTATCTTGCAAATTGCAACCAACCATACACACACACGAAGTTTCACTGATATCGGTTGAGTTTCTAGTAGATCGACAACAGCGCCACCTAACGGGTCCAAAACTCTATTATCATCCAAGTTGCAACCAAACATACACACACATAAAGTTTCATTGATATCGGTTGAGTTTCTGGTAGATCGACAACAGCGCCACCTATCGGGTCCAAAACACTATTATCATCCAAGTTGCAACCAAACATACACACACATAAAGTTTCATTGATATTGGGTGAGTTTCTAGTAGATCGACAACAGCGCCACCTATCGGGTCCAAAACACTATTATCATCCAAGTTGCAACCAAACATACACACACATAAAGTTTCATTGATATCGGTTGAGTTTCTAGTAGATCGACAACAGCGCCACCTATCGGGTCCAAAAAACTATTATCTTGCAAATTGCAACCAACCATACACACACACGAAGTTTCACTGATATCGGTTGAGTTTCTAGTAGATCGACAACAGCGCCACCTATCGCGTCCAAAACACTATTATCGTCCAAGTTGCAACCAAACATACGCACACATAAAGTTTCATTGATATCGGTTGAGTTTCTAGTGTATCGAGCAACAGCGCCACCTATCGGATCCAAAACACTATTATCATCCAAGTTGCAACCAAACATACACACACATAAAGTTTCATTGATATCGGTTGGGTTTCTGGTAGATCGACAACAGCGCCACCTATCGGGTTCAAAACACTATTATCATCCAAGTTGCAACCAAACATACACACACATAAAGTTTCATTGATATTGGGTGAGTTTCTAGTAGATCGACAACAGCGCCACCTATCGGGTCCAAAACACTATTATCATCCAATTTGCAACCAAACATACACACACATAAAGTTTCATTGATATCGGTTGAGTTTCTAGTAGATCGACAACAGCGCCACCTATCGGGTCCAAAACACTATTATCATCCAAGTTGCAACCAAAAATACACACACATAAAGTTTCATTGATATTGGGTGAGTTTCTAGTAGATCGACAACAGCGCCACCTATCGGGTCCAAAACACTATTATCATCCAAGTTGCAACCAAACATACACACACATAAAGTTTCATTGATATTGGGTGAGTTTCTAGTAGATCGACAACAGCGCCACCTATCGGGTCCAAAACACTATTATCATCCAAGTTGCAACCAAACATACACACACATAAAGTTTCATTGATATCGGTTGAGTTTCTAGTAGATCGACAACAGCGCCACCTATCGGGTCCAAAACACTATTATCATCCAAGTTGCAACCAAACATACACACACATAAAGTTTCATTGATATCGGTTGAGTTTCTAGTAGATCGACAACAGCGCCACCTATCGGGTCCAAAACACTATTATCATCCAAGTTGCAACCAAAAATACACACACATAAAGTTTCATTGATATTGGGTGAGTTTCTAGTAGATCGACAACAGCGCCACCTATCGGGTCCAAAACACTATTATCATCCAAGTTGCAACCAAACATACACACACATAAAGTTTCATTGATATTGGGTGAGTTTCTAGTAGATCGACAACAGCGCCACCTATCGGGTCCAAAACACTATTATCATCCAAGTTGCAACCAAACATACACACACATAAAGTTTCATTGATATCGGTTGAGTTTCTAGTAGATCGACAACAGCGCCACCTATCGGGTCCAAAACACTATTATCATCCAAGTTGCAACCAAACATACACACACATAAAGTTTCATTGATATCGGTTGAGTTTCTAGTAGATCAACAACAGCGCCACCTATCGGGTCCAAAACAATCTTATCGTCCAGGCTGCAACCAACCATACACACAATAGCCACTTCGGTGTTGTTCTGAGCATCAATTTCAGCAAAATAAAGTAGGTTTTCAGCACGCAATTACACTTTACTTGACACTTCGAGACTCGCAAAAAAATCGCAATCAAGATGGCGGAGAACATCCTGGCCTGGGAACTGCAGGACAGTCCCCCGATAACCTGGGCTTAAAAAGCAATGGAGGCATATCGTGTTGATACATTGACTTTGGAGCTAGCTGCTAAGTAATTGGAAAAGTCCAGTAAGTTCTAGATCATTGATTATGCAATCAATTAAATAACGATTGAACCCATGACCCTTCATTTGTTTTCTTATCGCGCAGGTCATGCTGGAGAAGCCCTTGTGCAAATATCAAAACCAATTGGCAAGTCGACAGACGCGTTAAGGAAAGCCGCCGATGTCTCCATTTGTTATTGTTATTTGTTATTTCTTATCACAAGTATATCTTTTTCTAACTGAATACTTATCCACGGGCGCTATTGTCGATCTCATAGAAACTCAACCGATGTCAATGAAACTTTGTATGTATGTATGGTTGGTTGCGTCGTGGAAGATAATATTGTTTTGGACCCGATAAGTGGCGCTCTTATCGATCTACTAGAAACTCAACCGATGTCAACGAAACTTTGTATGTATGTATGGTTGGTTGCGTCGTGGAAGATAATATTGTCTTGGACCCGATAGGTGGCGCTGTTGTCGATCTACTAGAAACTCAACCGATATCAATGAAACTTTATGTGTGTGTATGTTTGGTTGCAACTTGGATGATAATAGTTTTTTGGACCCGATAGGTGGCGCTGTTGTCGATCTACTAGAAACTCACCCAATATCAATGAAACTTTATGTGTGTGTATGATTGGTTGCAAATTGGATGATAATAGTTTTTTGGACCCGATAGGTGGCGCTGTTGTCGATCTACCAGAAACTCAACCGATATCAATGAAACTTTATGTGTGTGTATGTTTGGTTGCAACTTGGATGATAATAGTGTTTTGGATCCGATAGGTGGCGCTGTTGCTCGATACACTAGAAACTCAACCGATATCAATGAAACTTTATGTGTGCGTATGTTTGGTTGCAACTTGGACGATAATAGTGTTTTGGACCCGATAGGTGGCGCTGTTGTCGATCTACTAGAAACTCACCCAATATCAATGAAACTTTATGTGTGTGTATGATTGGTTGCAAATTGGATGATAATAGTTTTTTGGACCCGATAGGTGGCGCTGTTGTCGATCTACCAGAAACTCAACCGATATCAATGAAACTTTATGTGTGTGTATGTTTGGTTGCAACTTGGATGATAATAGTGTTTTGGATCCGATAGGTGGCGCTGTTGCTCGATACACTAGAAACTCAACCGATATCAATGAAACTTTATGTGTGTGTATGTTTGGTTGCAACTTGGATGATAATAGAGTTTTGGACCCGTTAGGTGGCGCTGTTGTCGATCTACTAGAAACTCACCCAATACCAATGAAACTTTATGTGTGTGTATGTTTGGTTGCAACTTGGATGATAATAGTGTTTTGGACCCGATAGGTGGCGCTGTTGTCGATCTACCAGAAACTCAACCGATATCAATGAAACTTTATGTGTGCGTATGTTTGGTTGCAACTTGGATGATAATAGTGTTTTGGACCCGATAGGTGGCGCTGTTGTCGATCTACAGGAAACTCAACCGATATCAATGAAACTTTATGTGTGTGTATGATTGGTTGCAAATTGGATGATAATAGTGTTTTGGACCCGATAGGTGGCGCTGTTGTCGATCTACTAGAAACTCAACCGATATCAATGAAACTTTATGTGTGCGTATGTTTGGTTGCAACTTGGATGATAATAGTGTTTTGGATCCGATAGGTGGCGCTGTTGCTCGATACACTAGAAACTCAACCGATATCAATGAAACTTTATGTGTGTGTATGTTTGGTTGCAACTTGGATGATAATAGTGTTTTGGACCCGATAGGTGGTGCTGTTGTCGATCTACTAGAAACTCAGCCGATATCAATGAAACTTTACGTGTGTGTATGTTTGGCTGCAACTTGGATGATAATACTGTTTTGGACCCGATATGTGGCGCTGTTGTCGATCTACTAGAAACTCAACCGATATCAATGAAACTTCGTGTGTGTGTATGTTTGGTTGCAACTTGGATGATAATTGTGTTTTGGACCCGATAGGTGGCGCTGTTGTCGATCTACCAGAAACTCAACCGATATCAATGAAACTTTATGTGTGTGTATGTTTGGTTGCAACTTGGATGATAATAGTGTTTTGGACCCGTTAGGTGGCGCTGTTGTCGATCTACTAGAAACTCAACCGATATCAGTGAAACTTCGTGTGTGTGTATGGTTGGTTGCAATTTGCAAGATAATAGTTTTTTGGACCCGATAGGTGGCGCTGTTGTCGTTTCTAGTAAATCGACAACAGCGCAACCTATCGGGTCCAAAACACTATTATCATCTAATTTGCAACCACACATACACACACACGAAGTTTCATTGATATCGGTTGAGTTTCTAGTAGATCGACAACAGCGCCACATATCGGGTCCAAAACAGTATTATCATCCAAGTTGCAGCCAAACATACACACACGTAAAGTTTCATTGATATCGGCTGAGTTTCTAGTAGATCGACAACAGCACCACCTATCGGGTCCAAAACACTATTATCATCCAAGTTGCAACCAAACATACACACACATAAAGTTTCATTGATATCGGTTGAGTTTCTGGTAGATCGACAACAGCGCCACCTATCGGGTCCAAAAAACTATTATCATCCAATTTGCAACCAATCATACACACACATAAAGTTTCATTGATATTGGGTGAGTTTCTAGTAGATCGACAACAGCGCCACCTATCGGGTCCAAAAAACTATTATCTTGCAAATTGCAACCAACCATACACACACACGAAGTTTCACTGATATCGGTTGAGTTTCTAGTAGATCGACAACAGCGCCACCTAACGGGTCCAAAACTCTATTATCATCCAAGTTGCAACCAAACATACACACACATAAAGTTTCATTGATATCGGTTGAGTTTCTGGTAGATCGACAACAGCGCCACCTATCGGGTCCAAAACACAATTATCATCCAAGTTGCAACCAAACATACACACACATAAGGTTTCACTGATATCGGTTGAGTTTCTAGTAGATCGACAACAGCGCCACCTATCGGGTCCAAAACACTATTATCATCCAATTTGCAACCAATCATACACACACATAAAGTTTCATTGATATCGGTTGAGTTTCCTGTAGATCGACAACAGCGCCACCTATCGGGTCCAAAACACTATTATCATCCAAGTTGCAACCAAACATACACACACATAAAGTTTCATTGATATCGGTTGAGTTTCTAGTAGATCGACAGCAGCGCCACCTATCGGGTCCAAAACACTATTATCATCCAAGTTGCAACCAAACATACACACACATAAAGTTTCATTGGTATTGGGTGAGTTTCTAGTAGATCGACAACAGCGCCACCTATTGGGTCCAAAACACTATTATCATCCAAGTTGCAACCAAACATACACACACATAAAGTTTCATTGATATTGGGTGAGTTTCTAGTAGATCGACAACAGCGCCACCTATCGGGTCCAAAACACTATTATCATCCAATTTGCAACCAAACATACACACACATAAAGTTTCATTGATATCGGTTGAGTTTCCTGTAGATCGACAACAGCGCCACCTATCGGGTCCAAAAAACTGTTATCTTCCAATTTGCAACCAACCATACACACACACGAAGTTTCATTGATATCGGTTGAGTTTCTAGTAGATTGACAACAGCGCCACCTATCGGGTCCAAAACACTATTATCATCCAAGTTGCAACCAAACATACACACACATAAAGTTTCATTGGTATTGGGTGAGTTTCTAGTAGATCGACAACAGCGCCACCTATCGGGTCCAAAAAACTATTATCATCCAAGTTGCAACCAAACATACACACACATAAAGTTTCATTGATATCGGTTGAGTTTCTAGTAGATCGACAGCAGCGCCACCTATCGGGTCCAAAACACTATTATCATCCAAGTTGCAACCAAACATACACACACATAAAGTTTCATTGGTATTGGGTGAGTTTCTAGTAGATCGACAACAGCGCCACCTATCGGGTCCAAAAAACTATTATCATCCAAGTTGCAACCAAACATACACACACATAAAGTTTCATTGATATCGGTTGAGTTTCTAGTAGATCGACAACAGCGCCACCTATCGGGTCCAAAACACTATTATCATCCAAGTTGCAACCAAACATACACACACATAAAGTTTCATTGATATTGGGTGAGTTTCTAGTAGATCGACAACAGCGCCACCTATCGGGTCCAAAACACTATTATCATCCAAGTTGCAACCAAACATACATACACATAAAGTTTCATTGATATCGGTTGAGTTTCTAGTAGATCGACAACAGCGCCACCTATCGGGTCCAAAACACTATTATCATCCAAGTTGCAACCAAACATACACACACACGAAATTTCATTGATATCGGTTGAGTTTCTAGTAGATCGACAACAGCGCCACCTATCGGGTCCAAAACACTATTATCATCCAAGTTGCAACCAAACATACACACACATAAAGTTTCATTGATATCGGTTGAGTTTCTAGTAGATCAACAACAGCGCCACCTATCGGGTCCAAAACAATCTTATCGTCCAGGCTGCAACCAACCATACACACAATAGCCACTTCGGTGTTTTTCTGAGCATCAATTTCAGCAAAATAAAGTAGGATTTTCAGCACGCAATTACACTTTACTTGACACTTCGAGACTCGCAAAAAAATCGCAATCAAGATGGCGGAGAAGATCCTGGCCTGGGAACTGCAGGACAGTCCCCCGATAACCTGGGCTTAATTAAGGCCGAGAAAAAGCAATGGAGGCATATCGTGTTGATAAATTGACTTTGGAGCTAGCTGCTAAGTAATTGGAAAAGTCCAGTAAGTTCTAGATCATTGATTATGTAATCAATTAAATAACGATTGAACCCATGACCCTTCATTTGTTTTCTTATCGCGCAGGTCATGCTAGAGAAGCCCTTGTGCCAATATCAAAACCAATTGGCAACTTGACAGACGCGTTAAGGAAAGCCGCCGATGTCTCCATTTGTTATTGTTATTTGTTATTTCTTATCACAAGTATATCTTTTTCTAAGTGAATACTTATCCACGGGCGCTATTGTCGATCTCACAGAAACTCAACCGATGTCAATGAAACTTTGTATGTGTGTATGGTTGGTTGCGTCGTGGAAGATAATATTGTTTTGGACCCGATAAGTGACGCTCTTATCGATCTACTAGAAACTCAACCGATGTCAACGAAACTTTGTATGTATGTATGGTTGGTTGCGTCGTGGAAGATAATATTGTCTTGGACCCGATAGGTGGCGCTGTTGTTGATCTACTAGAAACTCAACCGATATCAATGAAACTTTATGTGTGTGTATGTTTGGTTGCAACTAGGATGATAATAGTGTTTTGGACCCGATAGGTGGCGCTGTTGTCGATCTACTAGAAACTCAACCGATATCAATGAAACTTTATGTGTGTGTATGTTTGGTTGCAACTTGGATGATAATAGTGTTTTGGACCCGATAGGTGGCGCTGTTTTCGATCTACTAGAAACTCAACCGATATCAATGAAACTTTATGTGTGGGTATGTTTGGTTGCAACTTGGATGATAATAGTGTTTTGGACCCGATAGGTGGCGCTGTTGTCGATCTACTAGAAACTCACCCAATATCAATGAAACTTTATGTGTGTGTATGTTTGGTTGCAACTTGGATGATAATAGTGTTTTGGACCCGATAGGTGGCGCTGTTGTCGATCTACCAGAAACTCAACCGATATCAATGAAACTTTATGTGTGTGTATGTTTGGTTGCAACTTGGATGATAATAGTGTTTTGGACCCGATAGGTGGCGCTGTTGTCGATCTACTAGAAACTCAACCGATATCAATGAAACTTCGTGTGTGTGTATGGTTGGTTGCAAATTGCAAGATAATAGTTTTTTGGACCCGATAGGTGGCGCTGTTGTCGATCTACCAGAAACTCAACCGATATCAATGAAACTTTATGTCTGTGTATGTTTGGTTGCAACTTGGATGATAATAGTGTTTTGGATCCGATAGGTGGCGCTGTTGTCGATACACTAGAAACTCAACCGATATCAATGAAACTTTATGTGTGCGTATGTTTGGTTGCAACTTGGACGATAATAGTGTTTTGGACGCGATAGGTGGCGCTGTTGTCGATACACTAGAAACTCAACCGATATCAATGAAACTTTATGTGTGCGTATGTTTGGTTGCAACTTGGACGATAATAGTGTTTTGGACGCGATAGGTGGCGCTGTTGTCGATCTACTAGAAACTCAACCGATATCAATGAAACTTTATGTGGGTGTATGTTTGGTTGCAACTTGGATGATAATAGTGTTTTGGACCCGATAGGTGGTGCGGTTGTCGATCTCATAGAAACTTGGACTAGTATCGTCCAAGTTGCAACCAAACATACACACACACGAAGTTTCATTGATATCGGTTGAGTTTCTAGTAGATTCAAAACAGCGCCACATATCGGGTCCAAAATAATACTATCATCCAAGTTGCAACCAACCATACACACACATAAAGTTTCATTGATATCGGTTGAGTTTCTAGTAGATCGACAACAGCACCACCTATCGGGTCCAAGAAACTGTTATCTTCCAAATTGCAACCAACCATACACACACACGAAGTTTCATTGATATCGGTTGAGTTTCTAGTAGATTGACAACAGCGCCACCTATCGGGTCCAAAATAATATTATCATCCAAGTTGCAACCAAACATACACACACATAAAGTTTCATCGATATCGGTTGAGTTTCTAGTAGATCGACAACAGCGCCACCTATCGGGTCCAAAACACTATTATCATCCAAGTTGCAACCAACCATACACACACATAAAGTTGATATCGGTTGAGTTTCTAGTAGATCGACAACAGCGCCACCTATCGGGTCCAAAAAACTGTTATCTTCCAATTTGCAACCAACCATACACACACACGAAGTTTCATTGATATCGGTTGAGTTTCTAGTAGATCGACAACAGCGCCACCTATCGGGTCCAAAATAATATTATCATCCAAGTTGCAACCAAACATACACACACATAAAGTTTCATCGATATCGGTTGAGTTTCTAGTAGATCGACAACAGCGCCACCTATCGGGTCCAAAACACTATTATCATCCAAGTTGCAACCAACCATACACACACATAAAGTTGATATCGGTTGAGTTTCTAGTAGATCGACAACAGCGCCACCTATCGGGTCCAAAAAACTGTTATCTTCCAATTTGCAACCAACCATACACACACATAAAGTTTCATCGATATCGGTTGAGTTTCTAGTAGATCGACAACAGCGCCACCTATCGGGTCCAAAACACTATTATCATCCAAGTTGCAACCAACCATACACACACATAAAGTTGATATCGGTTGAGTTTCTAGTAGATCGACAACAGCGCCACCTATCGGGTCCAAAAAACTGTTATCTTCCAATTTGCAACCAACCATACACACACATAAAGTTTCATCGATATCGGTTGAGTTTCTAGTAGATCGACAACAGCGCCACCTATCGGGTCCAAAATAATATTATCATCCAAGTTGCAACCAAACATACACACATATAAAGTTTCATCGATATCGGTTGAGTTTCTAGTAGATCGACAACAGCGTCACCTATCGGGTCCAAAACAATATTATCATCCAAGTTGCAACCAAACATACAAACACACAAAGTTTCATTGATATCGGTTGAGTTTCTAGTAGATCGACAACAGCGCCACCTAACGGGTCCAAAACACTATTATCATTCAAGTTGCAACCAAACATACACACACATAAAGTTTCATCGATATCGGTTGAGTTTCTAGTAGATCGACAACAGCGCCACCTATCGGGTCCAAAAATCTATTATCATCCAAGTTGCAACCAACCATACACACACATAAAGTTTCATTGATATCGGTTGAGTTTCTAGTAGATCGACAACAGCGCCACCTATCGGGTCCAAAAAACTGTTATCTTCCAATTTGCAACCAACCATACACACACATAAAGTTTCATTGATATCGGTTGAGTTTCTAGTAGATTGACAACAGCGCCACCTATCGGGTCCAAAATAATATTATCATCCAAGTTGCAACCAAACATACACACACACGAAGTTTCATTGATATCGGTTGAGTTTCTAGTAGATTGACAACAGCGCCACCTATCGGGTCCAAAATAATATTATCATCCAAGTTGCAACCAAACATACACACACATAAAGTTTCATCGATATCGGTTGAGTTTCTAGTAGATCGACAACAGCGCCACCTATCGGGTCCAAAACACTATTATCATCCAAGTTGCAACCAACCATACACACACATAAAGTTTCATTGATATCGGTTGAGTTTCTGGTAGATCGACAACAGCGCCACCTATCGGGTCCAAAAAACTATTATCTTGCAATTTGCAACCAACCATACACACACACGAAGTTTCATTGATATCGGTTGAGTTTCAAGTAGATCGACAACAGCGCCACCTATCGGGTCCAAAACACTATTATCATCCAATTTGCAACCAAACATACACACACATAAAGTTTCATTGATATCGGTTGAGTTTCCTGTAGATCGACAACAGCGCCACCTATCGGGTCCAAAACACTATTATCTTGCAATTTGCAACCAACCATACACACACACGAAGTTTCATTGATATCGGTTGAGTTTCTAGTAGATCGACAACAGCGCCACCTAACGGGTCCAAAACACTATTATCATCCAAGTTGCAACCAAACATACACACACATAAAGTTTCATTGATATCGGTTGAGTTTCTAGTAGATCGACAACAGCGCCACCTATCGGGTCCAAAACACTATTATCATCCAAGTTGCAACCAAAAATACACACACATAAAGTTTCATTGATATTGGGTGAGTTTCTAGTAGATCGACAACAGCGCCACCTATCGGGTCCAAAACACTATTATCATCCAAGTTGCAACCAAACATACACACACATAAAGTTTCATTGATATTGGGTGAGTTTCTAGTAGATCGACAACAGCGCCACCTATCGGGTCCAAAACACTATTATCATCCAAGTTGCAACCAAACACACACACATAAAGTTTCATTGATATAGGTTGAGTTTCTAGTAGATCGACAACAGCGCCACCTATCGGGTCCAAAACACTATTATCATCCAAGTTGCAACCAAACATACACACACATAAAGTTTCATTGATATCGGTTGAGTTTCTAGTAGATCAACAACAGCGCCACCTATCGGGTCCAAAACAATCTTATCGTCCAGGCTGCAACCAACCATACACACAATAGCCACTTCGGTGTTGTTCTGAGCATCAATTTCAGCAAAATAAAGTAGGTTGACACTTCGTGACTCGCAAAAAAATCGCAATCAAGATGGCGGAGAAGATCCTGGCCTGGGAACTGCAGGACAGTCCCCCGATAACCTGGGCTTAATTAAGGCCGAGAAAAAGCAATGGAGGCATATCGTGTTGATAAATTGACTTTGGAGCTAGCTGCTAAGTAATTGGAAAAGTCCAGTAAGTTCTAGATCATTGATTATGCAATCAATTAAATAACGATTGAACCCATGACCCTTCATTTGTTTTCTTATCGCGCAGGTCATGCTGGAGAAGCCCTTGTGCCAATATCAAAACCAATTGGCAAGTCGACAGACGCGTTAAGGAAAGCCGCCGATGTCTCCATTTGTTATTGTTATTTGTTATTTCTTATCACAAGTATATCTTTTTCTAACTGAATACTTATCCACGGGCGCTATTGTCGATCTCATAGAAACTCAACCGATGTCAATGAAACTTTGTATGTATGTATGGTTGGTTGCGTCGTGGAAGATAATATTGTTTTGGACCCGATAAGTGGCGCTCTTATCGATCTACTAGAAACTCAACCGATGTCAACGAAACTTTGTATGTATGTATGGTTGGTTGCGTCGTGGAAGATAATATTGTCTTGGACCCGATAGGTGGCGCTGTTGTTGATCTACTAGAAACTCAACCGATATCAATGAAACTTTATGTGTGTGTATGTTTGGTTGCAACTTGGATGATAATAGTGTTCTGGACCCGATAGGTGGCGCTGTTGTCGATCTACTAGAAACTCAACCGATATCAATGAAACCTTATGTGTGTATGTTTGGTTGCAACTTGGATGATAATAGTGTTTTGGACCCGATAGGTGGCGCTGTTGTCGATCTACTAGAAACTCAACCGATATCAATGAAACTTTATGTGTGTGTATGTTTGGTTGCAACTTGGATGATAATAGTGTTTTAGGACCGATAGGTGGCGCTGTTGTCGATGTACTAGAAACTCAACCGATATCAATGAAACTATATGTGTGTGTATTTTTGGTTGCAACTTGGATGATAATAGTGTTTTGGACCCGATAGGTGGCGCTGTTGTCGATCTACTAGAAACTCAACCGATATCAATGAAACTTTATGTGTGTGTATGTTTGGTTGCAACTTGGATGATAATAGTGTTTTGGACCCGATAGGTGGCGCTGTTGTCGATCTACTAGAAACTCAACCGATATCAATGAAACTTCGTGTGTGTGTATGGTTGGTTGCAACTTGGATGATAATAGTGTTTTGGACCCGATAGGCGGCGCTGTTGTCGATCTACTAGAAACTCAACCGATATCAATGAAACTTTATGTGTGTGTATGTTTGGTTGCAACTTGGATGATAATAGTGTTTTGGACCCGATAGGTGGCGCTGTTGTCGATCTACTAGAAACTCAACCGATATCAATGAAACTTCGTGTGTGTTTATGTTTGGTTGCAACTTGGATGATAATAGTGTTTTGGACCCGTTAGGTGGCGCTGTTGTCGATCTACTAGAAACTCAACCGATATCAATGAAACTTTATGTGTATGTATGTTTGGTTGCAACTTGGATGATAATAGTGTTTTGGACCCGATAGGTGGCGCTGTTGTCGATCTACTAGAAACTCACCCAATATCAATGAAACCTTATGTGTGTGTATGTTTGGTTGCAACTTGGATGATAATAGTGTTTTGGACCCGATAGGTGGCGCTGTTGTCGATCTACTAGAAACTCAACCGATATCAATGAAACTTTATGTGTGTGTATGTTTGGTTGCAACTTGGAGGATAATAGTGTTTTGGACCCGATAGGTGGCGCTGTTGTCGATCTACCAGAAACTCAACCGCTATCAATGAAACTTTATGTGTGTGTATGTTTGGTTGCAAATTGGATGATAATAGTGTTTTGGACCCGATAGGTGGCGCTGTTGTCGATCTACCAGAAACTCAACCGATATCAATGAAACTTTATGTGTGTGTATGTTTGGTTGCAACTTGGATGATAATAGTGTTTTGGACCCGTTAGGTGGCGCTGTTGTCGATCTACTAGAAACTCAACCGATATCAGTGAAACTTCGTGTGTGTGTATGGTTGGTTGCAAATTGCAAGATAATAGTTTTTTGGACCCGATAGGTGGCGCTGTTGTCGATCTACTAGAAACTCATCCGATATCAATGAAACTTTATGTGTGTGTATGTTTGGTTGCAACTTGGATTATAATAGTATTTTGGACCCGATAGGTGGTGCTGTTGTCGATCTACTAGAAACTCAGCCGATATCAATGAAACTTTACGTGTGTGTATGTTTGGCTGCAACTTGGATGATAATAGTGTTTTGGACCCGATAGGTGGCGCTGTTGTCGATCTACTAGAAACTCAGCCGATATCAATGAAACTTCGTGTGTGTGTATGTGTGGTTGCAACTTGGATGATAATAGTGTTTTGGACCCGATAGGTGGCGCTGTTGTCGATCTACTAGAAACTCAACCGATATCAATGAAACTTTATGTGTATGTATGTTTGGTTGGAACTTGGATGATAATAGTGTTTTGGACCCGATAGGTGGCGCTGTTGTCGATCTACTAGAAACTCAACCGATATCAATGAAACTTTATGTGTGTGTATGTTTGGTTGCAACTTGGATGATAATAGTGTTTTGGACCCGATAGGTGGTGCTGTTGTCGATCTACTAGAAACTCAGCCGATATCAATGAAACTTTACGTGTGTGTATGTTTGGCTGCAACTTGGATGATAATACTGTTTTGGACCCGATATGTGGCGCTGTTGTCGATCTACTAGAAACTCAACCGATATCAATGAAACTTCGTGTGTGTGTATGTGTGGTTGCAACTTAGATGATAATAGTGTTTTGGACCCGATAGGTTGCGCTGTTGTCGATTTACTAGAAACGACAACAGCGCCACCTATCGGGTCCAAAAAACTATTATCTTGCAAATTGCAACCAACCATACACACACACGAAGTTTCACTGATATCGGTTGAGTTTCTAGTAGATCGACAACAGCGCCACATATCGGGTCCAAAACAGTATTATCATCCAAGTTGCAGCCAAACATACACACACGTAAAGTTTCATTGATATCGGCTGAGTTTCTGGTAGATCGACAACAGCGCCACCTATCGGGTCCAAAACACTATTATCATCCAAGTTGCAACCAAACATACACACACATAAGGTTTCATTGATATCGGTTGAGTTTCTAGTAGATCGACAACAGCGCCACCTATCGGGTCCAAAACACTATTATCATCCAATTTGCAACAAATCATACACACACATAAAGTTTCATTGATATCGGTTGAGTTTCCTGTAGATCGACAACAGCGCCACCTATCGGGTCCAAAACACTATTATCATCCAAGTTGCAACCAAACATACACACACATAAAGTTTCATTGATATCGGTTGAGTTTCTAGTAGATCGACAACAGCGCCACCTATCGGGTCCAAAACACTATTATCATCCAAGTTGCAACCAAACATACACACACATAAAGTTTCATTGGTATTGGGTGAGTTTCTAGTAGATCGACAACAGCGCCACCTATCGGGTCCAAAACACTATTATCATCCAAGTTGCAACCAAACATACACACACATAAAGTTTCATTGATATTGGGTGAGTTTCTAGTAGATCGACAACAGCGCCACCTATCGGGTCCAAAACACTATTATCATCCAATTTGCAACCAAACATACACACACATAAAGTTTCATTGATATCGGTTGAGTTTCCTGTAGATCGACAACAGCGCCACCTATCGGGTCCAAAAAACTGTTATCTTCCAATTTGCAACCAACCATACACACACACGAAGTTTCATTGATATCGGTTGAGTTTCTAGTAGATTGACAACAGCGCCACCTATCGGGTCCAAAATAATAGTATCATCCAAGTTGCAACCAAACATACACACACATAAAGTTTCATCGATATCGGTTGAGTTTCTAGTAGATCGACAACAGCGCCACCTATCGGGTCCAAAAAACTATTATCATCCAAGTTGCAACCAAACATACACACACATAAAGTTTCATTGATATCGGTTGAGTTTCTAGTAGATCGACAACAGCGCCACCTATCGGGTCCAAAACACTATTATCATCCAAGTTGCAACCAAACATACACACACATAAAGTTTCATTGATATCGGTTGAGTTTCTAGTAGATCAACAACAGCGCCACCTATCGGGTCCAAAACAATCTTATCGTCCAGGCTGCAACCAACCATACACACAATAGCCACTTCGGTGTTTTTCTGAGCATCAATTTCAGCAAAATAAAGTAGGATTTTCAGCACGCAATTACACTTTACTTGACACTTCGAGACTCGCAAAAAAATCCCAATCAAGATGGCGGAGAAGATCCTGGCCTGGGAACTGCAGGACAGTCCCCCGATAACCTGGGCTTAATTAAGGCCGAGAAAAAGCAATGGAGGCATATCGTGTTGATAAATTGACTTTGGAGCTAGCTGCTAAGTAATTGGAAAAGTCCAGTAAGTTCTAGATCATTGATTATGTAATCAATTAAATAACGATTGAACCCATGACCCTTCATTTGTTTTCTTATCGCGCAGGTCATGCTAGAGAAGCCCTTGTGCCAATATCAAAACCAATTGGCAAGTTGACAGACGCGTTAAGGAAAGCCGCCGATGTCTCCATTTGTTATTGTTATTTGTTATTTCTTATCACAAGTATATCTTTTTCTAAGTGAATACTTATCCACGGGCGCTATTGTCGATCTCACAGAAACTCAACCGATGTCAATGAAACTTTGTATGTGTGTATGGTTGGTTGCGTCTTGGAAGATAATATTGTTTTGGACCCGATAAGTGGCGCTCTTATCGATCTACTAGAAACTCAACCGATGTCAACGAAACTTTGTATGTATGTATGGTTGGTTGCGTCGTGGAAGATAATATTGTCTTGGACCCGATAGGTGGCGCTGTTGTTGATCTACTAGAAACTCAACCGATATTAATGAAACTTTATGTGTGTGTATGTTTGGTTGCAACTTGGATGATAATAGTGTTTTGGACCCGATAGGTGGCGCTGTTGTCGATCTACTAGAAACTCAACCGATATCAATGAAAATTTATGTGTGTGTATGTTTGGTTGCAAATTGGATGATAACAGTGTTTTGGACCCGATAGGTGGCGCTGTTGTCGATCTACTAGAAACTCAACCGATATCAATGAAACTTTATGTGTGTGTATGTTTGGTTGCAACTTGGATGTTAATAGTGTTTTGGACCCGATAGGTGGCGCTGTTGTCGATGTACTAGAAACTCAACCGATATCAATGAAACTTTATGTGTATGTATGTTTGTTTGGAACTTGGATGATAATAGTGTTTTGGACCCGATAGGTGGCGCTGTTGTCGATCTACTAGAAACTCAACCGATATCAATGAAACTTTATGTGTATGTATGTTTGGTTGCAACTTGGATGATAATAGTGTTTTGGACCCGTTAGGTGGCGCTGTTGTCGATCTACTAGAAACTCAACCGATATCAATGAAACTTCGTGTGTGTGTATGTGTGGTTGCAACTTGGATGATAATAGTGTTTTGGACCCGATAGGTGGCGCTGTTGTCGATCTACTAGAAACTCAACCGATATCAATGAAACTTTATGTGTATGTATGTTTGGTTGGAACTTGGATGATAATAGTGTTTTGGACCCGTTAGGTGGCGCTGTTGTCGATCTACTAGACACTCAACCGATATCAATGAAACTTCGTGTGTGTGTATGTGTGGTTGCAACTTGGATGATAATAGTGTTTTGGACCCGATAGGTGGCGCTGTTGTCGATCTACTAGAAACTCAACCGATATCAATGAAACTTCGTGTGTGTGTATGTTTGGTTGCAACTTGGATGATAATAGTGTTTTGGACCCGATAGGTGGCGCTGTTGTCGATCTACTAGAAACTCAACCGATATCAATGAAACTTTATGTGTATGTATGTTTGTTTGGAACTTGGATGATAATAGTGTTTTGGACCCGGTAGGTGGCGCTGTTGTCGATCTACTAGAAACTCAACCGATATCAATGAAACTTTATGTGTGTGTATGTTTGGTTGCAACTTGGATGATAACAGTGTTTTGGACCCGATAGGTGGTGCTGTTGTCGATCTACTAGAAACGACAACAGCGCCACCTATCGGGTCCAAAAAACTATTATCTTGCAATTTGAAACCAACCATACACACACACGAAGTTTCACTGATATCGGTTGAGTTTCTAGTAGATCGACAACAGCGCCACCTAACGGGTCCAAAACACTTTTATCATCCAAGTTGCAACCAAACATACACACACATAAAGTTTCATTGATATCGGTTGAGTTTCTGGTTGATCGACAACAGCGCCACCTATCGGGTCCAAAACACAATTATCATCCAAGTTGCAACCAAACATACACACACATAAGGTTTCATTGATATCGGTTGAGTTTCTAGTAGATCGACAACAGCACCACCTATCGGGTCCAAAACACTTTTATCATCCAAGTTGCAACCAAACATACACACACATAAAGTTTCATTGATATCGGTTGAGTTTCTGGTTGATCGACAACAGCGCCACCTATCGGGTCCAAAACACAATTATCATCCAAGTTGCAACCAAACATACACACACATAAGGTTTCATTGATATCGGTTGAGTTTCTAGTAGATCGACAACAGCACCACCTATCGGGTCCAAAACACTATTATCATCCAATTTGCAACCAAACATACACACACATAAAGTTTCATTGATATCGGTTGAGTTTCTGGTAGATCGACAACAGCGCCACCTATCGGGTCCAAAACACAGTTATCATCCAAGTTGCAACCAAACATACACACACATAAGGTTTCATTGATATCGGTTGAGTTTCTAGTAGATCGACAACAGCGCCACCTATCGGGTCCAAAACACTATTATCATCCAATTTGCAACCAAACATACACACACATAAAGTTTCATTGATATCGGTTGAGTTTCCTGTAGATCGACAACAGCGCCACCTATCGGGTCCAAAACACTATTATCATCCAAGTTGCAACCAAACATACACACACATAAAGTTTCATTGATATCGGTTGAGTTTCTAGTAGATCGACAACAGCGCCACCTATCGGGTCCAAAACACTATTATCATCCAAGTTGCAACCAAACATACACACACATAAAGTTTCATTGATATTGAGTGAGTTTCTAGTAGATCGACAACAGCGCACCCTATCGGGTCCAAAACACTATTATCATCCAAGTTCCAACCAAACATACATACACATAAAGTTTCATTGATATCGGTTGAGTTTCTAGTAGATCGACAACAGCGCCACCTATCGGGTCCAAAACACTATTATCATCCAAGTTGCAACCACACATACACACACATAAAGTTTCATTGATATCGGTTGAGTTTCTAGTACATCGACAACAGCGCCACCTATCGGGTCCAAAACACTATTAACATCCAAATTGCAAGCAAACATACACACACATAAAGTTTCATCGATATCGGTTGAGTTTCTAGTAGATCGACAACAGCGCCACCTATCGGGTCCAAAACACTATTATCATCCAATTTGCAACCAAACATACACACACATAAATTTTCATTGATATCGGTTGAGTTTCTAGTAGATCGACAACAGCGCCACCTATCGGGTCCAAAACACTATTAACATCCAAATTGCAACCAAACATACACACACATAAAGTTTCATCGATATCGGTTGAGTTTCTAGTAGATCGACAACAGCGCCACCTATCGGGTCCAAAACACTATTATCATCCAATTTGCAACCAAACATACACACACATAAATTTTCATTGATATCGGTTGAGTTTCTAGTAGATCGACAACAGCGCCACCTATCGGGTCCAAAACACTATTATCATCCAAGTTGCAACCAAACATACACACACATAAAGTTTCATTGATATCGGTTGAGTTTCTAGTAGATTGACAACAGCGCCACCTATCGGGTCCAAAATAATAGTATAATCCAAGTTGCAACCAAACATACACATACATAAAGTTTCATCGATATCGGTTGAGTTTCTAGTAGATCGACAACAGCGCCACCTGTCGGGTCCAAAAAACTATTATCTTGCAATTTGCAACCAACCATACACACACACGAAGTTTCACTGATATCGGTTGAGTTTCTAGTAGATCGACAACAGCGCCACCTAACGGGTCCAAAACACTATTATCATCCAAGTTGCAACCAAACATACACACACATAAAGTTTCATTGATATCGGTTGAGTTTCTGGTAGATCGACAACAGCGCCACCTATCGGGTCCAAAACACAGTTATCATCCAAGTTGCAACCAAACATACACACACATAAGGTTTCATTGATATCGGTTGAGTTTCTAGTAGATCGACAACAGCGCCACCTATCGGGTCCAAAACACTATTATCATCCAATTTGCAACCAAACATACACACACATAAAGTTTCATTGATATCGGTTGAGTTTCCTGTAGATCGACAACAGCGCCACCTATCGGGTCCAAAACACTATTATCATCCAAGTTGCAACCAAACATACACACACATAAAGTTTCATTGATATCGGTTGAGTTTCTAGTAGATCGACAACAGCGCCACCTATCGGGTCCAAAACACTATTATCATCCAAGTTGCAACCAAACATACACACACATAAAGTTTCATTGATATTGAGTGAGTTTCTAGTAGATCGACAACAGCGCCACCTATCGGGTCCAAAACACTATTATCATCCAAGTTCCAACCAAACATACATACACATAAAGTTTCATTGATATCGGTTGAGTTTCTAGTAGATCGACAACAGCGCCACCTATCGGGTCCAAAACACTATTATCATCCAAGTTGCAACCACACATACACACACATAAAGTTTCATTGATATCGGTTGAGTTTCTAGTACATCGACAACAGCGCCACCTATCGGGTCCAAAACACTATTAACATCCAAATTGCAAGCAAACATACACACACATAAAGTTTCATCGATATCGGTTGAGTTTCTAGTAGATCGACAACAGCGCCACCTATCGGGTCCAAAACACTATTATCATCCAATTTGCAACCAAACATACACACACATAAATTTTCATTGATATCGGTTGAGTTTCTAGTAGATCGACAACAGCGCCACCTATCGGGTCCAAAACACTATTAACATCCAAATTGCAACCAAACATACACACACATAAAGTTTCATCGATATCGGTTGAGTTTCTAGTAGATCGACAACAGCGCCACCTATCGGGTCCAAAACACTATTATCATCCAATTTGCAACCAAACATACACACACATAAATTTTCATTGATATCGGTTGAGTTTCTAGTAGATGGACAACAGCGCCACCTATCGGGTCCAAAACACTATTATCATCCAAGTTGCAACCAAACATACACACACATAAAGTTTCATTGATATCGGTTGAGTTTCTAGTAGATCAACAACAGCGCCACCTATCGGGTCCAAGACAATATTATCTTCCACGACGCAACCAACCATACATACATACAAAGTTTCGTTGACATCGGTTGAGTTTCTAGTAGATCGATAAGAGCGCCACTTATCGGGTCCAAAACAATATTATCTTCCACGACGCAACCAACCATACACACATACAAAGTTTCATTGACATCGGTTGAGTTTCTATGAAATCGACAATAGCGCCCGTGGATAAGTATTCACTTAGAAAAAGATATACTTGTGATAAGAAATAACAAATAACAATAGCAAATGGAGACATCGGCGGCTTTCCTTAACGCGTCTGTCAACTTGCCAATTGGTTTTGATATTGGCACAAGGGCTTCTCCAGCATGACCTGCGCGATAAGAAAACAAAAGAAAGGGTCATGGGTTCAATCGTTATTTAATTGATTGCATAATCAATGATCTAGAACTTACTGGACTTTTCCAATTACTTAGCAGCTAGCTCCAAAGTCAATTTATCAACACGATATGCCTCCATTGCTTTTTCTCGGCCTTAATTAAGCCCAGGTTATCGGGGGACTGTCCTGCAGTTCCCAGGCCAGGATCTTCTCCGCCATCTTGATTGCGATTTTTTTGCGAGTCTCGAAGTGTCAAGTAAAGTGTAATTGCGTGCTGAAAACCTACTTTATTTTGCTGAAATTGATGCTCAGAACAACACCGAAGTGGCTATTGTGTGTATGGTTGGTTGCAGCCTGGACGATAAGATTGTTTTGGACCCGATAGGTGGCGCTGTTGTTGATCTACTAGAAACTCAACCGATATCAATGAAACTTTATGTGTGTGTATGTTTGGTTGCAACTTGGATGATAATAGTGTTTTGGACCCGATAGGTGGCGCTGTTGTCGATCTACTAGAAACTCAACCGATATCAATGAAACTTTATGTGTGTGTATGTTTGGTTGCAACTTGGATGATAATAGTGTTTTGGACCCGATAGGTGGCGCTGTTGTCGATCTACTAGAAACTCACCCAATATCAATGAAACTTTATGTGTGTGTATGTTTGGTTGCAACTTGGATGATAATAGTGTTTTGGACCCGATAGGTGGCGCTGTTGTCGATCTACTAGAAACTCACCCAATATCAATGAAACTTTATGTGTGTGTATTTTTGGTTGCAACTTGGATGATAATAGTGTTTTGGACCCGATAGGTGGCGCTGTTGTCGATCTACTAGAAACTCAGCCGATATCAATGAAACTTCGTGTGTGTGTATGTGTGGTTGCAACTTGGATGATAATAGTGTTTTGGACCCGATAGGTGGCGCTGTTGTCGATCTACTAGAAACTCAACCGATATCAATGAAACTTCGTGTGTGTGTATGTTTGGTTGCAACTTGGATGATAATAGTGTTTTGGACCCGTTAGGTGGCGCTGTTGTCGATCTACTAGAAACTCAACCGATATCAATGAAACTTTATGTGTGTGTATGTTTGGTTGCAACTTGGATGATAATAGTTTTTTGGACCCGATAGGTGGCGCTGTTGTCGATCTACTAGAAACTCAACCGATATCAATGAAACTTTATGTGTGTGTATGTTTGGTTGGAACTTGGATGATAATAGCGTTTTGGACCCGATAGGTGGCGCTGTTGTCGATCTACTAGAAACTCAACCGATATCAATGAAACTTTATGTGTATGTATGTTTGGTTGGAACTTGGATGATAATAGTGTTTTGGACCCGATAGGTGGCGCTGTTGTAGATCTACTAGAAACTCACCCAATATCAATGAAACTTTATGTGTGTGTATGTTTGGTTGCAACTTGGATGATAATAGTGTTTTGGACCCGATAGGTGGCGCTGTTGTCGATCTACTAGAAACTCACCCAATATCAATGAAACTTTATGTGTGTGTATGTTTGGTTGCAACTTAGATGATAATAGTGTTTTGGACCCGATAGGTGGCGCTGTTGTCGATCTACTAGAAACTCAACCGATATCAATGAAACTTTATGTGTGTATATGTTTGGTTGCAACTTGGATGATAATAGTGTTTTGGACCCGATAGGTGGCGCTGTTGTCGATCTACTAGAAACTCAACCGATATCAGTGAAACTTCGTGTGTGTGTATGGTTGGTTGCAAATTGCAAGATAATAGTTTTTTGGACCCGATAGGTGGCGCTGTTGTCGATCTACTAGAAACTCACCCAATATCAATGAAACTTTATGTATGTGTATGTTTGGTTGCAACTTGGATGATAATAGTGTTTTGGACCCGATAGGTGGCGCTGTTGTCGATCTACTAGAAACTCAACCGATATCAATGAAACCTTATGTGTGTGTATGTTTGGTTTCAACTTGGATGATAATTGTGTTTTGGACCCGATAGGTGGCGCTGTTGTCGATCTACTAGAAACTCAACCGATATCAATGAAACTTTATGTGTGTGTATGTTTGGTTGCAACTTGGATGATAATAGTGTTTTGGACCCGATAGGTGGCGCTGTTGTCGATCTACTAGAAACTCACCCAATATCAATGAAACTTTATGTGTGTGTATGTTTGGTTGCAACTTGGATGATAATAGTGTTTTGGACCCGATAGGTGGCGCTGTTGTCGATCTACTAGAAACTCAACCGATATCAATGAAACTTTATGTGTGTGTATGTTTGGTTGCAACTTGGATGATAATAGTGTTTTGGACCCGATAGGTGGCGCTGTTGTCGATCTACTAGAAACTCAACCGATATCAGTGAAACTTCGTGTGTGTGTATGGTTGGTTGCAAATTGCAAGATAATAGTTTTTTGGACCCGATAGGTGGCGCTGTTGTCGATCTACTAGAAACTCACCCAATATCAATGAAACTTTATGTGTGTGTATGTTTGGTTGCAACTTGGATGATAATAGTGTTTTGGACCCGTTAGGTGGCGCTGTTGTCGATCTACTAGAAACTCAACCGATATCAATGAAACTTCGTGTGTGTGTATGTGTGGTTGCAACTTGGATGATAATAGTGTTTTGGACCCGATAGGTGGCGCTGTTGTCGATCTACTAGAAACTCAACCGATATCAATGAAACTTCGTGTGTGTGTATGTTTGGTTGCAACTTGGATGATAATAGTGTTTTGGACCCGATAGGTGGCGCTGTTGTCGATCTACTAGAAACTCACCCAATATCAATGAAACTTTATGTGTGTGTATGTTTGGTTGCAACTTGGATGATAATAGTGTTTTGGACCCGATAGGTGGCGCTGTTGTCGATCTACTAGAAACTTAACCGATATCAATGAAACTTCGTGTGTGTGTATGTGTGGTTGCAACTTAGATGATAATAGTGTTTTGGACCCGATAGGTTGCGCTGTTGTCGATTTACTAGAAACGACAACAGCGCCACCTATCGGGTCCAAAAAACTATTATCTTGCAAATTGCAACCAACCATACACACACACGAAGTTTCACTGATATCGGTTGAGTTTCTAGTAGATCGACAACAGCGCCACCTAACGGGTCCAAAACGCTATTATCATCCAAGTTGCAACCAAACATACACACACATAAAGTTTCATTGATATCGGTTGAGTTTCTGGTAGATCGACAACAGCGCCACCTATCGGGTCCAAAACACAATTATCATCCAAGTTGCAACCAAACATACACACACATAAGGTTTCATTGATATCGGTTGAGTTTCTAGTAGATCGACAACAGCGCCACCTATCGGGTCCAAAACACTATTATCCTCCAAGTTGCAACCAAACATACACACACATAAAGTTTCATTGATATCGGTTGAGTTTCTGGTAGATCGACAACAGCGCCACCTATCGGGTCCAAAACACAATTATCATCCAAGTTGCAACCAAACATACACACACATAAGGTTTCATTGATATCGGTTGAGTTTCTAGTAGATCGACAACAGCGCCACCTAACGGGTCCAAAACACTATTATCATCCAAGTTGCAACCAAACATACACACACATAAAGTTTCATTGATATCGGTTGAGTTTCTGGTAGATCGACAACAGCGCCACCTATCGGGTCCAAAACACTATTATCATCCAATTTGCAACCAAACATACACACACATAAAGTTTCATTGATAGCGGTTGAGTTTCTGGTAGATCGACAACAGCGCCACCTATCGGGTCCAAAACACTATTATCCTCCAAGTTGCAACCAAACATACACACACATAAAGTTTCATTGATATCGGTTGAGTTTCTAGTAGATCGACAACAGCGCCACCTATCGGGTCCAAAACACTATTATCATCCAAGTTGCAACCAAACATACACACACATAAGGTTTCATTGATATTGGGTGAGTTTCTAGTAGATCGACAACAGCGCCACCTATCGGGTCCAAAACACTATTATCATCCAAGTTGCAACCAAACATACATACACATAAAGTTTCATTGATATCGGTTGAGTTTCTAGTAGATCGACAACAGCGCCACCTAACGGGTCCAAAACACTATTATCATCCAAGTTGCAACCAAACATAAACACACACGAAGTTTCATTGATATCGGTTGAGTTTCTAGTAGATCGACAACAGCGCCACCTATCGGGTCCAAAACACTATTATCATCCAAGTTGCAACCAAACATACACACACATAAAGTTTCATTGATATCGGTTGAGTTTCTAGTAGATCGACAACAGCGCCGCCTATCGGGTCCAAAACACTATTATCATCCAAGTTGCAACCAACCATACACACACACGAAGTTTCATTGATATCGGTTGAGTTTCTAGTAGATCGACAACAGCGCCACCTATCGGGTCCAAAACACTATTATCATCCAAGTTGCAACCAAACATACACACACATAAAGTTTCATTGATATCGGTTGAGTTTCTAGTAGATCGACAACAGCGCCACCTATCGGGTCCAAAACACTATTATCATCCAAGTTGCAACCAAACATACACACATAAGGTTTCATTGATATCGGTTGAGTTTCTAGTAGATCGACAACAGCGCCACCTATCGGGTCCAGAACACTATTATCATCCAAGTTGCAACCAAACATACACACACATAAAGTTTCATTGATATCGGTTGAGTTTCTAGTAGATCGACAACAGCGCCACCTAACGGGTCCAAAACACTATTATCATTCAAGTTGCAACCAAACATACACACACATAAAGTTTCATCGATATCGGTTGAGTTTCTAGTAGATCGACAACAGCGCCACCTATCGGGTCCAAAACACTATTATCATCCAAGTTGCAACCAACCATACACACACATAAAGTTTCATTGATATCGGTTGAGTTTCTAGTAGATCGACAACAGCGCCACCTATCGGGTCCAAAAAACTGTTATCTTCCAATTTGCAACCAACCATACACACACATAAAGTTTCATTGATATCGGTTGAGTTTCTAGTAGATTGACAACAGCGCCACCTATCGGGTCCAAAATAATATTATCATCCAAGTTGCAACCAAACATACACACACACGAAGTTTCATTGATATCGGTTGAGTTTCTAGTAGATTGACAACAGCGCCACCTATCGGGTCCAAAATAATATTATCATCCAAACTCAACCGATATCAATGAAACTTTATGTGTGTGTATGTTTGGTTGCAACTTGGATGATAATAGTGTTCTGGACCCGATAGGTGGCGCTGTTGTCGATCTACTAGAAACTCAACCGATATCAATGAAACCTTATGTGTGTATGTTTGGTTGCAACTTGGATGATAATAGTGTTTTGGACCCGATAGGTGGCGCTGTTGTCGATCTACTAGAAACTCAACCGATATCAATGAAACTTTATGTGTGTGTATGTTTGGTTGCAACTTGGATGATAATAGTGTTTTAGGACCGATAGGTGGCGCTGTTGTCGATGTACTAGAAACTCAACCGATATCAATGAAACTATATGTGTGTGTATTTTTGGTTGCAACTTGGATGATAATAGTGTTTTGGACCCGATAGGTGGCGCTGTTGTCGATCTACTAGAAACTCAACCGATATCAATGAAACTTTATGTGTGTGTATGTTTGGTTGCAACTTGGATGATAATAGTGTTTTGGACCCGATAGGTGGCGCTGTTGTCGATCTACTAGAAACTCAACCGATATCAATGAAACTTCGTGTGTGTGTATGGTTGGTTGCAACTTGGATGATAATAGTGTTTTGGACCCGATAGGCGGCGCTGTTGTCGATCTACTAGAAACTCAACCGATATCAATGAAACTTTATGTGTGTGTATGTTTGGTTGCAACTTGGATGATAATAGTGTTTTGGACCCGATAGGTGGCGCTGTTGTCGATCTACTAGAAACTCAACCGATATCAATGAAACTTCGTGTGTGTTTATGTTTGGTTGCAACTTGGATGATAATAGTGTTTTGGACCCGTTAGGTGGCGCTGTTGTCGATCTACTAGAAACTCAACCGATATCAATGAAACTTTATGTGTATGTATGTTTGGTTGCAACTTGGATGATAATAGTGTTTTGGACCCGATAGGTGGCGCTGTTGTCGATCTACTAGAAACTCACCCAATATCAATGAAACCTTATGTGTGTGTATGTTTGGTTGCAACTTGGATGATAATAGTGTTTTGGACCCGATAGGTGGCGCTGTTGTCGATCTACTAGAAACTCAACCGATATCAATGAAACTTTATGTGTGTGTATGTTTGGTTGCAACTTGGAGGATAATAGTGTTTTGGACCCGATAGGTGGCGCTGTTGTCGATCTACCAGAAACTCAACCGCTATCAATGAAACTTTATGTGTGTGTATGTTTGGTTGCAAATTGGATGATAATAGTGTTTTGGACCCGATAGGTGGCGCTGTTGTCGATCTACCAGAAACTCAACCGATATCAATGAAACTTTATGTGTGTGTATGTTTGGTTGCAACTTGGATGATAATAGTGTTTTGGACCCGTTAGGTGGCGCTGTTGTCGATCTACTAGAAACTCAACCGATATCAGTAAAACTTCGTGTGTGTGTATGGTTGGTTGCAAATTGCAAGATAATAGTTTTTTGGACCCGATAGGTGGCGCTGTTGTCGATCTACTAGAAACTCAACCGATATCAATGAAACTTTATGTGTGTGTATGTTTGGTTGCAACTTGGATTATAATAGTATTTTGGACCCGATAGGTGGTGCTGTTGTCGATCTACTAGAAACTCAGCCGATATCAATGAAACTTTACGTGTGTGTATGTTTGGCTGCAACTTGGATGATAATAGTGTTTTGGACCCGATAGGTGGCGCTGTTGTCGATCTACTAGAAACTCAGCCGATATCAATGAAACTTCGTGTGTGTGTATGTGTGGTTGCAACTTGGATGATAATAGTGTTTTGGACCCGATAGGTGGCGCTGTTGTCGATCTACTAGAAACTCAACCGATATCAATGAAACTTTATGTGTATGTATGTTTGGTTGGAACTTGGATGATAATAGTGTTTTGGACCCGATAGGTGGCGCTGTTGTCGATCTACTAGAAACTCAACCGATATCAATGAAACTTTATGTGTGTGTATGTTTGGTTGCAACTTGGATGATAATAGTGTTTTGGACCCGATAGGTGGTGCTGTTGTCGATCTACTAGAAACTCAGCCGATATCAATGAAACTTTACGTGTGTGTATGTTTGGCTGCAACTTGGATGATAATACTGTTTTGGACCCGATATGTGGCGCTGTTGTCGATCTACTAGAAACTCAACCGATATCAATGAAACTTCGTGTGTGTGTATGTGTGGTTGCAACTTAGATGATAATAGTGTTTTGGACCCGATAGGTTGCGCTGTTGTCGATTTACTAGAAACGACAACAGCGCCACCTATCGGGTCCAAAAAACTATTATCTTGCAAATTGCAACCAACCATACACACACACGAAGTTTCACTGATATCGGTTGAGTTTCTAGTAGATCGACAACAGCGCCACCTAACGGGTCCAAAACGCTATTATCATCCAAGTTGCAACCAAACATACACACACATAAAGTTTCATTGATATCGGTTGAGTTTCTGGTAGATCGACAACAGCGCCACCTATCGGGTCCAAAACACAATTATCATCCAAGTTGCAACCAAACATACACACACATAAGGTTTCATTGATATCGGTTGAGTTTCTAGTAGATCGACAACAGCGCCACCTATCGGGTCCAAAACACTATTATCATCCAATTTGCAACCAAACATACACACACATAAGGTTTCATTGATATCGGTTGAGTTTCTAGTAGATCGACAACAGCGCCACCTATCGGGTCCAAAACACTATTATCATCCAATTTGCAACAAATCATACACACACATAAAGTTTCATTGATATCGGTTGAGTTTCCTGTAGATCGACAACAGCGCCACCTATCGGGTCCAAAACACTATTATCATCCAAGTTGCAACCAAACATACACACACATAAAGTTTCATTGATATCGGTTGAGTTTCTAGTAGATCGACAACAGCGCCACCTATCGGGTCCAAAACACTATTATCATCCAAGTTGCAACCAAACATACACACACATAAAGTTTCATTGGTATTGGGTGAGTTTCTAGTAGATCGACAACAGCGCCACCTATCGGGTCCAAAACACTATTATCATCCAAGTTGCAACCAAACATACACACACATAAAGTTTCATTGATATTGGGTGAGTTTCTAGTAGATCGACAACAGCGCCACCTATCGGGTCCAAAACACTATTATCATCCAATTTGCAACCAAACATACACACACATAAAGTTTCATTGATATCGGTTGAGTTTCCTGTAGATCGACAACAGCGCCACCTATCGGGTCCAAAAAACTGTTATCTTCCAATTTGCAACCAACCATACACACACACGAAGTTTCATTGATATCGGTTGAGTTTCTAGTAGATTGACAACAGCGCCACCTATCGGGTCCAAAATAATAGTATCATCCAAGTTGCAACCAAACATACACACACATAAAGTTTCATCGATATCGGTTGAGTTTCTAGTAGATCGACAACAGCGCCACCTATCGGGTCCAAAAAACTATTATCATCCAAGTTGCAACCAAACATACACACACATAAAGTTTCATTGATATCGGTTGAGTTTCTAGTAGATCGACAACAGCGCCACCTATCGGGTCCAAAACACTATTATCATCCAAGTTGCAACCAAACATACACACACATAAAGTTTCATTGATATCGGTTGAGTTTCTAGTAGATCAACAACAGCGCCACCTATCGGGTCCAAAACAATCTTATCGTCCAGGCTGCAACCAACCATACACACAATAGCCACTTCGGTGTTTTTCTGAGCATCAATTTCAGCAAAATAAAGTAGGATTTTCAGCACGCAATTGCACTTTACTTGACACTTCCAGACTCGCAAAAAAATCGCAATCAAGATGGCGGAGAAGATCCTGGCCTGGGAACTGCAGGACAGTCCCCCGATTACCTGGGCTTAATTAAGGCCGAGAAAAAGCAATGGAGGCATATCGTGTTGATAAATTGACTTTGGAGCTAGCTGCTAAGTAATTGGAAAAGTCCAGTAAGTTCTAGATCATTGATTATGTAATCAATTAAATAACGATTGAACCCATGACCCTTCATTTGTTTTCTTATCGCGCAGGTCATGCTAGAGAAGCCCTTGTGCCAATATCAAAACCAATTGGCAAGTTGACAGACGCGTTAAGGAAAGCCGCCGATGTCTCCATTTGTTATTGTTATTTGTTATTTCTTATCACAAGTATATCTTTTTCTAAGTGAATACTTATCCACGGGCGCTATTGTCGATCTCACAGAAACTCAACCGATGTCAATGAAACTTTGTATGTGTGTATGGTTGGTTGCGTCTTGGAAGATAATATTGTTTTGGACCCGATAAGTGGCGCTCTTATCGATCTACTAGAAACTCAACCGATGTCAACGAAACTTTGTATGTATGTATGGTTGGTTGCGTCGTGGAAGATAATATTGTCTTGGACCCGATAGGTGGCGCTGTTGTTGATCTACTAGAAACTCAACCGATATTAATGAAACTTTATGTGTGTGTATGTTTGGTTGCAACTTGGATGATAATAGTGTTTTGGACCCGATAGGTGGCGCTGTTGTCGATCTACTAGAAACTCAACCGATATCAATGAAAATTTATGTGTGTGTATGTTTGGTTGCAAATTGGATGATAACAGTGTTTTGGACCCGATAGGTGGCGCTGTTGTCGATCTACTAGAAACTCAACCGATATCAATGAAACTTTATGTGTGTGTATGTTTGGTTGCAACTTGGATGTTAATAGTGTTTTGGACCCGATAGGTGGCGCTGTTGTCGATGTACTAGAAACTCAACCGATATCAATGAAACTTTATGTGTATGTATGTTTGTTTGGAACTTGGATGATAATAGTGTTTTGGACCCGATAGGTGGCGCTGTTGTCGATCTACTAGAAACTCAACCGATATCAATGAAACTTTATGTGTATGTATGTTTGGTTGCAACTTGGATGATAATAGTGTTTTGGACCCGTTAGGTGGCGCTGTTGTCGATCTACTAGAAACTCAACCGATATCAATGAAACTTCGTGTGTGTGTATGTGTGGTTGCAACTTGGATGATAATAGTGTTTTGGACCCGATAGGTGGCGCTGTTGTCGATCTACTAGAAACTCAACCGATATCAATGAAACTTTATGTGTATGTATGTTTGGTTGCAACTTGGATGATAATAGTGTTTTGGACCCGTTAGGTGGCGCTGTTGTCGATCTACTAGAAACTCAACCGGTATCAATGAAACTTCGTGTGTGTGTATGTGTGGTTGCAACTTGGATGATAATAGTGTTTTGGACCCGATAGGTGGCGCTGTTGTCGATCTACTAGAAACTCAACCGATATCAATGAAACTTCGTGTGTGTGTATGTTTGGTTGCAACTTGGATGATAATAGTGTTTTGGACCCGATAGGTGGCGCTGTTGTCGATCTACTAGAAACTCAACCGATATCAATGAAACTTTATGTGTATGTATGTTTGTTTGGAACTTGGATGATAATAGTGTTTTGGACCCGGTAGGTGGCGCTGTTGTCGATCTACTAGAAACTCAACCGATATCAATGAAACTTTATGTGTGTGTATGTTTGGTTGCAACTTGGATGATAACAGTGTTTTGGACCCGATAGGTGGTGCTGTTGTCGATCTACTAGAAACGACAACAGCGCCTCCTATCGGGTCCAAAAAACTATTATCTTGCAATTTGAAACCAACCATACACACACACGAAGTTTCACTGATATCGGTTGAGTTTCTAGTAGATCGACAACAGCGCCACCTAACGGGTCCAAAACACTTTTATCATCCAAGTTGCAACCAAACATACACACACATAAAGTTTCATTGATATCGGTTGAGTTTCTGGTAGATCGACAACAGCGCCACCTATCGGGTCCAAAACACAATTATCATCCAAGTTGCAACCAAACATACACACACATAAGGTTTCATTGATATCGGTTGAGTTTCTAGTAGATCGACAACAGCACCACCTATCGGGTCCAAAACACTATTATCATCCAATTTGCAACCAAACATACACACACATAAAGCTTCATTGATATCGGTTGAGTTTCCTGTAGATCGACAACAGCGCCACCTATCGGGTCCAAAACACTATTATCATCCAAGTTGCAACCAAACATACACACACATAAAGTTTCATTGATATCGGTTGAGTTTCTAGTAGATCGACAACAGCGCCACCTATCGGGTCCAAAACACTATTATCATCCAAGTTGCAACCAAACATACACACACATAAAGTTTCATTGATATTGGGTGAGTTTCTAGTAGATCGACAACAGCGCCACCTATCGGGTCCAAAACACTATTATCATCCAAGTTGCAACCAAACATACACACACATAAAGTTTCATTGATATTGGGTGAGTTTCTAGTAGATCGACAACAGCGCCACCCATCGGGTCCAAAACACTATTGTCATCCAATTTGCAACCAAACATACACACACATAAAGCTTCATTGATATCGGTTGAGTTTCCTGTAGATCGACAACAGCGCCACCTATCGGGTCCAAAACACTATTATCATCCAAGTTGCAACCAAACATACACACACATAAAGTTTCACTGATATTGGGTGAGTTTCTAGTAGATCGACAACAGCGCCACCTATCGGGTCCAAAACACTATTATCATCCAATTTGCAACCAAACATACACACACATAAAGCTTCATTGATATCGGTTGAGTTTCCTGTAGATCGACAACAGCGCCACCTATCGGGTCCAAAACACTATTATCATCCAAGTTGCAACCAAACATACACACACATAAAGTTTCATTGATATTGGGTGAGTTTCTAGTAGATCGACAACAGCGCCACCTATCGGGTCCAAAACACTATTATCATCCAAGTTGCAACCAAACATACACACACATAAAGTTTCATTGATATTGGGTGAGTTTCTAGTAGATCGACAACAGCGCCACCCATCGGGTCCAAAACACTGTTATCATCCAATTTGCAACCAAACATACACACACATAAAGTTTCATTGATATCGGTTGAGTTTCCTGTAGATCGACAACAGCGCCACCTATCGGGTCCAAAAAACTGTTATCTTCCAATTTGCAACCAACCATAGACACACACGAAGTTTTATTGATATCGGTTGAGTTTGTAGTAGATTGACAGCAGCGCCACCTATCGGGTCCAAAATAATAGTATAATCCAAGTTGCAACCAAACATACACATACATAAAGTTTCATCGATATCGGTTGAGTTTCTAGTAGATCGACAACAGCGCCACCTGTCGGGTCCAAAAAACTATTATCTTGCAATTTGCAACCAACCATACACACACACGAAGTTTCACTGATATCGGTTGAGTTTCTAGTAGATCGACAACAGCGCCACCTAACGGGTCCAAAACACTATTATCATCCAAGTTGCAACCAAACATACACACACATAAAGTTTCATTGATATCGGTTGAGTTTCTAGTAGATCGACAACAGCGCCACCTATCGGGTCCAAAACACTATTATCATCCAAGTTGCAACCAAAAATACACACACATAAAGTTTCATTGATATCGGTTGAGTTTCTAGTAGATCGACAACAGCGCCACCTATCGGGTCCAAAACACTATTATCATCCAAGTTGCAACCAAACATACACACACATAAAGTTTCATTGATATCGGTTGAGTTTCTAGTAGATCGACAACAGCGCCACCTATCGGGTCCAAAACACTATTATCATCCAAGTTGCAACCAAACATACACACACACGAAGTTTCATTGATATCGGTTGAGTTTCTAGTAGATCGACAACAGCGCCACCTATCGGGTCCAAAACACTATTATCATCCAAGTTGCAACCAAACATACACACACATAAAGTTTCATTGATATCGGTTGAGTTTCTAGTAGATCGACAACAGCGCCACCTATCGGGTCCAAAACACTATTATCATCCAAGTTGCAACCAAACATACACACATAAGGTTTCATTGATATCGGTTGAGTTTCTAGTAGATCGACAACAGCGCCACCTATCGGGTCCAGAACACTATTATCATCCAAGTTGCAACCAAACATACACACACATAAAGTTTCATTGATATCGGTTGAGTTTCTAGTAGATCGACAACAGCGCCACCTAACGGGTCCAAAACACTATTATCATTCAAGTTGCAACCAAACATACACACACATAAAGTTTCATCGATATCGGTTGAGTTTCTAGTAGATCGACAACAGCGCCACCTATCGGGTCCAAAACACTATTATCATCCAAGTTGCAACCAACCATACACACACATAAAGTTTCATTGATATCGGTTGAGTTTCTAGTAGATCGACAACAGCGCCACCTATCGGGTCCAAAAAACTGTTATCTTCCAATTTGCAACCAACCATACACACACATAAAGTTTCATTGATATCGGTTGAGTTTCTAGTAGATTGACAACAGCGCCACCTATCGGGTCCAAAATAATATTATCATCCAAGTTGCAACCAAACATACACACACACGAAGTTTCATTGATATCGGTTGAGTTTCTAGTAGATTGACAACAGCGCCACCTATCGGGTCCAAAATAATATTATCATCCAAGTTGCAACCAAACATACACACACATAAAGTTTCATCGATATCGGTTGAGTTTCTAGTAGATCGACAACAGCGCCACCTATCGGGTCCAAAACACTATTATCATCCAAGTTGCAACCAACCATACACACACATAAAGTTTCATTGATATCGGTTGAGTTTCTGGTAGATCGACAACAGCGCCACCTATCGGGTCCAAAACACTATTATCATCCAAGTTGCAACCAAACATACACACACATAAAGTTTCATTGATATCGGTTGAGTTTCTAGTAGATCAACAACAGCGCCACCTATCGGGTCCAAAACAATCTTATCGTCCAGGCTGCAACCAACCATACACACAATAGCCACTTCGGTGTTGTTCTGAGCATCAATTTCAGCAAAATAAAGTAGGTTGACACTTCGTGACTCGCAAAAAAATCGCAATCAAGATGGCGGAGAAGATCCTGGCCTGGGAACTGCAGGACAGTCCCCCGATAACCTGGGCTTAATTAAGGCCGAGAAAAAGCAATGGAGGCATATCGTGTTGATAAATTGACTTTGGAGCTAGCTGCTAAGTAATTGGAAAAGTCCAGTAAGTTCTAGATCATTGATTATGCAATCAATTAAATAACGATTGAACCCATGACCCTTCATTTGTTTTCTTATCGCGCAGGTCATGCTGGAGAAGCCCTTGTGCCAATATCAAAACCAATTGGCAAGTCGACAGACGCGTTAAGGAAAGCCGCCGATGTCTCCATTTGTTATTGTTATTTGTTATTTCTTATCACAAGTATATCTTTTTCTAACTGAATACTTATCCACGGGCGCTATTGTCGATCTCATAGAAACTCAACCGATGTCAATGAAACTTTGTATGTATGTATGGTTGGTTGCGTCGTGGAAGATAATATTGTTTTGGACCCGATAAGTGGCGCTCTTATCGATCTACTAGAAACTCAACCGATGTCAACGAAACTTTGTATGTATGTATGGTTGGTTGCGTCGTGGAAGATAATATTGTCTTGGACCCGATAGGTGGCGCTGTTGTTGATCTACAGGAAACTCAACCGATATCAATGAAACTTTATGTGTGTGTATGTTTGGTTGCAACTTGGATGATAATAGTGTTCTGGACCCGATAGGTGGCGCTGTTGTCGATCTACTAGAAACTCAACCGATATCAATGAAACCTTATGTGTGTATGTTTGGTTGCAACTTGGATGATAATAGTGTTTTGGACCCGATAGGTGGCGCTGTTGTCGATCTACTAGAAACTCAACCGATATCAATGAAACTTTATGTGTGTGTATGTTTGGTTGCAACTTGGATGATAATAGTGTTTTAGGACCGATAGGTGGCGCTGTTGTCGATGTACTAGAAACTCAACCGATATCAATGAAACTATATGTGTGTGTATTTTTGGTTGCAACTTGGATGATAATAGTGTTTTGGACCCGATAGGTGGCGCTGTTGTCGATCTACTAGAAACTCAACCGATATCAATGAAACTTTATGTGTGTGTATGTTTGGTTGCAACTTGGATGATAATAGTGTTTTGGACCCGATAGGTGGCGCTGTTGTCGATCTACTAGAAACTCAACCGATATCAATGAAACTTCGTGTGTGTGTATGGTTGGTTGCAACTTGGATGATAATAGTGTTTTGGACCCGATAGGCGGCGCTGTTGTCGATCTACTAGAAACTCAACCGATATCAATGAAACTTTATGTGTGTGTATGTTTGGTTGCAACTTGGATGATAATAGTGTTTTGGACCCGATAGGTGGCGCTGTTGTCGATCTACTAGAAACTCAACCGATATCAATGAAACTTCGTGTGTGTTTATGTTTGGTTGCAACTTGGATGATAATAGTGTTTTGGACCCGTTAGGTGGCGCTGTTGTCGATCTACTAGAAACTTAACCGATATCAATGAAACTTTATGTGTATGTATGTTTGGTTGCAACTTGGATGATAATAGTGTTTTGGACCCGATAGGTGGCGCTGTTGTCGATCTACTAGAAACTCACCCAATATCAATGAAACCTTATGTGTGTGTATGTTTGGTTGCAACTTGGATGATAATAGTGTTTTGGACCCGATAGGTGGCGCTGTTGTCGATCTACTAGAAACTCAACCGATATCAATGAAACTTTATGTGTGTGTATGTTTGGTTGCAACTTGGAGGATAATAGTGTTTTGGACCCGATAGGTGGCGCTGTTGTCGATCTACCAGAAACTCAACCGCTATCAATGAAACTTTATGTGTGTGTATGTTTGGTTGCAAATTGGATGATAATAGTGTTTTGGACCCGATAGGTGGCGCTGTTGTCGATCTACCAGAAACTCAACCGATATCAATGAAACTTTATGTGTGTGTATGTTTGGTTGCAACTTGGATGATAATAGTGTTTTGGACCCGTTAGGTGGCGCTGTTGTCGATCTACTAGAAACTCAACCGATATCAGTGAAACTTCGTGTGTGTGTATGGTTGGTTGCAAATTGCAAGATAATAGTTTTTTGGACCCGATAGGTGGCGCTGTTGTCGATCTACTAGAAACTCAACCGATATCAATGAAACTTTATGTGTGTGTATGTTTGGTTGCAACTTGGATTATAATAGTATTTTGGACCCGATAGGTGGTGCTGTTGTCGATCTACTAGAAACTCAGCCGATATCAATGAAACTTTACGTGTGTGTATGTTTGGCTGCAACTTGGATGATAATAGTGTTTTGGACCCGATAGGTGGCGCTGTTGTCGATCTACTAGAAACTCAGCCGATATCAATGAAACTTCGTGTGTGTGTATGTGTGGTTGCAACTTGGATGATAATAGTGTTTTGGACCCGATAGGTGGCGCTGTTGTCGATCTACTAGAAACTCAACCGATATCAGTGAAACTTCGTGTGTGTGTATGGTTGGTTGCAAATTGCAAGATAATAGTTTTTTGGACCCGATAGGTGGCGCTGTTGTCGATCTACTAGAAACTCAACCGATATCAATGAAACTTTATGTGTGTGTATGTTTGGTTGCAACTTGGATTATAATAGTATTTTGGACCCGATAGGTGGTGCTGTTGTCGATCTACTAGAAACTCAGCCGATATCAATGAAACTTTACGTGTGTGTATGTTTGGCTGCAACTTGGATGATAATACTGTTTTGGACCCGATATGTGGCGCTGTTGTCGATCTACTAGAAACTCAACCGATATCAATGAAACTTTATGTGTATGTATGTTTGGTTGGAACTTGGATGATAATAGTGTTTTGGACCCGATAGGTGGCGCTGTTGTCGATCTACTAGAAACTCAACCGATATCAATGAAACTTTATGTGTGTGTATGTTTGGTTGCAACTTGGATGATAATAGTGTTTTGGACCCGATAGGTGGTGCTGTTGTCGATCTACTAGAAACTCAGCCGATATCAATGAAACTTTACGTGTGTGTATGTTTGGCTGCAACTTGGATGATAATACTGTTTTGGACCCGATATGTGGCGCTGTTGTCGATCTACTAGAAACTCAACCGATATCAATGAAACTTCGTGTGTGTGTATGTGTGGTTGCAACTTAGATGATAATAGTGTTTTGGACCCGATAGGTTGCGCTGTTGTCGATTTACTAGAAACGACAACAGCGCCACCTATCGGGTCCAAAAAACTATTATCTTGCAAATTGCAACCAACCATACACACACACGAAGTTTCACTGATATCGGTTGAGTTTCTAGTAGATCGACAACAGCGCCACCTAACGGGTCCAAAACGCTATTATCATCCAAGTTGCAACCAAACATACACACACATAAAGTTTCATTGATATCGGTTGAGTTTCTAGTAGATCGACAACAGCGCCACCTATCGGGTCCAAAACACTATTATCATCCAATTTGCAACAAATCATACACACACATAAAGTTTCATTGATATCGGTTGAGTTTCCTGTAGATCGACAACAGCGCCACCTATCGGGTCCAAAACACTATTATCATCCAAGTTGCAACCAAACATACACACACATAAAGTTTCATTGATATCGGTTGAGTTTCTAGTAGATCGACAACAGCGCCACCTATCGGGTCCAAAACACTATTATCATCCAAGTTGCAACCAAACATACACACACATAAAGTTTCATTGGTATTGGGTGAGTTTCTAGTAGATCGACAACAGCGCCACCTATCGGGTCCAAAACACTATTATCATCCAAGTTGCAACCAAACATACACACACATAAAGTTTCATTGATATTGGGTGAGTTTCTAGTAGATCGACAACAGCGCCACCTATCGGGTCCAAAACACTATTATCATCCAATTTGCAACCAAACATACACACACATAAAGTTTCATTGATATCGGTTGAGTTTCTAGTAGATCGACAACAGCGCCACCTATCGGGTCCAAAAAACTGTTATCTTCCAATTTGCAACCAACCATACACACACACGAAGTTTCATTGATATCGGTTGAGTTTCTAGTAGATTGACAACAGCGCCACCTATCGGGTCCAAAATAATAGTATCATCCAAGTTGCAACCAAACATACACACACATAAAGTTTCATCGATATCGGTTGAGTTTCTAGTAGATCGACAACAGCGCCACCTATCGGGTCCAAAAAACTATTATCATCCAAGTTGCAACCAAACATACACACACATAAAGTTTCATTGATATCGGTTGAGTTTCTAGTAGATCGACAACAGCGCCACCTATCGGGTCCAAAACACTATTATCATCCAAGTTGCAACCAAACATACACACACATAAAGTTTCATTGATATCGGTTGAGTTTCTAGTAGATCAACAACAGCGCCACCTATCGGGTCCAAAACAATCTTATCGTCCAGGCATCAACCAACCATACACACAATAGCCACTTCGGTGTTTTTCTGAGCATCAATTTCAGCAAAATAAAGTAGGATTTTCAGCACGCAATTGCACTTTACTTGACACTTCCAGACTCGCAAAAAAATCGCAATCAAGATGGCGGAGAAGATCCTGGCCTGGGAACTGCAGGACAGTCCCCCGATTACCTGGGCTTAATTAAGGCCGAGAAAAAGCAATGGAGGCATATCGTGTTGATAAATTGACTTTGGAGCTAGCTGCTAAGTAATTGGAAAAGTCCAGTAAGTTCTAGATCATTGATTATGTAATCAATTAAATAACGATTGAACCCATGACCCTTCATTTGTTTTCTTATCGCGCAGGTCATGCTAGAGAAGCCCTTGTGCCAATATCAAAACCAATTGGCAAGTTGACAGACGCGTTAAGGAAAGCCGCCGATGTCTCCATTTGTTATTGTTATTTGTTATTTCTTATCACAAGTATATCTTTTTCTAAGTGAATACTTATCCACGGGCGCTATTGTCGATCTCACAGAAACTCAACCGATGTCAATGAAACTTTGTATGTGTGTATGGTTGGTTGCGTCTTGGAAGATAATATTGTTTTGGACCCGATAAGTGGCGCTCTTATCGATCTACTAGAAACTCAACCGATGTCAACGAAACTTTGTATGTATGTATGGTTGGTTGCGTCGTGGAAGATAATATTGTCTTGGACCCGATAGGTGGCGCTGTTGTTGATCTACTAGAAACTCAACCGATATTAATGAAACTTTATGTGTGTGTATGTTTGGTTGCAACTTGGATGATAATAGTGTTTTGGACCCGATAGGTGGCGCTGTTGTCGATCTACTAGAAACTCAACCGATATCAATGAAAATTTATGTGTGTGTATGTTTGGTTGCAAATTGGATGATAACAGTGTTTTGGACCCGATAGGTGGCGCTGTTGTCGATCTACTAGAAACTCAACCGATATCAATGAAACTTTATGTGTGTGTATGTTTGGTTGCAACTTGGATGTTAATAGTGTTTTGGACCCGATAGGTGGCGCTGTTGTCGATGTACTAGAAACTCAACCGATATCAATGAAACTTTATGTGTATGTATGTTTGTTTGGAACTTGGATGATAATAGTGTTTTGGACCCGATAGGTGGCGCTGTTGTCGATCTACTAGAAACTCAACCGATATCAATGAAACTTTATGTGTATGTATGTTTGGTTGCAACTTGGATGATAATAGTGTTTTGGACCCGTTAGGTGGCGCTGTTGTCGATCTACTAGAAACTCAACCGATATCATTGAAACTTCGTGTGTGTGTATGTGTGGTTGCAACTTGGATGATAATAGTGTTTTGGACCCGATAGGTGGCGCTGTTGTCGATCTACTAGAAACTCAACCGATATCAATGAAACTTTATGTGTATGTATGTTTGGTTGCAACTTGGATGATAATAGTGTTTTGGACCCGTTAGGTGGCGCTGTTGTCGATCTACTAGAAACTCAACCGATATCAATGAAACTTCGTGTGTGTGTATGTGTGGTTGCAACTTGGATGATAATAGTGTTTTGGACCCGATAGGTGGCGCTGTTGTCGATCTACTAGAAACTCAACCGATATCAATGAAACTTCGTGTGTGTGTATGTTTGGTTGCAACTTGGATGATAATAGTGTTTTGGACCCGATAGGTGGCGCTGTTGTCGATCTACTAGAAACTCAACCGATATCAATGAAACTTTATGTGTATGTATGTTTGTTTGGAACTTGGATGATAATAGTGTTTTGGACCCGTTAGGTGGCGCTGTTGTCGATCTACTAGAAACTCAACCGATATCAATGAAACTTCGTGTGTGTGTATGTGTGGTTGCAACTTGGATGATAATAGTGTTTTGGACCCGATAGGTGGCGCTGTTGTCGATCTACTAGAAACTCAACCGATATCAATGAAACTTCGTGTGTGTGTATGTTTGGTTGCAACTTGGATGATAATAGTGTTTTGGACCCGATAGGTGGCGCTGTTGTCGATCTACTAGAAACTCAACCGATATCAATGAAACTTTATGTGTATGTATGTTTGTTTGGAACTTGGATGATAATAGTGTTTTGGACCCGGTAGGTGGCGCTGTTGTCGATCTACTAGAAACTCAACCGATATCAATGAAACTTTATGTGTGTGTATGTTTGGTTGCAACTTGGATGATAAAAGTGTTTTGGACCCGTTAGGTGGCGCTGTTGTCGATCTACTAGAAACTCAACCGATATCAGTGAAACTTCGTGTGTGTGTATGGTTGGTTTCAAATTGCAAGATAATAGTTTTTTGGACCCGATAGGTGGCGCTGTTGTCGTTTCTAGTAGATCGACAACAGCGCCACCTATCGGGTCCAAAACACTATTATCATCCAAGTTGCAACCAAACATACACACACATAAAGTTTCATTGATATTGGGTGAGTTTCTAGTAGATCGACAACAGCGCCACCTATCGGGTCCAAAACACTATTATCATCCAAGTTGCAACCAAACATACACACACATAAAGTTTCATTGATATTGGGTGAGTTTCTAGTAGATCGACAACAGCGCCACCCATCGGGTCCAAAACACTGTTATCATCCAATTTGCAACCAAACATACACACACATAAAGTTTCATTGATATCGGTTGAGTTTCCTGTAGATCGACAACAGCGCCACCTATCGGGTCCAAAAAACTGTTATCTTCCAATTTGCAACCAACCATAGACACACACGAAGTTTTATTGATATCGGTTGAGTTTCTAGTAGATTGACAACAGCGCCACCTATCGGGTCCAAAATAATAGTATAATCCAAGTTGCAACCAAACATACACATACATAAAGTTTCATCGATATCGGTTGAGTTTCTAGTAGATCGACAACAGCGCCACCTGTCGGGTCCAAAAAACTATTATCTTGCAATTTGCAACCAACCATACACACACACGAAGTTTCACTGATATCGGTTGAGTTTCTAGTAGATCGACAACAGCGCCACCTAACGGGTCCAAAACACTATTATCATCCAAGTTGCAACCAAACATACACACACATAAAGTTTCATTGATATCGGTTGAGTTTCTGGTAGATCGACAATATCAGTGAAACTTCGTGTGTGTGTATGGTTGGTTGCAATTTGCAAGATAATAGTTTTTTGGACCCGATAGGTGGCGCTGTTGTCGTTTCTAGTAAATCGACAACAGCGCAACCTATCGGGTCCAAAACACTATTATCATCTAAGTTGCAACCACACATACACACACACGAAGTTTCATTGATATCGGTTGAGTTTCTAGTAGATCGACAACAGCGCCACCTATCGGGTCCAAAACACTATTATCATCCAATTTGCAACAAATCATACACACACATAAAGTTTCATTGATATCGGTTGAGTTTCCTGTAGATCGACAACAGCGCCACCTATCGGGTCCAAAACACTATTATCATCCAAGTTGCAACCAAACATACACACACATAAAGTTTCATTGATATCGGTTGAGTTTCTAGTAGATCGACAACAGCGCCACCTATCGGGTCCAAAACACTATTATCATCCAAGTTGCAACCAAACATACACACACATAAAGTTTCATTGGTATTGGGTGAGTTTCTAGTAGATCGACAACAGCGCCACCTATCGGGTCCAAAACACTATTATCATCCAAGTTGCAACCAAACATACACACACATAAAGTTTCATTGATATTGGGTGAGTTTCTAGTAGATCGACAACAGCGCCACCTATCGGGTTCAAAACACTATTATCATCCAATTTGCAACCAAACATACACACACATAAAGTTTCATTGATATCGGTTGAGTTTCCTGTAGATCGACAACAGCGCCACCTATCGGGTCCAAAAAACTGTTATCTTCCAATTTGCAACCAACCATACACACACACGAAGTTTCATTGATATCGGTTGAGTTTCTAGTAGATTGACAACAGCGCCACCTATCGGGTCCAAAATAATAGTATCATCCAAGTTGCAACCAAACATACACACACATAAAGTTTCATCGATATCGGTTGAGTTTCTAGTAGATCGACAACAGCGCCACCTATCGGGTCCAAAAAACTATTATCATCCAAGTTGCAACCAAACATACACACACATAAAGTTTCATTGATATCGGTTGAGTTTCTAGTAGATCGACAACAGCGCCACCTATCGGGTCCAAAACACTATTATCATCCAAGTTGCAACCAAACATACACACACATAAAGTTTCATTGATATCGGTTGAGTTTCTAGTAGATCAACAACAGCGCCACCTATCGGGTCCAAAACAATCTTATCGTCCAGGCTGCAACCAACCATACACACAATAGCCACTTCGGTGTTTTTCTGAGCATCAATTTCAGCAAAATAAAGTAGGATTTTCAGCACGCAATTGCACTTTACTTGACACTTCCAGACTCGCAAAAAAATCGCAATCAAGATGGCGGAGAAGATCCTGGCCTGGGAACTGCAGGACAGTCCCCCGATTACCTGGGCTTAATTAAGGCCGAGAAAAAGCAATGGAGGCATATCGTGTTGATAAATTGACTTTGGAGCTAGCTGCTAAGTAATTGGAAAAGTCCAGTAAGTTCTAGATCATTGATTATGTAATCAATTAAATAACGATTGAACCCATGACCCTTCATTTGTTTTCTTATCGCGCAGGTCATGCTAGAGAAGCCCTTGTGCCAATATCAAAACCAATTGGCAAGTTGACAGACGCGTTAAGGAAAGCCGCCGATGTCTCCATTTGTTATTGTTATTTGTTATTTCTTATCACAAGTATATCTTTTTCTAAGTGAATACTTATCCACGGGCGCTATTGTCGATCTCACAGAAACTCAACCGATGTCAATGAAACTTTGTATGTGTGTATGGTTGGTTGCGTCTTGGAAGATAATATTGTTTTGGACCCGATAAGTGGCGCTCTTATCGATCTACTAGAAACTCAACCGATGTCAACGAAACTTTGTATGTATGTATGGTTGGTTGCGTCGTGGAAGATAATATTGTCTTGGACCCGATAGGTGGCGCTGTTGTTGATCTACTAGAAACTCAACCGATATTAATGAAACTTTATGTGTGTGTATGTTTGGTTGCAACTTGGATGATAATAGTGTTTTGGACCCGATAGGTGGCGCTGTTGTCGATCTACTAGAAACTCAACCGATATCAATGAAAATTTATGTGTGTGTATGTTTGGTTGCAAATTGGATGATAACAGTGTTTTGGACCCGATAGGTGGCGCTGTTGTCGATCTACTAGAAACTCAACCGATATCAATGAAACTTTATGTGTGTGTATGTTTGGTTGCAACTTGGATGTTAATAGTGTTTTGGACCCGATAGGTGGCGCTGTTGTCGATGTACTAGAAACTCAACCGATATCAATGAAACTTTATGTGTATGTATGTTTGTTTGGAACTTGGATGATAATAGTGTTTTGGACCCGATAGGTGGCGCTGTTGTCGATCTACTAGAAACTCAACCGATATCAATGAAACTTTATGTGTATGTATGTTTGGTTGCAACTTGGATGATAATAGTGTTTTGGACCCGTTAGGTGGCGCTGTTGTCGATCTACTAGAAACTCAACCGATATCAATGAAACTTCGTGTGTGTGTATGTGTGGTTGCAACTTGGATGATAATAGTGTTTTGGACCCGATAGGTGGCGCTGTTGTCGATCTACTAGAAACTCAACCGATATCAATGAAACTTTATGTGTATGTATGTTTGGTTGCAACTTGGATGATAATAGTGTTTTGGACCCGTTAGGTGGCGCTGTTGTCGATCTACTAGAAACTCAACCGATATCAATGAAACTTCGTGTGTGTGTATGTGTGGTTGCAACTTGGATGATAATAGTGTTTTGGACCCGATAGGTGGCGCTGTTGTCGATCTACTAGAAACTCAACCGATATCAATGAAACTTCGTGTGTGTGTATGTTTGGTTGCAACTTGGATGATAATAGTGTTTTGGACCCGATAGGTGGCGCTGTTGTCGATCTACTAGAAACTCAACCGATATCAATGAAACTTTATGTGTATGTATGTTTGTTTGGAACTTGGATGATAATAGTGTTTTGGACCCGGTAGGTGGCGCTGTTGTCGATCTACTAGAAACTCAACCGATATCAATGAAACTTTATGTGTGTGTATGTTTGGTTGCAACTTGGATGATAACAGTGTTTTGGACCCGATAGGTGGTGCTGTTGTCGATCTACTAGAAACGACAACAGCGCCACCTATCGGGTCCAAAAAACTATTATCTTGCAATTTGAAACCAACCATACACACACACGAAGTTTCACTGATATCGGTTGAGTTTCTAGTAGATCGACAACAGCGCCACCTAACGGGTCCAAAACACTTTTATCATCCAAGTTGCAACCAAACATACACACACATAAAGTTTCATTGATATCGGTTGAGTTTCTGGTAGATCGACAACAGCGCCACCTATCGGGTCCAAAACACAATTATCATCCAAGTTGCAACCAAACATACACACACATAAGGTTTCATTGATATCGGTTGAGTTTCTAGTAGATCGACAACAGCACCACCTATCGGGTCCAAAACACTATTATCATCCAATTTGCAACCAAACATACACACACATAAAGCTTCATTGATATCGGTTGAGTTTCCTGTAGATCGACAACAGCGCCACCTATCGGGTCCAAAACACTATTATCATCCAAGTTGCAACCAAACATACACACACATAAAGTTTCATTGATATCGGTTGAGTTTCTAGTAGATCGACAACAGCGCCACCTATCGGGTCCAAAACACTATTATCATCCAAGTTGCAACCAAACATACACACACATAAAGTTTCATTGATATTGGGTGAGTTTCTAGTAGATCGACAACAGCGCCACCTATCGGGTCCAAAACACTATTATCATCCAAGTTGCAACCAAACATACACACACATAAAGTTTCATTGATATTGGGTGAGTTTCTAGTAGATCGACAACAGCGCCACCCATCGGGTCCAAAACACTATTGTCATCCAATTTGCAACCAAACATACACACACATAAAGCTTCATTGATATCGGTTGAGTTTCCTGTAGATCGACAACAGCGCCACCTATCGGGTCCAAAACACTATTATCATCCAAGTTGCAACCAAACATACACACACATAAAGTTTCACTGATATTGGGTGAGTTTCTAGTAGATCGACAACAGCGCCACCTATCGGGTCCAAAACACTATTATCATCCAATTTGCAACCAAACATACACACACATAAAGCTTCATTGATATCGGTTGAGTTTCCTGTAGATCGACAACAGCGCCACCTATCGGGTCCAAAACACTATTATCATCCAAGTTGCAACCAAACATACACACACATAAAGTTTCATTGATATTGGGTGAGTTTCTAGTAGATCGACAACAGCGCCACCTATCGGGTCCAAAACACTATTATCATCCAAGTTGCAACCAAACATACACACACATAAAGTTTCATTGATATTGGGTGAGTTTCTAGTAGATCGACAACAGCGCCACCCATCGGGTCCAAAACACTGTTATCATCCAATTTGCAACCAAACATACACACACATAAAGTTTCATTGATATCGGTTGAGTTTCCTGTAGATCGACAACAGCGCCACCTATCGGGTCCAAAAAACTGTTATCTTCCAATTTGCAACCAACCATAGACACACACGAAGTTTTATTGATATCGGTTGAGTTTCTAGTAGATTGACAACAGCGCCACCTATCGGGTCCAAAATAATAGTATAATCCAAGTTGCAACCAAACATACACATACATAAAGTTTCATCGATATCGGTTGAGTTTCTAGTAGATCGACAACAGCGCCACCTGTCGGGTCCAAAAAACTATTATCTTGCAATTTGCAACCAACCATACACACACACGAAGTTTCACTGATATCGGTTGAGTTTCTAGTAGATCGACAACAGCGCCACCTAACGGGTCCAAAACACTATTATCATCCAAGTTGCAACCAAACATACACACACATAAAGTTTCATTGATATCGGTTGAGTTTCTGGTAGATCGACAACAGCGCCACCTATCGGGTCCAAAACACAGTTATCATCCAAGTTGCAACCAAACATACACACACATAAGGTTTCATTGATATCGGTTGAGTTTCTAGTAGATCGACAACAGCGCCACCTATCGGGTCCAAAACACTATTATCATCCAATTTGCAACCAAACATACACACACATAAAGTTTCATTGATATCGGTTGAGTTTCCTGTAGATCGACAACAGCGCCACCTATCGGGTCCAAAACACTATTATCATCCAAGTTGCAACCAAACATACACACACATAAAGTTTCATTGATATCGGTTGAGTTTCTAGTAGATCGACAACAGCGCCACCTATCGGGTCCAAAACACTATTATCATCCAAGTTGCAACCAAACATACACACACATAAAGTTTCATTGATATTGAGTGAGTTTCTAGTAGATCGACAACAGCGCCACCTATCGGGTCCAAAACACTATTATCATCCAAGTTGCAACCAAACATACACACACATAAAGTTTCATTGATATCGGTTGAGTTTCTAGTAGATCGACAACAGCGCCACCTATCGGGTCCAAAACACTAGTATCATCCAAGTTGCAACCACACATACACACACATAAAGTTTCATTGATATCGGTTGAGTTTCTAGTACATCGACAACAGCGCCACCTATCGGGTCCAAAACACTATTAACATCCAAATTGCAAGCAAACATACACACACATAAAGTTTCATCGATATCGGTTGAGTTTCTAGTAGATCGACAACAGCGCCACCTATCGGGTCCAAAACACTATTATCATCCAATTTGCAACCAAACATACACACACATAAATTTTCATTGATATCGGTTGAGTTTCTAGTAGATCGACAACAGCGCCACCTATCGGGTCCAAAACACTATTAACATCCAAATTGCAACCAAACATACACACACATAAAGTTTCATCGATATCGGTTGAGTTTCTAGTAGATCGACAACAGCGCCACCTATCGGGTCCAAAACACTATTATCATCCAATTTGCAACCAAACATACACACACATAAATTTTCATTGATATCGGTTGAGTTTCTAGTAGATGGACAACAGCGCCACCTATCGGGTCCAAAACACTATTATCATCCAAGTTGCAACCAAACATACACACACATAAAGTTTCATTGATATCGGTTGAGTTTCTAGTAGATCAACAACAGCGCCACCTATCGGGTCCAAGACAATATTATCTTCCACGACGCAACCAACCATACATACATACAAAGTTTCGTTGACATCGGTTGAGTTTCTAGTAGATCGATAAGAGCGCCACTTATCGGGTCCAAAACAATATTATCTTCCACGACGCAACCAACCATACACACATACAAAGTTTCATTGACATCGGTTGAGTTTCTATGAGATCGACAATAGCGCCCGTGGATAAGTATTCACTTAGAAAAAGATATACTTGTGATAAGAAATAACAAATAACAATAGCAAATGGAGACATCGGCGGCTTTCCTTAACGCGTCTGTCAACTTGCCAATTGGTTTTGATATTGGCACAAGGGCTTCTCCAGCATGACCTGCGCGATAAGAAAACAAAAGAAAGGGTCATGGGTTCAATCGTTATTTAATTGATTGCATAATCAATGATCTAGAACTTACTGGACTTTTCCAATTACTTAGCAGCTAGCTCCAAAGTCAATTTATCAACACGATATGCCTCCATTGCTTTTTCTCGGCCTTAATTAAGCCCAGGTTATCGGGGGACTGTCCTGCAGTTCCCAGGCCAGGATCTTCTCCGCCATCTTGATTGCGATTTTTTTGCGAGTCTCGAAGTGTCAAGTAAAGTGTAATTGCGTGCTGAAAACCTACTTTATTTTGCTGAAATTGATGCTCAGAACAACACCGAAGTGGCTATTGTGTGTATGGTTGGTTGCAGCCTGGACGATAAGATTGTTTTGGACCCGATAGGTGGCGCTGTTGTTGATCTACTAGAAACTCAACCGATATCAATGAAACTTTATGTGTGTGTATGTTTGGTTGCAACTTGGATGATAATAGTGTTTTGGACCCGATAGGTGGCGCTGTTGTCGATCTACTAGAAACTCAACCGATATCAATGAAACTTTATGTGTGTGTATGTTTGGTTGCAACTTGGATGATAATAGTGTTTTGGACCCGATAGGTGGCGCTGTTGTCGATCTACTAGAAACTCACCCAATATCAATGAAACTTTATGTGTGTGTATGTTTGGTTGCAACTTGGATGATAATAGTGTTTTGGACCCGATAGGTGGCGCTGTTGTCGATCTACTAGAAACTCACCCAATATCAATGAAACTTTATGTGTGTGTATTTTTGGTTGCAACTTGGATGATAATAGTGTTTTGGACCCGATAGGTGGCGCTGTTGTCGATCTACTAGAAACTCAGCCGATATCAATGAAACTTCGTGTGTGTGTATGTGTGGTTGCAACTTGGATGATAATAGTGTTTTGGACCCGATAGGTGGCGCTGTTGTCGATCTACTAGAAACTCAACCGATATCAATGAAACTTCGTGTGTGTGTATGTTTGGTTGCAACTTGGATGATAATAGTGTTTTGGACCCGATAGGTGGCGCTGTTGTCGATCTACTAGAAACTCAACCGATATCAATGAAACTTTATGTGTGTGTATGTTTGGTTGCAACTTGGATGATAATAGTGTTTTGGACCCGTTAGGTGGCGCTGTTGTCGATCTACTAGAAACTCAACCGATATCAATGAAACTTTATGTGTGTGTATGTTTGGTTGCAACTTGGATGATAATAGTTTTTTGGACCCGATAGGTGGCGCTGTTGTCGATCTACTAGAAACTCAACCGATATCAATGAAACTTTATGTGTGTGTATGTTTGGTTGGAACTTGGATGATAATAGCGTTTTGGACCCGATAGGTGGCGCTGTTGTCGATCTACTAGAAACTCAACCGATATCAATGAAACTTTATGTGTGTGTATGTTTGGTTGGAACTTGGATGATAATAGTGTTTTGGACCCGATAGGTGGCGCTGTTGTAGATCTACTAGAAACTCACCCAATATCAATGAAACTTTATGTGTGTGTATGTTTGGTTGCAACTTGGATGATAATAGTGTTTTGGACCCGATAGGTGGCGCTGTTGTCGATCTACTAGAAACTCACCCAATATCAATGAAACTTTATGTGTGTGTATGTTTGGTTGCAACTTGGATGATAATAGTGTTTTGGACCCGATAGGTGGCGCTGTTGTCGATCTACTAGAAACTCAACCGATATCAATGAAACTTTATGTGTGTATATGTTTGGTTGCAACTTGGATGATAATAGTGTTTTGGACCCGATAGGTGGCGCTGTTGTCGATCTACTAGAAACTCAACCGATATCAGTGAAACTTCGTGTGTGTGTATGGTTGGTTGCAAATTGCAAGATAATAGTTTTTTGGACCCGATAGGTGGCGCTGTTGTCGATCTACTAGAAACTCACCCAATATCAATGAAACTTTATGTATGTGTATGTTTGGTTGCAACTTGGATGATAATAGTGTTTTGGACCCGATAGGTGGCGCTGTTGTCGATCTACTAGAAACTCAACCGATATCAATGAAACCTTATGTGTGTGTATGTTTGGTTTCAACTTGGATGATAATTGTGTTTTGGACCCGATAGGTGGCGCTGTTGTCGATCTACTAGAAACTCAACCGATATCAATGAAACTTTATGTGTGTGTATGTTTGGTTGCAACTTGGATGATAATAGTGTTTTGGACCCGATAGGTGGCGCTGTTGTCGATCTACTAGAAACTCACCCAATATCAATGAAACTTTATGTGTGTGTATGTTTGGTTGCAACTTGGATGATAATAGTGTTTTGGACCCGATAGGTGGCGCTGTTGTCGATCTACTAGAAACTCAACCGATATCAATGAAACTTTATGTGTGTGTATGTTTGGTTGCAACTTGGATGATAATAGTGTTTTGGACCCGATAGGTGGCGCTGTTGTCGATCTACTAGAAACTCAACCGATATCAGTGAAACTTCGTGTGTGTGTATGGTTGGTTGCAAATTGCAAGATAATAGTTTTTTGGACCCGATAGGTGGCGCTGTTGTCGATCTACTAGAAACTCACCCAATATCAATGAAACTTTATGTGTGTGTATGTTTGGTTGCAACTTGGATGATAATAGTGTTTTGGACCCGATAGGTGGCGCTGTTGTCGATCTACTAGAAACTCAACCGATAACAATGAAACCTTATGTGTGTGTATGTTTGGTTGCAACTTGGATGATAATTGTGTTTTGGACCCGATAGGTGGCGCTGTTGTCGATCTACTAGAAACTCAACCGATATCAATGAAAATTTATGTGTGTGTATGTTTGGTTGCAAATTGGATGATAATAGTGTTTTGGACCCGATAGGTGGCGCTGTTGTCGATCTACTAGAAACTCAACCGATATCAATGAAACTTTATGTGTGTGTATGTTTGGTTGCAACTTGGATGATAATAGTGTTTTGGACCCGATAGGTGGCGCTCTTATCGATCTACTAGAAACTCAACCGATGTCAACGAAACTTTGTATGTATGTATGGTTGGTTGCGTCGTGGAAGATAATATTGTCTTGGACCCGATAGGTGGCGCTGTTGTTGATCTACTAGAAACTCAACCGATATCAATGAAACTTTATGTGTGTGTATGTTTGGTTGCAACTTGGATGATAATAGTGTTTTGGACCCGATAGGTGGCGCTGTTGTCGATCTACTAGAAACTCAACCGATATCAATGAAAATTTATGTGTGTGTATGTTTGGTTGCAAATTGGATGATAATAGTGTTTTGGACCCGATAGGTGGCGCTGTTGTCGATGTACTAGAAACTCAACCGATATCAATGAAACTTTATGTGTGTGTATGTTTGGTTGCAACTTGGATTATAATAGTGTTTTGGACCCGATAGGTGGTGCTGTTGTCGATCTACTAGAAACTCAGCCGATATCAATGAAACTTTACGTGTGTGTATGTTTGGCTGCAACTTGGATGATAATAGTGTTTTGGACCCGATAGGTGGCGCTGTTGTCGATCTACTAGAAACTCAGCCGATATCAATGAAACTTCGTGTGTGTGTATGTGTGGTTGCAACTTGGATGATAATAGTGTTTTGGACCCGATAGGTGGCGCTGTTGTCGATCTACTAGAAACTCAACCGATATCAATGAAACTTCGTGTGTGTGTATGTTTGGTTGCAACTTGGATGATAATAGTGTTTTGGACCCGATAGGTGGCGCTGTTGTCGATCTACTAGAAACTCAACCGATATCAATGAAACTTTATGTGTGTGTATGTTTGGTTGCAACTTGGATTATAATAGTGTTTTGGACCCGATAGGTGGTGCTGTTGTCGATCTACTAGAAACTCAGCCGATATCAATGAAACTTTACGTGTGTGTATGTTTGGCTGCAACTTGGATGATAATAGTGGTTTGGACCCGATAGGTGGCGCTGTTGTCGATCTACTAGAAACTCAGCCGATATCAATGAAACTTCGTGTGTGTGTATGTGTGGTTGCAACTTGGATGATAATAGTGTTTTGGACCCGATAGGTAGCGCTGTTGTCGATCTACTAGAAACTCAACCGATATCAATGAAACTTCGTGTGTGTGTATGTTTGGTTGCAACTTGGATGATAATAGTGTTTTGGACCCGATAGGTGGCGCTGTTGTCGATCTACTAGAAAATCCAAAATCCCGAAAACCTGAAATCCCGAAAAAAGAATCCCGAAAACGAAATCCCGAAAAATTATATGAAATGAAAAATTGTGCGCAAAATTTTTCATTTTGTATAATTTTTCGTGCGCAAAATTTTTCATTTTATATAATTTTTCGGGATTCTTTATTTTAATTTCAATGTAAAATAGACAAGTGTTTGTCCATTCCATGTACCGTAATAATGTTTTGAATTTTTTTGCGTTGTAATGTTTTGCAATTCGTAATGTGCATTCAGTTGTGCTGATCTCTTATCGTGATAGCTGACCGACTAGATTTTTGTTAGCCAGTGAACATCGTAATACAAAGTGAGTATCGTGCATGCCTTTATAATTAAAAACTTTATATTATCAGTGACATTTTGTGTTTGAAGTTTAAGTAAAAGTGAACGTGTCCATCGTGAAAACAAACAAACAGCGTGAGAAACTGCTTATTGACGGCTACAGTTACCATGAAAACAAAAATCGTTTTTGATGTGTTTTTTGTTATGTTTTATATAAATATAATATATATATAAATAAATATAAATAAATGCAAATGAAGTTTGTTATTTTGTTGATTTTGTTAAATAAATTTGCCCAATTGTTTTGCTGCTAAAATCAAATTTTTAGTTTCATTTTCGGGATTTTTTGGCTTTTCGGGATTTGTGGCTTTTCGGGATTGTGGCTTTTCGGGATTAGCGGCTTTTCGGGATTTTGGATTTTCGGTATTTTGGGCTTTCGGGATTGCGTTTTTCGGGATTCTGTCCGACTCCCAGTTTGCTAACTAATCGACTATGAAGTGAACGGTAGAACAAATTGCTACCTGAATGCATATTGTCTGCATCCACTATGCACAATTTTTTGATAAGTCTTGTATTTAGCTAGTTTTTAACTAATCCACTATGAAAGGAAAGGTACAACAAGTTGCACTAAGAATGCATATGTTCTTTATCCACAATCCACCATTTTTGGATAAGTCTTGCAGTTAGCTAGTTTGCTAACTAAATAACTATTAACGGAAAGGTACAACAAATTGCAACTAGAATGCATATCTTCTGCATCAACAATCCACCATTTTTGGATCAATCTTGTAATTAGCTAGTTTGCTAACTAATCGACTATGAGGGGAAAAGTACAACAAATGCTACTAGAATGCATTGTTCTGCATCCACAATGCACCATTCTTGGATAAAACTTGTATTTAGCTAGTTTGCTAACTAAACGTCAATGAAGGGAACGGTACAACAGATCGCAAAGAGAATAGATATTTTATGCATCCACTATACACCATTTTTGGATAAGTCTTGTATTTAGCTAGTTTTCTAACTATACGACTATGAAGGGAACGATACACCAAATTGCAACAAGAATGCATATTTTCTGCATCCAAAAAGCCCCATTATTCGATCAGTCTTGTATTTAGCTAGTTTGCTAATTAAACGAATATGAAGGGAAAGGTACACCAAATTGCAAGCACAATGCATATTTCCTGCATCCAAAAAGCCCCATTATTCGATCAGTCTTGTATTAAGCTAGTTTGCTAACTAAACGAATATGAGGGAAAGGTACACCAAATTGCAAGCACAATGCATATTTCCTGCATCCAAAAAGCCCCATTATTGGATCAGTCTTGTATTTAGCTAGTTTGCTAATTAAACGAATATGAAGGGAAAGGTACACCAAATTGCAAGTAGAATGCATATTTTCTGCATCCAAAAAGCCCCATTATGCGATCAGTTTTGTATTTAGCTATTTTGCTAATTAAACGAATATGAAGGGAAAGGTACACCAAATTGCAAGCACAATGCATATTTCCTGCATCCAAAAAGCCCCATTATGCGATCAGTTTTGTATTTAGCTATTTTGCTAACTAAACGAATATGAAGGGAAAGGTACACCAAATTGCAAGCACAATGCAGATTTCCTGCATCCAAAAAGCCCCATTATTGGATCAGTCTTGTATTTAGCTATTTTGCTAATTAAACGAATATGAAGGGAAAGGTACACCAAATTGCAAGCACAATGCATATTTCCTGCATCCAAAAAGCCCCATTATGCGATCAGTTTTGTATTTAGCTAGTTTGCTAACTAAACGACAATGAAGAGAAAGGTAAAACAAATCGCAAATAGAATGCATATTTTCTGCATCCACTATGCACCATTTTTGGATAAGTCTTGCAGTTAGCTAGTTTGCAACTAATCGTCTATGAGGGGAAAGGTACAATATATTGCAATCAGAATGCACATTTTCTGCATCCAATATGCACCATTTTTGGATAAGTGTTGTATTTAGCAACATGAATGCATATTTTCTGCATCCAAGATGCATCATATTTGGATCAGTCTTGTAATTAGCTAAGTTACTAATTAAACGACTACGAAGGGAACGGTACAATACATCGCAAAGAGAATAGATATTTTCTGCATCCACTATACACCATTTTTGGATAAGTCTTGTATTTAGGTAGTTTCCTACCTATACGACTATGAAGGGAACGATACACCAAATTGCAACAAAAATGCATATTTTCTGCATCCAAAAAGCCCCATTTGCTAATTAAACGAATATGAAGTGAAAGGTACACCAAATTGCAACTAGAATGCATATTTTCTGCATCCAAAAAGCCCCATTATTCGATCAGTCTTGTATTTAGCTAGTTTGCTAACTAAACGAATATGAAGTGAAAGGTACACCAAATTGCAACTAGAATGCATATTTTCTGCATCCAAAAAGCCCCATTATTCGATCAGTCTTGTATTAAGCTAGTTTGCTAACTAAACGAATATGAAGTGAAAGGTACACCAAATTGCAACTAGAATGCATATCTTCTGCACCAACAATCCACCATTTTTCGATCAATCTTGTATTTAGCTAGTTTGCTAACTAATCGTCTATGAGGGGAAAGGTACAATATATTGCAATCAGAATGCACATTTTCTGCATCCAATATGCACCATTTTTGGATAAGTGTTGTATTTAGCAACATGAATGCATATTTTCTGCATCCAAGATGCATCATATTTGGATCAGTCTTGTAATTAGCTAAGTTACTAATTAAACGACTACGAAGGGAACGGTACAATACATCGCAAAGAGAATAGATATTTTCTGCATCCACTATACACCATTTTTGGATAAATCTTGTATTTAGCTAGTTTCCTACCTATACGACTATGAAGGGAACGATACACCAAATTGCAACAAGAATGCATATTTTCTGCATCCAAAAAGCCCCATTTGCTAATTAAACGAATATGAAGTGAAAGGTACACCAAATTGCAACTAGAATGCATATTTTCTGCATCCAAAAAGCCCCATTGTTCGATCAGTCTTGTATTTAGCTAGTTTGCTAACTAAACGAATATGAAGTGAAAGGTACACCAAATTGCAACTAGAATGCATATTTTCTGCATCCAAAAAGCCCCATTATTCGATCAGTCTTGTATTAAGCTAGTTTGCTAACTAAACGAATATGAAGTGAAAGGTACACCAAATTGCAACTAGAATGCATATTTTCTGCATCCAAAAAGCCCCATTATTCGATCAGTCTTGTATTAAAGCTAGTTTGCTAACTAAACGAATATGAAGTGAAAGGTACACCAAATTGCAACTAGAATGCATATCTTCTGCACCGACAATCCACCATTTTTGGATCAATCTTGTATTTAGCTAGTTTGCTAACTAATCGTCTATGAGGGGAAAGGTACAATATATTGCAATCAGAATGCATATTTCCTGCATCCAAAAAGCCCCATTATTGGATCAGTCTTGTATTTAGCTAGTTTGCTAATTAAACGAATATGAAGGGAAAGGTACACCAAATTGCAAGTAGAATGCATATTTTCTGCATCCAAAAAGCCCCATTATGCGATCAGTTTTGTATTTAGCTATTTTGCTAATTAAACGAATATGAAGGAAAAGGTACACCAAATTGCAAGCACAATGCATATTTCCTGCATCCAAAAAGCCCCATTATGCGATCAGTTTTGTATTTAGCTATTTTGCTAACTAAACGAATATGAAGGGAAAGGTACACCAAATTGCAAGTAGAATGCACATTTTCTGCACCAACAATCCACCACTCTTGGATAAAACTTGTATTTAGCTAGTTTGCTAACTAAACGTCAATGAAGGGAACGGTACAACAGATCGCAAAGAGAATAGATATTTTATGAAGGGAAGGGTACAACAAATTGTACTTAGAATGCATATGTTCTGCATCCAAAATCCACCATTTTCGGATCAGTCTTGTAGTTAGCTAGTTTGCTAACAAAAAGACTATGTAGGGAACGGTACAACAAATTGCAACTAGAATGCATATGTTCTGCATCCACAATGCACCATTCTGGGATAAGTATTGTATTTAGCTAGTTTGCTAACTAAACGACAATGAAGAGAAAGGTAAAACAAATCGCAAATAGAATGCATATTTTCTGCATCCACTATGCACCATTTTTGGATAAGTCTTGCAGTTAGCTAGTTTGCTAACTAATCGTCTATACAGGTACAATATATTGCAATCAGAATGCACATTTTCTGCATCCAATATGCACTATTTTTGGATAAGTGTTGTATTTAGCAACATGAATGCATATTTTCTGCATCCAAGATGCATCATATTTGGATCAGTCTTGTAATTAGCTAAGTTACTAATTAAACGACTACGAAGGGAACGGTACAATACATCGCAAAGAGAATAGATATTTTCTGCATCCACTATACACCATTTTTGGATAAGTCTTGTATTTAGGTAGTTTCCTACCTATACGACTATGAAGGGAACGATACACCAAATTGCAACAAGAATGCATATTTTCTGCATCCAAAAAGCCCCATTTGCTAATTAAACGAATATGAAGTGAAAGGTACACCAAATTGCAACTAGAATGCATATTTTCTGCATCCAAAAAGCCCCATTATTCGATCAGTCTTGTATTTAGCTAGTTTGCTAACTAAACGAATATGAAGTGAAAGGTACACCAAATTGCAAGTAGAATGCATATTTTCTGCATCCAAAAAGCCCCATTATTCGATCAGTCTTGTATTAAGCTAGTTTGCTAACTAAACGAATATGAAGTGAAAGGTACACCAAATTGCAACTAGAATGCATATCTTCTGCACCAACAATCCACCATTTTTGGATCAATCTTGTATTTAGCTAGTTTGCTAACTAATCGTCTATGAGGGGAAAGGTACAATATATTGCAATCAGAATGCACATTTTCTGCATCCAATATGCACCATTTTTGGATAAGTGTTGTATTTAGCAACATGAATGCATATTTTCTGCATCCAAGATGCATCATATTTGGATCAGTCTTGTAATTAGCTAAGTTACTAATTAAACGACTACGAAGGGAACGGTACAATACATCGCAAAGAGAATAGATATTTTCTGCATCCAAAAAGCACCATTTTGGATCAGTCTTGTATTTAGCTAGTTTGCTAACTAAACGACAATGAAGAGAAAGGTACAACAAATTGCAACTAGAATGCATATGTTCTGCATCCACAATGCACCATTCTGGGATAAGTCTTGTATTTAGCTAGTTTGCTAACTAAACGAATATGAAGGGAAAGGTACACCACCATGCACCATACAACAAATTGCAACAAGAATGCCTATTTTCTGCATCCAAAAAGCACCATTTTGGATCAGTCTTGTATTTAGCTAGTTTGCTAACTAAACGAATATGAAGTGAAAGGTACACCAAATTGCAACTAGAATGCATTATCTTCTGCACCAACAATCCACCATTTTTGGATCAATCTTGTATTTAGCTAGTTTGCTAACTAATCGACTATGAGGGGAAAAGTACAACAAATGCTACTAGAATGCATTGTTCTGCATCCACAATGCACCATTCTTGGATAAAACTTGTATTTAGCTAGTTTGCTAACTAAACGTCAATGAAGGGAACGGTACAACAGATCGCAAAGAGAATAGATATTTTATGCATCCACTATACACCATTTTTGGATAAGTCTTGTATTTAGCTAGTTTTCTAACTATACGACTATGAAGGGAACGATACACCAAATTGCAACAAGAATGCATATTTTCTGCATCCAAAAAGCCCCATTATTCGATCAGTCTTGTATTTAGCTAGTTTGCTAATTAAACGAATATGAAGGGAAAGGTACACCAAATTGCAAGCACAATGCATATTTCCTGCATCCAAAAAGCCCCATTATTCGATCAGTCTTGTATTAAGCTAGTTTGCTAACTAAACGAATATGAAGTGAAAGGTACACCAAATTGCAAGCACAATGCATATTTCCTGCATCCAAAAAGCCCCATTATTGGATCAGTCTTGTATTTAGCTAGTTTGCTAATTAAACGAATATGAAGGGAAAGGTACACCAAATTGCAAGTAGAATGCATATTTTCTGCATCCAAAAAGCCCCATTATGCGATCAGTTTTGTATTTAGCTATTTTGCTAATTAAACGAATATGAAGGGAAAGGTACACCAAATTGCAAGCACAATGCATATTTCCTGCATCCAAAAAGCCCCATTATGCGATCAGTTTTGTATTTAGCTATTTTGCTAACTAAACGAATATGAAGGGAAAGGTACACCAAATTGCAAGCACAATGCAGATTTCCTGCATCCAAAAAGCCCCATTATTGGATCAGTCTTGTATTTAGCTATTTTGGTAATTAAACGAATATGAAGGGAAAGGTACACCAAATTGCAAGCACAATGCATATTTCCTGCATCCAAAAAGCCCCATTATGCGATCAGTTTTGTATTTAGCTATTTTGCTAACTAAACGAATATGAAGGGAAAGGTACACCAAATTGCAAGCACAATGCATATTTCCTGCATCCAAAAAGCCCCATTATTGGATCAGTCTTGTATTTAGCTAGTTTGCTAATTAAACGAATATGAAGGGAAAGGTACACCAAATTGCAAGCACAATGCATATTTCCTGCATCCAAAAAGCCCCATTATGCGATCAGTTTTGTATTTAGCTATTTTGCTAACTAAACGAATATGAAGGGAAAGGTACACCAAATTGCAAGCACAATGCATATTTCCTGCATCCAAAAAGCCCCATTATTGGATCAGCCTTGTATTTAGCTAGTTTGCTAATTAAACGAATATGAAGTGAAAGGTACACCAAATTGCAACTAGAATGCATAATTTCTGCATCCAAAAAGCCCCATTATTCGATCAGTCTTGTATTTAGCTAGTTTGCTAACTAAACGAATACGAAGTGAAAGGTACACCAAATTGCAACTAGAACGCATATTTTCTGCATCCAAAAAGCCCCATTATTCGATCAGTCTTGTATTAAAGCTAGTTTGCTAACTAAACGAATATGAAGTGAAAGGTACACCAAATTGCAACTAGAATGCATATCTTCTGCACCGACAATCCACCATTTTTGGATCAATCTTGTATTTAGCTAGTTTGCTAACTAATCGTCTATGAGGGGAAAGGTACAATATATTGCAATCAGAATGCATATTTCCTGCATCCAAAAAGCCCCATTATTGGATCAGTCTTGTATTTAGCTAGTTTGCTAATTAAACGAATATGAAGGGAAAGGTACACCAAATTGCAAGTAGAATGCATATTTTCTGCATCCAAAAAGCCCCATTATGCGATCAGTTTTGTATTTAGCTATTTTGCTAATTAAACGAATATGAAGGAAAAGGTACACCAAATTGCAAGCACAATGCATATTTCCTGCATCCAAAAAGCCCCATTATGCGATCAGTTTTGTATTTAGCTATTTTGCTAACTAAACGAATATGAAGGGAAAGGTACACCAAATTGCAAGTAGAATGCACATTTTCTGCACCAACAATCCACCACTCTTGGATAAAACTTGTATTTAGCTAGTTTGCTAACTAAACGTCAATGAAGGGAACGGTACAACAGATCGCAAAGAGAATAGATATTTTATGAAGGGAAGGGTACAACAAATTGTACTTAGAATGCATATGTTCTGCATCCAAAATCCACCATTTTCGGATCAGTCTTGTAGTTAGCTAGTTTGCTAACAAAAAGACTATGTAGGGAACGGTACAACAAATTGCAACTAGAATGCATATGTTCTGCATCCACAATGCACCATTCTGGGATAAGTATTGTATTTAGCTAGTTTGCTAACTAAACGACAATGAAGAGAAAGGTAAAACAAATCGCAAATAGAATGCATATTTTCTGCATCCACTATGCACCATTTTTGGATAAGTCTTGCAGTTAGCTAGTTTGCTAACTAATCGTCTATGAGGGGAAAGGTACAATATATTGCAATCAGAATGCACATTTTCTGCATCCAATATGCACCATTTTTGGATAAGTGTTGTATTTAGCAACATGAATGCATATTTTCTGCATCCAAGATGCATCATATTTGGATCAGTCTTGTAATTAGCTAAGTTACTAATTAAACGACTACGAAGGGAACGGTACAATACATCGCAAAGAGAATAGATATTTTCTGCATCCACTATACACCATTTTTGGATAAGTCTTGTATTTAGGTAGTTTCCTACCTATACGACTATGAAGGGAACGATACACCAAATTGCAACAAGAATGCATATTTTCTGCATCCAAAAAGCCCCATTTGCTAATTAAACGAATATGAAGTGAAAGGTACACCAAATTGCAACTAGAATGCATTGTTCTGCATCCACAATGCACCATTCTTGGATAAAACTTGTATTTAGCTAGTTTGCTAACTAAACGTCAATGAAGGGAACGGTACAACAGATCGCAAAGAGAATAGATATTTTATGCATCCACTATACACCATTTTTGGATAAGTCTTGTATTTAGCTAGTTTTCTAACTATACGACTATGAAGGGAACGATACACCAAATTGCAACAAGAATGCATATTTTCTGCATCCAAAAAGCCCCATTATTCGATCAGTCTTGTATTTAGCTAGTTTGCTAATTAAACGAATATGAAGGGAAAGGTACACCAAATTGCAAGCACAATGCATATTTCCTGCATCCAAAAAGCCCCATTATTCGATCAGTCTTGTATTAAGCTAGTTTGCTAACTAAACGAATATGAAGTGAAAGGTACACCAAATTGCAACTAGAATGCATATCTTCTGCACCAACAATCCACCATTTTTGGATCAATCTTGTATTTAGCTAGTTTGCTAACTAATCGTCTATGAGGGGAAAGGTACAATATATTGCAATCAGAATGCACATTTTCTGCATCCAATTTGCACCATTTTTGGATAAGTGTTGTATTTAGCAACATGAATGCATATTTTCTGCATCCAAGATGCATCATATTTGGATCAGTCTTGTAATTAGCTAAGTTACTAATTAAACGACTACGAAGGGAACGGTACAATACATCGCAAAGAGAATAGATATTTTCTGCATCCACTATACACCATTTTTGGATAAGTCTTGTATTTAGGTAGTTTCCTACCTATATGACTATGAAGGGAACGATACACCAAATTGCAACAAAAATGCATATTTTCTGCATCCAAAAAGCCCCATTTGCTAATTAAACGAATATGAAGTGAAAGGTACACCAAATTGCAACTAGAATGCATATTTTCTGCATCCAAAAAGCCCCATTATTCGATCAGTCTTGTATTTAGCTAGTTTGCTAACTAAACGAATATGAAGTGAAAGGTACACCAAATTGCAACTAGAATGCATATTTTCTGCATCCAAAAAGCCCCATTATTCGATCAGTCTTGTATTAAGCTAGTTTGCTAACTAAACGAATATGAAGTGAAAGGTACACCAAATTGCAACTAGAATGCATATCTTCTGCAACAATCCACCATTTTTCGATCAATCTTGTATTTAGCTAGTTTGCTAACTAATCGTCTATGAGGGGAAAGGTACAATATATTGCAATCAGAATGCACATTTTCTGCATCCAATATGCACCATTTTTGGATAAATGTTGTATTTAGCAACATGAATGCATATTTTCTGCATCCAAGATGCATCATATTTGGATCAGTCTTGTAATTAGCTAAGTTACTAATTAAACGACTACGAAGGGAACGGTACAATACATCGCAAAGAGAATAGATATTTTCTGCATCCACTATACACCATTTTTGGATAAGTCTTGTATTTAGCTAGTTTCCTACCTATACGACTATGAAGGGAACGATACACCAAATTGCAACAAGAATGCATATTTTCTGCATCCAAAAAGCCCCATTTGCTAATTAAACGAATATGAAGTGAAAGGTACACCAAATTGCAACTAGAATGCATATCTTCTGCACCAACAATCCACCATTTTTGGATCAATCTTGTATTTAGCTAGTTTGCTAACTAATCGTCTATGAGGGGAAAGGTACAATATATTGCAATCAGAATGCATATTTTCTGCATCCAAAAAGCCCCATTATTGGATCAGTCTTGTATTTAGCTAGTTTGCTAATTAAACGAATATGAAGGGAAAGGTACACCAAATTGCAAGTAGAATGCATATTTTCTGCATCCAAAAAGCCCCATTATTCGATCAGTCTTGTATTTAGCTAGTTTGCTAACTAAACGAATATGAAGTGAAAGGTACACCAAATTGCAACTAGAATGCATATCTTCTGCACCGACAATCCACCATTTTTGGATCAATCTTGTATTTAGCTAGTTTGCTAACTAATCGTCTATGAGGGGAAAGGTACAATATATATATTGCAATCAGAATGCATATTTTCTGCATCCAAAAAGCCCCATTATTGGATCAGTCTTGTATTTAGCTAGTTTGCTAATTAAACGAATATGAAGGGAAAGGTACACCAAATTGCAAGTAGAATGCATATTTTCTGCATCCAAAAAGCCCCATTATGCGATCAGTTTTGTATTTAGCTATTTTGCTAATTAAACGAATATGAAGGAAAAGGTACACCAAATTGCAAGCACAATGCATATTTCCTGCATCCAAAAAGCCCCATTATGCGATCAGTTTTGTATTTAGCTATTTTGCTAACTAAACGAATATGAAGGGAAAGGTACACCAAATTGCAAGTAGAATGCACATTTTCTGCACCAACAATCCACCACTCTTGGATAAAACTTGTATTTAGCTAGTTTGCTAACTAAACGTCAATGAAGGGAACGGTACAACAGATCGCAAAGAGAATAGATATTTTATGAAGGGAAGGGTACAACAAATTGTACTTAGAATGCATATGTTCTGCATCCAAAATCCACCATTTTCGGATCAGTCTTGTAGTTAGCTAGTTTGCTAACAAAAAGACTATGTAGGGAACGGTACAACAAATTGCAACTAGAATGCATATGTTCTGCATCCACAATGCACCATTCTGGGATAAGTATTGTATTTAGCTAGTTTGCTAACTAAACGACAATGAAGAGAAAGGTAAAACAAATCGCAAATAGAATGCATATTTTCTGCATCCACTATGCACCATTTTTGGATAAGTCTTGCAGTTAGCTAGTTTGCTAACTAATCGTCTATACAGGTACAATATATTGCAATCAGAATGCACATTTTCTGCATCCAATATGCACCATTTTTGGATAAGTGTTGTATTTAGCAACATGAATGCATATTTTCTGCATCCAAGATGCATCATATTTGGATCAGTCTTGTAATTAGCTAAGTTACTAATTAAACGACTACAAAGGGAACGGTACAATACATCGCAAAGAGAATAGATATTTTCTGCATCCACTATACACCATTTTTGGATAAGTCTTGTATTTAGGTAGTTTCCTACCTATACGACTATGAAGGGAACGATACACCAAATTGCAACAAGAATGCATATTTTCTGCATCCAAAAAGCCCCATTTGCTAATTAAACGAATATGAAGTGAAAGGTACACCAAATTGCAACTAGAATGCATATTTTCTGCATCCAAAAAGCCCCATTATTCGATCAGTCTTGTATTTAGCTAGTTTGCTAACTAAACGAATATGAAGTGAAAGGTACACCAAATTGCAAGTAGAATGCATATTTTCTGCATCCAAAAAGCCCCATTATTCGATCAGTCTTGTATTAAGCTAGTTTGCTAACTAAACGAATATGAAGTGAAAGGTACACCAAATTGCAACTAGAATGCATATTTTCTGCATCCAAAAAGCCCCATTATTCGATCAGTCTTGTATTAAAGCTAGTTTGCTAACTAAACGAATATGAAGTGAAAGGTACACCAAATTGCAAGTAGAATGCATATGTTCTGCATCCACAATGCACCATTCTTGGGATAAGTAATGTAGTTAGCTAGTTTGCTAACTAGGCGACTATGAATGGAAAGCTACAACAAATTGCAACAAGAATGCATATCTTCTGCATCAACAATCCACCATTTTTGGATCAATCTTGTATTTAGCTAGTTTGCTAACTAAACGACAATGAAGAGAAAGGTACAACAAATTGCAACTAGAATGCATATGTTCTGCATCCACAATGCACCATTCTGGGATAAGTCTTGTATTTAGCTAGTTTGCTAACTAAACGAATATGAAGGGAAAGGTACACCACCATGCACCATACAACAAATTGCAACAAGAATGCCTATTTTCTGCATCCAAAAAGCACCATTTTGGATCAGTCTTGTATTTAGCTAGTTTGCTAACTAAACGAATATGAAGTGAAAGGTACACCAAATTGCAACTAGAATGCATTATCTTCTGCACCAACAATCCACCATTTTTGGATCAATCTTGTATTTAGCTAGTTTGCTAACTAATCGACTATGAGGGGAAAAGTACAACAAATGCTACTAGAATGCATTGTTCTGCATCCACAATGCACCATTCTTGGATAAAACTTGTATTTAGCTAGTTTGCTAACTAAACGTCAATGAAGGGAACGGTACAACAGATCGCAAAGAGAATAGATATTTTATGCATCCACTATACACCATTTTTGGATAAGTCTTGTATTTAGCTAGTTTTCTAACTATACGACTATGAAGGGAACGATACACCAAATTGCAACAAGAATGCATATTTTCTGCATCCAAAAAGCCCCATTATTCGATCAGTCTTGTATTTAGCTAGTTTGCTAATTAAACGAATATGAAGGGAAAGGTACACCAAATTGCAAGCACAATGCATATTTCCTGCATCCAAAAAGCCCCATTATTCGATCAGTCTTGTATTAAGCTAGTTTGCTAACTAAACGAATATGAAGTGAAAGGTACACCAAATTGCAACTAGAATGCATATCTTCTGCACCAACAATCCACCATTTTTGGATCAATCTTGTATTTAGCTAGTTTGCTAACTAATCGTCTATGAGGGGAAAGGTACAATATATTGCAATCAGAATGCACATTTTCTGCATCCAATATGCACCATTTTTGGATAAGTGTTGTATTTAGCAACATGAATGCATATTTTCTGCATCCAAGATGCATCATATTTGGATCAGTCTTGTAATTAGCTAAGTTACTAATTAAACGACTACGAAGGGAACGGTACAATACATCGCAAAGAGAATAGATATTTTCTGCATCCACTATACACCATTTTTGGATAAGTCTTGTATTTAGGTAGTTTCCTACCTATACGACTATGAAGGGAACGATACACCAAATTGCAACAAAAATGCATATTTTCTGCATCCAAAAAGCCCCATTTGCTAATTAAACGAATATGAAGTGAAAGGTACACCAAATTGCAACTAGAATGCATATTTTCTGCATCCAAAAAGCCCCATTATTCGATCAGTCTTGTATTTAGCTAGTTTGCTAACTAAACGAATATGAAGTGAAAGGTACACCAAATTGCAACTAGAATGCATATTTTCTGCATCCAAAAAGCCCCATTATTCGATCAGTCTTGTATTAAGCTAGTTTGCTAACTAAACGAATATGAAGTGAAAGGTACACCAAATTGCAACTAGAATGCATATCTTCTGCAACAATCCACCATTTTTCGATCAATCTTGTATTTAGCTAGTTTGCTAACTAATCGTCTATGAGGGGAAAGGTACAATATATTGCAATCAGAATGCACATTTTCTGCATCCAATATGCACCATTTTTGGATAAGTGTTGTATTTAGCAACATGAATGCATATTTTCTGCATCCAAGATGCATCATATTTGGATCAGTCTTGTAATTAGCTAAGTTACTAATTAAACGACTACGAAGGGAACGGTACAATACATCGCAAAGAGAATAGATATTTTCTGCATCCACTATACACCATTTTTGGATAAGTCTTGTATTTAGCTAGTTTCCTACCTATACGACTATGAAGGGAACGATACACCAAATTGCAACAAGAATGCATATTTTCTGCATCCAAAAAGCCCCATTTGCTAATTAAACGAATATGAAGTGAAAGGTACACCAAATTGCAACTAGAATGCATATCTTCTGCACCAACAATCCACCATTTTTGGATCAATCTTGTATTTAGCTAGTTTGCTAACTAATCGTCTATGAGGGGAAAGGTACAATATATTGCAATCAGAATGCATATTTTCTGCATCCAAAAAGCCCCATTATTGGATCAGTCTTGTATTTAGCTAGTTTGCTAATTAAACGAATATGAAGGGAAAGGTACACCAAATTGCAAGTAGAATGCATATTTTCTGCATCCAAAAAGCCCCATTATTCGATCAGTCTTGTATTTAGCTAGTTTGCTAACTAAACGAATATGAAGTGAAAGGTACACCAAATTGCAACTAGAATGCATATCTTCTGCACCGACAATCCACCATTTTTGGATCAATCTTGTATTTAGCTAGTTTGCTAACTAATCGTCTATGAGGGGAAAGGTACAATATATTGCAATCAGAATGCATATTTTCTGCATCCAAAAAGCCCCATTATTGGATCAGTCTTGTATTTAGCTAGTTTGCTAATTAAACGAATATGAAGGGAAAGGTACACCAAATTGCAAGTAGAATGCATATTTTCTGCATCCAAAAAGCCCCATTATGCGATCAGTTTTGTATTTAGCTATTTTGCTAATTAAACGAATATGAAGGAAAAGGTACACCAAATTGCAAGCACAATGCATATTTCCTGCATCCAAAAAGCCCCATTATGCGATCAGTTTTGTATTTAGCTATTTTGCTAACTAAACGAATATGAAGGGAAAGGTACACCAAATTGCAAGTAGAATGCACATTTTCTGCACCAACAATCCACCACTCTTGGATAAAACTTGTATTTAGCTAGTTTGCTAACTAAACGTCAATGAAGGGAACGGTACAACAGATCGCAAAGAGAATAGATATTTTATGAAGGGAAGGGTACAACAAATTGTACTTAGAATGCATATGTTCTGCATCCAAAATCCACCATTTTCGGATCAGTCTTGTAGTTAGCTAGTTTGCTAACAAAAAGACTATGTAGGGAACGGTACAACAAATTGCAACTAGAATGCATATGTTCTGCATCCACAATGCACCATTCTGGGATAAGTATTGTATTTAGCTAGTTTGCTAACTAAACGACAATGAAGAGAAAGGTAAAACAAATCGCAAATAGAATGCATATTTTCTGCATCCACTATGCACCATTTTTGGATAAGTCTTGCAGTTAGCTAGTTTGCTAACTAATCGTCTATACAGGTACAATATATTGCAATCAGAATGCACATTTTCTGCATCCAATATGCACTATTTTTGGATAAGTGTTGTATTTAGCAACATGAATGCATATTTTCTGCATCCAAGATGCATCATATTTGGATCAGTCTTGTAATTAGCTAAGTTACTAATTAAACGACTACGAAGGGAACGGTACAATACATCGCAAAGAGAATAGATATTTTCTGCATCCACTATACACCATTTTTGGATAAGTCTTGTATTTAGGTAGTTTCCTACCTATACGACTATGAAGGGAACGATACACCAAATTGCAACAAGAATGCATATTTTCTGCATCCAAAAAGCCCCATTTGCTAATTAAACGAATATGAAGTGAAAGGTACACCAAATTGCAACTAGAATGCATATTTTCTGCATCCAAAAAGCCCCATTATTCGATCAGTCTTGTATTTAGCTAGTTTGCTAACTAAACGAATATGAAGTGAAAGGTACACCAAATTGCAAGTAGAATGCATATTTTCTGCATCCAAAAAGCCCCATTATTCGATCAGTCTTGTATTAAAGCTAGTTTGCTAACTAAACGAATATGAAGTGAAAGGTACACCAAATTGCAAGTAGAATGCATATGTTCTGCATCCACAATGCACCATTCTTGGGATAAGTAATGTAGTTAGCTAGTTTGCTAACTAGGCGACTATGAATGGAAAGCTACAACAAATTGCAACAAGAATGCATATCTTCTGCATCAACAATCCACCATTTTTGGATCAATCTTGTATTTAGCTAGTTTGCTAACTAAACGACAATGAAGAGAAAGGTACAACAAATTGCAACTAGAATGCATATGTTCTGCATCCACAATGCACCATTCTGGGATAAGTCTTGTATTTAGCTAGTTTGCTAACTAAACGAATATGAAGGGAAAGGTACACCACCATGCACCATACAACAAATTGCAACAAGAATGCCTATTTTCTGCATCCAAAAAGCACCATTTTGGATCAGTCTTGTATTTAGCTAGTTTGCTAACTAAACGAATATGAAGTGAAAGGTACACCAAATTGCAACTAGAATGCATTATCTTCTGCACCAACAATCCACCATTTTTGGATCAATCTTGTATTTAGCTAGTTTGCTAACTAATCGACTATGAGGGGAAAAGTACAACAAATGCTACTAGAATGCATTGTTCTGCATCCACAATGCACCATTCTTGGATAAAACTTGTATTTAGCTAGTTTGCTAACTAAACGTCAATGAAGGGAACGGTACAACAGATCGCAAAGAGAATAGATATTTTATGCATCCACTATACACCATTTTTGGATAAGTCTTGTATTTAGCTAGTTTTCTAACTATACGACTATGAAGGGAACGATACACCAAATTGCAACAAGAATGCATATTTTCTGCATCCAAAAAGCCCCATTATTCGATCAGTCTTGTATTTAGCTAGTTTGCTAATTAAACGAATATGAAGGGAAAGGTACACCAAATTGCAAGCACAATGCATATTTCCTGCATCCAAAAAGCCCCATTATTCGATCAGTCTTGTATTAAGCTAGTTTGCTAACTAAACGAATATGAAGTGAAAGGTACACCAAATTGCAACTAGAATGCATATCTTCTGCACCAACAATCCACCATTTTTGGATCAATCTTGTATTTAGCTAGTTTGCTAACTAATCGTCTATGAGGGGAAAGGTACAATATATTGCAATCAGAATGCACATTTTCTGCATCCAATATGCACCATTTTTGGATAAGTGTTGTATTTAGCAACATGAATGCATATTTTCTGCATCCAAGATGCATCATATTTGGATCAGTCTTGTAATTAGCTAAGTTACTAATTAAACGACTACGAAGGGAACGGTACAATACATCGCAAAGAGAATAGATATTTTCTGCATCCACTATACACCATTTTTGGATAAGTCTTGTATTTAGGTAGTTTCCTACCTATACGACTATGAAGGGAACGATACACCAAATTGCAACAAAAATGCATATTTTCTGCATCCAAAAAGCCCCATTTGCTAATTAAACGAATATGAAGTGAAAGGTACACCAAATTGCAACTAGAATGCATATTTTCTGCATCCAAAAAGCCCCATTATTCGATCAGTCTTGTATTTAGCTAGTTTGCTAACTAAACGAATATGAAGTGAAAGGTACACCAAATTGCAACTAGAATGCATATTTTCTGCATCCAAAAAGCCCCATTATTCGATCAGTCTTGTATTAAGCTAGTTTGCTAACTAAACGAATATGAAGTGAAAGGTACACCAAATTGCAACTAGAATGCATATCTTCTGCAACAATCCACCATTTTTCGATCAATCTTGTATTTAGCTAGTTTGCTAACTAATCGTCTATGAGGGGAAAGGTACAATATATTGCAATCAGAATGCACATTTTCTGCATCCAATATGCACCATTTTTGGATAAGTGTTGTATTTAGCAACATGAATGCATATTTTCTGCATCCAAGATGCATCATATTTGGATCAGTCTTGTAATTAGCTAAGTTACTAATTAAACGACTACGAAGGGAACGGTACAATACATCGCAAAGAGAATAGATATTTTCTGCATCCACTATACACCATTTTTGGATAAGTCTTGTATTTAGCTAGTTTCCTACCTATACGACTATGAAGGGAACGATACACCAAATTGCAACAAGAATGCATATTTTCTGCATCCAAAAAGCCCCATTTGCTAATTAAACGAATATGAAGTGAAAGGTACACCAAATTGCAACTAGAATGCATATCTTCTGCACCAACAATCCACCATTTTTGGATCAATCTTGTATTTAGCTAGTTTGCTAACTAATCGTCTATGAGGGGAAAGGTACAATATATTGCAATCAGAATGCATATTTTCTGCATCCAAAAAGCCCCATTATTGGATCAGTCTTGTATTTAGCTAGTTTGCTAATTAAACGAATATGAAGGGAAAGGTACACCAAATTGCAAGTAGAATGCATATTTTCTGCATCCAAAAAGCCCCATTATTCGATCAGTCTTGTATTTAGCTAGTTTGCTAACTAAACGAATATGAAGTGAAAGGTACACCAAATTGCAACTAGAATGCATATCTTCTGCACCGACAATCCACCATTTTTGGATCAATCTTGTATTTAGCTAGTTTGCTAACTAATCGTCTATGAGGGGAAAGGTACAATATATTGCAATCAGAATGCATATTTTCTGCATCCAAAAAGCCCCATTATTGGATCAGTCTTGTATTTAGCTAGTTTGCTAATTAAACGAATATGAAGGGAAAGGTACACCAAATTGCAAGTAGAATGCATATTTTCTGCATCCAAAAAGCCCCATTATGCGATCAGTTTTGTATTTAGCTATTTTGCTAATTAAACGAATATGAAGGAAAAGGTACACCAAATTGCAAGCACAATGCATATTTCCTGCATCCAAAAAGCCCCATTATGCGATCAGTTTTGTATTTAGCTATTTTGCTAACTAAACGAATATGAAGGGAAAGGTACACCAAATTGCAAGTAGAATGCACATTTTCTGCACCAACAATCCACCACTCTTGGATAAAACTTGTATTTAGCTAGTTTGCTAACTAAACGTCAATGAAGGGAACGGTACAACAGATCGCAAAGAGAATAGATATTTTATGAAGGGAAGGGTACAACAAATTGTACTTAGAATGCATATGTTCTGCATCCAAAATCCACCATTTTCGGATCAGTCTTGTAGTTAGCTAGTTTGCTAACAAAAAGACTATGTAGGGAACGGTACAACAAATTGCAACTAGAATGCATATGTTCTGCATCCACAATGCACCATTCTGGGATAAGTATTGTATTTAGCTAGTTTGCTAACTAAACGACAATGAAGAGAAAGGTAAAACAAATCGCAAATAGAATGCATATTTTCTGCATCCACTATGCACCATTTTTGGATAAGTCTTGCAGTTAGCTAGTTTGCTAACTAATCGTCTATACAGGTACAATATATTGCAATCAGAATGCACATTTTCTGCATCCAATATGCACTATTTTTGGATAAGTGTTGTATTTAGCAACATGAATGCATATTTTCTGCATCCAAGATGCATCATATTTGGATCAGTCTTGTAATTAGCTAAGTTACTAATTAAACGACTACGAAGGGAACGGTACAATACATCGCAAAGAGAATAGATATTTTCTGCATCCACTATACACCATTTTTGGATAAGTCTTGTATTTAGGTAGTTTCCTACCTATACGACTATGAAGGGAACGATACACCAAATTGCAACAAGAATGCATATTTTCTGCATCCAAAAAGCCCCATTTGCTAATTAAACGAATATGAAGTGAAAGGTACACCAAATTGCAACTAGAATGCATATTTTCTGCATCCAAAAAGCCCCATTATTCGATCAGTCTTGTATTTAGCTAGTTTGCTAACTAAACGAATATGAAGTGAAAGGTACACCAAATTGCAAGTAGAATGCATATTTTCTGCATCCAAAAAGCCCCATTATTCGATCAGTCTTGTATTAAGCTAGTTTGCTAACTAAACGAATATGAAGTGAAAGGTACACCAAATTGCAACTAGAATGCATATCTTCTGCACCAACAATCCACCATTTTTGGATCAATCTTGTATTTAGCTAGTTTGCTAACTAATCGTCTATGAGGGGAAAGGTACAATATATTGCAATCAGAATGCACATTTTCTGCATCCAATATGCACCATTTTTGGATAAGTGTTGTATTTAGCAACATGAATGCATATTTTCTGCATCCAAGATGCATCATATTTGGATCAGTCTTGTAATTAGCTAAGTTACTAATTAAACGACTACGAAGGGAACGGTACAATACATCGCAAAGAGAATAGATATTTTCTGCATCCACTATACACCATTTTTGGATAAGTCTTGTATTTAGGTAGTTTCCTACCTATACGACTATGAAGGGAACGATACACCAAATTGCAACAAGAATGCATATTTTCTGCATCCAAAAAGCCCCATTTGCTAATTAAACGAATATGAAGTGAAAGGTACACCAAATTGCAACTAGAATGCATATTTTCACGATCATCAAACCAATGATCACCTATGCAGCGATATCATGGTGGCCAAAAACCGAACAAGTAACGGCCCAACAAAAACTAAATAAGGTATATCGCTTAGCATGCGTTGGTATAACGGGGGCAATGAAAACTTGTCCAACCGCAGCCTTAGGGGCAATGCTCAGTCTTTTGCCTTTACATATTTCAGTAAAGAAGGAAGCTGGTCTCAGTGCCCTCAGGCTCCCTGATATATCAAAACTTAAAGCAGGTAACCTCACAGGACACCTTAGGATATTACAAATGCTCCAAGATGATCCTGTGATCAAGGTATCAGACACCATGCTTAGAAGACTTCGCTTCTCCAGGAAATTTAAGATAGTCATATCTGACAGGAGTACCTGGAGAGGAAACCAATTCGTAATACCATCAGGATCACAAATCTGGTACACCGATGGTTCAAAGATGGAAAATGGTGCCACCGGTGCTGGGGTCTATGGGCCTAGGTTCCAAAAAGCTATAGCACTGGGAAAATCACCAGACATCTTTCAAGCGGAGGTACACGCCATAGAGATATGTGTCCGAGAATGCTTACGAAGGAACATGAAAGGTGCCCGCATCTACATCCTCTCAGACAGCCAGGCAGCTCTTAAGGCCTTAAGATCGTATTCGATCAGATCAAAGCTGGTCTGGGAATGTTTCAACCTCCTTGAAGATCTGGCCAAGGACAACATAGTCACCGTTGCTTGGATACCAGGTCATGAGGGATTCGATGGCAATGAACGTGCGGATTGTCTGGCGAGAAGAGGCGCATCACGCCTGCTCACTGGTCCTGAGCCCTACTTCGGGTTGCCTTTGAGTTACGTACAATCAAAATTTAGGAAGTGGGAAGATGATCACCTTGCCGAATACTGGACGGAATCCAAAGGACAGAGGCAGGCAAAAAGATTCATAATCCCAGCTCGTAGTAAAACAAAAAAATTGCTTGAGCTAAGCAAAGATGATCTAAGGATCCTAACAGGTTATCTTACTGGTCATTGGCCACTAAGATACCATCTCAAAAAAATGGGACTTTCCGACGATGACTCCTGTCGACTCTGCGGAGAAGATGAGGAGACAACGGAACATATACTCTGCGAATGCCCTGCTGTGGCAAGGGGCAGAGATATCCACATGCAAGGGGCGTCTTTAAGTCCTGCTAATATAGGAAACATGGAACCAAGAAGGGTATTGAGGTTCATAAAGAGCCTCAACAGCTCCCTGGGTTAAACAACAGGGGCCAACACAATAGATCTCTTCTGGTCGCAGTGTACGGGGCCCAATTCTTACAATACAATACAATTGTATTTAGCTAGTTTGCTAACTAAACGACAATGAAGAGAAAGGTAAAACAAATCGCAAATAGAATGCATATTTTCTGCATCCACTATGCACCATTTTTGGATAAGTCTTGCAGTTAGCTAGTTTGCTAACTAATCGTCTATGAGGGGAAAGGTACAATATATTGCAATCAGAATGCACATTTTCTGCATCCAATATGCACCATTTTAGGATAAGTGTTGTATTTAGCAACATGAATGCATATTTTCTGCATCCAAGATGCATCATATTTGGATCAGTCTTGTAATTAGCTAAGTTACTAATTAAACGACTACGAAGGGAACGGTACAATACATCGCAAAGAGAATAGATATTTTCTGCATCCACTATACACCATTTTTGGATAAGTCTTGTATTTAGCTAGTTTGCTAACTAAACGAATATGAAGTGAAAGGTACACCAAATTGCAAGTAGAATGCATATTTTCTGCATCCAAAAAGCCCCATTATTCGATCAGTCTTGTATTTAGCTAGTTTGCTAATTAAACGAATATGAAGGGAAAGGTACACCAAATTGCAAGCACAATGCATATTTCCTGCATCCAAAAAGCCCATTATTGGATCAGTCTTGTATTTAGCTAGTTTGCTAATTAAACGAATATGAAGGGAAAGGTACACCAAATTGCAAGTAGAATGCATATTTTCTGCATCCAAAAAGCCCCATTATGCGATCAGTTTTGTATTTAGCTATTTTGCTAATTAAACGAATATGAAGGGAAAGGTACACCAAATTGCAAGCACAATGCATATTTCCTGCATCCAAAAAGCCCCATTATGCGATCAGTTTTGTATTTAGCTATTTTGCTAACTAAACGAATATGAAGGGAAAGGTACACCAAATTGCAAGCACAATGCATATTTCCTGCATACAAAAAGCCCCATTATTGGATCAGTCTTGTATTTAGCTAGTTTGCTAATTAAACGAATATGAAGGGAAAGGTACACCAAATTGCAAGTAGAATGCATATTTTCTGCATCCAAAAAGCCCCATTATGCGATCAGTTTTGTATTTAGCTATTTTGCTAACTAAACGAATATGAAGGGAAAGGTACACCAAATTGCAAGCACAATGCATATTTCCTGCATCCAAAAAGCCCCATTATTGGATCAGTCTTGTATTTAGCTAATTTGCTAATTAAACGAATATGAAGGGAAAGGTACACCAAATTGCAAGTAGAATGCATATTTTCTGCATCCAAAAAGCCCCATTATGCGATCAGTTTTGTATTTAGCTATTTTGCTAATTAAACGAATATGAAGGGAAAGGTACACCAAATTGCAAGCACAATGCATATTTCCTGCATCCAAAAAGCCCCATTATGCGATCAGTTTTGTATTTAGCTATTTTGATAACTAAACGAATATGAAGGGAAAGGTACACCAAATTGCAAGTAGAATGCATATTTTCTGCATCCAAAAAGCCCCATTATGCGATCAGTTTTGTATTTAGCTATTTTGCTAACTAAACGAACATGAAGTGAAAGGTACACCAAATTGCAACTAGAATGCATATCTTCTGCACCAACAATCCACCATTCTTGGATAAAACTTGTATTTAGCTAGTTTGCTAACTAAACGTCAATGAAGGGAACGGTACAACAGATCGCAAAGAGAATAGATATTTTATGCATCCACTATACACCATTTTTGGATAAGTCTTGTATTTAGATAGTTTTCTAACTATACGACTATGAAGGGAACGATACACCAAATTGCAACAAGAATGCATATTTTCTGCATTCAAAAAGCCCCATTATTCGATCAGTCTTGTATTTAGCTAGTTTGCTAATTAAACGAATATGAAGGGAAAGGTACACCAAATTGCAAGCACAATGCATATTTCCTGCATCCAAAAAGCCCCATTATTGGATCAGTCTTGTATTTAGCTAGTTTGCTAATTAAACGAATATGAAGGGAAAGGTACACAAAATTGCAAGTAGAATGCATATTTTCTGCATCCAAAAAGCCCCATTATTCGATCAGTCTTGTATTTAGCTAGTTTGCTAACTAAACGAATATGAAGTGAAAGGTACACCAAATTGCAACTAGAATGCATATCTTCTGCACCAACAATCCACCATTCTTGGATAAAACTTGTATTTAGCTAGTTTGCTAACTAAACGTCAATGAAGGGAACGGTACAATAGATCGCAAAGAGAATAGATATTTTATGCATCCACTATACACCATTTTTGGATAAGTCTTGTATTTAGATAGTTTTCTAACTATACGACTATGAAGGGAACGATACACCAAATTGCAACAAGAATGCATATTTTCTGCATCCAAAAAGCCCCATTATTCGATCAGTCTTGTATTTAGCTAGTTTGCTAATTAAACGAATATGAAGGGAAAGGTACACCAAATTGCAAGCACAATGCATATTTCCTGCATCCAAAAAGCCCCATTATTGGATCAGTCTTGTATTTAGCTAGTTTGCTAATTAAACGAATATGAAGGGAAAGGTACACCAAATTGCAAGTAGAATGCATATTTTCTGCATCCAAAAAGCCCCATTATTCGATCAGTCTTGTATTTAGCTAGTTTGCTAACTAAACGAATATGAAGGGAAAGGTACACCAAATTGCAAGCAGAATGCATATTTTCTGCATCCAAAAAGCCCCATTATGCGATCAGTTTTTTATTTAGCTATTTTGCTAATTAAACGAATATGAAGTGAACGGTACAACAAATTGCTACCAGAATGCAAATTGTCTGTATGCACTATGCACCATTTTTAGATAAGTGTTGTATTTAGCTAGTTTGCTAATTAAACGAATATGAAGGGAAAGGTACACCAAATTGCAAGCACAATGCATATTTCCTGCATCCAAAAAGCCCCATTATTGGATCAGTCTTGTATTTAGCTAGTTTGCTAATTAAACGAATATGAAGGGAAAGGTACACCAAATTGCAAGTAGAATGCATATTTTCTGCATCCAAAAAGCCCCATTATTCGATCAGTCTTGTATTTAGCTAGTTTGCCAACTAAACGAATATGAAGTGAAAGGTACACCAAATTGCAACTAGAATGCATATCTTCTGCACCAACAATCCACCATTTTTGGATCAATCTTGTATTTAGCTAGTTTGCTAACTAATCGTCTATGAGGGGAAAGGTACAATATATTGCAATCAGAATGCATATTTTCTGCATCCAAAAAGCCCCATTATTGGATCAGTCTTGTATTTAGCTAGTTTGCTAATTAAACGAATATGAAGGGAAAGGTACACCAAATTGCAAGTAGAATGCATATTTTCTGCATCCAAAAAGCCCCATTATTCGATCAGTCTTGTATTTAGCTAGTTTGCTAACTAAACGAATATGAAGTGAAAGGTACACCAAATTGCAACTAGAATGCATATCTTCTGCACCGACAATCCACCATTTTTGGATCAATCTTGTATTTAGCTAGTTTGCTAACTAATCGTCTATGAGGGGAAAGGTACAATATATTGCAATCAGAATGCATATTTTCTGCATCCAAAAAGCCCCATTATTGGATCAGTCTTGTATTTAGCTAGTTTGCTAATTAAACGAATATGAAGGGAAAGGTACACCAAATTGCAAGTAGAATGCATATTTTCTGCATCCAAAAAGCCCCATTATGCGATCAGTTTTGTATTTAGCTATTTTGCTAATTAAACGAATATGAAGGGAAAGGTACACCAAATTGCAAGCACAATGCATATTTCCTGCATCCAAAAAGCCCATTATTGGATCAGTCTTGTATTTAGCTAGTTTGCTAATTAAACGAATATGAAGGGAAAGGTACACCAAATTGCAATCAGAATGCATATTTTCTGCATCCAAAAAGCCCCATTATTGGATCAGTCTTGTATTTAGCTAGTTTGCTAATTAAACGAATATGAAGGGAAAGGTACACCAAATTGCAACTAGAATGCATATTTTCTGCATCCAAAAAGCCCCATTATTCGATCGGTCTTGTATTTAGCTAGTTTGCTAACTAAACGAATATGAAGTGAAAGGTACACCAAATTGCAAGTAGAATGCATATTTTCTGCATCCAAAAAGCCCCATTATTCGATCAGTCTTGTATTAAGCTAGTTTGCTAACTAAACGAATATGAAGTGAAAGGTACACCAAATTGCAACTAGAATGCATATCTTCTGCACCAACAATCCACCACTCTTGGATAAAACTTGTATTTAGCTAGTTTGCTAACTAAACGTCAATGAAGGGAACGGTACAACAGATCGCAAGGAGAATAGATATTTTATGAAGGGAAGGGTACAACAAATTGTACTTAGAATGCATATTTTCTGCATCCAAAAAGCCCCATTATGCGATCAGTTTTTTATTTAGCTATTTTGCTAATTAAACGAATATGAAGTGAACGGTACAACAAATTGCTACCAGAATGCAAATTGTCTGTATGCACTATGCACCATTTTTAGATAAGTGTTGTATTTAGCTAGTTTGCTAATTAAACGAATATGAAGGGAAAGGTACACCAAATTGCAAGTAGAATGCATATTTTCTGCATCCAAAAAGCCCCATTATTCGATCAGTCTTGTATTTAGCTAGTTTGCTAACTAAACGAATATGAAGTGAAAGGTACACCAAATTGCAACTAGAATGCATATCTTCTGCACCAACAATCCACCATTCTTGGATAAAACTTGTATTTAGCTAGTTTGCTAACTAAACGTCAATGAAGGGAACGGTACAACAGATCGCAAAGAGAATAGATATTTTATGCATCCACTATACACCATTTTTGGATAAGTCTTGTATTTAGATAGTTTTCTAACTATACGACTATGAAGGGAACGATACACCAAATTGCAACAAGAATGCATATTTTCTGCATCCAAAAAGCCCCATTATTCGATCAGTCTTGTATTTAGCTAGTTTGCTAATTAAACGAATATGAAGGGAAAGGTACACCAAATTGCAAGCACAATGCATATTTCCTGCATCCAAAAAGCCCCATTATTGGATCAGTCTTGTATTTAGCTAGTTTGCTAATTAAACGAATATGAAGGGAAAGGTACACCAAATTGCAAGTAGAATGCATATTTTCTGCATCCAAAAAGCCCCATTATTGGATCAGTCTTGTATTTAGCTAGTTTGCTAATTAAACGAATATGAAGGGAAAGGTACACCAAATTGCAAGTAGAATGCATATTTTCTGCATCCAAAAAGCCCCATTATTCGATCAGTCTTGTATTTAGCTAGTTTGCTAACTAAACGAATATGAAGTGAAAGGTACACCAAATTGCAACTAGAATGCATATCTTCTGCACCAACAATCCACCATTCTTGGATAAAACTTGTATTTAGCTAGTTTGCTAACTAAACGTCAATGAAGGGAACGGTACAACAGATCGCAAAGAGAATAGATATTTTATGCATCCACTATACACCATTTTTGGATAAGTCTTGTATTTAGATAGTTTTCTAACTATACGACTATGAAGGGAACGATACACCAAATTGCAACAAGAATGCATATTTTCTGCATCCAAAAAGCCCCATTATTCGATCAGTCTTGTATTTAGCTAGTTTGCTAATTAAACGAATATGAAGGGAAAGGTACACCAAATTGCAAGCACAATGCATATTTCCTGCATCCAAAAAGCCCCATTATTGGATCAGTCTTGTATTTAGCTAGTTTGCTAATTAAACGAATATGAAGGGAAAGGTACACCAAATTGCAAGTAGAATGCATATTTTCTGCATCCAAAAAGCCCCATTATTGGATCAGTCTTGTATTTAGCTAGTTTGCTAATTAAACGAATATGAAGGGAAAGGTACACCAAATTGCAAGTAGAATGCATATTTTCTGCATCCAAAAAGCCCCATTATTCGATCAGTCTTGTATTTAGCTAGTTTGCTAACTAAACGAATATGAAGTGAAAGGTACACCAAATTGCAACTAGAATGCATATCTTCTGCACCAACAATCCACCATTTTTGGATCAATCTTGTATTTAGCTAGTTTGCTAACTAATCGACTATGAGGGGAAAAGTACAACAAATGCAACTAGAATGCTTTGTTCTGCATCCACAATGCACCATTCTTGGATAAGACTTGTATTTAGCTAGTTTGCTAACTAAACGTCAATGAAGGGAACGGTACAACAAATCGCAAAGAGAATAGATATTTTATGCATCCACTATACACCATTTTTGGATAAGTCTTGTATTTAGCTAGTTTTCTAACTATACGACTTTGAAGGGAACGATACACCAAATTGCAACAAGAATGCATATTTTCTGCATCCAAAAAGCCCCATTATTCGATCAGTCTTGTATTTAGCTAGTTTGCTAATTAGACGAATATGAAGGGAAAGGTACACCAAATTGCAAGCACAATGCATATTTCCTGCATCCAAAAAGCCCCATTATTGGATCAGTCTTGTATTTAGCTAGTTTGCTAACTAAACGAATATGAAGGGAAAGGTACACCAAATTGCAAGTAGAATGCATATTTTTTGCATCCAAAAAGCACCATTTTGGATCAGTCGTGTATTTAGATAGTTTGCTAACTAAACGAATATGAAGGGAAAGGTACACCACCATGCACCATACAACAAATTGCAACAAGAATGCATATTTTCTGCATCCAAAAAGCCCCATTATTGAATCAGTCTTGTATTTAGTTAGTTTGCTAACTAAACGAATATGAAGGGAAAGGTACACCAAATTGCAAGCAGAATGCATATTTTCTGCATCCAAAAAGCACCATTTTGGATCAGTCGTGTATTTAGATAGTTTGCTAACTAAACGAATATGAAGGGAAAGGTACACCACCATGCACCATACAACAAATTGCTACCAGAATGCATATTGTCTGTATCCACTATGCACCATTTTTAGATAAGTGTTGTATTTAGCTAGTTTGCTAATTAATCCACTATTAAGGGAAAGGTACAACAAATTGCACTTAGAATGCATATGTTCTGCATCCACAATCCACCATTTTGGGATCGGTATTGTATTTAGCTACTTTGCTAACCAAATAACTATGAATGGAAAGGTACAACAAATAGCAATTGGAATGCATATGTTCTGCATCAACAATCCACCATTTTTGGATCAATCTTGTATTTAGCTAGTTTGCTAACTAATCGACTTGAGGGGAAAGGTACAACAAATGCAACTAAAATGCTTTGTTCTGCATCCACAATGCACCATTCTTGGGATAAGTAATGTAGTTAGCTAGTTTGCTAACTAGGCGACTATGAAGAAAGGTACAACAAATTGCAACAAGAATGCATATTTTCTGCATCAACAATCCACCATTTTTGGATCAATCTTGTATTGAGCTAGTTTGCTAACTAATCGACTATGAGGGGAAAGGTAAAATATATTGCAATCAGAATGCACATTTTCTGCATCCACTATGCACCATTTTTGGATAAGTGTTGTATTTAGCAACATGAATGCATATTTTCTGCATCCAAGATGCATCATATTTGGATCAGTCTTGTAATTAGCTAAGTTACTAATTAAACGACTACGAAGGGAACGGTACAATACATCGCAAAGAGAATAGATATTTTCTGCATCTACTATACACCATTTTTGGATAAGTCTTGTATTTAGGTAGTTTCCTACCTATACGACTATGAAGGGAACGATACAACAAATTGCAACAAAAATGCATATTTTCTGCATCCAAAAAGCACCATTTTGGATCAGTCGTGAATTTAGATAGTTTGCTAACTAAACGAATATGAAGGGAAAGGTACACCACCATGCACCATACAACAAATTACAACAAGAATGCATATTTTCTGCATCCAAAAAGCCCCATTATTGGATCAGTCTTGTATTTAGCTAGTTTGCTAACTAAACAAATATTTAGGGAAAGGTACACCAAATTGCAAGTAGAATACATATTTTCTGCAAAAGCACCATTTTGGATCAGTCGTGTATTTAGATAGTTTGCTAACTAAACGAATATGAAGGGAAAGGTACACCACCATGCACCATACAAGAAATTGCAACAAGAATGCATATTTTCTGCATCCAAAAAGCCCCATTATGCGATCAGTTTTGTATTTAGCTATTTTGCTAATTAAACGAATATGAAGTGAACGGTACAACAAATTGCTACCAGAATGCATATAGTCTGTATCCACTATGCACCATTTTTAGATAAGTGTTGTATTTAGCTAGTTTGCTAACTAGGCGACTATGAATGGAAAGGTACAACAAATTGCAACAAGAATGCATATTTTCTGCATCAACAATCCACCATTTTTGGATCAATCTTGTATTGAGCTAGTTTGCTAACTAATCGACTATGAGGGGAAAGGTAAAATATATTGCAATCAGAATGCACATTTTCTGCATCCACTATGCACCATTTTTGGATAAGTGTTGTATTTAGCAACATGAATGCATATTTTCTGCATCCAAGATGCATCATATTTGGATCAGTCTTGTAATTAGCTAAGTTACTAATTAAACGACTACGAAGGGAACGGTACAATACATCGCAAAGAGAATAGATATTTTCTGCATCCACTATGCACCATTTTTGGATAAGTGTTGTATGCATATGTTCTGCATCCACTATGCACCATTTTTGGATAAGTCTTGCAGTTAGCTAGTTTGCTAACTAAATAACTGTTAACGGAAAGGTACAACAAATTGCAACTAGAATGCATATCTTCTGCATCAGCATTCGACCATTTTTGGATCAATCTTGTATTTAGCTAGTTTGCTAACTAATCGGCTATGAGGGGAAAGGTACAACAAATGCAACTAAAATGCATTGTTCTGCATCCACAATGCACCATTCTTGGATAAGTCTTGTATTTAGCTAGTTTGCTAACTATTCCACTATGAAGGGAAAGGTACAACAAATTGTACTTAGAATGCATATGTTCTGCATCCAAAATCCACCATTTTCGGATCGGTCTTGTAGTTAGCTAGTTTGCTAACAAAAAGACTATGTAGGGAACGGTACAACAAATTGCAACTAGAATGCATATGTTCTGCATCAATCCACCATTCTGGGATCGGTCTTGTATTTAGCTAGTTTGCTAAATAACCAATATGAAGGGAAAGGTACAACAAATTGCAACTAGAATGCATATGTTCTCCATCCTCCATGCATAATTTTTGGATAAGTCTTGTAATTAGCTAGTTTGCTAATCAAACGACTCTGAAGGGAACGGTACAATAAAACGCATTTAGAGTGCATATCTTCTGCATCCACAATGCACCATTCTTGGATAAGTCTTGTATTTAGCTAGTTTGCTAGCTATTCCACTATGAAGGGAAAGGTACAACAAATTGTACTTAGAATGCATATGTTCTGCATCCAAAATCCACCATTTTCGGATCGGTCTTGTAGTTAGCTAGTTTGCTAACAAAAATACTATGTAGGGAACGGTACAACAAATTGCAACTAGAATGCATATGTTCTGCATTCACAATGCACCATTCTTGGGATAAGTAATGTAGTTAGCTAGTTTGTTAACTAGGCGACTATGAATGGAAAGGTACAACAAATTACAACAAGAATGCATATTTTCTGCATCAACAATCCCCCATTTTTGGATCAATCTTGTATTTAGCTAGTTTGCTAACTAATCGACTATGAGCGGAAAGGTACAATATATTGCAATCAGAATGCACATTTTCTGCATCCACTACGCACCATTTTTGGATAAGTGTTGTATTTAGCAACATGAATGCATATTTTCTGCATCCAAGATGCATCATATTTGGATCAGTCTTGAATTAGCTAAGTTACTAATTAAACGACTACGAAGGGAACGGTACAATACATCGCAAAGAGAATAGATATTTTCTGCATCCACTATACACCATTTTTGGATAAGTCTTGTATTTAGCTAGTTTTCTAACTATACGACTTTGAAGAGAACGATACACCAAATTGCAACAAGAATGCATATTTTCTGCATCCAAAAAGCCCCATCATTCGATCAGTCTTGTATTTAGCTAGTTTGCTAATTAAACGAATATGAAGGGAAAGGTACACCAAATTGCAAGTAGAATGCATATTTCCTGCATCCAAAAAGCCCCATTATTGGATCAGTCTTGTATTTAGCTAGTTTGCTAATTAAACGAATATGAAGGGAAAGGTACACCAAATTGCAAGTAGAATGCATATTTTCTGCATCCAAAAAGCCCCATTATTGGATCAGTCTTGTATTTAGCTAGTTTGCTAATTAAACGAATATGAAGGGAAAGGTACACCAAATTGCAAGTAGAATGCATATTTTCTGCATCCAAAAAGCCCCATTATTCGATCAGTCTTGTATTTAGCTAGTTTGCTAACTAAACGAATATGAAGTGAAAGGTACACCAAATTGCAACTAGAATGCATATCTTCTGCACCGACAATCCACCATTTTTGGATCAATCTTGTATTTAGCTAGTTTGCTAACTAATCGTCTATGAGGGGAAAGGTACAATATATTGCAATCAGAATGCATATTTTCTGCATCCAAAAAGCCCCATTATTGGATCAGTCTTGTATTTAGCTAGTTTGCTAATTAAACGAATATGAAGGGAAAGGTACACCAAATTGCAAGTAGAATGCATATTTTCTGCATCCAAAAAGCCCCATTATGCGATCAGTTTTGTATTTAGCTATTTTGCTAATTAAACGAATATGAAGGGAAAGGTACACCAAATTGCAAGCACAATGCATATTTCCTGCATCCAAAAAGCCCATTATTGGATCATTCTTGTATTTAGCTAGTTTGCTAATTAAACGAATATGAAGGGAAAGGTACACCAAATTGCAATCAGAATGCATATTTTCTGCATCCAAAAAGCCCCATTATTGGATCAGTCTTGTATTTAGCTAGTTTGCTAATTAAACGAATATGAAGGGAAAGGTACACCAAATTGCAACTAGAATGCATATTTTCTGCATCCAAAAAGCCCCATTATTCGATCGGTCTTGTATTTAGCTAGTTTGCTAACTAAACGAATATGAAGTGAAAGGTACACCAAATTGCAAGTAGAATGCATATTTTCTGCATCCAAAAAGCCCCATTATTCGATCAGTCTTGTATTAAGCTAGTTTGCTAACTAAACGAATATGAAGTGAAAGGTACACCAAATTGCAACTAGAATGCATATCTTCTGCACCAACAATCCACCACTCTTGGATAAAACTTGTATTTAGCTAGTTTGCTAACTAAACGTCAATGAAGGGAACGGTACAACAGATCGCAAGGAGAATAGATATTTTATGAAGGGAAGGGTACAACAAATTGTACTTAGAATGCATATTTTCTGCATCCAAAAAGCCCCATTATGCGATCAGTTTTTTATTTAGCTATTTTGCTAATTAAACGAATATGAAGTGAACGGTACAACAAATTGCTACCAGAATGCAAATTGTCTGTATGCACTATGCACCATTTTTAGATAAGTGTTGTATTTAGCTAGTTTGCTAATTAAACGAATATGAAGGGAAAGGTACACCAAATTGCAAGTAGAATGCATATTTTCTGCATCCAAAAAGCCCCATTATTCGATCAGTCTTGTATTTAGCTAGTTTGCTAATTAAACGAATATGAAGGGAAAGGTACACCAAATTGCAAGCACAATGCATATTTCCTGCATCCAAAAAGCCCCATTATTGGATCAGTCTTGTATTTAGCTAGTTTGCTAATTAAACGAATATGAAGGGAAAGGTACACCAAATTGCAAGTAGAATGCATATTTTCTGCATCCAAAAAGCCCCATTATTGGATCAGTCTTGTATTTAGCTAGTTTGCTAATTAAACGAATATGAAGGGAAAGGTACACCAAATTGCAAGTAGAATGCATATTTTCTGCATCCAAAAAGCCCCATTATTCGATCAGTCTTGTATTTAGCTAGTTTGCTAACTAAACGAATATGAAGTGAAAGGTACACCAAATTGCAACTAGAATGCATATCTTCTGCACCAACAATCCACCATTCTTGGATAAAACTTGTATTTAGCTAGTTTGCTAACTAAACGTCAATGAAGGGAACGGTACAACAGATCGCAAAGAGAATAGATATTTTATGCATCCACTATACACCATTTTTGGATAAGTCTTGTATTTAGATAGTTTTCTAACTATACGACTATGAAGGGAACGATACACCAAATTGCAACAAGAATGCATATTTTCTGCATCCAAAAAGCCCCATTATTCGATCAGTCTTGTATTTAGCTAGTTTGCTAATTAAACGAATATGAAGGGAAAGGTACACCAAATTGCAAGCACAATGCATATTTCCTGCATCCAAAAAGCCCCATTATTGGATCAGTCTTGTATTTAGCTAGTTTGCTAATTAAACGAATATGAAGGGAAAGGTACACCAAATTGCAAGTAGAATGCATATTTTCTGCATCCAAAAAGCCCCATTATTGGATCAGTCTTGTATTTAGCTAGTTTGCTAATTAAACGAATATGAAGGGAAAGGTACACCAAATTGCAAGTAGAATGCATATTTTCTGCATCCAAAAAGCCCCATTATTCGATCAGTCTTGTATTTAGCTAGTTTGCTAACTAAACGAATATGAAGTGAAAGGTACACCAAATTGCAACTAGAATGCATATCTTCTGCACCAACAATCCACCATTTTTGGATCAATCTTGTATTTAGCTAGTTTGCTAACTAATCGACTATGAGGGGAAAAGTACAACAAATGCAACTAGAATGCTTTGTTCTGCATCCACAATGCACCATTCTTGGATAAGACTTGTATTTAGCTAGTTTGCTAACTAAACGTCAATGAAGGGAACGGTACAACAAATCGCAAAGAGAATAGATATTTTATGCATCCACTGTACACCATTTTTGGATAAGTCTTGTATTTAGCTAGTTTTCTAACTATACGACTTTGAAGGGAACGATACACCAAATTGCAACAAGAATGCATATTTTCTGCATCCAAAAAGCCCCATTATTCGATCAGTCTTGTATTTAGCTAGTTTGCTAATTAAACGAATATAAAGGGAAAGGTACACCAAATTGCAAGCACAATGCATATTTCCTGCATCCAAAAAGCCCCATTATTGGATCAGTCTTGTATTTAGCTAGTTTGCTAACTAAACGAATATGAAGGGAAAGGTACACCAAATTGCAAGTAGAATGCATATTTTTTGCATCCAAAAAGCACCATTTTGGATCAGTCGTGTATTTAGATAGTTTGCTAACTAAACGAATATGAAGGGAAAGGTACACCACCATGCACCATACAACAAATTGCAACAAGAATGCATATTTTCTGCATCCAAAAAGCCCCATTATTGGATCAGTCTTGTATTTAGTTAGTTTGCTAACTAAACGAATATGAAGGGAAAGGTACACCAAATTGCAAGCAGAATGCATATTTTCTGCATCCAAAAAGCACCATTTTGGATCAGTCGTGTATTTAGATAGTTTGCTAACTAAACGAATATGAAGGGAAAGGTACACCACCATGCACCATACAACAAATTGCTACCAGAATGCATATTGTCTGTATCCACTATGCACCATTTTTAGATAAGTGTTGTATTTAGCTAGTTTGCTAATTAATCCACTATTAAGGGAAAGGTACAACAAATTGCACTTAGAATGCATATGTTCTGCATCCACAATCCACCATTTTGGGATCGGTATTGTATTTAGCTACTTTGCTAACCAAATAACTATGAATGGAAAGGTACAACAAATAGCAATTGGAATGCATATGTTCTGCATCAACAATCCACCATTTTTGGATCAATCTTGTATTTAGCTAGTTTGCTAACTAATCGACTTGAGGGGAAAGGTACAACAAATGCAACTAAAATGCTTTGTTCTGCATCCACAATGCACCATTCTTGGGATAAGTAATGTAGTTAGCTAGTTTGCTAACTAGGCGACTATGAAGAAAGGTACAACAAATTGCAACAAGAATGCATATTTTCTGCATCAACAATCCACCATTTTTGGATCAATCTTGTATTGAGCTAGTTTGCTAACTAATCGACTATGAGGGGAAAGGTAAAATATATTGCAATCAGAATGCACATTTTCTGCATCCACTATGCACCATTTTTGGATAAGTGTTGTATTTAGCAACATGAATGCATATTTTCTGCATCCAAGATGCATCATATTTGGATCAGTCTTGTAATTAGCTAAGTTACTAATTAAACGACTACGAAGGGAACGGTACAATACATCGCAAAGAGAATAGATATTTTCTGCATCTACTATACACCATTTTTGGATAAGTCTTGTATTTAGGTAGTTTCCTACCTATACGACTATGAAGGAAACGATACAACAAATTGCAACAAAAATGCATATTTTCTGCATCCAAAAAGCACCATTTTGGATCAGTCGTGAATTTAGATAGTTTGCTAACTAAACGAATATGAAGGGAAAGGTACACCACCATGCACCATACAATAAATTACAACAAGAATGCATATTTTCTGCATCCAAAAAGCCCCATTATTGGATCAGTCTTGTATTTAGCTAGTTTGCTAACTAAACAAATATTTAGGGAAAGGTACACCAAATTGCAAGTAGAATACATATTTTCTGCAAAAGCACCATTTTGGATCAGTCGTGTATTTAGATAGTTTGCTAACTAAACGAATATGAAGGGAAAGGTACACCACCATGCACCATACAAGAAATTGCAACAAGAATGCATATTTTCTGCATCCAAAAAGCCCCATTATGCGATCAGTTTTGTATTTAGCTATTTTGCTAATTAAACGAATATGAAGTGAACGGTACAACAAATTGCTACCAGAATGCATATAGTCTGTATCCACTATGCACCATTTTTAGATAAGTGTTGTATTTAGCTAGTTTGCTAACTAGGCGACTATGAATGGAAAGGTACAACAAATTGCAACAAGAATGCATATTTTCTGCATCAACAATCCACCATTTTTGGATCAATCTTGTATTGAGCTAGTTTGCTAACTAATCGACTATGAGGGGAAAGGTAAAATATATTGCAATCAGAATGCACATTTTCTGCATCCACTATGCACCATTTTTGGATAAGTGTTGTATTTAGCAACATGAATGCATATTTTCTGCATCCAAGATGCATCATATTTGGATCAGTCTTGTAATTAGCTAAGTTACTAATTAAACGACTACGAAGGGAACGGTACAATACATCGCAAAGAGAATAGATATTTTCTGCATCCACTATGCACCATTTTTGGATAAGTGTTGTATGCATATGTTCTGCATCCACTATGCACCATTTTTGGATAAGTCTTGCAGTTAGCTAGTTTGCTAACTAAATAACTGTTAACGGAAAGGTACAACAAATTGCAACAAGAATGCATATTTTCTGCATCAACAATCCACCATTTTTGGATCAATCTTGTATTTAGCTAGTTTGCTAACTAATCGGCTATGAGGGGAAAGGTACAACAAATGCAACTAAAATGCATTGTTCTGCATCCACAATGCACCATTCTTGGATAAGTCTTGTATTTAGCTAGTTTGCTAACTATTCCACTATGAAGGGAAAGGTACAACAAATTGTACTTAGAATGCATATGTTCTGCATCCAAAATCCACCATTTTCGGATCGGTCTTGTAGTTAGCTAGTTTGCTAACAAAAAGACTATGTAGGGAACGGTACAACAAATTGCAACTAGAATGCATATGTTCTGCATCAATCCACCATTCTGGGATCGGTCTTGTATTTAGCTAGTTTGCTAAATAACCAATATGAAGGGAAAGGTACAACAAATTGCAACTAGAATGCATATGTTCTCCATCCTCCATGCATAATTTTTGGATAAGTCTTGTAATTAGCTAGTTTGCTAATCAAACGACTCTGAAGGGAACGGTACAATAAAACGCATTTAGAGTGCATATCTTCTGCATCCACAATGCACCATTCTTGGATAAGTCTTGTATTTAGCTAGTTTGCTAGCTATTCCACTATGAAGGGAAAGGTACAACAAATTGTACTTAGAATGCATATGTTCTGCATCCAAAATCCACCATTTTCGGATCGGTCTTGTAGTTAGCTAGTTTGCTAACAAAAAGACTATGTAGGGAACGGTACAACAAATTGCAACTAGAATGCATATGTTCTGCATTCACAATGCACCATTCTTGGGATAAGTAATGTAGTTAGCTAGTTTGTTAACTAGGCGACTATGAATGGAAAGGTACAACAAATTACAACAAGAATGCATATTTTCTGCATCAACAATCCCCCATTTTTGGATCAATCTTGTATTTAGCTAGTTTGCTAACTAATCGACTATGAGCGGAGAGGTACAATATATTGCAATCAGAATGCACATTTTCTGCATCCACTACGCACCATTTTTGGATAAGTGTTGTATTTAGCAACATGAATGCATATTTTCTGCATCCAAGATGCATCATATTTGGATCAGTCTTGAATTAGCTAAGTTACTAATTAAACGACTACGAAGGGAACGGTACAATACATCGCAAAGAGAATAGATATTTTCTGCATCCACTATACACCATTTTTGGATAAGTCTTGTATTTAGCTAGTTTTCTAACTATACGACTTTGAAGAGAACGATACACCAAATTGCAACAAGAATGCTAATTAAACGAATATGAAGGGAAAGGTACACCAAATTGCAAGCACAATGCATATTTCCTTCATCCAAAAAGCCCCATTATTATATCAGTCTTGTATTTAGTTAGTTTGCTAACTAAACGAATATGAAGGGAAAGGTACACCAAATTGCACGTAGAATGCATATTTTCTGCATCCAAAAAGCCCCATTATTCGATCAGTCTTGTATTTAGCTAGTTTGCTAACTAAACGAATATGAAGGGAAATGTACACCAAATTGCAAGCAGAATGCATATTTTCTGCATCCAAAAAGCCCCATTATGCGATCAGTTTTGTATTTTGCTAATTAAACGAATATGAAGTGAACGCTACAACAAATTGCTACCAGAATGCATATTGTCTGTATCCATTTTTAGATAAGTGTTGTATTTAGCTAGTTTGCTAATTAATCCACTATTAAGGGAAAGGTACAACAAATTGCACTTAGAATGTATATGTTCTGCATCCACAATCCACCATTTTGGGATCGGTATTGTATTTAGCTACTTTGCTAACCAAATAACTATGATGGAAAGGTACAACAAATAGCAATTGGAATGCATATCTTCTGCATCCACAATGCACCATTCTTGGATAAGTCTTGTATTTAGCTAGTTTGCTAACTATTCCACTATGAAGGGAAAGGTACAACAAATTGTACTTAGAATGCATATGTTCTGCATCCAAAATCCACCATTTTCAGATCGGTCTTGTAGTTAGCTAGTTTGCTAACAAAAAGACTACGTAGGGAACGGTACAAACAAATTGCAACTAGAATGCATATGTTCTGCATCCACAATGCACCATTCTTGGGATAAGTAATGTAGTTAGCTAGTTTGCTAACTAGGCGACTATGAATGGAAAGGTACAACAAATTGCAACAAGAATGCATATTTTCTGCATCCAAAAAGCACCATTTTGGATCAGTCTTGTATTTAGCTAGTTTGCTAACTAAACGAATATGAAGCGAAAGGTACACCAAATTGCAACTAGAATGCATATCTTCTGCACCAACAATCCACCATTTTTGGATCAATCTTGTATTTAGCTAGTTTGCTAACTAATCGACTATGAGGGGAAAAGTACAACAAATGCAACTAGAATGCTTTGTTCTGCATCCACAATGCACCATTCTTGGATAAGACTTGTATTTAGCTAGTTTGCTAACTAAACGTCAATGAAGGGAACGGTACAACAAATCGCAAAGAGAATAGATATTTTATGCATCCACTATACACCATTTTTGGATAAGTCTTGTATTTAGCTAGTTTTCTAACTATACGACTTTGAAGGGAACGATACACCAAATTGCAACAAGAATGCATATTTTCTGCATCCAAAAAGCCCCATTATTCGATCAGTCTTGTATTTAGCTAGTTTGCTAATTAAACGAATATGAAGGGAAAGGTACACCAAATTGCAAGCACAATGCATATTTCCTGCATCCAAAAAGCCCCATTATTGGATCAGTCTTGTATTTAGCTAGTTTGCTAACTAAACGAATATGAAGGGAAAGGTACACCAAATTGCAAGTAGAATGCATATTTTTTGCATCCAAAAAGCACCATTTTGGATCAGTCGTGTATTTAGATAGTTTGCTAACTAAACGAATATGAAGGGAAAGGTACACCACCATGCACCATACAACAAATTGCAACAAGAATGCATATTTTCTGCATCCAAAAAGCCCCATTATTGGATCAGTCTTGTATTTAGTTAGTTTGCTAACTAAACGAATATGAAGGGAAAGGTACACCAAATTGCAAGCAGAATGCATATTTTCTGCATCCAAAAAGCACCATTTTGGATCAGTCGTGTATTTAGATAGTTTGCTAACTAAACGAATATGAAGGGAAAGGTACACCACCATGCACCATACAACAAATTGCTACCAGAATGCATATTGTCTGTATCCACTATGCACCATTTTTAGATAAGTGTTGTATTTAGCTAGTTTGCTAATTAATCCACTATTAAGGGAAAGGTACAACAAATTGCACTTAGAATGCATATGTTCTGCATCCACAATCCACCATTTTGGGATCGGTATTGTATTTAGCTCCTTTGCTAACCAAATAACTATGAATGGAAAGGTACAACAAATAGCAATTGGAATGCATATGTTCTGCATCAACAATCCACCATTTTTGGATCAATCTTGTATTTAGCTAGTTTGCTAACTAATCGACTATGAGGGGAAAGGTACAACAAATGCAACTAAAATGCTTTGTTCTGCATCCACAATGCACCATTCTTGGGATAAGTAATGTAGTTAGCTAGTTTGCTAACTAGGCGACTATGAATGGAAAGGTACAACAAATTGCAACAAGAATGCATATTTTCTGCATCAACAATCCACCATTTTTGGATCAATCTTGTATTGAGCTAGTTTGCTAACTAATCGACTATGAGGGGAAAGGTAAAATATATTGCAATCAGAATGCACATTTTCTGCATCCACTATGCACCATTTTTGGATAAGTGTTGTATTTAGCAACATGAATGCATATTTTCTGCATCCAAGATGCATCATATTTGGATCAGTCTTGTAATTAGCTAAGTTACTAATTAAACGACTACGAAGGAACGGTACAATACATCGCAAAGAGAATAGATATTTTCTGCATCTACTATACACCATTTTTGGATAAGTCTTGTATTTAGGTAGTTTCCTACCTATACGACTATGAAGGGAACGATACAACAAATTGCAACAAAAATGCATATTTTCTGCATCCAAAAAGCACCATTTTGGATCAGTCGTGAATTTAGATAGTTTGCTAACTAAACGAATATGAAGGGAAAGGTACACCACCATGCACCATACAACAAATTACAACAAGAATGCATATTTTCTGCATCCAAAAAGCCCCATTATTGGATCAGTCTTGTATTTAGCTAGTTTGCTAACTAAACAAATATTTAGGGAAAGGTACACCAAATTGCAAGTAGAATACATATTTTCTGCAAAAGCACCATTTTGGATCAGTCGTGTATTTAGATAGTTTGCTAACTAAACGAATATGAAGGGAAAGGTACACCACCATGCACCATACAAGAAATTGCAACAAGAATGCATATTTTCTGCATCCAAAAAGCCCCATTATGCGATCAGTTTTGTATTTAGCTATTTTGCTAATTAAACGAATATGAAGTGAACGGTACAACAAATTGCTACCAGAATGCATATAGTCTGTATCCACTATGCACCATTTTTAGATAAGTGTTGTATTTAGCTAGTTTGCTAATTAATCCACTATTAAGGGAAAGGTACAACAAATTGCACTTAGAATGCATATGTTCTGCATCCACAATCCACCATTTTGGGATCGGTATTGCATTTAGCTACTTTGCTAACCAAATAACTATGAATGGAAAGGTACAACAAATAGCAATTGGAATGCATATGTTCTGCATCAACAATCCACCATTTTTGGATCAATCTTGTATTTAGCTAGTTTGCTAACTAATCGACTATGAGGGGAAAGGTACAACAAATGCAACTAAAATGCTTTGTTCTGCATCCACAATGCACCATTCTTGGATATGTCTTGTATTTAGCTAGTTTGCTAACTATTCCACTATGAAGGGAAAGGTACAACAAATTGTACTTTCTGCATCCAAAATCCACCATTTTCGGATCGGTCTTGTAGTTAACTAGTTTGCTAACTAAAAGTCTATGAAGAGAACGGTACCAAAAATTGCAACTAGAATGCATATGTTCTGCACCATTCTTGGGATAAGTAATGTAGTTAGCTAGTTTGCTAACTAGGCGACTATGAATGGAAAGGTACAACGAATTGCAACAAGAATGCATATTTTCTGCATCAACAATCCACCATTTTTGGATCAATCTTGTATTTAGCTAGTTTGCTAACTACTCGACTATGAGGGGAAAGGTACAATATATTGCAATCAGAATGCACATTTTCTGCATCCACTATGCACCATTTTTGGATAAGTGTTGTATTTAGCAACATGAATGCATATTTTCTGCATCCAAGATGCATCATATTTGGATCAGTCTTGTAATTAGCTAAGTTACTAATTAAACGACTATGAAGGGAACGGTACAACAAATTGCAACAAAAATGCATATTTTCTGCATCCAAAAAGCACCATTTTGGATCAGTCGTGTATTTAGCTAGTTTGCTAATTAAACGAATATGAAGGGAAAGGTACACCAAATTGCAAGCACAATGCATATTTCCTGCATCCAAAAAGCCCCATTATTGGATCAGTCTTGTATTTAGCTAGTTTGCTAACTAAACGAATATGAAGAGAAAGGTACAATATATTGCAATTAGAATGCACATTTTCTGCATCCACTATGCACCATTTTTGGATAATTGTTGTATTTAGCAACAAGAATGCATATTTTGTGCATCCAAGATGCATCATATTTGGATCAGTCTTGTAATTAGCTAGTTTACTAATTAAACGACTACGAAAGGAACGATACAACAAATTGCAACAAGAATGCATATTTTCTGCATCCAAAAAGCACCATTATTGGATCAATCTTGTATTTAGCTAGTTTGCTAACTAATCGACTATGAGGGGAAAGGTGCAACAAATTGCAACTAGAATGCATTTGTTCTGCATCCACAATCCACCATTTTTGGATCGATCTTGTATTTAGCTAGTTTGCTAACTAATCGACTATGAAGGGAAAGGTACACCAAATTGCAAGTAGAGTGCATATTTTCTGCATCCAAAAAGCCAAATTATTCGATCAGTCTTGTAATTAGCTAGTTTGCTAATGAAACGAAGGTGAAGGGAAAGGTACACCAAATTGAAAGCAGAATGCATATTTTCTGCATCCAAAATGCCCTATTATTGGATCAGTGTTGTATTTAGCTAGTTTTCTAATTAAACGAATATGAAGGGAAAGGTACACCAAATTGCACTAAGAATGCATTAGTTCTGCATCCACAATACACCATTTTCGGATCGGTCTTGTAGTTAGCGTGTTTGCTAACTAAATGACTGTGAAGCGAACGGTACAACAAATTGTAACAAGAATGCATATGCTCTGCATCCACAATGCATAATTTTTGGATAAGTCTTGTAATTAGCTAGTTTGCTAACTAAATGACTGTGAAGCGAACGGTACAACAAATTGCAACAAGAATGCGTATTTCCTGCATCCACAATGCACCAGGTACAACAAATTGCAACTAGAATGCATAAGGTCTGCATCCGGTATGCATCATGTTTGGATCAGTCTTGTAATTAGCTAGTTTACTAATTATACGACCATGAAGGGAACGATACAACAAATTGCAAGAATGCATATTTTCTGCATCCAAAAAGCACCATTTTGGATCAGTCTTGTATATAGCTAGTTTGCTAACTAAACGAATATGAAGGGAAAGGTACACCAAATTGCAACTAGAATGCATATCTTCTGCATCAACAATCCACCATTATTGGATCAATTTGTATTTAGCTAGTTTCCTAACTATACGACTATGAAGGGAACGATACAACAAATTGCAACACGAATGCATACGAAGGGAAAGGTACACCAAATTGAAAGTAGAATGCATATTTTCTGCATCCAAAAAGCCCCATTTTCGATCAGTCTTGTTTGCTAATTAAACGAATATGAAGGGAAAGGTACACCAAATTGCAAGTAGAATGCATATTTTCTGCATCCAAAAAGCCGTATTATTCGATCAGTCTTGTATTTAGCTAGTTTGCTAATTGAACGAATATGAAGGGAAAGGTACACCAAATTGCAAGTAGAGTGCATATTTTCTGCTTCCAAGATGCACCATTTTTAGATCGGTCTTGTATTTAGCTAGTTTGCTAACTAAAAGACTACGAAGGGAACGGTACAACAAATCGCAAATAGAATGCATATTTTCTGCATCCACTATGCACCATTTTTGGATAAGTCTTGCAGTTAGCTAGTTTACTAACTAAATAACTGTTAACGGAAAGGTACAACAAATGGCAACCAGAATGCATATCTTCTGCATCAACAATCCGCCATTTTTGGATCAATCTTGCTAACTAATCGACTATGAGGGGAAAGGTACAACAAATGCAACTAAAATGCATTGTTCTGCGTCCACAATGCATAATTTTTGGATAAGTCTTGTAGTTAGCTAGTTTGCTAAATAAATGACTGTAAATGGAACGGTACAACAAATTGCACTTAGAATGCATATGTTCTGCATCCACAGTCCACCATTTTCGGATCGGTCTTGTAGTTAGCTAGTTTGCTAACTAAATGACTGTGAAGCGAACGGTACAACAAATTGTATCAAGAATGCATATGTTCTGCATCCACAATGCACCATTCTTGGATAAGTCTTGCAGTTAGCTAGTTCGCTAACTAAATAACTATTAACGGAAAGGTACAACAAATTGCAACTAGAATGCAAATGTTCTGCATCCACAATCCACCCTTTTTGGATCGATCTTGTATTTAGCTAGTTTGCTAACTATACGACTATGAAGGGAACGATACAACAAATTGCAACAGGAATGCATATTTTCTGCATCCAAAAAGCACCATTATTTTATCAGTCTTGTATTTAGCTAGTTTGCTAACTAAACGAATATGAAGGGAAAGGTACACCAAATTGCAACTAGAATGCATATCTTCTGCATCTACAATGCACCATTCTTGGATAAATCTTGTATTTAGCTAGTTTGCTAACTAAACGCCAACAAAGGGAACGGTACAACAAATCGCAAAATGAATAGATATTTTATGCAACCACTATACACCATTCTTGGATGTCTTGTATTTAGCTAGCTTCCTAACTATACGACTATGAAGGGAACGATACAACAAATTGCAACAAGAATGCATATTTTCTGCATCCGCAATGCACCGTTTTTGGATAAGTCTTGTATTTAGCTAGTTTGCTAACAAAACAACAATGAAGAGAAAGGTACAACAAATCGCAACTAGAATGCATATATTTTTTTGCATCCGAAATGCACAAATTTTGGATAAGTCTTGTATTTAGTTATTTTGCTAACTTAACGACTATGGAGGGAACTGTACAACAAATTGCTACCAGAATGCATATATTCTGCATACATTTTTGGATCAGTCTTGTAATTAGAATTAATCGACTCTGAAGGGAAAGGTACAACAAATTGCAACTAGAATGAAAATGTTCTGCATCCAAAGTGCACCATTTTTGGATAAGTCTTGCAGTTAGCTAGTTTGTTAGCTAAATAACTATTAGGTGAATAGTAGATGCAGAAAATGTGTAGTCTAATTGCAATTTGTTGTACCTTTCACTTCATAGTCAATTAGTTAGCAAACGAGCTAATAACAAGACCGATCCAAGAATGGTGCATTGTGGATGCAGAAAATATGCATTCCTGTTGTGATATATTGTACCGTTCCCTTCATAGTCGTTTAGTTAGCAAACTAGCTACATACAAGACTTATCCAAAAATTATGCAAGTTTCGTTGACATCGGTCGAGTTTCTAGTAGGTCGACAGCAGCGCCACCTATCGGGTCCAAAACACTATTATCGTCCAAGTTGCAACCGAACATACACACACATAAAGTTTCATTGATATCGGTTGAGTTTCTAGTAGATCGACAACAGCACCACCTATCGGGTCCAAAACACTATTATCATCCAAGTTGCAACCAAACATACACACTCATAAAGTTTCATTGATATCGGTTGAGTTTCTATGAGATCGACAACAGCGCCACCTATCGGGTCCAAAACACTATTATCATCCCAGTTGCAACCAAACATACACACACATAAAGTTTCATTGATATCGGTTGAGTTTCTAGTAGATCGACAACAGCGCCACCTATCGGGTCCAAAACACTACTATCATCCAAGTTCCAACAAAACAAACACACACATAAGGTTTCATTGATATCGGTTAAGTTTCTAGTTGATCGACAACAGCGCCACCTATCGGGTCCAAAACACTATTATCATACAAGTTCCAACCATACAAACACACACATAAAGTTTCATTGATATCGGTTAAGTTTCTAGTAGATCGACAACAGCGCCACCTATCGGGTCCAAAACACTATTATCATCCAAGTTCCAACAAAACAAACACACACATAAAGTTTCATTGATATCGGTTGAGTTTCTAGTAGATCGACAACAGCGCCACCTATCGGGTCCAAAACACTATTATCATCCAAGTTCCAACCAAACAAACACACACATAAAGTTTCATTGATATCGGTAAAGTTTCTAGTAGATCGACAACAGCGCCACCTATCGGGTCCAAAACACTATTATCATCCAAGTTCCAACAAAACAAACACACACATAAAGTTTCATTGATATCGGTTGAGTTTCTAGTAGATCGACAACAGCGCCACCTATCGGGTCCAAACTCTATTATCATCCAAGTTGCAACCAAACATACACACACATAACGTTTCATTGATATCGGTTGAGTTTCTAGTAGACCGACAACAGCGCCACCTATCGGGTCCAAAACACTATTATCATCCAAGTTGCAACCAAACATACACACACATAAAGTTTCATTGATATCGGTTGAGTTTCTAGTAGATCGACAACAGCGCCACCTATCGGGTCCAAAACACTATTATCATCCAAGTTCCAACCAAACATACACACACATAAAGTTTCATTGATATCGGTTGAGTTTCTAGTAGATCGACAACAGCGCCACCTATCGGGTCCAAAACACTATGCTCATCCAAGTTGAAACCAAACATACACACACATAAAGTTTCATTGATATCGGTTAAGTTTCTAGTTGATCGACAACAGCGCCACCTAGCGGGTCCAAAACACTATATCATCCAAGTTCCAACCAAACAAACACACACATAAAGTTTCATTGATATCGGTTAAGTTTCTGGTAGATCGACAACAGCGCCACCTATCGGGTCCAAAACAAAAAACAAACACACACATAAAGTTTCATTGATATCGGTTAAGTTTCTAGTAGATCGACAACAGCGCCACCTATCGGGTCCAAAACACTATTATCATCCAAGTTCCAACAAAACAAACACACACATAAAGTTTCATTGATATCGGTTGAGTTTCTAGTAGATCGACAACAGCGCCACCTATCGGGTCCAAAACACTATTATCGTCCAAGTTGCAACCAAACATACACACACATAAAGTTTCATTGATATCGGTTGAGTTTCTAGTAGATCGACAACAGCGCCACCTATCGGGTCCAAACTCTATTATCATCCAAGTTGCAACCAAACATACACACACATAAAGTTTCATTGATATCGGTTGAGTTTCTAGTAGACCGACAACAGCGCCACCTATCGGGTCCAAAACACTATTATCATCCAAGTTCCAACCAAACATACACACACATAAAGTTTCATTGATATCGGTGGAGTTTCTAGTAGATCGGCAACAGCGCCACCTATCGGGTCCAAACACTATTATGATCCAAGTTGCAACTAAACATACACACACATAAAGTTTCATTGATATCGGTTGAGTTTCTAGTAGATCGACAACAGCGCCACCTATCGGGTCAAAAACACTATTATCGTCCAAGTTGCAACCAAACAAACACACACATAAAGTTTCATTGATATCGGTTAAGTTTCTAGTAGATCGACAACAGCGCCACCTATCGGGTCCAAAACACTATTATCATCCAAGTTGCAACCAAACATACACACACATAAAGTTTCATTGATATCGGTTGAGTCTCTAGTAGATCGACAACAGCTCCACCTATCGGGTCCAAAACACTATTATCATCCAAGTTGCAACCAAACATACACACACATAAAGTTTCATTGATATCGGTTGAGTTTCTATGAGATCGACAACAGCGCCACCTATCGGGTCCAAAACACTATTATCATCCAAGTTGAAACCAAACATACACACACATAAAGTTTCATTGATATCGGTTTAGTTTCTAGTAGATCGACAACAGCGCCACCTATCGGGTCCAAAACACTATTATCATCCAAGTTGAAACCAAACATAAACACACATAAAGTTTCATTGATATCGGTTGAGTTTCTAGTAGATCGACAACAGCGCCACCTATCGGGTCCAAAACACTATTATCATCCAGTTGCAACCAAACATACACACACATAAAGTTTCATTGATATCGGTTGAGTTTCTAGTAGATCAACAACAGCGCCACCTATCGGGTCCAAAACACTATTATCATCCAAGTTGCAACCAAACATACACACACATAAAGTTTCATTGATATCGGTTGAGTTTCTGGTAGATCGACAACAGCGCCACCTATGGGTCCAAAACACTATGATCATCCAAGTTGAAACCACACATACACACACATAAAGTTTCATTGATATCGGTTGAGTTTCTATGAGATCGACAACAGCGCCACCTATCGGGTCCAAATCACTATTATCATCCAAGTTGAAACCAAACATACACACACATAAAGTTTCATTGATATCGGTTTAGTTTCTAGTAGATCGACAACAGCGCCACCTATCGGGTCCAAAACACTATTATCATCCAAGTTGCAACCAAACATACACACACATAAAGTTTCATTGATATCGGTTGAGTTTCTAGTAGATCAACAACAGCGCCACCTATCGGGTCCAAGACAATATTATCTTCCACGACGCAACCAACCATACATACATACAAAGTTTCGTTGACATCGGTTGAGTTTCTAGTAGATCGATAGGAGCGCCACTTATCGGGTCCAAAACAATATTGTCATCCAATTTGCCACCAACCATACACACATACAAACTTTCATTGACATCGGTTGAGTTTCTATGAGATCGACAATAGCGCCCGTGGATAAGTATTCAGTTAGAAAAATATATACTTGTGATAAGAAATAACAAATAACAATAACAAATGGAGACATTGGCGGCTTTCCTTAACGCGTCTGTCAACTTGCCAATTGGTTCTGATATTGGCACAGGGGCATGACCTGCGCGATAAGAAAACAAATGAAGGGTCAATCGTTATTTAATTGATTGCATAATCAATGATCTAGAACTTACTGGACCTTTCCAATTACTTAGCAGCTAGCTCCAAAGTCAATTTATCAACACGATATGCCTCCATTGCTTTTTCTCGGCCTTAATTAAGCCCAGGTTATCGGGGGACTGTCCTGCAGTTCCCAGGCCAGGATCTTCTCCGCCATCTTGATTGCGATTTTTTTGCGAGTCTCGAAGTGTCAAGTAAAGTGCAATTGCGTGCTGAAAATCCTACTTTATTTTGCTGAAATTGATGCTCAGAAAAACACCGAATAGGTGGCGCTGTTGTTGATCTACTAGAAACTCAACCGATATCAATGAAACTTTATGTGTGTGTATGTTTGGTTGCAACTGGATGATAATAGTGTCTTGGACCCGATAGGTGGCGCTGTTGTTGATCTACTAGAAACTCAACCGATATCAATGAAACTTTATGTGTGTTTATGTTTGGTTTCAACTTGGATGATAATAGTGTTTTGGACCCGATAGGTGGCGCTGTTGTCGATCTACTAGAAACTAAACCGATATCAATGAAACTTTATGTGTGTGTATGTTTGGTTTCAACTTGGACGATAATAGTGTTTTGGACCCGATAGGTGGCGCTGTTGTCGATCTACTAGAAACTAAACCGATATCAATGAAACTTTATGTGTGTGTATGTTTGGTTTCAACTTGGATGATAATAGTGTTTTGGACCCGATAGGTGGCGCTGTTGTCGATCTACTAGAAACTCAACCGATATCAATGAAACTTTATGTGTGTGTATGTTTGGTTGCAACTGGATGATAATAGTGTTTTGGACCCGATAGGTGGCGCTGTTGTCGATCTACTAGAAACTCAACCGATATCAATGAAACTTTATGTGTGTTTATGTTTGGTTGCAGCCTGGACGATAATATTGTTTTGGACCCGATAGGTGGCGCTGTTGTTGATCTACTAGAAACTCAACCGATATCAATGAAACTTTATGTGTGTGTATGTTTGGTTGCAACTGGATGATAATAGTGTTTTGGACCCGATAGGTGGCGCTGTTGTCGATCTACTAGAAACTCAACCGATATCAATGAAACTTTATGTGTGTTTATGTTTGGTTTCAACTTGGATGATAATAGTGTTTTGGACCCGATAGGTGGCGCTGTTGTCGATCTACTAGAAACTAAACCGATATCAATGAAACTTTATGTGTGTGTATGTTTGGTTTCAACTTGGATGATAATAGTGTTTTGGACCCGATAGGTGGCGCTGTTGTCGATCTACTAGAAACTCAACCGATATCAATGAAACTTTATGTGTGTGTATGTTTGGTTTCAACTTGGATGATAATATTGTTTTGGACCCGATAGGTGGCGCTGTTGTCGATCTCATAGAAACTCAACCGATATCAATAAAACTTTATGTGTGTGTATGTCTGGTTTCAACTTGGATGATCATAGTGTTTTGGACCCTATAGGTGGCGCTGTTGTCGATCTACTAGAAACTCAACCGATGTCAATGAAACTTTATGTGTGTGTATGTTTGGTTGCAACTTGGATGATAATAGTGTTTTGGACCCGATAGGTGGCGCTGTTGTCGATCTCATAGAAACTCAACCGATATCAATGAAACTTTATGTGCGGGTATGTTTGGTTGCAACTTGGATGATAATATTGTTTTGGACTCGATAGGTGGCGCTGTTGTCGATCTACTAGAAACTCAACCGATATCAATGAAACTTTATGTGTGTGTATGTTTGGTTTCAACTTGGATGATAATAGTGTTTTGGACCCGATAGGTGACGCTGTTTTTGATCTACTAGAAACTCAACCGATATCAATGAAACTTTATGTGTGTGTATGTTTGGTTTCAACTTGGATGATAATAGTGTTTTGGACCCGATAGGTGGCGCTGTTGTCGATCTCATAGAAACTCAACCGATATCAATGAAACTTTATGTGTGCGTGTGTCTGGTTTCAACTTGGATGATCATAGTGTTTTGGACCCGATATGTGGCGCTGTTGTCGATCTACTAGAAACTCAACCGATATCAATGAAACTTTATGTGTGTGTATGTTTGGTTTCAACTTGGATGATAATAGTGTTTTGGACCCGATAGGTGGCGCTGTTGTCGATCTACTAGAAACTCAACCGATATCAATGAAACTTTATGTGTGTGTATGTTTGGTTTCAACTTGGATGATAATAGTGTTTTGGACCCGATAGGTGGCGCTGTTGTCGATCTCATAGAAACTCAACCGATATCAATGAAACTTTTTGTGCGGGTATGTTTGGTTGCAACATGGATGATAATATTGTTTTGGACCCGATAGGTGGCGCTGTTGTCGATCTACTAGAAACTCAACCGATATCAATGAAACTTTATGTGTGTGTATGTTTGGTTTCAACTTGGATGATAATAGTGTTTTGGACCCGATAGGTGGCGCTGTTGTCGATCTACTAGAAACTCAACCGATATCAATGAAACTTTATGTGTGTGTATGTTTGGTTTCAACTTGGATGATAATAGTGTTTTGGACCCGATAGGTGGCGCTGTTGTCGATCTCATAGAAACTCAACCGATATCAATGAAACTTTATGTGTGTGTATGTCTGGTTTCAACTTGGATGATCATAGTGTTTTGGACCCGATAGGTGGCGCTGTTGTCGATCTACTAGAAACTCAACCGATATCAATGAAACCTTATGTGTGTATATGTTTGGTTACAACTTGGATGATAATAGTGTTTTGGACCGATAGGTGGCGCTGTTGTCGATCTCATAGAAACTCAACCGATATCAATGAAACTTTATGTGCGGGTTTGTTTGGTTGCAACTTGGGTGATAATAGTGTTTTGGACCCGATAAGTGGCGCTGTTGGCGATCTCATAGAAACTCAACCGATATCAATGAAACTTTGTATGTAAGTATGGTTGGTTGCGGCTTGGAAGATAATATTGTTTTGCACTCGATAGGTGCCACTGGTGTCCTAGAAACCTATAAAGAGATCGACAACAGCGCACATAAAGTTTCGTTGACATCGGTTGAGTTTCTAGTAGACCGACAACAGCGCCACCTATCGGGTCCAAACTCTATTATCATCCAAGTTGCAACCAAACATGCACACACATAAAGTTTCATTGATATCGGTTGAGTTTCTAGTAGACCGACAACAGCGCCACCTATCGGGTCCAAAACACCATTATCATCCAAGTTCCAACCAAACAAACACACACATAAAGTTTCATTGATATCGGTGGAGTTTCTAGTAGGTCGGCAACAGCGCCACCTATCGGGTCCAAACACTATTATGATCCAAGTTGCAACTAAACATACACACACATAAAGTTTCATTGATATCGGTTGAGTTTCTAGTAGATCGACAACAGCGCCACCTATCGGGTCCAAAACACTATTATCATCCAAGTTGCAACCAAACATACGCTCACATAAAGTTTCATTGATATCGGTTGAGTTTCTAGTAGATCGACAACAGCGCCACCTATCGGGTCCAAAACACTATGATCATCCAAGTTGAAACCAAACATACACCCACATAAAGTTTCATTGATATCGGTTGAGTTTCTAGTAGATCGACAACAGCGCCACCTATCGGGTCCAAACTCTATTATCATCCAAGTTGCAACCAAACATACACACACATAAAGTTTCATTGATATCGGTTGAGTTTCTAGTAGATCAACAACAGCGCCACCTATCGGGTCCAAAACACTATTATCATCCAAGTTGCATCCAAACATACACACACATAAAGTTTCATTGATATCGGTTGAGTTTCTAGTAGATCGACAACAGCGCCACCTATCGGGTCCAAAACACTATTATCATCCAAGTTGCAACCAAACATACACACACATAAAGTTTCATTGATATCGGTTGAGTTTCTAGTAGATCGACAACAGCGCCACCTATCGGGTCCAAAACACTATTATCATCCAAGTTGCAACCAAACATACACACACACAAAGTTTCATTGATATCGGTTGAGTTTCTAGTAGATCGACAAAAGCGCCACCTATCGGGTCCAAAACACTATTATCATCCAAGTTGCAACCAACCATACACACATACAAACTTTCATTGACATCGGTTGAGTTTCTATGAGATCGACAATAGCGCCCGTGGATAAGTATTCAGTTAGAAAAAGATATACTTGTGATAAGAAATAACAAATAACAATAACAAATGGAGACATTGGCGGCTTTCCTTAACGCGTCTGTCAACTTGCCAATTGGTTTTGATATTGGCACAGGGGCTTCTCTAGCATGACCTGCGCGATAAGAAAACAAATGAAGGGTCATGGATTCAATCGTTATTTAATTGATTGCATAATCAATGATCTAGAACTTACTGGACCTTTCCAATTACTTAGCAGCTAGCTCCAAAATCAATTTATCAACACGATATGCCTCCATTGCTTTTTCTCGGCCTTAATTAAGCCCAGGTTATCGGGGGACTGTCCTGCAGTTCCCAGGCCAGGATCTTCTCCGCCATCTTGATTGCGATTTTTTTGCGAGTCTCGAAGTGTCAAGTAAAGTGCAATTGCGTGCTGAAAATCCTACTTTATTTTGCTGAAATTGATGCTCAGAAAAACACCGAAGTGGCTATTGTGTGTATGGTTGGTTGCAGCCTGGACGATGATATTGTTTTGGACCCGATAGGTGACGCTGTTGTTGATCTACTAGAAACTCAACCGATATCAATGAAACTTTATGTGTGTGTATGTTTGGTTGCAACTGGATGATAATAGTGTCTTGGACCCGATAGGTGGCGCTGTTGTTGATCTACTAGAAACTCAACCGATATCAATGAAACTTTATGTGTGTGTATGTTTGGTTGCAACTTGGATGAGAATAGTGTTTTGGACCCGATAGGTGGCGCTGTTGTCGGTCTACTAGAAACTCAACCGATATCAATGAAACTTTATGTGTGTGCATGTTTGGTTGCAACTTGGATGATAATAGAGTTTGGACCCGATAGGTGGCGCTGTTGTCGGTCTACTAGAAACTCAACCGATGTCAACGAAACTTTATGTGCGCTGTTGTCGATCTCTTTATAGGTTTCTAGGACACCAGCGGCACCTATCGAGTGCAAAACAATATTATCTTCCAAGCCGCAACCAACCATACTTACATACAAAGTTTCATTGATATCGGTTGAGTTTCTATGAGATCGCCAACAGCGCCACTTATCGGGTCCAAAACACTATTATCATCCAAGTTGCAACCAAACATACCCGCACATAAAGTTTCATTGATATCGGTTGAGTTTCTAGTAGATCAACAACAGCGCCACCTATCGGGTCCAAGACACTATTATCATCCAGTTGCAACCAAACATACACACACATAAAGTTTCATTGATATCGGTTGAGTTTCTAGTAGATCAACAACAGCGCCACCTATCGGGTCCAAGACACTATTATCATCCAGTTGCAACCAAACATACACACACATAAAGTTTCATTGATATCGGTTGAGTTTCTAGTAGATCAACAACAGCGCCACCTATCGGGTCCAAGACACTATTATCATCCAGTTGCAACCAAACATACACACACATAAAGTTTCATTGATATCGGTTGAGTTTCTAGTAGATCAACAACAGCGCCACCTATCGGGTCCAAAACACTATTATCATCCAATTTGCAACCAAACATACACACACATAAAGTTTCATTGATATCGGTTGAGTTTCTAGTAGATCGACAACAGCGCCACCTATCGGGCCCAAAACACTATTATCATCCAAGTTGCAACCAAACATACCCGCACATAAAGTTTCATTGATATCGGTTGAGTTTCTATGAGATCGACAACAGCGGCACCTATCGGGTCCAAAACACTATTATCATCCAAGTTGCAACCAAACATACACACACATAAAGTTTCATTGATATCGGTTGAGTTTCTAGTAGATCAACAACAGCGCCACCTATCGGGTCCAAAACACTATTATCATCCAAGTTGCAACCAAACATACACACACATAAAGTTTCATTGATATCGGTTGAGTTTCTAGTAGATCAACAACAGCGCCACCTATCGGGTCCAAAAAACTATGATCATCCAAGTTGAAACCAAACATACACACACATAAAGTTTCATTGATATCGGTTGAGTTTCTAGTAGATCGACAACAGCGCCACCTATCGGGCCCAAAACACTATTATCATCCAAGTTGCAACCAAACATACCCGCACATAAAGTTTCATTGATATCGGTTGAGTTTCTATGAGATCGACAACAGCGCCACCTATCGGGTCCAAAACACTATTATCATCCAAGTTGCAACCAAACATACACACACATAAAGTTTCATTGATATCGGTTGAGTTTCTAGTAGATCAACAACAGCGCCACCTATCGGGTCCAAAACACTATTCTCATTCAAGTTGCAACCAAACATACACACACATAAAGTTTCATTGATATCGGTTGAGTTTCTAGTAGATCAACAACAGCGCCACCTATCGGGTCCAAAACACTATTACCATCCAAGTTGCAACCAAACATACACACACATAAAGTTTCATTGATATCGGTTGGGTTTCTAGTAGATCAACAACAGCGCCACCTATCGGGTCCAAAACACTATTATCATCCAAGTTGCAACCAAACATACACACACATAAAGTTTCATTGATATCGGTTGAGTTTCTAGTAGATCGACAACAGCGCCACCTATCGGTTCCAAAACACTATTCTCATCCAAGTTGCAACCAAACATACACACACATAAAGTTTCATTGATATCGGTTGAGTTTCTAGTAGATCAACAACAGCGCCACCTATCGGGTCCAAGACACAATTATCATCCAGTTGCAACCAAACATACACACACATAAAGTTTCATTGATATCGGTTGAGTTTCTAGTAGATCAACAACAGCGCCACCTATCGGGTCCAAAACAATATTATCGTCCAAGCTGCAACCAGCCATACACACAATAGCCACTTCGGTGTTTTTCTGAGCATCAATTTCAGCAAAATAAAGTAGGATTTTCAGCACGCAATTGCACTTTACTTGACACTTCGAGACTCGCAAAAAAATCGCAATCAAGATGGCGGAGAAGATCCTGGCCTGGGAACTGCAGGACAGTCCCCCGATAACCTGGGCTTAATTAAGGCCGAGAAAAAGCAATGGAGGCATATCGTGTTGATAAATTGACATTGGAGCTAGCTGCTAAGTAATTGGAAAGGTCCAGTAAGTTCTAGATCATTGATTATGCAATCAATTAAATAACGATTGAACCCATGACCCTTCATTTGTTTTCTTATCGCGAAGGTCATGCTAGAGAAGCCCCTGTGCCAATATCAAAACCAATTGGCAAATTGACAGACGCGTTGAGGAAAGCCGCCGATGTCTCCATTTGTTATTGTTATTTGTTATTTCTTATCACAAGTATATCTTTTTCTAACTGAATACTTATCCACGGGCGCTATTGTCGATCTCATAGAAACTCAACCGATGTCAATGAAAGTTTGTATGTGTGTATGGTTGGTGGCAAATTGGATGACAATATTGTTTTGGACCCGATAAGTGGCGCTCTTATCGATCTACTAGAAACTCAACCGATGTCAACGAAACTTTGTATGTATGTATGGTTGGTTGCGTCGTGGAAGATAATACTGTCTTGGACCCGATAGGTGGCGCTGTTGTTGATCTACTAGAAACTCAACCGATATCAATGAAACTTTATGTGTGTGTATGTTTGGTTGCAACTTGGATGATAATAGTGTTTTGGACCCGATAGGTGGCGCTGTTGTCGATCTACTAGAAACTCAACCGATATCAATGAAACTTTATGTGTGTGTATGTTTGGTTGCAACTTGGATGATAATAGTGTTTTGGACCCGATAGGTGGCGCTGTTGTTGATCTACTAGAAACTCAACCGATATCAATGAAACTTTATGTGTGTGTATGTTTGGTTGCAACTTGGATGAGAATAGTGTTTTGGACCCGATAGGTGGCGCTGTTGTCGATCTACTAGAAACTCAACCGATATCAATGAAACTTTATGTGTGTGTATGTTTGGTTGCAACTTGGATGATAATAGTGTTTTGGACCCGATAGGTGGCGCTGTTGTTGATCTACTAGAAACTCAACCGATATCAATGAAACTTTATGTGTGTGTATGTTTGGTTTCAACTTGGATGATAATAGTGTTTTGGACCCGATAGGTGGCGCTGTTGTCGATCTCATAGAAACTCAACCGATATCAATGAAACTTTATATGTGTGTATGTTTGGTTTCAACTTGGATGATAATAGTGTTTTGGACCCGATAGGTGGCGCTGTTGTCGATCTCATAGAAACTCAACCGATATCAATGAAACTTTATGTGTGTGTATGTTTGGTTGCAACTTGGATGATAATAGTGTTTTGGACCCGATAGGTGGCGCTGTTGTTGATCTACTAGAAACTCAACCGATATCAATGAAACTTTATGTGTGTGTATGTTTGGTTTCAACTTGGATGATAATAGTGTTTTGGACCCGATAGGTGGCGCTGTTGTCGATCTCATAGAAACTCAACCGATATCAATGAAACTTTATGTGTGTGTATGTCTGGTTTCAACTTGGATGATCATAGTGTTTTGGACCCGATAGGTGGCGCTGTTGTCGATCTACTAGAAACTCAACCGATATCAATGAAACTTTATGTGTGTGTATGTTTGGTTGCAACTTGGATGATAATAGTGTTTTGGACCCGATAGGTGGCGCTGTTGTCGATCTCATAGAAACTCAACCGATATCAATGAAACTTTATGTGTGTGTATGTTTGGTTGCAACTGGATGATAATAGTGTCTTGGACCCGATAGGTGGCGCTGTTGTTGATCTACTAGAAACTCAACCGATATCAATGAAACTTTATGTGTGTGTATGTTTGGTTGCAACTTGGATGATAATAGTGTTTTGGACCCGATAGGTGGCGCTGTTGTTGATCTACTAGAAACTCAACCGATATCAATGAAACTTTATGTGTGTGTATGTTTGGTTGCAACTGGATGATAATAGTGTCTTGGACCCGATAGGTGGCGCTGTTGTTGATCTACTAGAAACTCAACCGATATCAATGAAACTTTATGTGTGTGTATGTTTGGTTGCAACTTGGATGATAATAGTGTTTTGGACCCGATAGGTGGCGCTGTTGTCGGTCTACTAGAAACTCAACCGATATCAATGAAACTTTATGTGTGTGCATGTTTGGTTGCAACTTGGATGATAATAGTGTTTTGGACCCGATAGGTGGCGCTGTTGTTGATCTACTAGAAACTCAACCGATATCAATGAAACTTTATGTGTGTGTATGTTTGGTTGCAACTGGATGATAATAGTGTCTTGGACCCGATAGGTGGCGCTGTTGTTGATCTACTAGAAACTCAACCGATATCAATGAAACTTTATGTGTGTGTATGTTTGGTTGCAACTTGGATGAGAATAGTGTTTTGGACCCGATAGGTGGCGCTGTTGTCGATCTACTAGAAACTCAACCGATATCAATGAAACTTTATGTGTGTGTATGTTTGGTTGCAACTTGGATGATAATAGTGTTTTGGACCCGATAGGTGGCGCTGTTGTTGATCTACTAGAAACTCAACCGATATCAATGAAACTTTATGTGTGTGTATGTTTGGTTTCAACTTGGATGATAATAGTGTTTTGGACCCGATAGGTGGCGCTGTTGTCGATCTCATAGAAACTCAACCGATATCAATGAAACTTTATATGTGTGTATGTTTGGTTTCAACTTGGATGATAATAGTGTTTTGGACCCGATAGGTGGCGCTGTTGTCGATCTCATAGAAACTCAACCGATATCAATGAAACTTTATGTGTGTGTATGTTTGGTTGCAACTTGGATGATAATAGTGTTTTGGACCCGATAGGTGGCGCTGTTGTTGATCTACTAGAAACTCAACCGATATCAATGAAACTTTATGTGTGTGTATGTTTGGTTTCAACTTGGATGATAATAGTGTTTTGGACCCGATAGGTGGCGCTGTTGTCGATCTCATAGAAACTCAACCGATATCAATGAAACTTTATGTGTGTGTATGTCTGGTTTCAACTTGGATGATCATAGTGTTTTGGACCCGATAGGTGGCGCTGTTGTCGATCTACTAGAAACTCAACCGATATCAATGAAACTTTATGTGTGTGTATGTTTGGTTGCAACTTGGATGATAATAGTGTTTTGGACCCGATAGGTGGCGCTGTTGTCGATCTCATAGAAACTCAACCGATATCAATGAAACTTTATGTGTGTGTATGTTTGGTTGCAACTGGATGATAATAGTGTCTTGGACCCGATAGGTGGCGCTGTTGTTGATCTACTAGAAACTCAACCGATATCAATGAAACTTTATGTGTGTGTATGTTTGGTTGCAACTTGGATGATAATAGTGTTTTGGACCCGATAGGTGGCGCTGTTGTTGATCTACTAGAAACTCAACCGATATCAATGAAACTTTATGTGTGTGTATGTTTGGTTGCAACTGGATGATAATAGTGTCTTGGACCCGATAGGTGGCGCTGTTGTTGATCTACTAGAAACTCAACCGATATCAATGAAACTTTATGTGTGTGTATGTTTGGTTGCAACTTGGATGATAATAGTGTTTTGGACCCGATAGGTGGCGCTGTTGTCGGTCTACTAGAAACTCAACCGATATCAATGAAACTTTATGTGTGTGCATGTTTGGTTGCAACTTGGATGATAATAGAGTTTGGACCCGATAGGTGGCGCTGTTGTCGGTCTACTAGAAACTCAACCGATGTCAACGAAACTTTATGTGCGCTGTTGTCGATCTCTTTATAGGTTTCTAGGACACCAGCGGCACCTATCGAGTGCAAAACAATATTATCTTCCAAGCCGCAACCAACCATACTTACATACAAAGTTTCATTGATATCGGTTGAGTTTCTATGAGATCGCCAACAGCGCCACTTATCGGGTCCAAAACACTATTATCATCCAAGTTGCAACCAAACATACCCGCACATAAAGTTTCATTGATATCGGTTGAGTTTCTAGTAGATCAACAACAGCGCCACCTATCGGGTCCAAGACACTATTATCATCCAGTTGCAACCAAACATACACACACATAAAGTTTCATTGATATCGGTTGAGTTTCTAGTAGATCAACAACAGCGCCACCTATCGGGTCCAAGACACTATTATCATCCAGTTGCAACCAAACATACACACACATAAAGTTTCATTGATATCGGTTGAGTTTCTAGTAGATCAACAACAGCGCCACCTATCGGGTCCAAAACACTATTATCATCCAATTTGCAACCAAACATACACACACATAAAGTTTCATTGATATCGGTTGAGTTTCTAGTAGATCGACAACAGCGCCACCTATCGGGCCCAAAACACTATTATCATCCAAGTTGCAACCAAACATACCCGCACATAAAGTTTCATTGATATCGGTTGAGTTTCTATGAGATCGACAACAGCGGCACCTATCGGGTCCAAAACACTATTATCATCCAAGTTGCAACCAAACATACACACACATAAAGTTTCATTGATATCGGTTGAGTTTCTAGTAGATCAACAACAGCGCCACCTATCGGGTCCAAAACACTATTATCATCCAAGTTGCAACCAAACATACACACACATAAAGTTTCATTGATATCGGTTGAGTTTCTAGTAGATCAACAACAGCGCCACCTATCGGGTCCAAAAAACTATGATCATCCAAGTTGAAACCAAACATACACACACATAAAGTTTCATTGATATCGGTTGAGTTTCTAGTAGATCGACAACAGCGCCACCTATCGGGCCCAAAACACTATTATCATCCAAGTTGCAACCAAACATACCCGCACATAAAGTTTCATTGATATCGGTTGAGTTTCTATGAGATCGACAACAGCGCCACCTATCGGGTCCAAAACACTATTATCATCCAAGTTGCAACCAAACATACACACACATAAAGTTTCATTGATATCGGTTGAGTTTCTAGTAGATCAACAACAGCGCCACCTATCGGGTCCAAAACACTATTCTCATTCAAGTTGCAACCAAACATACACACACATAAAGTTTCATTGATATCGGTTGAGTTTCTAGTAGATCAACAACAGCGCCACCTATCGGGTCCAAAACACTATTACCATCCAAGTTGCAACCAAACATACACACACATAAAGTTTCATTGATATCGGTTGGGTTTCTAGTAGATCAACAACAGCGCCACCTATCGGGTCCAAAACACTATTATCATCCAAGTTGCAACCAAACATACACACACATAAAGTTTCATTGATATCGGTTGAGTTTCTAGTAGATCGACAACAGCGCCACCTATCGGTTCCAAAACACTATTCTCATCCAAGTTGCAACCAAACATACACACACATAAAGTTTCATTGATATCGGTTGAGTTTCTAGTAGATCAACAACAGCGCCACCTATCGGGTCCAAGACACAATTATCATCCAGTTGCAACCAAACATACACACACATAAAGTTTCATTGATATCGGTTGAGTTTCTAGTAGATCAACAACAGCGCCACCTATCGGGTCCAAAACAATATTATCGTCCAAGCTGCAACCAGCCATACACACAATAGCCACTTCGGTGTTTTTCTGAGCATCAATTTCAGCAAAATAAAGTAGGATTTTCAGCACGCAATTGCACTTTACTTGACACTTCGAGACTCGCAAAAAAATCGCAATCAAGATGGCGGAGAAGATCCTGGCCTGGGAACTGCAGGACAGTCCCCCGATAACCTGGGCTTAATTAAGGCCGAGAAAAAGCAATGGAGGCATATCGTGTTGATAAATTGACATTGGAGCTAGCTGCTAAGTAATTGGAAAGGTCCAGTAAGTTCTAGATCATTGATTATGCAATCAATTAAATAACGATTGAACCCATGACCCTTCATTTGTTTTCTTATCGCGAAGGTCATGCTAGAGAAGCCCCTGTGCCAATATCAAAACCAATTGGCAAATTGACAGACGCGTTAAGGAAAGCCGCCGATGTCTCCATTTGTTATTGTTATTTGTTATTTCTTATCACAAGTATATCTTTTTCTAACTGAATACTTATCCACGGGCGCTATTGTCGATCTCATAGAAACTCAACCGATGTCAATGAAAGTTTGTATGTGTGTATGGTTGGTGGCAAATTGGATGACAATATTGTTTTGGACCCGATAAGTGGCGCTCTTATCGATCTACTAGAAACTCAACCGATGTCAACGAAACTTTGTATGTATGTATGGTTGGTTGCGTCGTGGAAGATAATACTGTCTTGGACCCGATAGGTGGCGCTGTTGTTGATCTACTAGAAACTCAACCGATATCAATGAAACTTTATGTGTGTGTATGTTTGGTTGCAACTTGGATGATAATAGTGTTTTGGACCCGATAGGTGGCGCTGTTGTCGATCTACTAGAAACTCAACCGATATCAATGAAACTTTATGTGTGTGTATGTTTGGTTGCAACTTGGATGATAATAGTGTTTTGGACCCGATAGGTGGCGCTGTTGTTGATCTACTAGAAACTCAACCGATATCAATGAAACTTTATGTGTGTGTATGTTTGGTTGCAACTTGGATGAGAATAGTGTTTTGGACCCGATAGGTGGCGCTGTTGTCGATCTACTAGAAACTCAACCGATATCAATGAAACTTTATGTGTGTGTATGTTTGGTTGCAACTTGGATGATAATAGTGTTTTGGACCCGATAGGTGGCGCTGTTGTTGATCTACTAGAAACTCAACCGATATCAATGAAACTTTATGTGTGTGTATGTTTGGTTTCAACTTGGATGATAATAGTGTTTTGGACCCGAAAGGTGGCGCTGTTGTCGATCTCATAGAAACTCAACCGATATCAATGAAACTTTATATGTGTGTATGTTTGGTTTCAACTTGGATGATAATAGTGTTTTGGACCCGATAGGTGGCGCTGTTGTCGATCTCATAGAAACTCAACCGATATCAATGAAACTTTATGTGTGTGTATGTTTGGTTGCAACTTGGATGATAATAGTGTTTTGGACCCGATAGGTGGCGCTGTTGTTGATCTACTAGAAACTCAACCGATATCAATGAAACTTTATGTGTGTGTATGTTTGGTTTCAACTTGGATGATAATAGTGTTTTGGACCCGATAGGTGGCGCTGTTGTCGATCTCATAGAAACTCAACCGATATCAATGAAACTTTATGTGTGTGTATGTCTGGTTTCAACTTGGATGATCATAGTGTTTTGGACCCGATAGGTGGCGCTGTTGTCGATCTACTAGAAACTCAACCGATATCAATGAAACTTTATGTGTGTGTATGTTTGGTTGCAACTTGGATGATAATAGTGTTTTGGACCCGATAGGTGGCGCTGTTGTCGATCTCATAGAAACTCAACCGATATCAATGAAACTTTATGTGTGTGTATGTTTGGTTGCAACTGGATGATAATAGTGTCTTGGACCCGATAGGTGGCGCTGTTGTTGATCTACTAGAAACTCAACCGATATCAATGAAACTTTATGTGTGTGTATGTTTGGTTGCAACTTGGATGATAATAGTGTTTTGGACCCGATAGGTGGCGCTGTTGTTGATCTACTAGAAACTCAACCGATATCAATGAAACTTTATGTGTGTGTATGTTTGGTTGCAACTGGATGATAATAGTGTTTTGGACCCGATAGGTGGCGCTGTTGTCGATCTACTAGAAACTCAACCGGTATCAATGAAACTTTATGTGTGTGTATGTTTGGTTTCAACTTGGATGATAATAGTGTTTTGGACCCGATAGGTGGCGCTGTTGTCGATCTCATAGAAACTCAACCGATATCAATGAAACTTTATATGTGTGTATGTTTGGTTGCAACTTGGCTGATAATAGTGTTTTGGACCCGATAGGTGGCGCTGTTGTTGATCTACTAGAAACTCAACCGATATCAATGAAACTTTATGTGTGTGTATGTTTGGTTGCAACTTGGATGAGAATAGTGTTTTGGACCCGATAGGTGGCGCTGTTGTCGATCTACTAGAAACTCAACCGATATCAATGAAACTTTATGTGTGTGTATGTTTGGTTTCAACTTGGATGATCATAGTGTTTTGGACCCGATAGATGGCGCTGTTGTCGATCTACTAGAAACTCCACCGATATCAATGAAACTTTATGTATGTGTTTGTTTGGTTTAAACTTGGATGATCATAGTGTTTTGGACCCGATAGGTGGCGCTGTTGTCGGTCTACTAGAAACTCAACCGATATCAATGAAACTTTATGTGTGTGTATGTTTGGTTGCAACTTGGATGATAATAGAGTTTGGACCCGATAGGTGGCGCTGTTGTCGATCTACTAGAAACTCAACCGATGTCAACGAAACTTTATGTGTGTGTATGTTTGGTTGCGACTTGGATGATAATAGAGTTTGGACCCGATATCGGTTGAGTTTCTATGAGATCGCAAACAGCGCCACCTATCGGGTCCAAAACACTATTATCATCCAAGTTGCAACCAAACATACACACACATAAAGTTTCATTGATATCGGTTGAGTTTCTAGTAGATCGACAACAGCGCCACCTATCGGGCCCAAAACACTATTATCATCCAAGTTGCAACCAAACATACCCTCACATAAAGTTTCATTGATATCGGTTGAGTTTCTATGAGATCGACAACAGCGCCACCTATCGGGTCCAAAACACTATTATCATCCAAGTTGCAACCAAACATACACACACATAAAGTTTCATTGATATCGGTTGAGTTTCTAGTAGATCGACAACAGCGCCACCTATCGGGTCCAAACTCTATTATCATCCAAGTTGCAACCAAACATACACACACATAAAGTTTCATTGATATCGGTTGAGTTTCTAGTAGATCGACAACAGCGCCACCTATCGGGTCCAAACTCTATTATCATCCAAGTTGCAACCAAACATACACACACATAAAGTTTCATTGATATCGGTTGAGTTTCTAGTAGATCGACAACAGCGCCACCTATCGGGCCCAAAACACTATTATCATCCAAGTTGCAACCAAACATACACACACATAAAGTTTCATTGATATCGGTTGAGTTTCTACGAGATCGACAACAGCGCCACCTATCGGGTCCAAAACACTATTATCATCCAAGTTGCAACCAAACATTCACACACATAAAGTTTCATTGATATCGGCTGAGTTTCTAGTAGATCAACAACAGCGCCACCTATCGGGTCCAAAACACTATTATCATCCAAGTTGCAACCAAACATACACACACATAAAGTTTCATTGATATCGGTTGAGTTTCTAGTAGACCGACAACAGCGCCACCTATCGGGCCCAAAACACTATTATCATCCAAGTTGCAACCAAACATACACACACATAAAGTTTCATTGATATCGGCTGAGTTTCTATGAGATCGACAACAGCGCCACCTATCGGGTCCAAAACACTATTATCATCCAAGTTGCAACCAAACATACACACACATAAAGTTTCATTGATATCGGTTGAGTTTCTAGTAGATCGACAACAGCGCCACCTATCGGGTCCAAACTCTATTATCATCCAAGTTGCAACCAAACATACACACACATAAAGTTTCATTGATATCGGTTGAGTTTCTAGTAGATCGACAACAGCGCCACCTATCGGGTCCAAAACACTATTATCATCCAAGTTCCAACCAAACATACACACACATATAGTTTCATTGATATCGGTTGAGTTTCTAGTAGATCGACAACAGCGCCACCTATCGGTCCTAAAACACTATTATCATCCAAGTTGCAACCAAACATACACACACATAAAGTTTCATTGATATCGGTTGAGTTTCTAGTAGATCGACAACAGCGCCACCTATCGGGTCCAAAACACTATTATCATCCAAGTTGCAACCAAACATACACACACATAAAGTTTCATTGATATCGGTTGAGTTTCTAGTAGATCGACAAAAGCGCCACCTATCGGGTCCAAAACACTATTATCATCCAAGTTGCAACCAAACATACACACACATAAAGTTTCATTGATATCGGTTGAGTTTCTAGTAGATCAACAACAGCGCCACCTATCGGGTCCAAGACAATATTATCTTCCACGACGCAACCAACCATACATACATACAAAGTTTCGTTGACATCGGTTGAGTTTCTAGTAGATCGATAAGAGCGCCACTTATCGGGTCCAAAACAATATTGTCATCCAATTTGCCACCAACCATACACACATACAAACTTTCATTGACATCGGTTGAGTTTCTATGAGATCGACAATAGCGCCCGTGGATAAGTATTCAGTTAGAAAAAGATATACTTGTGATAAGAAATAACAAATACCTAACAATAACAAATGGAGACATCGGCGGCTTTCCTTAACGCGTCTGTCAATTTGCCAATTGGTTTTGATATTTGCACAGGGGCTTCTCTAGCATGACCTGCGCGATAAGAAAACAAATGAAGGGTCATGGGTTCAATCGTTATTTAATTGATTGCATAATCAATGATCTAGAACTTACTGGACCTTTCCAATTACTTAGCAGCTAGCTCCAATGTCAATTTATCAACACGATATGCCTCCATTGCTTTTTCTCGGCCTTAATTAAGCCCAGGTTATCGGGGGACTGTCCTGCAGTTCCCAGGCCAGGATCTTCTCCGCCATCTTGATTGCGATTTTTTTGCGAGTCTCGAAGTGTCAAGTAAAGTGCAATTGCCTGCTGAAAATCCTACTTTATTTTGCTGAAATTGATGCTCAGAAAAACACCGAAGTGGCTATTGTGTGTATGGCTGGTTGCAGCTTGGACGATAATATTGTTTTGGACCCGATAGGTGGCGCTGTTGTTGATCTACTAGAAACTCAACCGATATCAATGAAACTTTATGTGTATGTATGTTTGGTTGCAACTGGATGATAATAGTGTCTTGGACCCGATAGGTGGCGCTGTTGTTGATCTACTAGAAACTCAACCGATATCAATGAAACTTTATGTGTGTGTATGTTTGGTTGCAACTTGGATGAGAATAGTGTTTTGGACCCGATAGGTGGCGCTGTTGTCGATCTACTAGAAACTCAACCGATATCAATGAAACTTTATGTGTGTGTATGTTTGGTTGCAACTTGGATGATAATAGTGTTTTGGACCCGATAGGTGGCGCTGTTGTTGATCTACTAGAAACCCAACCGATATCAATGAAACTTTATGTGTGTGTATGTTTGGTTGCAACTTGGATGATAATAGTGTTTTGGACCCGATAGGTGGCGCTGTTGTTGATCTACTAGAAACTCAACCGATATCAATGAAACTTTATGTGTGTGTATGTTTGGTTGCAACTTGGATGAGAATAGTGTTTTGGACCCGATAGGTGGCGCTGTTGTCGATCTCATAGAAACTCAACCGATATCAATGAAACTTTATGTGTGTGTATGTTTGGTTGCAACTTGGCTGATAATAGTGTTTTGGACCCGATAGGTGGCGCTGTTGTTGATCTACTAGAAACTCAACCGATATCAATGAAACTTTATGTGTGTGTATGTTTGGTTGCAACTTGGATGAGAATAGTGTTTTGGACCCGATAGGTGGCGCTGTTGTCGATCTACTAGAAACTCAACCGATATCAATGAAACTTTATGTGTGTGTATGTTTGGTTTCAACTTGGATGATCATAGTGTTTTGGACCCGATAGTTGGCGCTGTTGTCGATCTACTAGAAACTCCACCGATATCAATGAAACTTTATGTGTGTGTTTGTTTGGTTGGAACTTGGATGATAATAGTGTTTTGGACCCGATAGGTGGCGCTGTTGTCGGTCTACTAGAAACTCAACCGATATCAATGAAACTTTATGTGTGTGTATGTTTGGTTGCAACTTGGATGATAATAGAGTTTGGACCCGATAGGTGGCGCTGTTGTCGATCTACTAGAAACTCAACCGATGTCAACGAAACTTTATGTGTGTGTATGTTTTGTTGCAACTTGGATGATAATAGAGTTTGGACCCGATATCGGTTGAGTTTCTATGAGATCGCAAACAGCGCCACCTATCGGGTCCAAAATAATAATATCATCCAAGTTGCAACCAAACATACACACACATAAAGTTTCATTGATATCGGTTGAGTTTCTAGTAGATCGACAACAGCGCCAGCTATCGGGCCCAAAACACTATTATCATCCAAGTTGCAACCAAACATACCCTCACATAAAGTTTCATTGATATCGGTTGAGTTTCTATGAGATCGACAACAGCGCCACCTATCGGGTCCAAAACACTATTATCATCCAAGTTGCAACCAAACATACACACACATAAAGTTTCATTGATATCGGTTGAGTTTCTAGTAGATCGACAACAGCGCCACCTATCGGGTCCAAACTCTATTATCATCCAAGTTGCAACCAAACATACACACACATAAAGTTTCATTGATATCAGTTGAGTTTCTAGTAGATCGACAACAGCGCCACCTATCGGGTCCAAACTCTATTATCATCCAAGTTGCAACCAAACATACACACACATAAAGTTTCATTGATATCGGTTGAGTTTCTAGTAGATCGACAACAGCGCCACCTATCGGGCCCAAAACACTATTATCATCCAAGTTGCAACCAAACATACACACACATAAAGTTTCATTGATATCGGTTGAGTTTCTATGAGATCGACAACAGCGCCACCTATCGGGTCCAAAACACTATTATCATCCAAGTTGCAACCAAACATACACACACATAAAGTTTCATTGATATCGGTTGAGTTTCTAGTAGATCAACAACAGCGCCACCTATCGGGTCCAAAACACTATTATCATCCAAGTTGCAACCAAACATACACACACATAAAGTTTCATTGATATCGGTTGAGTTTCTAGTAGACCGACAACAGCGCCACCTATCGGGCCCAAAACACTATTATCATCCGAGTTGCAACCAAACATACACACACATAAAGTTTCATTGATATCGGTTGAGTTTCTATGAGATCGACAACAGCGCCACCTATCGGGTCCAAAACACTATTATCATCCAAGTTGCAACCAAACATACACACACATAAAGTTTCATTGATATCGGTTGAGTTTCTAGTAGATCGACAACAGCGCCACCTATCGGGTCCAAACTCTATTATCATCCAAGTTGCAACCAGACATACACACACATAAAGTTTCATTGATATCGGTTGAGTTTCTAGTAGATCGACAACAGCGCCACCTATCGGGTCCAAAACACTATTATCATCCAAGTTCCAACCAAACATACACACACATATAGTTTCATTGATATCGGTTGAGTTTCTAGTAGATCGACAACAGCGCCACCTATCGGTCCTAAAACACTATTATCATCCAAGTTGCAACCAAACATACACACACATAAAGTTTCATTGATATCGGTTGAGTTTCTAGTAGATCGACAACAGCGCCACCTATCGGGTCCAAAACACTATTATCATCCAAGTTGCAACCAAACATACACACACATAAAGTTTCATTGATATCGGTTGAGTTTCTAGTAGATCGACAAAAGCGCCACCTATCGGGTCCAAAACACTATTATCATCCAAGTTGCAACCAAACATACACACACATAAAGTTTCATTGATATCGGTTGAGTTTCTAGTAGATCAACAACAGCGCCACCTATCGGGTCCAAGACAATATTATCTTCCACGACGCAACCAACCATACATACATACAAAGTTTCGTTGACATCGGTTGAGTTTCTAGTAGATCGATAAGAGCGCCACTTATGGGGTCCAAAACAATATTGTCATCCAATTTGCCACCAACCATACACACATACAAACTTTCATTGACATCGGTTGAGTTTCTATGAGATCGACAATAGCGCCCGTGGATAAGTATTCAGTTAGAAAAAGATATACTTGTGATAAGAAATAACAAATACCTAACAATAACAAATGGAGACATCGGCGGCTTTCCTTAACGCGTCTGTCAATTTGCCAATTGGTTTTGATATTTGCACAGGGGCTTCTCTAGCATGACCTGCGCGATAAGAAAACAAATGAAGGGTCATGGGTTCAATCGTTATTTAATTGATTGCATAATCAATGATCTAGAACTTACTGGACCTTTCCAATTACTTAGCAGCTAGCTCCAATGTCAATTTATCAACACGATATGCCTCCATTGCTTTTTCTCGGCCTTAATTAAGCCCAGGTTATCGGGGGACTGTCCTGCAGTTCCCAGGCCAGGATCTTCTCCGCCATCTTGATTGCGATTTTTTTGCGAGTCTCGAAGTGTCAAGTAAAGTGCAATTGCCTGCTGAAAATCCTACTTTATTTTGCTGAAATTGATGCTCAGAAAAACACCGAAGTGGCTATTGTGTGTATGGCTGGTTGCAGCTTGGACGATAATATTGTTTTGGACCCGATAGGTGGCGCTGTTGTTGATCTACTAGAAACTCAACCGATATCAATGAAACTTTATGTGTATGTATGTTTGGTTGCAACTGGATGATAATAGTGTCTTGGACCCGATAGGTGGCGCTGTTGTTGATCTACTAGAAACTCAACCGATATCAATGAAACTTTATGTGTGTGTATGTTTGGTTGCAACTTGGATGAGAATAGTGTTTTGGACCCGATAGGTGGCGCTGTTGTCGATCTACTAGAAACTCAACCGATATCAATGAAACTTTATGTGTGTGTATGTTTGGTTGCAACTTGGATGAGAATAGAGTTTTGGACCCGATAGGTGGCGCTGTTGTCGATCTACTAGAAACTCAACCGATATCAATGAAACTTTATGTGTGTGTATGTTTGGTTGCAACTTGGATGATAATAGTGTTTTGGACCCGATAGGTGGCGCTGTTGTTGATCTACTAGAAACCCAACCGATATCAATGAAACTTTATGTGTGAGTATGTTTGGTTGCAACTTGGATGAGAATAGTGTTTTGGACCCGATAGGTGGCGCTGTTGTCGATCTACTAGAAACTCAACCGATATCAATGAAACTTTATGTGTGTGTATGTTTGGTTTCAACTTGGATGATCATAGTGTCTTGGACCCGATAGGTGGCGCTGTTGTTGATCTACTAGAAACTCAACCGATATCAATGAAACTTTATGTGTGTGTATGTTTGGTTGCAACTTGGATGAGAATAGTGTTTTGGACCCGATAGGTGGCGCTGTTGTCGATCTACTAGAAACTCAACCGATATCAATGAAACTTTATGTGTGTGTATGTTTGGTTTCAACTTGGATGATAATAGTGTTTTAGACCCGATAGGTGGCGCTGTTGTCGATCTCATAGAAACTCAACCGATATCAATGAAACTTTATGTGTGTGTATGTTTGGTTGCAACTTGGCTGATAATAGTGTTTTGGACCCGATAGGTGGCGCTGTTGTTGATCTACTAGAAACTCAACCGATATCAATGAAACTTTATGTGTGAGTATGTTTGGTTGCAACTTGGATGAGAATAGTGTTTTGGACCCGATAGGTGGCGCTGTTGTCGATCTACTAGAAACTCAACCGATATCAATGAAACTTTATGTGTGTGTATGTTTGGTTTCAACTTGGATGATCATAGTGTTTTGGACCCGATAGTTGGCGCTGTTGTCGATCTACTAGAAACTCCACCGATATCAATGAAACTTTATGTGTGTGTTTGTTTGGTTGGAACTTGGATGATAATAGTGTTTTGGACCCGATAGGTGGCGCTGTTGTCGGTCTACTAGAAACTCAACCGATATCAATGAAACTTTATGTGTGTGTATGTTTGGTTGCAACTTGGATGATAATAGAGTTTGGACCCGATAGGTGGCGCTGTTGTCGATCTACTAGAAACTCAACCGATGTCAACGAAACTTTATGTGTGTGTATGTTTTGTTGCAACTTGGATGATAATAGAGTTTGGACCCGATATCGGTTGAGTTTCTATGAGATCGCAAACAGCGCCACCTATCGGGTCCAAAATAATAATATCATCCAAGTTGCAACCAAACATACACACACATAAAGTTTCATTGATATCGGTTGAGTTTCTAGTAGATCGACAACAGCGCCAGCTATCGGGCCCAAAACACTATTATCATCCAAGTTGCAACCAAACATACCCTCACATAAAGTTTCATTGATATCGGTTGAGTTTCTATGAGATCGACAACAGCGCCACCTATCGGGTCCAAAACACTATTATCATCCAAGTTGCAACCAAACATACACACACATAAAGTTTCATTGATATCGGTTGAGTTTCTAGTAGATCGACAACAGCGCCACCTATCGGGTCCAAACTCTATTATCATCCAAGTTGCAACCAAACATACACACACATAAAGTTTCATTGATATCGGTTGAGTTTCTAGTAGATCGACAACAGCGCCACCTATCGGGTCCAAACTCTATTATCATCCAAGTTGCAACCAAACATACACACACATAAAGTTTCATTGATATCGGTTGAGTTTCTAGTAGATCGACAACAGCGCCACCTATCGGGCCCAAAACACTATTATCATCCAAGTTGCAACCAAACATACACACACATAAAGTTTCATTGATATCGGTTGAGTTTCTATGAGATCGACAACAGCGCCACCTATCGGGTCCAAAACACTATTATCATCCAAGTTGCAACCAAACATACACACACATAAAGTTTCATTGATATCGGTTGAGTTTCTAGTAGATCAACAACAGCGCCACCTATCGGGTCCAAAACACTATTATCATCCAAGTTGCAACCAAACATACACACACATAAAGTTTCATTGATATCGGTTGAGTTTCTAGTAGACCGACAACAGCGCCACCTATCGGGCCCAAAACACTATTATCATCCAAGTTGCAACCAAACATACACACACATAAAGTTTCATTGATATCGGTTGAGTTTCTATGAGATCGACAACAGCGCCACCTATCGGGTCCAAAACACTATTATCATCCAAGTTGCAACCAAACATACACACACATAAAGTTTCATTGATATCGGTTGAGTTTCTAGTAGATCGACAACAGCGCCACCTATCGGGTCCAAACTCTATTATCATCCAAGTTGCAACCAGACATACACACACATAAAGTTTCATTGATATCGGTTGAGTTTCTAGTAGATCGACAACAGCGCCACCTATCGGGTCCAAAACACTATTATCATCCAAGTTCCAACCAAACATACACACACATATAGTTTCATTGATATCGGTTGAGTTTCTAGTAGATCGACAACAGCGCCACCTATCGGTCCTAAAACACTATTATCATCCAGGTTGCAACCAAACATACACACACATAAAGTTTCATTGATATCGGTTGAGTTTCTAGTAGATCGACAACAGCGCCACCTATCGGGTCCAAAACACTATTATCATCCAAGTTGCAACCAAACATACACACACATAAAGTTTCATTGATATCGGTTGAGTTTCTAGTAGATCAACAACAGCGCCACCTATCGGGTCCAAGACAATATTATCTTCCACGACGCAACCAACCATACATACATACAAAGTTTCGTTGACATCGGTTGAGTTTCTAGTAGATCGATAAGAGCGCCACTTATCGGGTCCAAAACAATATTGTCATCCAATTTGCCACCAACCATACACACATACAAACTTTCATTGACATCGGTTGAGTTTCTATGAGATCGACAATAGCGCCCGTGGATAAGTATTCAGTTAGAAAAAGATATACTTGTGATAAGAAATAACAAATACCTAACAATAACAAATGGAGACATCGGCGGCTTTCCTTAACGCGTCTGTCAATTTGCCAATTGGTTTTGATATTGGCACAGGGGCTTCTCTAGCATGACCTGCGCGATAAGAAAACAAATGAAGGGTCATGGGTTCAATCGTTATTAAATTGATTGCATAATCAATGATCTAGAACTTACTGGACCTTTCCAATTACTTAGCAGCTAGCTCCAATGTCAATTTATCAACACGATATGCCTCCATTGCTTTTTCTCGGCCTTAATTAAGCCCAGGTTATCGGGGGACTGTCCTGCAGTTCCCAGGCCAGGATCTTCTCCGCCATCTTGATTGCGAATTTTTTGCGAGTCTCGAAGTGTCAAGTAAAGTGCAATTGCGTGCTGAAAATCCTACTTTATTTTGCTGAAATTGATGCTCAGAAAAACACCGAAGTGGCTATTGTGTGTATGGCTGGTTGCAGCTTGGACGATAATATTGTTTTGGACCCGATAGGTGGCGCTGTTGTTGATCTACTAGAAACTCAACCGATATCAATGAAACTTTATGTGTATGTATGTTTGGTTGCAACTGGATGATAATAGTGTCTTGGACCCGATAGGTGGCGCTGTTGTTGATCTACTAGAAACTCAACCGATATCAATGAAACTTTATGTGTGTGTATGTTTGGTTGCAACTTGGATGAGAATAGTGTTTTGGACCCGATAGGTGGCGCTGTTGTCGATCTACTAGAAACTCAACCGATATCAATGAAACTTTATGTGTGTGTATGTTTGGTTGCAACTTGGATGATAATAGTGTTTTGGACCCGATAGGTGGCGCTGTTGTTGATCTACTAGAAACCCAACCGATATCAATGAAACTTTATGTGTGTGTATGTTTGGTTGCAACTTGGATGATAATAGTGTTTTGGACCCGATAGGTGGCGCTGTTGTTGATCTACTAGAAACTCAACCGATATCAATGAAACTTTATGTGTGTGTATGTTTGGTTGCAACTTGAATGAGAATAGTGTTTTGGACCCGATAGGTGGCGCTGTTGTCGATCTACTAGAAACTCAACCGATATCAATGAATCTTTATGTATGTGTATGTTTGGTTGCAACTTGGATGATAATAGTGTTTTGGACCCGATAGGTGGCGCTGTTGTTGATCTACTAGAAACTCAACCGATATCAATGAAACTTTATGTGTGTGTATGTTTGGTTGCAACTGGATGATAATAGTGTTTTGGACCCGATAGGTGGCGCTGTTGTCGATCTACTAGAAACTCAACCGATATCAATGAAACTTTATGTGTGTGTATGTTTGGTTTCAACTTGGATGATAATAGTGTTTTGGACCCGATAGGTGGCGCTGTTGTCGATCTACTAGAAACTAAACCGATATCAATGAAACTTTATGTGTGTGTATGTTTGGTTTCAACTTGGATGATAATAGTGTTTTGGACCCGATAGGTGGCGCTGTTGTCGATCTACTAGAAACTCAACCGATATCAATGAAACTTTATGTGTGTGTATGTTTGGTTTCAACTTGGATGATAATAGTGTTTTGGACCCGATAGGTGGCGCTGTTGTCGATCTCATAGCAACTCAACCGATATCAATGAAACTTTATGTGTGTGTATGTCTGGTTTCAACTTGGATGATCATAGTGTTTTGGACCCGATAGGTGGCGCTGTTGTCGATCTACTAGAAACTCAACCGATATCAATGAAACTTTATGTGTGTGTATGTTTGGTTGCAACTTGGATGATAATAGTGTTTTGGACCCGATAGGTGGCGCTGTTGTCGATCTCATAGAAACTCAACCGATATCAATGAAACTTTATGTGTGTGTATGTTTGGTTGCAACTGGATGATAATAGTGTCTTGGACCCGATAGGTGGCGCTATTGTTGATCTACTAGAAACTCAACCGATATCAATGAAACTTTATGTGTGTGTATGTTTGGTTGCAACTTGGATGATAATAGTGTTTTGGACCCGATAGGTGCCGCTGTTGTTGATCTACTAGAAACTCAACCGATATCAATGAAACTTTATGTGTGTGTTTGTTTGGTTGCAACTGGATGATAATTGTGTTTTGGAGCCGATAGGTGGCGCTGTTGTCGATCTACTAGAAACTCAACCGGTATCAATGAAACTTTATGTGTGTGTATGTTTGGTTTCAACTTGGATGATAATAGTGTTTTGGACCCGATAGGTGGCGCTGTTGTCGATCTCATAGAAACTCAACCGATATCAATGAAACTTTATGTGTGTGTATGTTTGGTTGCAACTTGGCTGATAATAGTGTTTTGGACCCGATAGGTGGCGCTGTTGTTGATCTACTAGAAACTCAACCGATATCAATGAAACTTTATGTGTGTGTATGTTTGGTTGCAACTTGGATGAGAATAGTGTTTTGGACCCGATAGGTGGCGCTGTTGTCGAACTACTAGAAACTCAACCGATATCAATGAAACTTTATGTGTGTGTATGTTTGGTTTCAACTTGGATGATCATAGTGTTTTGGACCCGATAGGTGGCGCTGTTGTTGATCTACTAGAAACTCAACCGATATCAATGAAACTTTATGTGTGTGTTTGTTTGGTTGCAACTGGATGATAATTGTGTTTTGGAGCCGATAGGTGGCGCTGTTGTCGATCTACTAGAAACTCAACCGATATCAATGAAACTTTATGTGTGTGTATGTTTGGTTGCAACTTGGATGATAATAGTGTTTTGGACCCGATAGGTGGCGCTGTTGTCGATCTCATAGAAACTCAACCGATATCAATGAAACTTTATGTGTGTGTATGTTTGGTTGCAACTGGATGATAATAGTGTCTTGGACCCGATAGGTGGCGCTGTTGTTGATCTACTAGAAACTCAACCGATATCAATGAAACTTTATGTGTGTGTTTGTTTGGTTGCAACTGGATGATAATTGTGTTTTGGAGCCGATAGGTGGCGCTGTTGTCGATCTACTAGAAACTCAACCGATATCAATGAAACTTTATGTGTGTGTATGTTTGGTTTCAACTTGGATGATCATAGTGTTTTGGACCCGATAGTTGGCGCTGTTGTCGATCTACTAGAAACTCCACCGATATCAATGAAACTTTATGTGTGTGTTTGTTTGGTTGGAACTTGGATGATAATAGTGTTTTGGACCCGATAGGTGGCGCTGTTGTCGGTCTACTAGAAACTCAACCGATATCAATGAAACTATATGTGTGTGTATGTTTGGTTGCAACTTGGATGATAATAGAGTTTGGACCCGATAGGTGGCGCTGTTGTCGATCTACTAGAAACTCAACCGATGTCAACGAAACTTTATGTGTGTGTATGTTTTGTTGCAACTTGGATGATAATAGAGTTTGGACCCGATATCGGTTGAGTTTCTATGAGATCGCAAACAGCGCCACCTATCGGGTCCAAAATAATAATATCATCCAAGTTGCAACCAAACATACACACACATAAAGTTTCATTGATATCGGTTGAGTTTCTAGTAGATCGACAACAGCGCCAGCTATCGGGCCCAAAACACTATTATCATCCAAGTTGCAACCAAACATACCCTCACATAAAGTTTCATTGATATCGGTTGAGTTTCTATGAGATCGACAACAGCGCCACCTATCGGGTCCAAAACACTATTATCATCCAAGTTGCAACCAAACATACACACACATAAAGTTTCATTGATATCGGTTGAGTTTCTAGTAGATCGACAACAGCGCCACCTATCGGGTCCAAACTCTATTATCATCCAAGTTGCAACCAAACATACACACACATAAAGTTTCATTGATATCGGTTGAGTTTCTAGTAGATCGACAACAGCGCCACCTATCGGGTCCAAACTCTATTATCATCCAAGTTGCAACCAAACATACACACACATAAAGTTTCATTGATATCGGTTGAGTTTCTAGTAGATCGACAACAGCGCCACCTATCGGGCCCAAAACACTATTATCATCCAAGTTGCAACCAAACATACACACACATAAAGTTTCATTGATATCGGTTGAGTTTCTATGAGATCGACAACAGCGCCACCTATCGGGTCCAAAACACTATTATCATCCAAGTTGCAACCAAACATACACACACATAAAGTTTCATTGATATCGGTTGAGTTTCTAGTAGATCAACAACAGCGCCACCTATCGGGTCCAAAACACTATTATCATCCAAGTTGCAACCAAACATACACACACATAAAGTTTCATTGATATCGGTTGAGTTTCTAGTAGACCGACAACAGCGCCACCTATCGGGCCCAAAACACTATTATCATCCAAGTTGCAACCAAACATACACACACATAAAGTTTCATTGATATCGGTTGAGTTTCTATGAGATCGACAACAGCGCCACCTATCGGGTCCAAAACACTATTATCATCCAAGTTGCAACCAAACATACACACACATAAAGTTTCATTGATATCGGTTGAGTTTCTAGTAGATCGACAACAGCGCCACCTATCGGGTCCAAACTCTATTATCATCCAAGTTGCAACCAGACATACACACACATAAAGTTTCATTGATATCGGTTGAGTTTCTAGTAGATCGACAACAGCGCCACCTATCGGGTCCAAAACACTATTATCATCCAAGTTCCAACCAAACATACACACACATATAGTTTCATTGATATCGGTTGAGTTTCTAGTAGATCGACAACAGCGCCACCTATCGGTCCTAAAACACTATTATCATCCAAGTTGCAACCAAACATACACACACATAAAGTTTCATTGATATCGGTTGAGTTTCTAGTAGATCGACAACAGCGCCACCTATCGGGTCCAAAACACTATTATCATCCAAGTTGCAACCAAACATACACACACATAAAGTTTCATTGATATCGGTTGAGTTTCTAGTAGATCAACAACAGCGCCACCTATCGGGTCCAAAACACTATTATCATCCAAGTTGCAACCAAACATACACACACATAAAGTTTCATTGATATCGGTTGAGTTTCTAGTAGATCGACAACAGCGCCACCTATCGGGTCCAAAACACTATTATCATCCAAGTTGCAACCAAACATACACACACATAAAGTTTCATTGATATCGGTTGAGTTTCTAGTAGATCAACAACAGCGCCACCTATCGGGTCCAAGACAATATTATCTTCCACGACGCAACCAACCATACATACATACAAAGTTTCGTTGACATCGGTTGAGTTTCTAGTAGATCGATAAGAGCGCCACTTATCGGGTCCAAAACAATATTGTCATCCAATTTGCCACCAACCATACACACATACAAACTTTCATTGACATCGGTTGAGTTTCTATGAGATCGACAATAGCGCCCGTGGATAAGTATTCAGTTAGAAAAAGATATACTTGTGATAAGAAATAACAAATACCTAACAATAACAAATGGAGACATCGGCGGCTTTCCTTAACGCGTCTGTCAATTTGCCAATTGGTTTTGATATTGGCACAGGGGCTTCTCTAGCATGACCTGCGCGATAAGAAAACAAATGAAGGGTCATGGGTTCAATCGTTATTAAATTGATTGCATAATCAATGATCTAGAACTTACTGGACCTTTCCAATTACTTAGCAGCTAGCTCCAATGTCAATTTATCAACACGATATGCCTCCATTGCTTTTTCTCGGCCTTAATTAAGCCCAGGTTATCGGGGGACTGTCCTGCAGTTCCCAGGCCAGGATCTTCTCCGCCATCTTGATTGCGAATTTTTTGCGAGTCTCGAAGTGTCAAGTAAAGTGCAATTGCGTGCTGAAAATCCTACTTTATTTTGCTGAAATTGATGCTCAGAAAAACACCGAAGTGGCTATTGTGTGTATGGCTGGTTGCAGCTTGGACGATAATATTGTTTTGGACCCGATAGGTGGCGCTGTTGTTGATCTACTAGAAACTCAACCGATATCAATGAAACTTTATGTGTATGTATGTTTGGTTGCAACTGGATGATAATAGTGTCTTGGACCCGATAGGTGGCGCTGTTGTTGATCTACTAGAAACTCAACCGATATCAATGAAACTTTATGTGTGTGTATGTTTGGTTGCAACTTGGATGAGAATAGTGTTTCGGACCCGATAGGTGGCGCTGTTGTCGATCTACTAGAAACTCAACCGATATCAATGAAACTTTATGTGTGTGTATGTTTGGTTGCAACTTGGATGATAATAGTGTTTTGGACCCGATAGGTGGCGCTGTTGTTGATCTACTAGAAACCCAACCGATATCAATGAAACTTTATGTGTGTGTATGTTTGGTTGCAACTTGGATGATAATAGTGTTTTGGACCCGATAGGTGGCGCTGTTGTTGATCTACTAGAAACTCAACCGATATCAATGAAACTTTATGTGTGTGTATGTTTGGTTGCAACTTGAATGAGAATAGTGTTTTGGACCCGATAGGTGGCGCTGTTGTCGATCTACTAGAAACTCAACCGATATCAATGAATCTTTATGTATGTGTATGTTTGGTTGCAACTTGGATGATAATAGTGTTTTGGACCCGATAGGTGGCGCTGTTGTTGATCTACTAGAAACTCAACCGATATCAATGAAACTTTATGTGTGTGTATGTTTGGTTGCAACTGGATGATAATAGTGTTTTGGACCCGATAGGTGGCGCTGTTGTCGATCTACTAGAAACTCAACCGATATCAATGAAACTTTATGTGTGTGTATGTTTGGTTTCAACTTGGATGATAATAGTGTTTTGGACCCGATAGGTGGCGCTGTTGTCGATCTACTAGAAACTAAACCGATATCAATGAAACTTTATGTGTGTGTATGTTTGGTTTCAACTTGGATGATAATAGTGTTTTGGACCCGATAGGTGGCGCTGTTGTCGATCTACTAGAAACTCAACCGATATCAATGAAACTTTATGTGTGTGTATGTTTGGTTTCAACTTGGATGATAATAGTGTTTTGGACCCGATAGGTGGCGCTGTTGTCGATCTCATAGCAACTCAACCGATATCAATGAAACTTTATGTGTGTGTATGTCTGGTTTCAACTTGGATGATCATAGTGTTTTGGACCCGATAGGTGGCGCTGTTGTCGATCTACTAGAAACTCAACCGATATCAATGAAACTTTATGTGTGTGTATGTTTGGTTGCAACTTGGATGATAATAGTGTTTTGGACCCGATAGGTGGCGCTGTTGTCGATCTCATAGAAACTCAACCGATATCAATGAAACTTTATGTGTGTGTATGTTTGGTTGCAACTGGATGATAATAGTGTCTTGGACCCGATAGGTGGCGCTGTTGTTGATCTACTAGAAACTCAACCGATATCAATGAAACTTTATGTGTGTGTATGTTTGGTTGCAACTTGGATGATAATAGTGTTTTGGACCCGATAGGTGGCGCTGTTGTTGATCTACTAGAAACTCAACCGATATCAATGAAACTTTATGTGTGTGTTTGTTTGGTTGCAACTGGATGATAATTGTGTTTTGGAGCCGATAGGTGGCGCTGTTGTCGATCTACTAGAAACTCAACCGGTATCAATGAAACTTTATGTGTGTGTATGTTTGGTTTCAACTTGGATGATAATAGTGTTTTGGACCCGATAGGTGGCGCTGTTGTCGATCTCATAGAAACTCAACCGATATCAATGAAACTTTATGTGTGTGTATGTTTGGTTGCAACTTGGCTGATAATAGTGTTTTGGACCCGATAGGTGGCGCTGTTGTTGATCTACTAGAAACTCAACCGATATCAATGAAACTTTATGTGTGTGTATGTTTGGTTGCAACTTGGATGAGAATAGTGTTTTGGACCCGATAGGTGGCGCTGTTGTCGATCTACTAGAAACTCAACCGATATCAATGAAACTTTATGTGTGTGTATGTTTGGTTTCAACTTGGATGATCATAGTGTTTTGGACCCGATATCGGTTGAGTTTCTATGAGATCGCAAACAGCGCCACCTATCGGGTCCAAAACACTATTCTCATCCAAGTTGCAACCAAACATACACACACATAAAGTTTCATTGATATCGGTTGAGTTTCTATGAGATCGACAACAGCGCCACCTATCGGGTCCAAAACACTATTATCATCCAAGTTGCAACCAAACATACACACACATAAAGTTTCATTGATATCGGTTGAGTTTCTAGTAGATCGACAACAGCGCCACCTATCGGGTCCAAACTCTATTATCATCCAAGTTGCAACCAAACATACACACACATAAAGTTTCATTGATATCGGTTGAGTTTCTAGTAGATCGACAACAGCGCCACCTATCGGGTCCAAACTCTATTATCATCCAAGTTGCAACCAAACATACACACACATAAAGTTTCATTGATATCGGTTGAGTTTCTAGTAGATCGACAACAGCGCCACCTATCGGGCCCAAAACACTATTATCATCCAAGTTACAACCAAACATACACACACATAAAGTTTCATTGATATCGGTTGAGTTTCTATGAGATCGACAACAGCGCCACCTATCGGGTCCAAAACACTATTATCATCCAAGTTGCAACCAAACATACACACACATAAAGTTTCATTGATATCGGTTGAGTTTCTAGTAGATCAACAACAGCGCCACCTATCGGGTCCAAAACACTTTTATCATCCAAGTTGCAACCAAACATACACACACATAAAGTTTCATTGATATCGGTTGAGTTTCTAGTAGACCGACAACAGCGCCACCTATCGGGCCCAAAACACTATTATCATCCAAGTTGCAACCAAACATACACACACATAAAGTTTCATTGATATCGGTTGAGTTTCTATGAGATCGACAACAGCGCCACCTATCGGGTCCAAAACACTATTATCATCCAAGTTGCAACCAAACATACACACACATAAAGTTTCATTGATATCGGTTGAGTTTCTAGTAGATCGACAACAGCGCCACCTATCGGGTCCAAACTCTATTATCATCCAAGTTGCAACCAGACATACACACACATAAAGTTTCATTGATATCGGTTGAGTTTCTAGTAGATCGACAACAGCGCCACCTATCGGGTCCAAAACACTATTATCATCCAAATTCCAACCAAACATACACACACATATAGTTTCATTGATATCGGTTGAGTTTCTAGTAGATCGACAACAGCGCCACCTATCGGTCCTAAAACACTATTATCATCCAAGTTGCAACCAAACATACACACACATAAAGTTTCATTGATATCGGTTGAGTTTCTAGTAGATCGACAACAGCGCCACCTATCGGGTCCAAAACACTATTATCATCCAAGTTGCAACCAAACATACACACACATAAAGTTTCATTGATATCGGTTGAGTTTCTAGTAGATCAACAACAGCGCCACCTATCGGGTCCAAGACAATATTATCTTCCACGACGCAACCAACCATACATACATACAAAGTTTCGTTGACATCGGTTGAGTTTCTAGTAGATCGATAAGAGCGCCACTTATCGGGTCCAAAACAATATTGTCATCCAATTTGCCACCAACCATACACACATACAAACTTTCATTGACATCGGTTGAGTTTCTATGAGATCGACAATAGCGCCCGTGGATAAGTATTCAGTTAGAAAAAGATATACTTGTGATAAGAAATAACAAATACCTAACAATAACAAATGGAGACATCGGCGGCTTTCCTTAACGCGTCTGTCAATTTGCCAATTGGTTTTGATATTGGCACAGGGGCTTCTCTAGCATGACCTGCGCGATAAGAAAACAAATGAAGGGTCATGGGTTCAATCGTTATTTAATTGATTGCATAATCAATGATCTAGAACTTACTGGACCTTTCCAATTACTTAGCAGCTAGCTCCAATGTCAATTTATCAACACGATATGCCTCCATTGCTTTTTCTCGGCCTTAATTAAGCCCAGGTTATCGGGGGACTGTCCTGCAGTTCCCAGGCCAGGATCTTCTCCGCCATCTTGATTGCGATTTTTTTGCGAGTCTCGAAGTGTCAAGTAAAGTGCAATTGCGTGCTGAAAATCCTACTTTATTTTGCTGAAATTGATGCTCAGAAAAACACCGAAGTGGCTATTGTGTGTATGGCTGGTTGCAGCTTGGACGATAATATTGTTTTGGACCCGATAGGTGGCGCTGTTGTTGATCTACTAGAAACTCAACCGATATCAATGAAACTTTATGTGTATGTATGTTTGGTTGCAACTGGATGATAATAGTGTCTTGGACCCGATAGGTGGCGCTGTTGTTGATCTACTAGAAACTCAACCGATATCAATGAAACTTTATGTGTGTGTATGTTTGGTTGCAACTTGGATGAGAATAGTGTTTTGGACCCGATAGGTGGCGCTGTTGTCGATCTACTAGAAACTCAACCGATATCAATGAAACTTTATGTGTGTGTATGTTTGGTTGCAACTGGATGATAATAGTGTCTTGGACCCGATAGGTGGCGCTGTTGTTGATCTACTAGAAACTCAACCGATATCAATGAAACTTTATGTGTGTGTATGTTTGGTTGCAACTTGGATGAGAATAGTGTTTTGGACCCGATAGGTGGCGCTGTTGTCGATCTACTAGAAACTCAACCGATATCAATGAAACTTTATGTGTGTGTATGTTTGGTTGCAACTGGATGATAATAGTGTCTTGGACCCGATAGGTGGCGCTGTTGTTGATCTACTAGAAACTCAACCGATATCAATGAAACTTTATGTGTGTGTATGTTTGGTTGCAACTTGGATGAGAATAGTGTTTTGGACCCGATAGGTGGCGCTGTTGTCGATCTACTAGAAACTCAACCGATATCAATGAAACTTTATGTGTGTGTATGTTTGGTTGCAACTTGGATGATAATAGTGTTTTGGACCCGATAGGTGGCGCTGTTGTTGATCTACTAGAAACCCAACCGATATCAATGAAACTTTATGTGTGTGTATGTTTGGTTGCAACTTGGATGATAATAGTGTTTTGGACCCGATAGGTGGCGCTGTTGTTGATCTACTAGAAACTCAACCGATATCAATGAAACTTTATGTGTGTGTATGTTTGGTTGCAACTTGAATGAGAATAGTGTTTTGGACCCGATAGGTGGCGCTGTTGTCGATCTACTAGAAACTCAACCGATATCAATGAATCTTTATGTGTGTGTATGTTTGGTTGCAACTTGGATGATAATAGTGTTTTGGACCCGATAGGTGGCGCTGTTGTTGATCTACTAGAAACTCAACCGATATCAATGAAACTTTATGTGTGTGTATGTTTGGTTGCAACTGGATGATAATAGTGTTTTGGACCCGATAGGTGGCGCTGTTGTCGATCTACTAGAAACTCAACCGATATCAATGAAACTTTATGTGTGTGTATGTTTGGTTTCAACTTGGATGATAATAGTGTTTTGGACCCGATAGGTGGCGCTGTTGTCGATCTACTAGAAACTAAACCGATATCTATGAAACTTTATGTGTGTGTATGTTTGGTTTCAACTTGGATGATAATAGTGTTTTGGACCCGATAGGTGGCGCTGTTGTCGATCTACTAGAAACTCAACCGATATCAATGAAACTTTATGTGTGTGTATGTTTGGTTTCAACTTGGATGATAATAGTGTTTTGGACCCGATAGGTGGCGCTGTTGTCGATCTCATAGCAACTCAACCGATATCAATGAAACTTTATGTGTGTGTATGTCTGGTTTCAACTTGGATGATCATAGTGTTTTGGACCCGATAGGTGGCGCTGTTGTCGATCTACTAGAAACTCAACCGATATCAATGAAACTTTATGTGTGTGTATGTTTGGTTGCAACTTGGATGATAATAGTGTTTTGGACCCGATAGGTGGCGCTGTTGTCGATCTCATAGAAACTCAACCGATATCAATGAAACTTTATGTGTGTGTATGTTTGGTTGCAACTGGATGATAATAGTGTCTTGGACCCGATAGGTGGCGCTGTTGTTGATCTACTAGAAACTCAACCGATATCAATAAAACTTTATGTGTGTGTATGTTTGGTTGCAACTTGGATGATAATAGTGTTTTGGACCCGATAGGTGGCGCTGTTGTTGATCTACTAGAAACTCAACCGATATCAATGAAACTTTATGTGTGTGTATGTTTGGTTGCAACTGGATGATAATAGTGTTTTGGACCCGATAGGTGGCGCTGTTGTCGATCTACTAGAAACTCAACCGGTATCAATGAAACTTTATGTGTGTGTATGTTTGGTTTCAACTTGGATGATAATAGTGTTTTGGACCCGATAGGTGGCGCTGTTGTCGATCTCATAGAAACTCAACCGATATCAATGAAACTTTATGTGTGTGTATGTTTGGTTGCAACTTGGCTGCTAATAGTGTTTTGGACCCGATAGGTGGCGCTGTTGTTGATCTACTAGAAACTCAACCGATATCAATGAAACTTTATGTGTGTGTATGTTTGGTTGCAACTTGGATGAGAATAGTGTTTTGGACCCGATAGGTGGCGCTGTTGTCGATCTACTAGAAACTCAACCGATATCAATGAAACTTTATGTGTGTGTATGTTTGGTTTCAACTTGGATGATCATAGTGTTTTGGACCCGATAGTTGGCGCTGTTGTCGATCTACTAGAAACTCCACCGATATCAATGAAACTTTATGTGTGTGTTTGTTTGGTTGGAACTTGGATGATAATAGTGTTTTGGACCCGATAGGTGGCGCTGTTGTCGGTCTACTAGAAACTCAACCGATATCAATGAAACTTTATGTGTGTGTATGTTTGGTTTCAACTTGGATGATCATAGTGTTTTGGACCCGATAGTTGGCGCTGTTGTCGATCTACTAGAAACTCCACCGATATCAATGAAACTTTATGTGTGTGTTTGTTTGGTTGGAACTTGGATGATCATAGTGTTTTGGACCCGATAGGTGGCGCTGTTGTCGATCTACTAGAAACTCAACCGATATCAATGAAACTTTATGTGTGTGTATGTTTGGTTTCAACTTGGATGATCATAGTGTTTTGGACCCGATATCGGTTGAGTTTCTATGAGATCGCAAACAGCGCCACCTATCGGGTCCAAAACACTATTCTCATCCAAGTTGCAACCAAACATACACACACATAAAGTTTCATTGATATCGGTTGAGTTTCTATGAGATCGACAACAGCGCCACCTATCGGGTCCAAAACACTATTATCATCCAAGTTGCAACCAAACATACACACACATAAAGTTTCATTGATATCGGTTGAGTTTCTAGTAGATCGACAACAGCGCCACCTATCGGGTCCAAACTCTATTATCATCCAAGTTGCAACCAAACATACACACACATAAAGTTTCATTGATATCGGTTGAGTTTCTAGTAGATCGACAACAGCGCCACCTATCGGGTCCAAACTCTATTATCATCCAAGTTGCAACCAAACATACACACACATAAAGTTTCATTGATATCGGTTGAGTTTCTAGTAGATCGACAACAGCGCCACCTATCGGGCCCAAAACACTATTATCATCCAAGTTACAACCAAACATACACACACATAAAGTTTCATTGATATCGGTTGAGTTTCTATGAGATCGACAACAGCGCCACCTATCGGGTCCAAAACACTATTATCATCCAAGTTGCAACCAAACATACACACACATAAAGTTTCATTGATATCGGTTGAGTTTCTAGTAGATCAACAACAGCGCCACCTATCGGGTCCAAAACACTTTTATCATCCAAGTTGCAACCAAACATACACACACATAAAGTTTCATTGATATCGGTTGAGTTTCTAGTAGACCGACAACAGCGCCACCTATCGGGCCCAAAACACTATTATCATCCAAGTTGCAACCAAACATACACACACATAAAGTTTCATTGATATCGGTTGAGTTTCTATGAGATCGACAACAGCGCCACCTATCGGGTCCAAAACACTATTATCATCCAAGTTGCAACCAAACATACACACACATAAAGTTTCATTGATATCGGTTGAGTTTCTAGTAGATCGACAACAGCGCCACCTATCGGGTCCAAACTCTATTATCATCCAAGTTGCAACCAGACATACACACACATAAAGTTTCATTGATATCGGTTGAGTTTCTAGTAGATCGACAACAGCGCCACCTATCGGGTCCAAAACACTATTATCATCCAAGTTCCAACCAAACATACACACACATATAGTTTCATTGATATCGGTTGAGTTTCTAGTAGATCGACAACAGCGCCACCTATCGGTCCTAAAACACTATTATCATCCAAGTTGCAACCAAACATACACACACATAAAGTTTCATTGATATCGGTTGAGTTTCTAGTAGATCGACAACAGCGCCACCTATCGGGTCCAAAACACTATTATCATCCAAGTTGCAACCAAACATACACACACATAAAGTTTCATTGATATCGGTTGAGTTTCTAGTAGATCAACAACAGCGCCACCTATCGGGTCCAAGACAATATTATCTTCCACGACGCAACCAACCATACATACATACAAAGTTTCGTTGACATCGGTTGAGTTTCTAGTAGATCGATAAGAGCGCCACTTATCGGGTCCAAAACAATATTGTCATCCAATTTGCCACCAACCATACACACATACAAACTTTCATTGACATCGGTTGAGTTTCTATGAGATCGACAATAGCGCCCGTGGATAAGTATTCAGTTAGAAAAAGATATACTTGTGATAAGAAATAACAAATACCTAACAATAACAAATGGAGACATCGGCGGCTTTCCTTAACGCGTCTGTCAATTTGCCAATTGGTTTTGATATTGGCACAGGGGCTTCTCTAGCATGACCTGCGCGATAAGAAAACAAATGAAGGGTCATGGGTTCAATCGTTATTTAATTGATTGCATAATCAATGATCTAGAACTTACTGGACCTTTCCAATTACTTAGCAGCTAGCTCCAATGTCAATTTATCAACACGATATGCCTCCATTGCTTTTTCTCGGCCTTAATTAAGCCCAGGTTATCGGGGGACTGTCCTGCAGTTCCCAGGCCAGGATCTTCTCCGCCATCTTGATTGCGATTTTTTTGCGAGTCTCGAAGTGTCAAGTAAAGTGCAATTGCGTGCTGAAAATCCTACTTTATTTTGCTGAAATTGATGCTCAGAAAAACACCGAAGTGGCTATTGTGTGTATGGCTGGTTGCAGCTTGGACGATAATATTGTTTTGGACCCGATAGGTGGCGCTGTTGTTGATCTACTAGAAACTCAACCGATATCAATGAAACTTTATGTGTATGTATGTTTGGTTGCAACTGGATGATAATAGTGTCTTGGACCCGATAGGTGGCGCTGTTGTTGATCTACTAGAAACTCAACCGATATCAATGAAACTTTATGTGTGTGTATGTTTGGTTGCAACTTGGATGAGAATAGTGTTTTGGACCCGATAGGTGGCGCTGTTGTCGATCTACTAGAAACTCAACCGATATCAATGAAACTTTATGTGTGTGTATGTTTGGTTGCAACTGGATGATAATAGTGTCTTGGACCCGATAGGTGGCGCTGTTGTTGATCTACTAGAAACTCAACCGATATCAATGAAACTTTATGTGTGTGTATGTTTGGTTGCAACTTGGATGAGAATAGTGTTTTGGACCCGATAGGTGGCGCTGTTGTCGATCTACTAGAAACTCAACCGATATCAATGAAACTTTATGTGTGTGTATGTTTGGTTGCAACTGGATGATAATAGTGTCTTGGACCCGATAGGTGGCGCTGTTGTTGATCTACTAGAAACTCAACCGATATCAATGAAACTTTATGTGTGTGTATGTTTGGTTGCAACTTGGATGAGAATAGTGTTTTGGACCCGATAGGTGGCGCTGTTGTCGATCTACTAGAAACTCAACCGATATCAATGAAACTTTATGTGTGTGTATGTTTGGTTGCAACTTGGATGATAATAGTGTTTTGGACCCGATAGGTGGCGCTGTTGTTGATCTACTAGAAACCCAACCGATATCAATGAAACTTTATGTGTGTGTATGTTTGGTTGCAACTTGGATGATAATAGTGTTTTGGACCCGATAGGTGGCGCTGTTGTTGATCTACTAGAAACTCAACCGATATCAATGAAACTTTATGTGTGTGTATGTTTGGTTGCAACTTGAATGAGAATAGTGTTTTGGACCCGATAGGTGGCGCTGTTGTCGATCTACTAGAAACTCAACCGATATCAATGAATCTTTATGTGTGTGTATGTTTGGTTGCAACTTGGATGATAATAGTGTTTTGGACCCGATAGGTGGCGCTGTTGTTGATCTACTAGAAACTCAACCGATATCAATGAAACTTTATGTGTGTGTATGTTTGGTTGCAACTGGATGATAATAGTGTTTTGGACCCGATAGGTGGCGCTGTTGTCGATCTACTAGAAACTCAACCGATATCAATGAAACTTTATGTGTGTGTATGTTTGGTTTCAACTTGGATGATAATAGTGTTTTGGACCCGATAGGTGGCGCTGTTGTCGATCTACTAGAAACTAAACCGATATCTATGAAACTTTATGTGTGTGTATGTTTGGTTTCAACTTGGATGATAATAGTGTTTTGGACCCGATAGGTGGCGCTGTTGTCGATCTACTAGAAACTCAACCGATATCAATGAAACTTTATGTGTGTGTATGTTTGGTTTCAACTTGGATGATAATAGTGTTTTGGACCCGATAGGTGGCGCTGTTGTCGATCTCATAGCAACTCAACCGATATCAATGAAACTTTATGTGTGTGTATGTCTGGTTTCAACTTGGATGATCATAGTGTTTTGGACCCGATAGGTGGCGCTGTTGTCGATCTACTAGAAACTCAACCGATATCAATGAAACTTTATGTGTGTGTATGTTTGGTTGCAACTTGGATGATAATAGTGTTTTGGACCCGATAGGTGGCGCTGTTGTCGATCTCATAGAAACTCAACCGATATCAATGAAACTTTATGTGTGTGTATGTTTGGTTGCAACTGGATGATAATAGTGTCTTGGACCCGATAGGTGGCGCTGTTGTTGATCTACTAGAAACTCAACCGATATCAATAAAACTTTATGTGTGTGTATGTTTGGTTGCAACTTGGATGATAATAGTGTTTTGGACCCGATAGGTGGCGCTGTTGTTGATCTACTAGAAACTCAACCGATATCAATGAAACTTTATGTGTGTGTATGTTTGGTTGCAACTGGATGATAATAGTGTTTTGGACCCGATAGGTGGCGCTGTTGTCGATCTACTAGAAACTCAACCGGTATCAATGAAACTTTATGTGTGTGTATGTTTGGTTTCAACTTGGATGATAATAGTGTTTTGGACCCGATAGGTGGCGCTGTTGTCGATCTCATAGAAACTCAACCGATATCAATGAAACTTTATGTGTGTGTATGTTTGGTTGCAACTTGGCTGCTAATAGTGTTTTGGACCCGATAGGTGGCGCTGTTGTTGATCTACTAGAAACTCAACCGATATCAATGAAACTTTATGTGTGTGTATGTTTGGTTGCAACTTGGATGAGAATAGTGTTTTGGACCCGATAGGTGGCGCTGTTGTCGATCTACTAGAAACTCAACCGATATCAATGAAACTTTATGTGTGTGTATGTTTGGTTTCAACTTGGATGATCATAGTGTTTTGGACCCGATAGTTGGCGCTGTTGTCGATCTACTAGAAACTCCACCGATATCAATGAAACTTTATGTGTGTGTTTGTTTGGTTGGAACTTGGATGATAATAGTGTTTTGGACCCGATAGGTGGCGCTGTTGTCGGTCTACTAGAAACTCAACCGATATCAATGAAACTTTATGTGTGTGTATGTTTGGTTGCAACTTGGATGATAATAGAGTTTGGACCCGATAGGTGGCGCTGTTGTCGATCTACTAGAAACTCACCCGATGTCAACGAAACTTTATGTGTGTGTATGTTTTGTTGCAACTTGGATGATAATAGAGTTTGGACCCGATATCGGTTGAGTTTCTATGAGATCGCAAACAGCGCCACCTATCGGGTCCAAAACACTATTATCATCCAAGTTGCAACCAAACATACACACACATAAAGTTTCATTGATATCGGTTGAGTTTCTAGTAGATCGACAACAGCGCCAGCTATCGGGCCCAAAACACTATTATCATCCAAGTTGCAACCAAACATACCCTCACATAAAGTTTCATTGATATCGGTTGAGTTTCTATGAGATCGACAACAGCGCCACCTATCGGGTCCAAAACACTATTATCATCCAAGTTGCAACCAAACATACACACACATAAAGTTTCATTGATATCGGTTGAGTTTCTAGTAGATCGACAACAGCGCCACCTATCGGGTCCAAACTCTATTATCATCCAAGTTGCAACCAAACATACACACACATAAAGTTTCATTGATATCGGTTGAGTTTCTAGTAGATCGACAACAGCGCCACCTATCGGGTCCAAACTCTATTATCATCCAAGTTGCAACCAAACATACACACACATAAAGTTTCATTGATATCGGTTGAGTTTCTAGTAGATCGACAACAGCGCCACCTATCGGGCCCAAAACACTATTATCATCCAAGTTGCAACCAAACATACACACACATAAAGTTTCATTGATATCGGTTGAGTTTCTATGAGATCGACAACAGCGCCACCTATCGGGTCCAAAACACTATTATCATCCAAGCTGCAACCAAACATACACACACATAAAGTTTCATTGATATCGGTTGAGTTTCTAGTAGATCAACAACAGCGCCACCTATCGGGTCCAAAACACTATTATCATCCAAGTTGCAACCAAACATACACACACATAAAGTTTCATTGATATCGGTTGAGTTTCTAGTAGACCGACAACAGCGCCACCTATCGGGCCCAAAACACTATTATCATCCAAGTTGCAACCAAACATACACACACATAAAGTTTCATTGATATCGGTTGAGTTTCTATGAGATCGACAACAGCGCCACCTATCGGGTCCAAAACACTATTATCATCCAAGTTGCAACCAAACATACACACACATAAGGTTTCGTTGATATCGGTTGAGTTTCTAGTAGATCGACAACAGCGCCACCTATCGGGTCCAAACTCTATTATCATCCAAGTTGCAACCAGACATACACACACATAAAGTTTCATTGATATCGGTTGAGTTTCTAGTAGATCGACAACAGCGCCACCTATAGGGTCCAAAACACTATTATCATCCAAGTTCCAACCAAACATACACACACATATAGTTTCATTGATATCGGTTGAGTTTCTAGTAGATCGACAACAGCGCCACCTATCGGTCCTAAAACACTATTATCATCCAAGTTGCAACCAAACATACACACACATAAAGTTTCATTGATATCGGTTAAGTTTCTAGTAGATCGACAACAGCGCCACCTATCGGGTCCAAAACACTATTATGCAACCAAACATACACACACATAAAGTTTCATTGATATCGGTTGAGTTTCTAGTAGATCGACAACAGCGCCACCTATCGGGTCCAAAACACTATTATCATCCAAGTTGCAACCAAACATACACACACATAAAGTTTCATTGATATCGGTTGAGTTTCTAGTAGATCGGCAACAGCGCCACCTATCGGGTCCAAACACTATTATGATCCAAGTTACAACTAAACATACACACACATAAAGTTTCATTGATATCGGTTGAGTTTCTAGTAGATCGACAACAGCGCCACCTATAGGGTCCAAAACACTATTATCATCCAAGTTCCAACCAAACATACACACACATATAGTTTCATTGATATCGGTTGAGTTTCTAGTAGATCGACAACAGCGCCACCTATCGGTCCTAAAACACTGTTATCATCCAAGTTGCAACCAAACATACACACACATAAAGTTTCATTGATATCGGTTGAGTTTCTAGTAGATCAACAACAGCGCCACCTATCAGGACCAAGACAATATTATCTTCCACGACGCAACCAACCATACATACATACCAAGTTTCGTTGACATCGGTTGAGTTTCTAGTAGATCGATAAGAGCGCCACTTATCGGGTCCAAAACAATATTGTCATCCAATTTGCCACCAACCATACACACATACAAACTTTCATTGACATCGGTTGAGTTTCTATGAGATCGACAATAGCGCCCGTTAGAAAAAGATATACTTGTGATAAGAAATAACAAATAACAATAACAAATGGAGACATCGGCGGCTTTCCTTAACGCGTCTGTCAATTTGCCAATTGGTTTTGATATTGGCACAGGGGCTTCTCTAGCATGACCTTCGCGATAAGAAAACAAATGAAGGGTCATGGGTTCAATCGTTATTTAATTGATTGCATAATCAATGATCTAGAACTTACTGGACCTTTCCAATTACTTAGCAACTAGCTCCAAAGTCAATTTATCAACACGATATGCCTCCATTGCTTTTTCTCGGCCTTAATTAAGCCCAGGTTATCGGGGGACTGTCCTGCAGTTCCCAGGCCAGGATCTTCTCCGCCATCTTGATTGCGATTTTTTGCGAGTCTCGAAGTGTCAAGTAAAGTGCAATTGCGTGCTGAAAATCCTACTTTATTTTGCTGAAATTGATGCTCAGAAAAACACCGAAGTGGCTATTGTGTGTATGGTTGGTTGCAGCCTGGACGATTATATTGTTTTGGACCCGATAGGTGGCGCTGTTGTTGATCTACTAGAAACTCAACCGATATCAATGAAACTTTATGTGTGTGTATGTTTGGTTGCAACTGGATGATAATAGTGTCTTGGACCCGATAGGTGGCGCTGTTGTTGATCTACTAGAAACTCAACCGATATCAATGAAACTTTATGTGTATGTATGTTTGGTTGCAACTTGGATGAGAATAGTGTTTTGGACCCGATAGGTGGCGCTGTTGTCGATCTACTAGAAACTCAACCGATATCAATGAAACTTTATGTGTGTGTATGTTTGGTTGCAACTTGGATGATAATAGTGTTTTGGACCCGATAGGTGGCGCTGTTGTTGATCTACTAGAAACTCAACCGATATCAATGAAACTTTATGTGTGTGTATGTTTGGTTGCAACTGGATGATAATAGTGTTTTGGACCCGATAGGTGGCGCTGTTGTCGATCTACTAGAAACTCAACCGATATCAATGAAACTTTATGTGTGTGTATGTTTGGTTTCAACTTGGATGATAATAGTGTTTTGGACCCGATAGGTGGCGCTGTTGTCGATCTACTAGAAACTAAACCGATATCAATGAAACTTTATGTGTGTGTATGTTTGTTTTCAACTTGGATGATAATAGTGTTTTGGACCCGATAGGTGGCGCTGTTGTCGATCTACTAGAAACTCAACCGATATCAATGAAACTTTATGTGTGTGTATGTTTGGTTTCAACTTGGATGATAATAGTGTTTTGGACCCGATAGGTGGCGCTGTTGTCGATCTCATAGAAACTCAACCGATATCAATGAAACATTATGTGTGTGTATGTTTGGTTGCAACTTGGCTGAAAATAGTGTTTTGGACCCGATAGGTGGCGCTGTTGTTGATCTACTAGAAACTCAACCGATATCAATGAAACTTTATGTGTGTGTATGTTTGGTTGCAACTTGGATGAGAATAGTGTTTTGGACCCGATAGGTGGCGCTGTTGTCGATCTACTAGAAACTCAACCGATATCAATGAAACTTTATGTGTGTGTATGTTTGGTTTCAACTTGGATGATCATAGTGTTTTGGACCCGATAGGTGGCGCTGTTGTCGATCTACTAGAAACTCAACCGATATCAATGAAACTTTATGTGTGTGTATGTTTGGTTTCAACTTGGATGATAATAGTGTTTTTGGACCCGATAGGTGGCGCTGTTGTCGATCTACTAGAAACTCAACCGATATCAATGAAACTTTATGTGAGCGTATGTTTGGTTGCAACTTGGATGATAATAGTGTTTTGGACCCGATAGGTGGCGCTGTTGTCGATCTCATAGAAACTCAACCGATATCAATGAAACTTTATGTGCGGGTATGTTTGGTTGCAACTTGGATGATAATAGTGTTTTGGACCCGATAGGTGGCGCTGTTGTCGATCTACTAGAAACTCAACCGATATCAATGAAACTTTATGTGTGTGTATGTTTGGTTTCAACTTGGATGATAATAGTGTTTTGGACCCGATAGGTGGCGCTGTTGTCGATCTCATAGAAACTCAACCGATATCAATGAAACTTTATGTGTGTGTATGTTTGGTTTCAACTTGGATGATAATAGTGTTTTGGACCCGATAGGTGGCGCTGTTGTCGATCAACTAGAAACTTAACCGATATCAATGAAACTTTATGTGTGTGTTTGTTTGGTTGGAACTTGGATGATAATAGTGTTTTGGACCCGATAGGTGGCGCTGTTGTCGATCTACTAGAAACTCAACCGATATCAATGAAACTTTATGTGTGTGTATGTTTAGTTGCAACTTGGATCATAATAGTGTTTGGACCCGATAGGTGGCGCTGTTGCCGACCTACTAGAAACTCCACCGATATCAATGAAACTTTATGTGTGTGTTTGTTTGGTTGGAACTTGGATGATAATGGTGTTTTGGACCCGATAGGTGGCGCTGTTGTCGGTCTACTAGAAACTCAACCGATATCAATGAAACTTTATGTGTGTGTATGTTTGGTTTCAACTTGGATGATAATAGTGTTTTGGACCCGATAGGTGGCGCTGTTGTCGATCTCATAGAAACTCAACCGATATCAATGAAACTTTATGTGTGTGTATGTTTGGTTTCAACTTGGATGATAATAGTGTTTTGGACCCGATAGGTGGCGCTGTTGTCGATCTCATAGAAACTCAACCGATATCAATGAAACTTTATGTTTGTGTATGTTTGGTTTCAACTTGGATGATAATAGTGTTTTGGACCCGATAGGTGGCGCTGTTGTTGATCTACTAGAAACTCAACCGATATCAATGAAACTTTATGTGTGTGTATGTTTGGTTGCAACTTGGATGATAATAGTGTTTTGGACCCGATAGGTGGCGCTGTTGTTGATCTACTAGAAACTCAACCGATATCAATGAAACTTTATGTGTGTGTATGTTTGGTTGCAACTTGGATAAGAATAGTGTTTTGGACCCGATAGGTGGCGCTGTTGTCGATCTACTAGAAACTCAACCGATATCAATGAAACTTTATGTGTGTGTATGTTTGGTTGCAACTTGGATGATAATAGTGTTTTGGACCCGATAGGTGGCGCTGTTGTTGATCTACTAGAAACTCAACCGATATCAATGAAACTTTATGTGTGTGTATGTTTGGTTGCAACTGGATGATAATAGTGTTTTGGACCCGATAGGTGGCGCTGTTGTCGATCTACTAGAAACTCAACCGATATCAATGAAACTTTATGTGTGTGTATGTTTGGTTTCAACTTGGATGATAATAGTGTTTTGGACCCGATAGGTGGCGCTGTTGTCGATCTACTAGAAACTAAACCGATATCAATGAAACTTTATGTGTGTGTATGTTTGGTTTCAACTTGGATGATAATAGTGTTTTGGACCCGATAGGTGGCGCTGTTGTCGATCTACTAGAAACTCAACCGATATCAATGAAACTTTATGTGTGTGTATGTTTGGTTTCAACTTGGATGATAATAGTGTTTTGGACCCGATAGGTGGCGCTGTTGTCGATCTCATAGAAACTCAACCGATATCAATGAAACTTTATGTGTGTGTATGTCTGGTTTCAACTTGGATGATCATAGTGTTTTGGACCCGATAGGTGGCGCTGTTGTCGATCTACTAGAAACTCAACCGATATCAATGAAACTTTATGTGTGTGTATGTTTGGTTGCAACTTGGATGATAATAATGTTTTGGACCCGATAGGTGGCGCTGTTGTCGATCTCATAGAAACTCAACCGATATCAATGAAACTTTATGTGCGGGTATGTTTGGTTGCAACTTGGATAATAATAGTGTTTTGGACCCGATAAGTGGCGCTCTTGGCGATCTCATAGAAACTCAACCGATATCAATGAAACTTTGTATGTAAGTATGGTTGGTTGCGGCTTGGAAGATAATATTGTTTTGCACTCGATAGGTGCCGCTGGTGTCCTAGAAACCTATAAAGAGATCGACAACAGCGCACATAAAGTTTCGTTGACATCGGTTGAGTTTCTAGTAGATCGACAACAGCGCCACCTATCGGGTCCAAACTCTATTATCATCCAAGTTGCAACCAAACATACACACACATAAAGTTTCATTGATATCGGTTGAGTTTCTAGTAGACCGACAACAGCGCCACCTATCGGGTCCAAAACACCATTATCATCCAAGTTCCAACCAAACAAACACACACATAAAGTTTCATTGATATCGGTGGAGTTTCTAGTAGGTCGGCAACAGCGCCACCTATCGGGTCCAAACACTATTATGATCCAAGTTGCAACTAAACATACACACACATAAAGTTTCATTGATATCGGTTGAGTTTCTAGTAGATCGACAACGGCGCCACCTATCGGGTCCAAAACACTATTATCATCCAAGTTCCAACCAAACAAACACACACATAAAGTTTCATTGATATCGGTTAAGTTTCTAGTTGATCGACAACAGCGCCACCTATCGGGTCCAAAACACTATTATCATCCAAGTTGAAACCAAACATACACACACATAAAGTTTCATTGATATCGGTTGAGTTTCTATGAGATCGACAACAGCGCCACCTATCGGGTCCAAAACACTATTATCATCCAAGTTGAAACCAAACATACACACACATAAAGTTTCATTGATATCGGTTGAGTTTCTAGTAGATCGACAACAGCGCCACCTATCGGGTCCAAAACACTATTATCATCCAAGTTGCAACCAAACATACCCGCACATAAAGTTTCATTGATATCGGTTGAGTTTCTATGAGATCGACAACAGCGCCACCTATCGGGTCCAAAACACTATTATCATCCAAGTTGCAACCAAACATACGCTCACATAAAGTTTCATTGATATCGGTTGAGTTTCTAGTAGATCGACAACAGCGCCACCTATCGGGTCCAAAACACTATGATCATCCAAGTTGAAACCAAACATACACACACATAAAGTTTCATTGATATCGGTTGAGTTTCTAGTAGATCAACAACAGCGCCACCTATCGGGTCCAAAACACTATTATCATCCAAGTTGCAACCAAACATACACACACATAAAGTTTCATTGATATCGGTTGAGTTTCTAGTAGATGGACAACAGCGCCACCTATCGGGTCCAAAAAAATATTATCATCCAAGTTGCAACCAAACATACGCTCACATAAAGTTTCATTGATATCGGTTGAGTTTCTAGTAGATCGACAACAGCGCCACCTATCGGGTCCAAAACACTATTCTCATCCAAGTTGCAACCAAACATACACACACATAAAGTTTCATTGATATCGGTTGAGTTTCTAGTAGATCAACAACAGCGCCACCTATCGGGTCCAAAACACTATTATCATCCAAGTTGCATCCAAACATACACACACATAAAGTTTCATTGATATCGGTTGAGTTTCTAGTAGATCGACAACAGCGCCGCCTATCGGGTCCAAAACACTATTATCATCCAAGTTGCAACCAAACATACACACACATAAAGTTTCATTGATATCGGTTGAGTTTCTAGTAGATCGACAACAGCGCCACCTATCGGGTCCAAAACACTATTATCATCCAAGTTGCAACCAAACATACACACACATAAAGTTTCATTGATATCGGTTGAGTTTCTAGTAGATCGACAACAGCGCCGCCTATCGGGTCCAAAACACTATTATCATCCAAGTTGCAACCAAACATACACACACACAAAGTTTCATTGATATCGGTTGAGTTTCTAGTAGATCGACAAAAGCGCCACCTATCGGGTCCAAAACACTATTATCATCCAAGTTGCAACCAAACATACACACACATAAAGTTTCATTGATATCGGTTGAGTTTCTAGTAGATCAACAACAGCGCCACCTATCGGGTCCAAGACAATATTATCTTCCACGACGCAACCAACCATACATACATACAAAGTTTCGTTGACATCGGTTGAGTTTCTAGTAGATCGATAAGAGCGCCACTTATCGGGTCCAAAACAATATTGTCATCCAATTTGCCACCAACCATACACACATACAAACTTTCATTGACATCGGTTGAGTTTCTATGAGATCGACAATAGCGCCCGTGGATAAGTATTCAGTTAGAAAAAGATATACTTGTGATAAGAAAATACAAATAACAATAACAAATGGAGACATTGGCGGCTTTCCTTAACGCGTCTGTCAACTTGCCAATTGGTTTTGATATTGGCACAGGGGCTTCTCTAGCATGACCTGCGCGATAAGAAAACAAATGAAGGGTCATGGGTTCAATCGTTATTTAATTGATTGCATAATCAATGATCTAGAACTTACTGGACTTTTCCAATTACTTAGCAGCTAGCTCCAAAGTCAATTTATCAACACGATATGCCTCCATTGCTTTTTCTCGGCCTTAATTAAGCCCAGGTTATCGGGGGACTGTCCTGCAGTTCCCAGGACAGGATCTTCTCCGCCATCTTGATTGCGATTTTTTTGCGAGTCTCGAAGTGTCAAGTAAAGTGTAATTGTGTGCTGAAAATCCTACTTTATTTTGCTGAAATTGATGCTCAGAAAAACACCTAAGTGGCTATTGTGTGTATGGTTGGTTGCAGCCTGGACGATAATATTGTTTTGGACCCGATAGGTGGCGCTGTTGTTGATCTACTAGAAACTCAACCGATATCAATGAAACTTTATGTGTGTGTATGTTTGGTTGCAACTTGGATGGGAATAGTGTCTTGGACCCGATAGGTGGCGCTGTTGTCGATCTACTAGAAACTCAACCGATATCAATGAAACTTTATGTGTGTGTATGTTTGGTTGCAACTTGGATGATAATAGTGTTTTGGACCCGATAGGTGGCGCTGTTGTTGATCTACTAGAAACTCAACCGATATCAATGAAACTTTATGTGTGTGTATGTTTGGTTGCAACTGGATGATAATAGTGTTTTGGACCCGATAGGTGGCGCTGTTGTCGATCTACTAGAAACTCAACCGATATCAATGAAACTTTATGTGTGTGTATGTTTGGTTGCAACTTGGCTGATAATAGTGTTTTGGACCCGATAGGTGGCGCTGTTGTTGATCTACTAGAAACTCAACCGTTATCAATGAAACTTTATGTGTGTGTATGTTTGGTTGCAACTTGGATGAGAATAGTGTTTTGGACCCGATAGGTGGCGCTGTTGTCGATCTACTAGAAACTCAACCGATATCAATGAAACTTTATGTGTGTGTATGTTTGGTTTCAACTTGGATGATCATAGTGTTTTGGACCCGATTAGTGGCGCTGTTGTCGATCTACTAGAAACTCCACCGATATCAATGAAACTTTATGTGTGTGTTTGTTTGGTTGGAACTTGGATGATAATAGTGTTTTGGACCCGATAGGTGGCGCTGTTGTCGGTCTACTAGAAACTCAACCGATATCAATGAAACTTTATGTGTGTGTATGTTTGGTTGCAACTTGGATGATAATAGAGTTTGGACCCGATAGGTGGCGCTGTTGTCGATCTACTAGAAACTCAACCGATGTCAACGAAACTTTATGTGTGTGTATGTTTGGTTGCAACTTGGATGATAGTAGAGTTTGGACCCGATATCGGTTGAGTTTCTATGAGATCGCAAACAGCGCCACCTATCGGGTCCAAAACACTATTATCATCCAAGTTGCAACCAAACATACACACACATAAAGTTTCATTGATATCGGTTGAGTTTCTAGTAGATCGACAACAGCGCCACCTATCGGGCCCAAAACACTATTATCATCCAAGTTGCAACCAAACATACCCGCACATAAAGTTTCATTGATATCGGTTGAGTTTCTATGAGATCGACAACAGCGCCACCTATCGGGTCCAAAACACTATTATCATCCAAGTTGCAACCAAACATACACACACATAAAGTTTCATTGATATCGGTTGAGTTTCTAGTAGATCGACAACAGCGCCACCTATCGGGTCCAAACTCTATTATCATCCAAGTTGCAACCAAACATACACACACATAAAGTTTCATTGATATCGGTTGAGTTTCTAGTAGACCGACAACAGCGCCATCTATCGGGCCCAAAACACTACTATCATCCAAGTTGCAACCAAACGTACACACACATAAAGTTTCATTGATATCGGTTGAGTTTCTATGAGATCGACAACAGCGCCACCTATCGGGTCCAGAACACTATTATCATCCAAGTTGCAACCAAACATACACACACATAAAGTTTCATTGATATCGGTTGAGTTTCTAGTAGATCGACAACAGCGCCACCTATCGGGTCCAAACTCTATTATCATCCAAGTTGCAACCAAACATACACACACATAAAGTTTCATTGATATCGGTTGAGTTTCTAGTTGCTCGACAACAGCGCCACCTATCGGGTCCAAAACACTATTATCATCCAAGTTCCAACCAAACATACACACACATATAGTTTCATTGATATCGGTTGAGTTTCTAGTAGATCGACAACAGCGCCACCTATCGGTCCTAAAACACTATTATCATCCAAGTTGCAACCAAACGTACACACACATAAAGTTTCATTGATATCGGTTGAGTTTCTAGTAGATCGACAACAGCGCCACCTATCGGGTCCAAAACACTATTATCATCCAAGTTGCAACCAAACATACACACACATAAAGTTTCATTGATATCGGTTGAGTTTCTAGTAGATCGACAACAGCGCCACCTATCGGGTCCAAAACACTATTATCATCCAAGTTGCAACCAAACATACACACACATAAAGTTTCATTGATATCGGTTGAGTTTCTAGTAGATCAACAACAGCGCCACCTATCGGGTCCAAGACAATATTATCTTCCACGACGCAACCAACCATTCATACATACAAAGTTTCGTTGACATCGGTTGAGTTTCTAGTAGATCGATAAGAGCGCCACTTATCGGGTCCAAAACAATATTGTCATCCAATTTGCCACCAACCATACACACATACAAACTTTCATTGACATCGGTTGAGTTTCTATGAGATCGACAATAGCGCCCGTGGATAAGTATTCAGTTAGAAAAAGATATACTTGTGATAAGAAATAACAAATACCTAACAATAACAAATGGAGACATCGGCGGCTTTCCTTAACGCGTCTGTCAATTTGCCAATTGGTTTTGATATTGGCACAGGGGCTTCTCTAGCATGACCTGCGCGATAAGAAAACAAATGAAGGGTCATGGGTTCAATCGTTATTTAATTGATTGCATAATCAATGATCTAGAACTTACTGGACCTTTCCAATTACTTAGCAGCTAGCTCCAATGTCAATTTATCAACACGATATGCCTCCATTGCTTTTTCTCGGCCTTAATAAGCCCAGGTTATCGGGGGACTGTCCTGCAGTTCCCAGGCCAGGATCTTCTCCGCCATCTTGATTGCGATTTTTTTGCGAGTCTCGAAGTGTCAAGTAAAGTGCAATTGCGTGCTGAAAATCCTACTTTATTTTGCTGAAATTGATGCTCAGAAAAACACCGAAGTGGCTATTGTGTGTATGGTTGGTTGCAGCCTGGACGATAATATTGTTTTGGACCCGATAGGTGGCGCTGTTGTTGATCTACTAGAAACTCAACCGATATCAATGAAACTTTATGTGTGTGTATGTTTGGTTGCAACTGGATGATAATAGTGTCTTGGACCCGATAGGTGGCGCTGTTGTTGATCTACTAGAAACTCAACCGATATCAATGAAACTTTATGTGTGTGTATGTTTGGTTGCAACTTGGATGAGAATAGTGTTTTGGACCCGATAGGTGAGTTTCTAGTAGATCGACAACAGCGCCACCTATCGGGTCCAAAACACTTTTCTCATTCAAGTTGCAACCAAACATACACACACATAAAGTTTCATTGATATCGGTTGAGTTTCTAGTAGATCAACAACAGCGCCACCTATCGGGTCCAAAACACTATTATCAGCCAAGTTGCAACCAAACATACACACACATAAAGTTTCATTGATATCGGTTGGGTTTCTAGTAGATCAACAACAGCGCCACCTATCGGGTCCAAAACACTATTATCATCCAAGTTGCAACCAAACATACACACACATAAAGTTTCATTGATATCGGTTGAGTTTCTAGTAGATCGACAACAGCGCCACCTATCGGGTCCAAACTCTATTATCATCCAAGTTGAAACCAAACATACACACACGTAAAGTTTCATTGATATCGGTTGAGTTTCTAGTAGATCGACAACAGCGCCACCTATCGGGTCCAAAACACTATTATCATCCAAGTTCCAATCAAACAAACACACACATAAAGTTTCATTGATATCGGTTGAGTTTCTAGTAGATCGACAACAGCGCCACCTATCGGGTCCAAAACACTATTATCATCCAAGTTGCAACCAAACATACGCTCACATAAAGTTTCATTGATATCGGTTGAGTTTCTAGTAGATCGACAACAGCGCCACCTATCGGGTCCAAAACACTATGATCATCCAAGTTGAAACCAAACATACACACACATAAAGTTTCATTGATATCGGTTGAGTTTCTAGTAGATCAAAAACAGCGCCACCTATCGGGTCCAAGACACTATTATCATCCAGTTGCAACCAAACATACACACACATAAAGTTTCATTGATATCGGTTGAGTTTCTAGTAGATCGACAACAGCGCCACCTATCGGGTCCAAACACTATTATGATCCAAGTTGCAACTAAACATACACACACATAAAGTTTCATTGATATCGGTTGAGTTTCTAGTAGATCGACAACAGCGCCACCTATCGGGTCCAAAATACTATTATCATCCAAGTTCCAACCAAACAAACACACACATAAAGTTTCATTGATATCGGTTAAGTTTCTAGTTGATCGACAACAGCGCCACCTATCGGGTCCAAAACACTATTATCATCCAAGTTGCAACCAAACATACACACACATAAAGTTTCATTGATATCGGTTGAGTTTCTAGTAGATCGACAACAGCGCCACCTATCGGGTCCAAAACACTATTATCATCCAAGTTGCAACCAAACATACCCGCACATAAAGTTTCATTGATATCGGTTGAGTTTCTATGAGATCGACAACAGCGCCACCTATCGGGTCCAAAACACTATTATCATCCAAGTTGCAACCAAACATACGCTCACATAAAGTTTCATTGATATCGGTTCAGTTTCTAGTAGATCGACAACAGCGCCACCTATCGGGTCCAAAACACTATTATCATCCAAGTTGCATCCAAACATACACACACATAAAGTTTCATTGATATCGGTTGAGTTTCTAGTAGATCGACAACAGCGCCACCTATCGGGTCCAAAACACTTTTATCATCCAAGTTGCAACCAAACATACACACACATAAAGTTTCATTGATATCGGTTGAGTTTCTTGTAGATCGACAACAGCGCCACCTATCGGGTCCAAAACACTTTTATCATCCAAGTTGCAACCAAACATACACACACACAAAGTTTCATTGATATCGGTTGAGTTTCTAGTAGATCGACAAAAGCGCCACCTATCGGGTCCAAAACACTATTATCATCCAAGTTGCAACCAAACATACACACACATAAAGTTTCATTGATATCGGTTGAGTTTCTAGTAGATCAACAACAGCGCCACCTATCGGGTCCAAGACAATATTATCTTCCACGACGCAACCAACCATACATACATACAAAGTTTCGTTGACATCGGTTGAGTTTCTAGTAGATCGATAAGAGCGCCACTTATCGGGTCCAAAACAATATTGTCATCCAATTTGCCACCAACCATACACACATACAAACTTTCATTGACATCGGTTGAGTTTCTATGAGATCGACAATAGCGCCCGTGGATAAGTATTCAGTTAGAAAAACATATACTTGTGATAAGAAATAACAAATACCTAACAATAACAAATGGAGACATCGGCGGCTTTCCTTAACGCGTCTGTCAATTTGCCAATTGGTTTTGATATTGGCACAGGGGCTTCTCTAGCATGACCTTCGCGATAAGAAAACAAATGAAGGGTCATGGGTTCAATCGTTATTTAATTGATTGCATAATCAATGATCTAGAACTTACTGGACCTTTCCAATTACTTAGCAGCTAGCTCCAATGTCAATTTATCAACACGATATGCCTCCATTGCTTTTTCTCGGCCTTAATTAAGCCCAGGTTATCGGGGGACTGTCCTGCAGTTCCCAGGCCAGGATCTTCTCCGCCATCTTGATTGCGATTTTTTTGCGAGTCTCGAAGTGTCAAGTAAAGTGCAATTGCCTGCTGAAAATCCTACTTTATTTTGCTGAAATTGATGCTCAGAAAAACACCGAAGTGGCTATTGTGTGTATGGCTGGTTGCAGCTTGGACGATAATATTGTTTTGGACCCGATAGGTGGCGCTGTTGTTGATCTACTAGAAACTCAACCGATATCAATGAAACTTTATGTGTATGTATGTTTGGTTGCAACTGGATGATAATAGTGTCTTGGACCCGATAGGTGGCGCTGTTGTTGATCTACTAGAAACTCAACCGATATCAATGAAACTTTATGTGTGTGTATGTTTGGTTGCAACTTGGATGAGAATAGTGTTTTGGACCCGATAGGTGGCGCTGTTGTCGATCTACAAGAAACTCAACCGATATCAATGAAACTTTATGTGTGTGTATGTTTGGTTGCAACTGGATGATAATAGTGTCTTGGACCCGATAGGTGGCGCTGTTGTCGATCTCATAGAAACTCAACCGATATCAATGAAACTTTATGTGTGTGTATGTTTGGTTGCAACTTGGATGATAATAGTGTTTTGGACCCGATAGGTGGCGCTGTTGTTGATCTACTAGAAACTCAACCGATATCAATGAAACTTTATGTGTGTGTATGTTTGGTTGCAACTGGATGATAATAGTGTCTTGGACCCGATAGGTGGCGCTGTTGTTGATCTACTAGAAACTCAACCGATATCAATGAAACTTTATGTGTGTGTATGTTTGGTTGCAACTTGGATGAGAACAGTGTTTTGGACCCGATAGGTGGCGCTGTTGTCGATCTACTAGAAACTCAACCGATATCAATGAAACTTTATGTGTGTGTATGTTTGGTTGCAACTTGGATGATAATAGTGTTTTGGACCCGATAGGTGGCGCTGTTGTTGATCTACTAGAAACTCAACCGATATCAATGAAACTTTATGTGTGTGTATGTTAGGTTGCAACTGGATGATAATAGTGTTTTGGACCCGATAGGTGGCGCTGTTGTCGATCTACTAGAAACTCAACCGGTATCAATGAAACTTTATGTGTGTGTATGTTTGGTTTCAACTTGGATGATAATAGTGTTTTGGACCCGATAGGTGGCGCTGTTGTCGATCTACTAGAAACTCAACCGATATCAATGAAACTTTATGTGTGTGTATGTTTGGTTTCAACTTGGATGATAATAGTGTTTTGGACCCGATAGGTGGCGCTGTTGTCGATCTCATAGAAACTCAACCGATATCAATGAAACTTTATGTGTGTGTATGTTTGGTTGCAACTTGGCTGATAATAGTGTTTTGGACCCGATAGGTGGCGCTGTTGTTGATCTACTAGAAACTCAACCGATATCAATGAAACTTTATGTGTGTGTATGTTTGGTTGCAACTTGGATGAGAATAGTGTTTTGGACCCGATAGGTGGCGCTGTTGTCGATCTACTAGAAACTCAACCGATATCAATGAAACTTTATGTGTGTGTATGTTTGGTTTCAACTTGGATGATCATAGTGTTTTGGACCCGATAGGTGGCGCTGTTGTCGATCTACTAGAAACTCCACCGATATCAATGAAACTTTATGTGTGTGTTTGTTTGGTTGGAACTTGGATGATAATAGTGTTTTGGACCCGATAGGTGGCGCTGTTGTCGGTCTACTAGAAACTCAACCGATATCAATGAAACTTTATGTGTGTGTATGTTTGGTTGCAACTTGGATGATAATAGAGTTTGGACCCGATAGGTGGCGCTGTTGTCGATCTACTAGAAACTCAACCGATGTCAACGAAACTTTATGTGTGTGTATGTTTGGTTGCAACTTGGATGATAATAGAGTTTGGACCCGATATCGGTTGAGTTTCTATGAGATGGCAAACAGCGCCACCTATCGGGTCCAAAACACTATTATCATCCAAGTTGCAACCAAACATACACACACATAAAGTTTCATTGATATCGGTTGAGTTTCTAGTAGATCGACAACAGCGCCACCTATCGGGCCCAAAACACTATTATCATCCAAGTTGCAACCAAGCATACCCGCACATAAAGTTTCATTGATATCGGTTGAGTTTCTATGAGATCGACAACAGCGCCACCTATCGGGTCCAAAACACTATTATCATCCAAGTTGCAACCAAACATACACACACATAAAGTTTCATTGATATCGGTTGAGTTTCTAGTAGATCGACAACAGCGCCACCTATCGGGTCCAAACTCTATTATCATCCAAGTTGCAACCAAACATACACACACATAAAGTTTCATTGATATCGGTTGAGTTTCTAGTAGACCGACAACAGCGCCACCTATCGGGCCCAAAACACTATTATCATCCAAGTTGCAACCAAACATACACACACATAAAGTTTCATTGATATCGGTTGAGTTTCTATGAGATCGACAACAGCGCCACCTATCGGGTCCAAAACACTATTATCATCCAAGTTGCAACCAAACATACACACACATAAAGTTTCATTGATATCGGTTGAGTTTCTAGTAGATCGACAACAGCACCACCTATCGGGTCCAAACTCTATTATCATCCAAGTTGCAACCGAACATACACACACATAAAGTTTCATTGATATCGGTTGAGTTTCTAGTAGATCGACAACAGCGCCACCTATCGGGTCCAAAACACTATTATCATCCAAGTTCCAACCAAACATACACACACATATAGTTTCATTGATATCGGTTGAGTTTCTAGTAGATCGACAACAGCGCCACCTATCGGTCCTAAAACACTATTATCATCCAAGTTGCAACCAAACATACACACACATAAAGTTTCATTGATATCGGTTGAGTTTCTAGTAGATCGACAACAGCGCCACCTATCGGGTCCAAAACACTATTATCATCCAAGTTGCAACCAAACATACACACACATAAAGTTTCATTGATATCGGTTGAGTTTCTAGTAGATGAACAACAGCGCCACCTATCGGGTCCAAGACAATATTATCTTCCACGACGCAACCAACCATACATACATACAAAGTTTCGTTGACATCGGTTGAGTTTCTAGTAGATCGATAAGAGCGCCACTTATCGGGTCCAAAACAATATTGTCATCCAATTTGCCACCAACCATACACACATACAAACTTTCATTGACATCGGTTGAGTTTCTATGAGATCGACAATAGCGCCCGTGGATAAGTATTCAGTTAGAAAAAGATATACTTGTGATAAGAAATAACAAATAGCTACTCATTCACCATTATTGTTCCATTATAATACCAAAATAAATAAAAAATATAAATGTATGCTTTGAAACAAGAAATGCAAATACGTATACTATATTTTAAATTATATTTAGACTAACGGAGGAACTCTTAATTTATACCTAATAACAGCAATGATAATAATCTTGGTATTTATAAATTATTATTATACTACTCATATACACATTATTTTTTTTTCAAATTCGCCATTTTGTTTTCCTATCGGTGTTATGTCAATTTAGAATCCGTGTGAGCTTCAACAAAAAAAGCAAAACAAAAAAAAAATGTGGTGAATTTCTTTTGACAGAAGTCGAGTGACAACTGTCAAAATATGGAAAACAAATTGTATTTTTCCTCCAACAAATAGAGAAAATGTAAGTTTTCGCATATTTTAAGTGTTTAAATTAATAATTAAATATATTTGTCTTACAGCTAAGGAAGAAGCCGACGTTGAGGTGTTCGCTAACCTTACACATAAGCAATGGATCGCACTGGAGACAACGAAGAATATCAATCGGAATCGATATAAGTAAGCCATACTATTCAATGAATTTGTCTCACTACATATATTTAATTATTAGATATTTCTTCAAGGTTTGTTAAATCGCAAGCTTCCATTCAAGATCCTCCTAGAGAAGCCCTTGATTTGTCCACGATGCAGGAGAACACACGCAATCAAGAGTGTATGGCCAAAGTCAAGGAATACGAAACCCATATTGAACAGGCGAAAGTTGAACACAAGGGTATCGATCACGAAGAGCGTAGGAAGACCCTGATTGTAAGTTGAATTTGAATTAACATTAGCCTTACGAAGAATTGCTAACCATTTGTATCCACTTCTAGGAAGAGACCAAGCAACAACAGCATCGCGCCCACTATCAATACCAATTGGCAAGGCGCCGCTATGAAGATCAATTGTCGCTGCAGCAACGTATCCAGGAGGACAATTTCAATAAGTAAGAATATAGTAAAAGTTGTGTGAATTGATTCTCTAAACGGTAACACTTACTAGGCAAGAGGAAAGTGTCACACTCCAAGAGGCAATGCACCGGCAAACCATCGAACACGAGATCGAAATGCAGGAGAAAACCCGTCTTAAACTACTCGAGCACGGATGAGAACTAAAGCCAAGGTTGACGGGGAGAATCGTGACAACAACATTGAAAAGATTCGTCTAAATGCACTGCTGCTGGTCTGCCAAGGGAGCAACTGGGCGTCACGACTATTTACAAAGTCTTCGATTAGGCCAACACCAGTAATCTTAGTTTGTTGTTGTTCCAAAACATTTTAATATATGTATTGAATATAAAATAAGTTACATGTAAAACTATCAGTACGTGTTATAAATATGAAAGATGAAATGAATCTGCACTCTATTCTGGTGGAGCCATTTGTGCACTCCAGCCATGGAAACATTTTGTGAAGCGCTTCGACTCCTTGTTCTTCAGAGTGAGGAAAAGTTTGCGCGCACTTTCTGGTTGTTTGATAGATGTTGTGTTGAATACCTGGAATAAATGTTATTAAATGCATATTTGTGTAAACTGAAAGAGTTTCTGTCGTCGGCTGTGTGACTTACTTGTGCAATTTTCTAGGCTTATTTGATTTCGACTTCACTGCATATGGAGCCGAGCCAGAGGAATACTTGTTCGCCGTTGTCCAGTATCATGATGTCGTCGTCGGCTAAATCGTCTTGGCAGAAGTCATCAATTTTCGGCGACGGTGAAGTAGCCCTTTTCCTTGGAGCATTGGTAAAGTCGGGTTGAAACTCATGTATCAGGGATGGGATTCCTTCGAAATCCAGTTTGTTGTCAATCAAATACGGAAGGCGTAGGTCATCAGCTTGAAAATTGATGAAGGTAGAGCTTTCAGCTGGTTGCGCGACACATTCAAGAACTCCAGCTTTTGCCAAAACTCGACCACTGATGATAGTTCGCTTATTTCATTTTCGCTCATGTTGAGACCAGGTTGAGACATTTCAAGTTGGGCAAGTTGTACAGGCAATCGGTACCTGGCAGCGAATTTCGCAAAAAAAAAAAAAAAAAAACAGTTCGGATAAGTTAGACTAGTTGTCAGTGTCAGTGTCAGATTTCAACCGTGGTGAGCTGTGACAGTGTTCAGAAGTACAGCTTTTTTTAAGAGAAGTTCAACTCAAATTTGGTGAATAAGTATATTATCTCAGTACATTTTCATATTAGTTTTTTCATAACATTTTGTATTTCTATTCAACCAAAGTACTCATTCACCATTATTGTTCCATTATAATACCAAAATAAATAAAAAATATAAATGTAGGCTTTGAAACAAGAAATGCAAATACGTATACTATATTTTAAATTATATTTAGACTAACGGAGGAACTCCCTTCGGGCTAGGGGAAAGAATTTACCCGAGGTAGGCATGCCTGTCGTAAGAGGCGACTAAAGTCCAAACTTTTAAACTTTTTGAAAAAAAGTTAAACAACAAAAAAAAATATGCAATGAACAAAACAAATAATATAACTACCCCAGGTGGTACGCCAGGTAAACTGGTGACTCCACCCTCTTCGGAGGTCGGTTCCATGGATTCTGGGGGGAACCATTTATTGCTAAAAGATGACCCATTCATAAAGAGTCGTAGGATGGTAAGAACACCACCATCCAAACCAACAAAGGAAGTAACAATGTTGGAAACCAACTACAAAAGAGCCTGTGAAGAAAGAGACTGCTATAAACAACTCAGTGAAAAACTGACAAGCGAAATTGATAAGCTAAAGCTTGAGTTGCAACTGCTTAAAGAACAGGTAAATAATAACAATAAAACTGAGGAGATACCAAAAACTGTCGTGTATTCCACGGATGAAGAAGAATTACACAAAGAGACAAATCCATCATTTAGTAGGAGAAAAATGAATAAAAAACGAAAAATGAGTATGTCCCCTGAGCTATCACCACCAAAAGCAAAAGAAAAAAGCCCAGAAAAGATAAAAAACAAAGAAACAAAGCCCCTCAAGTCAATAAAGCCTCCTCCAATTATAGTACTTTGTATTTCGAAGTACGAAGGCTTGTTAAATATTTTAGAGGAAAACAAAATAAGGGCTAGTACAATTCTCCTTAATAGTAATGATGTCAAAATTAATGTAGTAGACGAAGAATCCTACAGAAATTTGACGAAATTACTAAATCAGAAAAAAGTGCAATGGTACTCGTTTGAAAATAAACAAACAAGACCGATAAAGGTTGTTGCAAAGAAACTACATTTTTCATGCACACCTGAACGCATTGCGAATGACCTAAAGAAGAAAAACCTCAAAATACTAGAAGTTGTTAATATGCTTAAGTATAAAAGCAAAGCACCACTGCCGATGTTTATGCTTACTTTTGAGCATGATGAAGACATCAAAAAGATTTATGAAATTAAAGATATCCTGGGAATGAAAGTGCAAATTCATCCCCTGCGTAAGTCTAAGCTAGTTCCTCAATGCAAGAACTGTCAAAAGTATGGCCACACTCACAAATACTGCAACTCAAACTCGAAATGCGTTAGATGTGCAGGAGACCACCATACAAAGGACTGCATTAAGGAAAAAAAGGCAACCCCAAAATGCGCCAACTGCAGCGAAAGACACCCAGCCAACTATAGGGGCTGCATAGTAGCAAAAGAGCTGCAACAGGTGCAAGATAACAAGCTAAAGAAAAAGCAAAAGCCAGTCCAAAAAGACGCGCCTACAGGCAGAGAAAATCTAAGCAAAGAAGACTTAGAACCGAAATTGAGGGCCAAAAAGAATAAAAAAGTGGATAGAGCTAAAGAAAAGATACCCTCAAGCAAAAATGGGAACTTAAGTCGCATAACAGGCCCAAAGAAAACATATGCACAGGTTACTTCGAGCAACGTTCCCAAGCCAGTCGGATACCGCAATCCTTGTAGCCATGGAGGATATTATGCTAAGAATCCTCAACCGAATGGAAGACATGGAAAATAATAATAAGAAAATTCTGGAAAGAATATCTTTCCTTGAAAAACAAAACAGTAATAAAAGAACTGTACTTAAAAGATCCTAATGGCTAAACACATACAACTCTTATTATGGAATGCCAATGGTCTCGAGAATCGCAAAGACGAATTGCAAGTGACTCTCGATCTAAATAAAATTGACTTATGTCTAGTCGCCGAGACACATTTCAAAATTGGAACAAAATTTAAACTGCGCGGATACAAGACATATCATACCCCACATCCTCACAATGCAGCAAGAGGGGGGGCCGCAGTTATAATCAAGGAAAATGTTAGCCATGACGATGGCGAAGAATACCAATCGTGTGAAATACAAGCCAAATCTGTAATGATAAAAACAAGTAGCGGTCAGCTAACGGTAGCTGCAGCATATTGTTCTCCAAGCTACAGGCTGAAACAAAACGATTTTAAAAGCCTCTTCCGCAAATTTGGAAATAAATTCATAATAGGCGGAGATTTTAACGCAAAGAACAAAATTTGGGGATCAAGATTAACAAATACAAGAGGAAGAGAGCTCCTCGAAGCTATGAGAGAAGGCAATGCTAATTACCATTCAACGGGAAATCCTACATACTGGCCCACAGATATGAACAAAATCCCGGACGTTGTCGACTTCTTTATAACTAAGAATATTTCCTCAAATACTACCCGAGTGCAGGAAGGGCCAGACCTTGAGTCAGATCATTCATCTGTGCTGCTTACACTTGGTAATAAAATAATAATGAAAGAACGGAACCCACGACTAGTGAACAAGCAAACTGACTGGACATATTTCAGATATTTGCTGGAGGAACGGATCGAACTATCCGCAACAATCGATACAATAGAGCAACTAGAAAATGAAGTACACACTTTCACTCTAGATATACAAAAGGCTGCTTGGGCTGCAACGCCTGAATCAACTAGTAAAATAAAGAGAAACGTATATCCCAAAGAAATATGCGACATTATTTCAGAAAAGAGGAGAGCTCGTAAACGCTGGCAACAATCGAGAGCGCCAAGTGATAAAACAAGACTTAACAGTCTAAACAATAAACTACGAAAAACGATCAAAGAAATGAAAAATTACACTGTAGAAAGATACCTTACAAACCTGACGAATGATGCCAGTACAGAATACTCATTGTGGAAGGCTACAAAAAAAAATGAAAAGACCAACAGCATACATTCCACCTGTTAAAAATAACAGTGGAAACTGGGCGAAAACAAACAAACAGAAGGCGGACCTATTTGCGGAATATCTTGAAAACGTTTTCCAGCCATATGAAGACATTAATTATCTCCATCAAACGGAAGAAATGTGCGAATACGAGAGATTGATTCCAGCAGTAACCTCCAAGGAAATATCCACTGAAATTAAATATAAGATTAACTCGAAAAAAGCTCCGGGATTTGATTTAATTACAGGTGAAATTCTAAAAAAACTGCCTAAAAAAGGTATGAAAAAAATAGCACAGATAATAAATGCAGCGTTTAGACTAAGGTATGTTCCACGCATGTGGAAAGTCGCGGAAGTTATTATGGTACCGAAGCCGGGCAAATTGCCCAGTGAAGTTACCTCATATCGTCCAATTTCATTGCTGCCAATTCTATCAAAGCTCTTCGAAAAAATTCTTCTGAAACGGCTCAATCCGATTATAGAAGAAAAGACTCTGATACCAAACCATCAATTTGGATTTAAAAATAGGTACTCAACTCTAGATCAGGTTCACAGAATTACTGATAAAATAGAAAAGGCCTTAGAAGAAAAACAAATATGTTCTACCATCTTCCTTGATGTAACACAGGCTTTTGATAAAGTCTGGCATGAAGGATTAGTCCATAAGCTACAAAAATATCTCCCCAGACAATACTCAGAAATACTAGAGTCATATATAATCCAACGATTATTTAGAATTAAGCAAGAAGATGAGCACTCTGCATTAAAGTATATAAAAGCGGGAGTACCGCAAGGTAGTGTGTTAGGACCTGTACTTTTTCTTATATACACCAACGATCTACCACAAAATGACGAGACTACTGTAGCCACATTTGCAGATGATACGGCTGTACTTGCTGTCGGAAAAACCGTGCAGGAAGTTACAGACAAACTGCAAAGGACAGTAGATGATATATCTGATTGGACCAAAAAATGGCAAATAAAATTAAATGAACTTAAGTTAATCCATGTTCACTTCACCAATAAAAACGTACAACACATACCTGTGTACATTAATAACAAAGAAGTTCTTTACTCGAACTCAGCTAAGTATTTAGGCATGACTCTAGACGCGAAGTTGCGCTGGAAAACTCATGTAAAGAAAAAACATGACGAACTAAATATCCGATACAATAAAATGTATTGGCTCATAGGAAGGCATTCATGCCTCTCAATATATAATAAACTGCTTCTATACAAGCAAGTCCTAAAACCAATATGGACATATGGTCTCCAGCAGAGACAATACTGAGACCCCCAACTCGCAATCCTCTTGCCGCTGGCCCCCTCAGTTTTTTTTTGAATTCGCCATTTTGTTTTCCTATCGGTGTGATGTCAATTTAGAATCCGTGTGAGCTTCAACAAAAAAAGCAAAACAAAAAAAATGAGGTGAATTTCTTTTGACAGAAGTCGAGTGACAACTGTCAAAATATGGAAAACAAATTGTATTTTTCCTCCAACAAATTGAAATAATGTAAGTTTTCACGTATTTTAAGTGTTTAAATTAATAATTAAATACATTTATCTTACAGCTAAGGAAGAAGCCGACGTTGAGGTGTTCGCTAACCTTACCAAATATAATGGATCGCACTGGAGACAACGATGAATATCAATCGGAATCGATATAAGTAAGCCATACTATTCAATGAATTTGTCTCACTATATATATTTAATTATTAGATATTTCTTCAAGGTTTGTTAAATCACAAGCTCCCACTCAAGATCATGCTAGAGAAGCCCTTGATTTGTCCACGATGCAGGAGAACACACGTCATCAAGAGTGTATGGCCAAAGCCAAGGAATACGAAACACATATTGAACAGGCGAAAGTTGAACACAAGCGTTTCGATCACGAAGAGCGTAGGAAGACCCTCATTGTAAGTTGGATTTGAATTAATATGAACCTGACGACGAATTGCTAATCATTTGTATCCACTTCTAGGAAGAGACCAAGCAACAACAGTATCGTGCCCAATATCAAGACCAATTGGCAAGGCGTCGCTATGAGGATCAATTGTCGCAGCAGCAACGTATCCAGGAGGACAATTTCAAAAAGTAAGTATATTGTAAAAGTTGTGTGAATTGATTCTTTAAACGGTAACACTTACTAGGCAAGAGGAAAGTGTCGCACTCCAAGAGGCAATGCGCCGGCAAACCATCAAACACGAGATCGAAATGAAGGAGGAAAACAGTCTTAAACTATTCGAGTACGAGATGAGAACTAAAGCCCAGGTCGACAGGGAGAATCGTGACATCAACATAGAACAGATTCGTCTAAAGGCATTGCTGCTGCTCTGCCAAGGTAGCAACTGGGCGTCACAACTATTTACAAAGTCTTCGACTAGGCCAACACCAGTAATCGTAGTTTATTGTTGTTCCGAAACATTTTATTATATGTATTGAATATAAAATAATTTACATGTAAAACTATCAGTACGTGTTATTAATATGAACGATGAAACGAATCTGCACTCTGTTCTCGTGGAGCCTTGTGTGCACTCCAGCCATGGAAACTTTTTGTGGGACGCTTCGACTCCTTTTTCTTCAGAGTGAGGAAAAGTTTGCGCGCACTTTCTGGTTATTTGATAGATGTTGTGTTGAATACCTGGAATAAATGTTAGTAAATGCATATTTGTGTAAACTGAAAGAGTTTCTGTCGTCGGCTGTGTTACTTACTTGTGCGGTTATCTAGGCCAATTTAATTTCGACTTCACTGCATATGGAGCCGAGCCAGAAGAATACTTGTTCTCCGCTGTCCAGTATCATGATGTCGTCGTCTGTTAAATCGTCTTGGCAGAAGTCCGAGCAATTTTAGACGACGGTGAAGTAGCCCTTTTCTTTGGAGCATAGGAAAAGTCGGGTGAAACTCATAATTCAAGTTGGGCAAGTTGTGCAGGCAATCGGTACCTGACAGCGAATTTCGCGAAAAAAAAAAGTTGGGATAAGTTAGACTAGTTGTCAGTGTCAGATTTCAACCGTGGTGAGCTGTGACAGTGTTCAGAAGTACAGCTTTTTTTAAGAGAAGTTCAACTCAAATTTGGTGAATAAGTATATTATCTCAGTACATTTTCATATTAGTTTTTTCATAACATTTAGTATTTCTATTCAACCAAAGTAGTCATTCACCATTTTTGTTCCATTATAATACCAAAATAAATAAAAAATATAAATGTAGGCTTTGAAACACGAGACACGTAAACATAAAACAAATGCACATACGTATACTATATTTTAAATTATATTTAGACTAACAGAGGAACTCTTAATTTATACTTAATAACAGCAACGATATTAATCTTGGTATTTATAAATTATAACTAAACTCCAGAAGTATAGGTACTAAGCGACGTATGTGATAAGTATATTCTACTCGATTTATGTTAAATGCCTTACGAATGTTCGCTAAAAATGTTTTAATTTGTTTATTATTCTACAGAATTGCTCATCTTTCTTTTATTTCACATAAATATACAATTATTTTGAGAAATTAATCACTGTCCACACAAAATTTAGTTGTAACATTTATTTTCAAATTTAACGGATAAAATTCTATGAACGCTGATAGCAACTTTGCCCACAGCGGAAGTGGCTCTGAAGCAACTTTGCCCACAGCGGAAGTTGCTTATTTTAGGTGCGAGTGTGTTGGTGAGCCGGAATTTTTGAATTTTCGTGACATTTGTCAATACGATTTTCTATGTAACAATACTAACGCACCTAAAGTTTACAACCCCATGGTAATATAGCTTGTAGGCAAGTAACGGAAAATCGGCCGGAGTTGGGGGTCTCAGTATTGTCTCTGGTCTCCAGCTTTGGGGGTGCACAAGTAAGACAAACCTTCAAAGCATTCAATGTTTCCAAAACAAAGTACTACGCAATATTGTTAATGCGCCATGGTACATACGTAACGCTGATCTACATAGAGATCTTAAAATCGAAACGGTAGAGGACGAGGTCAGAAATGTCGCAAGAAGACATGAAGGTAGGCTTCGCAATCATGCAAATTCAGAAGTAGTCGAACTACTTAATAACAACAATTTAGTTAGAAGATTACGAAGAGTAAAACCATTCGAACTAGTTAACTAGGAATAAAGAAAATAAATATAAAATTTAAGCACAATCACACTAACAAAAGTGATAACAAATTAGAAAACAAAAGGTATTAGATCAACTCTAATACCTTACCGAATAGAATTATATGTATTAAAAACAAATTGCTGATTAGTTTAACGACTAGGTGCGATTATTGGAAGGATGGTAAAACCATGCTTCCCTCGGGTGTTTTTTAGTGGGTGAGCCAACCGCAAGTCCCACACTATCGCAAAGCTCGCATGCGATGTCTTTCAATGATTTTACATCCAGCTACACGCAAAAAAAAAAAAAAAAAAATTTATACCTGATAACAGCAATGATAATAATCTTGGTATTTATAAATTATTATTATACTACTCATATACACATTTTTTTTTTTTTCAAATTCGCCATTTTGTTTTCCTATCGGTGTAATGTCAATTTAGAATCCGTGTGAGCTTCAACAAAAAAAGCAAAACAAAAAAAATGTGGTGAATTTCTTTTGACAGAAGTCGAGTGACAACTGTCAAAATATGGAAAACAAATTGTATTTTTCCTCCAACAAATTGAGAAAATGTAAGTTTTCGCATATTTTAAGTGTTTAAATTAATAATTAAATATATTTGTCTTACAGCTAAGGAAGAAGCCGACGTTGAGGTGTTCGCTAACCTTACACATATGCAATGGATCGCACTGGAGACAACGAAGAATATCAATCACTCACTACATATATTTAATTATTAGATATTTCTTCAAGGTTTGTTAAATCGCAAGCTTCCATTCAAGATCCTCCTAGAGAAGCCCTTGATTTGTCCACGATGCAGGAGAACACACGCAATCAAGAGTGTATGGCCAAAGTCAAGGAATACGAAACCCATATTGAACAGGCGAAAGTTGAACACAAGGGTATCGATCACGAAGAGCGTAGGAAGACCCTGATTGTAAGTTGAATTTGAATTAACATTAGCCTTACGAAGAATTGCTAACCATTTGTATCCACTTCTAGGAAGAGACCAAGCAACAACAGCATCGCGCCCACTATCAATACCAATTGGCAAGGCGCCGCTATGAAGATCAATTGTCGCTGCAGCAACGTATCCAGGAGGACAATTTCAAAAAGTAAGAATATAGTAAAAGTTGTGTGGATTGATTCTTTAAACGGTAACACTTACTAGGCAAGAGGAAAGTGTCACACTCCAAGAGGCAATGCACCGGCAAACCATCGAACACGAGATCGAAATGCAGGAGAAAACCCGTCTTAAACTACTCGAGCACGGATGAGAACTAAAGCCAAGGTTGACGGGGAGAATCGTGACAACAACATTGAAAAGATTCGTCTAAATGCACTGCTGCTGGTCTGCCAAGGGAGCAACTGGGCGTCACGACTATTTACAAAGTCTTCGATTAGGCCAACACCAGTAATCTTAGTTTGTTGTTGTTCCAAAACATTTTAATATATGTATTGAATATAAAATAAGTTACATGTAAAACTATCAGTACGTGTTATAAATATGAAAGATGAAATGAATCTGCACTCTATTCTGGTGGAGCCATTTGTGCACTCCAGCCATGGAAACATTTTGTGAAGCGCTTCGACTCCTTGTTCTTCAGAGTGAGGAAAAGTTTGCGCGCACTTTCTGGTTGTTTGATAGATGTTGTGTTGAATACCTGGAATAAATGTTATTAAATGCATATTTGTGTAAACTGAAAGAGTTTCTGTCGTCGGCTGTGTGACTTACTTGTGCAATTTTCTAGGCTTATTTGATTTCGACTTCACTGCATATGGAGCCGAGCCAGAGGAATACTTGTTCGCCGTTGTCCAGTATCATGATGTCGTCGTCGGCTAAATCGTCTTGGCAGAAGTCATCAATTTTCGGCGACGGTGAAGTAGCCCTTTTCTTTGGAGCATTGGTAAAGTCGGGTTCAAACTCATGTATCAGGGATGGGATTCCTTCGAAATCCAGTTTGTTGTCAATCAAATACGGAAGGCGTAGGTCATCAGCTTGAAAATTGATGAAGGTAGAGCTTTCAGCTGGTTGCGCGACACATTCAAGAACTCCAGCTTTTGCCAAAACTCGACCACTGATGATAGTTCGCTTATTTCATTTTCGCTCATGTTGAGACCAGGTTGAGACATTTCAAGTTGGGCAAGTTGTACAGGCAATCGGTACCTGGCAGCGAATTTCGCAAAAAAAAAAAAAACAGTTCGGATAAGTTAGACTAGTTGTCAGTGTCAGTGTCAGATTTCAACCGTGGTGAGCTGTGACAGTGTTCAGAAGTACAGCTTTTTTTAAGAGAAGTTCAACTCAAATTTGGTGAATAAGTATATTATCTCAGTACATTTTCATATTAGTTCTTTCATAACATTTTGTATTTCTATTCAACCAAAGTACTCATTCACCATTATTGTTCCATTATAATACCAAAATAAATAAAAAATATAAATGTAGGCTTTGAAACAAGAAATGCAAATACGTATACTATATTTTAAATTATATTTAGACTAACGGAGGAACTCTTAATTTATACCTGATAACAGCAATGATAATAATCTTGGTATTTATAAATTATTATTATACTACTCATATACACATTATTTTTTTTTTCAAATCCGCCATTTTGTTTTCCTATCGGTGTAATGTCAATTTAGAATCCGTGTGAGCTTCAACAAAAAAAGCAAAACAAAAAAAATGTGGTGAATTTCTTTTGACAGAAGTCGAGTGACAACTGTCAAAATATGGAAAACAAATTGTATTTTTCCTCCAACAAATTGAGAAAATGTAAGTTTTCGCATATTTTAAGTGTTTAAATTAATAATTAAATATATTTGTCTTACAGCTAGGGAAGAAGCCGACGTTGAGGTGTTCGCTAACCTTACACATATGCAATGGATCGCACTGGAGACAACGAAGAATATCAATCACTCACTACATATATTTAATTATTAGATATTTCTTCAAGGTTTGTTAAATCGCAAGCTTCCATTCAAGATCCTCCTAGAGAAGCCCTTGATTTGTCCACGATGCAGGAGAACACACGCAATCAAGAGTGTATGGCCAAAGTCAAGGAATGCGAAACCCATATTGAACAGGCGAAAGTTGAACACAAGGGTATCGATCACGAAGAGCGTAGGAAGACCCTGATTGTAAGTTGAATTTGAATTAACATTAGCCTTACGAAGAATTGCTAACCATTTGTATCCACTTCTAGGAAGAGACCAAGCAACAACAGCATCGCGCCCACTATCAATACCAATTGGCAAGGCGCCGCTATGAAGATCAATTGTCGCTGAAGCAACGTATCCAGGAGGACAATTTCAAAAAGTAAGAATATAGTAAAAGTTGTGTGAATTGATTCTTTAAACGGTAACACTTACTAGGCAAGAGGAAAGTGTCACACTCCAAGAGGCAATGCACCGGCAAACCATCGAACACGAGATCGAAATGCAGGAGAAAACCCGTCTTAAACTACTCGAGCACGGATGAGAACTAAAGCCAAGGTTGACGGGGAGAATCGTGACAACAACATTGAAAAGATTCGTCCAAATGCACTGCTGCTGGTCTGCCAAGGGAGCAACTGGGCGTCACGACTATTTACAAAGTCTTCGATTAGGCCAAAACCAGTAATCTTAGTTTGTTGTTGTTCCAAAACATTTTAATATATGTATTGAATATAAAATAAGTTACATGTAAATCTATCAGTACGTGTTATAAATATGAAAGATGAAATGTGCACTCCAGCCATGGAAACATTTTGTGAAGCGCTTCGACTCCTTGTTCTTCAGAGGAAAAGTTTGCGCGCACTTTCTGGTTGTTTAATAGATGTTGTGTTGAATACCTGGAATAAATGTTATTAAATGCATATTTGTGTAAACTGAAAGAGTTTCTGTCGTCGGCTGTGTGACTTACTTGTGCAGTTTTCTAGGCTTATTTGATTTCGACTTCACTGCATATGGAGCCGAGCCAGAGGAATACTTGTTCGCCGTTGTCCAGTATCATGATGTCGTCGTCGGCTAAATCGTCTTGGCAGAAGTCATCAATTTTCGGCGACGGTGAAGTAGTCCTTTTCTTTGGAGCATTGGTAAAGTCGGGTTGAAACTCATGTATCAGGGATGGGATTCCTTCGAAATCCAGTTTGTTGTTGTCAAGGCGTAGGTTCATCAGCTTGAAAATTGATGAAGGTAGAGCTTTCAGCTGGTTGCGCGACACATTCAAGAACTCCAGCTTTTGCCAAAACTCGACCACTGATGATAGTTCGCTTATTTCATTTTCGCTCATGTTGAGACCAGGTTGAGACATTTCAAGTTGGGCAAGTTGTACAGGCAATCGGTACCTGGCAGCGAATTTCGCAAAAAAAAAAAAAAAACAGTTCGGATAAGTTAGACTAGTTTTCAGTGTCAGTGTCAGATTTCAACCGTGGTGAGCTGTGACAGTGTTCAGAAGTACAGCCTTTTTTAAGAGAAGTTCAACTCAAATTTGGTGAGTAAGTATATTATCTCAGTACATTTTCATATTAGTTTTTTCATAACATTTTGTATTTCTATTCAACCAAAGTACTCATTCACCATTATTGTTCCATTATAATACCAAAATAAATAAAAAATTGTACTGGCTGCTCAGAAAGGAAAAGGAAGAAAATATAAAATAATTTTTTTTGGTGAACCAAACTTTTCTCACCACACTGTACCCAGGCCACTCTCGTCGCATCGCAATATAGAAAAAAAATTAAAGAAACAAGCATCTTTCGATTGCGCAGTTAAATCACGCCACTGCATGGAAATTTCCATACCCGAGTAAGCACAAGGAAAAAATCGCATGTTCAACGGCAGCTTGTTGACAAAATTTGCTTGGGCAGCGGTAAATTTATCGTGCGATATACCCAAGCACCACATGTACCAGGTGCCGATGCCAGCCCAAGCAAACCATCAACATGCAGCTGCATATACCCACATCTATACAGTGCAGTGCGAAAAAAAAGAGTTGATTTGGTCGAGAGAGTGACGGGGGTAGGCAGCGATCTGTATACCAGAGACAATACTGAGACCCCCAACTCCGGCCGATTTTCCGTTACTTGCCTACAAGCTATATTACCATGGGCAAAGAGGATCTAAACTAGAGGGCCAACTGAGAGCAGAAACGGTACATTTGCCTACATTTGCCTACAAGCTACTTTTCCTGCATAGGAATTCCTAAGTATTAGTGCCTGTACAAATCAAAGGAGCGCCATTGCTGCCGCACGCATACTTAGGAAATCCTATGCAAGCAATTAATGTCAATCACGAGGCCATTTTGTAAGTGGGGGCGACTGTGTTCAACATTTTTGGTACCCTTTAGTTACACGGCGTTCACATCGCAGCTCAGTTTAAAAGTTCTTATAGTTTATGAAATTGTTGGAAAATGGAATTCCTGTAATAATTTCGTTACAATGCCAAATATCCTTTTTTTTCAGTATCTAGCATAAATCTGTCTAATCAGAGAAAAATCAACTTAAACTGTTCTTGCACTTTTCTTAAAAGAGATTTTGTAACTTCAAGCTTTTATTGTAGGTATACTTTAAAGAAAAAATTGTTTTTCGTCGATTTTAATGCTTTTCGTTTCGAAGTCATATTGAAACAAATTTAATCGTCGGGAAAAAGATATTTTAGTTTTAGCATAATTTTTTATATGTAAATGGTACGTTAATGCATACTTCCACAATAAAGTATTTAAGTATGCATTTGTTAAATTCGATAGTTTTTTCCATTTTCTGGTAAATCCCATAGTAAACAAATTCTGTATAGAATTTTAGAAAGTATTGATAATACAACACACACTTCAATTCAATTCCTTAGCACGTCTGCTTCTTTCCAGATCGCACACCAGAATGCCGAAATATTACCCTTTCCCATAGACTTTCCGTTTGACACATCTCTTTCTTTTTCTAAATTGCTACAGAATGCCCTTTATCTATGTGAAATACCACTTTTTGCACTTGTTTTTGTTAATTAATAATTTAGAGAGGTTTGTTAAAATATCAGTGAACATTTCAAAATACAATGTTACAAAATTTGCAAAAGCACATTATCTATAGAAATACGGGAACTGAAAATTTACAAAACAATTTAGATTCTTGCGTTCGATTGAATACGCAAAATCTGAAATCGGATCAAATTAAACTCCACATTATATTACCTTTTTGTTAGGAGTTTAATCATGTGTACTCGTTTTCACAAATTTACTTTCCGAGAATTATATATATATATTTTTTTTTAATATGAATAAAATTTCCATTTTTGATGTTCCTTAGTAACATCAACACTGTTCACTCTTATTAAACCACAGAATTCCCAATCATATTTTGATTTTGTACAAATACGGTGCTAAAAAACCAAGTTGAAAACACCCACCAAGCGTAATAGAAATTTATGCAATGTTTGTGAATATTTTAAGGAATTCACTTTTGCCCTAGTGAAACTTGGGCTTAACTTGCATTGTATAAACCTATTTTTGGAACAACTCCCCAAGGTAGCTTCATGAATTTTGCTGTCAAAAATAGTTTTCATGTAAAAAATATAAAAAAAAAACCTGAAATGTGAATGGATAAATATTTTTTGGAGCATAAGATGGATAGAGAACAAGTAAAGCTGATGAACCTACGCCTTCCGTATTTGATTGACAACAAACTGGATTTCGAAGGAATCCCATCCCTGATACATGAGTTTCAACCCGACTTTACCAATGCTCCAAAGAAAAGGGCTACTTCACCGTCGCCGAAAATTTATGACTTCTGCCAAGACGATTTAGCCGACGACGACATCATGATACTGGACAACGGCGAACAAGTATTCCTCTGGCTCGGCTCCATATGCAGTGAAGTCGAAATCAAATAAGCCTAGAAAACTGCACAAGTAAGTCACACAGCCGACGACAGAAACTTTCAGTTTACACAAATATGCATTTAATAACATATATTCCAGGTATTCAACACAACATCTATCGAACAACCAGAAAGTGCGCGCAAACTTTTCCTCACTCTGAAGAACAAGGAGTCGAAGCGCTTCACAAAATGTTTCCATGGCTGGAGTGCACATATGGCTCCACCAGAATAGAGTGCATATTCATTTCATCTTTCATATTTATAACACGTACTGATAGTTTTACATGTAACTTATTTTATATTCAATACATATATTAAAATGTTTTGGAATAACAACAAACTAAGATTACTGGTGTTGGCCTAATCGAAGACTTTGTAAATAGTCGTGACGCCCAGTTACTCCCTTGGCAGACCAGCAGCAGTGCATTTAGACGAATCTTTTCAATGTTGTTGTTACGATTCTCCCCGTCAACCTTGGCTTTAGTTCTCATCCGTGCTCGAATAGTTTAAGACGGGTTTTCTCCTGCATTTCGATCTCGTGTTCGATGGTTTGCCGGTGCATTGCCTCTTGGAGTGTGACACTTTCCTCTTGCCTAGTAAGTGTTACCGTTTAAAGAATCAATCCACACAACTTTTACTATATTCTTACTTTTTGAAATTGTCCTCCTGGATACGTTGCTGCAGCGACAATTGATCTTCATAGCGGCGCCTTGCCAATTGGTATTGATAGTGGGCGCGATGCTGTTGTTGCTTGGTCTCTTCCTAGAAGTGGATACAAATGGTTAGCAATTCTTCGTCAGGTTCATATTAATTCAAATCCAACTTACAATAAGGGTCTTCCTACGCTTTTCGTGATCGAAACGCTTGTGTTCAACTTTCGCCTGTTCAATATGTGTTTCGTATTCCTTGGCTTTGGCCATACACTCTTGATGACGTGTGTTCTCCTGCATCGTGGACAAATCAAGGGCTTCTCTAGCATGATCTTGAGTGGGAACTTGTGATTTAACAAACCTTGAAGAAATATCTAATAATTAAATATATATAGTGAGACAAATTCATTGAATAGTATGGCTTACTTATATCGATTCCGATTGATATTCATCGTTGTCTCCAGTGCGATCCATTATATTTGGTAAGGTTAGCGAACACCTCAACGTCGGCTTCTTCCTTAGCTGTAAGATAAATGTATTTAATTATTAATTTAAACACTTAAAATACGTGAAAACTTACATTATATCAATTTGTTGGAGGAAAAATACAATTTGTTTTCCATATTTTGACAGTTGTCACTCGACTTCTGTCAAAAGAAATTCACCTCATTTTTTTTGTTTTGCTTTTTTTGTTGAAGCTCACACGGATTCTAAATTGACATAACACCGATAGGAAAACAAAATGGCGAATTTGAAAAAAAATAATGTGTATATGAGTAGTATAATAATAATTTATAAATACCAAGATTATTATCATTGCTGTTATTAGGTATAAATTAAGAGTTCCTCCGTTAGTCTAAATATAATTTAAAATATAGTATACGTATTTGCATTTCTTGTTTCAAAGCCTACATTTATATTTTTTATTTATTTTGGTATTATAATGGAACAATAATGGTGAATGAGTACTTTGGTTGAATAGAAATACAAAATGTTATGAAAAAACTAATATGAAAATGTACTGAGATAATATACTTATTCACAAAATTTGAGTTGAACTTCTCTTAAAAAAAGCTGTACTTCTGAACACTGTCACAGCTCACCACGGTTGAAATCTGACACTGACACTGACAACTAGTCTAACTTATCCGAACTGTTTTTTTTTTTTTTTTTTTTGTGAAATTCGCTGCCAGGTACCGATTGCCTGTACAACTTGCCCAACTTGAAATGTCTCAACCTGGTCTCAACTTGAGCGAAAATGAAATAAGCGAACTATCATCAGTGGTCGAGTTTTGGCAAAAGCTGGAGTTCTTGAATGTGTCGCGCAACCAGCTGAAAGCTCTACCTTCATCAATTTTCAAGCTGATGAACCTACGCCTTCCGTATTTGATTGACAACAAACTGGATTTCGAAGGAATCCCATCCCTGATACATGAGTTTCAACCCGACTTTACCAATGCTCCAAAGAAAAGGGCTACTTCACCGTCGCCGAAAATTGATGACTTCTGCCAAGACGATTTAGCCGACGACGACATCATGATACTGGACAACGGCGAACAAGTATTCCTCTGGCTCGGCTCCATATGCAGTGAAGTCGAAATCAAATAAGCCTAGAAAACTGCACAAGTAAGTCACACAGCCGACGACAGAAACTCTTTCAGTTTACACAAATATGCATTTAATAACATATATTCCAGGTATTCAACACAACATCTATCGAACAACCAGAAAGTGCGCGCAAACTTTTCCTCACTCTGAAGAACAAGGAGTCGAAGCGCTTCACAAAATGTTTCCATGGCTGGAGTGTACATATGGCTCCACCAGAATAGAGTGCATATTCATTTCATCTTTCATATTTATAACACGTACTGATAGTTTTACATGTAACTTATTTTATATTCAATACATATATTAAAATGTTTTGGAATAACAACAAACTAAGATTACTGGTGTTGGCCTAATCGAAGACTTTGTAAATAGTCGTGACGCCCAGTTACTCCCTTGGCAGACCAGCAGCAGTGCATTTAGACGAATCTGTTCAATGTTGTTGTCACGATTCTCCCCGTCAACCTTGGCTTTAGTTCTCATCCGTGCTCGAGTAGTTTAAGACGGGTTTTCTCCTGCATTTCGATCTCGCGTTCGATGGTTTGCCGGTGCATTGCCTCTTGGAGTGTGACACTTTCCTCTTGCCTAGTAAGTGTTACCGTTTAAAGAATCAATTCACACAACTTTTACTATATTCTTACTTTTTGAAATTGTCCCTCTGGATACGTTGCTGCAGCGACAATTGATCTTCATAGCGGCGCCTTGCCAATTGGTATTGATAGTGGGCGCGATGCTGTTGTTGCTTGGTCTCTTCCTAGAAGTGGATACAAATGGTTAGCAATTCTTCGTAAGGCTAATGTTAATTCAAATTCAACTTACAATCAGGGTCTTCCTACGCTCTTCGTGATCGATACCCTTGTGTTCAACTTTCGCCTGTTCAATATGGGTTTCGTATTCCTTGACTTTGGCCATACACTCTTGATTGCGTGTGTTCTCCTGCATCGTGGACAAATCAAGGGCTTCTCTATGAGGATCTTGAATGGAAGCTTGCGATTTAACAAACCTTGAAGAAATATCTAATAATTAAATATATGTAGTGAGACAAATTCATTGAATAGTATGGCTTACTTATATCGATTCCGATTGATATTCTTCGTTGTCTCCAGTGCGATCCATTGCATATGTGTAAGGTTAGCGAACACCTCAACGTCGGCTTCTTCCTTAGCTGTAAGACAAATATATTTAATTATTAATTTAAACACTTAAAATATGCGAAAACTTACATTTTCTCAATTTGTTGGAGGAAAAATACAATTTGTTTTCCATATTTTGACAGTTGTCACTCGACTTCTGCCAAAAGAAATTCACCACATTTTTTTTGTTTTGCTTTTTTTGTTGAAGCTCACACGGATTCTAAATTGACATAACACCGATAGGAAAACAAAATGGCGAATTTGAAAAAAAAAAACTGAGTGGGCCAGCGGCAAGAGGATTGCGAGTTGGGGGTCTCAGTATTGTCAGAGACAATACTGAGACCCCCAACTCGCAATCCTCTTGCCGCTGGCCCCCTCAGTTTTTTTTTGAATTCGCCATTTTGTTTTCCTATCGGTGTTATGTCAATTTAGAATCCGTGTGAGCTTCAAAAAAAAAGCAAAACAAAAAAAATGTGGTGAATTTCTTTTGACAGAAGTCGAGTGACATACTGTCAAAATATGGAAACCAAATTGTATTTTTCCTCCAACAAATTGAAAAAATGTAAGTTTTCGCATACTTTAAGTGTTTAAATTAATATTTAAATATATTTGTCTTGCAGCTGAGGAAGAAGCCGACGTCTATGTGTTCGCTAACCTTACCAGATATAATGGAAGCTGCTAAGTCATTGGAAAAGCCCAGTAAGTTCTAGATCATTGATTATGCAATTGCTTGAATAACGATTGAACCCATGACCCTTCATTTGTTTTTTTATCGCGCAGGTCATGCTAGAGAAGCCTTGATTTGTCCAAGCTGCAGGAGAACACACGCCAACAACAGTGTATGACCAAAGTATACGTAGGACATATTGAACAGGTGAAAGTGGAACAAAAGCGTATCGATAACGAAGATCGTAGGAAGACCCTGATTGTATGTTAATTTTAATTAAAATGAACCTGACGATGAATTGCTAACCATTTGTATCCACTTCTAGGAAGAGACCATGGACAGCAGCATCGTGCCCGATATCAAGACCAATTAGCAAGGCACCGCTATGAAGATCAATTGTCGCAGCAGCAACGTATCCAGGAGGACAATTTCAAAAAGTAAGCATGTATAGTAAAAGTTGTGTGAATTGATTCTTTAAACAGTAACACTTACTAGGCAAGAGGAAAGTGTCGCACGCCTGGAGGCAATGCGACGGCAAACTATCGAACACCTGTGGAAATGAAGGAGAAAAACCGTATTAAACTACTCGAGCACGAGATGAGAACCAAAGCCAAGATTGACAGGGAGAATCGTGACATCAACATAGAACAGATTCGTCTAAAGGCACAAGAAAATTGCATCACTCATCATCGGCATCAAGCCTGCTGGCACAGTCATTGGTACTGGATTCGAAGCAATACTCACTGGTTGGGACAAAGTTTTGACTGCTTCTGGTCTGCCAAGGGAGCAACTGGTGTTGTCGGTACATTGAGGCTCGTATTGGAAATCCAACTCTTGTTGGTGAAACCTTTCGTTTCGCTCTGACTGGATTGGATTGGAATGGATTACGCCATGGCAAAGGAGGGCGTCACAACTAATTACAAAGTCTTCGATTGGGCCAACACCAGTAATCGTAGTTTGTTGTTGTTGTAAAACATTTTATTATATGTATTGAATATAAAATAAGTTGCATGTAAAACTATGAGTACGTGTTATAAATATGAAAGATGAAACGAATCTGCACTCTATTCTGGTGGAGCCATGTGTGCACTCCAGCCATGGAAACTTTTTGTGGGACGCTTCGACTCCTTTTTCTTCAGAGTTAGGAAAAGTTTGCGCGCACTTTCTGGTTGTTTGATAGATGTTGTGTTGAATACCTGGAATAAATGTTAATAATTGCATATTTGTGTAAACTGAAAGAGTTTCTGTCGTCGGCTGTGTGACTTTATTGTGCGGTTTTCTAGGCAATTTGATTTTGACTTCACTGCATATAGAGCCGAGCCAGAGGAATACTTGTTCGCCGGTGTCCAGTATCATGATGTCGTCGTCTGCTAAATCGTCTTAGCAGAAGTCCGAGCAATTTTCAGCGACGGTGAAGTAGCCCCTTTCTTTGGAACATAGTAAAAGTCGGGTGAAACTCATGTATAAGGGATGGGATTCCCTCGAAATCCAGTTTGTTGTCAATCAAATACAGAGGCGTAGTTTCATCAGCTTGAAGATTGATGAAGGTAGAGCTTTCAGCTGGTTGCGCGACACATTCAAGATCTCCAGCTTTTGCCAAAACTCGACCACGGATGATAGTTCGCTTATTTCATTATCGCTCAAGTTGAGACCAGGTTGAGACGTTTCAAGTTGGACAAGTCAATCGGTACCTGGCAGCGAATTTCGCGAAAAAAAAAAACAGTTCGGATAAGTTAGACTAGTTGTCAGTGTCAGTGTCAGATTTCAACCGTGGTGAGCTGTGACTGTGTTCAGAAGTACAGCTTTTTTTAGGAGAAGTTCAACTCAAATTTGGTGAATAAGTATATTATCTCAGTAGGTACATTTTCATATTAATTTTTTCATAACATTCTGTATTTCTATTCAACCAGAGTACTCATTCACCATTATTGTTCCATTATAATACCAAAACATACGCCTTATAAGTAATATAAATGTAGACTTGGAAATACGAGACACAAAAAAATAAAACAAATACACATACGTATACTTTATTTTAAATTATATTAAGACTAACGGAGGAACTCTTAATTTATACTTAATAACAGCAACGATATTAATCTTGGTATTTACAAATTATAACTAAACTCCAGAAGTATATTAAGCGATGTATGTGATAAACATATTCTACTCGATTTATGTTAAATGCCTTAAGAATGTTCGCGAAAAATGTTTTAATTTGTTTATTATTCTTCAGAATTGTTTATTTTTCTTATATTGTCAACAAAGTATACAATTATTCTTAAAATAAATCACTGTCCACACAAAATTTAGTTGTAAAAATTATTTTCAAATTTAACGGATAGTATTTTACGAACGCATCCAGCAACTTTGCCCACACCGGAAGCCAGTTTGGAAGCAGCGGAAGTTGTGCTCTTTTTTTGAGCGTGTGTTGGTGACCCGGAATTTTTGAAGTTTCGTGACATTTGTCAATACGAATTTCTATGTATCAATACTAGCGCAAAAAAACGTCACAAGCCCATGGTAATATAGCTTGTAGGCAAGTAACGGAAAATCGGCCGGAGTTGGGGGTCTCAGTATTGTCTCTGGTATTGTCTCTGGTAAAAATGTCGGTTTTAATTTCATAACACCGAACAAAGCAATCTATTTCGTGTTTTTTACATAATGTGTATATGAGTAGTATAATAATAATTTATAAATACCAAGATTATTATCATTGCTGTTATTAGGTATAAATTAATAGTTCCTCCGTTAGTCTAAATATAATTTAAAATATAGAATACGTATTTGCATTTCTTGTTTCAAAGCCTACATTTATATTTTTTATTTATAATGGAACAATAATGGTGAATGAGTACTTTGGTTGAATAGAAATACAAAATGTTATGAAAAAACTAATATGAAAATGTACTGAGATAATATACTTATTCACCAAATTTGAGTTGAACTTCTCTTTAAAAAAGCTGTACTTCTGAACACTGTCACAGCTCACCACGGTTGAAATCTGACACTGACACTGACAACTAGTCTAACTTATCCGAACTGTTTTTTTTTTTTTTTGCGAAATTCGCTGCCTGGTACCGATTGCCTGTACAATTTGCCCAACTTGAAATGTTTCAACCTGGTCTCAACTTGAGCGAAAATGAAATAAGCGAACTATCATCAGTGGTCGAGTTTTGGCAAAAGCTGGAGTTCTTGAATGTGTCGCGCAACCAGCTAAAAGCTCTACCTTCATCAATTTTCAAGCTGATGAACCTACGCCTTCCGTATTTGATTGACAACAAACTGGATTTCGAAGGAATCCCATCCCTGATACATGAGTTTCAACCCGACTTTACCAATGCTCCAAAGAAAAGGGCTACTTCACCGTCGCCGAAAATTGATGACTTCTGCCAAGACGATTTAGCCGACGACGACATCATGATACTGGACAACGGCGAACAAGTATTCCTCTGGCTCGGCTCCATATGCAGTGAAGTCGAAATCAAATAAGCCTAGAAAACTGCACAAGTAAGTCACACAGCCGACGACAGAAACTCTTTCAGTTTACACAAATATGCATTTAATAACATATATTCCAGGTATTCAACACAACATCTATCGAACAACCAGAAAGTGCGCGCAAACTTTTCCTCACTCTGAAGAACAAGGAGTCGAAGCGCTTCACAAAATGTTTCCATGGCTGGAGTGCACATATGGCTCCACCAGAATAGAGTGCAAATTCATTTCATCTTTCATATTTATAACACGTACTGATAGTTTTACATGTAACTTATTTTATATTCAATACATACATTAAAATGTTTTGGAACAACAACAAACTAAGATTACTGGTGTTGGCCTAATCGAAGACTTTGTAAATAGTCGTGACGCCCAGTTGCTCCCTTGGCAGACCAGCAGCAGTGCATTTAGACGAATCTGTTCAATGTTGTTGTCACGATTCTCCCCGTCAACCTTGGCTTTAGTTCTCATCCGTGCTCGAGTAGTTTAAGACGGGTTTTCTCCTGCATTTCGATCTCGTGTTCGATGGTTTGCCGGTGCATTGCCTCTTGGAGTGTGACACTTTCCTCTTGCCTAGTAAGTGTTACCGTTTAAAGAATCAATTCACACAAGTTTTACTATATTCTTACTTTTTGAAATTGCCCTCCTGGATACGTTGCTGCTGCGACAATTGATCTTCATAGCGGCGCCTTGCCAATTGGTATTGATAGTGGGCACGATGCTGTTGTTGCTTGGTCTCTTCCTAGAAGTGGATAAAAATGGTTAGCAATGACTTCTGCCAAGACGATTTAGCCGACGACGACATCATGATACTGGACAACGGCGAACAAGTATTCCTCTGGCTCGGCTCCATATGCAGTGAAGTCGAAATCAAATAAGCCTAGAAAACTGCACAAGTAAGTCACACAGCCGACGACAGAAACTCTTTCAGTTTACACAAATATGCATTTAATAACATATATTCCAGGTATTCAACACAACATCTATCGAACAACCAGAAAGTGCGCGCAAACTTTTCCTCACTCTGAAGAACAAGGAGTCGAAGCGCTTCACAAAATGTTTCCATGGCTGGAGTGTACATATGGCTCCACCAGAATAGAGTGCATATTCATTTCATCTTTCATATTTATAACACGTACTGATAGTTTTACATGTAACTTATTTTATATTCAATACATATATTAAAATGTTTTGGAATAACAACAAACTAAGATTACTGGTGTTGGCCTAATCGAAGACTTTGTAAATAGTCGTGACGCCCAGTTACTCCCTTGGCAGACCAGCAGCAGTGCATTTAGACGAATCTTTTCAATGTTGTTGTCACGATTCTCCCCGTCAACCTTGGCTTTAGTTCTCATCCGTGCTCGAGTAGTTTAAGACGGGTTTTCTCCTGCATTTCGATCTCGCGTTCGATGGTTTGCCGGTGCATTGCCTCTTGGAGTGTGACACTTTCCTCTTGCCTAGTAAGTGTTACCGTTTAAAGAATCAATTCACACAACTTTTACTATATTCTTACTTTTTGAAATTGTCCCTCTGGATACGTTGCTGCAGCGACAATTGATCTTCATAGCGGCGCCTTGCCAATTGGTATTGATAGTGGGCGCGATGCTGTTGTTGCTTGGTCTCTTCCTAGAAGTGGATACAAATGGTTAGCAATTCTTCGTAAGGCTAATGTTAATTCAAATTCAACTTACAATCAGGGTCTTCCTACGCTCTTCGTGATCGATACCCTTGTGTTCAACTTTCGCCTGTTCAATATGGGTTTCGTATTCCTTGACTTTGGCCATACACTCTTGATTGCGTGTGTTCTCCTGCATCGTGGACAAATCAAGGGCTTCTCTATGAGGATCTTGAATGGAAGCTTGCGATTTAACAAACCTTGAAGAAATATCTAATAATTAAATATATGTAGTGAGACAAATTCATTGAATAGTATGGCTTACTTATATCGATTCCGATTGATATTCTTCGTTGTCTCCAGTGCGATCCATTGCATATGTGTAAGGTTAGCGAACACCTCAACGTCGGCTTCTTCCTTAGCTGTAAGACAAATATATTTAATTATTAATTTAAACACTTAAAATATGCGAAAACTTACATTTTCTCAATTTGTTGGAGGAAAAATACAATTTGTTTTCCATATTTTGACAGTTGTCACTCGACTTCTGCCAAAAGAAATTCACCACATTTTTTTTGTTTTGCTTTTTTTGTTGAAGCTCACACGGATTCTAAATTGACATAACACCGATAGGAAAACAAAATGGCGAATTTGAAAAAAAAAAACTGAGTGGGCCAGCGGCAAGAGGATTGCGAGTTGGGGGTCTCAGTATTGTCTCTGGTAAAAATGTCGGTTTTAATTTCATAACACCGAACAAAGCAATCTATTTCGTGTTTTTTACATAATGTGTATATGAGTAGTATAATAATAATTTATAAATACCAAGATTATTATCATTGCTGTTATTAGGTATAAATTAATAGTTCCTCCGTTAGTCTAAATATAATTTAAAATATAGAATACGTATTTGCATTTCTTGTTTCAAAGCCTACATTTATATTTTTTATTTATAATGGAACAATAATGGTGAATGAGTACTTTGGTTGAATAGAAATACAAAATGTTATGAAAAAACTAATATGAAAATGTACTGAGATAATATACTTATTCACCAAATTTGAGTTGAACTTCTCTTTAAAAAAGCTGTACTTCTGAACACTGTCACAGCTCACCACGGTTGAAATCTGACACTGACACTGACAACTAGTCTAACTTATCCGAACTGTTTTTTTTTTTTTTTTTGCGAAATTCGCTGCCTGGTACCGATTGCCTGTACAATTTGCCCAACTTGAAATGTTTCAACCTGGTCTCAACTTGAGCGAAAATGAAATAAGCGAACTATCATCAGTGGTCGAGTTTTGGCAAAAGCTGGAGTTCTTGAATGTGTCGCGCAACCAGCTAAAAGCTCTACCTTCATCAATTTTCAAGCTGATGAACCTACGCCTTCCGTATTTGATTGACAACAAACTGGATTTCGAAGGAATCCCATCCCTGATACATGAGTTTCAACCCGACTTTACCAATGCTCCAAAGAAAAGGGCTACTTCACCGTCGCCGAAAATTGATGACTTCTGCCAAGACGATTTAGCCGACGACGACATCATGATACTGGACAACGGCGAACAAGTATTCCTCTGGCTCGGCTCCATATGCAGTGAAGTCGAAATCAAATAAGCCTAGAAAACTGCACAAGTAAGTCACACAGCCGACGACAGAAACTCTTTCAGTTTACACAAATATGCATTTAATAACATATATTCCAGGTATTCAACACAACATCTATCGAACAACCAGAAAGTGCGCGCAAACTTTTCCTCACTCTGAAGAACAAGGAGTCGAAGCGCTTCACAAAATGTTTCCATGGCTGGAGTGCACATATGGCTCCACCAGAATAGAGTGCAAATTCATTTCATCTTTCATATTTATAACACGTACTGATAGTTTTACATGTAACTTATTTTATATTCAATACATACATTAAAATGTTTTGGAACAACAACAAACTAAGATTACTGGTGTTGGCCTAATCGAAGACTTTGTAAATAGTCGTGACGCCCAGTTGCTCCCTTGGCAGACCAGCAGCAGTGCATTTAGACGAATCTGTTCAATGTTGTTGTCACGATTCTCCCCGTCAACCTTGGCTTTAGTTCTCATCCGTGCTCGAGTAGTTTAAGACGGGTTTTCTCCTGCATTTCGATCTCGTGTTCGATGGTTTGCCGGTGCATTGCCTCTTGGAGTGTGACACTTTCCTCTTGCCTAGTAAGTGTTACCGTTTAAAGAATCAATTCACACAAGTTTTACTATATTCTTACTTTTTGAAATTGCCCTCCTGGATACGTTGCTGCTGCGACAATTGATCTTCATAGCGGCGCCTTGCCAATTGGTATTGATAGTGGGCACGATGCTGTTGTTGCTTGGTCTCTTCCTAGAAGTGGATAAAAATGGTTAGCAATTCTTCGTAAGGCTAATGTTAATTCAAATTCAACTTACAATCAGGGTCTTCCTACGCTCTTCGTGATCGATACCCTTGTGTTCAACTTTCGCCTGTTCAATATGGGTTTCGTATTCCTTGACTTTGGCCATACACTCTTGATTGCGTGTGTTCTCCTGCATCGTGGACAAATCAAGGGCTTCTCTAGGAGGATCTTGAATGGAAGCTTGCGATTTAACAAACCTTGAAGAAATATCTAATAATTAAATATATGTAGTGAGACAAATTCATTGAATAGTATGGCTTACTTATATCGATTCCGATTGATATTCTTCGTTGTCTCCAGTGCGATCCATTGCATATTGCATTGCATTAGCGAACACCTCAACGTCGGCTTCTTCCTTAGCTGTAAGACAAATATATTTAATTATTAATTTAAACACTTAAAATATGCGAAAACTTACATTTTCTCAATTTGTTGGAGGAAAAATACAATTTGTTTTCCATATTTTGACAGTTGTCACTCGACTTCTGCCAAAAGAAATTCACCACATTTTTTTTGTTTTGCTTTTTTTGTTGAAGCTCACACGGATTCTAAATTGACATAAAACCGATAGGAAAACAAAATGGCGAATTTGAAAAAAAAAACTGAGTGGGCCAGCGGCAAGAGGATTGCGAGTTGGGGGTCTCAGTATTGTCTCTGGTAAAAATGTCGGTTTTAATTTCATAACACCGAACAAAGCAATCTATTTCGTGTTTTTTACATTTGTCTTCCATCCCATAATGTGTATATGAGTAGTATAATAATAATTTATAAATACCAAGATTATTATCATTGCTGTTATTAGGTATAAATTAAGAGTTCCTCCGTTAGTCTAAATATAATTTAAAATATAGAATACGTATTTGCATTTCTTGTTTCAAAGCCTACATTTATATTTTTTATTTATTTTGGTATTATAATGGAACAATAATGGTGAATGAGTACTTTGGTTGAATAGAAATACAAAATGTTATGAAAGAACTAATATGAAAATGTACTGAGATAATATACTTATTCACCAAATTTGAGTTGAACTTCTCTTTAAAAAAGCTGTACTTCTGAACACTGTCACAGCTCACCACGGTTGAAATCTGACACTGACACTGACAACTAGTCTAACTTATCCGAACTATTTTTTTTTTTTTTTTTTTTGCGAAATTCGCTGCCAGGTACCGATTGCCTGTACAACTTGCCCAACTTGAAATGTCTCAACCTGGCCTCAACTTGAGCGAAAATAAAATAAGCGAACTATCATCAGTGGTCGAGTTTTGGCAAAAGCTGGAGTTCTTGAATGTGTCGCGCAACCAGCTGAAAGCTCTACCTTCATCAATTTTCAAGCTGATGAACCTACGCCTTCCGTATTTGATTGACAACAAACTGGATTTCGAAGGAATCCCATCCCTGATACATGAGTTTCAACCCGACTTTACCAATGCTCCAAAGAAAAGGGCTATTTCTCCGTCGCCGAAAATTGATGACTTCTGCCAAGACGATTTAGCCGACGACGACATCATGATACTGGACAACGGCGAACAAGTATTCCTCTGGCTCGGCTCCATATGCAGTGAAGTTGAAATCAAATAAGCCTAGAAAACTGCACAAGTAAGTCACACAGCCGACGACAGAAACTCTTTCAGTTTACACAAATATGCATTTAATAACATTTATTCCAGGTATTCAACACAACATCACTTATGGCTCCACCAGAATAGAGTGCAAATTCATTTCATCTTTCATATTTATAACACGTACTGATAGTTTTACATGTAACTTATTTTATATTCAATACATACATTAAAATGTTTTGGAACAACAACAAACTAAGATTACTGGTGTTGGCCTAATCGAAGACTTTGTAAATAGTCGTGACGCCCAGTTGCTCCCTTGGCAGACCAGCAGCAGTGCATTTAGACGAATCTGTTCAATGTTGTTGTCACGATTCTCCCCGTCAACCTTGGCTTTAGTTCTCATCCGTGCTCGAGTAGTTTAAGACGGGTTTTCTCCTGCATTTCGATCTCGTGTTCTATGGTTTGCCGGTGCATTGCCTCGTGGAGTGTGACACTTTCCTCTTGCCTAGTAAGTGTTACCGTTTAAAGAATCAATTCACACAAGTTTTACTATATTCTTACTTTTTGAAATTGCCCTCCTGGATACGTTGCTGCTGCGACAGTTGATCTTCATAGCGGCGCCTTGCCAATTGGTATTGATAGTGGGCACGATGCTGTTGTTGCTTGGTCTCTTCCTAGAAGTGGATAAAAATGGTTAGCAATTCTTCGTAAGGCTAATGTTAATTCAAATTCAACTTACAATCAGGGTCTTCCTACGCTCTTCGTGATCGATACCCTTGTGTTCAACTTTCGCCTGTTCAATATGGGTTTCGTATTCCTTGACTTTGGCCATACACTCTTGATTGCGTGTGTTCTCCTGCATCGTGGACAAATCAAGGGCTTCTCTAGGAGGATCTTGAATGGAAGCTTGCGATTTAACAAACCTTGAAGAAATATCTAATAATTAAATATATGTAGTGAGACAAATTCATTGAATAGTATGGCTTACTTATATCGATTCCGATTGATATTCTTCGTTGTCTCCAGTGCGATCCATTGCATATTGCATTGCATTAGCGAACACCTCAACGTCGGCTTCTTCCTTAGCTGTAAGACAAATATATTTAATTATTAATTTAAACACTTAAAATATGCGAAAACTTACATTTTCTCAATTTGTTGGAGGAAAAATACAATTTGTTTTCCATATTTTGACAGTTGTCACTCGACTTCTGCCAAAAGAAATTCACCACATTTTTTTTGTTTTGCTTTTTTTGTTGAAGCTCACACGGATTCTAAATTGACATAACACCGATAGGAAAACAAAATGGCGAATTTGAAAAAAAAAAACTGAGTGGGCCAGCGGCAAGAGGATTGCGAGTTGGGGGTCTCAGTATTGTCTCTGGTAAAAATGTCGGTTTTAATTTCATAACACCGAACAAAGCAATCTATTTCCTGTTTTTTTACATCTGTCTTCCATCACATAATGTGTATATGAGTAGTATAATAATAATTTATAAATACCAAGATTATTATCATTGCTGTTATTAGGTACAAATTAATAGTTCCTCCGTTAGTCCAAATATAATTTAAAATATAGTATACGTATTTGCATTTCTTGTTTCATTGGTATTTCATTTGCAGTCATTGCATTTCTTGTTTATTTTGGTATTATAATGGAACAATAATGGTGAATGAGTACTTTGGTTGAATAGAAATACAAGAAAATGTACACCAAATTTGAGTTGAACTTCTCTTAAAAAAAGCTGTACTTCTGAACACTGTCACAGCTCACCACGTTTGAAATCTGACACTGACACTGACAACTAGTCTAACTTATCCGAACTGTTTTTTTTTTTTTTTTGCGAAATTCGCTGCCAGGTACCGATTGCCTGTACAACTTGCCCAACTTGAAATCAAAGAGGATCTAAACTAGAGGGCCAACTGAGAGCAGAAACGGTACATTTGCCTACAAGCTACTTTTCCTGCATAGGAATTCCTAAGTATTAGTGCCTGTACAAATCAAAGGAGCGCCATTGCTGCCGCACGCATACTTAGGAAATCCTATGCAAGCAATTAATGTCAATCACGAGGCCATTTTGTAAGTGGGGGCGACTGTGTTCAACATTTTTGGTACCCTTTTGTTACACGGCGTTCACATCGCAGCTCAGTTTAAAAGTTCTTATAGTTTATGAAATTGTTGGAAAATGGAATTCCTGTAATAATTTCGTTACAATGCCAAATATCCTATATATAATCATAGTTTTTTTTTTCAGTATCTAGCATAAATCTGTCGAATCAGAGAAAAATCAACTTAAACTGTTCTTGCACTTTTCTTAAAAGAGATTTTGTAACTTCAAGCTTTTATTGTAGGTATACTTTAAAGAAAAAATTGTTTTTCGTCGATTTCAATGCTTTTCATTTCGAAGTCATATTGAAACAAATTTAATCGTCGGGAAAAAGATATTTTAGTTTTAGCATAATTTTTTATATGTAAATGGTACGTTAATGCATACTTCCACAATAAAGTATTTAAGTATGCATTTGTTAAATTCGATAGTTTTTTCCATTTTCTGGTAAATCCCATAGTAAAAAAATTCTGTATAGAATTTTAGAAAGTATTGATAATACAACACACACTTCAATTCAATTCCTTAGCGATATTCTTACCACGACTGCTTCTTTCCAGATCGCACACCAGAATGCCGAAATATTACCCTTTCCCATAGACTTTCCGTTTGACACATCTCTTTCTTTTTCTAAATTGCTACAGAATGGCCTTTATTTATGTGAAATACCACTTTTTGCACTTGTTTTTGTTAATTAATAATTTAGAGAGGTTGGTTAAAATATCAGTGAACATTTCAAAATACAATGTTACAAAATTTGCAAAAGCACATTATCTATAGAAATACGGGAACTGAAAATTAACAAAACAATTTAGATTCTTGCGTTCGATTGAATACGCAAAATCTGAAATCGGATCAAATTAAACTCCACATTATATTACCTTTTTGCTAGGAGTTTAATCATGTGTACTCGTTTTTACAAATTTACTTTCCGAGAATTATAAATATATTTTTTTTTTAATTTGAATAAAATTTCCATTTTTGATGTTCCTTAGTAACATCAACACTGTTCACTCTTATTAAACCACAGAATTCCCAATCATATTTTGATTTTGTACAAATACGGTGCTAAAAAACCAAGTTGAAAACACCCACCAAGCGTAATAGAAATTTATGCAATGTTTGTGAATATTTTAAGGAATTCACTTTTGCCCTAGTGAAACTTGGGCTTAACTTGCATGGTATAAACCTATTTTTGGAACAACTCCCCAAGGTAGCCTCATGAATTTTGCTGTCAAAAATAGTTTTCATGTAAAAAATATAAAAAAAAAACCTGAAATGTGAATGGATAAATATTTTTTGGAGCATAAGATGGATAGAGAACAAGTAAAGCTATCTAAAAAACCATACTCAACATTTATATCCTTTGCATTTATTGTTATAAAGTCATTTACAAATTGTTTGTTATTGGAAAAGTTCCACTCGGCGGCCATTAATAACATGTATTCACAGACAGGAGAAAAATGAGCGCGCGAGAGAGGGCTGTCATTCAAAATTTGCGGTGAAAATCGGGTAGGTGCACGGGAGTTGGCCCTCTAGTTTAGATCCTCTTTGCTCTTTGCTTGAAATGTCTCAACCTGGTCTCAACTTGAGCGAAAATAAAATAAGCGAATTATCATCAGTGGTCGAGTTTTGGCAAAAGCTGGAGTTCTTGAATGTGTCGCGCAACCAGCTGAAAGCTCTACCTTCATCAATTTTCAAGCTGATGAACCTACGCCTTCCGTATTTGATTGACAACAAACTGGATTTCGAAGGAATCCCATCCCTGATACATGAGTTTCAACCCGACTTTACCAATGCTCCAAAGAAAAGGGCTACTTCACCGTCGCCGAAAATTTATGGCTTCTGCCAAGACGATTTAGCCGACGACGACATCATGATACTGGACAACGGCGAACAAGTATTCCTCTGGCTCGGCTCCATATGCAGTGAAGTCGAAATCAAATAAGCCTAGAAAACTGCACAAGTAAGTCACACAGCCGACGACAGAAACTCTTTCAGTTTACACAAATATGCATTTAATAACATATATTCCAGGTATTCAACACAACATCTATCGAACAACCAGAAAGTGCGCGCAAACTTTTCCTCACTCTGAAGAACAAGGAGTCGAAGCGCTTCACAAAATGTTTCCATGGCTGGAGTGTACATATGGCTCCACCAGAATAGAGTGCATATTCATTTCATCTTTCATATTTATAACACGTACTGATAGTTTTACATGTAACTTATTTTATATTCAATACATATATTAAAATGTTTTGGAATAACAACAAACTAAGATTACTGGTGTTGGCCTAATCGAAGACTTTGTAAATAGTCGTGACGCCCAGTTACTCCCTTGGCAGACCAGCAGCAGTGCATTTAGACGAATCTTTTCAATGTTGTTGTCACGATTCTCCCCGTCAACCTTGGCTTTAGTTCTCATCCGTGCTCGAGTAGTTTAAGACGGGTTTTCTCCTGCATTTCGATCTCGTGTTCGATGGTTTGCCGGTGCATTGCCTCTTGGAGTGTGACACTTTCCTCTTGCCTAGTAAGTGTTACCGTTTAAAGAATCAATTCACACAAGTTTTACTATATTCTTACTTTTTGAAATTGCCCTCCTGGATACGTTGCTGCTGCGACAATTGATCTTCATAGCGGCGCCTTGCCAATTGGTATTGATAGTGGGCACGATGCTGTTGTTGCTTGGTCTCTTCCTAGAAGTGGATAAAAATGGTTAGCAATTCTTCGTAAGGCTAATGTTAATTCAAATTCAACTTACAATCAGGGTCTTCCTACGCTCTTCGTGATCGATACCCTTGTGTTCAATTTTCGCCTGTTCAATATGGGTTTCGTATTCCTTGACTTTGGCCATACACTCTTGATTGCGTGTGTTCTCCTGCATCGTGGACAAATCAAGGGCTTCTCTAGGAGGATCTTGAATGGAAGCTTGCGATTTAACAAACCTTGAAGAAATATCTAATAATTAAATATATGTAGTGAGACAAATTCATTGAATAGTATGGCTTACTTATATCGATTCCGATTGATATTCTTCGTTGTCTCCAGTGCGATCCATTGCATATTGCATTGCATTAGCGAACACCTCAACGTCGGCTTCTTCCTTAGCTGTAAGACAAATATATTTAATTATTAATTTAAACACTTAAAATATGCGAAAACTTACATTTTCTCAATTTGTTGGAGGAAAAATACAATTTGTTTTCCATATTTTGACAGTTGTCACTCGACTTCTGCCAAAAGAAATTCACCACATTTTTTTTGTTTTGCTTTTTTTGTTGAAGCTCACACGGATTCTAAATTGACATAACACCGATAGGAAAACAAAATGGCGAATTTGAAAAAAAAAACTGAGTGGGCCAGCGGCAAGAGGATTGCGAGTTGGGGTCTCAGTATTGTCTCTGGTAAAAATGTCGGTTTTAATTTCATAACACCGAACAAAGCAATCTGATTCGTGTTTTTTACATTTGGCTTCCATCACATAATGTGTATATGAGTAGTATAATAATAATTTATAAATACCAAGATTATTATCATTGCTGTTATTAGGTACAAATTAATAGTTCCTCCGTTAGTCCAAATATAATTTAAAATATAGTATACGTATTTGCATTTCTTGTTTCAAAGCCTACATTTATATTTTTTATTTATTTTGGTATTATAATGGAACAATAATGGTGAATGAATACTTTGGTTGAATAGAAATACAAGAAAATGTACACCAAATTTGAGTTGAATTTCTCTTAAAAAAAGCTGTACTTCTGAACACTGTCACAGCTCACCACGGTTGAAATCGGACACTGACACTGACAACTAGTCTAACTTATTCGAACTGTTTTTTTTTTTTTTTTTTGCGAAATTCGCTGCCAGGTACCGATTGCCTGTACAACTTGCCCAACTTGAAATCAAAGAGGATCTAAACTAGAGGGCCAACTGAGAGCAGAAACGGTACATTTGCCTACAAGCTACTTTTCCTGCATAGGAATTCCTAAGTATTAGTGCCTGTACAAATCAAAGGAGCGCCATTGCTGCCGCACGCATACTTAGGAAATCCTATGCAAGCAATTAATGTCAATCACGAGGCCATTTTGTAAGTGGGGGCGACTATGTTCAACATTTTTGGTACCCTTTTGTTACACGGCGTTCACATCGCAGCTCAGTTTAAAAGTTCTTATAGTTTATGAAATTGTTGGAAAATGGAATTCCTGTAATAATTTCGTTACAATGCCAAATATATATATATATATAGTTGGCGCAACAGGTCTGTAGAGACCCAAGGCCTAGCTTCTCACAACCATTCGTTTTTGTGTGAGTTTCATTTTTGGAACGAATGGAAGGGATCTACAATTTTATGCCGATTCCAAACGGCTAATTGAGAAGCTCTCAAGACAGTTATACTCTCGGATGTTTGTCAGACGTTCGCGAGAGGCGGCGCAGTGGAAAAAACCCTAAGTTGGAATTTGGGTTTTTGCGGGATTCGAACCTGAGTCCCTCGCTTAGTAGTCCAACACACTAACCACTAAGCCACTGCGCCTGATGATAATGCCAAATATCCTATATATAATCATATTTTTTTTTCAGTATCTAGCATAAATCTGTCTAATCAGAGAAAAATCAACTTAAACTGTTCTTGCACTTTTCTTAAAAGAGATTTTGTAACTTCAAGCTTTTATTGTAGGTATACTTTAAAGAAAAAATTGTTTTTCGTCGATTTTAATGCTTTTCATTTCGAAGTCATATTGAAACAAATTTAATCGTCGGGAAAAAGATATTTTAGTTTTAGCATAATTGTTTATATGTAAATGGTACGTTAATGCATACTTCCACAATAAAGTATTTAAGTATGCATTTGTTAAATTCGATAGTTTTTTCCATTTTCTGGTAAATCCCATAGTAAAAAAATTCTGTATAGAATTTTAGAAAGTATTGATAATACAACACACACTTCAATTCAATTCCTTAGCGATATTCTTACCACGTCTGCTTCTTTCCAGATCGCACACCAGAATGCCGAAATATTACCCTTTCCCATAGACTTTCCGTTTGACACATCTCTTTCTTTTTCTAAATTGCTACAGAATGCCCTCTATTTATGTGAAATACCACTTTTTGCACTTGTTTTTGTTAATTAATAATTTAGAGAGGTTGGTTAAAAAGGATATTGATAAGTTTAGAGCGCTCGCTTAGAGCCAGTAAGCTAGAATAAGATAAATGTTAGTTTTAAATTAGATTTAATCGTTTTTGTCTAGTATGTAGGATTAAAAAAAAGAAAATAATAAAAATGAATTTTAAAGTTAAAAAAAAAGAGGTTGGTTAAAATATCAGTGAACATTTCAAAATACAATGTTAAAAAATTTGCAAAAGCACATTATCTATAGAAATACGGGAACTGAAAATTAACAAAACAATTTAGATTCTTGCGTTCGATTGAATACGCAAAATCTGAAATCGGATCAAATTAAACTCCACATTATATTACCTTTTTGTTAGGAGTTTAATCATGTGTACTCGTTTTTACAAATTTACTTTCCGAGAATTATATATATATTTTTTTTTTTAATTTGAATAAAATTTCCATTTTTGATGTTCCTTAGTAACATCAACACTGTTCACTCTTATTAAACCACAGAATTCCCAATCATATTTTGATTTTGTACAAATACGGTGCTAAAAAACCAAGTTGAAAACACCCACCAAGCGTAATAGAAATTTATGTAATGTTTGTGAATATTTTAAGGAATTCACTTTTGCCCTAGTGAAACTTGGGCTTAACTTGCATGGTATAAACCTATTTTTGGAACAACTCCCCAAGGTAGCTTCATGAATTTTGCTGTCAAAAATAGTTTTCATGTAAAAAATATAAAAAATAAACCTGAAATGTGAATGGATAAATATTTTTTGGAGCATAAGATGGATAGAGAACAAGTAAAGCTGATGAACCTACGGCTTCCGTATTTGATTGACAACAAACTGGATTTCGAAGGAATCCCATCCCTGATACATGAGTTTCAACCCGACTTTACCAATGCTCCAAAGAAAAGGGCTACTTCACCGTCGCCGAAAATTTATGACTTCTGCCAAGACGATTTAGCCGACGACGACATCATGATACTGGACAACGGCGAACAAGTATTCCTCTGGCTCGGCTCCATATGCAGTGAAGTCGAAATCAAATAAGCCTAGAAAACTGCACAAGTAAGTCACACAGCCGACGACAGAAACTTTCAGTTTACACAAATATGCATTTAATAACATATATTCCAGGTATTCAACACAACATCTATCGAACAACCAGAAAGTGCGCGCAAACTTTTCCTCACTCTGAAGAACAAGGAGTCGAAGCGCTTCACAAAATGTTTCCATGGCTGGAGTGCACATATGGCTCCACCAGAATAGAGTGCATATTCATTTCATCTTTCATATTTATAACACGTACTGATAGTTTTACATGTAACTTATTTTATATTCAATACATATATTAAAATGTTTTGGAATAACAACAAACTAAGATTACTGGTGTTGGCCTAATCGAAGACTTTGTAAATAGTCGTGACGCCCAGTTACTCCCTTGGCAGACCAGCAGCAGTGCATTTAGACGAATCTTTTCAATGTTGTTGTTACGATTCTCCCCGTCAACCTTGGCTTTAGTTCTCATCCGTGCTCGAATAGTTTAAGACGGGTTTTCTCCTGCATTTCGATCTCGTGTTCGATGGTTTGCCGGTGCATTGCCTCTTGGAGTGTGACACTTTCCTCTTGCCTAGTAAGTGTTACCGTTTAAAGAATCAATTCACACAACTTTTACTATATTCTTACTTTTTGAAATTGTCCTCCTGGATACGTTGCTGCTGCGACAATTGATCTTCATAGCGACGCCTTGCCAATTGGTATTGATAGTGGGCACGATGCTGTTGTTGCTTGGTCTCTTCCTAGAAGTGGATAAAAATGGTTAGCAATTCGTCGTAAGGCTAATGTTAATTCAAATTCAACTTACAATCAGGGTCTTCCTACGCTCTTCGTGATCGATACCCTTGTGTTCAACTTTCGCCTGTTCAATATGGGTTTCGTATTCCTTGACTTTGGCCATACACTCTTGATTGCGTGTGTTCTCCTGCATCGTGGACAAATCAAGGGCTTCTCTAGGAGGATCTTGAATGGAAGCTTGCGATTTAACAAACCTTGAAAAAATATCTAATAATTAAATATATGTAGTGAGACAAATTCATTGAATAGTATGGCTTACTTATATCGATTCCGATTGATATTCTTCGTTGTCTCCAGTGCGATCCATTGCATATTGCATTGCATTAGCGAACACCTCAACGTCGGCTTCTTCCTTAGCTGTAAGACAAATATATTTAATTATTAATTTAAACACTTAAAATATGCGAAAACTTACATTTTCTCAATTTGTTGGAGGAAAAATACAATTTGTTTTCCATATTTTGACAGTTGTCACTCGACTTCTGCCAAAAGAAATTCACCACATTTTTTTGTTTTGCTTTTTTTGTTGAAGCTCACACGGATTCTAAATTGACATAACACCGATAGGAAAACAAAATGGCGAATTTGAAAAGAAAAACTGAGTGGGCCAGCGGCAAGAGGATTGCGAGTTGGGGTCTTAGTATTGTCTCTGGTAAAAATGTCGGTTTTAATTTCATAACACCGAACAAAGCAATCTGATTCGTGTTTTTTACATTTGGCTTCCATCACATAATGTGTATATGAGTAGTATAATAATAATTTATAAATACCAAGATTATAATCATTGCTGTTATTAGGTACAAATTAATAGTTCCTCCGTTAGTCCAAATATAATTTAAAATATAGTATACGTATTTGCATTTCTTGTTTCAAAGCGTACATTTATATTTTTTATTTATTTTGGTATTATAATGGAACAATAATGGTGAATGAATACTTTGGTTGAATAGAAATACAAGAAAATGTACACCAAATTTGAGTTGAATTTCTCTTAAAAAAAGCTGTACTTCTGAACACTGTCACAGCTCACCACGGTTGAAATCTGACACTGACACTGACAACTAGTCTAACTTATCCGAACTGTTTTTTTTTGCGAAATTCGCTGCCAGGTACCGATTGCCTGTACAACTTGCCCAACTTGAAATCAAAGAGGATCTAAACTAGAGGGCCAACTGAGAGCAGAAACGGTACATTTGCCTACAAGCTACTTTTCCTGCATAGGAATTCCTAAGTATTAGTGCCTGTACAAATCAAAGGAGCGCCATTGCTGCCGCACGCATACTTAGGAAATCCTATGCAAGCAATTAATGTCAATCACGAGGCCATTTTGTAAGTGGGGGCGACTATGTTCAACATTTTTGGTACCCTTTTGTTACACGGCGTTCACATCGCAGCTCAGTTTAAAAGTTCTTATAGTTTATGAAATTGTTGGAAAATGGAATTCCTGTAATAATTTCGTTACAATGCCAAATATATATATATATATAGTTGGCGCAACAGGTCTGTAGAGACCCAAGGCCTAGCTTCTCACAACCATTCGTTTTTGTGTGAGTTTCATTTTTGGAACGAATGGAAGGGATCTACAATTTTATGCCGATTCCAAACGGCTAATTGAGAAGCTCTCAAGACAGTTATACTCTCGGATGTTTGTCAGACGTTCGCGAGAGGCGGCGCAGTGGAAAAAACCCTAAGTTGGAATTTGGGTTTTTGCGGGATTCGAACCTGAGTCCCTCGCTTAGTAGTCCAACACACTAACCACTAAGCCACTGCGCCTGATGATAATGCCAAATATCCTATATATAATCATATTTTTTTTTCAGTATCTAGCATAAATCTGTCTAATCAGAGAAAAATCAACTTAAACTGTTCTTGCACTTTTCTTAAAAGAGATTTTGTAACTTCAAGCTTTTATTGTAGGTATACTTTAAAGAAAAAATTGTTTTTCGTCGATTTTAATGCTTTTCATTTCGAAGTCATATTGAAACAAATTTAATCGTCGGGAAAAAGATATTTTAGTTTTAGCATAATTGTTTATATGTAAATGGTACGTTAATGCATACTTCCACAATAAAGTATTTAAGTATGCATTTGTTAAATTCGATAGTTTTTTCCATTTTCTGGTAAATCCCATAGTAAAAAAATTCTGTATAGAATTTTAGAAAGTATTGATAATACAACACACACTTCAATTCAATTCCTTAGCGATATTCTTACCACGTCTGCTTCTTTCCAGATCGCACACCAGAATGCCGAAATATTACCCTTTCCCATAGACTTTCCGTTTGACACATCTCTTTCTTTTTCTAAATTGCTACAGAATGCCCTCTATTTATGTGAAATACCACTTTTTGCACTTGTTTTTGTTAATTAATAATTTAGAGAGGTTGGTTAAAAAGGATATTGATAAGTTTAGAGCGCTCGCTTAGAGCCAGTAAGCTAGAATAAGATAAATGTTAGTTTTAAATTAGATTTAATCGTTTTTGTCTAGTATGTAGGATTAAAAAAAAGAAAATAATAAAAATGAATTTTAAAGTTAAAAAAAAAGAGGTTGGTTAAAATATCAGTGAACATTTCAAAATACAATGTTACAAAATTTGCAAAAGCACATTATCTATAGAAATACGGGAACTGAAAATTAACAAAACAATTTAGATTCTTGCGTTCGATTGAATACGCAAAATCTAAAATCGGATCAAATTAAACTCCACATTATATTACCTTTTTGTTAGGAGTTTAATCATGTGTACTCGTTTTTACAAATTTACTTTCCGAGAATTATATACATATTTTTTTTTTTAATTTGAATAAAATTTCCATTTTTGATGTTCCTTAGTAACATCAACACTGTTCACTCTTATTAAACCACAGAATTCCCAATCATATTTTGATTTTGTACAAATACGGTGCTAAAAAACCAAGTTGAAAACACCCACCAAGCGTAATAGAAATGCAATGTTTGTGAATATTTTAAGGAATTCACTTTTGCCCTAGTGAAACTTGGGCTTAACTTGCATGGTATAAACCTATTTTTGGAACAACTCCCCAAGGTAGCTTCATGAATTTTGCTGTCAAAAATAGTTTTCATGTAAAAAATATAAAAAATAAACCTGAAATGTGAATGGATAAATATTTTTTGGAGCATAAGATGGATAGAGAACAAGTAAAGCTGATGAACCTACGCCTTCCGTATTTGATTGACAACAAACTGGATTTCGAAGGAATCCCATCCCTGATACATGAGTTTCAACCCGACTTTACCAATGCTCCAAAGAAAAGGGCTACTTCACCGTCGCCGAAAATGTATGACTTCTGCCAAGACGATTTAGCCGACGACGACATCATGATACTGGACAACGGCGAACAAGTATTCCTCTGGCTCGGCTCCATATGCAGTGAAGTCGAAATCAAATAAGCCTAGAAAACTGCACAAGTAAGTCACACAGCCGACGACAGAAACTTTCAGTTTACACAAATATGCATTTAATAACATTATATTCCAGGTATTCAACACAACATCTATCGAACAACCAGAAAGTGCGCGCAAACTTTTCCTCACTCTGAAGAACAAGGAGTCGAAGCGCTTCACAAAATGTTTCCATGGCTGGAGTGCACATATGGCTCCACCAGAATAGAGTGCATATTCATTTCATCTTTCATATTTATAACACGTACTGATAGTTTTACATGTAACTTATTTTATATTCAATACATATATTAAAATGTTTTGGAACAACAACAAACTAAGATTACTGGTGTTGGCCTAATCGAAGACTTTGTAAATAGTCGTGACGCCCAGTTGCTCCCTTGGCAGACCAGCAGCAGTGTATTTAGACGAATCTGTTCAATGTTGTTGTCACGATTCTCCCTGTCAACCTTGGCTTTAGTTCTCATCCGTGCTCGAGTAGTTTAAGACGGGTTTTCTCCTGCATTTCGATCTCGTGTTCGATGGTTTGCCGGCGCATTGCCTCTTGGAGTGTGACACTTTCCTCTTGCCTAGTAAGTGTTACCGTTTAAAGAATCAATTCACACAACTTTTACTATATTCTTACTTTTTGAAATTGTCCTCCTGGATACGTTGCTGCTGCGACAATTGATCTTCATAGCGACGCCTTGCCAATTGGTATTGATAGTGGGCACGATGCTGTTGTTGCTTGGTCTCTTCCTAGAAGTGGATAAAAATGGTTAGCAATTCTTCGTAAGGCTCATGTTAATTCAAATTCAACTTACAATCAGGGTCTTCCTACGCTTTTCGTAATCGATACGCGTGTGTTCAACTTTCGCCTGTTCAATATGGGTTTCGTATTCCTTGACTTTGGCCATACACTCTTGATTGCGTGTGTTCTCCTGCATCGTGGACAAATCAAGGGCTTCTCTAGATTACGAAAAGCGTAGGAAGACCCTGATTGTAAGTTGAATTTGAATTAACATGAGCCTTACGAAGAATTGCTAACCATTTTTATCCACTACTAGGAAGAGAACAAGCAACAACAGCATCGTGCCCACTATCAATACCAATTGGCAAGGCGCCGCTATGAAGATCAATTGTCGCAGCAGCAACGTATCCAGGAGGACAGTTTCAAAAAGTAAGAATATAGAAAAAGTTGTGTGAATTGATTCTTTAAACGGTAACACTTACTAGGCAAGAGGAAAGTGTCACACTCCAAGAGGCAATGCGCCGGCAAACCATCGAACACGAGATCGAAATGCAGGAGAAAACCCGTCTTAAACTACTCGAGCACGGATGAGAACTAAAGCCAAGGTTGACAGGGAGAATCGTGACAACAACATTGAACAGATTCGTCTAAATACACTGCTGCTGGTCTGCCAAGGGAGCAACTGGGCGTCACGACTATTTACAAAGTCTTCGATTAGGCCAACACCAGTAATCTTAGTTTGTTGTTGTTCCAAAACATTTTAATATATGTATTGAATATAAAATAAGTTACATGTAAAACTATCAGTACGTGTTATAAATATGAAAGATGAAATGAATCTGCATTCTATTCTGGTGGAGCCATATGTGCAATCAAGCCATGGAAACATTTTGTGAAGCGCTTCGACTCCTTGTTCTTCAGAGTGAGGAAAAGTTTGCCCGCACTTTCTGGTTGTTTGATAGATGTTGTGTTGAATACCTGGAATAAATGTTATTAAATGCATATTTGTGTAAACTGAAAGAGTTTCTGTCGTCGGCTGTATGACTTACTTGTGCAGTTTTCTAGGCTTATTTGATTTCGACTTCACTGCAAATGGAGCCGAGCCAGAGGAATACTTGTTCGCCGTTGTCCAGTATCATGATGTCGTCGTCGGCTAAATCGTCTTGGCAGAAGTCAGCAATTTTCGGCGACGGTGAAGTAGCCCTTTTCTTTGGAGCATTGGTAAAGTCGGGTGAAACTCATGTATCAGGGATGGGATTCCTTCGAAATCCAGTTTGTTGTCAATCAAATACGGAAGGCGTAGGTTCATCAGCTTCAAAATTAATGAAGGTAGAGCTTTCAGCTGGTTGCGCGACACATTCAAGAACTCCAGCTTTTGCCAAAACTCGACCACTGATGATAGTTCGCTTATTTCATTTTCGCTCAAGTTGAGACCAGGTTGAGACTTTTCAAGTTGGGCAAGTTGTACAGGCAATCGGTACCTGGCAGCGAATTTCGCAAAAAAAAAAAAAAAAAAAACAGTTCGGATAAGTTAGACTAGTTGTCAGTGTCAGTGTCAGATTTCAACCGTGGTGAGCTGTGACAGTGTTCAGAAGTACAGCTTTTTTTAGGAGAATTTCAACTCAAATTTGGTGAATAAGTATATTATCTGAGTACATTTTCATATTAGTTTTTTCATAACATTTTGTATTTCTATTCAACCAAAGTACTCATTCACCATTATGGTTCCATTATAATACCAAAACATACGACTTATAAGTCATATAAATGTAGGCTTTGAAATACGAGACACGTAAAAATAAAACAAATACACGTATACTTTATTTTAAATTATATTTAGACTAACGGAGAAACTATTAATAACAGCAACGATATTAATCTTGGTATTAATAAATTATAACTAAACTCCAGAAGTATATTAAGCGATGTATGTAATAAACATATTCTACTCGATTTATGTTAAATGCCCTACAAATGTTGGCTAAAAATGATTTAATTGTTTATTATTCTAGAGAATTGCTCATCTTTCTTTTATTTCACATAAATATACAGTTATTTTTTGAAATCAATCACTGTCCACACAATTTTGTTGGAACAATTATTTTCAAATTTAACGGATAAAATTCTATGAACGCTGATAGCAACTTTGCCCACAGCGGAAGTGGCTCTGAAGCAACTTTGCCCACAGCGGAAGTTGTTTATTTTAGGTGCGAGTGAGTTTGTGAGCCGGAATTTTTGAAGTTTCGTGACATTTGTCAAGACGATTTTCTATGTAACAATACTAACGCACCTAAAGTTTGCAACCCCATGGTCAAAGAGGATCTAAACTAGAGTGCCGACTCCCGTGCACCTACCCGATTTTCCCCGCAAATTTTGAATGACAGCCCTCTCTCGCGCGCTCTTTTTTCTCCTGTCGGTGAATACATGTTATTAATGGCCGCCGAGTGAAACTTTTGCAATAACAAACAATTTGTAAATGAATTTATAACAATAAATGTAAAAGGAATAATTGTTGAGTAAGGTTTTTTAGATAGCTTTACTTGTTTTCTATCCATCTTATGCGCCAAAAAATGTTCATCCATTCACATTTCAGGTTATTTTATTTTTTTTTACATGAACATTATTTTTGACAACAAAATCCACGAAGCTACCTTGGGGAGTTGTTCCAAAAATAGGTTAATTCCATGCAATTTAAACCCAAGTTTTCACTAGGGCAAAAGTGAATTCCTTAAAATATTCGCAAACATTGCATAAATTTCTATTACGCTTGGTGGGTGTTTTCAACTTGGTTTTTTAGCACCGTATTTGTACAAAATGAAAATATTATTAGGAATTCTGTGGTTTAATAAGAGTGAACAGTGTTGATGTTACTAAGGAACAGAAGAAATGGAAACTTTATTCATATTTAAAAAAAAAATATATATATTCTCGGAATGTAAATTCGTAAAAACGAGTACATATGATTAAACTCCTTACAAATAGATAATATAATGTGGTGTTTAATTTGATCCGATTTCAGATTTTGCGTATTCAATCGAACATAAGAATCTAAATTTTTTTGTTAATTTTCAGATCCCGTATTTCTATAGGTAATGTGCTTTTGCATTTTGAAATGTTCGCTGATATTTTTATAAGCCTCTCTAAATTATTAATTAACAAAAACAAGTGCAAGAAGTGATATTTCAGAGCACTTTTTTGCCCTCAGAGCAATTTTTATGTTCGTTTGGTACAAAAAAAAGGAGATTTCAGATTTCAGAGCACTTTTGCGAATCTATATATTTTCTTAGATTTGTTTCAGATTTACCAATACAAGTGCATTTGAGTTTGACATCTGGTAGAGGTTGTTTACATTTGCGTGCGTTTTTTCTACAGCTAAGAAAGGCATTGCATCGGGTGGATCTATTTTCGTAAATTTATATTTGAGCAAATATTAAGAAATCAACTGGGACGGAAATTTCGAATGTTTTAATATAAAAATTAACCAGTGAATGGTAAGCGCATAGAAAAGTGTCGAAGACTACACATATTCAAGTCGCACGAATTTCAACACAAAAAAGAGCAAGAGCGTTTTTATGTTTGATTAGGCACACGAAATCTGAAATCTGAGGGCAAATCTGAAGAAGCCCAAACGAATACCACATAAGAAAGTCCCTAAAGAATTGAATTGAAGTGTGTGTTGTATTATCAATACTTTCTAAAAATCTATACCGATTTTTTTTTAGCATGGGATTTACCAGAAAACGGAAAAAAAAAATTCCAATTTAACAAATATACTTGAATACGTTAATGTGCAAATATGCATTTTACGTACCATTTACAGATTAAAAATTATGCTAAAACTAAAATATCTTTTTTCCCACAGTAAAAAAACGCTTTCCCCAAACTCTGATAAAATATCTACTTTGTTTCAATATGGCTTCGAAATGAAAATCGACGAAAAACATTTTTTTTCTTTAAAGTATACCTGCAATAAAAGCTTGAAGTTACAAAATCTCTTTTAAGAAAAGTGGAAGAACCGTATAAGTTGATTTTTCTCTGATTAATATCAGCATTGTGAACAAATTATATCAGGAATTCCTTTTTCCAACAATTTCATAAACTATAAGAACTTTTAAACTGAGCTGCGATGTGAACGCCGTGTAACTAAAGGGTACCAAAAATGTTGAACACAGTCGCCCCCACTTACAAAATGGCCTCGTGATTGACATTAATTGCCTGCATAGGATTTCCTAAGTATGCGTGCGGCAGCAATGGCGCTCCTTTGATTTGTACAGGCACTAATACTTAGGAATTCCTATGCAGGAAAAGCAGCTTGTAGGCAAATGTACCGTTTCTGCTCTCAGTTGGCCCTCTAGTTTGGATCCTCTTTGCCCATGGTAATATAGCTTGTAGGCAAGTAACGGAAAATCGGCCGGAGTTGGGGGTCTCAGTATTGTCTCTGGTCTCCAGTGCGATCCATTGCATATGTGTAAGGTTAGCGAACACCTCAACGTCGGCTTCTTCCTTAACACTTAAAATATGCGAAAACTTACATTTTCTCAATTTGTTGGAGGAAAAATACAATTTGTTTTCCATATTTTGACTGTTGTCACTCGACTTCTGTCAAAAGAAATTCACCACATTTTTTTTGTTGAAGCTCACACGGATTCTAAATTGACATAACACCGATAGGAAAACAAAATGGCGAATTTGAAAAAAAAAAACTGAGTGGGCCAGCGGCAAGAGGATTGCGAGTTGGGGGTCTCAGTATTGTCTCTGGTAAAAATGTCGGTTTTAATTTCATAACACCGAACAAAGCAATCTATTTCGTGTTTTTTACATAATGTGTATATGAGTAGTATAATAATAATTTATAAATACCAAGATTATTATCATTGCTGTTATTAGGTATAAATTAATAGTTCCTCCGTTAGTCTAAATATAATTTAAAATATAGAATACGTATTTGCATTTCTTGTTTCAAAGCCTACATTTATATTTTTTATTTATAATGGAACAATAATGGTGAATGAGTACTTTGGTTGAATAGAAATACAAAATGTTATGAAAAAACTAATATGAAAATGTACTGAGATAATATACTTATTCACCAAATTTGAGTTGAACTTCTCTTTAAAAAAGCTGTACTTCTGAACACTGTCACAGCTCACCACGGTTGAAATCTGACACTGACACTGACAACTAGTCTAACTTATCCGAACTGTTTTTTTTTTTTTTTTTTTGCGAAATTCGCTGCCAGGTACCGATTGCCTGTACAACTTGCCCAACTTGAAATGTCTCAACCTGGTCTCAACTTGAGCGAAAATGAAATAAGCGAACTATCATCAGTGGTCGAGTTTTGGCAAAAGCTGGAGTTCTTGAATGTGTCGCGCAACCAGCTGAAAGCTCTACCTTCATCAATTTTCAAGCTGATGAACCTACGCCTTCCGTATTTGATTGACAACAAACTGGATTTCGAAGGAATCCCATCCCTGATACATGAGTTTCAACCCGACTTTACCAATGCTCCAAAGAAAAGGGCTACTTCACCGTCGCCGAAAATTGATGACTTCTGCCAAGACGATTTAGCCGACGACGACATCATGATACTGGACAACGGCGAACAAGTATTCCTCTGGCTCGGCTCCATATGCAGTGAAGTCGAAATCAAATAAGCCTAGAAAACTGCACAAGTAAGTCACACAGCCGACGACAGAAACTTTCAGTTTACACAAATATGCATTTAATAACATATATTCCAGGTATTCAACACAACATCTATCGAACAACCAGAAAGTGCGCGCAAACTTTTCCTCACTCTGAAGAACAAGGAGTCGAAGCGCTTCACAAAATGTTTCCATGGCTGGAGTGCACATATGGCTCCACCAGAATAGAGTGCATATTCATTTCATCTTTCATATTTATAACACGTACTGATAGTTTTACATGTAACTTATTTTATATTCAATACATATATTAAAATGTTTTGGAATAACAACAAACTAAGATTACTGGTGTTGGCCTAATCGAAGACTTTGTAAATAGTCGTGACGCCCAGTTACTCCCTTGGCAGACCAGCAGCAGTGCATTTAGACGAATCTTTTCAATGTTGTTGTTACGATTCTCCCCGTCAACCTTGGCTTTAGTTCTCATCCGTGCTCGAATAGTTTAAGACGGGTTTTCTCCTGCATTTCGATCTCGTGTTCGATGGTTTGCCGGTGCATTGCCTCTTGGAGTGTGACACTTTCCTCTTGCCTAGTAAGTGTTACCGTTTAAAGAATCAATTCACACAACTTTTACTATATTCTTACTTTTTGAAATTGTCCTCCTGGATACGTTGCTGCTGCGACAATTGATCTTCATAGCGACGCCTTGCCAATTGGTATTGATAGTGGGCACGATGCTGTTGTTGCTTGGTCTCTTCCTAGAAGTGGATAAAAATGGTTAGCAATTCTTCGTAAGGCTAATGTTAATTCAAATTCAACTTACAATCAGGGTCTTCCTACGCTCTTCGTGATCGATACCCTTGTGTTCAACTTTCGCCTGTTCAATATGGGTTTCGTATTCCTTGACTTTGGCCATACACTCTTGATTGCGTGTGTTCTCCTGCATCGTGGACAAATCAAGGGCTTCTCTAGGAGGATCTTGAATGGAAGCTTGCGATTTAACAAACCTTGAAGAAATATTTAATAATTAAATATATGTAGTGAGACAAATTCATTGAATAGTATGGCTTACTCATATCGATTCCGATTGATATTCTTCGTTGTCTCCAGTGCGATCCATTGCATATTGCATTGCATTAGCGAACACCTCAACGTCGGCTTCTTCCTTAGCTGTAAGACAAATATATTTAATTATTAATTTAAACACTTAAAATATGCGAAAACTTACATTTTCTCAATTTGTTGGAGGAAAAATACAATTTGTTTTCCATATTTTGACAGTTGTCACTCGACTTCTGCCAAAAGAAATTCACCACATTTTTTTTGTTTTGCTTTTTTTGTTGAAGCTCACACGGATTCTAAATTGACATAACACCGATAGGAAAACAAAATGGCGAATTTGAAAAAAAAAAAACTGAGTGGGCCAGCGGCAAGAGGATTGCGAGTTGGGAGTCTCAGTATTGTCTCTGGTAAAAATGTCGGTTTTAATTTCATAACACCGAACAAAGCAATCTATTTCCTGTTTTTTTACATCTGTCTTCCATCACATAATGTGTATATGAGTAGTATAATAATAATTTATAAATACCAAGATTATTATCATTGCTGTTATTAGGTACAAATTAATAGTTCCTCCGTTAGTCCAAATATAATTTAAAATATAGTATACGTATTTGCATTTCTTGTTTCAAAGCCTACATTTATATTTTTTATCTATTTTGGTATTATAATGGAACAATAATGGTGAATGAGTACTTTGGTTGAATAGAAATACAAGAAAATGTACACCAAATTTGAGTTGAACTTCTCTTAAAAAAAGCTGTACTTCTGAACACTGTCACAGCTCACCACGGTTGAAATCTGACACTGACACTGACAACTAGTCTAACTTATCCGAACTGTTTTTTTTTTTTTTTTTGCGAAATTCGCTGCCAGGTACCGATTGCCTGTACAACTTGCCCAACTTGAAATCAAAGAGGATCTAAACTAGAGGGCCAACTGAGAGCAGAAACGGTACATTTGCCTACATTTGCCTACAAGCTACTTTTCCTGCATAGGAATTCCTAAGTATTAGTGCCTGTACAAATCAAAGGAGCGCCATTGCTGCCGCCGCACGCATACTTAGGAAATCCTATGCAAGCAATTAATGTCAATCACGAGGCCATTTTGTAAGTGGGGGCGACTGTGTTCAACATTTTTGGTACCCTTTAGTTACACGGCGTTCACATTGCAGCTCAGTTTAAAAGTTCTTATAGTTTATGAAATTGTTGAAAAATGGAATTCCTGTAATAATTTCGTTACAATGCCAAGTATCCTATATATAATCATAGTTTTTTTTTCAGTATCTAGCATAAATCTGTCTAATCAGAGAAAAATCAACTTAAACTGTTCTTGCACTTTTCTTAAAAGAGATTTTGTAACTTCAAGCTTTTATTGTAGGTATACTTTAAAGAAAAAATTGTTTTTCGTCGATTTTAATGCTTTTCATTTCGAAGTCATATTGAAACAAATTTAATCGTCGGGAAAAAGATATTTTAGTTTTAGCATAATTTTTTATATGTAAATGGTACGTTAATGCATACTTCCACAATAAAGTATTTAAGTATGCATTTGTTAAATTCGATAGTTTTTTTCATTTTCTGGTAAATCCCATAGTAAAAAAATTCTGTATAGAATTTTAGAAAGTATTGATAATACAACACACACTTCAATTCAATTCCTTAGCGATATTCTTACCACGTCTGCTTCTTTCCAGAATGCCGAAATATTACCCTTTCCCATAGACTTTCCGTTTGACACATCTCTTTCTTTTTCTAAATTGCTACAGAATGCCCTTTATTTATGTGAAATACCACTTTTTGCACTTGTTTTTGTTAATTAATAATTTAGAGAGGTTGGTTAAAATATCAGTGAAAATTTCAAAATACAATGTTACAAAATTTGCAAAAGCACATTATCTATAGAAATACGGGAACTGAAAATTAACAAAACAATTTAGATTCTTGCGTTCGATTGAATACGCAAAATCTGAAATCGGATCAAATTAAACACCACATTATATTACCTTTTTGTTAGGAGTTTAATCATGTGTACTCGTTTTTACAAATTTACTTTCCGAGAATTATATATATATTTTTTTTTTAATTTGAATAAAATTTCCATTTTTGATGTTCCTTAGTAACATCAACACTGTTCACTCTTATTAAACCACAGAATTCCCAATCATATTTTGATTTTGTACAAATACGGTGCTAAAAAACCAAGTTGAAAACACCCACCAAGCGTAACAGAAATTTATGCAATGTTTTGTGAATATTTTAAGGAATTCACTTTTGCCCTAGTGAAACTTGGGCTTAACTTGCATGGTATAAACCTATTTTTGGAACAACTCCCCAAGGTAGCTTCATGAATTTTGCTGTCAAAAATAGTTTTCATGTAAAAAATATAAAAAAAAAACCTGAAATGTGAATGGATAAATATTTTTTGGAGCGTAAGATGGATAGAGAACAAGTAAAGCTATCTAAAAAACCATACTCAACATTTATATCCTTTGCATTTATTGTTATAAAGTCATTTACAAATTGTTTGTTATTGGAAAAGTTCCACTCGGCGGCCATTAATAACATGTATTCACAGACAGGAGAAAAATGAGCGCGCGAGAGAGGGCTGTCATTCAAAATTTGCGGTGAAAATCGGGTAGGTGCACGGGAGTTGGCCCTCTAGTTTAGATCCTCTTTGACCATGGGGTTGTAAACTTTAGGTGCGTTAGTATTGTTACATAGAAAATCGTATTGACAAATGTCACGAAACTTCAAAAATTCCGGCTCACCAACACACTCGCACCTAAAATAAGCAACTTCCGCTGTGGGCAAAGTTGCTTCAGAGCCACTTCCGCTGTGGGCAAAGTTGCTATCAGCGTTCATAGAATTTTATCCGTTAAATTTGAAAATAAATGTTACAACTAAATTTTGTGTGGACAGTGATTAATTTCACAAAATAATTGTATATTTATGTGAAATAAAAGAAAGATGAGCAATTCTGTAGAATAATAAACAAATTAAAACATTTTTAGCGAACATTCGTAAGGCATTTAACATAAATCGAGTAGAATATACTTATCACATACGTCGCTTAGTATACTTCTGGAGTTTAGTTATAATTTATAAATACCAAGATTAATATCGTTGCTGTTATTAAGTATAAATTAAGAGTTCCTCTGTTAGTCTAAATATAATTTAAAATATAGTATACGTATGTGCATTTGTTTTATGTTTACGTGTCTCGTGTTTCAAAGCCTACATTTATATTTTTTATTTATTTTGGTATTATAATGGAAAAAAAATGGTGAATGAGTACTTTGGTTGAATAGATATACTAAATGTTATGAAAAAACTAATATGAAAATGTACTGAGATAATATACTTATTCACCAAATTTGAGTTGAACTACTCTTAAAAAAAGCTGTACTTCTGAACACTGTCACAGCTCACCACGGTTGAAATCTGACACTGACACTGACAACCAGAGACAATACTGAGACCCCCAACTCCGGCCGATTTTCCGTTACTTGCCTACAAGCTATATTACCATGGGCTTGTGACGTTTTTTTGCGCTAGTATTGATACATAGAAAATCGTATTGACAAATGTCACGAAACTTCAAAAATTCAGGGTCACCAACACACGCTCAAAAAAAGAGCACAACTTCCGGTGCTTCCAAACTGGCTTCCGGTGTGGGCAAAGTTGCTGGCGGCGTTCGTAAAATATTATCCGTTAAATTTGAAAATAATTTTTACAACTAAATTTTGTATGGACAGTGATTTATTTTAAGAATAATTGTATACTTTGTTGACAATATAAGAAAAATAAACAATTCTGAAGAATAATAAACAAATTTAAACATTTTTCGCGAACATTCTTAAGGCATTTAACATAAATCGAGTAGAATATGTTTATCACATACGTCGCTTAGTATACATCTGGAGTTTAGTTATAATTTATAAATACCAAGATTAATATCGTTGCTGTTATTAAGTATAAATTAAGAGTTCCTCCGTTAGTCTAAACATAATTTAAAATAAAGTATACGTATGTGTATTTGTTTTATTTTTTTGTGTCTCGTATTTCCAAGTCTACATTTATATTACTTATAAGGCCTATGTTTTGGTATTATAATGGAACAATAATGGTGAATGAGTACTCTGGTTGAATAGAAATACAGAATGTTATGAAAAAATTAATATGAAAATGTACTGAGATAATATACTTATTCACCAAATTTGAGTTGAACTTCTCCTAAAAAAAGCTGTACTTCTGAACACAGTCACAGCTCACCACGGTTGAAATCTGACACTGACACTGACAACTATTCTAACTTATCCGAACTGTTTTTTTTTTTTTCGCGAAATTCGCTGAAACGTCTCAACCTGGTCTCAACTTGAGCGATAATGAAATAAGCGAACTATCATCCGTGGCTGAGTTTTGGCAAAAGCTGGAGATCTTGAATGTGTCGCGCAACCAGCTGAAAGCTCTACCTTCATCAATCTTCAAGCTGATGAACCTACGCCGTCTGTATTTGATTGACAACAAACTGGATTCCCATCCCTGATACATGAGTTTCACCCGACTTTTACTATGTTCCAAAGAAAGGGGCTACTTCACCGTCGCTGAAAATTGCTCGGACTTCTGCCAAGACGATTTAGCAGACGACGACATCATGATACTGGACACCGGCGAACAAGTATTTCTCTGGCTCGGCTCTATACGCAGTGAAGCCAAAATCAAATTGGCCTAGAAAACCGCACAAGTAAGTCACACAGCCGACGACAGAAACTCTTTCAGTTTACACAAATATGCATTTACTAACATTTATTCCAGGTATTCAACACAACATCTATCAAACAACCAGAAAGTGTGCGCAAACTTTTCCTCACTCTGAAGAACAAGGAGTCGAAGCGCTTCACAAAATGTTTCCATGGCTGGAGTGCACACATGGCTCCACCAGAATAGAGTGCAAATTCGTTTCATCTTTCATATTTATAACACGTACTGATAGTTTTACATGTAACTTATTTTATATTCAATACATATAATAAAATGATTTGGAACAACAACAAACTACGATTACTGGTGTTGGCCTAATCGAAGACTTTGTAAATAGTCGTGACGCCCAGTTGCTCCCTTGGCAGACCAGCAGCAGTGCCTTTAGACGAATCTTTTCTATGTTGTTGTCACGATTCTCCCTGTCAACCTTGGCTTTAGTTCTCATCTCGTGCTCGAGTAGTTTAAGACGGTTTTTCGCCTTCATTTCGATCTCGTGTTCGATGGTTTGCCGGCGCATTGCCTCTTGGAGTGCGACACTTTCCTCTTGCCTAGTAAGTGTAACCGTTTAAAGAATCAATTCAGACAACTTTTACAATATTCTTACTTTTTGAAATTGTCCTCCTGGATACGTTGCTGCTGCGACAGTTGATCTTCATAGCGGCGCCTTGCGGATTGGTATTGATATTGGGCACGATGCTGTTGTTACTTGGTCTCTTCCTAGAAGTGGATACAAATGGTTAGCAATTCGTCGTCAGGTTCATGTTAATTCAAATCCAACTTACAATCAGGGTCTTCCTACGCTCTTCGTGATCGATACGCTTGTGTTCAACTTTCGCCAATATGTGTTGCGTATTCCTTGACTTTGGCCATACACTCTTGATGGCGTGTGTTCTCCTGCATCGTGTACAAATCAAGGGCTTCTCTAGCATGATCTTGAGAAATATCTAATAATCAAATATATATAGTGAGACAAATTCATTGAATAGTATGGCTCACTTATATCGATTCCGATTGATGTTCATCGTTGTCTCCAGTGCGATCCATTATATATATGGTAAGGTTAGCGAACACCTCAACGTCGGCTTCTGCCTTAGCTGTAAGACAAATGTATTTAATTATTAATTGAAACACTTAAAATACGCGAAAACTTACATTCTTTCAATTTGTTGGAGAAAAAATACAATTTGTTTTCCATATTTTGACAGTCTGTCACTCGACTTCTGTCAAAAGAAATTCACCACATTTTTTTTGTTTTGCTTTTTTTGTTGAAGCTCACACGGATTCTAAATTGACATAACACCGATAGGAAAACAAAATGGCGAATTCAAAAAAAAAAACTGAGGGGGCCAGCGGCAAGAGGATTGCGAGTTGGGGGTCTCAGTATTGTCTCTGGTTTTTTCCATTTTCTGGTAAATCCCATTGTAAAAAAATTCTGTATAGAATTTTAGAAAGTATTGATAATACAACACACACTTCAATTCAATTCCTTAGCGATATTCTTACCACGTCTGCTTCTTTCCAGATCGCACACCAGAATGCCGAAATATTACCCTTTCCCATAGACTTTCCGTTTGACACATCTCTTTCATTTTCTAAATTGCTACAGAATGCCCTTTATTTATGTGAAATACCACTTTTTGCACTTGTTTTTGTTAATTAATAATTTAGAGAGGTTTGTTAAAATATCAGTGAACATTTCAAAATACAATGTTACAAAATTTGCAAAAGCACATTATCTATAGAAATACGGGAACTGAAAATTTACAAAACAATTTAGATTCTTGCGTTCGATTGAATACGCAAAATCTGAAATCGGATCAAATTAAACTCCACATTATATTACCTTTTTGTTAGGAGTTTAATCATGTGTACTCGTTTTTACAAATTTACTTTCCGAGAATTATAAATATATTTTTTTTTTTTTTTAAATGAATAAAATTTCCATTTTTGATGTTCCTTAGTAACATCAACACTGTTCACTCTTATTAAACCACAGAATTCCCAATCATATTTTGATTTTGTACAAATACGGTGCAAAAAACCAAGTTGAAAACACCCACCAAGCGTAATAGAAATTTATGCAATGTTTGTGAATATTTTAAGGAATTCACTTTTGCCCTAGTGAAACTTGGGCTTAACTTGCATGGTATAAACCTATTTTTGGAACAACTCCCCAAGGTAGCTTCATGAATTTTGCTGTCAAAAATAGTTTTCATGTAAAAAATATAAAAAAAAAACCTGAAATGTGAATGGATAAATATTTTTTGGAGCATAAGATGGATAGAGAACAAGTAAAGCTATCTAAAAAACCATACTCAACATTTATATCCTTTGCATTTATTGTTATAAAGTCATTTACAAATTGTTTGTTATTGGAAAAGTTCCACTCGGCGGCCATTAATAACATGTTTTCACAGACAGGAGAAAAATGAGCGCGCGAGAGAGGGCTGTTATTCAAAATTTGCGGGGAAAATCGGGTAGGTGCACGGGAGTTGGCCCTCTAGTTTAGATCCTCTTTGCTCTTTGCTTGAAATGTCTCAACCTGGTCTCAACTTGAGCGAAAATGAAATAAGCGAACTATCATCAGTGGTCGAGTTTTGGCAAAAGCTGGAGGTCTTGAATGTGTCGCGCAACCAGCTGAAAGCTCTACCTTCATCAATTTTCAAGCTGATGAACCTACGCCTTCCGTATTTGATTGACAACAAACTGGATTTCGAAGGAATCCCATCCCTGATACATGAGTTTCAACCCGACTTTACCAATGCTCCAAAGAAAAGGGCTACTTCACCGTCGCCGAAAATTGATGACTTCTGCCAAGACGATTTAGCCGACGACGACATCATGATACTGGACAACGGCGAACAAGTATTCCTCTGGCTCGGTTCCATATGCAGTGAAGTCGAAATCAAATAAGCCTAGAAAACTGCACAAGTAAGTCACACAGCCGACGACAGAAACTCTTTCAGTTTACACAAATATGCATTTAATAACATATATTCCAGGTATTCAACACAACATCTATCGAACAACCAGAAAGTGCGCGCAAACTTTTCCTCACTCTGAAGAACAAGGAGTCGAAGCGCTTCACAAAATGTTTCCATGGCTGGAGTGTACATATGGCTCCACCAGAATAGAGTGCATATTCATTTCATCTTTCATATTTATAACACGTACTGATAGTTTTACATGTAACTTATTTTATATTCAATACATATATTAAAATGTTTTGGAATAACAACAAACTAAGATTACTGGTGTTGGCCTAATCGAAGACTTTGTAAATAGTCGTGACGCCCAGTTACTCCCTTGGCAGACCAGCAGCAGTGCATTTAGACGAATCTTTTCAATGTTGTTGTCACGATTCTCCCCGTCAACCTTGGCTTTAGTTCTCATCCGTGCTCGAGTAGTTTAAGACGGGTTTTCTCCTGCATTTCGATCTCGTGTTCGATGGTTTGCCGGTGCATTGCCTCTTGGAGTGTGACACTTTCCTCTTGCCTAGTAAGTGTTACCGTTTAAAGAATCAATTCACACAAGTTTTACTATATTCTTACTTTTTGAAATTGCCCTCCTGGATACGTTGCTGCTGCGACAATTGATCTTCATAGCGGCGCCTTGCCAATTGGTATTGATAGTGGGCACGATGCTGTTGTTGCTTGGTCTCTTCCTAGAAGTGGATAAAAATGGTTAGCAATTCTTCGTAAGGCTAATGTTAATTCAAATTCAACTTACAATCAGGGTCTTCCTACGCTCTTCGTGATCGATACCCTTGTGTTCAACTTTCGCCTGTTCAATATGGGTTTCGTATTCCTTGACTTTGGCCATACACTCTTGATTGCGTGTGTTCTCCTGCATCGTGGACAAATCAAGGGCTTCTCTAGGAGGATCTTGAATGGAAGCTTGCGATTTAACAAACCTTGAAGAAATATCTAATAATTAAATATATGTAGTGAGACAAATTCATTGAATAGTATGGCTTACTTATATCGATTCCGATTGATATTCTTCGTTGTCTCCAGTGCGATCCATTGCATATTGCATTGCATTAGCGAACACCTCAACGTCGGCTTCTTCCTTAGCTGTAAGACAAATATATTTAATTATTAATTTAAACACTTAAAATATGCGAAAACTTACATTTTCTCAATTTGTTGGAGGAAAAATACAATTTGTTTTCCATATTTTGACAGTTGTCACTCGACTTCTGCCAAAAGAAATTCACCACATTTTTTTTGTTTTGCTTTTTTTGTTGAAGCTCACACGGATTCTAAATTGACATAACACCGATAGGAAAACAAAATGGCGAATTTGAAAAAAAAAAAAACTGAGTGGGCCAGCGGCAAGAGGATTGCGAGTTGGGAGTCTCAGTATTGTCTCTGGTAAAAATGTCGGTTTTAATTTCATAACACCGAACAAAGCAATCTATTTCCTGTTTTTTTACATCTGTCTTCCATCACATAATGTGTATATGAGTAGTATAATAATAATTTATAAATACCAAGATTATTATCATTGCTGTTATTAGGTACAAATTAATAGTTCCTCCGTTAGTCCAAATATAATTTAAAATATAGTATACGTATTTGCATTTCTTGTTTCAAAGCCTACATTTATATTTTTTATTTATTTTGGTATTATAATGGAACAATAATGGTGAATGAGTACTTTGGTTGAATAGAAATACAAGAAAATGTACACCAAATTTGAGTTGAACTTCTCTTAAAAAAAACTGTACTTCTGAACACTATCACAGCTCACCACGGTTGAAATCTGACACTGACACTGACAACTAGTCTAACTTATCCGAACTGTTTTTTTTTTTTTTTTTGCGAAATTCGCTGCCAGGTACCGATTGCCTGTACAACTTGCCCAACTTGAAATCAAAGAGGATCTAAACTAGAGGGCCAACTGAGAGCAGAAACGGTACATTTGCCTACATTTGCCTACAAGCTACTTTTCCTGCATAGGAATTCCTAAGTATTAGTGCCTGTACAAATCAAAGGAGCGCCATTGCTGCCGCACGCATACTTAGGAAATCCTATGCAAGCAATTAATGTCAATCACGAGGCCATTTTGTAAGTGGGGGCGACTGTGTTCAACATTTTTGGTACCCTTTAGTTACACGGCGTTCACATCGCAGCTCAGTTTAAAAGTTCTTATAGTTTATGAAATTGTTGGAAAATGGAATTCCTGTAATAATTTAGTTTTAGCATAATTTTTTATATGTAAATGGTACGTTAATGCATACTTCCACAATAAAGTATTTAAGTATGCATTTGTTAAATTCGATAGTTTTTTCCAGAGACAATACTGAGACCCCCAACTCCGGCCGATTTTCCGTTACTTGCCTACAAGCTATATTACCATGGGCTTGTGACGTTTTTTTGCGCTAGTATTGATACATAGAAAATCGTATTGACAAATGTCACGAAACTTCAAAAATTCAGGGTCACCAACACACGCTCAAAAAAAGAGCACAACTTCCGCTGCTTCCAAACTGGCTTCCGGTGTGGGCAAAGTTGCTGGCGGCGTTCGTAAAATATTATCCGTTAAATTTGAAAATAATTTTTACAACTAAATTTTGTATGGACAGTGATTTATTTTAAGAATAATTGTATACTTTGTTGACAATATAAGAAAAATAAACAATTCTGAAGAATAATAAACAAATTTAAACATTTTTCGCGAACATTCTTAAGGCATTTAACATAAATCGAGTAGAATATGTTTATCACATACGTCGCTTAGTATACTTCTGGAGTTTAGTTATAATTTATAAATACCAAGATTAATATCGTTGCTGTTATTAAGTATAAATTAAGAGTTCCTCCGTTAGTCTAAACATAATTTAAAATAAAGTATACGTATGTGTATTTGTTTTATTTTTTTGTGTCTCGTATTTCCAAGTCTACATTTATATTACTTATAAGGCGTATGTTTTGGTATTATAATGGAACAATAATGGTGAATGAGTACTCTGGTTGAATAGAAATACAGAATGTTATGAAAAAATTAATATGAAAATGTACTGAGATAATATACTTATTCACCAAATTTGAGTTGAACTTCTCCTAAAAAAAGCTGTACTTCTGAACACAGTCACAGCTCACCACGGTTGAAATCTGACACTGACACTGACAACTAGTCTAACTTATCCGAACTGTTTTTTTTTTTCGCGAAATTCGCTGAAACGTCTCAACCTGGTCTCAACTTGAGCGATAATGAAATAAGCGAACTATCATCCGTGGCCGAGTTTTGGCAAAAGCTGGAGATCTTGAATGTGTCGCGCAACCAGCTGAAAGCTCTACCTTCATCAATCTTCAAGCTGATGAACCTACGCCGTCTGTATTTGATTGACAACAAACTGGATTCCCATCCCTTATACATGAGTTTCACCCGACTTTTACTATGTTCCAAAGAAAGGGGCTACTTCACCGTCGCTGAAAATTGCTCGGACTTCTGCTAAGACGATTTAGCAGACGACGACATCATGATACTGGACACCGGCGAACAAGTACTTCTCTGGCTCGGCTCTATACGCAGTGAAGCCAAAATCAAATTGGCCTAGAAAACCGCACAAGTAAGTCACACAGCCGACGACAGAAACTCTTTCAGTTTACACAAATATGCATTTACTAACATTTATTCCAGGTATTCAACACAACATCTATCAAACAACCAGAAAGTGTGCGCAAACTTTTCCTCACTCTGAAGAACAAGGAGTCGAAGCGCTTCACAAAATGTTTCCATGGCTGGAGTGCACACATGGCTCCACCAGAATAGAGTGCAAATTCGTTTCATCTTTCATATTTATAACACGTACTGATAGTTTTACATGTAACTTATTTTATATTCAATACATATAATAAAATGATTTGGAACAACAACAAACTACGATTACTGGTGTTGGCCTAATCGAAGACTTTGTAAATAGTTGTGACACCCAGTTGCTCCCTTGGCAGACCAGCAGCAGTGCCTTTAGACGAATCTTTTCTATATTTTTGTCACGATTCTCCCTGTCAACCTTGGCTTTAGTTCTCATCTCGTGCTCGAGTAGTTTAAGACGGTTTTTCTCCTTCATTTCGATCTCGTGTTCGATGGTTTGCCGGCGCATTGCCTCTTGGAGTGCGACACTTTCCTCTTGCCTAGTAAGTGTAACCGTTTAAAGAATCAATTCAGACAACTTTTACAATATTCTTACTTTTTGAAATTGTCCTCCTGGATACGTTGCTGCTGCGACAGTTGATCTTCATAGCGGCGCCTTGCGGATTGGTATTGATATTGGGCACGATGCTGTTGTTACTTGGTCTCTTCCTAGAAGTGGATACAAATGGTTAGCAATTCGTCGTCAGGTTCATGTTAATTCAAATCCAACTTACAATCAGGGTCTTCCTACGCTCTTCGTGATCGATACGCTTGTGTTCAACTTTCGCCAATATGTGTTGCGTATTCCTTGACTTTGGCCATACACTCTTGATGGCGTGTGTTCTCCTGCATCGTGTACAAATCAAGGGCTTCTCTAGCATGATCTTGAGAAATATCTAATAATCAAATATATATAGTGAGACAAATTCATTGAATAGTATGGCTCACTTATATCGATTCCGATTGATGTTCATCGTTGTCTCCAGTGCGATCCATTATATATATGGTAAGGTTAGCGAACACCTCAACGTCGGCTTCTTCCTTAGCTGTAAGACAAATGTATTTAATTATTAATTGAAACACTTAAAATACGCGAAAACTTACATTCTTTCAATTTGTTGGAGAAAAAATACAATTTGTTTTCCATATTTTGACAGTCTGTCACTCGACTTCTGTCAAAAGAAATTCACCACATTTTTTTTGTTTTGCTTTTTTTGTTGAAGCTCACACGGATTCTAAATTGACATAACACCGATAGGAAAACAAAATGGCGAATTCAAAAAAAAACTGAGGGGGCCAGCGGCAAGAGGATTGCGAGTTGGGGGTCTCAGTATTGTCTCTGCTGACAACTAGTCTAACTTATCCCAACTTTTTTTTTTCGCGAAATTCGCTGTCAGGTACCGATTGCCTGCACAACTTGCCCAACTTGAATCATGAGTTTCACCCGACTTTTCCTATGCTCCAAAGAAAAGGGCTACTTCACCGTCGTCTAAAATTGCTCCGACTTCTGCCAAGACGATTTAACAGACGACGACATCATGATACTGGACAGCGGAGAACAAGTATTCTTCTGGCTCGGCTCCATATGCAGTGAAGTCGAAATTAAATTGGCCTAGAAAACCGCACAAGTAAGTAACACAGCCGACGACAGAAACTCTTTCAGTTTACACAAATATGCATTTATTAACTTTTATTCCAGGTATTCAACACAACATCTATCAAATAACCAGAAAATGCGCGCAAACTTTTCCTCACTCTGAAGAAAAAGGAGTCGAAGCGTCCCACAAAAAGTTTCCATGGCTGGAGTGCACACAAGGCTCCACCAGAACAGAGTGCAGATTCGTTTCATCGTTCATATTGTGGCGTGGAATGAATTGTGGTGAAATGAAAACAAACTAAAATGGTGAAATGAAAACAACCCCCATTAGTCACCAAACAAGTTCCACTTCCAATTGGAAATTGGAATCTGTCAATTCCCCACTAAACTAAATGGGAATTTATCAATTGCTGAAAAGGGGAAAAAGTATGTCAGCCAATTGTATAACCAATTGGAGTTAGCTAGAAAGTTCTCGAAGAGATGGCAGAGCAGATATAAAAGGAGAGGTTGTAGAATAGGGCGACAGTTGATTTTTATCAGTGATTGGTTAAAGTTCGAGATAGTAATCGGTTTTGAAGATAAATAAGTGCAGAGTAATAGAGTGAAATAAGTGATTGGTTTGAATCGTTGAAGAATTGTTTAAGTAATATTGTTCTGGTACTTAATAAGTGAATAATCTATAAAAGTGTAATAAAAGTGATTATACTAGAAAAGTTGAACAGAATAGTGTTTTATCTTTTCGAATCCCAGCCCAAATGTAACATTGGTGTCAGAAGTGGGATAAAACTTATTCTGTGTTAAAGCGTGTGTGATAAAGAAATATTAAAAAAAAAAAAAAAAAAAAAAAAAAAAAATTCAAGTGAATTTGTGAATTTCGAAATTACAAGAGACAAAAAAAATGGGTCGTGTATTGCTACAACTAAGCATACCCCAATTAAAAAGTGAATTAGAAAAGAGGAATATCTCTACAGCTGGAGGGAAAAGTGACCTCATACTTCGTCTGCAGGAGGCTCTCGAAAATGAGGGAGAAAATCCAAAGACCATGCTTTTCGACGTGGCAGAAGAACAAGTAAGTACAGGCGTTGATATTAGCGCTATGATGGAATTACTTCTTGCCAAGATGGAAGAACAGAAGAATTCTCTGGAAGAACAGAAGAATTCTATGGAATTGAAGTTCGCAGAACAGAAGAATTCTATGGAATCGAAGTTCGCAGAACAAAAGAATTCTCTAGAAGAACAGAAGAATTCTATGGAATCGAAGTTCGCAGAACAGAAGAATTCTCTAGAAGAACAGAAGAATTCTCTTGAAGAACAGAAAAATTCCATTACCGCCGCACAAAAAGATGCCGTGGAAGAGTTTAAGAATGTTCTAGATGTAAAAATCGTCGCAATTGATGAGAAATTAAACAAACATGAAACCAAGTTTGAGGAAATTAATGAATCTCTTCATAGACACGAAACAAACATCGAGAACATAGCTAAAGAGCTCGGCACGAACATCGAGAACATAGCTAAAGAGCTCGAAAAAGTCAAGAAACAGAAAGCTCGGGAATATTCTACTGACTGCCCAAAAAGGAAGGAGATGCAACCACCCGTTTTTGATGGTCAAACATCATGGCCGATCTATAAGAGACAGTTCGAAGCAGCTGCAATGACCAATGGATGGGACGACGAGGAAAAGTCGATTGCATTAACGCTCGCATTACGAGGTACAGCTGCAGAATTGCTTCAAACTATCTCAGAAGAAAAACAACGCAACTATGATGCTTTGGTTAAGGCTATTGAGATGCGGTTTGGCGACGACCATATGCAGCAAGTGTATAGAGTGCAACTGCGCAGTAGATTCCAGAAGAGGGGAGAAACACTCCAGCAGCTGCAAGCGGATATAGAACGACTAGCGCACTTGTCATATCCCAATGCCGGCGAAGATGTCATCAACGAAATGGCTATTGAGGCATTTACACAAGCCATAGAGGACAGACAGCTACAGATGGCTCTACGAATGGCTGGAAAGAGAACTCTTCCTGAGGCACTGGCATTTGCATTAACTATGAAAGCTGCTGACCAGGCATCTCAAGGATTCCACCGCGTAAGAGAAATAACATCCGTCGAATGTACATGCCAGAGAACAGAGGTAGAAGACCGGAACAGTGCTCGCAGGGGACCGATCCGTTGCTGGAACTGCAACAAAATTGGACATCTGCAACGACAGTGCAGAGCTGAACGTAGACAGGGTAGTTGTCCACATTGCAGAACAAGAAGTCGTCACGTGGAGGCATCTGAACAATCGGCGGATGGAACCTCACAAAGCCATCAGTCGGGAAACGAGTAAGAACCAACTTCGCGGGGCAGAAGCTGGTTTCTGGAATCGACGCCCCCAGGACCACAATTCAAGTATCCCAGACCAAACGATGTAATAGGAGCCTGACAGTGGAAGCCCATATCGGCCAGAAAAAGTATGTGGCCACAATCGATACAGGTGCCACCGCTTCCATAATAAGAAGGGACATCGTTCGCCAATCATGGCTGCACAACACCGGCAGCTACTGTCTGAAAACAGCAACTGGAGCAACGGCAAAGGTGTATGGTGAGGTACTCTTGACGATAAATCTAGCAGGAATAGTCTTCTCCCATACATTCTTAGTGGCCGATATATGTGACGAATGCATCATTGGAATCGACTTTATGAAGACGCATGATGTAGTACTCGACATCGGTTTGCAAGTTCTAAAGTACAGAAACGTCGAGATTCCAATGGTTTACGGGAACGAGAACGTCGCAGCTCTAAGAACAGTTGTAAGTGAGGACACAATTTTACCACCTTCGTCAGAGACACTTATTTGGACAACGCTTGTAATAGGCCTAAAGGTGGAATGTAGAGGGCGCTGGGAGCGAATGTAAGGCAGGAAGCAAGGATGTGGATGGGACTTTAGGATGGGAACGAAACAGATGGGGAATGAGGGTCGAGAGCGAGGAGCGCGGCATGCTGGCGAAGCACGGCTAAGCTCGCCGAATGGGGTGGTTCTTGTCCCCGCTACACGACGAAGCCTACAACAAAACATAAAACATGCCGAGTAAATCTAAACATTCTCTATTTACAACGGACGGACTGGTCTTACCACACTGAGGGCGCTGCGGTGTTGTTCAGCAATGGCCTTCTCCCTCCCCACCATGGAAATCCGGCGGCCATTTTGGGATTTCCCCAAAGAGCAAACTATGTCATCAGTCATCTCATCGTCGGCAAGGTAGATCTGATGCCCCCCTAGGCACCCCCTGAAAATTCAAAATTTACCACGACATCCGGCACTATAGTGCTTCAGAAAAGACGCAAACCGAATTCATCAACAAAGCGTGATTTATTCAGGAGACAAAAAGAAAATATTTCAAATTATAAAGAGAAAGTATATACAATACATATAAATCAATAAATAAATACATTGAAATCATAAAAAAAAAATTAAGAAATTTTTGCTAAAATCCTAAAAATTATGAACTAATTACGCTATAAGAATAATGAACAAAAAAAAGGTAAACAACAAAAAAAAATGAAATGAAACTAAGTTTCCTTAGTCGATCCTACCAGCATGTGCAATTTTCAAGCACCCAAGTAAATTCTATTGATACCCTACCTAAAATGAGCTCTTCTTAGGGGGTTTTACTGTCCTTTGTGACAGCTATTTAGCGAAAGAAGCACAAAAAAAAATTGAAGTAACAACTCGGAACGACCTGGAGACAAAATTTCTTACAAACAAAGTGACAAGGATACAAAAAAAATATAAAAAAAAAGCATAAATCACGCTTACTAACACTAACTTAATTAGATAACAGGAACATATGAAGCGTATGAAAGGAATCAACTTCGGCGATGTATCTTGCTATAATTTTTACGCTTTGCGCTTAAAACAGCCAAGATTATTTTTATATTTTTATGACTTTCGTGCCAGGAAGACGATTTGAATTATGGTTGCAGCGTTATTGTTGGCGATCCTTCATAGCCTGGGGTCAAATGCTCAAGGGCATAATTAATAAGGCCGTTAATTTTAATGGCGATTGGCACTGTGGACCTGAGGTCAGATGTTGAAGGACAAATGTTGGTAATTGTTCCAATTTGCTCGAGTGGTAATAAGTCCGACCCAATTGGTATCGCATTAACGATTGTGTTTTTTTTTTGTTTTTTTTTATGGCACTTAGGAAAGTATTGCACTCAAGAAAATATGGCACTCAGGAAAGTATGGCACTCAGGAAAGTATGGCACTCAGGAAAGTATGGCACTCAGGAAAGTATGGCACTCAGGAAAGTATGGCACTCAGGAAAGTATGTGGCGATCACGGCTCCTTTGTTTAACTAGTCCGTGACCGCCTTGGTGAATTTCGTTGATTTATCGCACTAGCCTGTTTCGAAAGGCAGACTTTCATTATGACAAACAAAACACAAAACAAATTTCCTTACCGGATTCCTTCGTCTTTAAAATAAACTAGTTTAATTTTTTTAAATTTTTCTTAGGACTTAACGTTCACTATTCAAACTATATAAATCACTTATATTACTAACAGCACTGTCACTGTACTCTTGTACTGTACTGTGTGGCGGTTGGGTATACAGTGTCTTTAATAGTGTAATATAAGAATCGGTACCGCTTCACTCATCATATAGTTCCTCCAGCTCTCCATGCAGTCTATTAAGATAAGCCGCTAGAGAGTAATTTCGGTCTGTCTCTACTGTTCTAAGCCTCTCCTGCTCATATTCTCTTAGCATTATACTACCTGAAGTAACCTCGACTTGGCATCACTTTTATTTAATTTCCCTTAAGGGTAATTAAGGGAATTTTTGGGATATTAGTAACAGAATGGCATTTCTCCTGTCATCCAAAAAAATCAAAACAAATCGGACAAAACGAAAGACGACGAGAGGAAGAAAAATTGGGTGGTGTTTATTTAAATAACTCATAATATTTTATTAATTGTAAATTTTTCTATCCGCAGGTGAATGCAACAAATCTCTGGGCTTGGCGGAGTAACATGCTCAACAGGAACAGAGAAAAAGATACCTGCATAAAAAGGCCAACGTGGTGAAGAATCCCACTATATGACAGCCGGGCAAAAACATTCAAAGAAGGTATACCAGTGCATTGAACTTTCCTTCAAATCAGCTGGTCAGTATAAAAGGACAAAAGGTGTGCTTCTGCAACGCAAAATACTTAGCTTAACTCTGTGAACAAAAGGTGGACATAATCTAATAATAAGTGAGCTTCATATAAATTAATGGAAAATACCTAAACTATCGAAAAAGTGTAAACAATAACAACCATTACAATACCAGCGAATTAGTGCAAGTGTACGTGGGAGTGTGTTTTAAGATGTCCCAGATGCTTCATTGAATACTTAAAATAATAATAAATTAACACTAAAATACATAAATGGACAATAAGCAGATAAATAAGTAAAGGTGTAAACAACACAATAACAATTTTGCACGAAGGAAACATTCATATCACAGTGCTGATGAACATGAATATCACAGTGCGGTTTTGTTTAGTTTGTTATTACAAAATAAGATAGGTACTTAAACTAATAATAAATTAACATGCAACTTAATGGACGTATAGAATATAAGCAATAAATAAAATAAATAAATAAATCTAAGAACTAATTAAATAAATAAACATACATATCACAGTGCCAGAGGACGTTTACATATGTGAATACTTAATCCTAAAGAAATAAACAAAGATTGATTACATAAAGTACAATATCAGGTTGATTGTGGTACATAATAAATAAACTAGATAAAAGAATATATTTAAATAAAAGTAACAAAGTGAGTATACAATATAGATTTACATTAAGTAACACGCCAACAGTAATCATAATAATACGCAGATTCAATTCAATTTCAATTCTAACTAAATAAACAAAATAAATAGTAATGACCATTATGGACCGAATAGACATTGAAATATAAAATTATAAAAGGCATACATAGTACGTTGCGATTCACTTTATTGCTTTATATCCTTCGCGTGAAAAATACCAATTTTCTTCCCAGAAAGATTCTCTAGTTCGTACATGTTCTGCCCGATTAATTTAACAATTCGACATTTGACATACTTCGGGCACAGTTTGGCTGATAAGTATTTTGAGGAATCGCTAAGGATAAAATTCCTTCTGAACACCTCTTGCCCTGGTAGAAAGCGAATGTTACGAGTTCGCACATTGTATATTTTTGCACTTTTTTCATTTGCCTTTAGTATATTTTGTTTTATTTTATCATGAAACATGTTTGAGGAAATTAATGAATCTCTTCATAGACACGAAACAAACATCGAGAACATAGCTAAAGAGCTCGGCACGAACATCGAGAACATAGCTAAAGAGCTCGAAAAAGTCAAGAAACAGAAAGCTCGGGAATATTCTACTGACTGCCCAAAAAGGAAGGAGATGCAACCACCCGTTTTTGATGGTCAAACATCATGGCCGATCTATAAGAGACAGTTCGAAGCAGCTGCAATGACCAATGGATGGGACGACGAGGAAAAGTCGATTGCATTAACGCTCGCATTACGAGGTACAGCTGCAGAATTGCTTCAAACTATCTCAGAAGAAAAACAACGCAACTATGATGCTTTGGTTAAGGCTATTGAGATGCGGTTTGGCGACGACCATATGCAGCAAGTGTATAGAGTGCAACTGCGCAGTAGATTCCAGAAGAGGGGAGAAACACTCCAGCAGCTGCAAGCGGATATAGAACGACTAGCGCACTTGTCATATACCAATGCCGGCGAAGATGTCATCAACGAAATGGCTATTGAGGCATTTACACAAGCCATAGAGGACAGACAGCTACAGATGGCTCTACGAATGGCTGGAAAGAGAACTCTTCCTGAGGCACTGGCATTTGCATTAACTATGAAAGCTGCTGACCAGGCATCTCAAGGATTCCACCGCGTAAGAGAAATAACATCCGTCGAATGTACATGCCAGAGAACAGAGGTAGAAGACCGGAACAGTGCTCGCAGGGGACCGATCCGTTGCTGGAACTGCAACAAAATTGGACATCTGCAACGACAGTGCAGAGCTGAACGTAGACAGGGTAGTTGTCCACATTGCAGAACAAGAAGTCGTCACGTGGAGGCATCTGAACAATCGGCGGATGGAACCTCACAAAGCCATCAGTCGGGAAACGAGTAAGAACCAACTTCGCGGGGCAGAAGCTGGTTTCTGGAATCGACGCCCCCAGGACCACAATTCAAGTATCCCAGACCAAACGATGTAATAGGAGCCTGACAGTGGAAGCCCATATCGGCCAGAAAAAGTATGTGGCCACAATCGATACAGGTGCCACCGCTTCCATAATAAGAAGGGACATCGTTCGCCAATCATGGCTGCACAACACCGGCAGCTACTGTCTGAAAACAGCAACTGGAGCAACGGCAAAGGTGTATGGTGAGGTACTCTTGACGATAAATCTAGCAGGAATAGTCTTCTCCCATACATTCTTAGTGGCCGATATATGTGACGAATGCATCATTGGAATCGACTTTATGAAGACGCATGATGTAGTACTCGACATCGGTTTGCAAGTTCTAAAGTACAGAAACGTCGAGATTCCAATGGTTTACGGGAACGAGAACGTCGCAGCTCTAAGAACAGTTGTAAGTGAGGACACAATTTTACCACCTTCGTCAGAGACACTTATTTGGACAACGCTTGTAATAGGCCTAAAGGTGGAATGTAGAGGGCGCTGGGAGCGAATGTAAGGCAGGAAGCAAGGATGTGGATGGGACTTTAGGATGGGAACGAAACAGATGGGGAATGAGGGTCGAGAGCGAGGAGCGCGGCATGCTGGCGAAGCACGGCTAAGCTCGCCGAATGGGGTGGTTCTTGTCCCCGCTACACGACGAAGCCTACAACAAAACATAAAACATGCCGAGTAAATCTAAACATTCTCTATTTACAACGGACGGACTGGTCTTACCACACTGAGGGCGCTGCGGTGTTGTTCAGCAATGGCCTTCTCCCTCCCCACCATGGAAATCCGGCGGCCATTTTGGGATTTCCCCAAAGAGCAAACTATGTCATCAGTCATCTCATCGTCGGCAAGGTAGATCTGATGCCCCCCTAGGCACCCCCTGAAAATTCAAAATTTACCACGACATCCGGCACTATAGTGCTTCAGAAAAGACGCAAACCGAATTCATCAACAAAGCGTGATTTATTCAGGAGACAAAAAGAAAATATTTCAAATTATAAAGAGAAAGTATATACAATACATATAAATCAATAAATAAATACATTGAAATCATAAAAAAAAAATTAAGAAATTTTTGCTAAAATCCTAAAAATTATGAACTAATTACGCTATAAGAATAATGAACAAAAAAAAGGTAAACAACAAAAAAAAATGAAATGAAACTAAGTTTCCTTAGTCGATCCTACCAGCATGTGCAATTTTCAAGCACCCAAGTAAATTCTATTGATACCCTACCTAAAATGAGCTCTTCTTAGGGGGTTTTACTGTCCTTTGTGACAGCTATTTAGCGAAAGAAGCACAAAAAAAAATTGAAGTAACAACTCGGAACGACCTGGAGACAAAATTTCTTACAAACAAAGTGACAAGGATACAAAAAAAATATAAAAAAAAAGCATAAATCACGCTTACTAACACTAACTTAATTAGATAACAGGAACATATGAAGCGTATGAAAGGAATCAACTTCGGCGATGTATCTTGCTATAATTTTTACGCTTTGCGCTTAAAACAGCCAAGATTATTTTTATATTTTTATGACTTTCGTGCCAGGAAGACGATTTGAATTATGGTTGCAGCGTTATTGTTGGCGATCCTTCATAGCCTGGGGTCAAATGCTCAAGGGCATAATTAATAAGGCCGTTAATTTTAATGGCGATTGGCACTGTGGACCTGAGGTCAGATGTTGAAGGACAAATGTTGGTAATTGTTCCAATTTGCTCGAGTGGTAATAAGTCCGACCCAATTGGTATCGCATTAACGATTGTGTTTTTTTTTTTGTTTTTTTTATGGCACTTAGGAAAGTATTGCACTCAAGAAAATATGGCACTCAGGAAAGTATGGCACTCAGGAAAGTATGGCACTCAGGAAAGTATGGCACTCAGGAAAGTATGGCACTCAGGAAAGTATGGCACTCAGGAAAGTATGGCACTCAGGAAAGTATGTGGCGATCACGGCTCCTTTGTTTAACTAGTCCGTGACCGCCTTGGTGAATTTCGTTGATTTATCGCACTAGCCTGTTTCGAAAGGCAGACTTTCATTATGACAAACAAAACACAAAACAAATTTCTAAGGATAAAATTCCTTCTGAACACCTCTTGCCCTGGTAGAAAGCGAATGTTACGAGTTCGCACATTGTATATTTTTGCACTTTTTTCATTTGCCTTTAGTATATTTTGTTTTATTTTATCACGTAGGCACTGCAAACGCGTTTGTCTGGAGAGGGTCAACAGTTCGCCGTCTTCGACTGCATTTAGTCTTTCTGCTAGTTCATAGCAACTTCCATGTGTCATCATATTTGTTCCAAAAAGGGCGAAATATGGTGACACACCGATGGAGCTATGGACAGAAGTTCTCAAAGCGCAGGCTATGTCGCTGAGATGAAGATCCCAGTTGCGTTGATCTTCTTTGAGGTAAGACCTTATGGCTGCTAAAAGAGTTCTGTTGACTCTCTCCGACGCATTCGATTGTGGTGAATAATTTGCAGTTTTTAAGTGCCGCACTCCGAAAATTGACAAAAGGTTTTGGAAGTCTTTTGACAGAAACTGTTTCCCATTATCGGAGTGTATTATTTTCGGAACACCAAACATATTAAATACTTCATCTTTCAGAAATCGGACAACACTTGAAGAATTTGCGCTTCTCAGAGGTTTCAGCAAAACATACTTGGACAGATGGTCGAGCACTACGAAGACATAGGAGTTACCCGACTTGGACCTCGGGTATGGACCCAAGAAATCAATGTACAATTTCTGAAATGGACGGTCTGTACAAAACGTGGAAGACATCGGAGGACGTTGCACAAGGTTTGACGGCTTGCACTGTTTACAAATATCACAATCGGACACGTATCGACGAATTTGAACAGTCATGTCTGGCCAGTAGAAATATTGGCGAACCCTGTGCAAAGTTTTTGCGATGCCACCATGGGAAGCTTTTGGAGGGTTGTGTGCCCGAGAAACCAGGTCTTCGGTGAGACCCGACGGAATCCATAACCTCCAGGTATGTTCAACCGTGGAGTCGTCTCCCGTAGGTGGCAGCGATCTCTTATATACGAAGTTTTCCTCTACTTTCAGATCCGGCAGTTCCTCTTGATTATCTTTGATGGTCTTGATCAAATCAAGATACTCATCTGACTCAAACTCCTTGGAATTGAGGTCAATGAGTGGAGCAATTTCCTCAATGTCCAAGCTATCAACATAAGCCCGTGATAAAGTGTCCGGCACTACATTCAATGAGCCCTTTCTATGCTCTATCTCAAAATTGAAAGCCTGGAGCTTAAGGCTCCATCTCGCCAATCTACCGCTCAAATCTTTGAGCGCCATCAGCCATTTTAGACTTGAATGGTCTGTAATTATGGTGAATGCCATTCCTTCAACGTAGGGACGGAATTTTTGAACAGCCATCACAGCAGCCAGGCATTCTTTTTCCGTAACGCTATAGTTCTTCTGACAACTGTTTAGCTTTTGGGAGAAGTATGCTATGGGGGATTCTTCTTTGGCTTCATTTATCTGAAATAGGACCGCACCTATTCCCAGATCTGAGGCATCACATTGGATAAAGAATCTTCTGGTAAAATCTGGATGGGTGAGTACTGGAGCTGTCGTCAATGCGCTCTTTAATCGATCAAATGCTTCCAGAGCCTCTTCAGTCATTTTAAATTTTTCATTTCTCTTTTTTAGAGTGTCGGTTAATGGAGCAGTCAGGCTGGAAAAGTCCCTGATGAACCGTCGGTACCACCCAGCGAGGCCAAGTAACCTGCGTACCTGTTTTGCGTTCTTCGGAATCGGGAAATCAACGATCGCTTCAACCTTAGCGGGATCGGTCTTGAGCATCCCACCACCAACTATAAAACCCAAGTATTTGAGCTCTTTGAAGCAGAACTTCGACTTGCTCAAGTTGATGGTGAGGTTAGCCTTCCGCAGGCACTGAGCGACCTCCTCAAGCAACGCGAGATGGGTCTCGAAATCGGGAGCAATGATAAGCAAGTCATCGAGGTACACGAAGACACGATCTTTCAACCGGGAAGGAATAACCTTATCCATAAGTCGGCACATCCTTTGGGCCGCATTACACAGCCCAAAAGGCATGACCTTGAATTGGTATAAGGGTCTTCCAGGAACCGTAAAAGCAGTCTTCTCCCTACTCCGTCTCTCCAGCGGTATTTGCCAAAAGGCATCCTTTAAATCGACACTGCTGATAAAATAAGTGTCTTGAAGTCGGCTGAGAAGTCCGTCTATATGGGGGAGAGGGTAAGCGTCCTTCTTAGTTAAATCGTTCACCCTACGAGAATCCAGGCAAAGTCGGTTTTTGCCTGGCTTCCGTATGAGGACAACGGGCGAACACCAAGGACTCTCGCTCTCCTCAATAACGCCGAGACTTATCATCCTGTCGATTTCATTATACAAAAGTGACTGTATCGCTGGAGAAACGGGGTAGTGACGCTGCTTTACAGGCTCCGACTCTCCGGTATCGATGACGTGCTCTTCTAAAGATGTTTTTCCGAGCCCATGCTGGGTGTAACAGAGGAACTTCGACCTGACTGCTTCCAACCTAGACTGCTGTTCAAAAGACAATCGGTGAGTATCTGTATCATTTGAAATATTTGAAATTGAGGTTGAGCTTATTATATTAGGTGCTATCTGGAACGACTTCCAAAAGTCCACACCCAAGTAAAGTTCTTGGTCCAAACTAGGGACCAAGTAAAATGTTATTATCTGACTGTGACCTTTGTAAACCACTGGAGCCAGAATTTTACCATCAATGGATTGATTTCTACCATCTGCAGTTTTGACCTCGGATCTAAAATAATAAATGGGTAAGTTGATCGTTTTAACAAATTCTAAGCAGCCTTTACCTAATATGCTTATACTGGCACCACTATCTAGTAGTCCAAAAACTTCTTTCCCTGCAATGTTAATCTTGGCATATGGTCTTGGGTCTGTTGAAGTATCTACTACCGTTGATGAGATGTTCTTCCTTACTTCTTTTCTCAATTGGTATCTCTTTCTAGTATTTAAGATTCTTTGGGACACTCTTTTGATATTAACATTAAAAATTCTATCTCTAATCCTATTATATTCATTAAGTCTAACGTGAAGTGGTCTTATAACAAATTGTTTCCTACTTGTATCCTCTGATTCAGCTTTTTCGTCTCTTGACAATAATTTAATTTGCCTTAGAGGTGTTTCATCAACCGGAAGTGCTACTTCTGCTTGGGTGCTTATTTCTCGGGGAACTGAGTTGAACGCGACTCCCCCGATGACATCACGTTCTTCACCCTGTTTTCCGGATTACATTTCCTACAGTTAGGAGTTATTACCCCCTCTTTTCCACACCTATAGCAGAAAATGCTGCGCGTTGTTGATGGACAATCCATGAATGTATGTCCCTCAGCCTTGCAGTTCCAACAAGTTAGCGCTCTTGGTTCTGCGAATTTGCTATAGACTTTAGGGCGGGCACCAGCATACTGTATCGCCGCAACTTGCTCATCCCCATCATAAGCAGCTTCTTCGACATATTCTATCTCATGCGTTACATATTTAGCTGGATGCCTATGATGTTTGGGTACATCCCTCACTGGAAAAGCGTTTTCAGCCTCCTTGCATGCATGTCTCAGTTGATCCATGGAGAATATCGACATGGGAAAGATCAACTTGCCTATTTTATCGTTTAGGTTTCTCTTTGCTATCCTGATCAACTCAGCCTCCGGTATTTGTACCCGCAATTGTGATCTGAGTTTCGAGATTGTAGCGAAGAACTCGTCACACGACTCCCAGATACTTTGCCTACGATCCATTATATCACGGATAATCTCAAAGTCCGATTTTGTATTACGGAACTGACGGATCAATGACTCGCGAAGAATTGGCCACTCAGCGCGGCAACTCGTTCTCTGAAATTGCCAATACCATTCGTAGGCTGTACCGGAGAGTAGCAGATGAAAATCTCGCAAAATCTCAGACCAGGAACACTCATATTGGCCTTGGAGAGTTTCCAGCCGAAAAATGAAATCTTCCACTGTTAGCGCCTCTGGGTTCCCGTCGAAACATATACCCCATTTATCAATTTTAATCGGACCTCGTGCGTTTAATTGGGGATTTGCATTGGGAGCGTACAGTGGAGGACTTGGGTACAAACCCGGAGTGAAATTTTGGGAGTTCACTTGATGTTGCTGGTTATTCTGTCGATGAGAATGGTTATTTCTCCTAGGGTTTTGAGAATTAGAGGGGATGAATGGTCTGGATTCCGCATTAGACTGCGATATTAAAGGGGCATGTTGTTGCTGTGGTTGCCGAACCTGGCTTTGAAAGGTGGCTTGCATTGCTACCGGCACAACCGTTTCTGCATGTGGTGTGGGTGTACAATTAAATTGACCTAAATCTTTTCTTAATTCTGACATACTATTTTTCATTTCTATTTTCAGATTAGCCGAGATCTCATTTCTGAGAGAAGTTTGACATGCGGCGAACGCGTTAGCTACTGCCAGATTTATAGCGGATGTTAAAGCAGGTGATATGAGGTAAGTTCCTTTGTCACCATTTTGGACATCGTTTACTTCATTATTATTTAAATTGTTTTCTGATTCTCTCATATCGACTATAGTTTCGAGACTATGGTCCTGAGCTTCAATGCTAGCTGCACCCATTTGACTTAGGCTACTAAAAGACGGAGCAGGTAGAGATTCTGAAGAGCTACTCCGATCAGACGGTACTATGGCTGGAGGAGGAAAAGCGAACTGCCGTACCGACGCTGTTTGTGCAGTGGAATCAGCAGGAGGGCTGTGCTGAACTTTCGGCATTGTACCAAATTTAATTTGATTTTGTTGTGCAGTAACGGAACGAGTGAGTATTCTATTTTCATCAAAACTACTACTTCTTCTTTTCTTTTGATTGTCCTTTTTCCTATCTCTTTCAGATGAACTCATTTCAAAACTAATGATGACAAAAGACGACAAAAAGGGCAGCAAAGACGATATATATAAAAAAATTTGTTAGGCAATAATTAAGGTTTTATCAAGCTTTTTAGGTTAAGAATACTAATGGAAATTTGATTTAGCTAAAGTTAACTTAATAAAAAGGTAGTGTACCATGAAAGATATAAATAGAATGTTTAAGTATTGGTCTACTGAAACAAAAAAAAATAAAAAAAAATAGTTGATAAAATAATATGGTTGTATTTGGATTGAACTGATGTGTGTATGTATATATATATTAGGGGTGCTTCGGGTTGCGATCTTCGACGATATGAAGGGGTTTTGCTCGTTAAACCGATGACAATAGCTGATATAAACGACTGCGGACGGACGATGTTGTTATTGATCCCTCAGTGTGATAAAGGTTCAAACATATATAGACTAGGACGCACAAACTGCATATCTTCACATCCCCGCAATTCCAAACATGCCAAAGGACATTTGTTGGAAGACATGGGATGTTCCAATATACAAACATGAAAGAGAGGTAATTAAAAAAAAACGAGACAGTGCTACATGTTACAACAAAAACAACATCAAACAGGGCCACTGTACTCGTGAAACTACGACGAAACAAATATGAAAAGAAATTTTAAATTTTGGACAGGAAAGTAAAATTCACATTTACAAGTAAAGAGTAGAAAGACAAAACAAAAACATAAAAACAGATGCCAATTGTTGTTGTTGTCATCATCAATGCAATCCGTCGCAATTCAAAATGGCATGTTGAAGAACTATCCAATTAAAGACTTACGGGTCCTTTGATGATGGCAATAAGAACAACTGTGGACAGAACACTAGGAAGAACATTGGACAACAAAAAAAAACGTTGGGCGCCATTTGTAATAGGCCTAAAGGTGGAATGTAGAGGGCGCTGGGAGCGAATGTAAGGCAGGAAGCAAGGATGTGGATGGGACTTTAGGATGGGAACGAAACAGATGGGGAATGAGGGTCGAGAGCGAGGAGCGCAGCATGCTGGCGAAGCACGGCTAAGCTCGCCGAATGGGGTGGTTCTTGTCCCCGCTACACGACGAAGCCTACAACAAAACATAAAACATGCCGAGTAAATCTAAACATTCTCTATTTACAACGGACGGACTGGTCTTACCACACTGAGGGCGCTGCGGTGTTGTTCAGCAATGGCCTTCTCCCTCCCCACCATGGAAATCCGGCGGCCATTTTGGGATTTCCCCAAAGAGCAAACTATGTCATCAGTCATCTCATCGTCGGCAAGGTAGATCTGATGCCCCCCTAGGCACCCCCTGAAAATTCAAAATTTACCACGACATCCGGCACTATAGTGCTTCAGAAAAGACGCAAACCGAATTCATCAACAAAGCGTGATTTATTCAGGAGACAAAAAGAAAATATTTCAAATTATAAAGAGAAAGTATATACAATACATATAAATCAATAAATAAATACATTGAAATCATAAAAAAAAAATTAAGAAATTTTTGCTAAAATCCTAAAAATTATGAACTAATTACGCTATAAGAATAATGAACAAAAAAAAGGTAAACAACAAAAAAAAATGAAATGAAACTAAGTTTCCTTAGTCGATCCTACCAGCATGTGCAATTTTCAAGCACCCAAGTAAATTCTATTGATACCCTACCTAAAATGAGCTCTTCTTAGGGGGTTTTACTGTCCTTTGTGACAGCTATTTAGCGAAAGAAGCACAAAAAAAAATTGAAGTAACAACTCGGAACGACCTGGAGACAAAATTTCTTACAAACAAAGTGACAAGGATACAAAAAAAATATAAAAAAAAAGCATAAATCACGCTTACTAACACTAACTTAATTAGATAACAGGAACATATGAAGCGTATGAAAGGAATCAACTTCGGCGATGTATCTTGCTATAATTTTTACGCTTTGCGCTTAAAACAGCCAAGATTATTTTTATATTTTTATGACTTTCGTGCCAGGAAGACGATTTGAATTATGGTTGCAGCGTTATTGTTGGCGATCCTTCATAGCCTGGGGTCAAATGCTCAAGGGCATAATTAATAAGGCCGTTAATTTTAATGGCGATTGGCACTGTGGACCTGAGGTCAGATGTTGAAGGACAAATGTTGGTAATTGTTCCAATTTGCTCGAGTGGTAATAAGTCCGACCCAATTGGTATCGCATTAACGATTGTGTTTTTTTTTTGTTTTTTTTATGGCACTTAGGAAAGTATTGCACTCAAGAAAATATGGCACTCAGGAAAGTATGGCACTCAGGAAAGTATGGCACTCAGGAAAGTATGGCACTCAGGAAAGTATGGCACTCAGGAAAGTATGGCACTCAGGAAAGTATGTGGCGATCACGGCTCCTTTGTTTAACTAGTCCGTGACCGCCTTGGTGAATTTCGTTGATTTATCGCACTAGCCTGTTTCGAAAGGCAGACTTTCATTATGACAAACAAAACACAAAACAAATTTCCTTACCGGATTCCTTCGTCTTTAAAATAAACTAGTTTAATTTTTTTAAATTTTTCTTAGGACTTAACGTTCACTATTCAAACTATATAAATCACTTATATTACTAACAGCACTGTCACTGTACTCTTGTACTGTACTGTGTGGCGGTTGGGTATACAGTGTCTTTAATAGTGTAATATAAGAATCGGTACCGCTTCACTCATCATATAGTTCCTCCAGCTCTCCATGCAGTCTATTAAGATAAGCCGCTAGAGAGTAATTTCGGTCTGTCTCTACTGTTCTAAGCCTCTCCTGCTCATATTCTCTTAGCATTATACTACCTGAAGTAACCTCGACTTGGCATCACTTTTATTTAATTTCCCTTAAGGGTAATTAAGGGAATTTTTGGGATATTAGTAACAGAATGGCATTTCTCCTGTCATCCAAAAAAATCAAAACAAATCGGACAAAACGAAAGACGACGAGAGGAAGAAAAATTGGGTGGTGTTTATTTAAATAACTCATAATATTTTATTAATTGTAAATTTTTCTATCCGCAGGTGAATGCAACACGCTGGAAGGTGATCCTGGGAGCAACCGATTCTTCCTAATAGAGCCAGATACAGGAAACTATTACCAGAGCTTTATCGTCGGAAAGATGCTTGTTGAACCTAAAAACAACTTGGTTCCCGTTCGAGTCCTCAATGTGGAACACAGAAGCGTAAAGCTGAAGCAAGGGGAAGTGATCGGAAAGTGCGTACCAATTACTGCGGTCACAAAGTTGTCAAATGAAAGTCCTGCGAAACCGGTTAGACCTACGGAGATATCGGAAATGAAAAACAATATTCTCGGAGAGTGCGAGCTGGATCAGGAGCAGCGGGCTATGGCAGGGAGTCTAATCGACGAGTTCGCTGATATATTTGCTTCGCAGAGTAGCGAGTATGGCCGAACACATCTCGTACAGCACCGAATTGACACCGGGGATGCAAGACCAATTCGTCAGCCTCCCAGACGACTACCATTGGCCAAGCAGACGGAGGTTGCAGAAATGGTGTCGACGATGGAAAAGGAGGGACTGATTGAGAGCTCAAAAAGTCCGTGGGCATCACCGGTCGTCTTGGTCAAAAAGAAAGACGGAAGTACGAGATTCTGCGTGGACTATCGCCAACTAAACAACGTCACCAAGAAGGATAGCTACCCCCTGCCCAGAATTGACGATACCCTGGACACACTATCCGGGGCCAAATGGTTTTCGACTCTTGATCTGAAGAGTGGCTACTGGCAAGTACAGATCCATCCAGAAGACCGCGAGAAAACAGCATTCACAGCAGGAAATGGGCTTTGGCAATTTACAGTAATGCCATTTGGACTGTGCAACTTTTGAGCGTCTAATGGAGCGTGTTTTGCTGGGACTGACGTGGAAAACCTGTTTGGTCTACCTGGACGATGTCATCGTGGTTGGTAAAACGTTCAACGAACATCGAAATAACCTCAGGGAGGTGTTCCAAAGGCTACGAAGTGCACAGTTAAAACTGAATCCGAAGAAGTGTTCTCTATTCCGACCAGAAGTGAAGTATCTCGGGCACATCATCTCTTCCAAGGGAGTCAAGACTGATCCGGAGAAGATCGATGCAGTGAAAAACTGGCCGGTTCCCAAAGACAAACATCAGCTGAGAAGCTTCCTGGGACTTGCGACCTATTACAGACGATTTGTAAAGGACTTCGCCAGGATCGCAAAGAGCTTGCATCAACTGACAGAAAAAGGCAAACAATTCAAATGGTCAGGTGAGTGCGAAAACAGCTTCAAAGAACTTAAGCAACAGTTGTGCGACGCCCCCATATTAGCGTACCCCACCCCTGGAAAAACATTTATTGTGGATGCAGACGCCAGTAATGTGGGAATTGGAGCCGTGCTTTCCCAGGTACACGAGGGCCAAGAGAAGGTAGTTTCGTTCTTCAGCAAAGTTCTCTCAAAGCCAGAAAGGAACTACTGTGTTACCAGGCGCGAACTCCTTGCTTTGGTTCTGGCAACGAAACATTTCCATAAGTACCTCTATGGGCAGAAATTCATCCTTCGCACAGACCATGCATCTTTAAAGTGGCTACTACACTTTAAGAATCCTGAAGGACAAGTCGCAAGGTGGATCGAACAGCTGCAGATGTACGACTACGAAATACAACATCGAAAGGGAAGTCTTCACTCAAATGCAGACGCTCTCTCCCGTCGACCGTGCAAAGCAGACTGTAAACATTGTTTACGACACGAGGAAAAAGATGTCGTGTCCGTTCAAAGGGTGAGAGCTATGCCCATTGGTGGCTGGAGTGCACGGGAAATCCGGGAGGCTCAAAAGGAAGATCCGGATATCGAACCCATCATCGCCTGGAAAGAGCATGAGGGAAAACCAGACTGGCAGGAGATATCTAATAGGAGTCCCGAGCTGAAGGCATACTGGGCGCAGTGGGACTCTCTTCATGTACAAGACGGCATTCTAAAAAGAAAATGGGAAAGCCCGGATGGAAAGTCGTACGTAATGCAGCTTGTTGTTCCCAGGACAAAAGTTATCGAAGTGCTGAGGGAATTGCATGATGGAGTGTCTGGAGGCCACTTGGGAATAAACAAAACACTCGGAAAAGTGCGAGAACGCTTTTACTGGGTCCATTCAAGAGAGGATGTTGAGAATTGGTGCAGGAAATGCGTAATATGTGCGGCCAGCAAAGGCCCGAGAGTGAAAGTCCGAGGCCAGATGCATCAATATAATGTGGGAGCCCCTTTCGAAAGGATAGCCGTTGATATTGCGGGACCGTTTCCTGAAACGAACAATGGAAATCGTTACATCCTTGTTGTTATGGACTACTTCAGTAAGTGGCCTGAAGCATTCGCTATCCCAAATCAAGAAGCTAAGACTGTGGTGGAGCAAATCGTCTTCAACTGGGTAAGCAGATTCGGTGTGCCTATGGAACTGCATTCGGACCAAGGACGAAACTTCGAGTCCAGGATTTTCCAAGGAGTGTGCCAGTTACTCGGGATTAAGAAGACAAGAACAACACCGCTTCATCCACAATCAGATGGGATGGTGGAGCGCTTCAATAGAACGCTGAATGAACACCTCTCTAAGGTCGTTGGCGATGACCAGAGAGATTGGGACAAACACATTCCCATGTTTCTATTGGCCTATCGAAGTGCAGTGCACAACACCACAGGACATACTCCATCTGAAGTCCTATTTGGTCGAAAAGTCCGCCTACCTAGCGAGTTAATGTTTGGATCTCCATGCGAAGAGTCCAAAAATGAGGAGGACTATGTTACAGACCTCAGGGATATCATCAGGGACGTGCATCGAGGGACAAGGGCTAATATTAAGATAGCCAGTGACCGCATGAAAACGAGGTACGATACTAAAACAACAACTACAGGCTTCCAAGAAGGAGATCTGGTATGGCTATATAACCCTCATCGAAGAAAAGGTTTATCACCTAAGTTGCAACCAGACTGGGAAGGGCCCTACAAAATCGTAAAGCGCATTAACGACGTTGTCTATCGCATCCAACGAGGAAGAGGCAAGCTGAAAGTCGTTCATGTGGATCGTCTTCATCGCTACAATGGTGCAAATGTTAACGAGCTTGTTCGGGACGAACAAGTTTAAGAGGGGGATATTGTGGCGTGGAATGAATTGTGGTGAAATGAAAACAAACTAAAATGGTGAAATGAAAACAACCCCCATTAGTCACCAAACAAGTTCCACTTCCAATTGGAAATTGGAATCTGTCAATTCCCCACTAAACTAAATGGGAATTTATCAATTGCTGAAAAGGGGAAAAAGTATGTCAGCCAATTGTAGAACCAATTGGAGTTAGCTAGAAAGTTCTCGAAGAGATGGCAGAGCAGATATAAAAGGAGAGGTTGTAGAATAGGGCGACAGTTGATTTTTATCAGTGATTGGTTAAAGTTCGAGATAGTAATCGGTTTTGAAGATAAATAAGTGCAGAGTAATAGAGTGAAATAAGTGATTGGTTTGAATCGTTGAAGAATTGTTTAAGTAATATTGTTCTGGTACTTAATAAGTGAATAATCTATAAAAGTGTAATAAAAGTGATTATACTAGAAAAGTTGAACAGAATAGTGTTTTATCTTTTCGAATCCCAGCCCAAATGTAACAATATTAATAACACGTACTGATAGTTTTACATGTAAATTATTTTATATTCAATACATATAATAAAATGTTTCGGAACAACAATAAACTACGATTACTGGTGTTGGCCTAGTCGAAGACTTTGTAAATAGTCGTGACGCCCAGTTGCTCCCTTGGCAGACCAGCAGCAGTGCCTTTAGACGAATCTGTTCTATGTTGATGTCACGATTCTCCCTGTCGACCTGGGCTTTAGTTCTCATCTCGTACTCGAATAGTTTAAGACTGTTTTCCTCCTTCATCTCGTGTTTGATGGTTTGCCGGCGCATTGCCTCTTGGAGTGAGTGCGACACTTTCCTCTTGCCTAGTAAGTGTTACCGTTTAAAGAATCAATTCACACAACTTTTACAATATACTTACTTTTTGAAATTGTCCTCCTGGATACGTTGCTGCTGCGACAATTGATCCTCATAGCGACGCCTTGCCAATTGATCTTGATATTGGGCACGATACTGTTGTTGCTTGGTCTCTTCCTAGAAGTGGATACAAATGATTAGCAATTCGTCGTCAGGTTCATATTAATTCAAATCCAACTTACAATAAGGGTCTTCCTACGCTTTTCGTGATCGAAACGCTTGTGTTCAACTTTCGCCTGTTCAATATGTGTTTCGTATTCCTTGGCTTTGGCCATACACTCTTGATGACGTGTGTTCTCCTGCATCGTGGACAAATCAAGGGCTTCTCTAGCATGATCTTGAGTGGGAACTTGTGATTTAACAAACCTTGAAGAAATATCTAATAATTAAATATATATAGTGAGACAAATTCATTGAATAGTATGGCTTACTTATATCGATTCCGATTGATATTCATCGTTGTCTCCAGTGCGATCCATTATATTTGGTAAGGTTAGCGAACACCTCAACGTCGGCTTCTTCCTTAGCTGTAAGATAAATGTATTTAATTATTAATTTAAACACTTAAAATACGTGAAAACTTACATTATATCAATTTGTTGGAGGAAAAATACAATTTGTTTTCCATATTTTGACAGTTGTCACTCGACTTCTGTCAAAAGAAATTCACCTCATTTTTTTTGTTTTGCTTTTTTTGTTGAAGCTCACACGGATTCTAAATTGACATAACACCGATAGGAAAACAAAATGGCGAATTCAAAAAAAAACTGAGGGGGCCAGCGGCAAGAGGATTGCGAGTTGGGGGTCTCAGTATTGTCTCTGCTGTATACTGCGTATGGCGAGTCGTATGACTGAGGCGAGTGGTTGTTGGTGGTGGGTTTTTTTTTGTTTTCGTTGGTGGCTGCTGGCATGACACCGAGGTATCGTGAGGAAGTGATTTTTGGTTCTTCGAGAGAAGTTGGGGAATTTTCGTGGCGCGCGGTCGCATTTTGTCTAAGTGAAGAAAGTTTGTCAATTCGTATTGTGCTGGGACACCAATAGTTTTTTTTGCGTTCGGCGGCGTAATGCCAGGCCAAGGAGTTTTTTTTGATTTTTCGTGGCGCGCGGTCGCATTTCATTTCCAGTGAAAAATAATTAAGAATCGTGTAGTGCTGAGACACAAAATTTTTTTATTATTCAGTTCGGCGGCGTAATGCCAGGCCAAGATAAATTTGTGAATTTTCTTAGCGGACAGTCGCAATTTATTTTAAGTGACTAAAAGTTTGCCAAATCCAGTGCGTTCGTTTAATTCCGACCAGGAAAGAAAAAACAGGAATTTACCCAGTACGTGGGATATCCAGCCGGGACATTAAGAACAGTTATTTTTTTGTACGTGAACGAAGTTTTTTTTTAATCACGAGGTCCAATGATCGGTCATACCTATACGATTAAGACCATGACGTGTAAAAACAGTCTACAACGGCTAGTCTTATAACGTTTTATGGACGCAGTCCAAATCCTTCGGAAGAGTGCACCGAAATCTATCTTTTTTTGTATACCCGTAATTCGGAATCGTACCGTAAACCGGAAGACTTTTTTTTTTGATTTGATTTCCCTACATCGGGATCAATTTACTACGTGACAACCCCGCTAATCGTGGTGCAGACGTGGCGCTAAACCGAAGCGGCGAAAGTGTGCTGATGAGACAGGACCGCATGGAGCCGAGGAGATTCAACATCACCTGTTACAAGTCAAGTCGTGAATTTACGGCTGTAGTACATCCCCCTCTGGGATACCTTGTTTTGTATTCATTTTTTTTTGTTTGCGCAGGCATCGGTCCGAATCTTTCCTGCGTAAAGCATTAATCATTGCGACTTAAATCAGATTAACCGTGGAGGATTACACTTACGTGTAATATCCTTCTCAGTTTTAAGTATACCGTCCCGGGTTTAAATGGCGGAACAGTTATTTATGGTTATCCCCATATAAGTTCACTATTCCCTTTCAGGCAGAAATTGCTGCATCAACCGCTGACCATGCATGGACAGGAGGATGATTTTAGGATGTAAGTACATTGACCTCATTAACCTATATGCCTTATATAGTGATAGCCCTATTATTAGTTATTATTTTTTTTTTGAGAAAGTACTAAGAAATTTTGAGAGTACCGAATCCCAAAAATTCTTTAAGGTACCTTCATCCGATCTGATTATCGCGATCCGTGGAATGAGCGGTCGGATAACTAGATTCGTATCTTCCACGTTATAGTTCTTCATTGATTTAAAGTAAATATCCGTAAAGTAAGCAAGTTATGCAACATTTTTTTGTACCTTATTTTTTTTGATGATGAATAGACGAATTTACGGCTGTAGTACATCCCCCTCTGGGATACCTTGTTTTGTATTCATTTTTTTTTGTTTGCGCAGGCATCGGTCCGAATCTTTCCTGCGTAAAGCATTAATCATTGCGACTTAAATCAGATTAACCGTGGAGGATTACACTTACGTGTAATATCCTTCTCAGTTTTAAGTATACCGTCCCGGGTTTAAATGGCGGAACAGTTATTTATGGTTATCCCCATATAAGTTCACTATTCCCTTTCAGGCAGAAATTGCTGCATCAACCGCTGACCATGCATGGACAGGAAGATGATTTTAGGATGTAAGTACATTGACCTCATTAACCTATATGCCTTATATAGTGATAGCCCTATTATTAGTTATTATTTTTTTTTTTGAGAAAGTACTAAGAAATTTTGAGAGTACCGAATCCCAAAAATTCTTTAAGGTACCTTCATCCGATCTGATTATCGCGATCCGTGGAATGAGCGGTCGGATAACTAGATTCGTATCTTCCACGTTATAGTTCTTCATTGATTTAAAGTAAATATCCGTAAAGTAAGCAAGTTATGCAACATTTTTTTGTACCTTATTTTTTTTGATGATGAATAGACGTTATTTTTTTTTGACATATTAATTTAAATGATGAAAAACTACTTCATAGCGTTCCACTAGACTTCTTTGAATTCGTACTGCCTGCGCGCTTAAACCATGTTCAGTAGTTTAAGTAGTATTGATATATGAATAAACTAATAATTAAATTCAATATAACCAATGGTGTTCTAAACTTTAAGTAATTTGCGGTGTCCTGATATAGGAGGGAAGAAAGTTTCTGTCAGCGGGAGTCTCGGAACAAAGCAGGACTCAGGAAGGGAGGGCATGGCAGGGTCAGACCATCTAGCCTGTCATCGAGGTAGGTGTAATGGTGTGGCGACGGAGACTGGTGGAACATTCTCGTAAACGTGCACGTAAATTTTAATTGTTAGGAACTTGTCCGCAGAATAAGGAAGGTATGAAGGTTTCGCTAAAGAACCCCCCCACAGCCGTAGCTTAGCCAGGGATAGCTCGACGTGCACTAGCGTTCGCTTCGTACAAGGAACATACCACGTACACCACGGGTTAATTCAACTCGGCAGCTTCCAGGACAATGAAATAAATAAGTGCAACCATTTATTTATCTTCCAAATTATAACAAAATATAAATGTAGGCTTTGAAACAAGAAATGCAAATACGTATACTATATTTTAAATTATATTTAGACTAACGGAGGAACTCTTAATTTATACCTAATAACAGCAATGATAATAATCTTGGTATTTATAAATTATTATTATACTACTCATATACACATTATTTTTTTTTCAAATTCGCCATTTTGTTTTCCTATCGGTGTTATGTCAATTTAGAATCCGTGTGAGCTTCAACAAAAAAAGCAAAACAAAAAAAAAGTGGTGAATTTCTTTTGACAGAAGTCGAGTGACAACTGTCAAAATATGGAAAACAAATTGTATTTTTCCTCCAACAAATTGAGAAAATGTAAGTTTTCGCATATTTTAAGTGTTTAAATTAATAATTAAATATATTTGTCTTACAGCTAAGGAAGAAGCCGACGTTGAGGTGTTCGCTAACCTTACACATATGCAATGGATCGCACTGGAGACAACGAAGAATATCAATCACTCACTACATATATTTAATTATTAGATATTTCTTCAAGGTTTGTTTAATCGCAAGCTTCCATTCAAGATCCTCCTAGAGAAGCCCTTGATTTGTCCACGATGCAGGAGAACACACGCAATCAAGAGTGTATGGCCAAAGTCAAGGAATACGAAACCCATATTGAACAGGCGAAAGTTGAACACAAGGGTATCGATCACGAAGAGCGTAGGAAGACCCTGATTGTAAGTTGATTTTGAATTAATATTAGCCTTACGAAGAATTGCTAACCATTTGTATCCACTTCTAGGAAGAGACCAAGCAACAACAGCATCGCGCCCACTATCAATACCAATTGGCAAGGCGCCGCTATGAAGATCAATTGTCGCTGCAGCAACGTATCCAGAGGGACAATTTCAAAAAGTAAGAATATAGTAAAAGTTGTGTGAATTGATTCTTTAAACGGTAACACTTACTAGGCAAGAGGAAAGTGTCACACTCCAAGAGGCAATGCACCGGCAAACCATCGAACGCGAGATCGAAATGCAGGAGAAAACCCGTCTTAAACTACTCGAGCACGGATGAGAACTAAAGCCAAGGTTGACGGGGAGAATCGTGACAACAACATTGAAAAGATTCGTCTAAATGCACTGCTGCTGGTCTGCCAAGGTAGCAACTGGGCGTCACGACTATTTACAAAGTCTTCGATTAGGCCAACACCAGTAATCTTAGTTTGTTGTTGTTCCAAAACATGTTACATGTTAAACTATCAGTACGTGTTATAAATATGAAAGATGAAATGAATCTGCACTCTATTCTGGTGGAGCCATTTGTGCACTCCAGCCATGGAAACATTTTGTGAAGCGCTTCGACTCCTTGTTCTTCAGAGTGAGGAAAAGTTTGCGCGCACTTTCTGGTTGTTTGATAGATGTTGTGTTGAATACCTGGAATAAATGTTCTTAAATGCATATTTGTGTAAACTGAAAGAGTTTCTGTCGTCGGCTGTGTGACTTACTTGTGCAGTTTTCTAGGCTTATTTGATTTCGACTTCACTGCATATGGAGCCGAGCCAGAGGAATACTTGTTCGCCGTTGTCCAGTATCATGATGTCGTCGTCGGCTAAATCGTCTTGGCAGAAGTCATCAATTTTCGGCGACGGTGAAGTAGCCCTTTTCTTTGGAGCATTGGTAAAGTCGGGTTGAAACTCATGTATCAGGGATGGGATTCCTTCGAAATCCAGTTTGTTGTCAATCAAATACGGAAGGCGTAGGTTCATCAGCTTGAAAATTGATGAAGGTAGAGCTTTCAGCTGGTTGCGCGACACATTCAAGAACTCCAGCTTTTGCCAAAACTCGACCACTGATGATAGTTCGCTTATTTCATTTTCGCTCAAGTTGAGACCAGGTTGAGACATTTCAAGTTGGGCAAGTTGTACAGGCAATCGGTACCTGGCAGCGAATTTCACAAAAAAAAAAAAAAAAAACAGTTCGGATAAGTTAGACTAGTTGTCAGTGTCAGTGTCAGATTTCAACCGTGGTGAGCTGTGACAGTGTTCAGAAGTACAGCTTTTTTTAAGAGAAGTTCAACTCAAATTTTGTGAATAAGTATATTATCTCAGTACATTTTCATATTAGTTTTTTCATAACATTTTGTATTTCTATTCAACCAAAGTACTCATTCACCATTATTGTTCCATTATAATACCAAAATAAATAAAAAATATAAATGTAGGCTTTGAAACAAGAAATGCAAATACGTATACTATATTTTAAATTATATTTAGACTAACGGAGGAACTCTTAATTTATACCTAATAACAGCAATGATAATAATCTTGGTATTTATAAATTATTATTATACTACTCATATACACATTATTTTTTTTTCAAATTCGCCATTTTGTTTTCCTATCGGTGTTATGTCAATTTAGAATCCGTGTGAGCTTCAACAAAAAAAGCAAAACAAAAAAAAAGTGGTGAATTTCTTTTGACAGAAGTCGAGTGACAACTGTCAAAATATGGAAAACAAATTGTATTTTTCCTCCAACAAATTGAGAAAATGTAAGTTTTCGCATATTTTAAGTGTTTAAATTAATAATTAAATATATTTGTCTTACAGCTAAGGAAGAAGCCGACGTTGAGGTGTTCGCTAACCTTACACATATGCAATGGATCGCACTGGAGACAACGAAGAATATCAATCACTCACTACATATATTTAATTATTAGATATTTCTTCAAGGTTTGTTTAATCGCAAGCTTCCATTCAAGATCCTCCTAGAGAAGCCCTTGATTTGTCCACGATGCAGGAGAACACACGCAATCAAGAGTGTATGGCCAAAGTCAAGGAATACGAAACCCATATTGAACAGGCGAAAGTTGAACACAAGGGTATCGATCACGAAGGGCGTAGGAAGACCCTGATTGTAAGTTGATTTTGAATTAATATTAGCCTTACGAAGAATTGCTAACCATTTGTATCCACTTCTAGGAAGAGACCAAGCAACAACAGCATCGCGCCCACTATCAATACCAATTGGCAAGGCGCCGCTATGAAGATCAATTGTCGCTGCAGCAACGTATCCAGAGGGACAATTTCAAAAAGTAAGAATATAGTAAAAGTTGTGTGAATTGATTCTTTAAACGGTAACACTTACTAGGCAAGAGGAAAGTGTCACACTCCAAGAGGCAATGCACCGGCAAACCATCGAACGCGAGACCGAAATGCAGGAGAAAACCCGTCTTAAACTACTCGAGCACGGATGAGAACTACAGCCAAGGTTGACGGGGAGAATCGTGACAACAACATTGAAAAGATTCGTCTAAATGCACTGCTGCTGGTCTGCCAAGGTAGCAACTGGGCGTCACGACTATTTACAAAGTCTTCGATTAGGCCAACATCAGTAATCTTAGTTTGTTGTTGTTCCAAAACATTTTAATATATGTATTGAATATAAAATAAGTTACATGTAAAACTATCAGTACGTGTTATAAATATGAAAGATGAAATGAATCTGCACTCTATTCTGGTGGAGCCATTTGTGCACTCCAGCCATGGAAACATTTTTTGAAGCGCTTCGACTCCTTGTTCTTCAGAGTGAGGAAAAGTTTGCGCGCACTTTCTGGTTGTTTGATAGATGTTGTGTTGAATACCTGGAATAAATGTTATTAAATGCATATTTGTGTAAACTGAAAGAGTTTCTGTCGTCGGCTGTGTGACTTACTTGTGCAGTTTTCTAGGCTTATTTGATTTCTACTTCACTGCATATGGGGCCGAGCCAGAGGAATACTTGTCCAGTATCATGATGTCGTCGTCGGCTAAATCGTCTTGGCAGAAGTCATCAATTTTCGGCGACGGTGAAGTAGCCCTTTTCTTTGGAGCATTGGTAAAGTCGGGTTGAAACTCATGTATCAGGGATGGGATTCCTTCGAAATCCAGTTTGTTGTCAATCAAATACGGAAGGCGTAGGTTCATCAGCTTGAAAATTGATGAAGGTAGAGCTTTCAGCTGGTTGCGCGACACATTCAAGAACTCCAGCTTTTGCCAAAACTCGACCACTGATGATAGTTCGCTTATTTCATTTTCGCTCATGTTGAGACCAGGTTGAGACTTTTCAAGTTGGGCAAGTTGTACAGGCAATCGGTACCTGGCAGCGAATTTCGCAAAAAAAAAAAAAAAAAACAGTTCGGATAAGTTAGACTAGTTTTCAGTGTCAGTGTCAGATTTCAACCGTGGTGAGCTGTGACAGTGTTCAGAAGTACAGCCTTTTTTAAGAGAAGTTCAACTCAAATTTGGTGAATAAGTATATTATCTCAGTACATTTTCCTATTAGTTTTTTCATAACATTTTGTATTTCTATTCAACCAAAGTACTCATTCACCATTATTGTTCCATTATAATACCAAAATAAATAAAAAATATAAATGTAGGCTTTGAAACAAGAAATGCAAATACGTATACTATATTTTAAATTATATTTAGACTAACGGAGGAACTCTTAATTTATACCTAATAACAGCAATGATAATAATCTTGGTATTTATAAATTATTATTATACTACTCATATACACATTATTTTTTTTTTTCAAATTCGCCATTTTGTTTTCCTATCGGTGTTATGTCAATTTAGAATCCGTGTGAGCTTCAACAAAAAAAGCAAAACAAAAAAAATGTGGTGAATTTCTTTTGACAGAAGTCGAGTGACAACTGTCAAAATATGGAAAACAAATTGTATTTTTCCTCCAACAAATTGAGAAAATGTAAGTTTTCGCATATTTTAAGTGTTTAAATTAATAATTAAATATATTTGTCTTACAGCTAAGGAAGAAGCCGACGTTGAGGTGTTCGCTAACCTTACACATATGCAATGGATCGCACTGGAGACAACGAAGAATATCAATCGGAATCGATATAAGTAAGCCATACTATTCAATGAATTTGTCTCACTACATATATTTAATTATTAGAAATTTCTTCAAGGTTTGTTAAATCGCAAGCTTCCATTCAAGATCCTCCTAGAGAAGCCCTTGATTTGTCCACGATGCAGGAGAACACACGCAATCAAGAGTGTATGGCCAAATTCAAGGAATTCGAAACCCATATTGCACAGGCGAAAGTTGAACACAAGGGTATCGATCACGAAGAGCGTAGGAAGACCCTGATTGTAAGTTGAATTTGAATTAACATTAGCCTTACGAAGAATTGCTAACCATTTGTATCCTCTTCTTGGAAGAGACCAAGCAACAACAGCATCGTGCCCACTATCAATACTAATTGGCAAGGCGCCGCTATGAAGATCAATTGTCGCTGCAGCAACGTATCCAGGAGGACAATTTCAAAAAGTAAGAATATAGTAAAAGTTGTGTGAATTGATTCTTTAAACGGTAACACTTACTAGGCAAGAGGAAAGTGTCACACTCCAAGAGGCAATGCACCGGCAAACCATCGAACACGAGATCGAAATGCAGGAGAAAACCCGTCTTAAACTACTCGAGCACGGATGAGAACTAAAGCCAAGGTTGACGGGGAGAATCGTGACAACAACATTGAAAAGATTCGTCTAAATGCACTGCTGCTGGTCTGCCAAGGGAGCAACTGGGTGTCACGACTATTTACAAAGTCTTCGATTAGGCCAACACCAGTAATCTTAGTTTGTTGTTGTTCCAAAACATTTTAATATATGTATTGAATATAAAATAAGTTACATGTAAAACTATCAGTACGTGTCATAAATATGAAAGATGAAATGAATCTGCACTCTATTCTGGTGGAGCCATTTGTGCACTCCAGCCATGGAAACATTTTTTGAAGCGCTTCGACTCCTTGTTCTTCAGAGTGAGGAAAAGTTTGCGCGCACTTTCTGGTTGTTTGATAGATGTTGTGTTGAATACCTGGAATAAATGTTATTAAATGCATATTTGTGTAAACTGAAAGAGTTTCTGTCGTCGGCTGTGTGACTTACTTGTGCAGTTTTCTAGGCTTATTTGATTTCGACTTCACTGCATATGGAGCCGAGCCAGAGGAATACTTGTCCAGTATCATGATGTCGTCGTCGGCTAAATCGTCTTGGCAGAAGTCATCAATTTTCGGCGACGGTGAAGTAGCCCTTTTCTTTGGAGCATTGGTAAAGTCGGGTTGAAACTCATGTATCAGGGATGGGATTCCTTCGAAATCCAGTTTGTTGTCAATCAAATACGGAAGGCGTAGGTTCATCAGCTTGAAAATTGATGAAGGTAGAGCTTTCAGCTGGTTGCGCGACACATTCAAGAACTCCAGCTTTTGCCAAAACTCGACCACTGATGATAGTTCGCTTATTTCATTTTCGCTCAAGTTGAGACCAGGTTGAGACATTTCTAAAGGGTGATTTTTTAAGAGGTTTAGAACTTTTTTTAAAAAAAAAACACAAAAAATTCGAAAAAATGAATGAAATATTTATTTGAATCGATAGTTTGAACCTTGCAATTTAATGTTTAAAGATAATTTCATGCAAATGTTGACCGCGGCTGCGTCTCAGGTAGCCCATCCGCTGAGTCCAATTTTGGCATACTGTTTCCCAAATATCGGCCGGTATCTCACGAATGAATGCATGGATGTTGGCTTCCAGTGCGTCAATCGAAGCGGGCTTGTCCCTATACACATTAGCCTTGGCATACCCCCACAAAAAATAATCTAATGGTGTCAAATCGCACGATCTAGGCGGCCAATTGACCGGCCCGAAACGTGAAATTAACTGTTCACCAAACTCGCCTCGCAATTGCGCCATTGTTTCGCGTGCTGTGTGGCATGTGGCACCGTCTTGTTGAAACCACATATCATGCAAGTCAAGAACTTCCATTTCGGGCAAAAAAAAGTTTGTTATCATCGCTCGGTAGCGTTCACCATTGACAGTAACGCTGCGATTCGCATCATCTTTGAAGAAATATGGCCCAATAATGCCGCCGGCCCATAAACCGCACCAAACAGTGGCTTTTTCGGGATGCATTGGTAGCTGTTGCAATGCTTCTGGCTGATCTTCACTCCAAATGCGGCAATTTTGCTTATTTACGTACCCATTCAACCAAAAATGAGCCTCATCGCTGAACACAATTTTTCGATAAAAAAGCGGATCCTCGGCCAGCTTTCCAAGAGCCCATTCACCAAAAATTCGGCGTTGTGGTAGGTCGGCTGGCTTTAGTTCTTGCACCAGCTGTATCTTAAAAGGCTTTACGCCCAAATCCTTCCGCAAAATTTTCCACGTAGTGCTGTAACAAAGGCCTAACTGCTGGGAACGGCGCCGAATCGACATTTCGCGGTCTTCTGTCACACTAGCTGATACGGCCGCAATATTTTCTTCACTACGCACAGTACGTAAACGTGTTGGTGGTTTAATGTCCAACAAAGTAAATTTGGTGCGAAATTTGGTCACAATCTTCCGAATAGACTGCTCAGAAGGTCGAGAATGCCGATCATAAAGTGGAAGCAGCTTCGCGATGAACATTTCGAACCGAGCACGAATTTTGATAGTAAAATTCAATAATTTGCAAGCGTTGTTCATTTGTAAGACGATCCATGGTTAAATTGCAAACCAAACTGAAGCTGTTTGACAGTGACACAAGGTACTAAACACACGTCAGCTGTCAAAACCAGTGTTGCCAAAACCAAACCAGCTAAAAAATCACCCATTAGTTGGGCAAGTTGTACAGGCAATCGGTACCTGGCAGCGAATTTCACAAAAAAAAAAAAAAAAGAGTTCGGATAAGTTAGACTAGTTGTCAGTGTCAGTGTCAGATTTCAACCGTGGTGAGCTGTGACAGTGTTCAGAAGAACAGCTTTTTTTAAGAGAAGTTCAACTCAAATTTTGTGAATAAGTATATTATCTCAGTACATTTTCATATTAGTTTTTTCATAACATTTTGTATTTCTATTCAACCAAAGTACTCATTCACCATTATTGTTCCATTATAATACCAAAATAAATAAAAAATATAAATGTAGGCTTTGAAACAAGAAATGCAAATACGTATACTATATTTTAAATTATATTTAGACTAACGGAGGAACTCTTAATTTATACCTAATAACAGCAATGATAATAATCTTGGTATTTATAAATTATTATTATACTACTCATATACACATTATTTTTTTTTCAAATTCGCCATTTTGTTTTCCTATCGGTGTTATGTCAATTTAGAATCCGTGTGAGCTTCAACAAAAAAAGCAAAACAAAAAAAATGTGGTGAATTACTTTTGACAGAAGTCGAGTGACAACTGTCAAAATATGGAAAACAAATTGTATTTTTCCTCCAACAAATTGAGAAAATGTAAGTTTTCGCATATTTTAAGGGTTTAAATTAATAATTAAATATATTTGTCTTACAGCTAAGGAAGAAGCCGACGTTGAGGTGTTCGCTAACCTTACACATATGCAATGGATCGCACTGGAGACAACGAAGAATATCAATCACTCACTACATATATTTAATTATTAGATATTTCTTCAAGGTTTGTTTAATCGCAAGCTTCCATTCAAGATCCTCCTAGAGAAGCCCTTGATTTGTCCACGATGCAGGAGAACACACGCAATCAAGAGTGTATGGCCAAAGTCAAGGAATACGAAACCCATATTGAACAGGCGAAAGTTGAACACAAGGGTATCGATCACGAAGAGCGTAGGAAGACCCTGATTGTAAGTTGAATTTGAATTAATATTAGCCTTACGAAGAATTGCTAACCATTTGTATCCACTTCTAGGAAGAGACCAAGCAACAACAGCATCGCGCCCACTATCAATACCAATTGGCAAGGCGCCGCTATGAAGATCAATTGTCGCTGCAGCAACGTATCCAGAGGGACAATTTCAAAAAGTAAGAATATAGTAAAAGTTGTGTGAATTGATTCTTTAAACGGTAACACTTACTAGGCAAGAGGAAAGTGTCACACTCCAAGAGGCAATGCACCGGCAAACCATCGAACGCGAGACCGAAATGCAGGAGAAAACCCGTCTTAAACTACTCGAGCACGGATGAGAACTAAAGCCAAGGTTGACGGGGAGAATCGTGACAACAACATTGAAAAGATTCGTCTAAATGCACTGCTGCTGGTCTGCCAAGGGAGCAACTGGGCGTCACGACTATTTACAAAGTCTTCGATTAGGCCAACACCAGTAATCTTAGTTTGTTGTTGTTCCAAAACATTTTAATATATGTATTGAATATAAAATAAGTTACATGTAAACTTATCAGTACGTGTTATAAATATGAAAGATGAAATGAATCTGCACTCTATTCTGGTGGAGCCATTTGTGCACTCCAGCCATGGAAACATTTTGTGAAGCGCTTCGACTCCTTGCTCTTCAGAGTGAGGAAAAGTTTGCGCGCACTTTCTGGTTGTTTGATAGATGTTGTGTTGAATACCTGGAATAAATGTTATTAAATGCATATTTGTGTAAACTGAAAGAGTTTCTGTCGTCGGCTGTGTGACTTACTTGTGCAGTTTTCTAGGCTTATTTGATTTCGACTTCACTGCATATGGAGCCGAGCCAGAGGAATACTTGTTCGCCGTTGTCCAGTATCATGATGTCGTCGTCGGCTAAATCGTCTTGGCAGAAGTCATCAATTTTCGGCGACGGTGAAGTAGCCCTTTTCTTTGGAGCATTGGTAAAGTCGGGTTGAAACTCATGTATCAGGGATGGGATTCCTTCGAAATCCAGTTTGTTGTCAATCAAATACGGAAGGCGTAGGTTCATCAGCTTGAAAATTGATGAAGGTAGAGCTTTCAGCTGGTTGCGCGACACATTCAAGAACTCCAGCTTTTGCCAAAACTCGACCACTGATGATAGTTCGCTTATTTCATTTTCGCTCAAGTTGAGACCAGGTTGAGACATTTCAAGTTGGGCAAGTTGTACAGGCAATCGGTACCTGGCAGCGAATTTCGCAAAAAAAAAAAAACAGTTCGGATAAGTTAGACTAGTTGTCAGTGTCAGTGTCAGATTTCAACCGTGGTGAGCTGTGACAGTGTTCAGAAGTACAGCTTTTTTTAAGAGAAGTTCAACTCAAATTTGGTGAATAAGTATGTTATCTCAGTACATTTTCATATTAGTTTTTTCATAACATTTTGTATTTCTATTCAACTCATTCACCATTATTGTTCCATTATAATACCAAAATAAATAAAAAATATAAATGTAGGCTTTGAAACAAGAAATGCAAATACGTATACTATATTTTAAATTATATTTAGACTAACGGAGGAACTCTTAATTTATACCTAATAACAGCAATGATAATAATCTTGGTATTTATAAATTATTATTATACTACTCATATACACATTATTTTTTTTCAAATTCGCCATTTTGTTTTCCTATCGGTGTTATGTCAATTTAGAATCCGTGTGAGCTTCAACAAAAAAAGCAAAACAAAAAAAATGTGGTGAATTTCTTTTGACAGAAGTCGAGTGACAACTGTCAAAATATGGAAAACAAATTGTATTTTTCCTGATTCGTTTGTGTTTGAAAAGAGAGGTTTGATTGGTTCGTCCCGGTGAGTGGTTGATCTCTAGTTGGTGTCTAATAAGAAATCGCGAATAAATCTATTTCTTGGTAGTAAAAATCCTTGAGATTTCTCTGACTTGTGCAAAAGCAATAAACTGAACAAAAATTGAATTGAACAAAATATTTTCTAGTGATTTGTGTATAGTTTTACTCCAAACTTCGGATTGAAGTTTTTTATTTTGGAAAAAAAAAAAACTAATTAAAAAGGAAGTGGAAAATGAGTTCGGAAAGGGGGAGGATGCAGCGTTCCCGCCCTCCTGACTTTTCTCATTTAATTCCTCCATCAAAACTTTTATCCAAGAAAGATAAAATAAAAATTATGGAAACAATTGGAGGTGGTTCGCCATCCTCGGTTGCCGACATTTTGGCGCCACACATGGACACATGCGATAGTGAATCGGTAATAACCGATAATATAAGTGAAAATGACAACCCGGTGATGCCAAATAGTGCACATCTTGGGAGCAAAAATATTCAAAGTGCTGATCATCTACCGAAAAACACAACTCAGCAACCATTAAAAAATTCGGCTTTGCCTCAAATAAATTCTATTTGGGGCAATGAAACATCTCTCTTCAGTCAATCTGCTGACATAGACCTCAAACGAATATTGAAAAACGACTCAACAACATTTGAGCGAATAATAAATCGTCGCAAAAGGAGGATTGCCAGTCCCCCATCAACTTCCAAGAAAGCAGCAACTGGTGGGGAAGGCAAAATTCAAGGAAACAGATTCGCTGTTTTGGACGAGGAAACTCTGGACGCTTCTGGTAACGTTCCTCAGCAAGCAACTAACGCAAGGCCAAGAACATTTGTAAATAAGCACAACGAATGGTGTCCACCCATTTTTGCAAAGGGGGTAAGCTCCAAGAACCTGCTGGAATTTCTGAAAAATAATTATATAGGTTCTATAGATAATGTAAAATTTGAAAATAGAGGATTAGGCAGGCTTAAAATTTTTGTAAAGGATATTGGTTTGCATGCATACCTTTTAAAGAGCCTTTGCGAAATGGGGGTTAATGCTTTTTCGTTTGTGCCAAAGCAGCTAAAGAAATTTTCAATCCTACTTAAAGGTCTCTCCGACGGATTCTCGTCTAAAATCATAGAAGATGATTTTGCTCGAGTGGACCCTTCATTGAGGGTGCAAATCAAACCATTCACAACGAAATGGTCAAAAGAAAATAATGTAGATCTGGGCATATACATCTGTGTAGTAGATGATAGGGATAGTCTTAATAAAATGAAAGCTATCAGGAATATTCTAAATCATAGGATTAGATGGGAGTCCATCAAACGTTCAAACATTATTCAGTGTTTCAAATGCCAGAGATTTGGTCATGTTAGTGCCTATTGCGCATTTCCCAACAGATGTGTTAAGTGCAAGGAGTGTCACGAGGCAGGTGCCTGCTCTTTAAACATGGATAATGACAGGTCTAAAGTTGCCTGTATTAACTGTGGATCGGCAGGCCATCCAGCTAACTTTAGAGAATGCCCAAAACGAATAGAGTATATAAAGAGAAGGGAAAGCCCGTCTCTTAATAATCCTGCCAAGATTTCCCAACCTATCAAGCCAACCTTACAGAACCGTTCGAGCATCACAGCCCCAGGCTCTTATGCGGATATTCCCCGAAACGCACCGAATGTCGCACCGTCTGCTAATCCGGCAATACAAAATAACGCAACATCTTCATTTAATGACTTTTTAAAAAAATCCGTTAAATTATTTGGGATTCCGATAAATACCTTAACTATCCGCGTTCGCGAATTTTGGCCCACATATCTGAAATTGAATGAATACGAGAAACCTGGTGCCTATCTAGGTTTTATCGCCTCAATAACACCATGATCTTGAAACTTCTTTCAGCCAACATTAACTCCTTTATATCCCACGATAAATGCTCTGATCTGAATCTGTTGTTGGGAGACATCTCGCCAACAGCAGTTTTTGTTCAGGAAACCCTAATAAAAGGGAATCGTCATCGATCATTCGATAACTATCTATTAATGAGAAACGACGCAGGAAGAGGCACAGGAGTTCTAATTAATGACACATTAGAGTATAGAGTTATTCCATTCCGTAATAATATAATTTCCACAACAATAGTCTCAATAACCCTAAGCCATCCCTCAGGACAGAACTCGAATTTAGCTTTTGTATCTATTTACATTCCCTGCAATACAGGATCCAGACTAACCAGAGCTATGAACGACCTTCATTCCCTACTTTCCAGATTTGACTCCTTTATCATAGGTGGGGATTTTAATGCCCGGCACAGCTTCTGGGGAGACACAACGACCAATCTTAACGGACTTCACCTCTTATATTGGTTCCAAAGCAATGCGTTCCTTAACTCGGATATAATCTCTCCTAACAGCCCAACCAGACCTAGCTCATCATCAGTTGTTGACTTTTATATTGTTTCAGCGAACCTTCTTGCCCCACAACATTCCGCACGGAACTTCAGTTGTTTAACAATGGACCCTTTTTCAGATCACTACTCAGTGTTCCTCGCACTGGAATTGAATAACATCTCCCCCATTCTGACAGACCCTCCATCTAAAATCTCATTTGGGGAAACTAATTGGGAATTCTTTAATAACGACTTAACTCAAAAACTTAATTCTCTTGATATCCCAATAGATAGAAACCTTTCCAATGAAGAAATAGAGCACGTTGTAGAGCTTTTCACTGGTTCATTAAAAGAATGCATAGACTACCATTCTAAGGATATTCATTTTAAAAGTTCTTACAAAAACTTAAGCCGTGCAATGTTAAAACTCCTTGAGATAAGGAAATCGATCGAATCACTGGACGAAAAAAAACATTTGAACAATCCTCAGCTCATATTACATACGAAAATACACCATACTACTCAACTCAAGAAAAATTAACTGCCTTTGAAAGATTCTACACAAATTTATATTCTCGAACCATCCCCCGATTTAACCCCGAACTTTATTTAGAGGTCTCAACTCGTATCAACGCTTTCCTAGCCTGGAACTCTAATTCTGTAATAACTCAATTCACCCATAACAATAGTTCACTCTCCACGTCTGAGGTAGAATTTGCTTCAGAAGAGTTAATAGAATCAATCATTAATAACCTCAACAGTAAAAAGTCTTCAGGGCCAGATTTTATTTCAAACTTCGTGATTAAAAAATGCTTAACTACTATTCCTAAATTTTTAACTCCTATTACGACAATTGCATTAATAACGGATTTTTTCCCCTTACCTGGAAGAAGGCTAAGCTCATTCCTATTAAGAAAAAAGAAAACTCTAACGATATCGGTAACTTTAGACCCATCTCCATGCTATCTAATTTAGGGAAAATCCTGGAGAGAGTGCTCTACATAAAAATAGAGGACTTTATTTCTGAACACAGAATTATTCCAAAAACACAATACGGGTTTAAAAAAAAACATTCCACCGAACATGCTCTTTTGCACTTACAAAACACTGTATTAAATAACCTCAGGCAGAAAACATGCACCGTAGCCTGCGCTTTGGACCTCACAAAAGCGTTCGACCTTGTTTGGCATGATGGCTTGCTGTCAAAACTAATCTCTTTAAACTTTCCTACATTTTTCACCAAAACGATGTTTAGCTTCCTTGCCGACCGTAGTCTTAATGTTTATCTTGATGACAATACATATATCCTTACCAGTTCCAGTAGCTTCAGGAGTTCCCCAAGGTTCCATACTCGGTCCTCTCCTCTTCAATATCTTTCTCCATGACTTCCCTTCACAATTTCAAACCTCAAAATCGATCCTATATGCAGACGACACAATAATTTTTGACTCTCACGAAAGACCTCATATGGCACTCAGTGGCATTAAAAAACACCTCGAGGTAATACTGCCATACTATAAAACATGGGGCATCAAGATTAACGCCAACAAATGTGAACTTATTTGTTTTAGAAATGCTTCTACGAAAGGGCATCATCTCGCTGTTAGAGAAAGTAAGCAACTCACTCTTACCTTGGAGGGAAACACATTAATTAGAAAACCTCTCATAAAATACCTCGGTCTTTTCTTACATGAAAGATGGAAAATGAATCCCCATGCCAGGAAAGTGCTGAATAGGAGTAAGGCAGCCAGCGCAAAACTAAAAGTTCTCCTGAATTCCTCTGAGGTAGAATCTAAAACTAAACTTCTAATGTATTGTTACATTTGGGCTGGGATTCGAAAAGATAAAACACTATTCTGTTCAACTTTTCTAGTATAATCACTTTTATTACACTTTTATAGATTATTCACTTATTAAGTACCAGAACAATATTACTTAAACAATTCTTCAACGATTCAAACCAATCACTTATTTCACTTTATTATTCTGCACTTATTTATCTTCAAAACCGATTACTATCTCGAACTTTAACCAATCACTGATAAAAATCAACTGTCGCCCTATTCTACAACCTCTCCTTTTATATCTGCTCTGCCATCTCTTCGAGAACTTTCTAGCTAACTCCAATTGGTTCTACAATTGGCTGACATACTTTTTTCCCCTTTTCAGCAATTGATAAATTCCCATTTAGTTTAGTGGGGAATTGACAGATTCCAATTTCCAATTGGAAGTGGAACTTGTTTGGTGACTAATGGGGGTTGTTTTCATTTCACCATTTTAGTTTGTTTTCATTTCACCACAATTCATTCCACGCCACAATATCCCCCTCTTAAACTTGTTCGTCCCGAACAAGCTCGTTAACATTTGCACCATTGTAGCGATGAAGACGATCCACATGAACGACTTTCAGCTTGCCTCTTCCTCGTTGGATGCGATAGACAACGTCGTTAATGCGCTTTACGATTTTGTAGGGCCCTTCCCAGTCTGGTTGCAACTTAGGTGATAAACCTTTTCTTCGATGAGGGTTATATAGCCATACCAGATCTCCTTCTTGGAAGCCTGTAGTTGTTGTTTTAGTATCGTACCTCGTTTTCATGCGGTCACTGGCTATCTTAATATTAGCCCTTGTCCCTCGATGCACGTCCCTGATGATATCCCTGAGGTCTGTAACATAGTCCTCCTCATTTTTGGACTCTTCGCATGGAGATCCAAACATTAACTCGCTAGGTAGGCGGACTTTTCGACCAAATAGGACTTCAGATGGAGTATGTCCTGTGGTGTTGTGCACTGCACTTCGATAGGCCAATAGAAACATGGGAATATGTTTGTCCCAATCTCTCTGGTCATCGCCAACGACCTTAGAGAGGTGTTCATTCAGCGTTCTATTAAAGCGCTCCACCATCCCATCTGATTGTGGATGAAGCGGTGTTGTTCTTGTCTTCTTAATCCCGAGTAACTGGCATACTCCTTGGAAAATCCTGGACTCGAAGTTTCGTCCTTGGTCCGAATGCAGTTCCATAGGCACACCGAATCTGCTTACCCAGTTGAAGACGATTTGCTCCACCACAGTCTTAGCTTCTTGATTTGGGATAGCGAATGCTTCAGGCCACTTACTGAAGTAGTCCATAACAACAAGGATGTAACGATTTCCATTGTTCGTTTCAGGAAACGGTCCCGCAATATCAACGGCTATCCTTTCGAAAGGGGCTCCCACATTATATTGATGCATCTGGCCTCGGACTTTCACTCTCGGGCCTTTGCTGGCCGCACATATTACGCATTTCCTGCACCAATTCTCAACATCCTCTCTTGAATGGACCCAGTAAAAGCGTTCTCGCACTTTTCCGAGTGTTTTGTTTATTCCCAAGTGGCCTCCAGACACTCCATCATGCAATTCCCTCAGCACTTCGATAACTTTTGTCCTGGGAACAACAAGCTGCATTACGTACGACTTTCCATCCGGGCTTTCCCATTTTCTTTTTAGAATGCCGTCTTGTACATGAAGAGAGTCCCACTGCGCCCAGTATGCCTTCAGCTCGGGACTCCTATTAGATATCTCCTGCCAGTCTGGTTTTCCCTCATGCTCTTTCCAGGCGATGATGGGTTCGATATCCGGATCTTCCTTTTGAGCCTCCCGGATTTCCCGTGCACTCCAGCCACCAATGGGCATAGCTCTCACCCTTTGAACGGACACGACATCTTTTTCCTCGTGTCGTAAACAATGTTTACAGTCTGCTTTGCACGGTCGACGGGAGAGAGCGTCTGCATTTGAGTGAAGACTTCCCTTTCGATGTTGTATTTCGTAGTCGTACATCTGCAGCTGTTCGATCCACCTTGCGACTTGTCCTTCAGGATTCTTAAAGTGTAGTAGCCACTTTAAAGATGCATGGTCTGTGCGAAGGATGAATTTCTGCCCATAGAGGTACTTATGGAAATGTTTCGTTGCCAGAACCAAAGCAAGGAGTTCGCGCCTGGTAACACAGTAGTTCCTTTCTGGCTTTGAGAGAACTTTGCTGAAGAACGAAACTACCTTCTCTTGGCCCTCGTGTACCTGGGAAAGCACGGCTCCAATTCCCACATTACTGGCGTCTGCATCCACAATAAATGTTTTTCCAGGGGTGGGGTACGCTAATATGGGGGCGTCGCACAACTGTTGCTTAAGTTCTTTGAAGCTGTTTTCGCACTCACCTGACCATTTGAATTGTTTGCCTTTTTCTGTCAGTTGATGCAAGCTCTTTGCGATCCTGGCGAAGTCCTTTACAAATCGTCTGTAATAGGTCGCAAGTCCCAGGAAGCTTCTCAGCTGATGTTTGTCTTTGGGAACCGGCCAGTTTTTCACTGCATCGATCTTCTCCGGATCAGTCTTGACTCCCTTGGAAGAGATGATGTGCCCGAGATACTTCACTTCTGGTCGGAATAGAGAACACTTCTTCGGATTCAGTTTTAACTGTGCACTTCGTAGCCTTTGGAACACCTCCCTGAGGTTATTTCGATGTTCGTTGAACGTTTTACCAACCACGATGACATCGTCCAGGTAGACCAAACAGGTTTTCCACGTCAGTCCCAGCAAAACACGCTCCATTAGACGCTCAAAAGTTGCTGGAGCATTGCACAGTCCAAATGGCATTACTGTAAATTGCCAAAGCCCATTTCCTGCTGTGAATGCTGTTTTCTCGCGGTCTTCTGGATGGATCTGTACTTGCCAGTAGCCACTCTTCAGATCAAGAGTCGAAAACCATTTGGCCCCGGATAGTGTGTCCAGGGTATCGTCAATTCTGGGCAGGGGGTAGCTATCCTTCTTGGTGACGTTGTTTAGTTGGCGATAGTCCACGCAGAATCTCGTACTTCCGTCTTTCTTTTTGACCAAGACGACCGGTGATGCCCACGGACTTTTTGAGCTCTCAATCAGTCCCTCCTTTTCCATCGTCGACACCATTTCTGCAACCTCCGTCTGCTTGGCCAATGGTAGTCGTCTGGGAGGCTGACGAATTGGTCTTGCATCCCCGGTGTCAATTCGGTGCTGTACGAGATGTGTTCGGCCATACTCGCTACTCTGCGAAGCAAATATATCAGCGAACTCGTCGATTAGACTCCCTGCCATGGCCCGCTGCTCCTGATCCAGCTCACACTCTCCGAGTATATTCTTTTTCATTTCCGATATCTCCGTAGGTCTAACCGGTTTCGCAGGACTTTCTTTTGACAACTTTGTGACCGCAGTAATCGGTACGCACTTTCCGATCACTTCCCCTTGCTTCAGCTTTACACTTCTGTGCTCCGCATTGAGGACACGAACGGGAACCAAGTTGTTTTTAGGTTCAACAAGCATCTTTCCGACGATATAGCTCTGGTAATAGTTTTCCGTATCTGGCTCTATTAGGAAGAATCGGTGGCTCCCAGGATCACCTTCCAGCTTTGTCCAAATAAGTGTCTCTGACGAAGGTGGTAAAATTTCGTCCTCACTTACAACTGTTCTTAGAGCTGCGACGTTCTCGTTCCCGTAAACCATTGGAATCTCGACGTTTCTGTACTTTAGAACTTGCAAACCGATGTCGAGGACTACATCATGCGTCTTCATAAAGTCGATTCCAATAATGCATTCGTCACATATATCGGCCACTAAGAATGCATGGGAGAAGACTATTCCTGCTAGATTTATCGTCAAGAGTACCTCACCATACACCTTTGCCGTTGCTCCAGTTGCTGTTTTCAGACAGTAGCTGCCGGTGTTGTGCAGCCATGATTGGCAAACGATGTCCCTTCTTATTATGGAAGCGGTGGCACCTGTATCGATTGTGGCCACATACTTTTTCTGGCCGATATGGGCTTCCACTGTCAGGCTCCTATTACATCGTTTGGTCTGGGATACTTGAATTGTGGTCCTGGGGGCGTCGATTCCAGAAACCAGCTTCTGCCCCGCGAAGTTGGTTCTTACTCGTTTCCCGACTGATGGCTTTGTGAGGTTCCATCCGCCGATTGTTCAGATGCCTCCACGTGACGACTTCTTGTTCTGCAATGTGGACAACTACCCTGTCTACGTTCAGCTCTGCACTGTCGTTGCAGATGTCCAATTTTGTTGCAGTTCCAGCAACGGATCGGTCCCCTGCGAGCACTGTTCCGGTCTTCTACCTCTGTTCTCTGGCATGTACATTCGACGGATGTTATTTCTCTTACGCGGTGGAATCCTTGAGATGCCTGGTCAGCAGCTTTCATAGTTAATGCAAATGCCAGTGCCTCAGGAAGAGTTCTCTTTCCAGCCATTCGTAGAGCCATCTGTAGCTGTCTGTCCTCTATGGCTTGTGTAAATGCCTCAATAGCCATTTCGTTGATGACATCTTCGCCGGCATTGGGATATGACATGTGCGCTAGTCGTTCTATATCCGCTTGCAGCTGCTGGAGTGTTTCTCCCCTCTTCTGGAATCTACTGCGCAGTTGCACTCTATACACTTGCTGCATATGGTCGTCGCCAAACCGCATCTCAATAGCTTTAACCAAAGCATCATAGTTGCGTTGTTTTTCTTCTGAGATAGTTTGAAGCAATTCTGCAGCTGTACCTCGTAATGCGAGCGTTAATGCAATCGACTTTTCCTCGTCGTCCCATCCATTGGTCATTGCAGCTGCTTCGAACTGTCTCTTATAGATCGGCCATGATGTTTGACCATCAAAAACGGGTGGTTGCATCTCCTTCCTTTTTGGGCAGTCAGTAGAATATTCCCGAGCTTTCTGTTTCTTGACTTTTTCGAGCTCTTTAGCTATGTTCTCGATGTTCGTGCCGAGCTCTTTAGCTATGTTCTCGATGTTTGTTTCGTGTCTATGAAGAGATTCATTAATTTCCTCAAACTTGGTTTCATGTTTGTTTAATTTCTCATCAATTGCGACGATTTTTACATCTAGAACATTCTTAAACTCTTCCACGGCATCTTTTTGTGCGGCGGTAATGGAATTTTTCTGTTCTTCAAGAGAATTCTTCTGTTCTTCTAGAGAATTCTTCTGTTCTGCGAACTTCGATTCCATAGAATTCTTCTGTTCTTCTAGAGAATTCTTTTGTTCTGCGAACTTCGATTCCATAGAATTCTTCTGTTCTGCGAACTTCAATTCCATAGAATTCTTCTGTTCTTCCATCTTGGCAAGAAGTAATTCCATCATAACGCTAATATCAACGCCTGTACTTACTTGTTCTTCTGCCACGTCGAAAAGCATGGTCTTTGGATTTTCTCCCTCATTTTCGAGAGCCTCCTGCAGACGAAGTATGAGGTCACTTTTCCCTCCAGCTGTAGAGATATTCCTCTTTTCTAATTCACTTTTTAATTGGGGTATGCTTAGTTGTAGCAATACACGACCCATTTTTTTTTTTTTTTTTTGTCTCTTGTAATTTCGAAATTCACAAATTCACTTGAATTTTTTTTTTTTTTTTTTTTTTTTTTTTTTTTTAATATTTCTTTATCACACTCGCTTTAACACAGAATAAGTTTTATCCCACTTCTGACACCAATGTTACATTTGGGCTGGGATTCGAAAAGATAAAACACTATTCTGTTCAACTTTTCTAGTATAATCACTTTTATTACACTTTTATAGATTATTCACTTATTAAGTACCAGAACAATATTACTTAAACAATTCTTCAACGATTCAAACCAATCACTTATTTCACTTTATTATTCTGCACTTATTTATCTTCAAAACCGATTACTATCTCGAACTTTAACCAATCACTGATAAAAATCAACTGTCGCCCTATTCTACAACCTCTCCTTTTATATCTGCTCTGCCATCTCTTCGAGAACTTTCTAGCTAACTCCAATTGGTTCTACAATTGGCTGACATACTTTTTTCCCCTTTTCAGCAATTGATAAATTCCCATTTAGTTTAGTGGGGAATTGACAGATTCCAATTTCCAATTGGAAGTGGAACTTGTTTGGTGACTAATGGGGGTTGTTTTCATTTCACCATTTTAGTTTGTTTTCATTTCACCACAATTCATTCCACGCCACAGTATAAAACACTCATCCGTCCAATTCTGGCCTACGGCTTCGATTTATGGTTCCAAATTTCCCCGACAGTCGCTCATGAGTTACAACGCTTTGAAAGATCTGTTCTAAGAAAATGCATGATGAAATTTAGAAGACCCTCATGCAAATGGTTTAGAAACAAGATCATGTATGAGAATTCAGGTGTTATGCCGTTATTATCCTACCTTGACAATACATATATCCTTACCAGTTCCAGTAGCTTCAGGAGTTCCCCAAGGTTCCATACTCGGTCCTCTCCTCTTCAATATCTTTCTCCATGACTTCCCTTCACAATTTCAAACCTCAAAATCGATCCTATATGCAGACGACACAATAATTTTTGACTCTCACGAAAGACCTCATATGGCACTCAGTGGCATTAAAAAACACCTCGAGGTAATACTGCCATACTATAAAACATGGGGCATCAAGATTAACGCCAACAAATGTGAACTTATTTGTTTTAGAAATGCTTCTACGAAAGGGCATCATCTCGCTGTTAGAGAAAGTAAGCAACTCACTCTTACCTTGGAGGGAAACACATTAATTAGAAAACCTCTCATAAAATACCTCGGTCTTTTCTTACATGAAAGATGGAAAATGAATCCCCATGCCAGGAAAGTGCTGAATAGGAGTAAGGTAGCCAGCGCAAAACTAAAAGTTCTCCTGAATTCCTCTGAGGTAGAATCTAAAACTAAACTTCTAATGTATAAAACACTCATCCGTCCAATTCTGGCCTACGGCTTCGATTTATGGTTCCAAATTTCCCCGACAGTCGCTCATGAGTTACAACGCTTTGAAAGATTTGTTCTAAGAAAATGCATGATGAAATTTAGAAGACCCTCATGCAAATGGTTTAGAAACAAGATCATGTATGAGAATTCAGGTGTTATGCCGTTATTATCCTACCTTACAAACCTAGCAAAATCGAGGCTTCCCAACCTTAGGCATCATCCTAGTAACATTATCCAAGACATCTATAATGATAGCATTAGTTATTCGATACTTGAAAGATACTACATTTCTCCGATTGGCATCCTCAATGAACGGTCCACACCCCTCTTCGAGACGGATGATGACTGTCATTTCTTATCCAACTTTTATAAGAAAAGCAGCGACCTTACCTACAGAGGTTAAAACCCTCATTTCTCAAAAGGAAAACAAAACATTTTACTACACTCTTAAATAATACGTAAACCAACAACCCACTATAATAAACTAACCTGGATATACACAAAACAAATAAGAGCAACATTATAATAAGCTCACTTAATCCATTTAGTTATGTAAGCTCCTCTCATAACATATTACATCCTATAAATCTATGTTTGTCATAGTGCTGAAATGTACATAATTTTATTTAATTCTATTCTATTTTATTCTATTTTGTTTTTTCTCTTTCTCTCATCCTTATTATTTTGTAATCAAATCTTTATTTATGTCCATACCACTGCGTTGCAAATGGATTTCCAATATTTACTTTTATCAGCTCTATAAATAATCACTTCACTAAAGCATCTGCAAAACACCACTGTAATTAATTTATTATTATATTCATCAAGCATCACTCATCAATTCTTTAAAACATAAATTTTCCTGTTCCACTTTTCTTGCAGTTTGGCATGACTGGTGCACAGTATATTTCTCCCTTGTTTTGTTACCTAGTTTTAAGTTCCACACGATCTGTCATGTTTCTATTGAGCGAACACGTTTATCTCTATCTAACATCGCGCAGTTTTTTTTTTAGTTTTCTTTATCGTCAAATCATGTCGAATTTGAAATCCCTCTGTGACAGCCAGACCAATTCTAAGTCGGCTTTATAAACACTGATTTATGTAAAAAAAAAAAAATATTTAATGTAAAAATCTTGAAGTCTCAATAAATCTACATACATACATACAATTGTATTTTTCCTCCAACAAATTGAGAAAATGTAAGTTTTCGCATATTTTAAGTGTTTAAATTAATAATTAAATATATTTGTCTTACAGCTAAGGAAGAAGCCGACGTTGAGGTGTTCGCTAACCTTACACATATGCAATGGATCGCACTGGAGACAACGAAGAATATCAATCGGAATCGATATAAGTAAGCCATACTATTCAATGAATTTGTCTCACTACATATATTTAATTATTAGATATTTCTTCAAGGTTTGTTAAATCGCAAGCTTCCATTCAAGATCCTCCTAGAGAAGCCCTTGATTTGTCCACGATGCAGGAGAACACACGCAATCAAGAGTGTATGGCCAAAGTCAAGGAATACGAAACCCATATTGAACAGGCGAAAGTTGAACACAAGGGTATCGATCACGAAGAGCGTAGGAAGACCCTGATTGTAAGTTGAATTTGAATTAACATTAGCCTTACGAAGAATTGCTAACCATTTGTATCCACTTCTAGGAAGAGACCAAGCAACAACAGCATCGCGCCCACTATCAATACCAATTGGCAAGACGCCAGGAGGACAATTTCAAAAAGTAAGAATATAGTAAAAGTTGTGTGAATTGATTCTTTAAACGGTAAAACTTACTAGGCAAGAGGAAAGTGTCACACTCCAAGAGGCAATGCACCGGCAAACCATCGAACACGAGATCGAAATGCAGGAGAAAACCCGTCTTAAACTACTCGAGCACGGATGAGAACTAAAGCCAAGGTTGACGGGGAGAATCGTGACAACAACATTGAAAAGATTCGTCTAAATGCACTGCTGCTGGTCTGCCAAGGTAGCAACTGGGCGTCACGACTATTTACAAAGTCTTCGATTAGGCCAACATCAGTAATCTTAGTTTGTTGTTGTTCCAAAACATTTTAATATATGTATTGAATATAAAATAAGTTACATGTAAAACTATCAGTACGTGTTATAAATATGAAAGATGAAATGAATCTGCACTCTATTCTGGTGGAGCCATTTGTGCACTCCAGCCATGGAAACATTTTTTGAAGCGCTTCGACTCCTTGTTCTTCAGAGTGAGGAAAAGTTTGCGCGCACTTTCTGGTTGTTTGATAGATGTTGTGTTGAATACCTGGAATAAATGTTATTAAATGCATATTTGTGTAAACTGAAAGAGTTTCTGTCGTCGGCTGTGTGACTTACTTGTGCAGTTTTCTAGGCTTATTTGATTTCGACTTCACTGCATATGGAGCCGAGCCAGAGGAATACTTGTCCAGTATCATGATGTCGTCGTCGGCTAAATCGTCTTGGCAGAAGTCATCAATTTTCGGCGACGGTGAAGTAGCCCTTTTCTTTGGAGCATTGGTAAAGTCGGGTTGAAACTCATGTATCAGGGATGGGATTCCTTCGAAATCCAGTTTGTTGTCAATCAAATACGGAAGGCGTAGGTTCATCAGCTTGAAAATTGATGAAGGTAGAGCTTTCAGCTGGTTGCGCGACACATTCAAGAACTCCAGCTTTTGCCAAAACTCGACCACTGATGATAGTTCGCTTATTTCATTTTCGCTCAAGTTGAGACCAGGTTGAGACATTTCAAGTTGGGCAAGTTGTACAGGCAATCGGTACCTGGCAGCGAATTTCGCAAAAAAAAAAAAACAGTTCGGATAAGTTAGACTAGTTGTCAGTGTCAGTGTCAGATTTCAACCGTGGTGAGCTGTGACAGTGTTCAGAAGTACAGCTTTTTTTAAGAGAAGTTCAACTCAAATTTGGTGAATAAGTATGTTATCTCAGTACATTTTCATATTAGTTTTTTCATAACATTTTGTATTTCTATTCAACTCATTCACCATTATTGTTCCATTATAATACCAAAATAAATAAAAAATATAAATGTAGGCTTTGAAACAAGAAATGCAAATACGTATACTATATTTTAAATTATATTTAGACTAACGGAGGAACTCTTAATTTATACCTAATAACAGCAATGATAATAATCTTGGTATTTATAAATTATTATTATACTACTCATATACACATTATTTTTTTTCAAATTCGCCATTTTGTTTTCCTATCGGTGTTATGTCAATTTAGAATCCGTGTGAGCTTCAACAAAAAAAGCAAAACAAAAAAAATGTGGTGAATTTCTTTTGACAGAAGTCGAGTGACAACTGTCAAAATATGGAAAACAAATTGTATTTTTCCTGATTCGTTTGTGTTTGAAAAGAGAGGTTTGATTGGTTCGTCCCGGTGAGTGGTTGATCTCTAGTTGGTGTCTAATAAGAAATCGCGAATAAATCTATTTCTTGGTAGTAAAAATCCTTGAGATTTCTCTGACTTGTGCAAAAGCAATAAACTGAACAAAAATTGAATTGAACAAAATATTTTCTAGTGATTTGTGTATAGTTTTACTCCAAACTTCGGATTGAAGTTTTTTATTTTGGAAAAAAAAAAAAAAAAAAACTAATTAAAAAGGAAGTGGAAAATGAGTTCGGAAAGGGGGAGGATGCAGCGTTCCCGCCCTCCTGACTTTTCTCATTTAATTCCTCCATCAAAACTTTTATCCAAGAAAGATAAAATAAAAATTATGGAAACAATTGGAGGTGGTTCGCCATCCTCAACCGACGCCGACATTTTGGCGCCACACATGGACACATGCGATAGTGAATCGGTAATAACCGATAATATAAGTGAAAATGACAACCCGGTGATGCCAAATAGTGCACATCTTGGGAGCAAAAATATTCAAAGTGCTGATCAAAGAGGATCCAAACTAGAGGGCCAACTGAGAGCAGAAACGGTACATTTGCCTACAAGCTGCTTTTCCTGCATAGGAATTCCTAAGTATTAGTGCCTGTACAAATCAAAGGAGCGCCATTGCTGCCGCACGCATACTTAGGAAATCCTATGCAGGCATTTAATGTCAATCACGAACCGATTTTGTAAGTCGGGGCGACTGTGTTCAACATTTTTGGTACCCTTTAGTTACACGGCGTTCACATCGCAGCTCAGTTTAAAAGTTCTTATAGTTTATGAAATTAAATAAAAAGGAATTCCTGATATAATTTGTTCACAATGCCAAATACCTTAATATAATCATAGTTTTTTTTTTCAGTATCTAGCAGAAATCTATCTCATGATATTAATCAGAGAAAAATCAACTTATACGGTTCTTCCACTTTTCTTAAATGAGATTTTATAACTTCAAGCTTTTATTGCAGGTATACTTTAAAGAAAAAAATGTCTTTCGTCGATTTTCATTTCGAAGCCATATTGAAACAAAGTAGATATTTTATCAGAGTTTGGGGAAAGCGTTTTTTTACTGTGGGAAAAAAGATATTTTAGTGTTAGCATAATTTTTAATCTGTAAATGGTACGTAAAATGCATATTTGCACAATAACGTATTCAAGTATATTTGTTGAATTCGAAATTTTTTTTCCGTTTTCTGGTAAATCCCATGTTAAAAAAAATCGGTATAGATTTTTAGAAAGTATTGATAATACAACACACACTTCAATTCAATTCTTTAGGGACTTTCTTATGTGGTATTCCTTTGGGATTCTTCAGATTTGCCCTCAGATTTCAGATTTCGTGTGCCTAGTCGAACATAAAAACGCTCTTGCTCTTTTTTGTGTTGATATTCGTGCGACTGTGTAGTCTTCGACACTTTTCTATGCGCTTACCATTCACTGGTTAAATTTTATATTAAAACATTCGAAATTTCCGTCCCAGTTGATTTCTTAATATTTGCACACATATAAATTTACGAAAATAGATCCACCCGATGCAATGCCTTTCTTAGCTGTAGAAAAAATGCACGCAAATGTAAACAACCTCCACCAGATGTCAAACTCAAATGCACTTGTATTGGTAAATCTGAAACAAATCTAAGAAAATATATGGATTCGCAAAAGTGCTCTGAAATCTGAAATCTGCTTTTTTTTTGTACCAAACGAACATAAAAATTGCTCTGAGGGCAAAAAAGTGCTCCGAAATATCACTTCTTGCATTTGTTTTTGTTAATTAATAATTTAGAGAGGCTTATAAAAATATCAGCGAACATTTCAAAATGCAAAAGCACATTACCTATAGAAATACGGGATCTGAAAATTAACAAAGCAATTTAGATTCTTAATTTCGATTGAATACGCAAAATCTGAAATCGGATCAAATTAAACACCACATTATATTATCTATTTGTTAGGAATTTAATCATATGTACTCGTTTTTACGAATTTACTTTCCGAGAATAATATATATTTTTTTTTAAATATGAATAAAGTTTCCATTTTTTCTGTTCCTTAGTAACATCAACACTGTTCACTCTTATTAAACCACAGAATTCCTAATAATATTTTCATTTTGTACAAATACGGTGCTAAAAAAAACAAGTTGAAAACACCCACCAAGCCTAATAGAAATTTATGCAATGTTTGCGAATATTTTAAGGAATTCACTTTTGCCCTAGTGAAAACATGGGTTTAAATTGAATGGAATTAACCTATTTTTGGAACAACTCCCCAAGGTAGCTTCATGAATTTTGTTGTCAAAAAGATTTTTCATGTAGAAAAATTAAAAAAAACCTGAAATGTGAATGGATGAACATTTTTTGGCGCATAAGATGGATAGAGAACAAGTAAAGCTATCTAAAACACCATACTCAACATTTATTCCTTTTATATTTATTGTTATAAATTCATTTACAAATTGTTTGTTATTGGAAAAGTTCCACTCGGCGGCCATTAATAACATGTATTCACAGACAGGAGAAAAAAGAGCGCGCGAGAGAGGGCTGTCATTCAAAATTTGCGGGGAAAATCGGGTAGGTGCACGGGAGTTGGCCCTCTAGTTTGGATCCTCTTTGGTGCTGATCATCTACCGAAAAACACAACTCAGCAACCATTAAAAAATTCGGCTTTGCCTCAAATAAATTCTATTTGGGGCAATGAAACATCTCTCTTCAGTCAATCTGCTGACATAGACCTCAAACGAATATTGAAAAACGACTCAACAACATTTGAGCGAATAATAAATCGTCGCAAAAGGAGGATTGCCAGTCCCCCATCAACTTCCAAGAAAGCAGCAACTGGTGGGGAAGGCAAAATTCAAGGAAACAGATTCGCTGTTTTGGACGAGGAAACTCTGGACGCTTCTGGTAACGTTCCTCAGCAAGCAACTAACGCAAGGCCAAGAACATTTGTAAATAAGCACAACGAATGGTGTCCACCCATTTTTGCAAAGGGGGTAAGCTCCAAGAACCTGCTGGAATTTCTGAAAAATAATTATATAGGTTCTATAGATAATGTAAAATTTGAAAATAGAGGATTAGGCAGGCTTAAAATTTTTGTAAAGGATATTGGTTTGCATGCATACCTTTTAAAGAGCCTTTGCGAAATGGGGGTTAATGCTTTTTCGTTTGTGCCAAAGCAGCTAAAGAAATTTTCAATCCTACTTAAAGGTCTCTCCGACGGATTCTCGTCTAAAATCATAGAAGATGATTTTGCTCGAGTGGACCCTTCATTGAGGGTGCAAATCAAACCATTCACAACGAAATGGTCAAAAGAAAATAATGTAGATCTGGGCATATACATCTGTGTAGTAGATGATAGGGATAGTCTTAATAAAATGAAAGCTATCAGGAATATTCTAAATCATAGGATTAGATGGGAGTCCATCAAACGTTCAAACATTATTCAGTGTTTCAAATGCCAGAGATTTGGTCATGTTAGTGCCTATTGCGCATTTCCCAACAGATGTGTTAAGTGCAAGGAGTGTCACGAGGCTCTTTAAACATGGATAATGACAGGTCTAAAGTTGCCTGTATTAACTGTGGATCGGCAGGCCATCCAGCTAACTTTAGAGAATGCCCAAAACGAATAGAGTATATAAAGAGAAGGGAAAGCCCGTCTCTTAATAATCCTGCCAAGATTTCCCAACCTATCAAGCCAACCTTACAGAACCGTTCGAGCATCACAGCCCCAGGCTCTTATGCGGATATTCCCCGAAACGCACCGAATGTCGCACCGTCTGCTAATCCGGCAATACAAAATAACGCAACATCTTCATTTAATGACTTTTTAAAAGAATCCGTTAAATTATTTGGGATTCCGATAAATACCTTAATTATCCGCGTTCGCGAATTTTGGCCCACATATCTGAAATTGAATGAATACGAGAAACCTGGTGCCTATCTAGGTTTTATCGCCTCAATAACACCATGATCTTGAAACTTCTTTCAGCCAACATTAACTCCTTTATATCCCACGATAAATGCTCTGATCTGAATCTGTTGTTGGGAGACATCTCGCCAACAGCAGTTTTTGTTCAGGAAACCCTATTAAAAGGGAATCGTCAGCGATCATTCGATAACTATCTATTACTGAGAAACGACGCAGGAAGAGGCACAGGAGTTCTAATTAATGACACATTAGAGTATAGAGTTATTCCATTCCGTAATAATATAATTTCCACAACAATAGTCTCAATAACCCTAAGCCATCCCTCAGGACAGAACTCGAATTTAGCTTTTGTATCTATTTACATTCCCTGCAATACAGGATCCAGACTAACCAGAGCTATGAACGACCTTCATTCCCTACTTTCCAGATTTGACTCCTTTATCATAGGTGGGGATTTTAATGCCCGGCACAGCTTCTGGGGAGACACAACGACCAATCTTAACGGACTTCACCTCTTATATTGGTTCCAAAGCAATGCGTTCCTTAACTCGGATATAATCTCTCCTAACAGCCCAACCAGACCTAGCTCATCATCAGTTGTTGACTTTTATATTGTTTCAGCGAACCTTCTTGCCCCACAACATTCCGCACGGAACTTCAGTTGTTTAACAATGGACCCTTTTTCAGATCACTACTCAGTGTTCCTCGCACTGGAATTGAATAACATCTCCCCCATTCTGACAGACCCTCCATCTAAAATCTCATTTGGGGAAACTAATTGGGAATTCTTTAATAACGACTTAACTCAAAAACTTAATTCTCTTGATAGCCCAATAGATAGAAACCTTTCCAATGAAGAAATAGAGCACGTTGTAGAGCTTTTCACTGGTTCATTAAAAGAATGCATAGACTACCATTCTAAGGATATTCATTTTAAAAGTTCTTACAAAAACTTAAGCCGTGCAATTTTAAAACTCCTTGAGATAAGGAAATCGATCGAATCACTGGACGAAAAAAAAACATTTGAACAATCCTCAGCTCATATTACATACGAAAATACACCATACTACTCAACTCAAGAAAAATTAACTGCCTTTGAAAGATTCTACACAAATTTATATTCTCGAACCATCCCCCGATTTAACCCCGAACTTTCTTTAGAGGTCTCAACTCGTATCAACGCTTTCCTAGCCTGGAACTCTAATTCTGTAATAACTCAATTCACCCATAACAATAGTTCACTCTCCACGTCTGAGGTAGAATTTGCTTCAGAAGAGTTAATAGAATCAATCATTAATAACCTCAACAGTAAAAAGTCTTCAGGGCCAGATTTTATTTCAAACTTCGTGATTAAAAAATGCTTAACTACTATTCCTAAATTTTTAACTCCTATTATCAACAATTGCATTAATAACGGATTTTTTCCCCTTACCTGGAAGAAGGCTAAGCTCATTCCTATTAAGAAAAAAGAAAACTCTAACGATATCGGTAACTTTAGACCCATCTCCATGCTATCTAATTTAGGGAAAATCCTGGAGAGAGTGCTCTACATAAAAATAGAGGACTTTATTTCTGAACACAGAATTATTCCAAAAACACAATACGGGTTTAAAAAAAAACATTCCACCGAACATGCTCTTTTGCACTTACAAAACACTGTATTAAATAACCTCAGGCAGAAAACATGCACCGTAGCCTGCGCTTTGGACCTCACAAAAGCGTTCGACCTTGTTTGGCATGATGGCTTGCTGTCAAAACTAATCTCTTTAAACTTTCCTACATTTTTCACCAAAACGATGTTTAGCTTCCTTGCCGACCGTAGTCTTAATGTTTATCTTGATGACAATACATATATCCTTACCAGTTCCAGTAGCTTCAGGAGTTCCCCAAGGTTCCATACTCGGTCCTCTCCTCTTCAATATCTTTCTCCATGACTTCCCTTCACAATTTCAAACCTCAAAATCGATCCTATATGCAGACGACACAATAATTTTTGACTCTCACGAAAAACCTCATATGGCACTCAGTGGCATTAAAAAACACCTCGAGGTAATACTGCCATACTATAAAACATGGGGCATCAAGATTAATGCCAACAAATGTGAACTTATTTGTTTTAGAAATGCTTCTACGAAAGGGCATCATCTCGCTGTTAGAGAAAGTAAGCAACTCACTCTTACCTTGGAGGGAAACACATTAATTAGAAAACCTCTCATAAAATACCTCGGTCTTTTCTTACATGAAAGATGGAAAATGAATCCCCATGCCAGGAAAGTGCTGAATAGGAGTAAGGCAGCCAGCGCAAAACTAAAAGTTCTCCTGAATTCCTCTGAGGTAGAATCTAAAACTAAACTTCTAATGTATAAAACACTCATCCGTCCAATTCTGGCCTACGGCTTCGATTTATGGTTCCAAATTTCCCCGACAGTCGCTCATGAGTTACAACGCTTTGAAAGATCTGTTCTAAGAAAATGCATGATGAAATTTAGAAGACCCTCATGCAAATGGTTTAGAAACAAGATCATGTATGAGAATTCAGGTGTTATGCCGTTATTATCCTACCTTGACAATACATATATCCTTACCAGTTCCAGTAGCTTCAGGAGTTCCCCAAGGTTCCATACTCGGTCCTCTCCTCTTCAATATCTTTCTCCATGACTTCCCTTCACAATTTCAAACCTCAAAATCGATCCTATATGCAGACGACACAATAATTTTTGACTCTCACGAAAGACCTCATATGGCACTCAGTGGCATTAAAAAACACCTCGAGGTAATACTGCCATACTATAAAACATGGGGCATCAAGATTAACGCCAACAAATGTGAACTTATTTGTTTTAGAAATGCTTCTACGAAAGGGCATCATCTCGCTGTTAGAGAAAGTAAGCAACTCACTCTTACCTTGGAGGGAAACACATTAATTAGAAAACCTCTCATAAAATACCTCGGTCTTTTCTTACATGAAAGATGGAAAATGAATCCCCATGCCAGGAAAGTGCTGAATAGGAGTAAGGCAGCCAGCGCAAAACTAAAAGTTCTCCTGAATTCCTCTGAGGTAGAATCTAAAACTAAACTTCTAATGTATAAAACACTCATCCGTCCAATTCTGGCCTACGGCTTCGATTTATGGTTCCAAATTTCCCCGACAGTCGCTCATGAGTTACAACGCTTTGAAAGATCTGTTCTAAGAAAATGCATGATGAAATTTAGAAGACCCTCATGCAAATGGTTTAGAAACAAGATCATGTATGAGAATTCAGGTGTTATGCCGTTATTATCCTACCTTACAAACCTAGCAAAATCGAGGCTTCCCAACCTTAGGCATCATCCTAGTAACATTATCCAAGACATCTATAATGATAGCATTAGTTATTCGATACTTGAAAAATACTACATTTCTCCGATTGGCATCCTCAATGAACGGTCCACACCCCTCTTCGAGACGGATGATGACTGTCATTTCTTATCCAACTTTTATAAGAAAAGCAGCGACCTTACCTACAGAGGTTAAAACCCTCATTTCTCAAAATGAAAACAAAACATTTTACTACACTCTTAAATAATACGTAAACCAACAACCCACTATAATAAACTAACCTGGATATACACAAAACAAATAAGAGCAACATTATAATAAGCTCACTTAATCCATTTAGTTATGTAAGCTCCTCTCATAACATATTACATCCTATAAATCTGTGTTTGTCATAGTGCTGAAATGTACATAATTTTATTTAATTCTATTCTATTTTATTCTATTTTGTTTTTTCTCTTTCTCTCATCCTTATTATTTTGTAATCAAATCTTTATTTATGTCCATACCACTGCGTTGCAAATGGATTTCCAATATTTACTTTTATCAGCTCTATAAATAATCACTTCACTATAGCATCTGCAAAACACCACTGTAATTAATTTATTATTATATTCATCAAGCATCACTCATCAATTCTTTAAAACATAAATTTTCCTGTTCCACTTTTCTTGCAGTTTGGCATGACTGGTGCACAGTATATTTCTCCCTTGTTTTGTTACCTAGTTTTAAGTTCCACACGATCTGTCATGTTTCTATTGAGCGAACACGTTTATCTCTATCTAACATCGCGCAGTTTTTTTTTTAGTTTTCTTTATCGTCAAATCATGTCGAATTTGAAATCCCTCTGTGACAGCCAGACCAATTCTAAGTCGGCTTTATAAACACTGATTTATGTAAAAAAAAAAAAATATTTAATGTAAAAATCTTGAAGTCTCAATAAATCTACATACATACATACAATTGTATTTTTCCTCCAACAAATTGAGAAAATGTAAGTTTTCGCATATTTTAAGTGTTTAAATTAATAATTAAATATATTTGTCTTACAGCTAAGGAAGAAGCCGACGTTGAGGTGTTCGCTAACCTTACACATATGCAATGGATCGCACTGGAGACAACGAAGAATATCAATCGGAATCGATATAAGTAAGCCATACTATTCAATGAATTTGTCTCACTACATATATTTAATTATTAGATATTTCTTCAAGGTTTGTTAAATCGCAAGCTTCCATTCAAGATCCTCCTAGAGAAGCCCTTGATTTGTCCACGATGCAGGAGAACACATGCAATCAAGAGTGTATGGCCAAAGTCAAGGAATACGAAACCCATATTGAACAGGCGAAAGTTGAACACAAGGGTATCGATCACGAAGAGCGTAGGAAGACCCTGATTGTAAGTTGAATTTGAATTAACATTAGCCTTACGAAGAATTGCTAACCATTTGTATCCACTTCTAGGAAGAGACCAAGCAACAACAGCATCGCGCCCACTATCAATACCAATTGGCAAGACGCCGCTATGAAGATCAATTGTCGCTGCAGCAACGTATCCAGGAGGACAATTTCAAAAAGTAAGAATATAGTAAAAGTTGTGTGAATTGATTCTTTAAACGGTAAAACTTACTAGGCAAGAGGAAAGTGTCACACTCCAAGAGGCAATGCACCGGCAAACCATCGAACACGAGATCGAAATGCAGGAGAAAACCCGTCTTAAACTACTCGAGCACGGATGAGAACTAAAGCCAAGGTTGACGGGGAGAATCGTGACAACAACATTGAAAAGATTCGTCTAAATGCACTGCTGCTGGTCTGCCAAGGTAGCAACTGGGCGTCACGACTATTTACAAAGTCTTCGATTAGGCCAACATCAGTAATCTTAGTTTGTTGTTGTTCCAAAACATTTTAATATATGTATTGAATATAAAATAAGTTACATGTAAAACTATCAGTACGTGTTATAAATATGAAAGATGAAATGAATCTGCACTCTATTCTGGTGGAGCCATTTGTGCACTCCAGCCATGGAAACATTTTTTGAAGCGCTTCGACTCCTTGTTCTTCAGAGTGAGGAAAAGTTTGCGCGCACTTTCTGGTTGTTTGATAGATGTTGTGTTGAATACCTGGAATAAATGTTATTAAATGCATATTTGTGTAAACTGAAAGAGTTTCTGTCGTCGGCTGTGTGACTTACTTGTGCAGTTTTCTAGGCTTATTTGATTTCGACTTCACTGCATATGGAGCCGAGCCAGAGGAATACTTGTCCAGTATCATGATGTCGTCGTCGGCTAAATCGTCTTGGCAGAAGTCATCAATTTTCGGCGACGCGACGGTGAAGTAGCCCTTTTCTTTGGAGCATTGGTAAAGTCGGGTTGAAACTCATGTATCAGGGATGGGATTCCTTCGAAATCCAGTTTGTTGTCAATCAAATACGGAAGGCGTAGGTTCATCAGCTTGAAAATTGATGAAGGTAGAGCTTTCAGCTGGTTGCGCGACACATTCAAGAACTCCAGCTTTTGCCAAAACTCGACCACTGATGATAGTTCGCTTATTTCATTTTCGCTCAAGTTGAGACCAGGTTGAGACATTTCAAGTTGGGCAAGTTGTACAGGCAATCGGTACCTGGCAGCGAATTTCGCAAAAAAAAAAAACAGTTCGGATAAGTTAGACTAGTTGTCAGTGTCAGATTTCAACCGTGGTGAGCTGTGACAGTGTTCAGAAGTACAGCTTTTTTTAAGAGAAGTTCAACTCAAATTTGGTGAATAAGTATGTTATCTCAGTACATTTTCATATTAGTTTTTTCATAACATTTTGTATTTCTATTCAACTCATTCACCATTATTGTTCCATTATAATACCAAAATAAATAAAAAATATAAATGTAGGCTTTGAAACAAGAAATGCAAATACGTATACTATATTTTAAATTATATTTAGACTAACGGAGGAACTCTTAATTTATACCTAATAACAGCAATGATAATAATCTTGGTATTTATAAATTATTATTATACTACTCATATACACATTATTTTTTTTCAAATTCGCCATTTTGTTTTCCTATCGGTGTTATGTCAATTTAGAATCCGTGTGAGCTTCAACAAAAAAAGCAAAACAAAAAAAATGTGGTGAATTTCTTTTGACAGAAGTCGAGTGACAACTGTCAAAATATGGAAAACAAATTGTATTTTTCCTGATTCGTTTGTGTTTGAAAAGAGAGGTTTGATTGGTTCGTCCCGGTGAGTGGTTGATCTCTAGTTGGTGTCTAATAAGAAATCGCGAATAAATCTATTTCTTGGTAGTAAAAATCCTTGAGATTTCTCTGACTTGTGCAAAAGCAATAAACTGAACAAAAATTGAATTGAACAAAATATTTTCTAGTGATTTGTGTATAGTTTTACTCCAAACTTCGGATTGAAGTTTTTTATTTTGGAAAAAAAAAAAAAAAAAAAAAAAAAAAACTAATTAAAAAGGAAGTGGAAAATGAGTTCGGAAAGGGGGAGGATGCAGCGTTCCCGCCCTCCTGACTTTTCTCATTTAATTCCTCCATCAAAACTTTTATCCAAGAAAGATAAAATAAAAATTATGGAAACAATTGGAGGTGGTTCGCCATCCTCAACCGACGCCGACATTTTGGCGCCACACATGGACACATGCGATAGTGAATCGGTAATAACCGATAATATAAGTGAAAATGACAACCCGGTGATGCCAAATAGTGCACATCTTGGGAGCAAAAATATTCAAAGTGCTGATCATCTACCGAAAAACACAACTCAGCAACCATTAAAAAATTCGGCTTTGCCTCAAATAAATTCTATTTGGGGCAATGAAACATCTCTCTTCAGTCAATCTGCTGACATAGACCTCAAACGAATATTGAAAAACGACTCAACAACATTTGAGCGAATAATAAATCGTCGCAAAAGGAGGATTGCCAGTCCCCCATCAACTTCCAAGAAAGCAGCAACTGGTGGGGAAGGCAAAATTCAAGGAAACAGATTCGCTGTTTTGGACGAGGAAACTCTGGACGCTTCTGGTAACGTTCCTCAGCAAGCAACTAACGCAAGGCCAAGAATATTTGTAAATAAGCACAACGAATGGTGTCCACCCATTTTTGCAAAGGGGGTAAGCTCCAAGAACCTGCTGGAATTTCTGAAAAATAATTATATAGGTTCTATAGATAATGTAAAATTTGAAAATAGAGGATTAGGCAGGCTTAAAATTTTTGTAAAGGATATTGGTTTGCATGCATACCTTTTAAAGAGCCTTTGCGAAATGGGGGTTAATGCTTTTTCGTTTGTGCCAAAGCAGCTAAAGAAATTTTCAATCCTACTTAAAGGTCTCTCCGACGGATTCTCGTCTAAAATCATAGAAGATGATTTTGCTCGAGTGGACCCTTCATTGAGGGTGCAAATCAAACCATTCACAACGAAATGGTCAAAAGAAAATAATGTAGATCTGGGCATATACATCTGTGTAGTAGATGATAGGGATAGTCTTAATAAAATGAAAGCTATCAGGAATATTCTAAATCATAGGATTAGATGGGAGTCCATCAAACGTTCAAACATTATTCAGTGTTTCAAATGCCAGAGATTTGGTCATGTTAGTGCCTATTGCGCATTTCCCAACAGATGTGTTAAGTGCAAGGAGTGTCACGAGGCTCTTTAAACATGGATAATGACAGGTCTAAAGTTGCCTGTATTAACTGTGGATCGGCAGGCCATCCAGCTAACTTTAGAGAATGCCCAAAACGAATAGAGTATATAAAGAGAAGGGAAAGCCCGTCTCTTAATAATCCTGCCAAGATTTCCCAACCTATCAAGCCAACCTTACAGAACCGTTCGAGCATCACAGCCCCAGGCTCTTATGCGGATATTCCCCGAAACGCACCGAATGTCGCACCGTCTGCTAATCCGGCAATACAAAATAACGCAACATCTTCATTTAATGACTTTTTAAAAGAATCCGTTAAATTATTTGGGATTCCGATAAATACCTTAATTATCCGCGTTCGCGAATTTTGGCCCACATATCTGAAATTTAATGAATACGAGAAACCTGGTGCCTATCTAGGTTTTATCGCCTCAATAACACCATGATCTTGAAACTTCTTTCAGCCAACATTAACTCCTTTATATCCCACGATAAATGCTCTGATCTGAATCTGTTGTTGGGAGACATCTCGCCAACAGCAGTTTTTGTTCAGGAAACCCTATTAAAAGGGAATCGTCAGCGATCATTCGATAACTATCTATTACTGAGAAACGACGCAGGAAGAGGCACAGGAGTTCTAATTAATGACACATTAGAGTATAGAGTTATTCCATTCCGTAATAATATAATTTCCACAACAATAGTGTCAATAACCCTAAGCCATCCCTCAGGACAGAACTCGAATTTAGCTTTTGTATCTATTTACATTCCCTGCAATACAGGATCCAGACTAACCAGAGCTATGAACGACCTTCATTCCCTACTTTCCAGATTTGACTCCTTTATCATAGGTGGGGATTTTAATGCCCGGCACAGCTTCTGGGGAGACACAACGACCAATCTTAACGGACTTCACCTCTTATATTGGTTCCAAAGCAATGCGTTCCTTAACTCGGATATAATCTCTCCTAACAGCCCAACCAGACCTAGCTCATCATCAGTTGTTGACTTTTATATTGTTTCAGCGAACCTTCTTGCCCCACAACATTCCGCACGGAACTTCAGTTGTTTAACAATGGACCCTTTTTCAGATCACTACTCAGTGTTCCTCGCACTGGAATTGAATAACATCTCCCCCATTCTGACAGACCCTCCATCTAAAATCTCATTTGGGGAAACTAATTGGGAATTCTTTAATAACGACTTAACTCAAAAACTTAATTCTCTTGATATCCCAATAGATAGAAACCTTTCCAATAAAGAAATAGAGCACGTTGTAGAGCTTTTCACTGGTTCATTAAAAGAATGCATAGACTACCATTCTAAGGATATTCATTTTAAAAGTTCTTACAAAAACTTAAGCCGTGCAATTTTAAAACTCCTTGAGATAAGGAAATCGATCGAATCACTGGACGAAAAAAAACATTTGAACAATCCTCAGCTCATATTACATACGAAAATACACCATACTACTCAACTCAAGAAAAATTAACTGCCTTTGAAAGATTCTACACAAATTTATATTCTCGAACCATCCCCCGATTTAACCCCGAACTTTCTTTAGAGGTCTCAACTCGTATCAACGCTTTCCTAGCCTGGAACTCTAATTCTGTAATAACTCAATTCACCCATAACAATAGTTCACTCTCCACGTCTGAGGTAGAATTTGCTTCAGAAGAGTTAATAGAATCAATCATTAATAACCTCAACAGTAAAAAGTCTTCAGGGCCAGATTTTATTTCAAACTTCGTGATTAAAAAATGCTTAACTACTATTCCTAAATTTTTAACTCCTATTATCAACAATTGCATTAATAACGGATTTTTTCCCCTTACCTGGAAGAAGGCTAAGCTCATTCCTATTAAGAAAAAAGAAAACTCTAACGATATCGGTAACTTTAGACCCATCTCCATGCTATCTAATTTAGGGAAAATCCTGGAGAGAGTGCTCTACATAAAAATAGAGGACTTTATTTCTGAACACAGAATTATTCCAAAAACACAATACGGGTTTAAAAAAAAACATTCCACCGAACATGCTCTTTTGCACTTACAAAACACTGTATTAAATAACCTCAGGCAGAAAACATGCACCATAGCCTGCGCTTTGGACCTCACAAAAGCGTTCGACCTTGTTTGGCATGATGGCTTGCTGTCAAAACTAATCTCTTTAAACTTTCCTACATTTTTCACCAAAACGATGTTTAGCTTCCTTGCCGACCGTAGTCTTAATGTTTATCTTGATGACAATATATCCTTACCAGTTCCAGTAGCTTCAGGAGTTCCCCAAGGTTCCATACTCGGTCCTCTCCTCTTCAATATCTTTCTCCATGACTTCCCTTCACAATTTCAAACCTCAAAATCGATCCTATATGCAGACGACACAATAATTTTTGACTCTCACGAAAGACCTCATATGGCACTCAGTGGCATTAAAAAACACCTCGAGGTAATACTGCCATACTATAAAACATGGGGCATCAAGATTAACGCCAACAAATGTGAACTTATTTGTTTTAGAAATGCTTCTACGAAAGGGCATCATCTCGCTGTTAGAGAAAGTAAGCAACTCACTCTTACCTTGGAGGGAAACACATTAATTAGAAAACCTCTCATAAAATACCTCGGTCTTTTCTTACATGAAAGATGGAAAATGAATCCCCATGCCAGGAAAGTGCTGAATAGGAGTAAGGCAGCCAGCGCAAAACTAAAAGTTCTCCTGAATTCCTCTGAGGTAGAATCTAAAACTAAACTTCTAATGTATAAAACACTCATCCGTCCAATTCTGGCCTACGGCTTCGATTTATGGTTCCAAATTTCCCCGACAGTCGCTCATGAGTTACAACGCTTTGAAAGATCTGTTCTAAGAAAATGCATGATGAAATTTAGAAGACCCTCATGCAAATGGTTTAGAAACAAGATCATGTATGAGAATTCAGGTGTTATGCCGTTATTATCCTACCTTACAAACCTAGCAAAATCGAGGCTTCCCAACCTTAGGCATCATCCTAGTAACATTATCCAAGACATCTATAATGATAGCATTAGTTATTCGATACTTGAAAGATACTACATTTCTCCGATTGGCATCCTCAATGAACGGTCCACACCCCTCTTCGAGACGGATGATGACTGTCATTTCTTATCCAACTTTTATAAGAAAAGCAGCGACCTTACCTACAGAGGTTAAAACCCTCATTTCTCAAAAGGAAAACAAAACATTTTACTACACTCTTAAATAATACGTAAACCAACAACCCACTATAATAAACTAACCTGGATATACACAAAACAAATAAGAGCAACATTATAATAAGCTCACTTAATCCATTTAGTTATGTAAGCTCCTCTCATAACATATTACATCCTATAAATCTATGTTTGTCATAGTGCTGAAATGTACATAATTTTATTTAATTCTATTCTATTTTATTCTATTTTGTTTTTTCTCTTTCTCTCATTCTTATTATTTTGTAATCAAATCTTTATTTATGTCCATACCACTGCGTTGCAAATGGATTTCCAATATTTACTTTTATCAGCTCTATAAATAATCACTTCACTATAGCATCTGCAAAACACCACTGTAATTAATTTATTATTATATTCATCAAGCATCACTCATCAATTCTTTAAAACATAAATTTTCCTGTTCCACTTTTCTTGCAGTTTGGCATGACTGGTGCACAGTATATTTCTCCCTTGTTTTGTTACCTAGTTTTAAGTTCCACACGATCTGTCATGTTTCTATTGAGCGAACACGTTTATCTCTATCTAACATCGCGCAGTTTTTTTTTTAGTTTTCTTTATCGTCAAATCATGTCGAATTTGAAATCCCTCTGTGACAGCCAGACCAATTCTAAGTCGGCTTTATAAACACTGATTTATGTAAAAAAAAAAAATATTTAATGTAAAAATCTTGAAGACTCAATAAATATACATACATACATACAATTGTATTTTTCCTCCAACAAATTGAGAAAATGTAAGTTTTCGCATATTTTAAGTGTTTAAATTAATAATTAAATATATTTGTCTTACAGCTAAGGAAGAAGCCGAAGTTGAGGTGTTCGCTAACCTTACACATATGCAATGGATCGCACTGGAGACAACGAAGAATATCAATCGGAATCGATATAAGTAAGCCATACTATTCAATGAATTTGTCTCACTACATATATTTAATTATTAGATATTTCTTCAAGGTTTGTTAAATCGCAAGCTTCCATTCAAGATCCTCCTAGAGAAGCCCTTGATTTGTCCACGATGCAGGAGAACACACGCAATCAAGAGTGTATGGCCAAAGTCAAGGAATACGAAACCCATATTGAACAGGCGAAAGTTGAACACAAGGGTATCGATCACGAAGGGCGTAGGAAGACCCTGATTGTAAGTTGAATTTGAATTAACATTAGCCTTACGAAGAATTGCTAACCATTTGTATCCACTTCTAGGAAGAGACCAAGCAACAACAGCATCGCGCCCACTATCAATACCAATTGGCAAGGCGCCGCTATGAAGATCAATTGTCGCTGCAGCAACGTATCCAGGAGGACAATTTCAAAAAGTAAGAATATAGTAAAAGTTGTGTGAATTGATTCTTTAAACGGTAAAACTTACTAGGCAAGAGGAAAGTGTCACACTCCAAGAGGCAATGCACCGGCAAACCATCGAACACGAGATCGAAATGCAGGAGAAAACCCGTCTTAAACTATTCGAGCACGGATGAGAACTAAAGCCAAGGTTGACGGGGAGAATCGTGACAACAACATTGAAAAGATTCGTCTAAATGCACTGCTGCTGGTCTGCCAAGGGAGCAACTGGGCGTCACGACTATTTACAAAGTCTTCGATTAGGCCAACACCAGTAATCTTAGTTTGTTGTTGTTCCAAAACATTTTAATATATGTATTGAATATAAAATAAGTTACATGTAAAATTATCAGTACGTGTTATAAATATGAAAGATGAAATGAATCTGCACTCTATTCTGGTGGAGCCATTTGTGCACTCCAGCCATGGAAACATTTTGTGAAGCGCTTCGACTCCTTGCTCTTCAGAGTGAGGAAAAGTTTGCGCGCACTTTCTGGTTGTTTGATAGATGTTGTGTTGAATACCTGGAATAAATGTTATTAAATGCATATTTGTGTAAACTGAAAGAGTTTCTGTCGTCGGCTGTGTGACTTACTTGTGCAGTTTTCTAGGCTTATTTGATTTCGACTTCACTGCATATGGAGCCGAGCCAGAGGAATACTTGTTCGCCGTTGTCCAGTATCATGATGTCGTCGTCGGCTAAATCGTCTTGGCAGAAGTCATCAATTTTCGGCGACGGTGAAGTAGCCCTTTTCTTTGGAGCATTGGTAAAGTCGGGTTGAAACTCATGTATCAGGGATGGGATTCCTTCGAAATCCAGTTTGTTGTCAATCAAATACGGAAGGCGTAGGTTCATCAGCTTGAAAATTGATGAAGGTAGAGCTTTCAGCTGGTTGCGCGACACATTCAAGAACTCCAGCTTTTGCCAAAACTCGACCACTGATGATAGTTCGCTTATTTCATTTTCGCTCAAGTTGAGACCAGGTTGAGACATTTCAAGTTGGGCAAGTTGTACAGGCAATCGGTACCTGGCAGCGAATTTCGCAAAAAAAAAAAAACAGTTCGGATAAGTTAGACTAGTTGTCAGTGTCAGTGTCAGATTTCAACCGTGGTGAGCTGTGACAGTGTTCAGAAGTACAGCTTTTTTTAAGAGAAGTTCAACTCAAATTTGGTGAATAAGTATATTATCTCAGTACATTTTCATATTAGTTTTTTCATAACATTTTGTATTTCTATTCAACCAAAGTACTCATTCACCATTATTGTTCCATTATAATACCAAAATAAATAAAAAATATAAATGTAGGCTTTGAAACAAGAAATGCAAATACGTATACTATATTTTAAATTATATTTAGACTAACGGAGGAACTCTTAATTTATACCTGATAACAGCAATGATAATAATCTTGGTATTTATAAATTATTATACTACTCATATACACATTATTTTTTTTTCAAATTCGCCATTTTGTTTTCCTATCGGTGTAATGTCAATTTAGAATCCGTGTGAGCTTCAACAAAAAAAGCAAAACAAAAAAAATGTGGTGAATTTCTTTTGACAGAAGTCGAGTGACAACTGTCAAAATATGGAAAACAAATTGTATTTTTCCTCCAACAAATTGAGAAAATGTAAGTTTTCGCATATTTCAAGTGTTTAAATTAATAATTATATATATTTGTCTTACAGCTAAGGAAGAAGCCGACGTTGAGGTGTTCGCTAACCTTACACATATGCAATGGATCGCACTGGAGACAACGAAGAATATCAATCACTCACTACATATATTTAATTATTAGATATTTCTTCAAGGTTTGTTTAATCGCAAGCTTCCATTCAAGATCCTCCTAGAGAAGCCCTTGATTTGTCCACGATGCAGGAGAACACACGCAATCAAGAGTGTATGGCCAAAGTCAAGGAATACGAAACCCATATTGAACAGGCGAAAGTTGAACACAAGGGTATCGATCACGAAGAGCGTAGGAAGACCCTGATTGTAAGTTGAATTTGAATTAATATTAGCCTTACGAAGAATTGCTAACCATTTGTATCCACTTCTAGGAAGAGACCAAGCAACAACAGCATCGCGCCCACTATCAATACCAATTGGCAAGGCGCCGCTATGAAGATCAATTGTCGCTGCAGCAACGTATCCAGAGGGACAATTTCAAAAAGTAAGAATATAGTAAAAGTTGTGTGAATTGATTCTTTAAACGGTAACACTTACTAGGAAAGAGGAAAGTGTCACACTCCAAGAGGCAATGCACCGGCAAACCATCGAACGCGAGACCGAAATGCAGGAGAAAACCCGTCTTAAACTACTCGAGCACGGATGAGAACTAAAGCCAAGGTTGACGGGGAGAATCGTGACAACAACATTGAAAAGATTCGTCTAAATGCACTGCTGCTGGTCTGCCAAGGTAGCAACTGGGCGTCACGACTATTTACAAAGTCTTCGATTAGGCCAACATCAGTAATCTTAGTTTGTTGTTGTTCCAAAACATTTTAATATATGTATTGAATATAAAATAAGTTACATGTAAAACTATCAGTACGTGTTATAAATATGAAAGATGAAATGAATCTGCACTCTATTCTGGTGGAGCCATTTGTGCACTCCAGCCATGGAAACATTTTTTGAAGCGCTTCGACTCCTTGTTCTTCAGAGAGAGGAAAAGTTTGCGCGCACTTTCTGGTTGTTTGATAGATGTTGTGTTGAATACCTGGAATAAATGTTATTAAATGCATATTTGTGTAAACTGAAAGAGTTTCTGTCGTCGGCTGTGTGACTTACTTGTGCAGTTTTCTAGGCTTATTTGATTTCGACTTCACTGCATATGGAGCCGAGCCAGAGGAATACTTGTCCAGTATCATGATGTCGTCGTCGGCTAAATCGTCTTGGCAGAAGTCATCAATTTTCGGCGACGGTGAAGTAGCCCTTTTCTTTGGAGCATTGGTAAAGTCGGGTTGAAACTCATGTATCAGGGATGGGATTCCTTCGAAATCCAGTTTGTTGTCAATCAAATACGGAAGGCGTAGGTTCATCAGCTTGAAAATTCATGAAGGTAGAGCTTTCAGCTGGTTGCGCGACACATTCAAGAACTCCAGCTTTTGCCAAAACTCGACCACTGATGATAGTTCGCTTATTTCATTTTCGCTCAAGTTGAGACCAGGTTGAGACATTTCAAGTTGGGCAAGTTGTACAGGCAATCGGTACCTGGCAGCGAATTTCGCAAAAAAAAAAAAGGATAAGTTAGACTAGTTGTCAGTGTCAGTGTCAGATTTCAACCGTGGTGAGCTGTGACAGTGTTCAGAAGTACAGCTTTTTTTAAGAGAAGTTCAACTCAAATTTGGTGAATAAGTATATTATCTCAGTACATTTTCATATTAGTTTTTTCATAACATTTTGTATTTCTATTCAACCAAAGTACTCATTCACCATTATTGTTCCATTATAATACCAAAATAAATAAAAAATATAAATGTAGGCTTTGAAACAAGAAATGCAAATACGTATACTATATTTTAAATTATATTTAGACTAACGGAGGAACTCTTAATTTATACCTGATAACAGCAATGATAATAATCTTGGTATTTATAAATTATTAAACTACTCATATACACATTATTTTTTTTTCAAATTCGCCATTTTGTTTTCCTATCGGTGTAATGTCAATTTAGAATCCGTGTGAGCTTCAACAAAAAAAGCAAAACAAAAAAAATGTGGTGAATTTCTTTTGACAGAAGTCGAGTGACAACTGTCAAAATATGGAAAACAAATTGTATTTTTCCTCCAACAAATTGAGAAAATGTAAGTTTTCGCATATTTCAAGTGTTTAAATTAATAATTATATATATTTGTCTTACAGCTAAGGAAGAAGCCGACGTTGAGGTGTTCGCTAACCTTACACATATGCAATGGATCGCACTGGAGACAACGAAGAATATCAATCACTCACTACATATATTTAATTATTAGATATTTCTTCAAGGTTTGTTTAATCGCAAGCTTCCATTCAAGATCCTCCTAGAGAAGCCCTTGATTTGTCCACGATGCAGGAGAACACACGCAATCAAGAGTGTATGGCCAAAGTCAAGGAATACGAAACCCATATTGAACAGGCGAAAGTTGAACACAAGGGTATCGATCACGAAGAGCGTAGGAAGACCCTGATTGTAAGTTGAATTTGAATTAATATTAGCCTTACGAAGAATTGCTTACCATTTGTATCCACTTCTAGGAAGAGACCAAGCAACAACAGCATCGCGCCCACTATCAATACCAATTGGCAAGGCGCCGCTATGAAGATCAATTGTCGCTGCAGCAACGTATCCAGAGGGACAATTTCAAAAAGTAAGAATATAGTAAAAGTTGTGTGAATTGATTCTTTAAACGGTAACACTTACTAGGCAAGAGGAAAGTGTCACACTCCAAGAGGCAATGCACCGGCAAACCATCGAACGCGAGACCGAAATGCAGGAGAAAACCCGTCTTAAACTACTCGAGCACGGATGAGAACTAAAGCCAAGGTTGACGGGGAGAATCGTGACAACAACATTGAAAAGATTCGTCTAAATGCACTGCTGCTGGTCTGCCAAGGTAGCAACTGGGCGTCACGACTATTTACAAAGTCTTCGATTGGGCCAACATCAGTAATCTTAGTTTGTTGTTGTTCCAAAACATTTTAATATATGTATTGAATATAAAATAAGTTACATGTAAAACTATCAGTACGTGTTATAAATATGAAAGATGAAATGAATCTGCACTCTATTCTGGTGGAGCCATTTGTGCACTCCAGCCATGGAAACATTTTTTGAAGCGCTTCGACTCCTTGTTCTTTAGAGTGAGGAAAAGTTTGCGCGCACTTTCTGGTTGTTTGATAGATGTTGTGTTGAATACCTGGAATAAATGTTATTAAATGCATATTTGTGTAAACTGAAAGAGTTTCTGTCGTCGGCTGTGTGACTTACTTGTGCAGTTTTCTAGGCTTATTTGATTTCGACTTCACTGCATATGGAGCCGAGCCAGAGGAATACTTGTCCAGTATCATGATGTCGTCGTCGGCTAAATCGTCTTGGCAGAAGTCATCAATTTTCGGCGACGGTGAAGTAGCCCTTTTCTTTGGAGCATTGGTAAAGTCGGGTTGAAACTCATGTATCAGGGATGGGATTCCTTCGAAATCCAGTTTGTTGTCAATCAAATACGGAAGGCGTAGGTTCATCAGCTTGAAAATTGATGAAGGTAGAGCTTTCAGCTGGTTGCGCGACACATTCAAGAACTCCAGCTTTTGCCAAAACTCGACCACTGATGATAGTTCGCTTATTTCATTTTCGCTCAAGTTGAGACCAGGTTGAGACATTTCAAGTTGGGCAAGTTGTACAGGCAATCGGTACCTGGCAGCGAATTTCGCAAAAAAAAAAAAACAGTTCGGATAAGTTAGACTAGTTGTCAGTGTCAGATTTCAACCGTGGTGAGCTGTGACAGTGTTCAGAAGTACAGCTTTTTTTAAGAGAAGTTCAACTCAAATTTGGTGAATAAGTATATTATCTCAGTACATTTTAATATTAGTTTTTTCATAACATTTTGTATTTCTATTCAACCAAAGTACTCATTCACCATTATTGTTCCATTATAATACCAAAATAAATAAAAAATATAAATGTAGGCTTTGAAACAAGAAATGCAAATACGTATACTATATTTTAAATTATATTTAGACTAACGGAGGAACTCTTAATTTATACCTAATAACAGCAATGATAATAATCTTGGTATTTATAAATTATTATTATACTACTCATATACACATTATTTTTTTTCAAATTCGCCATTTTGTTTTCCTATCGGTGTTATGTCAATTTAGAATCCGTGTGAGCTTCAACAAAAAAAGCAAAACAAAAAAAATGTGGTGAATTTCTTTTGACAGAAGTCGAGTGACAACTGTCAAAATATGGAAAACAAATTGTATTTTTCCTGATTCGTTTGTGTTCGAAAAGAGAGGTTTGATTGGTTCGTCCCGGTGAGTGGTTGATCTCTAGTTGGTGTCTAATAAGAAATCGCGAATAAATCTATTTCTTGGTAGTAAAAATCCTTGAGATTTCTCTGACTTGTGCAAAAGCAATAAACTGAACAAAAATTGAATTGAACAAAATATTTTCTAGTGATTTGTGTATAGTTTTACTCCAAACTTCGGATTGAAGTTTTTTATTTTGGAAAAAAAAAAAAAAAAAAAAAAAAAAAAAAAATAATTAAAAAGGAAGTGGAAAATGAGTTCGGAAAGGGGGAGGATGCAGCGTTCCCGCCCTCCTGACTTTTCTCATTTAATTCCTCCATCAAAACTTTTATCCAAGAAAGATAAAATAAAAATTATGGAAACAATTGGAGGTGGTTCGCCATCCTCAACCGACGCCGACATTTTGGCGCCACACATGGACACATGCGATAGTGAATCGGTAATAACCGATAATATAAGTGAAAATGACAACCCGGTGATGCCAAATAGTGCACATCTTGGGAGCAAAAATATTCAAAGTGCTGATCATCTACCGAAAAACACAACTCAGCAACCATTAAAAAATTCGGCTTTGCCTCAAATAAATTCTATTTGGGGCAATGAAACATCTCTCTTCAGTCAATCTGCTGACATAGACCTCAAACGAATATTGAAAAACGACTCAACAACATTTGAGCGAATAATAAATCGTCGCAAAAGGAGGATTGCCAGTCCCCCATCAACTTCCAAGAAAGCAGCAACTGGTGGGGAAGGCAAAATTCAAGGAAACAGATTCGCTGTTTTGGACGAGGAAACTCTGGACGCTTCTGGTAACGTTCCTCAGCAAGCAACTAACGCAAGGCCAAGAACATTTGTAAATAAGCACAACGAATGGTGTCCACCCATTTTTGCAAAGGGGGTAAGCTCCAAGAACCTGCTGGAATTTCTGAAAAATAATTATATAAGTTCTATAGATAATGTAAAATTTGAAAATAGAGGATTAGGCAGGCTTAAAATTTTTGTAAAGGATATTGGTTTGCATGCATACCTTTTAAAGAGCCTTTGCGAAATGGGGGTAATGCTTTTTCGTTTGTGCCAAAGCAGCTAAAGAAATTTTCAATCCTACTTAAAGGTCTCTCCGACGGATTCTCGTCTAAAATCATAGAAGATGATTTTGCTCGAGTGGACCCTTCATTGAGGGTGCAAATCAAACCATTCACAACGAAATGGTCAAAAGAAAATAATGTAGATCTGGGCATATACATCTGTGTAGTAGATGATAGGGATAGTCTTAATAAAATGAAAGCTATCAGGAATATTCTAAATCATAGGATTAGATGGGAGTCCATCAAACGTTCAAACATTATTCAGTGTTTCAAATGCCAGAGATTTGGTCATGTTAGTGCCTATTGCGCATTTCCCAACAGATGTGTTAAGTGCAAGGAGTGTCACGAGGCAGGTGCCTGCTCTTTAAACATGGATAATGACAGGTCTAAAGTTGCCTGTATTAACTGTGGATCGGCAGGCCATCCAGCTAACTTTAGAGAATGCCCAAAACGAATAGAGTATATAAAGAGAAGGGAAAGCCCGTCTCTTAATAATCCTGCCAAGATTTCCCAACCTATCAAGCCAACCTTACAGAACCGTTCGAGCATCACAGCCCCAGGCTCTTATGCGGATATTCCCCGAAACGCACCGAATGTCGCACCGTCTGCTAATCCGGCAATACAAAATAACGCAACATCTTCATTTAATGACTTTTTAAAAGAATCCGTTAAATTATTTGGGATTCCGATAAATACCTTAATTATCCGCGTTCGCGAATTTTGGCTCACATATCTGAAATTGAATGAATACGAGAAACCTGGTGCCTATCTAGGTTTTATCGCCTCAATAACACCATGATCTTGAAACTTCTTTCAGCCAACATTAACTCCTTTATATCCCACGATAAATGCTCTGATCTGAATCTGTTGTTGGGAGACATCTCGCCAACAGCAGTTTTTGTTCAGGAAACCCTATTAAAAGGGAATCGTCAGCGATCATTCGATAACTATCTATTACTGAGAAACGACGCAGGAAGAGGCACAGGAGTTCTAATTAATGACACATTAGAGTATAGAGTTATTCCATTCCGTAATAATATAATTTCCACAACAATAGTGTCAATAACCCTAAGCCATCCCTCAGGACAGAACTCGAATTTAGCTTTTGTATCTATTTACATTCCCTGCAATACAGGATCCAGACTAACCAGAGCTATGAACGACCTTCATTCCCTACTTTCCAGATTTGACTCCTTTATCATAGGTGGGGATTTTAATGCCCGGCACAGCTTCTGGGGAGACACAACGACCAATCTTAACGGACTTCACCTCTTATATTGGTTCCAAAGCAATGCGTTCCTTAACTCGGATATAATCTCTCCTAACAGCCCAACCAGACCTAGCTCATCATCAGTTGTTGACTTTTATATTGTTTCAGCGAACCTTCTTGCCCCACAACATTCCGCACGGAACTTCAGTTGTTTAACAATGGACCCTTTTTCAGATCACTACTCAGTGTTCCTCGCACTGGAATTGAATAACATCTCCCCCATTCTGACAGACCCTCCATCTAAAATCTCATTTGGGGAAACTAATTGGGAATTCTTTAATAACGACTTAACTCAAAAACTTAATTCTCTTGATATCCCAATAGATAGAAACCTTTCCAATGAAGAAATAGAGCACGTTGTAGAGCTTTTCACTGGTTCATTAAAAGAATGCATAGACTACCATTCTAAGGATATTCATTTTAAAAGTTCTTACAAAAACTTAAGCCGTGCAATTTTAAAACTCCTTGAGATAAGGAAATCGATCGAATCACTGGACGAAAAAAAACATTTGAACAATCCTCAGCTCATATTACATACGAAAATACACCATACTACTCAACTCAAGAAAAATTAACTGCCTTTGAAAGATTCTACACAAATTTATATTCTCGAACCATCCCCCGATTTAACCCCGAACTTTCTTTAGAGGTCTCAACTCGTATCAACGCTTTCCTAGCCTGGAACTCTAATTCTGTAATAACTCAATTCACCCATAACAATAGTTCACTCTCCACGTCTGAGGTAGAATTTGCTTCAGAAGAGTTAATAGAATCAATCATTAATAACCTCAACAGTAAAAAGTCTTCAGGGCCAGATTTTATTTCAAACTTCGTGATTAAAAAATGCTTAACTACTATTCCTAAATTTTTAACTCCTATTATCAACAATTGCATTAATAACGGATTTTTTCCCCTTACCTGGAAGAAGGCTAAGCTCATTCCTATTAAGAAAAAAGAAAACTCTAACGATATCGGTAACTTTAGACCCATCTCCATGCTATCTAATTTAGGGAAAATCCTGGAGAGAGTGCTCTACATAAAAATAGAGGACTTTATTTCTGAACACAGAATTATTCCAAAAACACAATACGGGTTTAAAAAAAAACATTCCACCGAACATGCTCTTTTGCACTTACAAAACACTGTATTAAATAACCTCAGGCAGAAAACATGCACCGTAGCCTGCGCTTTGGACCTCACAAAAGCGTTCGACCTTGTTTGGCATGATGGCTTGCTGTCAAAACTAATCTCTTTAAACTTTCCTACATTTTTCACCAAAACGATGTTTAGCTTCCTTGCCGACCGTAGTCTTAATGTTTATCTTGATGACAATATATCCTTACCAGTTCCAGTAGCTTCAGGAGTTCCCCAAGGTTCCATACTCGGTCCTCTCCTCTTCAATATCTTTCTCCATGACTTCCCTTCACAATTTCAAACCTCAAAATCGATCCTATATGCAGACGACACAATAATTTTTGACTCTCACGAAAGACCTCATATGGCACTCAGTGGCATTAAAAAACACCTCGAGGTAATACTGCCATACTATAAAACATGGGGCATCAAGATTAACGCCAACAAATGTGAACTTATTTGTTTTAGAAATGCTTCTACGAAAGGGCATCATCTCGCTGTTAGAGAAAGTAAGCAACTCACTCTTACCTTGGAGGGAAACACATTAATTAGAAAACCTCTCATAAAATACCTCGGTCTTTTCTTACATGAAAGATGGAAAATGAATCCCCATGCCAGGAAAGTGCTGAATAGGAGTAAGGCAGCCAGCGCAAAACTAAAAGTTCTCCTGAATTCCTCTGAGGTAGAATCTAAAACTAAACTTCTAATGTATAAAACACTCATCCGTCCAATTCTGGCCTACGGCTTCGATTTATGGTTCCAAATTTCCCCGACAGTCGCTCATGAGTTACAACGCTTTGAAAGATCTGTTCTAAGAAAATGCATGATGAAATTTAGAAGACCCTCATGCAAATGGTTTAGAAACAAGATCATGTATGAGAATTCAGGTGTTATGCCGTTATTATCCTACCTTACAAACCTAGCAAAATCGAGGCTTCCCAACCTTAGGCATCATCCTAGTAACATTATCCAAGACATCTATAATGATAGCATTAGTTATTCGATACTTGAAAGATACTACATTTCGCATCCTCAATGAACGGTCCACACCCCTCTTCGAGACGGATGATGACTGTCATTTCTTATCCAACTTTTATAAGAAAAGCAGCGACCTTACCTACAGAGGTTAAAACCCTCATTTCTCAAAAGGAAAACAAAACATTTTACTACACTCTTAAATAATACGTAAACCAACAACCCACTATAATAAACTAACCTGGATATACACAAAACAAATAAGAGCAACATTATAATAAGCTCACTTAATCCATTTAGTTATGTAAGCTCCTCTCATAACATATTACATCCTATAAATCTATGTTTGTCATAGTGCTGAAATGTACATAATTTTATTTAATTCTATTCTATTTTATTCTATTTTGTTTTTTCTCTTTCTCTCATCCTTATTATTTTGTAATCAAATCTTTATTTATGTCCATACCACTGCGTTGCAAATGGATTTCCAATATTTACTTTTATCAGCTCTATAAATAATCACTATAGCATCTGCAAAACACCACTGTAATTAATTTATTATTATATTCATCAAGCATCACTCATCAATTCTTTAAAACATAAATTTTCCTGTTCCACTTTTCTTGCAGTTTGGCATGACTGGTGCACAGTATATTTCTCCCTTGTTTTGTTACCTAGTTTTAAGTTCCACACGATCTGTCATGTTTCTATTGAGCGAACACGTTTATCTCTATCTAACATCGCGCAGTTTTTTTTTTAGTTTTCTTTATCGTCAAATCATGTCGAATTTGAAATCCCTCTGTGACAGGCAGACCAATTCTAAGTCGGCTTTATAAACACTGATTTATGTAAAAAAAAAAAAATATTTAATGTAAAAATCTTGAAGTCTCAATAAATCTACATACATACATACAATTGTATTTTTCCTCCAACAAATTGAGAAAATGTAAGTTTTCGCATATTTTAAGTGTTTAAATTAATAATTAAATATATTTGTCTTACAGCTAAGGAAGAAGCCGACGTTGAGGTGTTCGCTAACCTTACACATATGCAATGGATCGCACTGGAGACAACGAAGAATATCAATCGGAATCGATATAAGTAAGCCACACTATTCAATGAATTTGTCTCACTACATATATTTAATTATTAGATATTTCTTCAAGGTTTGTTAAATCGCAAGCTTCCATTCAAGATCCTCCTAGAGAAGCCCTTGATTTGTCCACGATGCAGGAGAACACACGCAATCAAGAGTGTATGGCCAAAGTCAAGGAATACGAAACCCATATTGAACAGGCGAAAGTTGAACACAAGGGTATCGATCACGAAGAGCGTAGGAAGACCCTGATTGTAAGTTGAATTTGAATTAACATTAGCCTTACGAAGAATTGCTAACCATTTGTATCCACTTCTAGGAAGAGACCAAGCAACAACAGCATCGCGCCCACTATCAATACCAATTGGCAAGGCGCCGCTATGAAGATCAATTGTCGCTGCAGCAACGTATCCAGGAGGACAATTTCAAAAAGTAAGAATATAGTAAAAGTTGTGTGAATTGATTCTTTAAACGGTAAAACTTACTAGGCAAGAGGAAAGTGTCACACTCCAAGAGGCAATGCACCGGCAAACCATCGAACACGAGATCGAAATGCAGGAGAAAACCCGTCTTAAACTACTCGAGCACGGATGAGAACTAAAGCCAAGGTTGACGGGGAGAATCGTGACAACAACATTGAAAAGATTCGTCTAAATGCACTGCTGCTGGTCTGCCAAGGGAGCAACTGGGCGTCACGACTATTTACAAAGTCTTCAATTAGGCCAACACCAGTAATCTTAGTTTGTTGTTGTTCCAAAACATTTTAATATATGTATTGAATATAAAATAAGTTACATGTAAAACTATCAGTACGTGTTATAAATATGAAAGATGAAATGAATCTGCACTCTATTCTGGTGGAGCCATTTGTGCACTCCAGCCATGGAAACATTTTGTGAAGCGCTTCGACTCCTTGTTCTTCAGAGTGAGGAAAAGTTTGCGCGCACTTTCTGGTTGTTTGATAGATGTTGTGTTGAATACCTGGAATAAATGTTATTAAATGCATATTTGTGTAAACTGAAAGAGTTTCTGTCGTCGGCTGTGTGACTTACTTGTGCAGTTTTCTAGGCTTATTTGATTTCGACTTCACTGCATATGGAGCCGAGCCAGAGGAATACTTGTTCGCCGTTGTCCAGTATCATGATGTCGTCGTCGGCTAAATCGTCTTGGCAGAAGTCATCAATTTTCGGCGACGGTGAAGTAGCCCTTTTCTTTGGAGCATTGGTAAAGTCGGGTTGAAACTCATGTATCAGGGATGGGATTCCTTCGAAATCCAGTTTGTTGTCAATCAAATACGGAAGGCGTAGGTTCATCAGCTTGAAAATTGATGAAGGTAGAGCTTTCAGCTGGTTGCGCGACACATTCAAGAACTCCAGCTTTTGCCAAAACTCGACCACTGATGATAGTTCGCTTATTTCATTTTCGCTCAAGTTGAGACCAGGTTGAGACATTTCAAGTTGGGCAAGTTGTACAGGCAATCGGTACCTGGCAGCGAATTTCGCAAAAAAAAAAAAACAGTTCGGATAAGTTAGACTAGTTGTCAGTGTCAGTGTCAGATTTCAACCGTGGTGAGCTGTGACAGTGTTCAGAAGTACAGCTTTTTTTAAGAGAAGTTCAACTCAAATTTGGTGAATAAGTATATTATCTCAGTACATTTTCATATTAGTTTTTTCATAACATTTTGTATTTCTATTCAACCAAAGTACTCATTCACCATTATTGTTCCATTATAATACCAAAATAAATAAAAAATATAAATGTAGGCTTTGAAACAAGAAATGCAAATACGTATACTATATTTTAAATTATATTTAGACTAACGGAGGAACTCTTAATTTATACCTGATAACAGCAATGATAATAATCTTGGTATTTATAAATTATTATACTACTCATATACACATTATTTTTTTTTCAAATTCGCCATTTTGTTTTCCTATCGGTGTAATGTCAATTTAGAATCCGTGTGAGCTTCAACAAAAAAAGCAAAACAAAAAAAATGTGGTGAATTTCTTTTGACAGAAGTCGAGTGACAACTGTCAAAATATGGAAAACAAATTGTATTTTTCCTCCAACAAATTGAGAAAATGTAAGTTTTCGCATATTTCAAGTGTTTAAATTAATAATTATATATATTTGTCTTACAGCTAAGGAAGAAGCCGACGTTGAGGTGTTCGCTAACCTTACACATATGCAATGGATCGCACTGGAGACAACGAAGAATATCAATCACTCACTACATATATTTAATTATTAGATATTTCTTCAAGGTTTGTTTAATCGCAAGCTTCCATTCAAGATCCTCCTAGAGAAGCCCTTGATTTGTCCACGATGCAGGAGAACACACGCAATCAAGAGTGTATGGCCAAAGTCAAGGAATACGAAACCCATATTGAACAGGCGAAAGTTGAACACAAGGGTATCGATCACGAAGAGCGTAGGAAGACCCTGATTGTAAGTTGAATTTGAATTAATATTAGCCTTACGAAGAATTGCTAACCATTTGTATCCACTTCTAGGAAGAGACCAAGCAACAACAGCATCGCGCCCACTACCAATACCAATTGGCAAGGCGCCGCTATGAAGATCAATTGTCGCTGCAGCAACGTATCCAGAGGGACAATTTCAAAAAGTAAGAATATAGTAAAAGTTGTGTGAATTGATTCTTTAAACGGTAACACTTACTAGGAAAGAGGAAAGTGTCACATTCCAAGAGGCAATGCACCGGCAAACCATCGAACGCGAGACCGAAATGCAGGAGAAAACCCGTCTTAAACTACTCGAGCACGGATGAGAACTAAAGCCGAGGTTGACGGGGAGAATCGTGACAACAACATTGAAAAGATTCGTCTAAATGCACTGCTGCTGGTCTGCCAAGGTAGCAACTGGGCGTCACGACTATTTACAAAGTCTTCGATTAGGCCAACATCAGTAATCTTAGTTTGTTGTTGTTCCAAAACATTTTAATATATGTATTGAATATAAAATAAGTTACATGTAAAACTATCAGTACGTGTTATAAATATGAAAGATGAAATGAATCTGCACTCTATTCTGGTGGAGCCATTTGTGCACTCCAGCCATGGAAACATTTTTTGAAGCGCTTCGACTCCTTGTTCTTCAGAGTGAGGAAAAGTTTGCGCGCACTTTCTGGTTGTTTGATAGATGTTGTGTTGAATACCTGGAATAAATGTTATTAAATGCATATTTGTGTAAACTGAAAGTTTCTGTCGTCGGCTGTGTGACTTACTTGTGCAGTTTTCTAGGCTTATTTGATTTCGACTTCACTGCATATGGAGCCGAGCCAGAGGAATACTTGTCCAGTATCATGATGTCGTCGTCGGCTAAATCGTCTTGGCAGAAGTCATCAATTTTCGGCGACGGTGAAGTAGCCCTTTTCTTTGGAGCATTGGTAAAGTCGGGTTGAAACTCATGTATCAGGGATGGGATTCCTTCGAAATCCAGTTTGTTGTCAATCAAATACGGAAGGCGTAGGTTCATCAGCTTGAAAATTGATGAAGGTAGAGCTTTCAGCTGGTTGCGCGACACATTCAAGAACTCCAGCTTTTGCCAAAACTCGACCACTGATGATAGTTCGCTTATTTCATTTTCGCTCAAGTTGAGACCAGGTTGAGACATTTCAAGTTGGGCAAGTTGTACAGGCAATCGGTACCTGGCAGCGAATTTCGCAAAAAAAAAAAAACAGTTCGGATAAGTTAGACTAGTTGTCAGTGTCAGATTTCAACCGTGGTGAGCTGTGACAGTGTTCAGAAGTACAGCTTTTTTTAAGAGAAGTTCAACTCAAATTTGGTGAATAAGTATATTATCTCAGTACATTTTAATATTAGTTTTTTCATAACATTTTGTATTTCTATTCAACCAAAGTACTCATTCACCATTATTGTTCCATTATAATACCAAAATAAATAAAAAATATAAATGTAGGCTTTGAAACAAGAAATGCAAATACGTATACTATATTTTAAATTATATTTAGACTAACGGAGGAACTCTTAATTTATACCTAATAACAGCAATGATAATAATCTTGGTATTTATAAATTATTATTATACTACTCATATACACATTATTTTTTTTCAAATTCGCCATTTTGTTTTCCTATCGGTGTTATGTCAATTTAGAATCCGTGTGAGCTTCAACAAAAAAAGCAAAACAAAAAAAATGTGGTGAATTTCTTTTGACAGAAGTCGAGTGACAACTGTCAAAATATGGAAAACAAATTGTATTTTTCCTGATTCGTTTGTGTTTGAAAAGAGAGGTTTGATTGGTTCGTCCCGGTGAGTGGTTGATCTCTAGTTGGTGTCTAATAAGAAATCGCGAATAAATCTATTTCTTGGTAGTAAAAATCCTTGAGATTTCTCTGACTTGTGCAAAAGCAATAAACTGAACAAAAATTGAATTGAACAAAATATTTTCTAGTGATTTGTGTATAGTTTTACTCCAAACTTCGGATTGAAGTTTTTTATTTTGGAAAAAAAAAAAATAATTAAAAAGGAAGTGGAAAATGAGTTCGGAAAGGGGGAGGATGCAGCGTTCCCGCCCTCCTGACTTTTCTCATTTAATTCCTCCATCAAAACTTTTATCCAAGAAAGATAAAGTAAAAATTATGGAAACAATTGGAGGTGGTTCGCCATCCTCAACCGACGCCGACATTTTGGCGCCACACATGGACACATGCGATAGTGAATCGGTAATAACCGATAATATAAGTGAAAATGACAACCCGGTGATGCCAAATAGTGCACATCTTGGGAGCAAAAATATTCAAAGTGCTGATCATCTACCGAAAAACACAACTCAGCAACCATTAAAAAATTCGGCTTGCCTCAAATAAATTCTATTTGGGGCAATGAAACATCTCTCTTCAGTCAATCTGCTGACATAGACCTCAAACGAATATTGAAAAACGACTCAACAACATTTGAGCGAATAATAAACCGTCGCAAAAGGAGGATTGCCAGTCCCCCATCAACTTCCAAGAAAGCAGCAACTGGTGGGGAAGGCAAAATTCAAGGAAACAGATTCGCTGTTTTGGACGAGGAAACTCTGGACGCTTCTGGTAACGTTCCTCAGCAAGCAACTAACGCAAGGCCAAGAATATTTGTAAATAAGCACAACGAATGGTGTCCACCCATTTTTGCAAAGGGGGTAAGCTCCAAGAACCTGCTGGAATTTCTGAAAAATAATTATATAGGTTCTATAGATAATGTAAAATTTGAAAATAGAGGATTAGGCAGGCTTAAAATTTTTGTAAAGGATATTGGTTTGCATGCATACCTTTTAAAGAGCCTTTGCGAAATGGGGGTTAATGCTTTTTCGTTTGTGCCAAAGCAGCTAAAGAAATTTTCAATCCTACTTAAAGGTCTCTCCGACGGATTCTCGTCTAAAATCATAGAAGATGATTTTGCTCGAGTGGACCCTTCATTGAGGGTGCAAATCAAACCATTCACAACGAAATGGTCAAAAGAAAATAATGTAGATCTGGGCATATACATCTGTGTAGTAGATGATAGGGATAGTCTTAATAAAATGAAAGCTATCAGGAATATTCTAAATCATAGGATTAGATGGGAGTCCATCAAACGTTCAAACATTATTCAGTGTTTCAAATGCCAGAGATTTGGTCATGTTAGTGCCTATTGCGCATTTCCCAACAGATGTGTTAAGTGCAAGGAGTGTCACGAGGCAGGTGCCTGCTCTTTAAACATGGATAACATGGTCTAAAGTTGCCTGTATTAACTGTGGATCGGCAGGCCATCCAGCTAACTTTAGAGAATGCCCAAAACGAATAGAGTATATAAAGAGAAGGGAAAGCCCGTCTCTTAATAATCCTGCCAAGATTTCCCAACCTATCAAGCCAACCTTACAGAACCGTTCGAGCATCACAGCCCCAGGCTCTTATGCGGATATTCCCCGAAACGCACCGAATGTCGCACCGTCTGCTAATCCGGCAATACAAAATAACGCAACATCTTCATTTAATGACTTTTTAAAAGAATCCGTTAAATTATTTGGGATTCCGATAAATACCTTAATTATCCGCGTTCGCGAATTTTGGCCCACATATCTGAAATTGAATGAATACGAGAAACCTGGTGCCTATCTAGGTTTTATCGCCTCAATAACACCATGATCTTGAAACTTCTTTCAGCCAACATTAACTCCTTTATATCCCACGATAAATGCTCTGATCTGAATCTGTTGTTGGGAGACATCTCGCCAACAGCAGTTTTTGTTCAGGAAACCCTATTAAAAGGGAATCGTCAGCGATCATTCGATAACTATCTATTACTGAGAAACGACGCAGGAAGAGGCACAGGAGTTCTAATTAATGACACATTAGAGTATAGAGTTATTCCATTCCGTAATAATATAATTTCCACAACAATAGTGTCAATAACCCTAAGCCATCCCTCAGGACAGAACTCGAATTTAGCTTTTGTATCTATTTACATTCCCTGCAATACAGGATCCAGACTAACCAGAGCTATGAACGACCTTCATTCCCTTCTTTCCAGATTTGACTCCTTTATCATAGGTGGGGATTTTAATGCCCGGCACAGCTTCTGGGGAGACACAACGACCAATCTTAACGGACTTCACCTCTTATATTGGTTCCAAAGCAATGCGTTCCTTAACTCGGATATAATCTCTCCTAACAGCCCAACCAGACCTAGCTCATCATCAGTTGTTGACTTTTATATTGTTTCAGCGAACCTTCTTGCCCCACAACATTCCGCACGGAACTTGAGTTGTTTAACAATGGACCCTTTTTCAGATCACTACTCAGTGTTCCTCGCACTGGAATTGAATAACATCTCCCCCATTCTGACAGACCCTCCATCTAAAATCTCATTTGGGGAAACTAATTGGGAATTCTTTAATAACGACTTAACTCAAAAACTTAATTCTCTTGATATCCCAATAGATAGAAACCTTTCCAATGAAGAAATAGAGCACGTTGTAGAGCTTTTCACTGGTTCATTAAAAGAATGCATAGACTACCATTCTAAGGATATTCATTTTAAAAGTTCTTACAAAAACTTAAGCCGTGCAATTTTAAAACTCCTTGAGATAAGGAAATCGATCGAATCACTGGACGAAAAAAAACATTTGAACAATCCTCAGCTCATATTACATACGAAAATACACCATACTACTCAACTCAAGAAAAATTAACTGCCTTTGAAAGATTCTACACAAATTTATATTCTCGAACCATCCCCCGATTTAACCCCGAACTTAGAGGTCTCAACTCGTATCAACGCTTTCCTAGCCTGGAACTCTAATTCTGTAATAACTCAATTCACCCATAACAATAGTTCACTCTCCACGTCTGAGGTAGAATTTGCTTCAGAAGAGTTAATAGAATCAATCATTAATAACCTCAACAGTAAAAAGTCTTCAGGGCCAGATTTTATTTCAAACTTCGTGATTAAAAAATGCTTAACTACTATTCCTAAATTTTTAACTCCTATTATCAACAATTGCATTAATAACGGATTTTTTCCCCTTACCTGGAAGAAGGCTAAGCTCATTCCTATTAAGAAAAAAGAAAACTCTAACGATATCGGTAACTTTAGACCCATCTCCATGCTATCTAATTTAGGGAAAATCCTGGAGAGAGTGCTCTACATAAAAATAGAGGACTTTATTTCTGAACACAGAATTATTCCAAAAACACAATACGGGTTTAAAAAAAAACATTCCACCGAACATGCTCTTTTGCACTTACAAAACACTGTATTAAATAACCTCAGGCAGAAAACATGCACCGTAGCCTGCGCTTTGGACCTCACAAAAGCGTTCGACCTTGTTTGGCATGATGGCTTGCTGTCAAAACTAATCTCTTTAAACTTTCCTACATTTTTCACCAAAACGATGTTTAGCTTCCTTGCCGACCGTAGTCTTAATGTTTATCTTGATGACAATATATCCTTACCAGTTCCAGTAGCTTCAGGAGTTCCCCAAGGTTCCATACTCGGTCCTCTCCTCTTCAATATCTTTCTCCATGACTTCCCTTCACAATTTCAAACCTCAAAATCGATCCTATATGCAGACGACACAATAATTTTTGACTCTCACGAAAGACCTCATATGGCACTCAGTGGCATTAAAAAACACCTCGAGGTAATACTGCCATACTATAAAACATGGGGCATCAAGATTAACGCCAACAAATGTGAACTTATTTGTTTTAGAAATGCTTCTACGAAAGGGCATCATCTCGCTGTTAGAGAAAGTAAGCAACTCACTCTTACCTTGGAGGGAAACACATTAATTAGAAAACCTCTCATAAAATACCTCGGTCTTTTCTTACATGAAAGATGGAAAATGAATCCCCATGCCAGGAAAGTGCTGAATAGGAGTAAGGCAGCCAGCGCAAAACTAAAAGTTCTCCTGAATTCCTCTGAGGTAGAATCTAAAACTAAACTTCTAATGTATAAAACACTCATCCGTCCAATTCTGGCCTACGGCTTCGATTTATGGTTCCAAATTTCCCCGACAGTCGGTCATGAGTTACAACGCTTTGAAAGATCTGTTCTAAGAAAATGCATGATGAAATTTAGAAGACCCTCATGCAAATGGTTTAGAAACAAGATCATGTATGAGAATTCAGGTGCTATGCCGTTATTATCATACCTTACAAACCTAGCAAAATCGAGGCTTCCCAACCTTAGGCATCATCCTAGTAACATTATCCAAGACATCTATAATGATAGTATTAGTTATTCGATACTTGAAAGATACTACATTTCTCCGATTGGCATCCTCAATGAACGGTCCACACCCCTCTTCGAGACGGATGATGACTGTCATTTCTTATCCAACTTTTATAAGAAAAGCAGCGACCTTACCTACAGAGGTTAAAACCCTCATTTCTCAAAAGGAAAACAAAACATTTTACTACACTCTTAAATAATACGTAAACCAACAACCCACTATAATAAACTAACCTGGATATACACAAAACAAATAAGAGCAACATTATAATAAGCTCACTTAATCCATTTAGTTATGTAAGCTCCTCTCATAACATATTACATCCTATAAATCTATGTTTGTCATAGTGCTGAAATGTACATAATTTTATTTAATTCTATTCTATTTTATTCTATTTTGTTTTTTCTCTTTCTCTCATCCTTATTATTTTGTAATCAAATCTTTATTTATGTCCATACCACTGCGTTGCAAATGGATTTCCAATATTTACTTTTATCAGCTCTATAAATAATCACTTCACTATAGCATCTGCAAAACACCACTGTAATTAATTTATTATTATATTCATCAAGCATCACTCATCAATTCTTTAAAACATAAATTTTCCTGTTCCACTTTTCTTGCAGTTTGGCATGACTGGTGCACAGTATATTTCTCCCTTGTTTTGTTACCTAGTTTTAAGTTCCACACGATCTGTCATGTTTCTATTGAGCGAACACGTTTATCTCTATCTAACATCGCGCAGTTTTTTTTTTTAGTTTTCTTTATCGTCAAATCATGTCGAATTTGAAATCCCTCTGTGACAGCCAGACCAATTCTAAGTCGGCTTTATAAACACTGATTTATGTAAAAAAAAAAAAATATTTAATGTAAAAATCTTGAAGTCTCAATAAATCTACATACATACATACAATTGTATTTTTCCTCCAACAAATTGAGAAAATGTAAGTTTTCGCATATTTTAAGTGTTTAAATTAATAATTAAATATATTTGTCTTACAGCTAAGGAAGAAGCCGACGTTGAGGTGTTCGCTAACCTTACACATATGCAATGGATCGCACTGGAGACAACGAAGAATATCAATCGGAATCGATATAAGTAAGCCATACTATTCAATGAATTTGTCTCACTACATATATTTAATTATTTTAATTATTTTTAATTAGATATTTCTTCAAGGTTTGTTAAATCGCAAGCTTCCATTCAAGATCCTCCTAGAGAAGCCCTTGATTTGTCCACGATGCAGGAGAACACACGCAATCAAGAGTGTATGGCCAAAGTCAAGGAATACGAAACCCATATTGAACAGGCGAAAGTTGAACACAAGGGTATCGATCACGAAGAGCGTAGGAAGACCCTGATTGTAAGTTGAATTTGAATTAACATTAGCCTTACGAAGAATTGCTAACCATTTGTATCCACTTCTAGGAAGAGACCAAGCAACAACAGCATCGCGCCCACTATCAATACCAATTGGCAAGGCGCCGCTATGAAGATCAATTGTCGCTGCAGCAACGTATCCAGGAGGACAATTTCAAAAAGTAAGAATATAGTAAAAGTTGTGTGAATTGATTCTTTAAACGGTAAAACTTACTAGGCAAGAGGAAAGTGTCACACTCCAAGAGGCAATGCACCGGCAAACCATCGAACACGAGATCGAAATGCAGGAGAAAACCCGTCTTAAACTACTCGAGCACGGATGAGAACTAAAGCCAAGGTTGACGGGGAGAATCGTGACAACAACATTGAAAAGATTCGTCTAAATGCACTGCTGCTGGTCTGCCAAGGGAGCAACTGGGCGTCACGACTATTTACAAAGTCTTCGATTAGGCCAACATCAGTAATCTTAGTTTGTTGTTGTTCCAAAACATTTTAATATATGTATTGAATATAAAATAAGTTACATGTAAAACTATCAGTACGTGTTATAAATATGAAAGATGAAATGAATCTGCACTCTATTCTGGTGGAGCCATTTGTGCACTCCAGCCATGGAAACATTTTGTGAAGCGCTTCGACTCCTTGTTCTTCAGAGTGAGGAAAAGTTTGCGCGCACTTTCTGGTTGTTTGATAGATGTTGTGTTGAATACCTGGAATAAATGTTATTAAATGCATATTTGTGTAAACTGAAAGAGTTTCTGTCGTCGGCTGTGTGACTTACTTGTGCAGTTTTCTAGGCTTATTTGATTTCGACTTCACTGCATATGGAGCCGAGCCAGAGGAATACTTGTTCGCCGTTGTCCAGTATCATGATGTCGTCGTCGGCTAAATCGTCTTGGCAGAAGTCATCAATTTTCGGCGACGGTGAAGTAGCCCTTTTCTTTGGAGCATTGGTAAAGTCGGGTTGAAACTCATGTATCAGGGATGGGATTCCTTCGAAATCCAGTTTGTTGTCAATCAAATACGGAAGGCGTAGGTTCATCAGCTTGAAAATTGATGAAGGTAGAGCTTTCAGCTGGTTGCGCGACACATTCAAGAACTCCAGCTTTTGCCAAAACTCGACCACTGATGATAGTTCGCTTATTTCATTTTCGCTCAAGTTGAGACCAGGTTGAGACATTTCAAGTTGGGCAAGTTGTACAGGCAATCGGTACCTGGCAGCGAATTTCGCAAAAAAAAAAAAAAAAAACAGTTCGGATAAGTTAGACTATTTGTCAGTGTCAGTGTCAGATTTCAACCGTGGTGAGCTGTGACAGTGTTCAGAAGTACAGCTTTTTTTAAGAGAAGTTCAACTCAAATTTGGTGAATAAGTATATTATCTCAGTACATTTTCATATTAGTTTTTTCATAACATTTTGTATTTCTATTCAACCAAAGTACTCATTCACCATTATTGTTCCATTATAATACCAAAATAAATAAAAAATATAAATGTAGGCTTTGAAACAAGAAATGCAAATACGTATACTATATTTTAATTTATATTTAGACTAACGGAGGAACTCTTAATTTATACCTAATAACAGCAATGATAATAATCTTGGTATTTATAAATTATTATTATACTACTCATATACACATTATTTTTTTTTCAAATTCGCAATTTTGTTTTCCTATCGGTGTTATGTCAATTTAGAATCCGTGTGAGCTTCAACAAAAAAAGCAAAACAAAAAAAATGTGGTGAATTTCTTTTGACAGAAGTCGAGTGACAACTGTCAAAATATGGAAAACAAATTGTATTTTTACTCCAACAAATTGAGAAAATGTAAGTTTTCGCATATTTTAAGTGTTTAAATTAATAATTAAATATATTTGTCTTACAGCTAAGGAAGAAGCCGACGTTGAGGTGTTCGCTAACCTTACACATATGCAATGGATCGCACTGGAGACAACGAAGAATATCAATCGGAATCGATATAAGTAAGCCATACTATTCAATGAATTTGTCTCACTACATATATTTAATTATTAGATATTTCTTCAAGGTTTGTTAAATCGCAAGCTTCCATTCAAGATCCTCCTAGAGAAGCCCTTGATTTGTCCACGATGCAGGAGAACACACGCAATCAAGAGTGTATGGCCAAAGTCAAGGAATACGAAACCCATATTGAACAGGCGAAAGTTGAACACAAGGGTATCGATCACGAAGAGCGTAGGAAGACCCTGATTGTAAGTTGACTTTGAATTAACATTAGCCTTACGAAGAATTGCTAACCATTTGTATCCACTTCTAGGAAGAGACCAAGCAACAACAGCATCGCGCCCACTATCAATACCAATTGGCAAGGCGCCGCTATGAAGATCAATTGTCGCTGCAGCAACGTATCCAGAGGGACAATTTCAAAAAGTAAGAATATAGTAAAAGTTGTGTGAATTGATTCTTTAAACGGTAACACTTACTAGGAAAGAGGAAAGTGTCACACTCCAAGAGGCAATGCACCGGCAAACCATCGAACGCGAGACCGAAATGCAGGAGAAAACCCGTCTTAAACTACTCGAGCACGGATGAGAACTAAAGCCAAGGTTGACGGGGAGAATCGTGACAACAACATTGAAAAGATTCGTCTAAATGCACTGCTGCTGGTCTGCCAAGGTAGCAACTGGGCGTCACGACTATTTACAAAGTCTTCGATTAGGCCAACATCAGTAATCTTAGTTTGTTGTTGTTCCAAAACATTTTAATATATGTATTGAATATAAAATAAGGTACATGTAAAACTATCAGTACGTGTTATAAATATGAAAGATGAAATGAATCTGCACTCTATTCTGGTGGAGCCATTTGTGCACTCCAGCCATGGAAACATTTTTTGAAGCGCTTCGACTCCTTGTTCTTCAGAGTGAGGAAAAGTTTGCGCGCACTTTCTGGTTGTTTGATAGATGTTGTGTTGAATACCTGGAATAAATGTTATTAAATGCATATTTGTGTAAACTGAAAGAGTTTCTGTCGTCGGCTGTGTGACTTACTTGTGCAGTTTTCTAGGCTTATTTGATTTCGACTTCACTGCATATGGAGCCGAGCCAGAGGAATACTTGTCCAGTATCATGATGTCGTCGTCGGCTAAATCGTCTTGGCAGAAGTCATCAATTTTCGGCGACGGTGAAGTAGCCCTTTTCTTTGGAGCATTGGTAAAGTCGGGTTGAAACTCATGTATCAGGGATGGGATTCCTTCGAAATCCAGTTTGTTGTCAATCAAATACGGAAGGCGTAGGTTCATCAGCTTGAAAATTGATGAAGGTAGAGCTTTCAGCTGGTTGCGCGACACATTCAAGAACTCCAGCTTTTGCCAAAACTCGACCACTGATGATAGTTCGCTTATTTCATTTTCGCTCAAGTTGAGACCAGGTTGAGACATTTCAAGTTGGGCAAGTTGTACAGGCAATCGGTACCTGGCAGCGAATTTCGCAAAAAAAAAAAGGATAAGTTAGACTAGTTGTCAGTGTCAGTGTCAGATTTCAACCGTGGTGAGCTGTGACAGTGTTCAGAAGTACAGCTTTTTTTAAGAGAAGTTCAACTCAAATTTGGTGAATAAGTATATTATCTCAGTACATTTTCATATTAGTTTTTTCATAACATTTTGTATTTCTATTCATTTCTATTCCAAAATAAATAAAAAATATAAATGTAGGCTTTGAAACAAAAAATGCAAATACGTATACTATATTTTAAATTATATTTAGACTAACGGAGGAACTCTTAATTTATACCTAATAACAGCAATGATAATAATCTTGGTATTTATAAATTATTATTATACTACTCATATACACATTATTTTTTTTCCAAATTCGCCATTTTGTTTTCCTATCGGTGTTATGTCAATTTAGAATCCGTGTGAGCTTCAACAAAAAAAGCAAAACAAAAAAAATGTGGTGAATTTCTTTTGACAGAAGTCGAGTGACAACTGTCAAAATATGGAAAACAAATTGTATTTTTCCTCCAACAAATTGAGAAAATGTAAGTTTTCGCATATTTTAAGTGTTTAAATTAATAATTAAATATATTTGTCTTACAGCTAAGGAAGAAGCCGACGTTGAGGTGTTCGCTAACCTTACACATATGCAATGGATATGAAGAATATCAATCGGAATCGATATAAGTAAGCCATACTATTCAATGATTTTGTCTCACTACATATATTTAATTATTAGATATTTCTTCAAGGTTTGTTAAATCGCAAGCTTCCATTCAAGATCCTCCTAGAGAAGCCCTTGATTTGTCCACGATGCAGGAGAACACACGCAATCAAGAGTGTATGGCCAAAGTCAAGGAATACGAAACCCATATTGAACAGGCGAAAGTTGAACACAAGGGTATCGATCACGAAGAGCGTAGGAAGACCCTGATTGTAAGTTGACTTTGAATTAACATTAGCCTTACGAAGAATTGCTAACCATTTGTATCCACTTCTAGGAAGAGACCAAGCAACAACAGCATCGCGCCCACTATCAATACCAATTGGCAAGGCGCCGCTATGAAGATCAATTGTCGCTGCAGCAACGTATCCAGGAGGACAATTTCAAAAAGTAAGAATATAGTAAAAGTTGTGTGAATTGATTCTTTAAACGGTAACACTTACTAGGCAAGAGGAAAGTGTCACACTCCAAGAGGCAATGCACCGGCAAACCATCGAACACGAGATCGAAATGCAGGAGAAAACCTGTCTTTAACTACTCGAGCACGGATGAGAACTAAAGCCAAGGTTGACGGGGAGAATCGTGACAACAACATTGAAAAGATTCGTCTAAATGCACTGCTGCTGGTCTGCCAAGGGAGCAACTGGGCGTCACGACTATTTACAAAGTCTTCTTTAGGCCAACACCAGTAATCTTAGTTTGTTGTTGTTCCAAAACATTTTAATATATGTATTGAATATAAAATAAGTTACATGTAAAACTATCAGTACGTGTTATAAATATGAAAGATGAAATGAATCTGCACTGTATTCTGGTGGAGCCATTTGTGCACTCCAGCCATGGAAACATTTTTTGAAGCGCTTCGACTCCTTGTTCTTCAGAGTGAGGAAAAGTTTGCGCGCACTTTCTGGTTGTTTGATAGATGTTGTGTTGAATACCTGGAATAAATGTTATTAAATGCATATTTGTGTAAACTGAAAGAGTTTCTGTCGTCGGCTGTGTGACTTACTTGTGCAGTTTTCTAGGCTTATTTGATTTCGACTTCACTGCATATGGAGCCGAGCCAGAGGAATACTTGTTCGCCGTTGTCCAGTATCATGATGTCGTCGTCGGCTAAATCGTCTTGGCAGAAGTCATCAATTTTCGGCGACGGTGAAGTAGCCCTTTTCTTTGGAGCATTGGTAAAGTCGGGTTGAAACTCATGTATCAGGGATGGGATTCCTTCGAAATCCAGTTTGTTGTCAATCAAATACGGAAGGCGTAGGTTCATCAGCTTGAAAATTGATGAAGGTAGAGCTTTCAGCTGGTTGCGCGACACATTCAAGAACTCCAGCTTTTGCCAAAACTCGACCACTGATGATAGTTCGCTTATTTCATTTTCGCTCATGTTGAGACCAGGTTGAGACATTTCAAGTTGGGCAAGTTGTACAGGCAATCGGTACCTGGCAGCGAATTTCGCAAAAAAAAAAAAAAAAAACAGTTCGGATAAGTTAGACTATTTGTCAGTGTCAGTGTCAGATTTCAACCGTGGTGAGCTGTGACAGTGTTCAGAAGTACAGCTTTTTTTAAGAGAAGTTCAACTCAAATTTGGTGAATAAGTATATTATCTCAGTACATTTTCATATTAGTTTTTTCATAACATTTTGTATTTCTATTCAACCAAAGTACTCATTCACCATTATTGTTCCATTATAATACCAAAATAAATAAAAAATATAAATGTAGGCTTTGAAACAAGAAATACAAATACGTATACTATATTTTAATTTATATTTAGACTAACGGAGGAACTCTTAATTTATACCTAATAACAGCAATGATAATAATCTTGGTATTTATAAATTATTATTATACTACTCATATACACATTATTTTTTTTTCAAATTCGCAATTTTGTTTTCCTATCGGTGTTATGTCAATTTAGAATCCGTGTGAGCTTCAACAAAAAAAGCAAAACAAAAAAAATGTGGTGAATTTCTTTTGACAGAAGTCGAGTGACAACTGTCAAAATATGGAAAACAAATTGTATTTTTCCTCCAACAAATTGAGAAAATGTAAGTTTTCGCATATTTTAAGTGTTTAAATTAATAATTAAATATATTTGTCTTACAGCTAAGGAAGAAGCCGACGTTGAGGTGTTCGCTAACCTTACACATATGCAATGGATCGCACTGGAGACAACGAAGAATATCAATCGGAATCGATATAAGTAAGCCATACTATTCAATGAATTTGTCTCACTACATATATTTAATTATTAGATATTTCTTCAAGGTTTGTTAAATCGCAAGCTTCCATTCAAGATCCTCCTAGAGAAGCCCTTGATTTGTCCACGATGCAGGAGAACACACGCAATCAAGAGTGTATGGCCAAAGTCAAGGAATACGAAACCCATATTGAACAGGCGAAAGTTGAACACAAGGGTATCGATCACGAAGAGCGTAGGAAGACCCTGATTGTAAGTTGACTTTGAATTAACATTAGCCTTACGAAGAATTGCTAACCATTTGTATCCACTTCTAGGAAGAGACCAAGCAACAACAGCATCGCGCCCACTATCAATACCAATTGGCAAGGCGCCGCTATGAAGATCAATTGTCGCTGCAGCAACGTATCCAGGAGGACAATTTCAAAAAGTAAGAATATAGTAAAAGTTGTGTGAATTGATTCTTTAAACGGTAACACTTACTAGGCAAGAGGAAAGTGTCACACTCCAAGAGGCAATGCACCGGCAAACCATCGAACGCGAGACCGAAATGCAGGAGAAAACCCGTCTTAAACTACTCGAGCACGGATGAGAACTAAAGCCAAGGTTGACGGGGAGAATCGTGACAACAACATTGAAAAGATTCGTCTAAATGCACTGCTGCTGGTCTGCCAAGGTAGCAACTGGGCGTCACGACTATTTACAAAGTCTTCGATTAGGCCAACATCAGTAATCTTAGTTTGTTGTTGTTCCAAAACATTTTAATATATGTATTGAATATAAAATAAGTTACATGTAAAACTATCAGTACGTGTTATAAATATGAAAGATGAAATGAATCTGCACTCTATTCTGGTGGAGCCATTTGTGCACTCCAGCCATGGAAACATTTTTTGAAGCGCTTCGACTCCTTGTTCTTCAGAGTGAGGAAAAGTTTGCGCGCACTTTCTGGTTGTTTGATAGATGTTGTGTTGAATACCTGGAATAAATGTTATTAAATGCATATTTGTGTAAACTGAAAGAGTTTCTGTCGTCGGCTGTGTGACTTACTTGTGCAGTTTTCTAGGCTTATTTGATTTCGACTTCACTGCATATGGAGCCGAGCCAGAGGAATACTTGTCCAGTATCATGATGTCGTCGTCGGCTAAATCGTCTTGGCAGAAGTCATCAATTTTCGGCGACGGTGAAGTAGCCCTTTTCTTTGGAGCATTGGTAAAGTCGGGTTGAAACTCATGTATCAGGGATGGGATTCGTTCGAAATCCAGTTTGTTGTCAATCAAATACGGAAGGCGTAGGTTCATCAGCTTGAAAATTGATGAAGGTAGAGCTTTCAGCTGGTTGCGCGACACATTCAAGAACTCCAGCTTTTGCCAAAACTCGACCACTGATGATAGTTCGCTTATTTCATTTTCGCTCAAGTTGAGACCAGGTTGAGACATTTCAAGTTGGGCAAGTTGTACAGGCAATCGGTACCTGGCAGCGAATTTCGCAAAAAAAAAGGATAAGTTAGACAAGTTGTCATTGTCAGTGTCAGATTTCAACCGTGGTGAGCTGTGACAGTGTTCAGAAGTACAGCTTTTTTTAAGAGAAGTTCAACTCAAATTTGGTGAATAAGTATATTATCTCAGTACATTTTCATATTAGTTTTTTCATAACATTTTGTATTTCTATTCAACCAAAGTACTCATTCACCATTATTGTTCCATTATAATACCAAAATAAATAAGAAATATAAATGTAGGCTTTGAAACAAGAAATGCAAATATGTATACTATATTTTAAATTATATTTAGACTAACGGAGGAACTCTTAATTTATACCTAATAACAGCAATGATAATAATCTTGGGATTTATAAATTATTATTATACTACTCATATACACATTATTTTTTTTCCAAATTCGCCATTTTGTTTTCCTATCGGTGTTATGTCAATTTAGAATCCGTGTGAGCTTCAACAAAAAAAGCAAAACAAAAAAAAATGTGGTGAATTTCTTTTGACAGAAGTCGAGTGACAACTGTCAAAATATGGAAAACAAATTGTATTTTTCCTCCAACAAATTGAGAAAATGTAAGTTTTCGCATATTTTAAGTGTTTAAATTAATAATTAAATATATTTGTCTTACAGCTAAGGAAGAAGCCGACGTTGAGGTGTTCGCTAACCTTACACATATGCAATGGATATGAAGAATATCAATCGGAATCGATATAAGTAAGCCATACTATTCAATGATTTTGTCTCACTACATATATTTAATTATTAGATATTTCTTCAAGGTTTGTTAAATCGCAAGCTTCCATTCAAGATCCTCCTAGAGAAGCCCTTGATTTGTCCACGATGCAGGAGAACACACGCAATCAAGAGTGTATGGCCAAAGTCAAGGAATACGAAACCCATATTGAACAGGCGAAAGTTGAACACAAGGGTATCGATCACGAAGAGCGTAGGAAGACCCTGATTGTAAGTTGACTTTGAATTAACATTAGCCTTACGAAGAATTGCTAACCATTTGTATCCACTTCTAGGAAGAGACCAAGCAACAACAGCATCGCGCCCACTATCAATACCAATTGGCAAGGCGCCGCTATGAAGATCAATTGTCGCTGCAGCAACGTATCCAGGAGGACAATTTCAAAAAGTAAGAATATAGTAAAAGTTGTGTGAATTGATTCTTTAAACGGTAACACTTACTAGGCAAGAGGAAAGTGTCACACTCCAAGAGGCAATGCACCGGCAAACCATCGAACACGAGATCGAAATGCAGGAGAAAACCTGTCTTAAACTACTCGAGCACGGATGAGAACTAAAGCCAAGGTTGACGGGGAGAATCGTGACAACAACATTGAAAAGATTCGTCTAAATGCACTGCTGCTGGTCTGCCAAGGGAGCAACTGGGCGTCACGACTATTTACAAAGTCTTCTTTAGGCCAACACCAGTAATCTTAGTTTGTTGTTGTTCCAAAACATTTTAATATATGTATTGAATATAAAATAAGTTACATGTAAAACTATCAGTACGTGTTATAAATATGAAAGATGAAATGAATCTGCACTCTATTCTGGTGGAGCCATTTGTGCACTCCAGCCATGGAAACATTTTTTGAAGCGCTTCGACTCCTTGTTCTTCAGAGTGAGGAAAAGTTTGCGCGCACTTTCTGGTTGTTTGATAGATGTTGTGTTGAATACCTGGAATAAATGTTATTAAATGCATATTTGTGTAAACTGAAAGAGTTTCTGTCGTCGGCTGTGTGACTTACTTGTGCAGTTTTCTAGGCTTATTTGATTTCGACTTCACTGCATATGGAGCCGAGCCAGAGGAATACTTGTTCGCCGTTGTCCAGTATCATGATGTCGTCGTCGGCTAAATCGTCTTGGCAGAAGTCATCAATTTTCGGCGACGGTGAAGTAGCCCTTTTCTTTGGAGCATTGGTAAAGTCGGGTTGAAACTCATGTATCAGGGATGGGATTCCTTCGAAATCCAGTTTGTTGTCAATCAAATACGGAAGGCGTAGGTTCATCAGCTTGAAAATTGATGAAGGTAGAGCTTTCAGCTGGTTGCGCGACACTTTCAAGAACTCCAGCTTTTGCCAAAACTCGACCACTGATGATAGTTCGCTTATTTCATTTTCGCTCATGTTGAGACCAGGTTGAGACATTTCAAGTTGGGCAAGTTGTACAGGCAATCGGTACCTGGCAGCGAATTTCGCAAAAAAAAAAAAAAAACAGTTCGGATAAGTTAGACTATTTGTCAGTGTCGGTGTCAGATTTCAACCGTGGTGAGCTGTGACAGTGTTCAGAAGTACAGCTTTTTTTAAGAGAAGTTCAACTCAAATTTGGTGAATAAGTATATTTTCTCAGTACATTTTCATATTAGTTTTTTCATAACATTTTGTATTTCTATTCAACCAAAGTACTCATTCACCATTATTGTTCCATTATAATACCAAAATAAATAAAAAATATAAATGTAGGCTTTGAAACAAGAAATGCAAATACGTATACTATATTTTAATTTATATTTAGACTAACGGAGGAACTCTTAATTTATACCTAATAACAGCAATGATAATAATCTTGGTATTTATAAATTATTATTATACTACTCATATACACATTATTTTTTTTTCAAATTCGCAATTTTGTTTTCCTATCGGTGTTATGTCAATTTAGAATCCGTGTGAGCTTCAACAAAAAAAGCAAAACAAAAAAAATGTGGTGAATTTCTTTTGACAGAAGTCGAGTGACAACTGTCAAAATATGGAAAACAAATTGTATTTTTCCTCCAACAAATTGAGAAAATGTAAGTTTTCGCATATTTTAAGTGTTTAAATTAATAATTAAATATATTTGTCTTACAGCTAAGGAAGAAGCCGACGTTGAGGTGTTCGCTAACCTTACACATATGCAATGGATCGCACTGGAGACAACGAAGAATATCAATCGGAATCGATATAAGTAAGCCATACTATTCAATGAATTTGTCTCACTACATATATTTAATTATTAGATATTTCTTCAAGGTTTGTTAAATCGCAAGCTTCCATTCAAGATCCTCCTAGAGAAGCCCTTGATTTGTCCACGATGCAGGAGAACACACGCAATCAAGAGTGTATGGCCAAAGTCAAGGAATACGAAACCCATATTGAACAGGCGAAAGTTGAACACAAGGGTATCGATCACGAAGAGCGTAGGAAGACCCTGATTGTAAGTTGACTTTGAATTAACATTAGCCTTACGAAGAATTGCTAACCATTTGTATCCACTTCTAGGAAGAGACCAAGCAACAACAGCATCGCGCCCACTATCAATACCAATTGGCAAGGCGCCGCTATGAAGATCAATTGTCGCTGCAGCAACGTATCCAGGAGGACAATTTCAAAAAGTAAGAATATAGTAAAAGTTGTGTGAATTGATTCTTTAAACGGTAACACTTACTAGGCAAGAGGAAAGTGTCACACTCCAAGAGGCAATGCACCGGCAAACCATCGAACACGAGATCGAAATGCAGGAGAAAACCCGTCTTAAACTACTCGAGCACGGATGAGAACTAAAGCCAAGGTTGACGGGGAGAATCGTGACAACAACATTGAAAAGATTCGTCTAAATGCACTGCTGCTGGTCTGCCAAGGGAGCAACTGGGCGTCACGACTATTTACAAAGTCTTCTTTAGGCCAACACCAGTAATCTTAGTTTTTTGTTGTTCCAAAACATTTTAATATATGTATTGAATATAAAATAAGTTACATGTAAAACTATCAGTACGTGTTATAAATATGAAAGATGAAATGAATCTGCACTCTATTCTGGTGGAGCCATTTGTGCACTCCAGCCATGGAAACATTTTTTGAAGCGCTTCGACTCCTTGTTCTTCAGAGTGAGGAAAAGTTTGCGCGCACTTTCTGGTTGTTTGATAGATGTTGTGTTGAATACCTGGAATAAATGTTATTAAATGCATATTTGTGTAAACTGAAAGAGTTTCTGTCGTCGGCTGTGTGACTTACTTGTGCAGTTTTCTAGGCTTATTTGATTTCGACTTCACTGCATATGGAGCCGAGCCAGAGGAATACTTGTTCGCCGTTGTCCAGTATCATGATGTCGTCGTCGGCTAAATCGTCTTGGCAGAAGTCATCAATTTTCGGCGACGGTGAAGTAGCCCTTTTCTTTGGAGCATTGGTAAAGTCGGGTTGAAACTCATGTATCAGGGATGGGATTCGTTCGAAATCCAGTTTGTTGTCAATCAAATACGGAAGGCGTAGGTTCATCAGCTTGAAAATTGATGAAGGTAGAGCTTTCAGCTGGTTGCGCGACACATTCAAGAACTCCAGCTTTTGCCAAAACTCGACCACTGATGATAGTTCGCTTATTTCATTTTCGCTCATGTTGAGACCAGGTTGAGACATTTCAAGTTGGGCAAGTTGCACAGGCAATCGGTACCTGGCAGCGAATTTCGCAAAAAAAAAAAAAAAAAACAGTTCGGATAAGTTAGACTATTTGTCAGTGTCAGTGTCAGATTTCAACCGTGGTGAGCTGTGACAGTGTTCAGAAGTACAGCTTTTTTTAAGAGAAGTTCAACTCAAATTTGGTGAATAAGTATATTATCTCAGTACATTTTCATATTAGTTTTTTCATAACATTTTGTATTTCTATTCAACCAAAGTACTCATTCACCATTATTGTTCCATTATAATACCAAAATAAATAAAAAATATAAATGTAGGCTTTGAAACAAGAAATGCAAATAGGTATACTATATTTTAAACTATATTTAGACTAACGGAGGAACTCTTAATTTATACCTAATAACTCATATACACATTATTTTTTTTTTCCAAATTCGCCATTTTGTTTTCCTATCGGTGTTATGTCAATTTAGAATCCGTGTGAGCTTCAACAAAAAAAGCAAAACAAAAAAAATGTGGTGAATTTCTTTTGACAGAAGTCGAGTGACAACTGTCAAAATATGGAAAACAAATTGTATTTTTCCTCCAACAAATTGAGAAAATGTAAGTTTTCGCATATTTTAAGTGTTTAAATTAATAACTAAATATATTTGTCTTACAGCTAAGGAAGAAGCCGACGTTGAGGTGTTCGCTAACCTTACACATATGCAATGGATCGCACTGGAGACAACGAAGAATATCAATCGGAATCGATATAAGTAAGCCATACTATTCAATGAATTTGTCTCACTACATATATTTAATTATTAGATATTTCTTCAAGGTTTGTTAAATCGCAAGCTTTCATTCAAGATCCTCCTAGAGAAGCCCTTGATTTGTCCACGATGCAGGAGAACACACGCAATCAAGAGTGTATGGCCAAAGTCAAGGAATACGAAACCCATATTGAACAGGCGAAAGTTGAACACAAGGGTATCGATCACGAAGAGCGTAGGAAGACCCTGATTGTAAGTTGAATTTGAATTAACATTAGCCTTACGAAGAATTGCTAACCATTTGTATCCACTTCTAGGAAGAGACCAAGCAACAACAGCATCGCGCCCACTATCAATACCAATTGGCAAGGCGCCGCTATGAAGATCAATTGTCGCTGCAGCAACGTATCCAGGAGGACAATTTCAAAAAGTAAGAATATAGTAAAAGTTGTGTGAATTGATTCTTTAAACGGTAACACTTACTAGGCAAGAGGAAAGTGTCACACTCCAAGAGGCAATGCACCGGCAAACCATCGAACACGAGATCGAAATGCAGGAGAAAACCCGTCTTAAACTACTCGAGCATGGATGAGAACTAAAGCCAAGGTTGACGGGGAGAATCGTGACAACAACATTGAAAAGATTCGTCTAAATGCACTGCTGCTGGTCTGCCATGGGAGCAACTGGGCGTCACGACTATTTACAAAGTCTTCGATTAGGCCAACACCAGTAATCTTAGTTTGTTGTTGTTCCAAAACATTTTAATATATGTATTGAATATAAAATAAGTTACATGTAAAACTATCAGTACGTGTTATAAATATGAAAGATGAAATGAATCTGCACTCTATTCTGGTGGAGCCATTTGTGCACTCCAGCCATGGAAACATTTTGTGAAGCGCTTCGACTCCTTGTTCTTCAGAGTGAGGAAAAGTTTGCGCGCACTTTCTGGTTGTTTGATAGATGTTGTGTTGAATACCTGGAATAAATGTTATTAAATGCATATTTGTGTAAACTGAAAGAGTTTCTGTCGTCGGCTGTGTGACTTACTTGTGCAGTTTTCTAGGCTTATTTGATTTCGACTTCACTGCATATGGAGCCGAGCCAGAGGAATACTTGTTCGCCGTTGTCCAGTATCATGATGTCGTCGTCGGCTAAATCGTCTTGGCAGAAGTCATCAATTTTCGGCGACGGTGAAGTAGCCCTTTTCTTTGGAGCATTGGTAAAGTCGGGTTGAAACTCATGTATCAGGGATGGGATTCCTTCGAAATCCAGTTTGTTGTCAATCAAATACGGAAGGCGTAGGTTCATCAGCTTGAAAATTGATGAAGGTAGAGCTTTCAGCTGGTTGCGCGACACATTCAAGAACTCCAGCTTTTGCCAAAACTCGACCACTGATGATAGTTCGCTTATTTCATTTTCGCTCATGTTGAGACCAGGTTGAGACATTTCAAGTTGGGCAAGTTGTACAGGCAATCGGTACCTGGCAGCGAATTTCGCAAAAAAAAAAAAAAAACAGTTCGGATAAGTTAGACTAGTTGTCAGTGTCAGTGTCAGATTTCAATCGTGGAGAGCTGTGACAGTGTTCAGAAGTACAGCTTTTTTTAAGAGAAGTTCAACTCAAATTTGGTGAATAAGTATATTATCTCAGTACATTTTCATATTAGTTTTTTCATAACATTTTGTATTTCTATTCAACCAAAGTACTCATTCACCATTATTGTTCCATTATAATACCAAAATAAATAAAAAATATAAATGTAGGCTTTGAAACAAGAAATGCAAATACGTATACTATATTTTAAATTATATTTAGACTAACGGAGGAACTCTTAATTTATACCTAATAACAGCAATGATAATAATCTTGGTATTTATAAATTATTATTATACTACTCATATACACATTATTTTTTTTTTCAAATTCGCCATTTTGTTTTCCTATCGGTGTTATGTCAATTTAGAATCCGTGTGAGCTTCAACAAAAAAAGCAAAACAAAAAAAATGTGGTGAATTTCTTTTGACAGAAGTCGAGTGACACTGTCAAAATATGGAAAACAAATTGTATTTTTCCTCCAACAAATTGAGAAAATGTAAGTTTTCGCATATTTTAAGTGTTTAAATTAATAATTAAATATATTTGTCTTACAGCTAAGGAAGAAGCCGACGTTGAGGTGTTCGCTAACCTTACACATATGCAATGGATCGCACTGGAGACAACGAAGAATATCAATCGGAATCGATATAAGTAAGCCATACTATTCAATGAATTTGTCTCACTACATATATTTAATTATTAGATATTTCTTCAAGGTTTGTTAAATCGCAAGCTTCCATTCAAGATCCTCCTAGAGAAGCCCTTGATTTGTCCACGATGCAGGAGAACACACGCAATCAAGAGTGTATGGCCAAAGTCAAGGAATACGAAACCCATATTGAACAGGCGAAAGTTGAACACAAGGGTATCGATCACGAAGAGCGTAGGAAGACCCTGATTGTAAGTTGAATTTGAATTAACATTAGCCTTACGAAGAATTGCTAACCATTTGTATCCACTTCTAGGAAGAGACCAAGCAACAACAGCATCGCGCCCACTATCAATACCAATTGGCAAGGCGCCGCTATGAAGATCAATTGTCGCTGCAGCAACGTATCCAGGAGGACAATTTCAAAAAGTAAGAATATAGTAAAAGTTGTGTGAATTGATTCTTTAAACGGTAACACTTACTAGGCAAGAGGAAAGTGTCACACTCCAAGAGGCAATGCACCGGCAAACCATCGAACGCGAGATCGAAATGCAGGAGAAAACCCGTCTTAAACTACTCGAGCATGGATGAGAACTAAAGCCAAGGTTGACGGGGAGAATCGTGACAACAACATTGAAAAGATTCGTCTAAATGCACTGCTGCTGGTCTGCCAAGGGAGCAACTGGGCGTCACGACTATTTACAAAGTCTTCGATTAGGCCAACACCAGTAATCTTAGTTTGTTGTTGTTCCAAAACATTTTAATATATGTATTGAATATAAAATAAGTTACATGTAAAACTATCAGTACGTGTTATAAATATGAAAGATGAAATGAATCTGCACTCTATTCTGGTGGAGCCATTTGTGCACTCCAGCCATGGAAACATTTTGTGAAGCGCTTCGACTCCTTGTTCTTCAGAGTGAGGAAAAGTTTGCGCGCACTTTCTGGTTGTTTGATAGATGTTGTGTTGAATACCTGGAATAAATGTTATTAAATGCATATTTGTGTAAACTGAAAGAGTTTCTGTCGTCGGCTGTGTGACTTACTTGTGCAGTTTTCTAGGCTTATTTGATTTCGATTTCACTGCATATGGAGCCGAGCCAGAGGAATACTTGTTCGCCGTTGTCCAGTATCATGATGTCGTCGTCGGCTAAATCGTCTTGGCAGAAGTCATCAATTTTCGGCGACGGTGAAGTAGCCCTTTTCTTTGGAGCATTGGTAAAGTCGGGTTGAAACTCATGTATCAGGGATGGAATTCCTTCGAAATCCAGTTTGTTGTCAATCAAATACGGAAGGCGTAGGTTCATCAGCTTGAAAATTGATGAAGGTAGAGCTTTCAGCTGGTTGCGCGACACATTCAAGAACTCCAGCTTTTGCCAAAACTCGACCACTGATGATAGTTCGCTTATTTCATTTTCGCTCAAGTTGAGACCAGGTTGAGACATTTCAAGTTTCAGGTATTTTTTTTTTACATTTTAAATTCATTTTTATTGTTCTCATTCATTAAACTTAAATACTAGACAAAAACGATTAAATCTAATTTAAAGCTAACATTTGTCTTAATTCTAGCTTACTGGCTCTTAGCGAGCTCTCTAAACTTAACTATATCCTTAAAATTATTGCCTTTCGGCCTTAGATCTATCTATATTTAAATGGTTTGTTTTTTACTCTTCAAGAAACTTCCAAAACTTGAATACTCTATTTTTATTATTTTATTTAAAACTTGCCCAGTTGTACAGGCAATCGGTACCTGGCAGCGAATTTCGCAAAAAAAAAAAAAAAAAACAGTTCGGATAAGTTAGACTAGTTGTCAGTGTCAGTGTCAGATTTCAACCGTGGTGAGCTGTGACAGTGTTCAGAAGTACAGCTTTTTTTAAGAGAAGTTCAACTCAAATTTGGTGAATAAGTATATTATCTCAGTACATTTTCATATTAGTTTTTTCATAACATTTTGTATTTCTATTCAACCAAAGTACTCATTCACCATTATTGTTCCATTATAATACCAAAATAAATAAAAAAGGGGTTAGTCCAGACAAAAGATGGTGTGCCGGTATTGTACCACAGCCACCGCGGCGCGAGGGATAAGCGGCTCATCCACGACGGGTCCGCCGCCAATGCTCAAGAGCTCCTCCGTTTTAGCACCGCAATTGCGGAACGGGACAGGGTCGATACGGTCAAGCAGTTCACCGAATTTTGGTGGCTTGATGAACAGGTGAGGGTGGATACGCTCTCCCGGGCCGGTGCGCTACTTATGTAGCATCCTCCTTAGTTTTAAGCTAGATATTAAGTTTGTAGGTTTAGGTTAGAGTAGGGGGTCTTTGGGAGGTGCCGGGCTAGCCAACATGATAGTGCTGCCGAGACTCGAACGACGCTTATAGCCTCGCTCGAGTCTCGGTGGCACTGATGAACCCTTGTGGGCGGCTATCAGGCGCCCATGGACGCGATCAGGATGGTGACCAATCGATTTGATTGCTCACCACCCTGATTATAGGTAATTTAGGTTAAGTAGCTTAGGTAATCTTAAGTAGTTTTAAATAAAATAATAAAAATAGAGTATTCAAGTTTTGGAAGTTTCTTGAAGAGTAAAAAACAAACCATTTAAATATAGATAGATCTAAGGCCGAAAGGCAATAATTTTAAGGATATAGTTAAGTTTAGAGAGCTCGCTAAGAGCCAGTAAGCTAGAATTAAGACAAATGTTAGCTTTAAATTAGATTTAATCGTTTTTGTCTAGTATTTAAGTTTAATGAATGAGAACAATAAAAATGAATTTAAAATGTAAAAAAAAAATAAATAAAAAAATATAAATGTAGGCTTTGAAACAAGAAATGCAAATACGTATACTATATTTTAAATTATATTTAGACTAACGGAGGAACTCTTAATTTATACCTAATAACAGCAATGATAATAATCTTGGTGTTTATAAATTATTATTATACTACTCATATACACATTATTTTTTTTTCAAATTCGCCATTTTGTTTTCCTATCGGTGTTATGTCAATTTAGAATCCGTGTGAGCTTCAACAAAAAAAGCAAAACAAAAAAAATGTGGTGAATTTCTTTTGACAGAAGTCGAGTGACAACTGTCAAAATATGGAAAACAAATTGTATTTTTCCTCCAACAAATTGAGAAAATGTAAGTTTTCGCATATTTTAAGTGTTTAAATTAATAATTAAATATATTTGTCTTACAGCTAAGGAAGAAGCCGACGTTGAGGTGTTCGCTAACCTTACACATATGCAATGGATCGCACTGGAGACAACGAAGAATATCAATCGGAATCGATATAAGTAAGCCATACTATTCAATGAATTTGTCTCACTACATATATTTAATTTTTAGACATTTCTTCAAGGTTTGCTAAATCGCAAGCTTCCATTCAAGATCCTCCTAGAGAAGCCCTTGATTTGTCCAAGCTGCAGGAGCACACACGCCAACAAGAGTGTATGACCAAAGTCAAGGAATACGAAGCACATATTGAACAGGCGAAAGTGGAACAAAAGCGTATCGATAAACGAAGAGCGTAGGAAGACCCTGATTGTAAGTTGATTTGAATTAAAATAAACCTGATGAAGAATTGCTGACCATTTGTATCCACTTCTAGGAAGAGACCAAACAACAACAGCATCGTGACCAATATCAACCCGATTGGCAAGGTGCCGCTATGAAGACCAATTGTCGCATCAGCAACGTGTCCAGGAGGACAATCTCAACAAGTAAGAATATTAAAAGTTGACAGACGCGTTAAGGAATCCCCTGCAATACCACAAGCGAATGAAATCCAAACCCGCCGATGCTATCCAAGTAAGTGATTGCTACCCCTTTCATGAGCGTCGAACTTGCCGGTCCCAAGCCCGGATAAAGGAGCAGGGAAGGGGAGTAAACCTCTTTGAATAAATCCCTAATCCAAGTCGGAACAGCAAACGACGAGGGATGCATGGCTAGGAGGGTGCTTAGTCGATAGTTTGCGAACTTCGGATACCAGGTGACCTCCGATTTTAAGAAAGCCCTCCTGTGGTTATACGGGTAGACCACGGGCGACCTATATATCCCGACTACTCGTGGGAACAATTGACCAATTAAATACAAAAAAAAAACTAGATGTTGATGCCTCTATAATTGCACCAACAACTAGGGATGTTTTAGAACACCCTGTCGTAACAGACTTGACACCTGCCAATCGGGAAGGGTCACTAAATATGGATTCCGAGATGAGAAACCTAGAAGAGAACTCGTCACTTCTAAGCGACTCCATCTCAGAATCTAGTACAGTATACAATATCAGTATACTATCGGATGAACTACATCCCGAGAACACAGGCGTGGCTGAGACTTCTGGCAAACCGGCACAGAATGAGTCCAAACGCGTCAGATTCACGCCTTCTGAACAACGCCGTTTCAAGAGAGCACTGAAGCAGGGAAGCTCTATTGAGCAAGCCCGCATCTATGCAAAGACGACGGATGACACGAAAGGGTCCGAAGTGAAAAGAATGAGATCCGAGGACAACACTCCACCTCAATCCGATGCTAAGCGAGCTCGTACAGGGAATCCGACAGTCAACAAAGTCTCCTATAGAGATATGACGAGCTATGTCAGACTGGGTATAGTACCTGTAGATCTGGATCGTAACCCTCTCAGTAACGAACAAATGGTTCAGTTATATATATATATATAGTTGGCGCAACAGGTCTGTAGAGACCCAAGGCCTAGCTTCTCACAACGATTCGTTTTGTGTGAGTTTTATTTTTGGAACGAATGGAAGGGATCTACAATTTTATGCCGATTCCAAACGGCTAATTGAGAAGCTCTTAAGACAGTTATACTCTCGGATGTTTGTCAGACGTTCGCGAGAGGCGGGGCAGTGGAAAAACCCCTAAGTTGGAATTTGGGTTTTTGCGGGATTCGAACCTGAGCCCCTCGCTTAGTAGTCCAACACACTAACCACTAAGCCACTGCGCCTGGTTCAGTTACAGGAGAAAATTATGGACATAACGATCGAACTACGCGACGAAAACACTAAGCCAGCGTTCCGTGGCTCAACTTTCAAAGCTGGGTGGCTTATGATCGTGTGCTCGGATAACACCACTGCAGAGTGGATGAAAGCCAACTTCACTAAGCTAAAAGAGAAATGTGGGCTAGATGTGATGCTTGTGGGCGAGGAAAACTTTCCAAAGCCACATGTCATAAGAGGTTTCTTCCCACAGAGTACCGGAGTAGCTAATGAGAGGATACTGGCAATTTTAGATGGCCAGAATAAAGAGTTGAGTACTAGAACGTGGAGAGTTCTGCAAAGATCGGACGATAAAGATATCGCTCACATGGTCTTTGCTATCAATGAAAACATCATGAGACGGCTTGTAGAGCTTAAAGGTTTGGTCTCGTTCCGTTTTGGACAGATCAAACTTATACTAAAAAGTGCAGACAAGTCTGCTACCCAGATGTCTAAAAAAGCCGTCACCGCCACAACGGGCAGGTCGGAGACACACACACACGCTACAGATGCGATAGCTAGCACCAGTGCTGCCGCCAGAGCAATGTGTATGACGGCAACGACTCCGATAAACTCGGCCACTACGGATACCGGAACGGCTAGTCTTGTCACCAGTCAAAACAGGTTTAGACCAATGCTGGCTGCTGACAAACACAAAGAAAGGCACCAACGGAAACATCCAAAAAGTCCGAGGGGCAGACAAGAAGGTCTCTCTCAACAGGGAACCGTACGAAGTAGAGGCGACAATAAGCCTCACAGGGTACGGAACCCTGAGTACGGAAGGAAAAGATGACGACCTTCCTAAACGTGCTGCAGGCAAACCTGCACCGCGCTATGGGTGCCTCGGACACCTATAGCCAAAGATGCGCCGAAAGGAACATCGCTCTTGGATTAATCCAGGAACCATGGGCAAATACAGGTAAAATTTTTGGACTAAATTGTAGATCAAGAGAACTTATATTTGCCAAAGGGAATTTTAGACCTAGGGCAGCTCTCTCTGTCGCAAAAGATATAAAATTCTCTCTCATTCCAGGTTTTAAGACTAGAGACTTGGTGGCCATTCTAATTGAACGCCACAACGGCCGAAACATACATAAATTTGTATGCTCATCGGCGTACTTCGCTGGGGACATTGAAGAAGTACCACCCACACCAATACAGGAGCTAGTGCAATACTGCCATAATCAGAGAGTGCATCTTCTGATCGGATGTGACGCGAACGCTCATCATGTGATTTGGGGCAGCCGCGACACTAACAAGCGAGGTGAGTTACTTTTAGAATTTTTATACAGTAAAAACCTAGTTGTACTTAACAAAGGCAACAAACCCACCCTTAGAAATAGCATAAGAGAAGAAGTTTTAGACCTTACTCTCTCTTCTCCTTTTATACATAATATTGTAGAAGACTGGCACGTGTCAGATGAACCAACCCTATCAGATCACATGCATATCATGTTCAAGGTGAGGTGCAACAGTGAGCACATACCGGTCAGATACAATAATAAATTAACTAACTGGAGAAAGTATAAAGAAAATCTAGCGATCAAATCGGATCTGCTACCTCCTCCGCCACTACTTCCGAGTGATGCGGAGGCTGTACAATGTCAGCTTAATGACATCATCATCTCCTCCTTTAAAAATAGCTGTAAAACAAAACGTATAGTAAACAAAAGGTGTGTTCCTTGGTGGAACGAAAACCTAGAAACTATCCGGAAAAGGGTGAGAAAGCTTTTCAACAAAGCAAAACGCACCGGAGTATGGGATCAATATCGTTCTATATTGACTACATACAATCTAGAGTTGCGAAAATCTAAAAGAGCGTCCTGGCGAGAAAACTGTGAGAAGCTTGAAAAACTTTCTGATGTTGCTCGCCTACAAAAAGCCCTTTCTAAAGATCCCCCTTACTGCATGGGTTTGCTCATTAAAGATGGCACAATCACATGTGACAGAGAAGAAACTTTGTCCACTCTGCTTGAAGTTCACTTCCCAGGATCCCAAATCCTGGCACACACAAATGAACATCTACCGGAAATCTTTATTCCGAACAACATAAGTAGAATTAACAGTTTATCCGGCAAATTATTCAGCCAGGATAAGGTTAAATGGGCCATTAACTCATTCAAACCATACAAGGCACCAGGTTTAGACGGTATCTTTCCAGCGCTTTTACAAAAAGGACAGGACTTCCTCCTACCCACCATGATTGCCTTATTTAGGTTCAGTTTCAACTGGGGTTACATACCACAAACTTGGAGGGAGGTAAACGTGGTATTTATCCCCAAACCAGGCGACAAACCTAGCGAACTGCCTAAATCGTACCGTCCCATAAGCTTGACATCGTTTTTCCTTAAAACGATGGAAAGAATAATTGACGTTCATATTAGAGAATGCATAACTAATTACATGCCTCTGCACCCCTGTCAATATGCGTACCAGAAGGACAGATCTACGGAAGGTGCTCTGCTCAATTTAACAACGCAGATAAATAACGCCTACCGTGGCAAAGAAATTGCACTGTGCGCTTTTCTTGACATAGAGGGTGCCTTTGACAACACTGGATATGACTCCATATCTAATGCACTGCACCTCAGAAACATAGACCAACCTACTATTAAATGGGTCAGATCGATGCTAGAAGGTCGCAAAATAACTGCTTCGTCAGGACCAACCTCAGTATCGGTATCAGCTATAAAAGGCTGCCCACAAGGAGGGGTTCTGTCACCCCTTTTGTGGTCACTGGTCATCGACGACCTGCTTTACAAATTAAGCAATCTAGGCTTTAACACAATCGGTTACGCCGATGACTTGGTCATCATCATTACGGGCAAAGAGGAAAACAAAATCACACAACGCATGCAAAACGCCCTTAAGACAGTACTAGACTGGTGTACTAAAGAAGGTCTTTCGATTAACCCCAGTAAGGCTGTCATAGTTCCTTTTACCAAAAGAAGAAAGATAAACTTAGGTCAAATTTCAATAAATGAGACGATCATTGAGTACTCCAACGAAGCTAAGTATCTGGGCGTAACCCTTGACAAAACACTAAGTTGGAACTCCCATATAAATAACAAAGTAACAAAAGCAATAAACGCTTTATGGGCATGCCGTCGCATGTATGGTAAAACTTGGGGAATCTCTCCAAAGATAACCCAATGGATCTATACAATGATGATCAGGCCCATCGTTACATACGCTTCGTTAGTTTGGTGGACTAAAACAAATCAAAAGTCTGCCATTGCGAAGCTTAGAAGGGTGCAACGACTGGCTTGTCTCGGTATATCCGGAGCCATGCGCACCTGTCCTACTGCGGCTATAGAAGCCCTAATAGGACTATCACCTCTCCACATTCACATACAAAAAGTGGCAATCCGCAGTTCGGCAAGTATGATCCAGCTAAAAGAGACAAGTCTCAGTGAACATCCTGAGTTAAACGTTTTGTTCTCTGAAATTCCAGAACTTGACATGATCTGCGCGGTAACAGACCGCCACCCAAAGAAGTTATGTTTCGAAAAGCGGTTCTCCACGGAGATACCCAGCAGAGAAGCATGGACTAGCAATAGTCCACCTACTTGCCTAAATGGCCTAAAGTGGTATACGGATGGTTCCAAAATGGAAACAGGTGTGGGTGCTGGTTTCCACGGACCTAACCAGAATGTCTCAATACCGATGGGGACTTGCCCAAGCGTGTTCCAGGCTGAACTCCACGCCATTCAAGAATGCGCTAGCCACATTCACAACACAGGTATTAAAGGCATTCACATTCATATATTCACGGACAGTCAAGCAGCTGTTAACGCCTTAAGCTCAAACATCATTGACTCCAAATCGGTATTAAGCTGTTTCAACGCCCTTCAAACGCTTGGCCTCAGGAATAAAATCAAACTCTGGTGGATTCCGGGCCATGAGGGTTTTGAGGGAAACGAGAAAGCCGACGAAATGGCCAGAACTGGTTCTGTAACTCCTTTTACAGGACCTGAACCTTTCTGCTGCACTCCCAAATCGTCTATAAATTCAGCCATCAAAAGATGGGAACATACAAAATGTATTTCATACTGGGAGAGTATCCCAGGTCTAAGACAGGCCAAGCGTGCGATTTAACCGTTCAATAAAAACGCCGACAAAGTTTTAAAGCTAAGCAGGCATGATATCAAAAACCTTACAGGTTTCCTAACAGGACACCACCACCTACGATATCATTTAAATAAAATTAATTTAACCGACTCCTCACTCTGTCGGTTATGTCTTGAAGCAGACGAAACAGCTGAACACATAATTTGTGAGTGTCCAGCCCTAAGTGGAATCAGAAGAACTATCTTCTACAGGGAACTTCTAAGCCCTGAAGAGATGAAAAACTCATCTGTTAGCAGCTTAATTAACTTCATTAGGAAAGTGGAAAACCTGCTAACCTAACAATTTCTCTGACCCTATGGCACAAAAGATCTTACAGGTCGAAGTGCCTCTTCATCGCTTAGGCGTAGTCAGACGTTTAAAAAAAAAAAAAAAAAAAAAAAAAAAAAAAAAAAAGTGATTGCTATTTGTTTTCACAGGTATATATTTTTCTAACTGAATACTTATCCACAGGGCGTTGTTTTGAATCACAAATTAGAAAAACGATTGTCAATACACCGCCACGACAATAGCAACAGCGGAAAGGCAGTTGTAGTAATCTAATGGAGAAAATCGCAATAAAAAGTTTAAACTTTGCTGCTTTGTTTGGAGAATTGAAAGGAGAATGTGTCGCACAAGGATGCAGGTGATACCAAGCAACACGTTTAAGCACGAGAGTATTGTGACCATGTAGAAAGTTGTAGATGTATAATTTTTAGTTTTTTTTTTTGTTTAATATTTTAGTTGTATTCGTACAACCTGTGAATAAATAATTGTACTATTCGTTTGAAAATTCTGTTTATTTGGCGTTTAAATTTCCTGGAATCGAAAGGTTCGCCTTGTTTCTATTATATTTATTACACACTGATTTCTTAGTCAATACATACCTACCTATTAAGCTCTTTATGTGTGTATTGTTGGTTGCAACTTGGCAGATAATAGTGTTTTGGACCCGATATGTGGTGCTGTTGTCGATATTATATAAACTCAACCGATGTCAATGAAACTTTGTGTGTGTGTATGGTTGATTGCAGCTTGGAAGATAATAGTATTTTGGACCCGATAGGTGGCGCTGTTGTCGATCTACTAGACACTCAACCGATGCCAATGAAACTTTGTTTTTGTGTATGGTTGGTTGCGGCTTGGAAGATAACATTGTTTTGGACCCGATAGGTGGCGCTTTTGTCAATCTCATAGAAACTCAACCGATGTCAATGAAACTTTGTGTTTAGGTATGGTTGGTTGCAACTTCGAAGATAATATTGTTTTGGACCCGATAGGTGGCGGTGTTGTCAATCTCATAGGAACTCAACCGATGTCAATGAAACTTTCTATGTATGTATGGTTGGTTACAACTTCGAAGATAATATTGTTTTGGGCCCGATAGGTGGCGCTGTTGTCGATCTCATAGAAACTCAACCGATGTCAATGAAACTTTGTATGTATGTATGGTTGGTTGCAACTTCGAAGATAATATTGTTTTGGACCCGATAATAGGCGATCTTGTCGATCTCCTAGAAACTCAACCGATATCAGTGAAACTTTGTATTCGGATTGGCAACAGCGCCACCTATCGGGTCCAAAACAATAAAATCTTCGAAGTTGCAACCAGCCATACTCAAATACAAAGTTTCATTGACATCGATTGAGTTTCTATGAGATTGACAACAGCGCCACCTATCGGGTCCAAAACAATATCATCTTCGAACTTGCAACCAACCATACACACATACAAAGTTTCATTGACATCGGTTGAGTTTCTAGGAGATCGACAAGATCGCCTATCATCGGGTCCAAAACAATATTATCTTCGAAGTTGCAACCAGCCATACTCACATAAAAAGTTTCATTGACATCGGTTGAGTTTCTAGGAGATCGACAGGATCGCCTATTATCGGGTCCAAAACAATATTATCTTCGAAGTTGCAACCAACCATACTCACATAAAAAGTTTCATTGACATCGGTTGAGTTTCTATGAGATTGACAACAGCGCCACCTATCGGGTCCAAAACACTATTACCATCCAAGGTGCAGCCAAACAAACACACACATAAAGTTTCATTGATATCGGTTGAGTTTCTGGTAGATCGACAACAGCGCCACCTATCGGGTCCAAAACACTATTACCATCCAAGGTGCAGCCAAACAAACACACACATAAAGTTTCATTGATATCGGTTGAGTTTCTAGTAGATCGACAACAGCGCCAACTATCGGGTCCAAAACACTATTATCATCCAAGGTGCAATCAAACATACACACACATAAAGTTTCATTGATATCGGTTGAGTTTCTAGTAGATCGACAACAGCGCCACCTATCGGGTCCAAAACACTATTATCATCCAAGGTGCAACCAAACATACACACACATAAAGTTTCATTGATATCGGTTTAGTTTCTAGTAGATCGACAACAGCGCCACCTATCGGGTCCAAAACACTACTATCATCCAATTTGCAACCAAACATACACACATATAAAGTTTCATTGATATCGGTTGAGTTTCTAGTAGATCGACAACAGCGCCACCTATCGGGTCCAAAACAATACTATCTTCCAAGCCGCAACAAACCATACACACATACGAGGTTTCATTGATTTCGGTTGAGTTTCTAGAAGATCGAAAACAGCGCCACCTATCGGGTCCAAAACAATATTATCTTTCAACATGCAACTAACTATTTACACATACAAAGTTTCATTGACATCGGTTGAGTTTCTAGCAGATCGACAATAGCGCCACCTATCGGGTCCAAAACAATAATATCTTCCAAGCCGCAACCAACCATACACACATACGAAGTTTCATTGATATCGGTTCCAAAACACTATTATCTTCCATGTTCAAGTGCCTAAGACGTCGACCTAGGCTGTGTCCCTAACGTCTTGCGAATAGCCACTTCGGAGTTTTTTGAGCATCAATTTCAGCAAAATAAAGTAGGATTTTCAGCACGCAATTATAACAACTACGCTCTACTTGACACTTCGAGACTCGCAAAAATTGTTGTAATTGCGTGCTGAAAATCCTACTTTACTTTGCTGAGATCGATGCTCAAAAAAACACACTTTTCATAGGATGTTCCACATTCCACAATTCCAGCACAATATTTTCATCGCTGGATGAACCCAACGGAGATTGTGCTATATCGTCTTTGGGCGCAGCCATTTGATGACAGTTCGTATTACGTCCGCGGCTGTAAAAATGTCGGTTTTAATTTCATAACACCGAACAAAGCAATCTATTTCGTGTTTTTTTTACATTTGTCTTCCATCCCATAATGTGTATATGAGTAGTATATAATCAACCTTCATTTAATTAACGAAGTGGCACGACGCTATGCCGAATTCACAATGTCGCGTTGACGCGCGCGTGCGTTGACAGATTATGTAGAAACAAAGCGTTCATATGCTGCCACACCAAATACAGCTTCAGGCGTTGAGTCGACTTTAGATCGTAAATATCGTAAAGTTCAACGCGACGCCTGAGTAGACCTACTTTCTACCAAAGAGGATCTAAACTAGAGGGCCAACTCCCGTGCACCTACCCGATTTTCCCCGCAAATTTTGAATGACAGCCCTCTCTCGAGCGCTCTTTTTTCTCCTGTCGGTGAATACATGTTATTAATGGCCGCCGAGTGGAACTTTTGCAATAAAAAACAATTTGTAAATGAATTTATAACAATAAATGTAAAAGGAATAATTGTTGAGTAAGGTTTTTTAGATAGCTTTACTTGTTTTCTATCCATCTTATGCGCCAAAAAATGTTCGTCCATTCACATTTCAGGTTATTTTAATTTTTTTTACATGAACATTATTTTTGACAACAAAATTCATGAAGCTACCTTGGGGAGTTGTTCCAAAAATAGGTTAATTCCATGCAATTTAAACCCAAGTTTTCACTAGGGCAAAAGTGAATTCCTTAAAATATTCGCAAACATTGCATAAATTTCTATTACGCTTGGTGGGTGTTTTCAACTTGGTTTTTTAGCACCGTATTTGTACAAAATGAAAATATTATTAGGAATTCTGTGGTTTAATAAGAGTGAACAGTGTTGATGTTACTAAGGAACAGAAAAAATGGAAACTTTATTCATATTTAAAAAAAAAAATTTTATTCTCGGAATGTAAATTCGTAAAAACGAGTACATATGATTAAACTCCTAACAAATAGATAATATAATGTGGTGTTTAATTTGATCCGATTTCAGATTTTGCGTATTCAATCGAACGTAAGAATCTAGATTGTTTTGTTAATTTTCAGATCCCGTATTTCTATAGGTAATGTGCTTTTGCATTTTGAAATGTTCGCTGATATTTTTATAAGCCTCTCTAAATTACTAATTAACAAAAACAAGTGCAAGAAGTGATATTTCAGAGCACTTTTTTGCCCTCAGAGCAATTTTTTTGTACGTTTGGTACAAAAAAAAAGCAGATGTCAGATTTCAGAGCACTTTTGCGAATCTATATATTTTCTTAGATTTGTTTCAGATTTACCAATACAAGTGCATTTGAGTTTGACATCTGGTGGAGGTTGTTTACATTTGCGTGCATTTTTTCTACAGCTAAGAAAGGCATTGCATCGGGTGGATCTATTTTCGTATATATATATGTGTGCAAATATTAAGAAATCAACTGGGACGGAAATTTCGAATGTTTTAATATAAAATTTAACCAGTGAATGGTAAGCGCATAGAAAAGTGTCGAAGACTACGAATATCAACACAAAAAAGAGCAAGAGCGTTTTTATGTTTGATTAGGCACACGAAATCTGAAATCTGAGGGCAAATCTGAAGAAGCCCAAACGAATACCACATAAGAAAGTCCCTAAAGAATTGAATTGAAGTGTGTGTTGTATTATCAATACTTTCTAAAAATCTATACCGATTTTTTTTAGCATGGGATTTACCAGAAAACGGAAAAAAAAATTCCAATTTAACAAATATACTTAAATACGTTAATGTGCAAATATGCATTTTACGTACCATTTACAGATTAAAAATTATGCTAAAACTAAAATATCTTTTTTCCCACAGTAAAAAAACGCTTTCCCCAAACTCTGATAAAATATCTACTTTGTTTCAATATGGCTTCGAAATGAAAATCGACGAAAAACATTTTTTTTCTTTAAAGTATACCTGCAATAAAAGCTTGAAGTTACAAAATCTCTTTTAAGAAAAATGGAAGAACCGTATAAGTTGATTTTTCTCTGATTAATATCATGAGATAGATTTCTGCTAGATACTGAAAAAAAAACTATGATTATATTAAGGTATTTGGCATTGTGAACAAATTATATCAGGAATTCCTTTTTCCAACAATTTCATAAACTATAAGAACTTTTAAACTGAGCTGCGATGTGAACGCCGTGTAACTAAAGGGTACCAAAAATGTTGAACACAGTCGCCCCCACTTACAAAATGGCCTCGTGATTGACATTAATTGCCTGCATAGGATTTCCTAAGTATTCGTGCGGCAGCAATGGCGCTCCTTTGATTTGTACAGGCACTAATACTTAGGAATTCCTATGCAGGAAAAGCAGCTTGTAGGCAAATGTACCGTTTCTGCTCTCAGTTGGCCCTCTAGTTTAGATCCTCTTTGCTTTCTACCAGAGACAATACTGAGACCCCCAACTCCGGCCGATTTTCCGTTACTTGCCTACAAGCTATATTACCATGGGCTTGTGACGTTTTTTTGCGCTAGTATTGATACATAGAAATTCGTATTGACAAATGTCACGAAACTTCAAAAATTCCGGGTCACCAACACACGCTCAAAAAAAGAGCACAACTTCCGCTGCTTCCAAACTGGCTTCCGGTGTGGGCAAAGTTGCTGGCTGCGTTCGTAAAATATTATCCGTTAAATTTGAAAATAATTTTTACAACTAAATTTTGTATGGACAGTGATTTATTTTAAGAATAATTGTATACTTTGTTGACAATATAAGAAAAATAAACCATTCTGAAGAATAATAAACAAATTAAAACATTTTTCGCGAACATTCTTAAGGCATTTAACATAAATCGAGTAGAATATGTTTATCACATACGTCGCTTAGTATACTTCTGGAGTTTAGTTATAATTTATAAATACCAAGATTAATATCGTTGCTGTTATTAAGTATAAATTAAGAGTTCCTCCGTTAGTCTAAATATAATTTAAAATAAAGTATACGTATGTGTATTTGTTTTATTTTTTTGTGTCTCGTATTTCCAAGTCTACATTTATATTACTTATGAGGCGTATGTTTTGGTATTATAATGGAACAATAATGGTGAATGAGTACTCTGGTTGAATAGAAATACAGAATGTTATGAAAAAATTAATATGAAAATGTACTGAGATAATATACTTATTCACCAAATTTGAGTTGAACTTCTCCTAAAAAAAGCTGTACTTCTGAACACAGTCACAGCTCACCACGGTTGAAATCTGACACTGACACTGACAACTAGTCTAACTTATCCGAACTGTTTTTTTTTTCGCGAAATTCGCTGCCAGGTACCGATTGCCTGTACAACTTGTCCAACTTGAAACGTCTCAACCTGGTCTCAACTTGAGCGATAATGAAATAAGCGAACTATCATCCGTGGTCGAGTTTTGGCAAAAGCTGGAGATCTTGAATGTGTCGCGCAACCAGCTGAAAGCTCTACCTTCATCAATCTTCAAGCTGATGAACCTACGCCGTCTGTATTTGATTGACAACAAACTGGATTCCCATCCCTTATACATGAGTTTCACCCGACTTTTACTATGTTCCAAAGAAAGGGGCTACTTCACCGTCAATGAAAATTGCTCGGACTTCTGCTAAGACGATTTAGCAGACGACGACATCATGATACTGGACACCGGCGAACAAGTATTTCTCTGGCTCGGCTCTATATGCAGTGAAGTCAAAATTATATTGGCCTAGAAAACCGCACAAGTAAGTCACACAGCCGACGACAGAAACTCTTTCAGTTTACACAAATATGCATTTACTAACATTTATTCCAGGTATTCAACACAACATCTATCAAACAACCAGAAAGTGTGCGCAAACTTTTCCTCACTCTGAAGAACAAGGAGTCGAAGCGCTTCACAAAATGTTTCCATGGCTGGAGTGCACACATGGCTCCACCAGAATAGAGTGCATATTCGTTCCATCTTTCATATTTATAACACGTACTGATAGTTTTACATGTAACTTATTTTATATTCAATACATATAATAAAATGATTTGGAACAACAACAAACTACGATTACTGGTGTTGGCGGTGTTGGCCTAATCGAAGACTTTGTAAATAGTTGTGACGCCCAGTTGCTCCCTTGGCAGACCAGCAGCAGTGCCTTTAGACGAATCTTTTCTATATTGTTGTCACGATTCTCCCTGTCAACCTTGGCTTCAGTTCTCATCTCGTGCTCGAGTAGTTTAAGACGGTTTTTCTCCTTCATTTCGATCTCGTGTTCGATGGTTTGCCGGCGCATTGCCTCTTGGAGTGTGACACTTTCCTCTTGCCTAGTAAGTGTAACCGTTTAAAGAATCAATTCAGACAACTTTTACAATATTCTTACTTTTTGAAATTGTCCTCCTGGATACGTTGCTGCTGCGACAGTTGATCTTCATAGCGGCGCCTTGCCAATTGGTATTGATATTGGGCACGATGCTGTTGTTACTTGGTCTCTTCCTAGAAGTGGATACAAATGGTTAGCAATTCGTCGTCAGGTTCATGTTAATTCAAATCCAACTTACAATCAGGGTCTTCCTACGCTCTTCGTGATCGATACGCTTGTGTCCAACTTTCGCCAATATGTGTTGCGTATTCCTTGACTTTGGCCATACACTCTTGATGGCGTGTGTTCTCCTGCATCGTGTACAAATCAAGGGCTTCTCTAGCATGATCTTGAGAAATATCTAATAATCAAATATATATAGTGAGACAAATTCATTGAATAGTATGGCTCACTTATATCGATTCCGATTGATGTTCATCGTTGTCTCCAGTGCGATCCATTATATATATGGTAAGGTTAGCGAACACCTCAGGGTCGGCTTCTTCCTTAGCTGTAAGACAAATGTATTTAATTATTAATTGAAACACTTAAAATACGCGAAAACTTACATTCTTTCAATTTGTTGGAGAAAAAATACAATTTGTTTTCCATATTTTGACAGTCTGTCACTCGACTTCTGTCAAAAGAAATTCACCACATTTTTTTTGTTTTGCTTTTTTTGTTGAAGCTCACACGGATTCTAAATTGACATAACACCGATAGGAAAACAAAATGGCGAATTCAAAAAAAAACTGAGAGGGCCAGCGGCAAGAGGATTGCGAGTTGGGGGTCTCGGTATTGTCTCTGCTTTCTACTATCACGCGCGTTTGACAACTTGAGAATTTCGACTTGTTCGATTTGAAGACATAGAATGTGCCGTTCATAGTTGGAGTGGCACAGGTCCACTAATGTTTATCACACACAACTTTTAAAGAGCTAAATGATGTTCTTTCAATGCAAATTAATTAATTAAGTGTGTGGAAATGACGAATAACATTTTTTCTTTTAGAGCAACTACTCATTTCTTTAGATTTTTTTGTAGAAAAAATATTAACCAATTATGGTTGCTTTTTGATTTGATATATTTAATGTTAAATATGATTTTCTTGTTTTTTGGAGAATCCTTTTTCAAATCGTGCATAAAAATTGCAGATAGAAGAAAAAAAGGAGTACACTTGAAATTTTAATTCTGCTCTGAATTTGTGTTTTTTAGCCAAGAAACAAACCGAACTTTTAATGTGTCATACTCTTCTCTCTCAACGCGCATTCGCTTCAAAGCAGCATTTCGTTTTACAAAATTGTTGCTCGCGCGCTTTGGCACTTAAAATCGTAAAATTTCGATAAAGCGTGTCAAAGCGCACCGACGCACGCACGCGTTCAACGCGACATTGTGAATTCGGCATTAGGGACACGGCTGAGGTCGACGCCTTATGGACACGATAAGTAAGCCATACTATTGAATGAATTTGTCTCACAATATATATTTTATTATGAGATATTTTGTCTTCAAGGTTTGTTAAATCGCAAGCCCACTCAAGATGGCGGAGAAGATCCTGGCTTAACTAAGGCCGAGAGGCATATCGTGTTGAATAATCGGCTTTGGAGCGAGCTGCTAAGTCATTGGAAAAGTACAGTAAGTTCTAGATCATTGATTATGCAATCAATTAAATAACGATTGAACCCATGACCCTTCATTTGTTTTCTAATCGCGCAGGTCATGCTAGAGAAGCCCTTGATTTGTCCAAGCTGCAGGAGCACACACGCCAACAACAGTGTATGACCAAAGTCAAGGAATACGAAGCACATATTGAACAGGCGAAAGTGGAACAAAAGCGTTTCGATAAACGAAGAGCGTAGGAAGACCCTGATTGTAAGTTGATTTGAATTAACATAAACCTGATGAAGAATTGCTGACCATTTGTATCCACTTCTAGGCAGAGACCAAGCAACAACAGCATCGTGACCAATATCAACCCAATTGGCAAGGTGCCGCTATGAAGACCAGTTGTCGCATCAGCAACGTGTCCCGGAGGACAATCTCAACAAGTAAGAATATTAAAAGTTGACAGACGCGTTAAGGAATCCACTGCAATACCACAAGCGAATGAAATCCAAACCCGCCGATGCTTTCCAAGTATGTGATTGCTATTTGTTTTCACAGGTATACATTTTTCTAACTGAATACTTATCCACAGGGCGTTATTTTGAATCACAAATTAGAAAAACGATTGTCAATACACCGCCACGACAATAGCAACAGCGGAAAGGCAGTTGTAGTAATCTAATGGAGAAAATCGCAATAAAAAGTTTAAACTTTGCTGCTTTGTCTGGAGAATTGCAAGGGGAATGTGTCGCACAAGGATGCAGGTGATACCAAGCAACACGTTTTAGCACGAGAATTATTGTGACCATGTATAAAGTTGTAGGTGTATAATTTTTAGTTTTTTTTTTTGTTTAATATTTTAGTTGTATTCGTACAACCGGTGAATAAATAATTGTACTATTCGTTTGAAAATTCTGTTTATTTGGCGTTTAAATTTCCTGGAATCGAAAAGTTCGCCTTGTTTCTATTATATTTACTACATACTGATTTCTTAGTCAATACATACCTAGGTTGCGGAGATGAGGAGCTATACGAGGACACACTTCCTCTGCCAATTCCCAAGTCTCTGTCACTTGTGGAATATAACATTTGGAACTATCTGATGTCCCACTATCTAATCTTTACAGGTTCATAGATACATCAGGATGGCTGGACAAGGTTGAGTACCCACTAGAGTCAAGAGGGAACAAATATCATCGCCAACAACAATGGCTAACGCACCAACAAGGGCATCACAATGGGTTCACATGGACCTGAGTGGGATACTTCAGGGTTTGTTCTCTTGTACCCACTCATCAACCTAACACAACCTAATCCATAATGAAATAATCGTTAAACGAACATTTTTAATATCCACTCAAAATTATGTTTATTTTTTTACCAATGACTTGAAATGGAACCTTAATGATCCCTTCCTTAAAAAATGTTTTGCTTCTGCTGATGATTGAAATAATTTCATATCTTACACCGCATATAACGGTATGTATGCGTTTCAACAAAATTATCTTAATTTCTACACAAAGTATATTGACCAAAAGCTGCATGAATTATAATTGTTATCTATTCAAAGTTAAGTAAAAACTATTTTGCACCATAAACATTTCTATATAATGCATTTTTTGTCAAACATCGGTTTGATGGACGCTACTTGACCAGTTTACTGATTTTTTAGTGGAACATCTGTTGGATGACTTATTATTCCTTGCACTGCTATTCTGTGGAGCCGGGTCATCGAATTCAGAATCTTCAATTTCACATACATGCATAGAGAGTTCACTATTTGACTCACACTCCCGGGGGTGATAACCTCCCAACAGAGACATATTTTCCGTGGAACCTGTAATAAATTTGCATTAGTTTTAGAATACTGGATACTGAATACTTTTACTTTACATTTAATATTGTTGCATATAGTTTTAGATGGGATTATGACGATAATTATAACATTTTAAGCTTAAATTAATGTGCACGACCGGGTCGCACCCAACTTTCTCGTTCATATTGTGGCGTGGAATGAATCGTGGAGAAATGAAAACAAACAAAAATGGTGAAATGAAAACAACCCCCATTAGTCACCAAACAAGTTCCACTTCCAATTGGAGATTGGAATCTGTCAATTCCCCACTAAACTAAATTAACTGGGAATTTATCAATTGCTGGAAAGGGGAAAAAGTATGTGAGCCAATGGTAGAACCAATTGGAGTTAGCTAGAAAGTTCTCGAAGAGATGGCAGAGCAGATATAAAAGGAAGGGTTTTAGAACAGGGGGACAGTTGATTTTTATCAGTGATTGGTTAAAGTTCGAGATAGTAATCGGTTGTGAAGATAAATAAGTGCGAAGTAATAGAGTGAAATAAGCGAATGGTTTGAATCGTTGAAGAATTGTTTAAGTAATATTGTTCTGGTACTTAATAAAAGTGTAATAAAAGTGATTTTACTAGAAAAATTGAACAGAATAGTGTTTTATCTTTTCGAATCCCAGCCCAAATGTAACCTTGGTGTCAGATGTGGGGTATGAAACTTATTCTGTGCTAAAGCGTGTATTGTAAGGAAACATTTAAAAAAAAAAATTATTAAAGTGAATTTGTGAATTTCTAAATTACAAGAGACAAACAAAATGGGTCGTGTATTTCTACAACTAAGCTTACCCCAATTAAAAAGTGAATTAGAAAAGAGGAATCTCTCCACAGCTGGAGGGAAAAGTGACCTCATATTTACTTCGTCTGCAGGAGGCTGTCGAAAATGAGGGAGAAAATCCAAAGACCATGCTTTTCGACGTGGCAGAAGAACAAGTAAGTACAGGCGTTGATATTAGCGCTATAATGGAATTACTTCTTGCCAAGATGGAAGAACAGAAGAATTATCTAGAAGAACAGAAGAATTCTATGGAATCTAAGTTCGCAGAACAGAAGAATTCTATAGAAACTAAGTTCGCAGAACAGAAGAATTCTATAGAATCTAAGTTCGCAGAACAGAAGAATTCTATGGAATCGAAGTTCGCAGAACAGAAGAATTCTCTAGAAGTACAAAAGAATTCTCTTGAAGAACAGAAAAATTCCATTACCGCCGCACAAAAAGATGCCGTGGAAGAGTTTAAGAATGTTCTAGATGTAAAAATCGTCGCGATTGATGAGAAATTAAACAAACATTAAAACAAGTTTGAGGAAATCAATGAATCTCTTCATAGACACGAAACAAACATCGAGAACGTAGCTAAAGAACTCGGAACAAATATCGAGAACATAGTTAATGAGCTCGAAAAAGTCAAGAAACAGAAGGCTCGGGAATATTCTGCAGACTGCCCAAGAAGGAAAGAAAGGTGGTTGCATCACCCGTTTTTGATGGTCAAACATTATGGCCGATTTATAAGAGACAGTTCGAAGCAGCTGCAATGACCAATGGATGGGACGACGAGGAAAAGTCGATTGCATTAACGCTCGCATTACGAGGAACAGCTGCAGAATTGCTTCAAACTATCTCAGAAGAAAAACATCGCGACTATGATGCTTTGGTTAAGGCTATTGAGATGCGGTTTGGTGACGACCATATGCAGCAAGTGTATAGAGTGCAACTGCGCAGTAGAATCCAGAAGAAGGGAGAAACACTCCAGCAGCTGCAAGCGGATATAGAACGGCTAGCGCACTTGTCATATCCCAATGCCGGCGAAGATGTCATCAACGAAATGGCTGTTGAGGCATTTACACAAGCCATAGATGACAGACAACTGCAGATGGCTCTACGAATGGCTGGAAAGAGAACTCTTCCTGAGGTACTGGCATTTGCATTAACTATGAAAGCTGCTGACCAGGCATCTCAAGGATTCCATCGCGTGAGAGAAATAACATCCATCGAATGTTCATGCCAGAGAACAGAGGTAGTAGACCGGAACAGTGCTCGCAGGGGACCGATCCGTTGCTGGAACTGCAACAAAATTGGACATCTGCAACGACAGTGCAGAGCTGAACGTAGACAGGGTAGTTGTCCACATTGCTGAACTAGGAGTCGTCACGAGGAGGCATCTGAACAATCGGCGGATGGAACCTCACAAAGCCATCAGTCGGGAAACGAGAAAGAACCAACTTCGCGGGGCAGAAGCTGGTTTCCACAATTCAATTCTCCCAGATCAAACGATGTAATAGGAGCTTGACAGTGGAAGCCAATATCGGCCAGAAAAAGTATGTGGCCACAATCGATACAGGTGCCACCGCTTCGTAATAAGAAGGGACATCGTTTGCCAATCATGGCTGCACAACACCAGCAGCTACTGTCTGAAAACAGCAACTGGAGCAACGGCAAAGGTGTATGGTGAGGTACTCTTGACGATAAATCTAGCAGGAATAGTCTTCTCCCATGCATTCTTGGTAGCCGATATATATGACGAATGCATCGTTGGAATCGACTTTATGAAGACGCATGGTGTAGTACTCGACATCGGTTTGCAAGTTCTAAAGTACAGAAATGTCGAGATGCCAATGGTTTACGGGAACGAGAACGTCGCAGCTCTAAGAACAGTTGTAAGTGAGGACGAAATATTACCACCTTCGTCAGAGACACTTATTTGGACAAAGTTGGAAGGTGATCCTGGGAGCCACAGATTCTACCTAATGTGCTTGTGTAAATGCCTACTGTGCAATGCTCGAGCAACGTTTGAACGTCTAATGGAGCGTGTTTTGCTGGGACTGACGTGGAAAACCTATTTGGTCTACCTGGACGATGTCATCGTGGTTGGTAAAACGTTCAACGAACATCGAAATAACCTTAGGGAAGTGTTCCAAAGGCTACGAAGTGCACAGTTAAGACTGAACCCGAAGAAGTGTTCTCTATTCCGACCAGAAGTGAAGTATCTCGGGCACATCATCTCTTCCAAGGGAGTCAAGACTGATCCGGAGAAGATCGATGCAGTAAAAAACTGGCCGGTTCCCAAAGACGAACATCAACCGAGAAGCTTCCTGGGTCTTGCGACCTATTACAGACGGTTTGTAAAGGACTTTGCCAGGATCGCAAGGAGCTTGCATCAACTGACAGAAAAAGGCAAACAATTCAAATGGTCAAGTGAGTGCGAAAACAGCTTCAAAGAACTTAAGCTACAGTTGTGTGACGCCCCCATATTAGCGTACCCCACCCCTGGAAAAACATTTATTGTGGATGCAGACGCTAGTAATGTGGGAATTGGAGCCGTTCTTTCCCAGGTGCACGAGGGCCAAGAGAAGGTAGTTTCGTACTTCACCAAAGTTCTCTCAAAGCCAGAAAGAAACTACTGTGTTACCAGGCGCGAACTCCTTGCTTTGGTACTGGCAACAAAACATTTCCATAATGGGCAGAAATTCATCCTTCGCACAGACCATGCATCTTCAAAGTGGCTACTACACTTTAAGAATCCTGAAGGACAAGTCGCAAGGTGGATCGAACAGCTGCAAATGTACGACTACGAAATACAACATCGAAAGGGAAGTCTTCACTCAAATGCAGACGCTCTCTCCCGTCGACAGTGCAAAGCATATTGTAAGCATTGCTTACGACACGAGGAAAAAGATGTCGTGTTCGTTCAAAGGGTGAGAGCTATGCCCATTGGTGGCTGGAGTGCACGGGAAATCCGGGAGCCTCAAAAGGAAGATCCGGATATCGAACCCATCCTCGCCTGGAAGGAGCATGAGGGAAAACCAGACTGGCAGGAGATATCCAATAGGAGTCCCGAGCTGAAGGCATACTGGGCGCAGTGGGATTCCCTCCATGTACAAGACGGCATTCTAAAAAGAAAATTGGAAAGCCCGGATGGAAAGTTGTACGTAATGCAGCTTGTTGTTCCCAGGACAAAAGTTATCGAAGTGCTGAGGGAATTGCATGATGGAGTGTCGGGAGGCCACTTGGAAATAAACAAAACACTCGGAAAAGTGCGAGAACGCTTCATTCAAGGGAGGATGTTGAGAATTGGTGCAGGAAATGCGTAATATGTGCTGCCAGTAAAGGCCCAAGAGTGAAAGTCCGAGGCAAGATGCATCAATATAATGTGGGAGCCGCTTTCGAAAGGATAGCCGTTGATATTGCGGGACCGTTTCCTGAAACGAACAATGGAAATCGTTACATCCTTGTTGTTATGGACTACTTCAGTAAGTGGCCTGAAGCGTTCGCTATCCCAAATCAAGAAGCTAAGACTGTAGTGGAGCAAATCGTCTTCAACTGGGTAAGCAGATTCGGTGTGCCTATGGAACTGCATTCGGACCAAGGACGAAACTTCGAGTCCAGGATTTTCCAAGGAGTGTGCCAGTTACTCGGGATTAAGAAGACATGAACAACACCGCTTCATCCACAATCAGATGGGATGGTGGAGCGCTTCAATAGAACGCTGAATGAACACCTCTCTAAGGTCGTTGGCGATGACCAGAGAGATTGGAACAAACTCATTCCCATGTTTTTATTGGCCTATCGAAGTGCAGTGCACAACACCACAGGACATACTCCATCTGAAGTCCTATTTGGTCGAAAAGTCCGCCTACCTAGCGAGTTAATGTTTGGATCTCCATGCGAAGAATCCAAAAATGATGAGGACTATGTAACAGACCTCCGGGATATCATCAGGGACGTGCATCGAGGGACTAGGGCTAATATTAAGATAGCCAGTGACCGCATGAAAACGAGGTGCGATACTAAAACAACAACTACAGGCTTCCAAGAAGGAGATCTGGTATGGCTATATAACCCTCATCGAAGAAAAGGTTTATCACCTAAGTTGCAACAAGACTGGGAAGGGCCCTACAAAATCGTAAAGCGCATCAACGACGTTGTCTATCGCATCCAACGAGGAAGAGGCAAGCTAAAAGTCGTTCATGTGGATCGCCTTCATCGCTATAATGGTGCAAATGTTAACGAGTTTGTTCGGGACGAATAAGTTTAAGAGGGGGATATTGTGGCGTGGAATGAATCGTGGTGAAATGAAAACAACCCCCATTAGTCACCAAAGAATTTCCAATTCCAATTGGAGATTGGAATCTGCCAATTCCCCACTAAACTAAATTTACTGGGAATTTATCAATTGCTGAAAAGGGGAAAAAGTATGTGAGCCAATTGTAGAACCAATTGGAGTTAGCTAGAAAGTTCTCGAAGAGATGGCAGAGCAGATATAAAAGGAAGGGTTTTAGAACAGGGGGACAGTTGATTTTTATCAGTGATTGGTTAAAGTTCGAGATAGTAATCGGTTGTGAAGATAAATAAGTGCGAAGTAATAGAGTGAAATAAGCGATTGGTTTGAATCGTTGAAGAATTGTTTAAGTAATATTGTTCTGGTACTTAATCCATAAAAGTCTAATAAAAGTGATTTTACTAGAAAAATTGAACAGAATAGTGTTTTATCTTTTCGAATCCCAGCCCAAATGTAACATTGGTGTCGATTTGGGGTATGAAACTTATTCTGTGCTAAAGCGTGTATTGTAAGGAAACATTTAAAAAAAAAAAAAAATATTAAAGTGAATTTGTGAATTTCTAAATTACAAGAGACAAACAAAATGGGTCGTGTATTTCTACAACTAAGCTTACCCCAATTAAAAAGTGAATTAGAAAAGAGGAATCTCTCCACAGCTGGAGGGAAAAGTGACCTCATACTTCGTCTGCAGGAGGCTGTCGAAAATGAGGGAGAAAGACCAAAGACCATGCTTTTTGACGTGGCAGAAGAACAAGTAAGTACAGGCGTTGATATTAGCGCTATGATGGAATTACTTCTTGCCAAGATGGAAGAACAGAAGAATTCTAGGAATCTAAGTTCGCAGAACAGAAGAATTCTATAGAAACTAAGTTCGCAGAACAGAAGAATTCTATAGAATCTAAGTTCGCAGAACAGAAGAATTCTATGGAATCGAAGTTCGCAGAACAGAAGAATTCTCTAGAAGTACAAAAGAATTCTCTTGAAGAACAGAAAAATTCCATTACCGCCGCACAAAAAGATGCCGTGGAAGAGTTTAAGAATGTTCTAGATGTAAAAATCGTCGCGATTGATGAGAAATTAAACAAACATTAAAACAAGTTTGAGGAAATCAATGAATCTCTTCATAGACACGAAACAAACATCGAGAACGTAGCTAAAGAACTCGGAACAAATATCGAGAACATAGTTAAAGAGCTCGAAAAAGTCAAGAAACAGAAGGCTCGGGAATATTCTGCAGACTGCCCAAGAAGGAAAGAAAGGTGGTTGCATCACCCGTTTTTGATGGTCAAACATTATGGCCGATTTATAAGAGACAGTTCGAAGCAGCTGCAATGACCAATGGATGGGACGACGAGGAAAAGTCGATTGCATTAACGCTCGCATTACGAGGAACAGCTGCAGAATTGCTTCAAACTATCTCAGAAGAAAAACATCGCGACTATGATGCTTTGGTTAAGGCTATTGAGATGCGGTTTGGTGACGACCATATGCAGCAAGTGTATAGAGTGCAACTGCGCAGTAGAATCCAGAAGAAGGGAGAAACACTCCAGCAGCTGCAAGCGGATATAGAACGGCTAGCGCACTTGTCATATCCCAATGCCGGCGAAGATGTCATCAACGAAATGGCTGTTGAGGCATTTACACAAGCCATAGATGACAGACAACTGCAGATGGCTCTACGAATGGCTGGAAAGAGAACTCTTCCTGAGGTACTGGCATTTGCATTAACTATGAAAGCTGCTGACCAGGCATCTCAAGGATTCCATCGCGTGAGAGAAATAACATCCATCGAATGTTCATGCCAGAGAACAGAGGTAGTAGACCGGAACAGTGCTCGCAGGGGACCGATCCGTTGCTGGAACTGCAACAAAATTGGACATCTGCAACGATAGTGCAGAGCTGAACGTAGACAGGGTAGTTGTCCACATTGCTGAACTAGGAGTCGTCACGAGGAGGCATCTGAACAATCGGCGGATGGAACCTCACAAAGCCATCAGTCGGGAAACGAGAAAGAACCAACTTCGCGGGGCAGAAGCTGGTTTCCACAATTCAATTCTCCCAGATCAAACGATGTAATAGGAGCTTGACAGTGGAAGCCAATATCGGCCAGAAAAAGTATGTGGCCACAATCGATACAGGTGCCACCGCTTCGTAATAAGAAGGGACATCGTTTGCCAATCATGGCTGCACAACACCAGCAGCTACTGTCTGAAAACAGCAACTGGAGCAACGGCAAAGGTACTCTTGACGATAAATCTAGCAGGAATAGTCTTCTCCCATGCATTCTTGGTAGCCGATATATATGACGAATGCATCATTGGAATCGACTTTATGAAGACGCATGATGTAGTACTCGACATCGGTTTGCAAGTTCTAAAGTACAGAAACGTCGAGATTCCAATGGTTTACGGGAACGAGAACGTCGCAGCTCTAAGAAAAGTTGTAAGTGAGGACGAAATATTACCACCTTCGTCAGAGACACTTATTTGGACAAAGTTGGAAGGTGATCCTGGGAGCCACCGATTCTACCTCATGTGCTTGTGTAAATGCCTACTGTGCAATGCTCGAGCAACGTTTGAACGTCTAATGGAGCGTGTTTTGCTGGGACTGACGTGGAAAACCTATTTGGTCTACCTGGACGATGTCATCGTGGTTGGTAAAACGTTCAACGAACATCGAAATAACCTTAGGGAAGTGTTCCAAAGGCTACGAAGTGCACAGTTAAGACTGAACCCGAAGAAGTGTTCTCTATTCCGACCAGAAGTGAAGTATCTCGGGCACATCATCTCTTCCAAGGGAGTCAAGACTGATCCGGAGAAGATCGATGCAGTAAAAAACTGGCCGGTTCCCAAAGACGAACATCAACCGAGAAGCTTCCTGGGACTTGCGACCTATTACAGACGGTTTGTAAAGGACTTTGCCAGGATCGCAGGGAGCTTGCCTCAACTGACAGAAAAAGGCAAACAATTCAAATGGTCAAAAACAGCTTCAAAGAACTTAAGCTACAGTTGTGTGACGCCCCCATATTAGCGTACCCCACCCCTGGAAAAACATTTATTGTGGATGCAGACGCTAGTAATGTGGGAATTGGAGCCGTCCTTTCCCAGGTGCACGAGGGCCAAGAGAAGGTAGTTTCGTACTTCACCAAAGTTCTCTCAAAGCCAGAAAGAAACTACTGTGTTACCAGGCGCGAACTCCTTGCTTTGGTACTGGCAACAAAACATTTCCATAATGGGCAGAAATTCATCCTTCGCACAGACCATGCATCTTTAAAGTGGCTACTACACTTTAAGAATCCTGAAGGACAAGTCGCAAGGTGGATCGAACAGCTGCAAATGTACGACTACGAAATACAACATCGAAAGGGAAGTCTTCACTCAAATGCAGACGCTCTCTCCCGTCGACAGTGCAAAGCATATTGTAAGCATTGCTTACGACACGAGGAAAAAGATGTCGTGTCCGTTCAAAGGGTGAGAGCTATGCCCATTGGTGGCTGGAGTGCACCGGAAATCCGGGAGGCTCAAAAGGAAGATCCTGATATCGAACCCATCCTCGCTTGGAAGGAGCATGAGGGAAAACCAGACTGGCAGGAGATATCCAATAGGAGTCCCGAGCTGAAGGCATACTGGGCGCAGTGGGATTCCCTCCATGTACAAGACGGCATTCTAAAAAGAAAATTGGAAAGCCCGGATGGAAAGTTGTACGTAATGCAGCTTGTTCTTCCCAGGACAAAAGTTATTGAAGTGCTGAGGGAATTGCATGATGGAGTGTCGGGAGGCCACTTGGAAATAAACAAAACACTCGGAAAAGTGCGAGAACGCTTCATTCAAGGGAGGATGTTGAGAATTGGTGCAGGAAATGCGAAATATGTGCGGCCAGCAAAGGCCCGAGAGTGAAAGTCCGAGGCCAGATGCATTAATATAATGTGGGAGCCCCTTTCGAAAGGATAGCCATTTATATTGCGGGACCGTTTCCTGAAACGAACAATGGAAATCGTTACATCCTTGTTGTTATGGACTACTTCAGTAAGTGGCCTGAAGCATTCGCTATCCCAAATCAAGAAGCTAAGACTGTGGTGGAGCAAATCGTCTTCAACTGGGTAAGCAAATTTGGTGTGCCTATGGAACTGCATTCGGACCAAGGACGAAACTTCGAGTCCAGGATTTTCCAAGGAGTGTGCCAGTTACTCGGGATTAAGAAGACAAGAACAACACCGCTTCATCCACAATCAGATGGGATGGTGGAGCGCTTCAATAGAACGCTGAATGAACACCTCTCTAAGGTCGTTGGCGATGACCAGAGAGATTGGAACAAACTCATTCCCATGTTTTTATTGGCCTATCGAAGTGCAGTGCACAAAACCACAGGACATACTCCATCTGAAGTCCTATTTGGTCGAAAAGTCCGCCTACCTAGCGAGTTAATGTTTGGATCTCCATGCGAAGAATCCAAAAATGATGAGGACTATGTAACAGACCTCCGGGATATCATCAGGGACGTGCATCGAGGGACTAGGGCTAATATTAAGATAGCCAGTGACCGCATGAAAACGAGGTGCGATACTAAAACAACAACTACAGGCTTCCAAGAAGGAGATCTGGTATGGCTATATAACCCTCATCGAAGAAAAGGTTTATCACCTAAGTTGCAACAAGACTGGGAAGGGCCCTACAAAATCGTAAAGCGCATCAACGACGTTGTCTATCGCATCCAACGAGGAAGAGGCAAGCTAAAAGTCGTTCATGTGGATCGCCTTCATCGCTTTAATGGTGCAAATGTTAACGAGTTTGTTCGGGACGAACAAGTTTAAGAGGGGGATATTGTGGCGTGGAATGAATCGTGGTGAAATGAAAACAACCCCCATTAGTCACCAAACAATTTCCACTTCCAATTGGAGATTGGAATCTGCCAATTCCCCACTAAACTAAATTTACTGGGAATTTATCAATTGCTGAAAAGGGGAAAAAGTATGTGAGCCAATTGTAGAACCAATTGGAGTTAGCTAGAAAGTTCTCGAAGAGATGGCAGAGCAGATATAAAAGGAAAGGTTTTAGAACAGGGGGACAGTTGATTTTTATCAGTTATTGGTTAAAGTTCGAGATAGTAATCGGCTGTGAAAATAAATAAGTGCGAAGTAATAGAGTGGAATAAGCGATTGGTTTGAATCGTTGAAGAATTGTTTAAGTAATATTGTTCTGGTACTTAATAAGTAAATAATCCATAAAAGTCTAATAAAAGTGATTTTACTAGAAAAATTGAACAGAATAGTGTTTTATCTTTTCGAATCCCAGCCCAAATGTAACAATATAAACAGTTTGGTTGATTGCTTGTTATTTTACTTTTTAGTAGTTTAACTTGAGGTTTGTAATACTAAAAACATACAACAGTTTTCGATATTTATGCTTTTTTTATAGGCAAAAAAAGCTACATCTAGATATCGAAAAAATACGCCTCTGTGTGAGGATAAGTTTAACTCGTGATAAACATTTTAATATGTCGCTATGAAAATTTAGAATTAAACATTTATGTCGAAAAATGTCGTTTCCATAGTAACATCATTGAAACCAACCGTCAATACCTTGGAGAAACAATATGCCGCTGAATTAAAATCAGGTACAGTTACATTTTAGGGGTATGGTAATTAAATATATAAATATCAATTCTTTTCAAGTTTTCTATATCTATACATATAATAAGACTGTAGGCGTTTTCATTTGTGTTAATGTTTGGCGTGAAAACACTGCATAGATTTCTATGAAACTTTTTTTGAAATATTCCTTAAGATTCTGAGAAGGACAGAGGCTATTCCTTTATTTGCCATGCCTATTTTTGGGAGCGTTTTTAACCAAACTGTGTTTTTTTTGTCTGACTTTACTACCTTTTGCCAGTACTCAAACAATTCTTAATCATTGCAAACAAAACAAAATACTTAAGAGAGCCAACACTTCTATAATTACTTTAAGCCATCAATCAGCTTTCTGTGTCATCTAGAAGCTGAGCTACAACCCAAAATCTAACATGATTTTCCATCGTGAAGAGGGTTGAACTCAAAAGACTTGCATATTTACAGCATTGTACCAGACAATGGTTAGTCTGTATTGTAGCCAGAAAACAGATTAAACTTTTCCTCCTACCTAGCCTCAGCGATATCGACCAGACAGTAGTCAAATGGGACAGGTTCGGGAAAAACATGCTGATACTGGCGGCGATATATATGCTACATGAATCAAGAAACCCACCTTCCGTGCTAAACGAATCCCTAGTTAGGGCAGCAGAACGTGGGAAATGGGACGTTATTCTAGGCTGTGATGCTAACTCCCATCACACACTGTGGGGTAGTTCCGACATTAATGTCCGAGGTGAGTCCCTTTTAGAATTCATTATTAAAAGCAACTTACTTACACAGATAATATAATATACAGATGTCGCAATCCTATGTTAGCTGATGTCCGCATTTGTTGCGATCGTCCAACAACGATTGTCCAACAAAAAGCTCTTCTCTTCGTCCAACAACGATTATCCCACAAAATAAAAGCTTTTTCCTGAGTGCCATTTGGTTACATTGTAATCGTTTGCGTGTGTGCATAAATGTATTGTGTGTGACGAAATTTCTTGCTTTCTTTTTATGTTATGCTTCTCGTTCCCAATTCCCTTTTCCCATTCCCAACAAACAGAAATTTTAATTTTGCTTGTGATTATGAAGCAAATGTCCCGAGGCAAAAAAAAATTCTCACATTACACTCGCTAAGAAAGAAAAGGGCTAAATAAAGGGTTTTCCAATAAGAGGTGTTATTTTCGTATTCATAGAAAAATGCCATTGTTTGATATAAATGATCGGATGTTTATTTCATAATAAAGAGGAAGTAATGCCGTTAATAATGAAATACAACATCAGCCAAATGGCCACCACGAACACGCATACAGGACCATATCCTTTTCATGAAATTGTCTATAACCAAATCGCAAAGTGGCTGCCCTATGTCCTCGATAGCCTAACGAATTTTATCTTTGAGGTCTTGAATCGACGCTGGGCTGTTGGCGTAGACCTTGTCTTTCACGTGGCCCCAAAGGAAGAAGTCGCAGGGTGTTAAATCACAAGATCTCGGTGGCCAATTGTGATCACCTCTTCGAGAGATAACACGGTCCGGAAACTTTTCCCGTAAAAGATCAATTCTGTCGTTGCTTGTGTGGCACGTAGCGCCGTCTTGTTGAAAATAAACGTTGTCCAGATCAATACCATCCAACTCCGACCATCAAAAATCATTAATCATCTCTCGATTCCAAAGAACGACGAGGAATGGACAAACCTGGGTTTTCTTCAACACTTCGGGCTACAGCAGCAATATTCTCAGTTGTTGTTGAGCAACGTGCATGGGTTTTAGTCTTCACATCACCAACTTGTCCCAACAGCTCGAATTTTTCCACCAATTTCTGTATTGCGGTCCGACAAGGTGCTTCACGACGACCAAAAAATGCTTTATAGTTTTGCGAACTGTGACTGCAAGATTTTCACCATTTTTATAGTGAATTTTAATAATTTAAATGCGTTGTTGAAGCGTGTATCGTTCCATTTCTAGTAATGGCGTAGTTTCTACTTGTCAAATGTCAAAGAATAAAGCTTCAAAAATGACAGCTACTGAAATAGCGGGTCATTCACAATAACACCTCTTATTGGAAAACCCTTTACTTTTCTGATACGTTATATGGGGTTTACACTCAATTAAGTCTCAAATTGATTTATTAAGAAGGTAGCATATCGTTTAGTTTTAATAGTTTAAGACTTAGTACAAAAATAATAAGGATAAATATGGGAAGACTAAATATAGAGTAGAATAGAGGTATTTCTTGGAGTAAAGCGCATAGGTAATTACATGTTGAAAAAAATATATTAAAATTATTTAGATTTCCTGAACTAAATAAGTGATTAACAAAAAATGTTTATTTCACTTTTTTTTTTGTTTTGGCGTAATATACAAACTTCATATTTATGTGTACCTACCTAAAAAATAAAAGAAAATCATGTTTTTCTTTTTTCATTTTATGTTTATTTTTTATTTTGTAGTTGCTTTATTAGGAAATTTAAATAATTTTATCTCAGGATAGGTACTTCGTGGCACTTGCGTTGCAGGAAGTTATTATGCACTTCACTCTCCAAGACATACCTATCTATTATACTTTATCAAATTTTCTTAAAATTTATTCAAACCTATAAAACAAAACCAAAAATTTTCCAATAATATTTTTTCCTCAAGGAATTCTAAATTTGCTTTAATTTGTCCTAAAAAAAATGGAAAGGTGAAATGAGAGCAGGCACTACAGGCAGATAATACAAAATTAATGGGAATCACCCCCGATTTTTATTCCATCAACCACGGTATTTTTTTTCGAAGAGCAGGAGGGCAATTGATTCATATTGAGAAGAAAAAGCGTAAGGAAAGAACAAAAGAAAGAAAATCAGTCATGCACGAACGATACATATCTAAATGATAGGATTGCATTCGTATGAGTTCAATATGCATGTAACAGGTCCGACTTCGCTGAAGGATAAAAATGAAGAATAATGAAAGGGAGACAGAAAAAGTGATCTCTGATTGTGTGATCTGATATGAACATATAATAATGTTCTTTACTGTGGTAGTAGTAATGTGTTTGACTTTGGCTTTGGTTACCTACGCTTTCTCTCTGTAAAAGCTTTTTGGAAAAGCTTCTTAATGTTTCGGATTTTGGTTTCATATGACAACAGTTCCTATTGGACTGCGTCATCTAGGTGATTATATTATCTTTGTTACTTATAGCTAATAGGCAACGAACCAACATTTATAGTAAGAAACAGACGAGAGGTTTTAGACATCACTCTCCTTAGTAATTCACAAACCCTTACTGTGCGGGATTGAAAAGTTTCGACAGAACCATCCTTCTCAGACCATAGAATCATAGAATTCCACATTGACGAGAAAATGTTCCCTTTAAGTAAATATAGGAACCCTAGATTTACCAACTGGGAAACTTTCTTATCAGAAGTAGCGAAACATGACCGTAGACTGAATCTGCAGGAAATAGAGACGCCAGAAGAAACTGAGGCAGCATCAATAATGCTAAACGAAATCCTAAGCAAGGCATTCGTAAAGGCCTGTCCCTTACGGACAGTAAAGAATAGGAAAGTACCACCATGGTGGACGAAGGACCTTACTGAAATTAGAAGGAGAACCAGAGCTCTTTTTAATTTGGCTAAAGCTACTAATTTCCAGAATGACTGGGATGCTTATAAAGTCGGCCAGAGAAATTTCAAAAGGGCCATAACTAGTGCTAAACGCGCAACATGGCGTACGTTCTGTAATGATATTGAATCCACTACAGAATCAGCCAGACTTAGGAAAATTCTATGCAAAGAATCTGCGGTCCCAGGTTATCTCAAAGACAATAATGGAGTGTGGACGCAATCTAGCGAAGAAACTCTCAGTCTGTTACTACAGACTCATTTTCCGGGTTGTACCACCTACCAGACCAACCAGTCAAGATATAAAACCGTACTAACGACAGTTCCAAGAGAACTCATAACTGAAGAAAAACTAATCTGGGCAATTGACACATTCTCCCCGTTGAAATCCCCTGGATGCGACGGGATCTTTCCAATTATGCTCCAGAAAGCTAGGACCATCATCACACCCGTTCTTAAAAGAATTTTTATTCGCAGTCTAGAGTGCGGCTACATTCCAAAAGCCTGGCGAGAGGTCAAAGTTTTCTTCAATCCGAAGGCAGGGAAATCCAGCCACACTACTGCCAAAGACTTCAGGCCTATAAGTCTGACATCGTTCATTCTTAAAACATTTGAAAAATTATTAAACGTCTTTATACGTGACCGGCTAGATGACAATGTGATATCCACGGCTCAACATGCTTATACAAAAGGCAAAGGGGTGGAAACAGCACTGCATGAGGTCGTTAGCACTATAGAGAAGTCATTAAATGACAAAGAATACACACTAGCCGCGTTTCTGGACATTGAAGGAGCCTTCAATAACGTTAAGATTTGCGCAGTGAAGAGAGCACTTCAGTCTCAAGTGTTGATCAATCCCTCATAAATGTAATCGTGAGCCTACTCGGTGAAAGGAATATCAACGCGAAATTAGGTGACGCTGACCTTAAAGTAACTGCTTCGAGAGGCACTCCACAAGGTGGAGTCATCTCCCCTTTAATCTGGGTCCTTGTCATTAATGAAATACTTATGAAATTCAATAACATGGGAGTTAAGGTAACTGCGTATACAGATGATGTAGTAATGCTTGCCAAAGGAAAGTTTCTACCGACCATAAGCGACCTGTTAGGAAACTCACTTAGGGAGTTAAGTATGTGGACAAAACAATGCGGCCTTGGGGTCAATCCGCAGAAAACCGAACTTGTCTTGTTCACGAATAAAAGAATTATACCGCTATTCGAGCCACCAACTCTGGAGGGAATACCCCTAAGGGTAGCTTTATGAGCTTGAGAGTTACCTCACTCGCTGCAAATGATAGCGGCATCTCCCACAAGGTGGAGTCATCTCCCCTTTACTCTGGGTCCTTGTCATTAATGAAATACTTATGAAATTCAATAACATGGGAGTTAAGGTAACTGCGTATCAGTGGCGTGGCGTGAATGTTTTAAAATGGGAAGTCGAAGCAAAATTAATCACATATAAATATAAGAAACCCTACACCTGTGTACCTTGAAAGAAAATCATTCATTGTAAATTTGCAAATTGGGTTCACATTACTAAATTCACTTAAGTCATGCACTGCAATCTGCCAACTGAATCTGTAAACCAAAATACTTACACCTACCTCAACATACTACCTGCAATTATCCTCACAATCAGACAAGCAGAAGTAGAATAAACCGAATAACTCGAAGAAAAGCGTGTTATTTTGTTCATTTCATAACCAAACAAACACATACGACATACCCAAAACACAACCCAGTGGCCATGGCCAGTACCAGTAACAAGCTCTGGCTCTGGGAAGAAAAAAAGAGATACAAACAAATGTTCACTCAATACTCAGCAGTCAAAATGAACTTTGTGAGAACCGCGAATAACTCGAAGAAAAGCGGGTTATTTTCTACTATGGGTGTTGAACAAAGAGGTGTCAGAGTCAGACAAAGTACTCAGGGAAGAAAAAAAGAGATAACAAGCAAATTTTCTCTCAAAATGAACTATAAAGTGAGAACTTTAATAACCCGACTTATTTTGGGTTACCTTCGCTTTGTCGCCACGAGACGATGACGACGTTGTATGAAAATGGATCACACACGATTTTTATATGAGTGCTTTTGTGTGTGTACCATTTGGTGAGTATTCACATTCATTTGGTAGTGTTTCATGTATATTCGGTTTTTGGTAGATAGATAGTGTTACCTGGTGGAGATTTCAAAAGGTAACTCGGTAGGAATCGAGTTATATGGACGCCACGCCACTGCTGCGTATACAGATGATGTAGTAATGCTTGCCAAAGGAAAGTTTCTACCGACCATAAGCGACCTGTTAGGAAACTCACTTAGGGAGTTAAGTATGTGGACAAAACAATGCGGCCTTGGGGTCAATCCGCAGAAAACCGAACTTGTCTTGTTCACGAATAAAAGAATTATACCGGTATTCGAGCCACCAACTCTGGAGGGAATACCCCTAAGGGTAGCTTTATGAGCTTGGGAGTTACCTCACTCGCTGCAAATGATAGCGGCATCTGCATATCCTTTTTCAATGCTTCAGGTGGTTCATCGAATATAATGATGTACCCTCTTGCACCATTCTTTGGCTCCTCCTCGGACACAATTTCCCAATCCCTCAACGGGATCTGGGGGTTTTGTGCCTGCAGCACGCTTAGGATCTCATCCCGTTTCACCCCTATTTCTGGGATGGATACTCTGCCCTTTGCTTTTACGGGGACTTCTTCTATGGGTACGGCCTTAAGCATTGCCCCCTCCCATAGTTGTGCGCCATTTAAGTCGTTTGATGCCTGGTCCTTGCAATCAATATAAGTGATGCCTTTCAACCATCTCATCTTACCGTAAGCGGGGGCCTTTGCACCAGTCTTCGTCCAGATGTGTGAGATAATCGCTACACCTAGTGTGTTCTCGATTATCTTTCCACATTCTGTCCACTTGGTTTCTTAGAATCCACCACAGCTAGCTGCAGCGGGTTCCTTGTCACCTCGTTGCACCTCCCACTTAGGCCTGTTCCCCACATAGGTGTCCTTTTGGGGCTACCAGTGGTTTGTTCATGCCGCTTCGCATTCTTCGAAATGTTGGGGGCGTCTTCTGGCGACCTCTTCGAGGCTAGCTCGTTGTTTCCGAGCCTCTCCGCGATAGGTTTCCTCTGGAGTCCACTCGGTCACGGCTTATTGTCGGTCTCCTTATGTTCCGTCATTGGCACCTTTTTCGCTGAGGAGCTACGGTTGCCTTTGGGGTCTGTCTTAGCGACATCGTCCCTTAGCCGTTTAGCGCCATGTGGTGTGCTTTTTGAGCCTGACTTGCTGGTCGAAACTATAGCGGAAGATGGGCTGAATTCCAAAACGCAGTACTTCTTTATTACTGCTTAATCAAGCGTTCCAAAACGCAAACGGATTACTGTGATGCAATGCATACTTTTCTAAAACGCATTGTGAATGCATCAACTGCGCAAACAAAAGCAAACAGAGCATCGTGAATGATTATGATGCAAATGACATTTGACATTTCAGTTCAAACCGCCAAATAGGATGGATTCATCACCGGAGTCGTAAGTTAATAATAAAGTAGTAATATGTTTTGATAATTTGCCAATTTTACTCTAATTTGCAGTAATAAAAAGTCCATTAAATTATTGGTGAGTACCAGAATGCAATTAGAAAGAGATTTTTGCAACAAAAGAAGGAAGAAAAAGGTGTTGTGGAGAATTGTTCTGGAGGAAATCCAAAAAATTAAACCAGATTTCAATTTATCCGTGGATGAAATCACCCGAAAATTTTTAAACATGAAGACAAGCTACAAAAGAATCAAGGACCGAAATTGTACATCTGGAGAAGCGGCAACGTCGTGGGAGTTTTTTGAAGTCTTTGATAATGTGTACGGAACACGACATTCGGTGCTTGTTCCACCTGATAATGTGGATGCGTCTTTGGAGGAGTCAGATGAAAACAATAATATAGAATATTTTGAAGAATTCATAGACGATCCGGAGGCTTCTGAAGCCCGCAACCTCGGACCACCACACAATAAAAAAAGAGAGAAAACAGCCGAACTGATTGACTTCATCCAGTCAGAATCGGATAAGGATAGAGAATATCTGAAGCAGTTAGTGGATATTGAAAAAGCCAGGCTCAAAGTGGATCAAGAAAGAGTGGAAGAAATGAGGGAGCTGAAAGGTCTCCTCATTCAATTAATAAATTGAGTTAATTCTTTTTAGTTTGTTAATAACATAATATACCTACATAAATACTTAAAATGTATTGCGTTTTTATTTCTGACAAAGTCGTTCTCTTTTTAGTTTAGCCTCGTTGTTTGGAAATGGATGGTGGTCATCATTTATATCTTCTTCTGATGGTGAATCTACGGGACACTGATTCATATACGAGTAATTCGGGATTTCTTGCAAAATAATAAAATTGTGAAGAATCACACATGACATTACAATTCGTTTAACTAATGGAATCTTTTGCACAGGTATAAAGTTCAAGATTCTAAATTTCCGAACGCTTGCTCAATAAATACGCGTGTTGAGCTGTGGCAATAATTAAAACGCTTCTGTTCCGCTGTTAAGTGCCCATTGTCTCTATATGGAACTATTAAATGGATATCCAAAGGGTAGGCCGAATCTCCAAGTAGATGATACTCCGGTGGTACTTTTATTTTTCCGCTTACAATAGCTTTTTGTAATGGACTAGCACGCCAGACATCGGCATCGTGGCAAGAACCAGGATATCCAACAAACACATCCGTAAATATGAAATTGCTATCACATACGCCCTTTAATTCCATAAAATAAAAAATTTGAATTTGAAAAATAAATAATAATTATCATTAAATCACCTGCATAATTATGGAATGCGTTCCTTTCCTGTTATAATAACTGGTGGAATCTTCTTTTGGTGCAGGGATTTTAAAATGGGTTCCATCCACACATCCCAAGACGAATGGGAACGGATTAGAGCGCTTTTCTTCGAATTCCTCTACAACTTTATAGCGGTATACACCGTTTTCAGGCCATTTTATGAATTTCTTTTTTAACTTTATTATTAGCATCAATGTTTTTGTAAATACTCTATAAACGGTTCCTCTTCCCATTCCAAAACGATCAGAAATCTCCCGATAGCTACATTGATTGGCGAGTTTCCAGAGAGTTACGTAGAGACATTGCTTCAATGAATAGGCAGGTCTACCGGTTGCTCTAGATTTGCACATGGGTTTTAGAAGTCTTTCAAGCGCTTTAATAGATGATGAAAATGAAGTACATTAATATGGCTTAAATTAAAAAGTCCATTTAAACTTACCAGAAAACGTGATTCTATTCAAACGAAAATGACTAAAAAACACATCGTTTGGATAGGATTCTATAACTTTTAAATAATTTCTACACTTCGGTACATTTTTTTTATTTGTTTAATTGAAGAAAGCAAAGACATTCTCCGAGTAAACTGCTTCCTTCTTAAATAAAGAATATGCTTAAACGTGTTGGCATTGTACGAACCAACATTGTTTATTAAGCTGTTAAAAACGATGGTTGTTACTAATTGTTTGGTCATTGTTGGCGTTTGAGACATTTTACGATAGTTTGCATCAAAGCATAACAAATGCAAAGCAGCGCGAAAGCATTCATAACCCCTGGCATCAGAAAAGCAGTGTGCATTCACAATGCGCATATTTTCGACGTTTTGGAATTCAGCCATGGTCTTTTAGGCTCAGGCCTCGTAAGAGCGTCTTTCGCAATAGTTTCCTTGGCCCATTCCAAGGAGAATCGCTCCTTCTCTGTAAGGGAGCCTTGATCTTTGGCGACGAGAATGCCATATATATGCTTGGCCTTTAGGTATTCCCGTTTCCTTAGCACCTTCTTCTTCTTCGGCTTTTCTCCGCCGGCTATCTCATTAGAGGGTTCGGCCAAAAGCTTCTCCTCTTCTTCCTTTGAGATCTCTTCCTCAGTTGATCCGGCTTCTAGGGCCTCTTGAATTTTGGTGAGGTCATATGGCTCCACAATTATTGTGTCGGCCACCGTCTCCCTAAGGGTACTTATCGTACCCTTACTTCCCTCATCCCTAGTTTTTTCTTTTATGTTTTCGATTTTGTTCCCACGAGTATGGCCGGAAAATATGGTTCGCTCCGGCAGCGCCGCCATACCGGGGTAGGGCATTGCAATTCCATCAGGTCTTCGCCTGGGCACCTGAGGGAGCTCGTACTTGGTGGGTTTAACCTCCAACCTTTCATCCTTCGGCACGGTTTTCATTACGCTCACGCCATCACTGGAGTTAGATTGGCAGTTCTTAGTTCTTTGATAGAACGTCGTTATCTAAACTTGTAGGGGCCTTTTCGGGTCACAACTTTCTAAGAAACCATACAATGAAATTGAATCTCAAGGATGACAATATATGCAGGGGTTGCGGAGATGAGGAGCTATACGAGGACACACATCCTCTGCCAATTCCCAAGTCTCTGTCACTTGTGGAATATAACATTTGGAAGTTACAGTTACTACTCCCATGACATACAGGAACTATCTGATGTCCCACTATCTAATCTTTACAGGTTCATAGATACATCAGGATGGCTGGACAAGGTTGAGTACCCACTAGAGTCAAGAGGGAACAAATATCATTGCCAACAACAATGGCTAACGCACAAACAAGGGCATCACAATGGGTTCACATGGACCTGAGTGGGATACTTCAGGGTTTGCTCTGTTGTACCCACCCATCAACCTAACCCAACCTAATCCATAATGAAATAATCGTTAAACGAACATTTTTAATATCCACTCAAAATTATGTTTATTTTTTTAGCAATGACTTGAAATGGAACCTTAATGATCCCTTCCTTAAAAAACTGTTTTGCTTCTGCTGATGATTGAAATAATTTCATATCTTACACCGAATATAACGGTATGTATGCGTTTCAACAAAATTATCTTAATTTCTACACAAAGTATATTGACCAAAAGCTGCATGAATTATAATTGTTATCTATTCAAACTTAAGTAAAATCTATTTTGCACCATAAACATTTCTATATAATGCATTTTTTGTCAAACATCAGTTTGATGGACGCTACTTGACCAGTTTACTGATTTTTTAGTGGAACATCTGTTGGATGCCTTATTATTCCTTGCACTGCTATTCTGTGGAGCCGGGTCATCGAATTCAGAATCTTCAATTTCACATATATGCATAGAGAGTTCACTATTTGACTCACACTCCCGGGGGTGATAACCTCCCAACAGAGACATATTTTCCGTGGAACCTGTAATAAATTTGCATTAGTTTTAGAATACTGGATACTGAATACTTTTACTTTACATTTAATATTGTTGCATATAGTTTTAGATGGGATTATGACGTTAATTATAACATTTTAAGCTTAAATTAATGTGCACGACCGGGTCGCACCAAACTTTCTCGTTCATATTGTGGCGTGGAATGAATCGTGGAGAAATGAAATGAAAACAACCCCCATTAGTCACCAAACAAGTTCCACTTCCAATTGCAGATTGGAATCTGTCAATTCCCCACTAAACTAAATTAACTGGGAATTTATCAATTGCTGAAAAGGGGAAAAAGTATGTGAGCCAATTGTAGAACCAATTGGAGTTAGCTAGAAAGTTCTCGAAGAGATGGCAGAGCAGATATAAAAGGAAGGGTTTTAGAATCAGTGATTGGTTAAAGTTCGAGATAGTAATCGGTTGTGAAGATAAATAAGTGCGAAGTAATAGAGTGAAATAAGCGATTGGTTTGAATCGTTGAAGAATTGTTTAAGTAATATTGTTCTGGTACTTAATCCATAAAAGTGTAATAAAAGTGATTTTACTAGAAAAATTGAACAGAATAGTGTTTTATCTTTTCGAATCCCAGCCCAAATGTAACATTGGTGCCGATTTGGGGTATGAAACTTATTCTGTGCTAAAGCGTGTATTGTAAGGAAACATTTCAAAAAAAAAATATTAAAGTGAATTTGTGAATTTCTAAATTACAAGAGACAAACAAAATGGGTCGTGTATTTCTACAACTAAGCTTACCCCAATTAAAAAGTGAATTAGAAAAGAGGAATCTCCCCACAGCTGGAGGGAAAAGTGACCTCATACTTCGTCTGCAGGAGGCTGTCCAAAATGAGGGAGAAAATCCAAAGACCATGCTTTTCGACGTGGCAGAAGAACAAGTAAGTACAGGCGTTGATATTAGCGCTATGATGGAATTACTTCTTGCCAAGATGGAAGAACAGAAGAATTCTCTAGAAGAACAGAAGAATTCTATGGAATCTAAGTTCGCAGAACAGAAGAATTCTATAGAAACTAAGTTCGCAGAACAGAAGAATTCTATAGAATCTAAGTTCGCAGAACAGAAGAATTCTATGGAATCGAAGTTCGCAGAACAGAAGAATTCTCTAGAAGAACAAAAGAATTCTGTTGAAGAACAGAAAAATTCCATTACCGCCGCACAAAAAGATGCCGTGGAAGAGTTTAAGAATGTTCTAGATGTAAAAATCGTCGCGATGGATGAGAAATTAAACAAACATTAAAACAAGTTTGAGGAAATTAATGAATCTCTTCATAGACACGAAACAAACATCGAGAACGTAGCTAAAGAACTCGGAACAAATATCGAGAACATAGTTAAAGAGCTCGAAAAAGTCAAGAAACAGAAGGCTCGGGAATATTCTGCAGACTGCCCAAGAAGGAAAGAGATGCAACCGCCCGTTTTTGATGGTCAAATATCATGGCCGATTTATAAGAGACAGTTCGAAGCAGCTGCAATGACCAATGGATGGGACGACGAGGAAAAGTCGATTGCATTAACGCTCGCATTACGAGGTGAAGCTGCAGAATTGCTTCAAACTATCTCAGAAGAAAAACAGCGCGACTATGATGCTTTGGTTAAGGCTATTGAGATGCGGTTTGGTGACGACTATATGCAGCAAGTGTATACAGTGCAACTGCGCAGTAGAATCCAAAAGAAGGGAGAAACACTCCAGCAGCTGCAAGCGGATATAGAACGGCTAGCGCACTTGTCATATCCCAATGCCGGCGAAGATGTCATCAACGAAATGGCTATTGAGGCATTTACACAAGCCATAGAGGACAGACAGCTGCAGATGGCTCTACGAATGGCTGGAAAGAGAACTCTTCCTGAGGCACTGGCATTTGCATTAACTATGAAAGCTGCTGACCAGGCATCTCAAGGATTCCACCGCGTAAGAGAAATAACATCCGTCGAATGTTCATGCCAGAGAACAGAGGTAGTGGACCGGAACAGTGCTCGCAGGGGACCGATCCGTTGCTGGAACTGCAACAAAATTGAACATCTGCAACGACAGTGCAGAGCTGAACGTAGACAGGGTAGTTGTCCACATTGCTGAACTAGGAGTCGTCACGAGGAGGCATCTGAACAATCGGCGGATGGAACCTCACAAAGCCATCAGTCGGGAAACGAGTAAGAACCAACTTCGCGGGCAGAAGCTGGTTTCTGGAATCGACGCTCCCATGACCACAATTCAGGTTTCACAGACCAAACGATGTAATAGGAGCCTGACAGTGGAAGCCCATATCGGTCAGAAAAAGTGTGTGGCCACAATCGATACAGGTGCCACCGCTTCCATAATCAGAAGGGACATCGTTCGCCAATCATGGCTGCACAACACCAGCAGCTACTGTCTGAAAACAGCAACTGGAGCAACGGCAAAGGTGTATGGTGAGGTACTCTTGACGATAAATCTAGCAGGAATAGTCTTCTCCCATGCATTCTTAGTGGCCGATATATGTGACGAATGCATCATTGGTATCGACTTTATGAAGACGCATGATGTAGTCCTCGACATCGGTTTGCAAGTTCTAAAGTACAGAAACGTCGACATTCCAATGGTTTAGGGGAACGAGAACGTCGCAGCTCTAAGAACAGTTGTAAGTGAGGACGAAATATTACCACCTTCGTCAGAGACACTTATTTGGACAAAGTTGGAAGGTGATCCTGGGAGCCACCGATTCTACCTAATGTGCTTGTGTAAATGCCTACTGTGCAATGCTCGAGCAACGTTTGAACGTCTAATGGAGCGTGTTTTGCTGGGACTGACGTGGAAAACCTATTTGGTCTACCTGGACGATGTCATCGTTGGTAAAACGTTCAACGAACATCGAAATAACCTTAGGGAAGTGTTCCAAAGGCTACGAAGTGCACAGTTAAGACTGAACCCGAAGAAGTGTTCTCTATTCCGACCAGAAGTGAAGTATCTCGGGCACATCATCTCTTCCAAGGGAGTCAAGACTGATCCGGAGAAAATCGATGCAGTAAAAAACTGGCCGGTTCCCAAAGACGAACATCAACCGAGAAGCTTCCTGGGTCTTGCGACCTATTACAGACGGTTTGTAAAGGACTTTGCCAGGATCGCAAGGAGCTTGCATCAACTGACAGAAAAAGGCAAACAATTCAAATGGTCAAGTGAGTGCGAAAACAGCTTCAAAGAACTTAAGCTACAGTTGTGTGACGCCCCCATATTAGCGTACCCCACCCCTGGAAAAACATTTATTGTGGATGCAGACGCTAGTAATGTGGGAATTGGAGCCGTCCTTTCCCAGGTGCACGAGGGCCAAGAGAAGGTAGTTTCGTACTTCACCAAAGTTCTCTCAAAGCCAGAAAGAAACTACTGTGTTACCAGGCGCGAACTCCTTGCTTTGGTACTGGCAACAAAACATTTCCATAATGGGCAGAAATTCATCCTTCGCACAGACCATGCATCTTTAAAGTGGCTACTACACTTTAAGAATCCTGAAGGACAAGTCGCAAGGTGGATCGAACAGCTGCAAATGTACGACTACGAAATACAACATCGAAAGGGAAGTCTTCACTCAAATGCAGACGCTCTCTCCCGTCGACAGTGCAAAGCATATTGTAAGCATTGCTTACGACACGAGGAAAAAGATGTCGTGTCCGTTCAAAGGGTGAGAGCTATGCCCATTGGTGGCTGGAGTGCACCGGAAATCCGGGAGGCTCAAAAGGAAGATCCGGATATCGAACCCATCCTCGCCTGGAAGGAGCATGAGGGAAAACCAGACTGGCAGGAGATATCCAATAGGAGTCCCGAGCTGAAGGCATACTGGGCGCAGTGGGATTCCCTCCATGTACAAGACGGCATTCTAAAAAGAAAATTGGAAAGCCCGGATGGAAAGTTGTACGTAATGCAGCTTGTTCTTCCCAGGACAAAAGTTATTGAAGTGCTGAGGGAATTGCATGATGGAGTGTCGGGAGGCCACTTGGAAATAAACAAAACACTCGGAAAAGTGCGAGAACGCTTCATTCAAGGGAGGATGTTGAGAATTGGTGCAGGAAATGCGTAATATGTGCTGCCAGTAAAGGCCCAAGAGTGAAAGTCCGAGGCAATATGCATCAATATAATGTGGGAGCCGCTTTCGAAAGGATAGCCGTTGATAATGCGGGACCGTTTCCTGAAACGAACAATGGAAATCGTTACATCCTTGTTGTTATGGACTACTTCAGTAAGTGGCCTGAAGCGTTCGCTATCCCAAATCAAGAAGCTAAGACTGTAGTGGAGCAAGTCGTCTTCAACTGGGTAAGCAGATTCGGTGCGCCTATGGAACTGCATTCGGACCAAGGACGAAACTTCGAGTCCAGGATTTTCCAAGGAGTGTGCCAGTTACTCGGGATTAAGAAGACAAGAACAACACCGCTTCATCCACAATCAGATGGGATGGTGGAGCGCTTCAATAGAACGCTGAATGAACACCTCTCTAAGGTCGTTGCCGATGACCAGAGAGATTGGAACAAACTCATTCCCATGTTTTTATTGGCCTATCGAAGTGCAGTGCACAACACCACAGGACATACTCCATCTGAAGTCCTATTTGGTCGAAAAGTCCGCCTACCTAGCGAGTTAATGTTTGGATCTCCATGCGAAGAATCCAAAAATGATGAGGACTATGTAACAGACCTCCGGGATATCATCAGGGACGTGCATCGAGGGACTAGGGCTAATATTAAGATAGCCAGTGACCGCATGAAAACGAGGTGCGATACTAAAACAACAACTACAGGCTTCCAAGAAGGAGATCTGGTATGGCTATATAACCCTCATCGAAGAAAAGGTTTATCACCTAAGTTGCAACAAGACTGGGAAGGGCCCTACAAAATCGTAAAGCGCATCAACGACGTTGTCTATCGCATCCAACGAGGAAGAGGCAAGCTAAAAGTCGTTCATGTGGATCGCCTTCATCGCTTTAATGGTGCAAATGTTAACGAGTTTGTTCGGGACGAACAAGTTTAAGAGGGGGATATTGTGGCGTGGAATGAATCGTGGTGAAATGAAAACAACCCCCATTAGTCACCAAACAATTTCCACTTCCAATTGGAGATTGGAATCTGCCAATTCCCCACTAAACTAAATTTACTGGGAATTTATCAATTGCTGAAAAGGGGAAAAAGTATGTGAGCCAATTGTAGAACCAATTGGAGTTAGCTAGAAAGTTCTCGAAGAGATGGCAGAGCAGATATAAAAGGAAGGGTTTTAGAACAGGGGGACAGTTGATTTTTATCAGTGATTGGTTAAAGTTCGAGATAGTAATCGGTTGTGAAGATAAATAAGTGCGAAGTAATAGAGTGAAATAAGCGATTGGTTTGAATCGTTGAAGATTTGTAATATTGTTCTGGTACTTAATCCATAAAAGTGTAATAAAAGTGATTTTACTAGAAAAATTGAACAGAATAGTGTTTTATCTTTTCGAATCCCAGCCCAAATGTAACATTGGTGTCGATTTGGGGTATTAAACTTATTCTGTGCTAAAGCGTGTATTGTAAGGAAACATTTAAAAAAAAAAAAAATATTAAAGTGAATTTGTGAATTTCTAAATTACAAGAGACAAACAAAATGGGTTGTGTATTTCTACAACTAAGCTTACCCCAATTAAAAAGTGAATTAGAAAAGAGGAATCTCTCCACAGCTGGAGGGAAAAGTGACCTCATACTTCGTCTGCAGGAGGCTGTCCAAAATGAGGGAGAAAATCCAAAGACCATGCTTTTCGACGTGGCAGAAGAACAAGTAAGTACAGGCGTTGATATTAGTGCTATGATGGAATTACTTCTTGCCAAGATGGAAGAACAGAAGAATTCTCTAGAAGAACAGAAGAATTCTATGGAATCTAAGTTCGCAGAACAGAAGAATTCTATAGAAACTAAGTTCGCAGAACAGAAGAATTCTATAGAATCTAAGTTCGCAGAACAGAAGAATTCTATGGAATCGAAGTACGCAGAACAGAAGAATTCTCTAGAAGAACAAAAGAATTCTCTTGAAGAAAAGAAAAATTCCATTACCGCCGCACAAAAAGATGCCGTGGAAGAGTTTAAGAAAGTTCTAGATGTAAAAATCGTCGCGATGGATGAGAAATTAAACAAACATTAAAACAAGTTTGAGGAAATTAATGAATCTCTTCATAGACACGAAACAAACATCGAGAACGTAGCTAAAGAACTCGGAACAAATATCGAGAACATAGTTAAAGAGCTCGAAAAAGTCAAGAAACAGAAGGCTCGGGAATATTCTGCAGACTGCCCAAGAAGGAAAGAGATGCAACCACCCGTTTTTGATGGTCAAACATCATGGCCGATTTATAAGAGACAGTTCGAAGCAGCTGCAATGACCAATGGATGGGACGACGAGGAAAATTCGATTGCATTAACGCTCGCATTACGAGGAACAGCTGCAGAATTGCTTCAAACTATCTCAGAAGAAAAACATCGCGACTATGATGCTTTGGTTAAGGCTATTGAGATGCGGTTTGGTGACGACCATATGCAGCAAGTGTATAGAGTGCAACTGCGCAGTAGAATCCAGAAGAAGCGAGAAACACTCCAGCATCTGCAAGCGGATATAGAACGGCTAGCGCACTTGTCATATCCCAATGCCGGCGAAGATGTCATCAACGAAATGGCTGTTGAGGCATTTACACAAGCCATAGATGACAGACAACTGCAGATGGCTCTACGAATGGCTGGAAAGAGAACTCTTCCTGAGGTACTGGCATTTGCATTAACTATGAAAGCTGCTGACCAGGCATCTCAAGGATTCCATCGCGTGAGAGAAATAACATCCATCGAATGTTCATGCCAGAGAACAGAGGTAGTAGACCGGAACAGTGCTCGCAGGGGACCGATCCGTTGCTGGAACTGCAACAAAATTGGACATCTGCAACGACAGTGCAGAGCTGAACGCAGACAGGGTAGTTGTCCACATTGCTGAACTAGGAGTCGTCACGAGGAGGCATCTGAACAATCGGCGGATGGAACCTCACAAAGCCATCAGTCGGGAAACGAGAAAGAACCAACTTCGCGGGGCAGAAGCTGGTTTCCACAATTCAATTCTCCCAGATCAAACGATGTAATAGGAGCTTGACAGTGGAAGCCAATATCGGCCAGAAAAAGTATGTGGCCACAATCGATACAGGTGCCACCGCCTCGTAATAAGAAGGGACATCGTTTGCCAATCATGGCTGCACAACACCAGCAGCTACTGTCTGAAAACAGCAACTGGAGCAATGGCAAAGGTGTATGGTGAGGTACTCTTGACGATAAATCTAGCAGGAATAGTCTTCTCCCATGCATTCTTGGTAGCCGATATATATGACGAATGCATCATTGGAATCGACTTTATGAAGACGCATGATGTAGTACTCGACATCGGTTTGCAAGTTCTAAAGTACAGAATCGTCGAGATTCCAATGGTTTACGGGAACGAGAACGTCGCAGCTCTAAGAACAGTTGTAAGTGAGGACGAAATTTTACCACCTTCGTCAGAGACACTTATTTGGACAAAGCTGGAAGGTGATCCTGGGAGCCACCGATTCTACCTAATAGAGCCAGATCCAGAAAACTATTACCAGAGCTATATCGTCGGAAAGATGCTTGATGTTAAAGCTGAAACAAGGGGAAGTAATCGGAAAGTGCGTACCGATTACTGCGGTCACAAAGTTGTCAAATGAAAGTCCTGCGAAACCGGTTGGACCTACGGAGATATCGTAAATGAAAAAGAATATACTCGGAGAGTGCGAGCTGGATCAGGAGCAGCGGACCATGGCAGGGAGTCTAATCGACGAGTTCGCTGATATATTTGCTTCGCAGAGTAGCGAGTATGGCCGAACACATCTCGTACAACACCGAATTGACACCGGGGATGCAACACCAATTCGTCAGCCTCCCAGACGACTACCATTGGCCAAGCAGACGGAGGTTGCAGAAATGGTGTCGACGATGGAAAAGGACGGACTGATTGAAAGCTCAAAAAGTCCGTGGGCATCACCGGTCCTCCTGGTCAAAAAGAAAGACGGAAGTACGAGATTCTGCGTGGACTATCGCCAACTAAACAACGCCACCAAGAAGGATAGCTACCCCCTGCCCAGAATTGACGATACCCTGGACACACTATCCGGGGCCAAATGGTTTTCGACTCTTGATTTGAAGAGTGGCTACTGGCAAGTACAGATCCATCCAGAAGACCGCGAGAAAATAGCTTTCACAGCAGGAAACGGGCTTTGGCAATTTACAGTAATGCCATTTGGACTGTGCAATGCTCCAGCAACTTTCGAGCGTCTAATGGAGCGTGTTTTGCTGGGACTGACGTGGAATACCTGTTTGGTCTACCTGGACGATGTCATCGTGGTTGGTAAAACGTTCAACGAGTATCGAAATAACCTTAGGGAGGTGTTCCAAAGGCTACGAAGTGCACAGTTAAAACTGAACCCGAAGAAGTGTTCTCTATTTCGACCAGAAGTGAAGTATCTCGGGCACATTATCTCTTCCAAGGGAGTCAAGACTGATCCGGAGAAGATCGATGCAGTGAAAAACTGGCCGGTTCCCAAAGACAAACATCAACTGAGAAGCTTCCTGGGACTTGCGACCTATTACAGACGGTTTGTAAAGGACTTTGCTAGGATCGCAAAGAGCTTGCATCAACTGACAGAAAAAGGCAAACAATTCAAATGGTCAATTGAGTGCGAAAACAGCTTCAAAGAACTTAAACAACAGTTGTGCGACGCCCCCATATTAGCGTACCCCACCCCTGGAAAAACATTTATTGTGGATGCAGACGCTAGTAATGTGGGTATTGGAGCCGTCCTTTCCCAGGTGCACGAGGGCCAAGAGAAGGTAGTTTCGTTCTTCAGCAAAGTTCTCTCAAAGCCAGAAAGAAACTACTGCGTTTCCAGGCGCGAACTCCTTGCTTTGGTACTGGCAACGAAACATTTCCATAAGTACCTCTATGGGCAGAAATTCATCCTTCGCACAGACCATGCATCTTTAAAGTGGCTACTACACTTTAAGAATCCTGAAGGACAGTTCGCAAGGTGGATCGAACAGCTACAAATGTACGAGTACGAAATACAACATCGAAAGGGAAGTCTTCACTCAAATGCAGACGCTCTCTCCCGTCGACCGTGCAAAGCAGATTGTAAACATTGCTTACGACACGAGGAAAAAGATGTCGTGTCCGTTCAAAGGGTGAGAGCTATGCCCATTGGTGGCTGGAGTGCACGGGAAATCCGAGAGGCTCAAAAGGAAGATCCGGATATCGAACCCATCCTCGCCTGGAAGGAGCATGAGGGAAAACCAGACTGGCAGGAGATATCCAATAGGAGTCCCGAGCTGAAGGCATACTGGGCGCAGTGGGACTCCCTTCATGTACAAGACGGCATTTTAAAAAGAAAATGGGAAAGCCCGGATGGAAAGTCGTACGTAATGCAGCTTGTTCTTCCCAGGACAAAAGTTATCGAAGTGATGAGGGAATTGCATGATGGAGTGTCTGGAGGCCATTTGGGAATAAACAAAACACTCGGAAAAGTGCGAGAACGCTTTTACTGGGTCCATTCAAGGGAGGATGTTGAGAATATGTGCAGGAAATGCGAAATATGTGCGGCCAGCAAAGGCCCGAGAGTGAAAGTCCGAGGCCAGATGCATTAATATAATGTGGGAGCCCCTTTCGAAAGGATAGCCATTTATATTGCGGGACCGTTTCCTGAAACGAACAATGGAAATCGTTACATCCTTGTTGTTATGGACTACTTCAGTAAGTGGCCTGAAGCATTCGCTATCCCAAATCAAGAAGCTAAGACTGTGGTGGAGCAAATCGTCTTCAACTGGGTAAGCAGATTTGGTGTGCCTATGGAACTGCATTCGGACCAAGGACGAAACTTCGAGTCCAGGATTTTCCAAGGAGTGTGCCAGTTACTCGGGATTAAGAAGACAAGAACAACACCGCTTCATCCACAATCAGATGGGATGGTGGAGCGCTTCAATAGAACGCTGAATGAACACCTCTCTAAGGTCGTTGGCGATGACCAGAGAGATTGGGACAAACACATTCCCATGTTTTTATTGGCCTATCGAAGTGCAGTGCACAACACCACAGGACATACTCCATCTGAAGTCCTATTTGGTCGAAAAGTCCGCCTACCTAGCGAGTTAATGTTTGGATCTCCATGCGAAGAATCCAAAAACGAGGAGGACTATGTTACAGACCTTAGGAATATCATCAGGGACGTGCATCAAGAGACTAGGGCTAATATTAAGATAGCCAGTGACCGCATGAAAACGAGGTACGATACTAAAACAACAACTACAGGCTTCCAAGAAGGAGATCTGGTATGGCTATATAGCCCCCATCGAAGAAAGGGTTTATCACCTAAGTTGCAACAAGACTGGGAAGGGCCCTACAAAATCGTAAAGCGCATCAACGACGTTGTCTATCGCATCCAACGAGGAAGAGGCAAGCTGAAAGTCGTTCATGTGGATCGTCTTCATCGCTATAATGGTGCAAATGTTTACGAGTTTGTTCGGGACGAACAAGTTTAAGAGGGGGATATTGTGGCGTGGAATGAATCGTGGTGAAATGAAAACAAACTAAAATGGTGAAATGAAAACAACCCCCATTTGTCACCAAACAAGTTCCACTTCCAATTGGAGATTGGAATCTGTCAATTCCCCACTAAACTAAATTAACTGGGAATTTATCAATTGCTGAAAAGGGGAAAAAGTCAGCCAATTGTAGAACCAATTGGAGTTAGCTAGAAAGTTCTCGAAGTTCTCGCAGAGCAGATATAAAAGGAGAGGTTGTAGAACAGGGGACAGTTGATTTTTATCAGTGTTTGGTTAAAGTTCGAGATAGTAATCGGTTGTAAAGATAAATAAGTGCAGAGTTATAAAGTGAAATAAGTGATTGGTTTGAATCGTTGAAGAATTGTTTAAGTAATATTGTTCTAGTACTTAATTAGTGAATAATCCCTCAAAGTGTAATAAAAGTGATTTTGACTAGAAAAGTTTAACAGAATAGTGTTTTATCTATTCGAATCCCAGCCCAAATGTAACAATATCAATTCTTTTCAAGTTTTCTATATCTATACATATAATAAGACTGTAGGCGTTTTCATTTGTGTTAATGTTTGGCGTGAAAACACTGCATAGATTTCTATGAAACTTTTTTTGAAATATTCCTTAAGATTCTGAAAAGGACAGAGGCTATTCCTTTATTTGCCATGGCTATTTTTGGGAGCGTTTTTAACCAAACTGTGTTTTTTTTGTCTGACTTTACCACCTTTTACTTGCCATTACTCAAACAATCCTTAATCATTGCAAACAAAACAAAATACTTAAGAGAGCCAACACTTCTATAATTACTTTAAGCCATCAATCAGCTTTCTGTGTCATCTAGAAGCTGAGCTACAACCCAAAATCTAACATGATTTTCCATCGTGAAGAGGGTTGAACTCAAAAGACTTGCATATTTACAGCATTGTACCAGACAATGGTAAGTCTAGAACATGTATTGTAGCCAGAAAACAGATTAAACTTTTCCTCCTACCTAGCCTCAGCGATATCGACCAGACAGTGGTCAAATGGGACAGGTTCGGGAAAAACATGCTGATACTGGCGGCAATATATATGCCACATGAATCAAGAAACCCGCCTTCTGTGCTTACCGAATCCCTAATTAGGGCAGCAGAACGTGGGAAATGGGACGTTATTCTAGGCTGTGATGCTAACTCCCATCACACACTGTGGGGTAGTTCCGATATTAATGTCCGAGGTGAGTCCCTTTTAGAATTCATTATTAAAAGCAACTTACTTATAGCTAATAGGCAACGAACCAACATTTATAGTAAGAAACAGACGAGAGGTTTTAGACATCACTCTTAGTAATTCACAAACCCTTACTGTGCGGGATTGGAAAGTTTCGACAGAACCATCCTTCTCAGACCATAGAATCATTGAATTCCACATTGACGAGAAAATGTTCCCTTTAAGTAAATATAGGAACCCTAGATTTACCAACTGGGAAACTTTCTTATCAGAAGTAGCGAAACATGACCGTAGACTGAATCTGCAGGAAACAGAGACGCCAGAAGAAATTGAGGCAACATCAATAATGCTAAACGAAATCCTAAGCAAGGAATTCGTAAAGGCCTGTCCCTTACGGACAGTAAAGAATAGGAAAGTACCACCATGGTGGACGAAGGACCTTGCTGAAATTAGAAGGAGAACCAGAGCTCTTTTTAATTTGGCTAAAGCTACTAATTTCCAGAATGACTGGGATGCTTATAAAGTCGGCCAGAGAAATTTCAAAAGGGCCATAACTAGTGCTAAACGCGCAACATGGCGTACGTTCTGTAATGATATTGAATCCACTACAGAATCAGCCAGACTTAAGAAAATCCTATGCAAAGAATCTGCGGTCCCAGGTTATCTCAAAGACAATAATGGAGTGTGGACGCAATCTAGCGAAGAGACTCTCAGTCTGTTACTACAGACTCATTTTCCGGGTTGTACCACCTTCCAGACCAACCACTCAAGAGATAACACCGTACTAACGACAGTTCCAAGAGAACTCATAACTGAAGAAAAACTAATCTGGGCAATTGACACATTCTCCCCGTTCAAATCCCCTGGATGCGACGGGATCTTTCCAATTATGCTCCAGAAAGCTAGGACCATCATCACACCCGTTCTTAAAAGAATTTTTATTCGCAGTCTAGAGTGCGGCTACATTCCAAAAGCCTGGCGAGAGGTCAAAGTTTTCTTCAATCCGAAGGCAGGGAAATCCAGCCACACTACTGCCAAAGACTTCAGGCCTATAAGTCTGACATCGTTCATTCTTAAAACCTTTGAAAAATTATTAAACGTATTTATACGTGACCGGCTGGATGACAATGTGATATCCACGGCTCAACATGCTTATACAAAAGGCAAAGAGGTGGAAACAGCACTGCATGAGAAGTACTATAGAGAAGTCATTAAATGACAAAGAATACACACTAGCCGCGTTTCTGGACATTGAAGGAGCCTTCAATAACGTTAAGATTTGCGCAGTGAAGAGAGCACTTCAGTCTCAAGTGTTGATCAATCTCTCACAAATGTAATCGTGAGCCTACTCGGTGAAAGGAATATCAACGCGAAATTAGGTGACGCTGACCTTAAAGTAACTGCTTCGAGAGGCACTCCACAAGGTGGAGTCATCTCTCCTTTACTCTGGGTCCTTGTCATTAATGCAATACTTATGAAATTCAATAACATGGGAGTTAAGGTAACTGCGTATGCAGATGATGTAGTAATTCTTGCCAAAGGAAAGTTTCTACGGACCATAAGCGACCTGTTAGGAAACTCACTTAGGGAGTTAAGTATGTGGACAAAACAATGCGGCCTTGGGGTCAATCCGCAGAAAACCGAACTTGTCTTGTTCACGAATAAAAGAATTATACCGCTATTCGAGCCACCAACTCTGGAGGGAATACCCCTAAGGGTAGCAGATAGTGCGAGATATCTGGGAATTATCCTCGATAGGAAACTTAACTGGAAGCCGAATGTCAATGAAAGAGTCAAGGAAGCAGCGAATGCTTTCTACGCATGCAACCGCGTCTTTGGTAGGAGTTGGGGACCTAACCCCAAAATAATCCTCTGGATGTAAACAGCGATCGTGCGACCAATACTGACATAATTATGTCAGTGTAGTCTGGTGGCAAGCCGCCAGCAAAGCGACCAATCTTAAGTCGATGACTAAAATACAACGAATAGCATGTATAGGGACAACCAGCGCTATGAGAACCACACCTACAGCTGGACTAGAGGCAATTCTTAATCTGACACCTCTACACCTATACATGGAGGAATCTGCTGCCAAAAGTGCCTTAAGGATCAACCAAACTAAAAATTGGAACCCTTGCAATTTTGGGCATGCACAGATATTAGATAAATACGTAGGGAACGGTGTTACTTCTGACTATATGTCTCCCCGTTTTGACTTTGACAGACCATTCACCTGCTCCTTCCCGAGTAGGGAAGAATGGAACACAAATGAACTCATAAAAAGAAAATCAATAACCATCTACACAGATGGTTCAAAGATGGACTGTGGAACCGGTGCCGGCATATTCTCTGAGGAACTAAATATACACTGCTCCATCAGACTTCCTGATAGCAGCAGTGTCTTCCAAGCGGAGGTTCTGGCTATCGCTGAAGCGGCCCGTAAGGCGTCAATATTGGCAATACCACGTAGTGATATTACCATCTTCAGCTGCCGTGAAGAGCTCAAGGTTCTTTGCTCGCAGCACACAACGAATCTCTGCTGGGTCCCTGGACATAGAGACAAAACCGGCAATGAGAGGGCGGATGAACTGGCTAGAAAGGGGTCCGTAATGGATCTTGATAGAGCACTTCAATCGATCAAGCCACCACTTTGTAATCTCAGAGAGCGAGTGGAAAACAAAATTCGAATGAAAACCAACAACAGGTGGAAAGAACTCACAACCTGTGAAATCTCACGGAAGCTTTGGCCAGAATATAACAGAGGTCGGACCAACAAACTTATACAGTTTTATAGGTCATCGCTATCTAAGTTAGTGGGAGCTCTGACTGGACATAACTTCCTACGTAACCACTTAATGAAACTAAATCTCAAGGATGAGGACATAATGTAGAGGCTGCGAGGACGAGGAGGTTCACGAGGACACACCTCACTTCCTTTGTCATTGCCCGAGTCTCTGTCACTTGAGGAACAGAACACTTGGAAGTTATTACTTTCATGACGTACATGAACTTTCTGATGTCTCTCTGTCTGATCTTTACAGGTTTCTGATGACATCGGGATGGCTAGACAGCGTCAGGTAACCACGAAGGAGGAGGATGGAGACCACCAATTAACACCAATGGTTAACCCCTAAAAGGGCATCACAATGGGTCCACAAGGACCTAAGTGAGGTATTGCAGGGTTCAACCTGCCTTACCTACCCGTTTACCTAACCTAACCTAACCTAACATGAAAAAACTAAGGCCCCTATTGCGAAGATCAACTATCAATTAATAATTGAAATTTATCAATCAGTTTTATTATATGGTATTGCGACTGTCAACTGTCAATATTGTTGATAAATTGTGAATTTTTTTAAAAAATCTATTGTGATTGAAAAAAATCGGTATTGTGAAGAACAATTTCATCGATTTTCTTGTCAGCTGTCAATTTTTCTTTCAATCGCAAATTTGCAGTCGATGAGTACGTGCTACCTCAAGGAATAAAAAAAAAGTGAGTTTCGAATTAAATAAGTGATACATTTTTAATTTGTTTATTTCCAAAGGTCTCAAAAAGTAGTGAGCAACAAAAAACAGCTTTGCAAATTGGTCCAGTTGATGGAAGAAAACGTGGAACTCGCCAAGGGATTTTGTTCCAAAGCTGTAGGCAATAAAAAATGGGAAAGAATTGCTGTAGAGCTGAATAGCCTAGGGCCTCCAGAACGAACTGGTAACACTCGTATTTTTTGTTTAATTAAATTGTTTGCGAAATTTGTAACAATCACTATTCAAATGAAAAATATTTTAGAACTGTCAAAGTTGCGTTTTCATTCACAACAACTTTATTTTTTGCGTTATGTTCACAATAGCTTTTATTTTTATCAATTGTATTTCGCAATACCAACATCAATTTTATTTGATAAATTTTGTCAGTCGTCAACAGATTGATGGTTGATCTTCGCAATAGGGGTGTAAATTTATTTTCTCAAATCGATAATTATCGGCAACCGTTGTGATCGTCTTGATCGTTGTTCTGCTTTGGGGTGGTGGGTTGGCGCAGGCGCAGGCGCACATCGCACACGCACATTCATCTGAACAAAAATGAAAGAGAGGTATGTGAGGTGAATGAGGATTTAATCAACAGCGACAATGTTTTTCTGAGGAAATGCGCAGATGGCTGATGGAGAGCGATGATGGGCAAAGACAAATGAATAAAAACTGGATTAAGTTTTCTCCGATTAAGTGAAACAAAAGAGAAGTATGCGGAAGATAATGACTTCCGTATGTGCGATTAACTCCAGAACGGATTGTTCGATTTTAACGATTTTGGGCTTGAAGGTTTCGTTTTGGACCATGTCCCCGTGACATAGGCACTTTGAAAAAAATAAACTAAATAGAAATCGAGGAGTGACACTACAAAAAAAAAAAGGTGGAATTCTCGAATGCCTTCTAGCTCCTAGCTTTGGAATGACATCCAAATGATAGGATTTTTTAATATAAAGTTCAATTATGTACAAAGATATAACATATTAATCATCTTTGTAAGTTATCCTGAAATTGAACAATAAGCATTAAGCTATAAATTTTATACAATTCAAAAAAGTAAGGTGTTCGATTGAAGCTAGATCGTTGGATTTTCCCAGCGTTCAGTGGAGGACATTTTGTGTGTGTGTGCGCAAAATCTGTTTTCTTCTCTTTACCTTTTGTGCTGTGTTGTGTCTGGTGTGTGCTTTTTCTTTCTTTTTTAATGGACCTTTTGTGCTTTGTGTTGTTTTTTTTGCTCTCTTTTTTAAATTGAACTGGAGTATATAGGTAATGATATTAATGATAGGCACAAGTCCCCGTCGTACTTCGTGTTCGTTCTTTCGCCGCTCGTCTTCGACTCCCGTCGTCTGTTCGAATTATCCGAGTCCGTTTGACAACTAGTATAGGCGTAAGATTGGCGTGGAGAATTTAAATACAGGGTGGACATTTTTCCCACAGATCGGCCATCCTGTGTACAAGCTGTCCCCAGCGCACTGTATAAAAGAAAAGAAAATAAATCAATTAGTGCCCTCCACGTCGGATGACGAGCTCAAATCGAAGTCGGTCTGACGCCACTTCTTCATCATATGGGCGCTACTCGTCGTAATGGTTGGTCCCTCATGGTCGCCTACTTTTTCCACCTGGTACCGCTCATGTTTTCCCACACTCGTTATTTTATATGGGCCTATGGGCCTAGAAATATTCCAGATATCTTCAAATTTGGTCCAAACTGAGTTCGCCGAATCGCTACCAAGTCCCCTTCGTTGTATTTTTGGGCTGGACGTCTTTTATGGTTGAATGATCGTCGATTTTCTTCCTGGATTTCGGCTATAGCATTTCTGGCCTGTTGCCGAGCCTCCTCTCGTTCGCTGCTAAAAACATCTCTTATCTCCATATCAATTAAGCTGGTTAACTCAGGATCTGTATCGTTTTTCATCCGGATACCGAACATCAGCTCAAAGGGTGTGGTTTTGATGCTGCGCTGCCAAGTAGAGTTGTTGCATCTTTGGACTTTGCTGCAATGCGTATACCATTTCTTGGAATTTTCCGCTGATAATTTGGCAAGAACTGAAATTATTATACGGTTTATCCGCTCTACTTGTCCATTTCCTCTTGGTACGCCTATCGTAATAAGCAGATGTTCGATTTGTCCTGCTTTACAGTAGTCAGCGAACACGTTACTCGTAAAAGCAGATCCCCGGTCTGATATGATCCTTGCCGGAAGCAAGGCGAGGACGGGTCAGCTAGTTTACTGTATAATTCTTTGGGTGAAACTCGATAGCCGCTGGGCCAATTTTCTTTTTTTACTGTATTTCACGTCTAGGCAAAAAGAAAAATCCGGAAAATTTAAGATAATTGGGAGAACATTCTTGTGATCTGAAGTTCAATGGTAATAACTCTCCCGCTCGTCTTAAAAGCTACACTTATTTGTAGAATAGTATTCCTTACGTTAAAGAAATTCGACAATTCGACCACGACCAAATGACATTTGATGCAAAAACGTATTTACGTAATCTGTTCGCAGGCTCTAAACGCAAATTCTCGCGATTAACGCAGCCCTAAAGTAACGTTGCGTAAATCCGACAAATCTTTATAAATCATATTTTCCTTCGAAAGTGAGGGTGCTGGTTTATAAATAAGAATTTTAGCTTATGGGTAAGGTCATAAACTATTGACAACGTAGGAGAAACTGCATACAAGCTGTACAAGCTGTTTTGCGTGTTACTATGTGGAAAAGGATGTGTACCATGCTAAATAAAATTAGCCGCACGCATACACCTGCACATAGTAATCTGAGTACCTGGCAATTCATTGATTATCACACCTCCGGCCATTTAGAATATTTTTGCTGCTTCACATGTATTCACAGATATGAAAATTAAGAGAAAATTGCTCTTCTCTCCGTCCAACAACTTATCCAACAAATAAAAACCTTTTCCTGAGCCAATTGAGCATATCGTATTTGTTTGAGTATGTGCATAGATTTGTTCGTTCTCGTTTTATCACGTGCTCTCGTTCTCGATTCCCATTTAAAGGGTGATTTTTTAGCTGGTTTGGTTTTGGCAACACTGGTTTTGACAGCTGACGTGTGTTTAGTACCTTGTGCCACTGTCAAACAGCTTCAGTTTGGTTTGCAATTTAACCATGGATCGTCTTACAAATGAACAACGCTTGCAAATTATTGAATTTTACTATCAAAATTCGTGCTCGGTTCGAAATGTTCATCGCGCGCTGCTTCCATTTTATGATCGGCATTCTCGACCTTCTGAGCAGTCTATTCGGAAGATTGTGACCAAATTTCGCACAAAATTTACTTTGTTGGACATTAAACCACCAACACGTTTACGTACTTTGCGTAGTGAAGAAAATATTGCGGCCGTATCAGCTAGTGTGACAGAAGACCGCGAAATGTCGATTCGGCCCCGTTCCCAGCAGTTAGGCCTTTATTACAGCACTACGTGGAAAATTTTGCGGAAGGATTTGGGCGTGAAGCCTTTTAAGATACAGCTGGTGCAAGAACTAAAGCCAGCCGACCTACCACAACGCCGAATTTTTGGTGAATGGGCTCTTGGAAAGCTGGCCGAGGATCCGCTTTTTTATCGAAAAATTGTGTTCAGCGATGAGGCTCACTTTTGGTTGAATGGGTACGTAAATAAGCAAAATTGCCGCATTTGGAGTGAAGATCAGCCAGAAGCATTGCAACAGCTACCAATGCATCCCGAAAAAGCCACTGTTTGGTGCGGTTTATGGGCCGGCGGCATTATTGGGCCATATTTCTTCAAAGATGATGCGAATCGCAGCGTTACTGTCAATGGTGAACGCTACCGAGCGATGATAACAAACTTTTTTTTGCCCGAAATGGAAGTTCTTGACTTGCATGATATGTGGTTTCAACAAGACGGTGCCACATGCCACACAGCACGCGAAACAATGGCGCAATTGCGAGGCGAGTTTGGTGAACAGTTAATTTCACGTTTCGGGCCGGTCAATTGGCCGCCTAGATCGTGCGATTTGACACCATTAGATTATTTTTTGTGGGGGTATGCCAAGGCTAATGTGTATAGGGACAAGCCCGCTTCGATTGACGCACTGGAAGCCAACATCCATGCATTCATTCGTGAGATACCGGCCGATATGTGTGAAAGAGTATGCCAAAATTGGACTCAGCGGATGGGCTACCTGAGACGCAGCCGCGGTCAACATTTGCATGAAATTATCTTTAAACATTAAATTGCAAGGTTCAAACTATCGATTCAAATAAATATTTCATTCATTTTTTCGAATTTTTTGTGTTTTTTTTTTAAAAAAAAGTTCTAAACCTCTTAAAAAATCACCCTTTACAACAAAAAAATTTTAATTTTGGCTTTTATTGTAATATTAAATGTAATGGTGGTGCCCGCTGGATAGCCGAAATGTGAACGAACGACGAGCGTTGGATCCATGGCATCATTAGCTTATAAATACCCTACATATTCATACCTTCAGCTACTGAGTAGCGCAGAACGGTAAAGACAATATAATATACTGGGCTCTAATCGCGTAAGCACAAAACAATCGCATTTGACGATCATCGCTTTTTGTTGTCTCACGTTACTAATTCAAACGTCAAATACCCTCGTCGAAGCGATTCGATTGAAGGATGTCTATTTTACAATCGTTTCATCGTTTTTGGTCCAATTTTTCAGTTTAAAGCAGGTCTGAGAGAAGTAGGCATAAAAACATATTTAAAGGCGACTCGCTCTAATCCGAGTTGTAAAAAAATGCATTCTTTGCAAAAAAGAAATGGTTATTTCATTTGAGTTTCATTTATTTGTTTAATTTTTTTGTCTTGCAACTATATTTCGAAAACCACCAAATCTTCTGCCTTACCACACCTGCGCACACTTTACCATATTGTTCCAATTCTTCCTATCCGTTCGTAGACATTTTGTCATCCAAAACATGGTTTGGAATTTCACTCCAAAGTCCATTGGACTATGTTTGGTTCCTTCAAACTGTTGGGTATACGCCTATATGCGTACACTTTCACTGAACATTTCACTTTTCTAATATAGGCCTTATTTCTTAATACCTATTTATTTTTGCATTAAATGCCCAATTCCATGTTAATCAATAACAACAAAGAAAAATAAATAAATTTAAGAAAAAAAAAAAAAACAATTTCCATAAATTTTTTGATTTTTAGGTGTCAGAGATTGTTTACAGTCATGTTCAAACTGTTCAAAATGAAAGCGATGAACGATTCGATTGAACGATACGACGATGATGTTATATGAAGCAAACAAAAACGATATCGTTTTGTTCAATCGTGTCATAATTTACGCGATGAGAGCCCTGATTTCGCACGTCCATGCTTACTGAAAAAAAGTGTTTTCCTGAGTGCCAATTGAGCATATCGTAATAGTTAGCGTGCCGGAATTCCCTGATTTCGTTTTATCACGTGCTTCTCATTCTCAATTCTCATTCCAATCAGACAACAATTTCAACTTAGCTTGTTACGAGTGTTGTGAAAATAAACCGAATTAGGCAAAACAAAGTCGCAGTTGATAGAACAAAAATCTATGATTGTTGTTGTGAGATATCACATTACAGAGAAAAAGGGACATACAAATTTTTCCTATACGAAGAAGTGTTTACAGTTTTAAATTGATTTTAGAAGGTAGAATATCGTAGAATAGAAAACCAACCCGATTTGGTGGACAAAAGAGCTAAGACAACTTAGGTCTCAAGCAAGAAAACTATTCAATAGGGCCAAGGCAAGGAGGATGGTAGAAGACTGAAATAACTATGAATCCATCTTTAACGAATACAAATCCAAGATAAGAACCGAAAAGTTTAGATCATGGCACAGCAGTGGCGTGGCGTGAATGTTTTAAAATGGGAAGTCGAAGCAAAATTAATCACATATAAATATAAGAAACCTTAAACCTGTGTACCTTGAAATAAAATCATTCATTGTAAATTTGCAAATTGGGTTCACATTACTAAATTCACTTAAGTCATGCACTGCAATCTGCCAACTGAATTTGTAAACCAAAACACTTACACCTACCTCAACATACTACCTGCAATTATCCTCACAATCAGACAAGCAGAAGTATTTAGAATAAATCGAATAACTCGAAGAAAAGCGTGTTATTTTGTTCATTTCATAACCAAACAAACACATACGACATACCCAAAACACAACCCAGTGGCCATGGCCTGGCCAGTACCAGTACTCAGCTCTGGGAAGAAAAAAAGAGATACAAACAAATGTTCACTCCGTATTCGGCAGTCAAAATGAACTTTGTGAGAACCGCGAATAACTCGAAGAAAAGCGGGTTATTTTCTACAATGGGTGTTGAACAAAGAGGTGTCAGGGTCAGACAAAGTACTCAGGGAAGAAAAAAAGAGATAACAAGCAAATTTTCTCTCAAAATGAACTATAAAGTGAGAACTTTAATAACCCGACTTATTTTGGGTTACCTTCGCTTTGTCGCCACGAGATATGACGACGTTGTATGAAAATGGATGCACACACGATTTTTATATGAGTGCTTTTGTGTGTGTACCGTTTGGTGAGTATTCACATTCATTTGGTAGTGTTTCATGTATATTCGGTTTTTGGTAGATAGATAGTGTTACCTGGTGGAGATATCAAAAGGTAACTCGGTAGGAATCGAGTTATATGGACGCCACGCCACTGTGGCACAGCTATTACAAAGCCATAGAGGACGTCAATGTAGCCGCAAGACTTCGGAAGATACTAACCAAGGACCCCGGTATCCTGGGATATATCAAGAACTCAGATGGCTCATGGACGGAATCTAGTCATGAATCACATTTGACCTTAACAGAAACTCTCTTCCCTGGCTGCACAGCTCCTTCCTCGACATTAGCCTTCAACAATGTGAAAACGGAAGCAATAAACTCCGCCTTAGAAGATGCGCAACTGAGCCAGTCCATCGTGAAGTTGGTGATTAATATGCTCGAGAGCAGGATCATCAACTCAGACATGGGACGCAGATCCGTAAGAAGGAAGACAGGAAGAGGAACATCACAAGGGGGCGTCCTCTCTCTCCTACTACGGATCCACATCGTCGACAAAATCCTTAAAATATTCGAAAGGGAAAGTGTTGGTTCCCAAACAAATTTCTGAGTCGCGGTTGTAATCAATGTCCGTACATTGGACCAGTGATTGGAATAGGATCAATAAACTTCAAGGAAGAAGTCAAAACAATATCCTCAATCACTGGTTACAAGGCACAGGACACTTGGAACGCGATTAATTTAAGAAAAAACAGGAAAACACCGCACAAAAACGAAGCCGCAAGCAAAACCACCGAACCGACGGACGAAACCAACACGAGACAATGAGGCCGAAACGTCAAATGCTCGACTAACGACTACCCATCGTCGACGAATAGTCGATCTCCTCTCGCACCAGCCAAGGTCCTAAATGAATCATAGATCGGGACTAGTCACACGTACGGAGCGGGGTCGAAGCAGTCTACCTCTGATCCTATCGCCATCTCGCTCTTACACATTAAAAGAAGATTAATGGTATAAATTAAGCAGTGTTAGTGATTAGTTAATCGTTTTGTATTGTAGTACTAACATGTAAGGTAAATTGTCAGATTATGTAAAACCAACACTAAGGAACAATGTTTCACAGTCAAGGGCAATGACCATTTAAGACTACAGTTGATCTGTACATAGGAAACCGAGGTTTCGCAAATGATTGTACAGCAGTTTGAATTCATTCGAATGCAAGACTTTGAATTAAAAGTAATAAAGTATAGTTTATAACGTTTACCAAACGTTCCGCGACTTTCATTTAACCTTTCCCAGTGAATCGCCAGTTCACCTTTGCTGCGAGACGCCTTCTCCAGCAACTTAAATTTCTTGACGTCGCCTACGTTTAGAACATGGTCCTTCGAGAAAGAACTCGAAAGCGTTTTCGAAGAATTTAAAAGAGAAAACGAGGTGCGAAAGTCTAAGAGATATATAAATGCGTGTATAACGGATAGTGATGAATACTTCAAACGCGCAAAAAAGGATCATGAGGCGATCGTTAATCATGTGTCTGATCCGCTCAAAGACGCGTACCTTGAAGCTGAAACCTTTTTGAAAATTAAGCGCACATATTTTTCTTTCACGGGAATTCTTAATGATCTTTATGAAGAATTTGCCAAAGATACAAATGTAAATTTAGAAGTGTCGCGGTTAAACGTTACAAAGACTTCGGTGTGTGACATTCGGTTGCCACCAATTCAAATTAAGAAGTTCTCGGGCTTGTTAGAAGAATGGTATGAGTTTCATAACCAGTTCGAAAGTATGGTGGATCAGAATATTGATTTATCCGACATACAGAAACTTCAATTTCTTAAAACCCATGTCACTGATAGTGCTGCCTTATTAATCCAGCATTTGTTAGTTGATGCGGATGGAAAGAACTATGCTGCGGCATGGGGAATTTTAAAGGAGCGTTACCAAAACAAACGTAAATTGGTTAATAAACAATTAAGGGTTTTAATGGAACAAGCGAAAATAACGCATGAAACCGCTGATGCATTAAAATCCTTGCATGATACAAGCACAAACTGTATTCATGCACTATCGAATCTGGGAATGGCCGTGGAAACTTGGGATGTCATTCTCATATATGTGGTTTACCATAAACTTCCTCTTCAGACACAAAAAGACTGGGAAGAGAAATTGGGTAGTTCTAAACTTCTCCCTGAGTGGAAGACATTCACTAAGTTTATTGAGGGAAGATTTAGCTCCCTCGAAAATATCATGGAGTCAAATGAGGCCCCAAAAACATTTAAGAAATCAACACCAACGGCTTATCGTGTAAAGCAGTCACATGAGACAAAGAAATTTCTTTGTCGGCTCTGCAAGGCATCGCATGGAATACGACAATGCAAACATTTCTTAAAAGTGGAAGTAAAGGCTCGAGCTGAAGCAGTGAAGGCAAACGCTGTCTGCTCAAATTGCTTAGGGTACGATCACCATTCGTCAAACTGCAAGAGCGGCAATCGCTGCCAAAAATGTGGTCAAAAGCACCACACGCTTTTACACTTTGAAACTCAAAGGCCTTATAATGGTAACAACGCCAACCATTACCCACATGCTTCATCCTTTCAAGGACAGAATCATACAGAGTACAACACTCACTTAATTCAAAATGCGAATCAGTTCATTCCTCCAAGTGGGTGCAGCAATAATGAATTAAATGGTGTATCAACACAAAGCCACTCGCAATACACCAACCAAATTCAGGCCGCGAATCAGAGTAGTTCCCAAAATGGGCGGAATATTGACCAAAATGTTGCGTCAAAATCAAACAACAACATTAACTTGTACCTTAACCAAATGAGATCAAAAGTCTTGCTAGCAACATCGTTAATTAAGGTTGTAGCCTCAAATGGCAACCAACATGTACTTAGAGCATTAATAGATCCTGGCTCAGAAGCCACATTTGTAACAGAAAATGTTGCCCAGCTGCTTAACTTAAGAAAGCAAAGAGCATATGCGGATATCAAGGGTTTAGGACAAAGTTCAACTGGCACGTCCAATTCCATTGTCGACTTAACTCTGTTTTCATTCACCAATCCCCATTTCTGTCTTGATGTTAGAGCGTTTGTCTTTTCCCAATTGACCTCAATGTTGCCAACACACCACGTTCAGTCGCTCTTCAGCATTCGTGACGATCTTGATAGTGTGGCAGTGAAAGCTAAAGCAAGAGTTTTAATAGTGAATTTGTATAGTAAAATTCCATAAGCCATTTGGCTCAGTGGAGCACAGCATCGGCTCTGACTCAAGAAGAGCCTGGTTCGAGTCCCAGCAGGGGAATACTTTTTTTCTAAAAGTAATAATTAAGTGAAAACAAAACAATAAGTGGAAGTGCCGAAAGGGAATCACGCGATGGACACTGGCCAGCCAAAGGTCCCGCAAGGTGATGCCCCGTTGCCCATAAGATTGACCAGGCAAGTCAAAGCGAGACTGCAAGAAGTGGGTGCAGAAAATGCAACAACAACTACAACAACAGCACCAACAACAATACTCACAGCATCAACAGAATTGCCAACAACAAGTACAGCAGCATCAATAATATCGGCAGTGCCAGTGGTACAGTCAAGTGAAGCGACTTAAACTGAAAAACGGCGACGCAAGGTCAAGCCAAATCCAAACCTCTCATAAAAGAGGAAACCAAAAACAAATGAGGAAGCGCTGGAGTCAAATGAAGATGACACCGATGGACTCAGCTACTCGTACGAGTCGGAAGGAGGTGAAGGCCGGTTTGTGGGCGAAGGTAATTCCTTCCAAGAATTACTGGCCGCCGAAGAGGAAGAAGAACAACAACATGACGAAAATGAGGAGGAAGCTCAGGTCGATCGGCTGATTAAAGAGCTCCTCGAGAAGAGAGAAAAGTTGCGCCAGCAAAAATGGCAGCAGCAACAACAAAAGCTGAAGCAAGTTCAGGCTGCACAGCAACAGCTCAAAACACAACAAAAACAGCTGAAGCAGCAACAACAGCAGCAACAGCAAAAACAAAACCAAAAGCCGCAACAATCGCAGCAGCGACAACAACAAGAGAAAAGGCAGTCGGCACAGAAACAGTCGCTGCCACAGCAACAACAACAGCATCAGAAGCAGCAACCACAGCAGCAGCAGCAACAGCAGCAGAAACAACAGAAGCAGCAACAACAGAAGCAGCAACAACAGACGAGGAAAGAAAAAATACCTCCAATAAATGTAAGTTATTTAGAGATTAGTGATAGCATTAGGTTATGTAGGCTAGTCACTAAGAATTTTTATATAAAAAGGCTAAACGCCACTAAACACATTATCATGTGCTGTAATATGGAGGAGCACAAAAAAGGTGCGCACCGCTCTAGAGAAAGCGGAGACAGAGTACTTCACGTACCCTCCAAAAGGAGAAAAGCGGCAAACGGTGCTGCTTAAGGGTATAGACCCCAATATTAAAATAGAGGATCTCGAAACGGAGCTTAAAAATTATGAGTGCGACGACCTTAAGTTCGTGGGGGTCAAGCCGTTTTCCTCGCCTGCGGACAGGGGTGGTAGCCGCAAACTGCCATTCTTTTTGGTGCAACTAGCACCCGACAGCAAAATCGATAGTTTAAAAAGGATCAGATTCCTATACTATCATGCAGTTCGTTGAGAAAAATTAAAGAGGTCAGAACGTGTACTGCAATGTATGCGCTGCCAGAGGTTAGGGCACGCCGCAGCTAACTGTCATATGCCGTTCAGGTGCGTCAAGTGCAATAAGGAAAGGACCACAAACATGGGGAATGTGCCTTAGGTACGGATAGAGTAGAGGATCGGGGCCAGCTCTCGTGTGTACTCTGCAAGAGCTCAGGACATTCTGCTAATTTCAAGGGATGTCCCAAGTATCAGCAGGTCAAACAGAATGTGCAGGCTCGAAAACAGAGGTCCGAAGAAGAGAAGGGTCGAAAGAGTCGCTCGTTCTCTAATCTGGATTTGAAATCGATCCTTCTGTCACTGCACGGAAAGATCGACAATTTCCAAAAACAATTAAATGAGCATGCGACTCGAATAGACATGATCTATTCGACGCTGTTTGCCGAGTCTGCCGCGCCATAAATATGATGGGTACGCTGGACGAGGTAAACTTTAAGATCCTTGCGGTGAATGTTAATTCACTAATTCGGATCGAGAGAAGGATCAGTCTTTCCAATTTGTTGAAAGCCGAAAAGCCAGATGTGCTTCTGGTTAGCGAAACTAAGCTATCCCCGAAGCACAAATTGGGCTATAGAAATTATTGTGTAGTTAGAAGAGACCGGCCCAACTCCACACAGGGAGGTGGTGTCGCTATCTTAATACGTAAAGGCTTGCGCCATAAGGTCATATATAGCGGAGACGTGCGCAGGTTCCAAGTGTTGGAAGCATGCATCGTTTGCATTCCCCTCAATACCCAGAGGCGGGTGTATGTGGTGTCGCTTTACGCACCGGAATCTCCTCGACGCATTGAATTTTTAAATGAGATCGAGACGCTTTTTAGTTGCTTAGAGCTTCAATCGGAAGATAATTATTACTTTTTGGGCGGGGACCTCAATGCTTAACATGTGACATGGGGAAATGATATTCCGAACCCTAGAGTCAATCAGTTTCGCCACTGGTGGCGTCATAATATGATTGAGTACAAACTCGAATTGTACGCGACGAATATCCCGTCTTTCCCTAGAGACGGTTCTTTCTTGGACTTGGCGCTAGTTGACGAAAGACTAGAACTAACAAACATTGATCTAAGCACGCGGAACTGTTTACGAACGGTGGAGTACGATAGTGATCACTACGGACTTGCCGCTGTACGACCAAGTGCGTTCTTTCTTTCGTTCTTTCGATTACCGAAAAGCGCAGTGGTCGCGCTTCTCCAGAGTGTTAAAACGCGACATACGCTCATGCGAGATCGACCCACCGACAAACAGGAACTTAACGAACGATGAGATCGACAGTCATTTACGGCAAATGAATGACGTCATCAAACAGACAATGGAGCGGACTATCCCCCGGGTAGGTCGTTCCACGGACGAAGAACAAACTGAAAAGTATCGAAACCCGACAATCGATGCTCTGTACAGACATAAAAGTAGACTGCTCTCGAGGCTTAAACGGCTACACAGACAGTTCACTGACAGGAACGATCCCGAGTTAAGAACACTGAATTCGATGATCAAAAACTTGAAACAGTTGATCTCAGAAAATTACAGAAAATCTGTAAGTTTGTATTGGGGCAATAAAATTCGGGCTATAAAATCCAGTAGTCCGAAATTGTTCCCACAAATAAATAAACTGTTCAGGCGGAAGGATCACAACGACATTTCATGTGTTCGAATACCTCGGACAAACGAGAACAGACAGACTCTACTGACTGCTGGCATAAGTCCGGAAGGGTGAATCTGATGGGAGCTTTCTTTGAGACTGTGTATACGGTGAACAACCCTGTTTGTCGTAACCGCGACCTCGAGGAGAGGGCCTTTCTTAACCACTTTTATCTGCGGACCGAAATTCAAGATTGGCGATCCGAGAAAAACGGTTTCACCGTGTTCAATGACGACAACCGTGCAAATGGCACAATCGCCGATGCAAATACTCATCTGTTCGTGAGTAGAGATGAACTTCGGTGTATCTTTGAATCACTTAAAAACAAAGTCGGCGGGAGTGGACGGTGTCCCAAACGTCGTAATAAGACACCTGCCGCTAGAGGCGATAGATATTTTCACCACGCTATTTAACAATGCACTGAATAATGCATATTATCCGGAGCAGTGGAAAATAGCTGTGGTTCACCCTATCCCGAAAAAGGATAAAGACAGGACGAACCCTGCTAATCTCCGGTCAATTAGTTTGCTTCCGAATGTTAGCAAGGTATTCGAGAAAGTCGTCAATAGATCTCTCTTAAAATGGGTTGAGGAAAATAAGATTATTCCGGACAACCAGTTTGGCTTCAGAGCGGGGCATGACACTATTCATGCCGCGTCGAAACTGGTTTCCGACATTCAGTGGAATAAAAGTAAGAAGCAATGCACGGGTGCCTGCCTGGTCGACTTTGAGGAGGCCTTCGATACCGTATGGTTGGAGGGGCTCTTTTATAAGCTGACCTGACCAGATTGGGCATTCAAAAACCTTTGCTATATATGATTTACGACATGCTTATGGGAAAGAAGTTCGTGGTCAAAGCTGGCAACGTGACTTCGAGCAGGGTTTTCGAAATTAAAAACGGCTTACAACAGGGAGCAGTGAATTCTCCGGTCCTGTTTAATATTTACACAAGTGATCTGGTGGGTTCCCTCAGACATGCTATAGCGTACGCGGACGATTTAGTGGCGTACAGGTCAGGACCAAAAATCGAGGTCATTAACATCCTTCTGCAACGTGACTTCGAGCAAATTAAGAGGTATTGCGATGATTGGAAGTTGAAAATCAATTTCCAAAAATCGGAAACAATACTGTTCAGAACAACATTGGCTGGGGCCTCTGGGGATACCAGAAAAAACTGGAGAAAATTAACAATTATTGGACAGCAGGGGCGACCATTGGCGGTGAAAAACGTGGTGAGGTATCTTGGCATCTGGCTCGACCAGTATCTGTATTTTGATAAACATAAAGATGCTTGTCTTGCTGGGGCTAAAAGGGCCTACGCTCTGACAAGGAGACTGTTTCGCAGCAGTCAACTTGATTCCAGGGTGAAGGTCATTTGCTACGTGGCCCTTATAAGGCCTATCATAGCTTATGGCTGTCCCATGTGGTTCAATATAGCGCCGTCCTATATGGAAAAGATTCGGGTGTTTGAGAGACAATGTCTCAGGGCCTGTCTAGGGTTGTTTAGAACTCCTGAATCTCAGTACATAAAATACTATCCCAACAGGACCCTATACAATGGGGATCGACTGAATAGGATTGACAATTTCCTTATTAAGGTGATTCGGAGGCACGTCGCAAGGGCGATGGCCAGCGATAATAACCTGATCTCAGGGGCTTACTACCCCAATTTAATGTACCACGAGAGCACGCTTCGATCTGGCTTTATCCCGCCTGAGGCGTTTCTTCATGTAGATATGAAAGGATTAGTCCAGACAAAAGATGGTGTGCCGGTATTGTACCACAGCCACCGCGGCGCGAGGGATAAGCGGCTCATCCACGACTGGTACGCCGCCAATGCTCAGGAGCTCCTCCGTTTTAGTACCGCAATTGCGGAACGGGAGAGGCTCGATACGGTCAAGCAGTTCACCGAATTTTGGTGGCTTGAAGAACAAGTGAGGGTGGATACGCTCTCCCGGGCCGGTGCGCTACTTACGTAGCAGCCTCCTTAGTTTTAAGCTGGATATTAAGTTTGTAGGTTTAGGCTTAGAGTAGGGGGTCTTTGGGAGGTGCCGGACTAGCCAACATGATAGTGCCGCCGAGACTCGAACGACGCTTATAGCCTCGCTCGAGTCTCGTTGACACTGATGAACCCTTGTGGGCGGCTGTGAGGCGCCCATGGACACGATCAGGATGGTGACCAATCGATTTGATTGCTCACCACCCTGATTATAGGTAATTTAGGTTAAGTAGCTTAGGTAGTTTTAAGTAGTTTTAAGTAAAACAAATAATAAAGAGTTCAAGTTTTCTAAAGTTTCTTGAAAATTATAAAACAAAACAAATCATAGAAATAGATAGATTTAAGGCCGAAAGGCAATAATTTTAAGGATATTGATAAGTTTAGAGCGCTCGCTTGGAGCCAGTAAGCTAGGATAAGATAAATGTTAGTTTTAAAAAATTAGATTTAATCGTTTTTGTCTAGTGTGTAAGCTTAAAGAAAGAAAAATAAAAAATGAATTTTGAAAGTTAAAAAAAAAAACATTTTGATTTCCACAGGCCCAGCATAGTCAACACCTGTGTTTGAAAAGGTTCTTGAAAATGTTACCCGCGCCGATGGAAGGCTTCCTATTAGCTGCTCTTGCATTTTGGCATCATAGCGGTGGCACCGAACACATTTGTGAATTGTTGCTTTAACAAGTCTTTTTAGGTTTGTTATCCAATACATGTTACGTATTTCCGCCATTATCATTTGTTGGCCACCATGAAGCGTTCGCTGATGCGTGTCTGTTACCAGTAATTTTGAAAAATTGTGTTTTTCTTTGAGAATAATCGGGTGACGTTGATCAAATGGGAGTGCGGAGTTCGAAAGTCTCCCGCCTACCCGAAGAATGCCTCTCTCATCGAGAAATGGAATGAGGCTTCGAATCGAGCTTGTCTTCGGCATAGCTCGTTTCCCTTTCAGCGCTTCAATTTCCAATTTAAATGGTTTTCCTTGTACTAACTTTATGAGCTGATATTGAGATGACCTCAGTTCATCTGCAGTGATCTCCTTGCTTGGATATCTCTTAAGTTGTCGAGATATCGTCGCCAAATCGCTGTGCTCCGCACTAGACGTTGTAGGGTTGAGAAGGTTTGGAAAAATTCGTTGTCTGTTATGTTGAATAGACATTGCCTTGCTTCCCTTTTTGTTTCCTCTACTGTTACTGGAGGATTTGTGGTTGGGTGATCGCGTGATAAAAAACCTTGTAGAAAGTGTGGACCATGCCACCACAGTTGGCTCTCGATTAACTCTTCAGGGGAAAGTCCTCGAGAACCAATATCCGCCGGGTTGTCCTTACTACCTACATGACGCCAGATAGCCACGTTTGTTAAGGATTGAATTTCTGTTACTCTATTGGCTACAAAGGTTGTGCGAATGGCTGGACTGCCTTTTATCCACGCCAAAGCTATCATGGAATCGGACCATGCAAACATCTCCACCTGTTCGAATTGCATGGCCCTTGCCATTCTGTGTAGAAGCCTTGCAAGTAGAACTGCCGCACAAAGTTCCAGTCTCGGCAAAGATACGATTTTTACTGGGGCCACTCTTGTTTTTGACGCCAGCAAGTGAATTCTTTCCTACCCTCTTGATGTGACTCGTGCGTATATTACTGCCGCGTATGCTTTCTCCGATGCGTCACTGAAGCCATGTAGTTGGATCTGCGATTTTCCATCACTTGCTATCCATCGTGGGATCTCTATTTTCTCCAGTTTGTGAAGACCAGTTCGAAGTTCTGTCCACAGTCCTTCTATTTCTGGCAATATATGGGAATCACAGGATAGTGTTTTGATCCAAAGCTACTGCAAAATCAACTTTGCCTTGATTACGCACGGAGAGATCCATCCTAGAGGATCGAACAGGCGCGCGATATCGGCCAGCACGGATCTCTTTGTGTGCTTGGTCACAGCAGGTATGTTAATCCTGAATGTAAATGTGTCCCTTGCAGGATGCCATTGGATGCCCAACATCTTAATCGCATCCTGTGAGTCAAATTGTAAAGGAAGATTCAATTCTCTTTCCTTTTCAGGTATTCCTCCTAAAATTGTGGGCGAGTTGCTGGCCCATTTACGCAGCGGAAATCCAGCTGAGCTCAATGCCGATGACACATCCGTTTGCATCTTGATGGCCTCTTCTTCGTTGTCAGCTCCATATATGAAGTCATCGACGTAGAACCCTTCGCTGATTGCCTTTGTTACCTGAGGTTGACTAACTTCGATGTCCATTGCTAGCTGTTGCAAGGTCCGTACAGCTAAGTATGGGGCTGAAGCAGTTCCGAATGTGACGGTGTTCAGTGCATACGTCTTAATGGGCTCGTCGCATTTTGACCTCCAGAGAATTAGTTGATATGACGTGTCCTCTTGTGACATCCATATCTGTCGGTACATCATGCTGATATCAGCTGCAACTGCCACCTTGAATTTTCTCCACTGTGCTATCAGGTCAATTATGTCCACCGTGGACCAACCATAAGGAAATCATTGAGTGATACTCCTCTAGATGTTCTGCATGAAGCGTCGAATACAACTCGCAGTTTGGTTGTCGAGCTCGATTCCTTAAACACCGCGTGGTGAGGAAGGAAATAATGCTTACCCTCCCGTTCGACATCTGTTGAAACTTCCTTCATGTGTCCTGAGTAACGTATTCGTTGATGCACGCTGTGTAGGATTGCCGTAGCTTTTCGTTAGCGTTTAGGCGTTTTTCCATTTGGAAAAATCGTGCCAATGCTGCCCCTTTTGAGTTGCCGAGGTTGGGTCGAATACCTTCCTTGAACGGTAACCGTACTTCATACCTACCATCATCTTTTCGAATTGTGGTTTTTTGATAGTGTAATTGACACTTTTCTTCTTCTTGTGTTAGTTTGCGTGCCTCCATATCCTCCTCTATCTCCCAAAATTTCCTAAGCTGTGCATCCAATGTGGTGTGGTGGCTTCGAACTGTTACCGAAGTCACTTTAGGATTGGTGCTTGAAGCTCCCGTTAATATCCATCCCAGTTCTGTATTTTGTGCGACTGGGGATCCATTTTGCCCTGGAATCAACCCTTCGCGAATGATCGCCGCATAGACATCGGCACCTAAAGCATATCAATCTTTCCAGGACGATTGTAGGATGGGTCTGCCAATGGCAGATTCAACAGATGATTCCACGAAGATGTACAAACGTGGTGTTTCATTTTAAATTAATTTTTTATCGAGCTATTTCATTAAACTTACATCCTAGACAAAAAACGATTAAATCTAATTTAAAACTAACATTTTTCTTATTCTAGCTTACTGGCTCTAAGCGAGCGCTCTAAACTTATCAATATCCTTAAAATTATTGCTTTTCGGCCTTAAATTTATCTATTTCTATGATTTGTTTTGTTTTTTTTTGATTTCCAAGAAACTTTAGAAAACTTGAATTCTTTATTATTGTTTTATTTAAAACTACTTAAAACTACCTAAGCTACTTAACCTAAATTACCTATAATCAGGGTAGTGAGCAATCTCATCGATTGGTCACCATCCTGATCGCGTCCATGGGCGCCTGACAGCCACCCACAAGGGTTCATCAGTGGCACCGAGACTCGAGCTAGGCTATAAGCTTCGTTCGAGTCTCGGCAGAACTATTCATGTTGGCTAGCCCGGCCCCTCCCAAAGACCCCCTACTATAAACCTAAACCCACAAACTTAATATCTAGCTTACAACTAAGGAGGATGCTACGTAAGTAGCGCACCGGCCCGGGAGAGCGTATCCACCCTCACCTGTTCATCAAGCCACCAAAATTCGGTGAACTGCTTGACCGTATCGACCCTGTCCCGTTCTGCAATTGCGGTACTAAAACGGAGGAGCTCCTGAGCATTGGCGGCGTACCCGTCGTGGATGAGCCGCTTATCCCTCGCGCCGCGGTGGCTGTGGTACAATACCGGCACACCATCTTTTGTCTGGACTAACCCTTTCATGTCTACATGAAGAAATGCCTCATGGATAAAGCCAGACCGAAGCGTACTCTCGTGGTACATTAAATTGGGTTAGTAAGCCCCTGAGATCAGGTTATTATCGCTGGCCATCGTCCTTGCGACGTGCCTCCGAATCACCTTAATAAGGAAATTGTCAATCCTATTCAGTCGAGCCCCATTGTATAGGGTGCTGTTGGGATAGTATTTTATGTACGGAGATTCAGGAGTTCTAAGCAACTCTAGACAGGCCCTGAGACATTGTCTCTGAAACACCCGAATCTTTTCCATATAGGACGGCGCTATATTGAACCACATGGGACAGCCATAAGCGATGATAGGCCTTATAAGGGCCACGTAGCAAATGACCTTCACCCTAGAGTCAAGTTGACTGCTGCGAAACAGTCTCCTTGTCAGAGCATAGGCCCTCTTAGCCCCAGCAAGACAAGCAGCTATATGTTTGTCAAAATACAGATACTGGTCGAGCCAGATGCCAAGATACCGGACCACGTTTTTCACCGCCAATGGTCGGCCCTGCTGTCCAATAATGATCTCGATTTTTGGTCCTGACCTGTAAGCCACTAAATCGTCCGCGTACGCTATAGCATGTCTGAGGGAACCCACCAGATCACTTGTGTAAATATTAAACAGGACCGGAGAATTCACTGTTCCCTGTTGTAAGCCGTTTTTAATTTCGAAAACCCTGATCGAAGTCACGTTGCCAGCTTTGACCACGAACTTCTTTCCCATAAGCATGTCGTAAATCATATATAGCAAAGGTTTTTGAATGCCCAATCTGGTCAGCTTATAAAAGAGCCCCTCCAACCATACGGTATCGAAGGCCTTCTCAAAGTCGACCAGGCAGGCACCCGTGCATTGCTTCTTACTTTTATTCCACTGAATGTCGGAAACCAGTTTCGACGTGGCATGAATAGTGTCATGCCCCGCTCTGAAGCCAAACTGGTTGTCCGGAATAATCTTATTTTCCTCAACCCATTTTAAAAGAGATCTATTGACGACTTTCTCGAATACCTTGCTAACATTCGGAAACAAACTAATTGACCGGAGATTAGCAGGGTTCGTCCTGTCTTTATCCTTTTTCGGGATAGGGTGCACCACAGCTATTTTCCACTGCTCCGGATAATATGCATTATTCAGCGCATTGTTAAATAGCGTGGTGAAAATATCTATCGCCTCTAGCGGCAGGTGTCTTAATACGACGTTTGGGACACCGTCCACTCCCGCCGACTTTTTGTTTTTAAGTGATTCAAAGATACACCGAAGTTCATCTCTACTCACGAACAGATGAGTATTTGCATCGGCGATTGTGCCATTTGCACGGTTGTCGTCATTGATCACGGTGAAACCGTTGTTCTCGGATCGCCAATCTTGAATTTCGGTCCGCAGATAAAAGTGGTTAAGAAAGGCCCTCTCCTCGAGGTCGCCGTTACGACAAACAGGGTTGTTCACCGTATACACAGTCTCAAAGAAAGCTCCCATCAGATTCACCCTCTCCTGCGGGTCCTCGACCAAGAAAAAACCGTCGTTCGAGTCGGCACTTTCGGGACTTATGCCAGCAGTCAGTAGAGTCTGTCTGTTCTCGTTTGTCCGAGGTATTCGAACACATGAAATGTCGTTGTGATCCTTCCGCCTGAACAGTTTATTTATTTGTGGGAACAATTTCGGACTACTGGATTTTATAGCCCGAATTTTATTGCCCCAATACAAACTTACAGATTTTCTGTAATTTTCTGAGATCAACTGTTTCAAGTTTTTGATCATCGAATTCAGTGTTCTTAACTCGGGATCGTTCCTGTCAGTGAACTGTCTGTGTAGCCGTTTAAGCCTCGAGAGCAGTCTACTTTTATGTCTGTACAGAGCATCGATTGTCGGGTTTCGATACTTTTCAGTTTGTTCTTCGTCCGTGGAACGACCTACCCGGGGGATAGTCCGCTCCATTGTCTGTTTGATGACGTTATTCATTTGCCGTAAATGACTGTCGATCTCATCGTTCGTTAAGTTCCTGTTTGTCGGTGGGTCGATCTCGCATGAGCGTATGTCACGTTTTAACACTCTGGAGAAGCGCGACCACTGCGCTGAGAACGAAAGAAAGAACGCACTTGGTCGTACAGCGGCAAGTCCGTAGTGATCACTATCGTACTCCACCGTTCGTAAACAGTTCCGCGTGCTTAGATCAATGTTTGTTAGTTCTAGTCTTTCGTCAACTAGCGCCAAGTCCAAGAAAGAACCGTCTCTAGGGAAAGACGGGATATTCGTCGCGTACAATTCTAGTTTGTACTCAATCATATTATGACGCCACCAGTGGCGAAACTGATTGACTCTAGGGTTCGGAATATCATTTCCCCATGTCACATGTTTAGCATTGAGGTCTCCGCCCAAAAAGTAATAATTATCTTCCGATTGAAGCTCTAAGCAACTAAAAAGCGTCTCGATCTCATTTAAAAATTCAATGCGTCGAGGAGATTCCGGTGCGTAAAGCGACACCACATACACCCGCCTCTGGGTATTGAGGGGAATGCATACGATGCATGCTTCCAACACCTGGAACCGGCGCACTTCCCCGCTATATATAACCTTATGGCGCAAGCCTTTACGTACTAAGATAGCGACACCACCTCCCTGTGTGGAGTTGGGCCGGTCTCTTCTAACTACACAATAATTTCTATAGCACAATTTGTGCTTCGGGGATAGCTTAGTTTCGCTAACCAGAAGCACATCTGGCTTTTCGGCTTTCAACAAATTGGAAAGATTGATCCTTCTCTCGATCCGGATTAGTGAATTAACATTCACCGCAAGGAACTTTAAGATAACCTCGTCCAGCGTACCCATCATATTTATGGCGCGGCAGACTCGGCAAACAGCGTCGAATAGATCATGTCTATTCGAGCCGCATGCTCATTTAATTGTTTCTGGAAATTGTCGATCTTTCCGTGCAGTGACAGAAGGATCGATTTCAAATCCAGATCCTCTTCCGGTGTAGGAACCTTCGGCGCACTTTTTGTGATTGAGCTACCCGGTCCAGATACCATTTGGGCAAAGGACACATTGGGCGCAACAAAATTAGAGAACGAGCGACTCTTTCGACCCTTCTCTTCTTCGGACCTCTGTTTTCGAGCCTGAACATTCTGTTTTACCTGCTGATACTTGGGACATCCCCTGAAATTAGCAGGATGTCCTGAGCTGTTGCAGAGTACACACGAGAGCTGGCCCCGATCTTCTACTCTATCCGTACCTAAGGCACATTCCCCATGTTTGTGGTCCTTATTGCACTTGACGCACCTGAACTGCATATGACAGTTAGCTGCGGCGTGCCCGAACCTCTGGCAGCGCATACATTGAAGTACACGATCTGACCTCTTTAATTTTTCCCAACGTACTGCGTGATAGTTAAGGAATCTGATGCTTTTTAAACTATCGATTTTGCTGTCGGGTGTTAGTTGCACCAAAAAGAATGAAAGTTTGCGGCTACCACCCCTGTCCGCAGGCGAGGAAAACGGCTTGACCCCCACGAACATAAGGTCGGCGCTCTCATAACTTTTAAGCTCCTTTTCGATCTCCTCTATCTTGGTATTGGGGTCTATACCCTTAGGCAACACCGTTTGTCGCTTTTCTCCTTTTGGAGTGTACGTGAAGTACTCTGTCTCCGCTTTCTCCAGAGCGGTGCGCACCTTTTTGTGCTCCTCCATATTAACGCACATAATTATATGTTTTGTGGCGTTTAGCCTTTTAATATAGAAGTCTTTAGTAACTAGCCTACATAACTTAATACTATCGTTAATATCTAAATAACTTACATTGATAGGTGGTATCTTTACCTTTTTCGTTTGTTGTTGCTGCTTCTGTTGTTGTTGTTGTTGCTGCTGTTGTTGCTGTTGTTGCTGCTTCTGCTCTTGTTGTTGTAGCTGTGGAAGCGACTGTTTCTGTGCTGGCTGCTTTTTCTGTTGGTTATTGTTATGTTGTTGTTGTTTTAGCATTTGATGTTGTTGTTGTTGTTCGTGCTGTTGCTGTTCGGCTTGAATTTGCTTCAGCTTTTGTTGTTGCTGTAGCATTTTCTGCTGCCGCAACTTCTCCCTCTTGGCTAGTAGCTCCTTAATCAGACGATCGAGCTGAGCTTCCTCGTCTTCTTCTTTGTTTTGTTGTTTTTGCTGCTCCAAGTCGTCTACGGCGTCCAGTAACTCTATGAATGAGTTACCTTCGCCCACGTACCGACCTTCGCCCCCTTCAGACTCGTACGAGTAGTTAACATCCTCTTCTGACCCGGCCTCTGACGTATTTGTTTTTGACGTCATCGCCGCTCCGTTTTGCTTTGTCTTTCTTTTGGCTGTCAGATTTAGTGTTTGCTTGGGTTTACGTCGCCTTTTCGTTGATTCCTGCGACTGTACCGATTCTGGTATTGCCTTTCTTGTTGTTAGTGCAGCTAATGCTGCTGCACTCGTTGATGGCATTTCTGCTGCTATAGTAGTAGTTGTTGTTGTGTCTGCTCCCGCTTGCTGCTGCTTGACTTGCCTTGTCATTTGCTTCGGCAATGGGGCATCTTCTTGCGGGACCTTTGGTTGGCCAGTGTCCATCGCGTGATTGCCGTGCGACACTCCACTTTCGTTTTTAATATATTTTTTTTTTTTTTTTTTTTTTTTAAAAAACTAAAAAATCAAAATGTGGAAAGGGAGATGCAACAGAATAAGCAAGGGGTACATCGCCGTGTTTATCTGTCTTGCAACAAAGGCAATTCACATTGAGCTAGTCAGTGACTTGAGTGCAGCGGTATTCATCGCAGCATTCAGACGATTTGTTGCCAGACGAGGAAACTGTGCCAACATGTTTAGCGACTGTGGCACCAATTTCAAGGGTGCATACAACGAGCTGCGAAAGAACAGCAAACTCATCACGGCTGAATGGTCAGCAGAAGTAGCCGCAAATCTAGCATCGCACCAAACGACGTGGCACTTCAACCCTCCATCATCACAACATTTTGGAGGGCTGTGGGAGGCAGGTGTCAAATCAATAAAGCACCACTTAAAAAGAACGATTGGAGCATCGAAATTAACCTTTGAGGAATATGCGACACTGCTGACACAGATCGAAGCATGCCTCAATTCTCGGCCACTGCGTCCAATGACGTCAGACCCCAACGATCTACATGTACTGACGCCTGGACACTTCTTAATTGGAGCACCACTGCGTGCATTGCTAGACAGAAACTTAGCAGAAAGGAAGACCAATAATCTAGACAGATGAAAATACCTGCAGCGACTTACCCAAGAATTCTGGAAGCAGTGGAGCACAAATTACCTGAACTTGCTTCAACAGCGTCCAAAGTGGTTGCAGCAGCAACCCGATGTGAGATAAGGAGATATTGTCCTCGTTAAGGAAGACAATCTTCCCCCATCCGAATGGCTACTCGCGCGAGTAATCGCGCTACACCCCGGGTCGGACGGTCTAACGCGCGTGGTGACCATTAAAATCCAAAATTCGACACTCAAACGACCGATCGCCAAAATATCACCCTTGCCATTATCAACCTAAAACAACATCACGAATTCACCCCCATAACCTCACACATGAAAACAAACCTCCCCCCCCCCCCCAAAAAAAAAAAAACACTAAACACTCTTGTAAGGCTTTACATTAGCACACCATAAACATAGGGCAACAACATTTTCTTGCGCTCTTAAAACTTTGCACTGTAATTACTTAACACTAATGCATATCTTTTGTATGTTTCATGGCACATGCACTTAACCTCAAAACATGGACGAGGCCAACAACGAGGCAATGTAGCTGTTAAGATTGAGACAATCAAGAACACAGAAGCAACAGCAAATGATTTAGGCAATCAACAAGCAAATCCCGAAGGAGATGAAACACAACCATCAAGACATTACTAGACACAAAATCTGGAGGCCGGTAGCATGTTGGTTCCCAAACAAATTTCTGAGTCGCGGTTGTAATCAATGTCCGTACAATGGACCAGTGATTGGAATAGGATCATTAAACTTCAAGGAAGAAGTCACAACAATATCCTCAATCACTGGTTACAAGGCACAGGACACTTGGAACGCGATTAATTTAAGAAAAAACAGGAAAACACCGCACAAAAACGAAGCCGCAAGCAAAACCACCGAACCGACGGACGAAACCAACACGAGACAATGAGGCCGAAACGTCAAATGCTCGACTAACGACTACCCATCGTCGACGAATAGTCGATCTCCTCTCGCACCAGCCAAGGTCCTAAATGAATCATAGATCGGGACTAGTCACACGTACGGAGCGGGGTGGAAGCAGTCTACCTCTGATCCTATCGCCATCTCGCTCTCACACATTAAAAGAAGATTAATGGTATAAATTAAGCAGTGTTAATGATTAGTTAATCGTTTTGTATTGTAATACTAACATGTAAGGTAAATTGTCAGATTATGTAAAACCAACACTAAGGAACAATGTTTCACGGTCAAGGGCAATGACGATTTAAGACCACAGCTGATCTGTACATAGGAAACCGAGGTTTCGCAAATGATTGTACAGCAGTTTGAATTCATTCGAATGCAAGACTTTGAATTAAAAGTAAAAAAAAAAAACTTGAATTAAATAAATAAAAAAATCTCCAGGAAATTAAAGCCCTTCGGGTAAATAGGAAAAAAGGCGTTTTATTTGTCTTCAACCACAACCCTACCCAGGCTAAAGATTTGCGCTTCAACATACTTTAATTTCTTTATCTTGCCGCCGCACACCGCCATTAAGAGGAAAAAATTTCTAAGTCAAAGCTACGGGAGCTAAGAGTACAACAATTGCAAGAGGAAAGGGAAATGAAAGTGCGAAGAGATATGGAGTTTCTCGAAAAGAAATACGCAATACAAAGACGGAAAAAACCTACCATCGACCCAACGATACAAATTTCAACACCCCTTCAGCAAAATGCAGTACATCTTACAGCAATACAAAATGCAAAGGGCAATCCGCAAATTCCCCAACCGTCGACCCACAACGCACCAACAGCAAACGAGTTCACGAACGACACATCAACAGAGTCGATACCGAATAAACAGCAAATGGAAGACAGACAAGTAATGGCTAAGGATCAGGTGACATTTAGTGGACGGCCAGAAGAATGACCGCTTTTCATTAGCTGGTTTAACAGCACAACAACATCGTGTGGATTTACAAACACGGATAATATTCGTCGGCTACAAAATTGCCTTAAAGGCGATGCCTTGGATGCCGTCAGAAACAGGCTTCAAATTCATTTTGGACAACCAGAAGTAATCATCGACAACTTGGTGGAAAGGATACGACAAGAAGCTCCTCCACGACAAGATGAGTTACAATCCATCATTAAATTTTCTTTAGCTGTCCAGAACATTTGCGGTGTAATAGAAGCCTCAGGGCTGCATGGACATTTAGAGAACCCATCTCTGCTACGGGAACTGACGAACAAATTACCACCGCCAATTCGTCTTGAATGGGGAAATTACAGGAAAAACTTAAGTGTTGTTAACTTATCAGACTACAGTCAATGGTTGGAAGGAATTCCGCACTCCGCGTCGATCGTAAACCCACTCCCTGAACTGCATCCGTCAAACACCAGAACTGAAAAAAAGGCTAGAGGCACAGTTAATATGCATCAGGACTCACAACCACAACAAGGCGCCCGAAAATGTCAACACTGTCCATCCAACTGTAAGACTGTTGATCAGTGCCAAGCCTTTCTGAATATGAACCTGAACGATCGATGGGACGTCGTCAAGCGCCATACAGTTTTCCGCACATGCCTCCGCCAACATGGAAGAAATCGATGCTACCTCCAAAAGGTTTGTGGAGTTGAAGGATGTACTTTTAAACACCATCCGCTACTTCACAAACAACGCGAACTAGTAAACCCAACAGGAACCGCAAGTACGCAATACGCCAACTATCATCACAAACTAAATGCAGAGAGGATTCTTTTTTAGAATAGTACCAGTTACATTACACCATGAACAAGAATATGTGAACACTTTTGCCTTTTTGGAGGACGGCTCATCGATATCCCTTGTCGACAAAAGACTCGCTTTGGAATTAGGAGTTGAAGGAACACCACAGCCCTTATGCCTTATGGATATCGAACACGCATAGAACGGAGCAAGCATCTAAAAAAAATAAATATACAAATTTCATCACCAACGCTTAACAAGAAGTACAACATTCGCACCGTGAAGTCCCTCGCCCTACCCAAACAGTCCATTAACGCCAACGAACTATCCAATCAGTACCACCGTTTGCAGGGTATTCCAATGGAATCTTATACAAATGCACAGCCACGAATTCTGCTAGGCTTAGACCGTTGGAAGTTAAGCATTCCATTGCAGACCCGAGAAGGGGAGGAGAACCAATCGGTGGCAGCCAAAACTCGACTCGGGTGGACTGTATATGCTCTCTGTATATCCCAAAACGGAACATCTGATCGACAGCTGAATTGTTTTAACTTTCACACCTGTGACTGTCAGCGAAGAGAAGAAAGCGATATTAATACGCAATTAAAAGAATATATAGCTCTAGAATCCATTGGTACAAAAAACTGGAAGGTTGTACGCTCGCGCGATGATGAAAGGGCAATCACAATGATAGAAAATAACACAATAATAGAAAATAAAAAATATATTGTTCCGCTTTTATGGAAGTTTGAGTCGAAACAAATGCCCGACAGCCGCCCGATGGCAGAGAGGCGACTAAAGTGTTTGGAGAACAGAATGAAAAAGGACTCAAAATTCAACGAAAACTTACACATGCAAATAGAATATGTGCAAAAGGGTTATGCGAGAAAATTGAGTGAAATTGAAAGAAAACAAGAAAGTCAATGCCAACCAGTTTGGTACCTTCCAATATTTCCCGTTCTTAATCATAATAAACCAAATAAAGTAAGAATTGTATGGGACGCTGCTGCAACCGTTTTGAGGGCATATCATTGAATTATATGTTTTTATCGGGTCCTGACATTGTTCCTTCACTGTTCTCTGTTTTGTTCGGGTTTAGGCACAGGAGAATAGCTATTTGCGCGGATACCAAAGAGATGTTCCACCAAGTAGGCATAAAGAGATCGGATCAAAATGCACAACGTTTTTTGTGGTTTGGTAAAGGAAATAGAAAGGTGGAGGAATATGTGATGCAGGTGATGACATTCGGCTCGACCTGCTCCCCCTTTTGTGCCCTATTCGTAAAGAATGAAAACGGAAAGAAATTCGAACATCAGTTTCCGAGGGCAGTTAGAGCGATAATAAGAAATCACTACGTGGACGATTATCTCGACAGCGTTGAATCAGAAAGGGAAGGCAATAAAACTATAGACCTGAGTGCATACTCCACGTCGTGCCGTAAAACGCCGAAAAGCTGCCAAAAATGCCTGCGTTGTTAGGTCAGACATCACCTCGATATGAATCGCCTTCGTCGCCAAACAGATGAATAGTGCAAAATATCCCTTATAAAATTTAACTCCACGACCTTTTCATGATTTTATTTCGATCGGCCCTGCGTAGTCGACTCCGGTATTGCTAAATGGTTTGGCCATTCGCACCCTGGCAGCTGGTAAACTGCTCATTAGTTGTTCCATCTCCTTAGCCTTTTGTCGGAAACAGTCCTTGCATCTATGGATGTGATACTTAACAACTCTTTTAATTTGTGCAATCCAGTACGTCCGTCTTATGTAGGCAACCATTTGCTGGATTCCACCATGAATCGTTTTACTGCGAGCATCGCGTACTACAAGGCTAGTGAAGTGGGGACTGGATTTTAATAATATCGGATGTTGCTCATCATAGTCGAGATTCGAGTTTTGCAGGCGACCCCCCACACGCAGTACTCCATGAGGGAGTTTACGGCGAAAAGCTTCCCATTCAGCCTTCAATTGTAGAGGAATTGGATCATCCCAGTCCGAACCCAGACTCCATAGTTGTTGCATCATAATTTTGGCAGTGATGATGCATGGCAAAATCCAACCAAGTGGATCAAACAATTTGGCGATAGCAGACAACATAGACCTTTTTGTTATTTCCTTGGTATCCAGTTGGAAATTCTGAAAAGAAAATGAGTCATTAATTGGGAACCACTTAATGCCCAGTGTTTTGACATGGTTCAGTGCTCCAAACGGAATTTCAAAGTCGATTTCCCGATCTCGCTCTGGAATATCGTCCACCAAAGTCTTTTCGTTACTTGTCCACTTCCGCAGATGAAATCCTGCGGAGGCTAACAATTGTCGAGCTTCGTTGCGCTTTTGCCTAGCGTCTTCTATGGAATCGGCTCCACTTATAAGGTCGTCAACCTACATGTCCTCACGAACCACCTTCGCTCCTAAGGGAAAATTTAGTTTTTCGTCCTCTGCCAATCTCTGTAGGATACGTATCGCTAAATAGGGTGCACTCGCAGTACCAAAAGTAACCGTTTTTAGCTTGCAGGTCTTCAATGCTGCGGCTTGATGCTCTCTCCAAACGATTAATTGGTCTTAACTATCATGAGGGCTTACCAAAATCTGACGGTGCATTTTTTCGATGTCTGCCGTAAATGTCACTCGATGAGTCCTCCATCGAAGAATTAATTCTACAATGTTTGTTTGCAGTTTCGGACCCACGAGCAAACGATCGTTTAAAGATGTACCGATGTCTTAGCCGCTGCATCAAATATGACGACTCCTTAAACACAGCATGATGTGGGAGGAAGTAATGGTACGGAGTTTTAAGTGTCACATCGTACACCAGATCTACCTCCTCCATATGCTGAAGCGTATTATACTCCCGAATACATGCGCTGTAGCTCTCATGCAGTTGAATCCGACACAAACCTCTTCTCCAAGTGGGCAAACCGACGAAAAGCGCATTCCCTGCTGGACCCCATCGCTGGATAATCTACCCCCTCATAGCGCCCGCTAGACAAACGTTTGGTATTTTTATGGAAATGTTCTTCGCAAACGACGTCTTCTTCAGGATCCTTGGTCTGGAACGGCTGCTCTTCCATTTCCCAAAATGTTTGCAACTGGGAACTCAAATCCGCAAACTGTGCAAAGCTACGAAGATGTTGCGTATGCTCGACTGGAACCTTGCCAAAGATAATCCATCCAAGTTTTGTCTTCTGCGCTATCGGAGCTAAATTGTCTTCACAGCGCATGATGTCTGGAAGAAGTATTTCGGCGAAAACGTCACTTCCAAACAATAAATCGATTGGCGCAAGAACATAAAAATCGGGGTCCGCTAAATGCAAACCGGAGAGATGTTGCCAATTGTCAGGTATCATCCGTTGGGTCGGAAGAAGCCCAGTCAGTGACTTGAAAACGAACGCCCTAACAGCGCTGTCAAATGTCGAATGCTGCGACGCAAACATTATGTTAACATAATTTTGTGCTGTGCCACTGCTGACCATCCCCAACCCAGACACCTCGACAAAGGCACGATGCCTTTTCAATCTCAACAACTATGCCGCAGATTCGGAAATAAAAGTAGATTCTGATCCAGGCTCGATCAAAGCACGCAAATCGTGCAAGCGTCCATCAGCCGATCTCACTCGTACAATCGCTGTAGCTAAAAGCACCTTGGACCGTTGCGAGAGTGAGTAGAAGGTGTTAATTTGCCTGCTTGTCGATGGCTTTGGTTCCTCCGATGGATGAAATGCGTTTGGATTTACGGCCACCTGATATGATTGAAAATTGTTCGATCGGGGATGTTGAGAATATGATGTCGTTGTTGCCTGTAAAGTTGTCGGCAAGTTGCTATTTTGATTATTGTTGCTGTAGCCGTTGTTGTTGTTGTTACTGTTGTTGTTGGAGTTATTATTATTCTGGTAGTTGTTACCTGTCTGTTTATCATGGATATGCAGAAGCGAATGATGACGCTGTTGGCAAAAATAACAACACTTCGGGCTAGGGCACTCTCGCATAATGTGGTTATAACCGAGACAATTATCACAGACTTTGATATTCCTGACGGTCTGTTTTCGCTGTATGGAGTTCAGATTTAAGAAACGTTGACATTTTCTTAGCGCATGCTGACCCTGATGACACAACTTACAGGAAATCGTCTCCCGAGAGGATGCCTTCGCCAAAAGAACCCTTGGTTCCTCTGCGTACGACCGGTTCCTCGTGTTGACAACTGTGTCACCCTTTGCCCAAGGCCTGGAACTCCCCTTCAGGTCCTGCTGGTCGACTACCTCAAGAGTGCGGAAGCGTGTTTCTAAAAATCCGGTGAATCCTTTGTACGTTGGCAGCTCCTTGAGGTTTCCCAACTTCTCTTCCCACAGCTGTTGAGTAGAATTTGGCAATTTATGCAGTAGGACGTATATTAAAATTGCATCCCAGTAATCTACTCGCAAGCCGAGGTTCGCCAACCCATGAACACACTCCTGAGCTGTGTCCAAAAGCTCCTTCAGTCCGTTCGCTGATTCCTTAGACAATGATGATTGTCCGAAGAACAACTTCAGCTGGGCATTGACCAAAACGCGTTTGTGGTCATAGCGCAAAGTAAACAACTCCCATGCCTTTGCGTAATTGCCCGCCTCACAAGGTAGATGTTGTAGCAATCGCTCAGCCTCACCCCGTAAGCAGGATTTGAGATAATGCATCTTATCCACATCACTCAACGAAGCGTTGTTGTGTACCATGGATTGAAAAAGACCTTGGAACGACCTCCAAGATGTGTACGAGCAGCTGAACTTAGGAATATCGAGATCCCGAAGTCTGATTTTGTTACTGGATGCCGCTGATTCGCCTGACGTCGCACTTGCAGCCGGCGTTGGTTGGGTGAATTTTTCCAGCGTTTCCAGCAAGTCGCTGCGATACTCCAGGTAAATTTCCTGTATTTGCTCACAATTACACAATTACTAACTCTTCTAATTTCAGGTCTTCTTCAAGCCTTCCGCCCCCGACGATTGCCTCGTGATATTGCCTAGCGACGCGCAGATTCTCCTCCAGCAACTCAAGGCGACTCGCGACATACGATTGCTGCTTACGTTTTCTTGTGGAATTTTTGAAGCTAGTGAAGCAATTTACCAGCGTGGTTAAAATGCTCTTTTGTAGCAAACCGCAATCAAAATTACCCTTTTCAATTATGTCAACACGTAGATTTAGTTATTAAGATTATATATACGTATATTTTAGTTTAAGATTAATAATAATAAAAGCAAAACTTAAGTGCTTTTGATGGCTTTTGTGTATTGAATGTTGTAGGCGTCACAGATGAACATTCCTCAATCCTTCAGGTTTTGGTTGAATCCGGATGTCTTATCTGGCGGTTTATTTTTTGCACGGCGCGTACAAAAGCGATTAACACACACACAAATGTCAATAGTTTTGAGTTAGTCAAAATTAGATAAAAATTAGATAAGTTTTAGATATGCGTTTTATGAGTCGAGAAATGAATTGCACTGTGTATTGCACTTCTTAATCACACTTTTTTTTTTGTCAAATTGTCTATTTTATTGAATTAATTGTCTAAGTTCAATACGTTTAAATAACAATTAACATTAATTTAGACGCGAAAAGGACCAAATGTAACGACATGTGTTTTTAATGGTGAAACAAAGAAACCAAAAAAGAGTAATAAAAGACAAAGACGTTCACAACGTTATAAAGAATTTATTGGAAGCCTAAATTAACTGTACACTAAATTCGTACACTAAATCCAATATATGTATTATGTTCTTTGTTTTAAAATATATAATTTATGTACATGTTAATAGTTTAAGTCAAGCTGTGTTTACAATATTTGTTTGTTTATGTTTAAGCTGTCATCGATGTCATTGTTGTAATGGATGGGTATGGGCATTGTTCCTTAGGAATGTGCTGTGCATTACTTCGCAACAACTTAAAAAAAATTCAAACCGTCTAGAGAGAGTCTTGGGAGACGAACAAAATATCAAACGACCATGAAATTGCTATTAACACCGACGGCGACTACCCGACTCTTGCAGCATTTTTCAAGCGGAGATACTAGCCATAGGTAAGGCAGCTGGACACATACGCAATAGAAACATTCCAACCTCGAACATAAATATTTTCATACCCAGTCCAGCCGCTCTTAAATCGATTATAGCCAACACAGTAAGTCAAAGGTTGTACAGAACTGTCGATACTGATAAAGCAGAATCAACAACCACAACATCAAGCTCTGCTGGGTTCCTAGGCATACAAATATCCAAGGGAACGAAAAGGCACATGTACTTGCAAGATTGGGGTCAGCGATGAACGCAAACGAGGCAGACTACTCAATACATAATAGGTCTGTTCCTTAAGTTTTAAATCTTATGAATTTTTACTAGTTCTTACGAATCTTAACTAAATGCCGTTGCCTAACTCGAAAAAATTGTAAAAGAGAGCGTCATCGAGGGATCGACATTTTTCCCACCGAGAATCTTACGAATTTTTACTCAACAAATTTCTTGGTGGAAGAAGTGGAAAAGCTGTCAGTCAATCAAACAAACAGTAAAAAATCTTGCACTTTCTTGGATTCATCAAAAAGAAGTTTAATTTATTCCAGATCACTTTCATCACTAGGTAGATGAATCAACTAATTGTGTTAGTACATAAATTAGCAAAATCTTCGAGTTTATCAGATATTTTAACTACTTTTCTTACCGATTTTTTGAATTATGTATCTGCCATTTTTCATAGATTACTACAAAATCAGTAGTATGGCTATGTCTGTCCTGGCTCACGAAAATGACTCATCGTTCAATGTCGCTGATAAGAAATGTGCGTGTGTGTTTGTCTCTGTCTGATAAGAAAGCAAGACCATAACTATGTCTCTGTCTCTTTCTGATAAAGAAATAACAAAATCGTCAAGGTTAATGAATAGAAAAAAAATGGATAAGAACATTATTCATGGCTATATACAAAAAGAAATAAAAATTCTTCATCAAGGTCATTATGGTTGTTTCATTTCATTAAGCGAAAGATAAAAACAGAAATCATGAATGAAAGAGTAAAACTAGGCGAAACTGAGATAAGAAATCAAGGTCAAATTTACTTTATATAGAGTTGAATATATCTATGGCAATAAGTTGAAAGAGCTTGTGTCGACATAAGCCAAATTCGAGTTTTTTACATTAAAAATATCTCCTTTTATTTTAGTCCAGGTCCCACTTACTCTCCATTAAAAATCGTTAAATCTGAAGAGAACTGAACAGCTTAAGTTTATTGAGACTATGTAATACAATTGATTTATAAAGCACAAGATAAATTTGTATTGCTCACATTAGAATTACCAAAATTGACATAAGCTACTTTAACTTATTGCCACAGATATACTCTGGATGTAAACAAATAGGGTGGGCGCAGAAAATGAATCAAGTTGTTTGAAGTAGGGTTAATCATGTAAGGTGATGTTTTATAATCTTCAGCAACAACAGCCACAACAGCGGTCAATGCAGCAGCAGCACCAACAACAACAACAACAACAACAACAACAGCAACAACAACAACTACAACAACAACAACAACAACAACAACAACAACAACAACAATGACGATGAAGTGAAAGACTTTTTATTTATTTGTTTTCAGATAAAAATTTATTTATTAAATATATATTTTGCACTTATTATGAGTGAACATTTGGTTTCATTAGGATTGAGAAGTTTTAATTCTTTCAGATTTGGACAACCGATTCCTTCAACATTTCCATTTTGTAGTTATTCACTCATCCATTGAGTTTTTTTCCATTCCTTTCATATAAACAACAGCATTTTGAATTTTTTCTCGGAGGTGTTTTACAACTTCATGAAATTCTGTAAGCCCTCCATCCCAGACAAGACCATGATGATTGTGGTAAAGCCAATTAGCTAGTCTCTTTAGCGATGGTGGTAGTTGATCAGAGTTAAAAGGAGGCTTTAAGATAAAGTGATGATGGTGGCCATTGTGCAATACAGCTATTTCTTTTGCAATAAGTTTATTATTATGCCCTTTGAAACCTTGCACATCAATAATGAAGAAGGACATTGTTATAGATGATGATAATGATGATGTTTTCTCATCAAATGCTAACATTCAACTGGTAATTCTATACGTCTTTAAACACCAATTGAGTAATTGGGCTACAGTTTATTATTCGATCATGCAACATAAGACAGTATGCCGAGGTATTTTCAGAGATTGCAACTGATTTTTTGATTTCCAACCGAATATCAACTGGTCCGGTCTTTATTATTTCCATTTGATGTCTACAATCTATTACGAAGATTGTAGCTTGTGATTTAAATAGATGTCTCGATAATAGAGGTTCCGCAATTGAACGATTAAAGTATGATTTTTGGAAATCTACATACATACTATACAATGTACTGAAATTATTTTTTTCAAATGCCAGATTAAAATCTTCATATGGATATACATCAGAGTTTAAATGTACTCTCCAATTTGTAACATGGCAATGATCGTAGTAAGTAGGGTTTTCTTTCAACAAATTACGTTTATTGGTTTGAAAAGCTACAATAATGTAACGTGGTTTCTCAACTTGTGATGTTGTCTTAACATTCCAAATATGATAAGTGGTGTTTGGTAACACAGGATATTCATACAGATCCCAACTTCGGAATGCAATTTTCATCGATTCTCCATTATTTATAGATTTGTATAGATTTAGCTTGTATGAATCAGCTAATGTAATATGTGGTACCTTCCATTGTACCTTGTGTATGGTTATCCTAGCTTTTTCATCATCCTGCTCTTCAACAGTCAATGAGTTATCATTAGAATTAAATCATGTCGAGCGTTAGGAATGATTTTTTTGAAATCCTCTGCAAACGCCAATAATTTATTCAACGGAATGCAAAAATTAAAAAAGAATCCGCTAACATCAATAGAAGCATCGGGCGACCAACCTCCATTGTATAACATTTCGCTCTCATTTTTAATTGAGAAAAAGATTATTTTTAATAGTAGTGGTAAGACCGACACTACGAGTGCAATCAATTTCTATCCCGTTCAACTCATAACGTATTTCATCAAATAGGAAGGCTATTCCATTGTTTACTAGCTTTGTTCTGTTGACTTTCACTCCTTTATCTGTCGATATATTTCCTTCAATATATATATAACTTTCTGAAGGCAAAATATTAAGATTTTGATGCTGTACACAAATTTGTATAATATCATTTTTATCGAAGTTATTTAAGAATGGAGAGTGGGTGTGATACTCATATTTTGAGATGCTATCATCAATTAGTTTTTTAATTTGTATCCTATTATATATATATATAGTTGGCGCAACAGGTCCGTAGGGATCCAAGGCCTAGCTTCTCGCAACCATTCGTTTTGTGTGAGTTTTATTTTTGGAACGAATGGAAGGGATCTACAATTTTATGCCGATTCCAAACGGCTAATTGAGAAGCTCTTAAGACAATTATACTCTCGGATGTTTGTCAGACGTTCGCGAGAGGTGGCGCAGTGGAAAAAACCTCAAGTTGGAATTTTGGGTTTTTGCGGGATTCGAACCTGGGACCCCTCGCTTAGTAGTCCAACACACTAACCACTGAGCCACTGCGCCTACAATTTGTATCCTATTGATTGTAGATATTGTTTATTTGCTTTGTTAAGTCATCTTGTGGTTGTTCTGTCAGACACTAATGGCGAGGTATTGATAGTCTTGTTATATGTTTAACTACTTTTATAGTTCAATGAACTGTTGTAAATAATAATCATTACTGAGGGTTTAGATGTAATCGTACTGTAATAGTTTCGTCTCGAAAGTATATGAGATTTCTGTCTTGATCCAATAGTTTTAAGCTTATAGAACTTATTCTCTTCACATTCATGAGTAAATAGATAACATTTTGCGGGTCCTCTATTATTTTATAGCCAGGGCTAACTTTTACAGCAAATTCATGTAGCATATGTACGGCTTTATTGTTGATGAATGTTCCATCAATGCGGTATTTACTCTATTGATGTCAACGTATAAATCTGATTCATGAAGTATATTGGCAGATAGTTTTCTTTTACTAAATCCTAATAGCGACCCAATTGAATTGTTTTGTGAAAAATCTATATCTACAGTACTTAAGATTTCACACTTTAAAGTGTTATTATTTGCTTTTATTTTGATTGATGGTTTGTCAGCTTCTTTATCTTCCTTGACAGCATCTTCAATTATATTATTGATATCTTCAATCTCATAGGAGCCTACAGGAAATGTGATGACGTCATTACCAAATTGAAATAAGTTGTTGATAACGTCAATATTGGGTATTGAGTTATAGGTCTGAAAGTCTACAAGGCCGCATATGTAATCAGAATTGAGAAGTATTGGGGGAAAATATTCAGCAGTGAGAGTAGATTGGATTCCGCTTAATGTAAGTGTTAACGACATTGCTAATCAAATTGAAATGAAATAAATTGCCGCTATATGTTTATACTTATTTATTACTTTGGGCAATCAAAAATTTCAAGCACATGTGTCCGCATATAAATGTATTATAGTTTTGATAATTATTGTAATTGTATTGTATATGCTTTCCTAAATATTTCACAACTTCTACAGGAGGTCATTCTGATTTTTATTGTATGCCACCCAATGTGTACCAGACCCACTATTAATATCTAAATTAATTACTCCACATTCATTAATGAATGGTATTGATTCTCAAATAAACTCCACGAAAGTTATTAATATACACATTATACATTTTTCCGAATTTATCAATATCAATATTGGTGAGAGCTCGATTGGGCAGCATTTCTATTATTTTTTTGATTGTTGGTGCTTAAGAAATAAACCAAATCCATTTTTATATGGTTGCAAATAGAGCCCCTTACCATGCTTAGTTATTATTCCTTCCAAGGCTATGTTGTGACGTTTATTCTCTTCCAATTGTTGCTGAGCAACCTTTGAATCATTTATTGCTTTAGATATCCCTGCAGCTCCTCCAGATAATGCTCCGAGTGCTGACAAACCTGCAAAGATTGGTAACAATGGCAGAAAACCGTCAACTTTTGGCAGTGGTATTATCCGGGGTATTGCAACATGCTTTCGTTTATTCTTTATAACATTTTTGATTGCGTTCAAAGCGGTAAGAGAAATTCCATTAGGATCTTCAGTGAGGGGGGATTTAATTGCATTTCTTGCTTCTTTTATAGCTTTTCTAAATAAATTAACTTTTTTGCACTTTCCAACTGAATTCCTTTTTCGAATTCTCCTACTATTGGACTTTACACCATACCAAGTTTGGTTTTGGTCTTCATCAGGTTTGTAACTAGTAGGCTATTTAGCCTTTCTGTTATTGAAGAATCTTAAGCTTTAACTCTCTGCCAAGCTTTTTCTACTAATATGTTGTCAGCTTTATGTCGATCGGACAATTTTGTTTCCTCAGAATATGCTATATCATGCTCACGGCAAGCCTCATCTAATTTATTTATTCCTCTATCTCCTCTGGCAAGACGTTCTTTAAGTTTAGTTGCAGGGCCACAAAAGTTATATGACGGAAGGTGTATCTCAAATGGTAACTTATTGATTACTGAGTTAACTAGTCCATATCCATTGAATGAATGATTCCTACTGACAGGCTGCATTCTATAATCAATCATTTTATAGAACTTCAATATAACACACTTTGATTTATTATGAATCAAATCTATAAAATAATCTAATTTATATATAGAAGCCTCATTCAGTAAGATGCAGTTTATAAAGCAACCCAAATTTATTAACGTGAAAAACTTTGATACTAAAATCTATGAGAGAAGCAAACATGGATCGCTTCTCCCTAATAGTATTCGCGGAATAATTGTCGGCCCCTCAAATTGTGGAAAAACAAATGTAATGCTAAGCATTCTTCTCGAACCTCATGGTTTAAAATTTGAAAATGTTTACATTTATTCAAAGTCATTACAACAACCAAAATATAAATATCTGAGAAAACTTATTAAATCTGTTTCGGGAATGGGGTATAATGAATTTTAAAATAATTGTGAAATCATGGCCCCTTCTGAGGCAAAACCAAATTCAGTATTCATATTTGACGATGTAGCATATGATAAGCAAAATAATATTCGCGACTATTTCTGTATGGGGCGTCATAACAACATCGATAGTTTCTACTTATGTCAGACATATACCCGCATACCAAAACATTTGATTCGTGACAATGCTAATTTTATAATTCTTTTTAAACAAGATGAACTTAATCTTAAACATGTTTACAATAATCATGTTAATTCTGATATGTCATTCAATCAATTCAAAGTATTGTGTGCCAATTGTTGGAAAGATGCATATGGGTTTTTAGTTATTAATAAAGATTGTAGTGTAGATGAGGGGCGGTACAATAGATCTTTTAAAGAGATAGCTGTTCTATAAAGCTGTTCAGTTCTTAAACAACTGTCTACGTGACCACATCTGCTTTAGAACAGCCCTGTATGAAACCGCCCTGTATGAAATAAAGCTGCCCTGTTATTTAACTGTTCTATTTTCAACTGAACTATTTGAAACCTGTTTCATATACAATAACATATATGAATATTGATGAAAATTTAGTAATTCTGAGAACCTCATTGATTATGTACATTGGGGTGATCCTAATGAACTTTTTGATAGACTTAGACTTTTGCATCTTAAACTGCTGGCAATAATAATCATCAGAATGAAATAAACTCAATTGTGGAAGGTGAATCGAATATCATATATTAAACACAGTTTGACAACAAAGTTGATATTAAAGGGTGATTTTTTAAGAGGTTTAGAACTTTTTTAAAAAAAAAAACACAAAAAATTCGAAAAAATGAATGAAATATTTATTTGAATCGATAGTTTGAACCTTGCAATTTAATGTTTAAAGATAATTTCATGCAAATGTTGACCGCGGCTGCGTCTCAGGTAGCCCATCCGCTGAGTCCAATTTTGGCATACTCTTTCACACATATCGGCCGGTATCTCACGAATGAATGCATGGATGTTGGCTTCCAGTGCGTCAATCGAAGCGGGCTTGTCCCTATACACATTAGCCTTGGCATACCCCCACAAAAAATAATCTAATGGTGTCAAATCGCACGATCTAGGCGGCCAATTGACCGGCCCGAAACGTGAAATTAACTGTTCACCAAACTCGCCTCGCAATTGCGCCATTGTTTCGCGTGCTATGTGGCATGTGGCACCGTCTTGTTGAAACCACATAATTATCATGCAAGTCAAGAACTTCCATTTCGGGCAAAAAAAAGTTTGTTATCATCGCTCGGTAGCGTTCACCATTGACAGTAACGCTGCGATTCGCATCATCTTTGAAGAAATATGGCCCAATAATGCCGCCGGCCCATAAACCGCAGAAAAACAGTGGCTTTTTCGGGATGCATTGGTAGCTGTTGCAATGCTTCTGGCTGATCTTCACTCCAAATGCGGCAATTTTGCTTATTTACGTACCCATTCAACCAAAAATGAGCCTCATCGCTGAACACAATTTTTCGATAAAAAAGCGGATCCTCGGCCAGCTTTCCAAGAGCCCATTCACCAAAAATTCGGCGTTGTGGTAGGTCGGCTGGCTTTAGTTCTTGCACCAGCTGTATCTTAAAAGGCTTTACGCCCAAATCCTTCCGCAAAATTTTCCACGTAGTGCTGTAACAAAGGCCTAACTGCCGAATCGACATTTCGCGGTCTTCTGTCACACTAGCTGATACGGCCGCAATATTTTCTTCACTACGCACAGTACGTAAACGTGTTGGTGGTTTAATGTCCAACAAAGTAAATTTGGTGCGAAATTTGGTCACAATCTTCCGAATAGACTGCTCAGAAGGTCGAGAATGCCGATCATAAAATGGAAGCAGCGCGCGATGAACATTTCGAACCGAGCACGAATTTTGATAGTAAAATTCAATAATTTGCAAGCGTTTTTCATTTGTAAGACGATCCATGGTTAAATTGCAAACCAAACTGAAGCTGTTTGACAGTGACACAAGGTACTAAACACACGTCAGCTGTCAAAACCAGTGTTGCCAAAACCAAACCAGCTAAAAAATCACCCTTTATTAGCAAAATGAGTGTTGACAAGTTCGGTCGAAGCTCCAACAGATTTCAAAGACCCAATGTGGGGTTGCAGGGATTAGCTGGAGAAGGATTTAAACTAACATCTACTGGCGACTTCGATATTGAGGGAAAATGTCTGAACAATGTTGGAAAACCTGTAAACCTAACCCAGGCAGCAAATAAGGAATATGTAGATAGCAATATAGACTTTCTAGATAAAACTATACTCATTCTACAAAAATATGTTGATAACAATTATAATACTCTAATGCAAACCATTAACGATGAAAGTATGAAAACCTTAAAGCTAAATTTGAATGAATTTTTTGACGTTGAACACAAATATTTGAGAAACATTAAGGCGCCAACAGATGATGATGATGCAGCTACGTAACAGTATGTTGACGGCGTAGCTAATGATATCTTTAAGAAGTGCCTTTTAGTAATCGATGGGAAATTAGAAAAAAACTGATAAATCTTTGAGATTGTACACTGACCAACTTAGTTTAAATGCACTTGAGTTGCTTGATAAGTTTAGAAAATATTTTCTTGATGATTTGCAAAAACTTAAAGAGGACTATGAACCTATTGCTAAGAAAAAAATCAGCTGGTCAGGGCCACCTATTTAAATCATTTAAATCAATCTAGTGAACATTCGACAACGCTTCTGAAGACATGTCTAGTTTAAATTACTCTGCAGTTTTCGATCAGCTTTTAGATTTTATGATATCATATCAGAACATTATAGTTGAAGAGCATAACAATGAACTCATTGGTTTTATTAATTTCTTAAGAATGTTTGAGAATGTGTCTTCAAGTGAATCCCTTCATGGTGGTCATTTTATGAACTGTTCCTGATCTTCGGATTTATGCAAAGATGGACCAGATACTTGCGCTTGTTATATGTTAGAGAAAAGATTAAGAATTTGATGTTGCTTTATCAACGATTGGCTAAATAAAATATCTAATAAAATAAAAACTTTGTTTCTTTGTTGTGATGAGTAAACGAGATGTTGTTAATGAGTTGCATAGGCCAGCTCGAAGGAATTTCTCTAGACGTAGAGTTATTATTAAGGGAATCTGATATTTAGTAAAAAGACTTTCACATCATCGTCAGACTTCGATAATAACTGCTAAACAAAATTAAATAGAGCAAATTTTTCATGCAAAGAGTAGCTCCAAACAACCACAAATCTACATTCAAGAAAATAATGAATCAACAACAAAAAGAAATAAGAAATTCAAATAATACATTTATTTATTGGTATTGTGCAAGTTTTTTTTTGCGAGTTTATCATTTGTTTTATAAACAAATATTTGTCATTATTTACAATGAGATATAAAAATTCAGTATTGCTAATTAATATATTAATTTCCTCTTCATTAAAGAAACTAGTTATTTGACTAGGTAAAAACACCTGCGTTTGTTGAAACTCAACAACCACTCTCGAACCAAACCGAGTGTTCACTTTTTCTATTTTCTGAACAGAATAATATTTATTTAGTTCTATGTCTGCTGAATAAATTTTTTTTTTTTTTTTTTATAAGTATGTTGGCTAAAATTCTTGAGCGTTGTTGACACGCTCTAAAATATTAATAATATCACCCTCTTCAATCTTCCGCTTTTTTGCTTGCGGTTCTAATTGTTGCTGCATTGGTTGCTGCTGTGGCTGTTGTTGCTGCATTGGACGCTGTTGTAGCTGTTGTTGTTTTTTTCTGCTGCATTGGTTGCTGTTGTGGAACCTTGATTTCTTATCTCATTTTCGCTAAGTTTTACTCTTTCATTCATGATTGCTATTTTTATCTTTCGCTTAATGAACTTTGACGACTATTTTATTTCCTTATCAACTACAACCACAATGACCTTGATGAAGCATTTTTATTTCTTTTGTATGGCCTTGAGTAATGTTCTTATTTTTTTTTTATGCATTGACCTTGACGACTATTTTATTTCTTTATCAACTACAACAACAATGACCTTGATGAAGAATTTTTATTTCTTTTGTATAGCCTTGATTTCTTATCTCATTTTCGCTTAGTTTTACTCTTTCATTCATGATTTCTATTTTTATCTTTGGCGTAATGAACCTTGACGATTTTTTTATTTCCTTATCAACTACAACCACAATGACCTTGATGAAGCTTTTTTATTCCTTTTTGTATATAACCATGAATAATGTTGTTATCCATTTTTTTTATTCATTGACATTGACGATTTTTTTATTTCCTTATCAGACAGAGACAGAGACAGAGGTATGGTCTTGCTTTCTTATGAGACAGAGACAGAGACAGAGACAGAGCTATGGTGTTGCTTCCTTATCAGACAGAGACAGAGTTATGGTCTTGCTTTCTTATCAGACAGAGACAGTGACAGAGTTATGGTCTTGCTTTCTTATCAGACACACATACACACATTTCTTATTAGCGACCTTGAACGATGAGTCATTTTCGTGAGCCAGGACAGACATAGCGCTACTACTTAAAGCGTTCCCTAACTTTTTCGTAAGTGTCTCTCTCTGTAAGAAAATTTATCCCCACCACTTCCATTTTTCAGTCTTTTCCATTTTTACTACAAAAGTGCAAAAGTGACTTGTTACCGAAATGTGACCGAATTACAGTGAGCTGTCAAATTGGTGTTGATGTGTTTGTAAGTTGGTTAGTACGAAACAGAAAATGTGAAATAGAAATACTGATATAAAACTGAATATAAAACGTAAACACACAACCTCCCCTCTTTAATGGGGGCGCTAAAGTAGGTACCTAAACGCCATGAAAATGTAATGCAGGTTATACAATGTGAATTTAATAATTGCATATCTTCCTACCCGAGTGCAAAAACTCACGCGCTCAAGAAATATTGAGTATTTATATACTATTATTTCTTCAACATCAGTTTTGTTGCTTGAAGTAAATGTTTAAGGATGTGTGTGAATATGTTTATCTGTGGCCAGGCGTTCGATTTGGTGGAATTGGTGGATTGAAGCAGTCCCTCCGAAGACATTTCGGAATTGTGCCAGATAATTTGACTTTTTATTGTTAAATGATTTTATACTTACAAAGCTAATCACAGCTGATGTCGGTTTCAGAGCAAAAAGTAATAAATTTAATTTTTTTCTGAAAACAATCTTTTTTGAAAAATAAGAGCGCGCAATGTTTGAAAGTAAATAATACAAACGTTTATGAATTTCTTAACACTCAAAGACATATTTAACTCTATTAATTTGTCTAGGAAACAAAACGATAGGTATCTATTTCATCAAGGAGTACTGAATTCGGTTGAGCATTTTTCTTAAGAAAAATAAACAAGATTAGAGCAGACACTACAGGCAGATAACAATAAATTAATAGGAGTAACCCTTGGTAGGCGCAGTGGCTTAGTGGTTAGTGTGTTGGACTACTAAGCGAGGGGTCCCAGGTTCGAATCCCGCAAAAACCCAAATTCCAACTCAGGGTATTTTCCACTGCGCCACCTCTGGCGGTCGTTTGACAAACATCCGAGAGTATAACTGTCTTTAAAGCTTACTCAATTAGCCGTTTGGAATCGGAATAAAGTTGTAGATCCCTTCCATTCGTTCCAAAAATCAAACTCACACAAAACAAATGGTTGTCAGAAGCTAGGCCTACCTGTTGCGCCAACTATTATTATTATTAACCCTTGAATTTTATTCCATCAAGCACGATATTTTTTTCCGATTCATATTGAAAAGAAGAAGCATAATAGAACAAAATGAAAAATGATACGCTCGAATTTGGATGATTTCAATACAGGTCCAACTTCCGAAGGATAAAAATTACGAATAATCAAATGAAGATAGCTGCAGTGTTCAAAGAATAATTGATCTGTCTGGTTCCTGTTCAGTGCAATATGTTCTATACTGTTGACTGTTGTAGAAGTAATGTGATCAACTGAAGTTTTGGTTACGCTTTGTAAAAGCTTTTTGGAATGCAGTTTGACATGGGTCATATTAGTGATTATATTAGATATGTTCCCGAACGATAATTCATTGAAAAACATGTAAAACTTCGTTTCCTAACGCAAAAAAAAAGTTGGTCAGAAGAGAGCCACAAAAAGAGAACAAAAAAAGAAAAACCTGCAAATATTAGACCAAGAAATTTCCTTGCCCTAGTTGGTTATAGCTGACAAATGGTTGTCAAATCGTTCAAATGCTATTTCATAATATATTTTTTATTTAATTTTGTTTATATTTGGGGTTGTATAGCATTAAAATAGATGTTAGAAAGATAAGAAGCGAACTTTTGCAATGAGAGAAATTTGACATATTGCCAATATTGAACCAAAAAGTAATCGAACTTTGAATCTTTGCTAAAATATTTAAAAAATAACTTAATAATTAGGGTGTATGCGCAACAAAGGCCACAAATACTCTTACACAGTTGGGTGTCTTTAATTTACAGTTTTAACAAATCTGTGTAATTAATCAACGAAATTATTAAATTAAGGAAATAAGAAATGGTAGAGAAAGAACTAACAAAGAAGAACACAAAGATAAGTGTTATGGTTTAATGCTACAAATGCTCAGTTTCTTCAGTATGACCTGAACTAAGCTAAGCAGTTATGTAACATACATTTATTTTATTTATTTCATTTAACGTCTTTCCACTAGCACTAGCAAAATATATTAAATGTATTTCTAAATAATATTCTGTAAAAGCATATTTACCGCAGTTGTTAACTATCAAATTCAAATCACTGATATCCCGGCGGCTTCTCCGGTTAGGAAATCCATATCCCGAAATTTCTTCATCAGAGTCATTTCTGTCTGGAAAAGGTCTGCCAATTTTATTCAGCAATTTGGTGATGGGTAATGTAGCTTCTCCATCAGTTTCACTTTGTGTATTATATGGAGGCAAGTAGCTATTAGGATGTCTATGGAAGGCATCACCTTAAATTAAAATTATAATCAAAATTGTTAATTTTTTTTTTTATATTTCGCTATTCACAATCGTTTAAAGAGAGCTCCAACAATTTATTAAAGTTTCAGCAGTCTCTGTGATGCCTGTGCTGAGACGTCCTTTATTTTACACGCTTTTCACTTCGTACAATTGTGAATAAGGGCTAACTATATATTTCTTAGCTTTAAATGTGATATCAGAATCCACTTACACTTATTACTATTATTTACAATTAAAGGCACTGGGCGGCAATAAATATACAAAACGATTCAGTTATACAGTGAATGACTGACTTAATAACAAACAAACCTGTGTTAAATCTGTATTCTTCGCTGCCACTATCCAAAGGGTTAAAGCTTGACATTGGAATGTCCGTTTCGAAAGCCATTGAAAAATGTTTTTCGCTGCTTTCGCAATCGCTTTCTTCCACGTATTCAGATTCGATGTCTTCATTCAGGGTTTCTATATCACGAATAGGATCCACAGGACCAGCGTCTGTAATAAGACATAGCTTAAATGATTTAACTCATATTGACGCAATTTTTTATTTTTATTTTAATAAAAATCATGTTGGTACAAATGAAAAAAAAAATTAAAAAATTGAGTTTCACAAACTGATACTATCAGAATTCTGTAGAAATCTTTGCGATTGCGCCTAAAAGTAGTAAAAAGAAGAAATTTGTTATGGCATTTTGGATTGAAGAAAAGAATTGCTCGAAAGATCAAACGAGCGAAACTATAAGTGCTCTTTCTATGTTTTCTATTTACCATGCTGTTACATTTGGGCTGGGATTCGAAAAGATAAAACACTATTCTGTTAAACTTTTCTAGTAAAATCACTTTTATTACTCTTATATCGATTATTCACTTATTAAGTACCAGAACAATATTAAATAAACAATTCTTCAACGATTCAAACCAATCCCTTAATTTTTAAAAATCAACTGTCTCCCTTTTCTAAAACCTGCCCTTTTATATTTGCTCTGCTATCTCTTCGAGAACTTTCTAGCTAATTCCAATTGGTTCTAAAATTGGCTCACAAACTTTTCCCCTTTTCAGCTATTGATAAATTTCCAGTAAATTTAGTGGGGAATTGACAGATTCCAATCTCCAATTGGAAGTGGAACTTGTTTAGTGACTAATGGGGGTGTTTTCATTTCACCATTTTAGGTTCCACGATTCCATGCCACATCCTCCCTTGAATGGACCCAGTAAAAACGTTCTCGCACTTTTCTGTGTGTTTTGTTTATTCCCAAGTGGCCTCCAGACACTCCATCATGCAATTCCCACAGCACTTCGATAACTTTTGTCCTGGGAACCTGCGTTACGTATGACTTTCCATCCGGGCTTTCCCATTTTCTTTTGAGAATGCCGTCCGCACATGAAGGGAGTCCCACTGCGCCCAGTATGCCTTCAGCTCGGGACTCCTGTTGGATATCTCCTGCCAGTCTGGTTTTCCCTCATGCTCCTTCCAGGCGAGAATGGGTTCGACATCCGGATCTTCCTTTTGAGCCTCCCGGATTTCCCGTGCACTCCAGCCACCAATGGGCATAGCTCTCACCCTTTGAACGGACACATCTTTTTCCTCGTGTCGTAAGCAATGTTTACAATCTGCTTTACACGGCAAACGGGAGAGAGCGTCTGCATTTGAGTGAAGACTTCCCTTTCGATGTTCTATTTCGTAGTCGTACATTTGCAGCTGTTCGATCCGCCTTGCGACTTGTCCTTCAGGATTCTTAAAGTGTAGTAGCCACTTTAAAGATGCATGGTCTGTGCGAAGGATGAATTTCTGCCCATAGAGGTACTTATGGAAATGTTTTGTTGCCAGTACCAAAGCAAGGAGTTCGCGCCTGGTAGCACAGTAGTTCCTTTCTGGCTTTGAGAGAACTTTGCTGAAGAACGAAACTACCTTCTCTTGGCCCTCGTGCACCTGGGAAAGGACGGCTCCAATTCCCACATTACTAGCGTCTGCATCCACAACAAATGTTTTTCCAGGGGTGGGGTACGCTAATATGGGGGCGTCGCACAACTGCTGCTTAAGTTCTTTGAAGCTGTTTTCGCACTCACCTGACCATTTGAATTGTTTGCCTTATTCTGTCAGTTGATGCAAGCTCTTTGCGATCCTGGCAAAGTTAGTCTTTGGGAACCGGCCAGTTTTTCACTGCATCGATCTTCTCCGGATCAATCTTGACTACCTTGGAAGAGATGATGTGGCCGAGATACTTCACTTCTGGTCGGAATAGAGAACACTTCTTCGGGCTCAGTTTTAACTGTGCACTTCGTAGCCTTTGGAACACTTCCTTAAGGTTATTTCGATGTTCGTTGAACGTTTTACCAACCACGATGACATCGTCCATACACCAAACAGGTTTTCCACGTCAGTCCCAGCAAAACACGCTCCATTGGACGTTCAAAAGTTGCTGGAGCATTGCACAGTCCAAATGGCATTACTGTAAATTGCCAAAGCCCGTTTCCTGCTGTGAATGCTGTTTTCTCGCGGTCTTCTGGATGGATCTGTACTTCCCAGTAGCCACTCTTCAGATCAAGAATCGAAAACCATTTGGCTCCTGATAGTGTGTCCAGGGTATCGTCAATTCTTGGCAGGGGGTAGCTATCCTTCTTAGTGACGTTGTTTAGTTGGCGATAGTCCACGCAGAATCTCGTGCTTCCGTCTTTCTTTTTGACCAGGACGACCGTTGATGCCCACGGACTTTTTGAGCTCTCAATCAGTCCGTCCTTTTCCATCGTCGACACCATTTCTGCAACCTCCATCTGCTTGGTCAATGGTAGTCGTCTGGGTCGTCGAATTGGTCTTGCATCCCCGGTGTCAATTCGGTGCTGTACGAGATGTATTCGGCCATACTCGATACTCTGCGAAGCAAATATATCAGATTGATTAGACTCCCTGCCATTGCCCGCTGCTCCTGATCCAGCTCGCACTCTCCGAGTATATTCTTTTTCATTTCCGATATCTCCGTAGGTCTAACCGGTTTCGCGGGACTTTCATTGGACAACTTTGTGACCGCAGTAATTGGTACGCACTTTCCGATCACTTCCCCTTGCTTCAGCTTTACGCTTCTGTGTTCCACATTGATGACACGAACGGGAACCAAGTTGTTTTTAGGTTCAACAAGCATCTTTCCGACGGTAGAGCTCTGGTAATAGTTTTCTGTATCTGGCTCTATTAGGAAGAATCGGTGGCTCACAGGATCACCTTCCAACTTTGTCCAAATAAGTGTCTCTGACGAAGGTGGCAATATTTAGTCCTCACTTACAACTGTTCTTAGAGCTGCGATGTTCTCGTTCCCGTAAACCATTGGAATCTCGACGTTTCTGTACTTTAGAACTTGCAAGCCGATGTCGAGTACTACATCATGCGTTTTCATAAAGTCGATTCCAATGATGCATTCCCCTGCGAGCACTGTACCGGTCTACTACTTCTGTTCTCTGGCATGAGCATTCGACGGATGTTATTTCTCTCACGCGGTGGAATCCTTGAGATGCCTGGTCAGCAGCTGGTCCATTTGTCATTGCAGCTGCTTCGAACTGTCTCTTATAAATCGGCCATGATGTTTGACCATCAAAAACGGGTGGTTGCATCTCCTTCCTTCTTGGGCAGTCAGTAGAATATTCCCGAGCTTTCTGTTTCTTGACTTTTTCGAGCTCTTTAACTATGTTCTCGATGTTTGTGCCGAGCTCTTTAGCTATGTTCTCGTGTTTATGAAACGTCTCATTAATTTCCTCAAATTTTGTTTCATGCTCGTTTAATTTGTCATTAATTGCGTCGATTTTTACTTCTAGAACATTCTTAAATTCTTCCATCTTTTTGTGCGGCGACAAGAGAAATCTTCAGTTCTGCGAACTTAGATTCCATAGAATTCTTCTGTTCTTCTAGAGAATTCATTTGTTCTGCGAACTTAGATTCCATAGAATTCTTCTGTTCTTTCATCTTGGCAAGAAGTAATTCCATCATAGTGCTACTATCCATACTTGTACTTACTTGTTCTTCTGCCACGTCGAAAAGCATGGTCTTTGGATTTTCTCCCTCATTTTGGACAGCCTCCTGCAGGCGAAGTATGAGGTCACTTTTCCCTCCAACTGTGAGATACCTCTTTTCTAATTCACTTTTAAATTGGGGTATGCTTAGTTGTAGCAATACACGACCCATTTTGTTTGTCTCTTGTAATTTAAAAATTCACTTTTGACGCCAATGTTACATTTGGGCATGGATTCGAAAAGATAAAACGCTATTCTGTTACACTTTTCTAGTAAAATAACTTTTATTACTCTTATATGGATTATTCACTTATTGTTAATACCAGAACAATATTAAAAAAAACAATTCTTCAACGATTCAAACCAATCCCTTAATTCACTGTATTACTTTTCACTTATTTATCTTCACAACCGATTACTATTTCGAACTTCAACCAATGACTGTTAAAAATCAACTGTCTCCCTGTTCTAAAACCTGCCCTTTTATATCTGCTCTGCCATCTCTTCGAGAACTTTCTAGCTAATTCCAATTGGTTCTACAATTGGCTCACATACTTTTCCCCTTTTCAGCCATTGATAAATTTCCAGTTAATTTAGTGGGGAATTGACAGATTCCAATCTCCAATTGGAAGTGGAACTTGTTTAGTGACTAATGGGGGTTGTTTTCATTTCACCATTTTAGGTTCCGCGATTCATTCCACGCCACAATACTATTTTTAAAGAATTTCCTTTAAACACAATATTCGTTTGATAGAAACAAGTTTTACGCTATGGGAAAATTAATCGTGCAGATGTAAACTTAATGAAATATTTTGATTTGTTCAATACAAAACGTCATATTTATTGTAGAAAACGAAGTAGCAAACTTCATGTGATGTCGACGGTACTTACTTCAAAATGAACATTGAAAGTAACAAAAAGGATTAGAAGAATTGAGAAAAGATTATAAATCGTATTTATCTGCATCTACGTATATGTCGACTCCACCAGCTGCTAGGTCGGCTACAGATTCGTAGATTCCCTTTCGATGTTCCTGGTCCAATTCTACCATTCACCGCCAAATATAATGGCAGGCCATTGGTAGATATATTCACACTCATCATAAAACATTCCCCACAAGCAAAATAACTGAAGTTGAAGAAATAATATCACAAACGCACAATTATTTGATTTTTTTTTTATTTACTAAATATATTTACTTTTTATAATATGCTAACGAAATTTGCACAACATGCGAGATGAATGAACAAACTAGTTTCATTAGTTTCACTTTTTGGTTTTGTTTACAACTCCCGACCAAACGACAATTGATGCAAAAACATGTTTACGTAAGCTTTACGAAGGCACTAAACAACGCAAATTTTCGCGTTTAACTTACCCAGACCTAAATCAACGTTGCTTAAGTTCGAAAAATCTTTATAAATCGCATTTTCCTTCGTAATAGGATTTTAGAGGGTGCGTAAAGATAAGCAGACTCTACGTTGGGTTTATAAATAAGGCTGTAAGACTCTACTAAAATCTGTAATAGAACATTTTTCTTATATGGAGAAACTTTGTTTCTTATATACGGGTTCAGATATAAGAACAACTCGAATTTAAGAACTTTGTTTGGGGGATTTTAGAGGTTTCTTATATCCGTGGTGGACTGTAGATTTTGTGAATGGAGATTATAATTCTAATTATATCCGCATGTTTCTCATATGATTGTTTCTTATATCCGTGGTTGACTGTATTCGATACAAATGTATGTCAAATTTTAGACTTTTATAATTTTCTTTTGAATAATTAAATAATTAATTAATAGGTACCCTAGTAGGTAGCAACAAACTTAAACTTAAGACTGTTATATATCACGTACATATCTTATTTTTCAAAGATATAGCTATTGGGTTTTCTTCCTTGTTAATAAATAATATAGAATTCAATTTTTTCAAGTTCCTGTTGTAGTAATATGTAAGATTGGCTTGATAGATGATATACCCAAAAAAATCATAATTATTTTGATTTTTTCAACGTTGCCTAAGATGCAATAAGAAATATCTACCTTAGTGCTTTTAGTACCTTTATTTGGAAATTTAAATAATTTAAATCTGGAACTTTTGCTGCGGTTGCATAAAATATATATTATTCTAGAAATAAAAATGGTCTCCGTCTCACCACTGCACCTATTTTTGCATTTACATTGGTGTAATCACTACAAAAAAAAAAAAAAATTGCATTGCTCACCCTTGAAAATCAATCAAAACACTATAATTTTGTATCATCAATCCCACCTTTTAACATCTTCTTCTATCTATATCTAAATCCATATATCCTATCCATACACTTATAATAAGAATGTAGGCGTTTTCATATGTCTGCGGTTGGCGTGAAAAATACTGCACAGATTTCGATGAAACTTTTTTTGAAATGTTCCTTAAGATTCTGAGAAGGACATAGGCTGTTCCTTCCATTGCCATGCCTATTTCTTGGGAGAGTTTTTGACCAAAATGTTTTGTTTTTCTTACTTAACCACCTTTTACTCGCCATTGCTCAAACAATTCTTAATCAATGCAAACAAAACAAAATATTAAGAGAGCCAACCATTCCATAATTACTTTAAGCCATCAATCAGCTTTCTGTGTCATCTAGAAGCTGAGCTACAACCCAAAATCTAACGTGAAAAAAATAAATTTATTTTCTCAAATCGAAAATTGTCAGCAACCGTTGCTCTTGATCGTTGTTCTGCTTTTTGGTGGTGGGCTGGCGCAGGAGTTATGTTAGAGATAACAAGTAACAGACAACACACATGTCAACCAGATGGCGACGGAATACCCTCAATATCAACAGACCGAACAAACATCCCAAGTATCTTTCTGAGAAGAGATTAAGAGAAACAACAAGGAATGACCCAAGCAACAAGATAACACTCGCTATCTATTTTTAGTTACCATAAATCAGTATCGATACCTCATAATGACGAAGTATATATATTGGTTCCTTTAAACAGTTATAATTGTATCGTTGAGAAATACTACTTGCTATTTTGCTGCCTAAGAAATTTTATAAATAAAATTAAATTGTTTTAAATAAAGATTCTTAGTAATTTATTTGGCGCAGTCGGTTGGATATTTCTCAGATCTATACCCGCATATTATAGTGAGAGAAAATATCCAGTGATAAAGTTAAATTTTTAAAATTAGCTTACAACCTACGAAGTAAAATCAGTGAATGTGTTAAAGTGTTCAGGAGCAAATTATAAAGGGTGATTTTTTAAGAGGTTTAGAACTTTTTTTAAAAAAAAAAACACAAAAAATTCGAAAAAATGAATGAAATATTTATTTGAATCGATAGTTTGAACCTTGCAATTTAATGTTTAAAGATAATTTCATGCAAATGTTGACCGCGGCTGCGTCTCAGGTAGCCCATCCGCTGAGTCCAATTTTGGCATACTCTTTCACACATATCGGCCGGTATCTCACGAATGAATGCGTGGATGTTGGCTTCCAGTGCGTCAATCGAAGCGGGCTTGTCCCTATACACATTAGCCTTTGCATACCCCCACAAAAAATAATCTAATGGTGTCAAATCGCACGATCTAGGCGGCCAATTGACCGGCCCGAAACGTGAAATTAACTGTTCACCAAACTCGCCTCGCAATTGCGCCATTGTTTCGCGTGCTGTGTGGCATGTGGCACCGTCTTGTTGAAACCACATATCATGCAAGTCAAGAACTTCCATTTCGGGCAAAAAAAAGTTTGTTATCATCGCTCGGTAGCGTTCACCATTGACAGTAACGCTGCGATTCGCATCATCTTTGAAGAAATATGGCCCAATAATGCCGCCGGCCCATAAACCGCACCAAACAGTGGCTTTTTCGGGATGCATTGGTAGCTGTTGCAATGCTTCTGGCTGATCTTCACTCCAAATGCGGCAATTTTGCTTATTTACGTACCCATTCAACCAAAAATGAGCCTCATCGCTGAACACAATTTTTCGATAAAAAAGCGGATCCTCGGCCAGCTTTCCAAGAGCCCATTCACCAAAAATTCGGCTTTGTGGTAGGTCGGCTGGCTTTAGTTCTTGCACCAGCTGTATCTTAAAAGGCTTTACGCCCAAATCCTTCCGCAAAATTTTCCACGTAGTGCTGTAACAAAGGCCTAACTGCTGGGAACGGCGCCGAATCGACATTTCGCGGTCTTCTGTCACACTAGCTGATACGGCCGCAATATTTTCTTCACTACGCACAGTTCGTAAACGTGTTGGTGGTTTAATGTCCAACAAAGTAAATTTGGTGCGAAATTTGGTCACAATCTTCCGAATAGACTGCTCAGAAGGTCGAGAATGCCGATCATAAAATGGAAGCAGCGCGCGATGAACATTTCGAACCGAGCACGAATTTTGATAGTAAAATTCAATAATTTGCAAGCGTTTTTCATTTGTAAGACGATCCATGGTTAAATTGCAAACCAAATTGAAGCTGTTTGACATTGACACAAGGTACTAAACACACGTCAGCTGTCAAAACCAGTGTTGCCAAAACCAAACCAGCTAAAAAATCACCCTTTAATAGCCCAATACACGAAATCCGCAGAGGAAATTGATACAGAGAACCGCAACTGTTTGAAGAAATATTCAAACAACTCGATATATCAATTCACCAACTTTACTCGTTCTCCAGAAAGCCAACGAAAATGGCTCAACCAGCATCAGCAGTAATAGCAGACCAGAAAGTGACTCTAGAAAGACTAGAGAAAGTCCCTATATACTCAGGAAAACCCGAAGAAGATGTCATTGCGTATGTGTACTCTCACATTACGGATTCAAATAAAGCTATAGCGACGCTCATCATTAGAAACCGAAAACAAGGAAACGCAGTAAACACACTGCGAAGGATATTGCAGCCTACATGGCCATTAATTAAAGCAGCCCTCATCCAGGATTATGGTATACACGAGATTTGCATACCATCCAAAGCAGAGACGTCCATCAACTATACAGACAGACTGGAGACATCCTCCTTTAACTTAACAAAAAGAGTATATTAGACGTAAGTCCTATATATTACCCTACCATTAATGAAAACATAGCTATTAACAAATTTATAAATAATTTAAACGCTTATCAATCATCTATTATTATTGCTAAAAAAATTAAAAATATAAGGGAAGCTTATGAATTATTAATTAGGTATAAGAACCTTAGTGAAAAATCAAACCCTAACCCCAAACCAAATAATTCAGATCAACCCCAGAGGCAATATCAAAATAATAATTATAATCAAAGACCTCAGTTTATACAGAACAATCAACAATTTCATCAAAGAAGTAATATAGAAATGAATAGTTATCAGATTAGGGCAAATAATAATAATATACTTAGAAATAATTACCAACCTTATAACCATCATAGGCAGAATAACTATAATAATCCTAGAACTAGTAATTCAAGAGAAGAGCCCATGGATGTTAATAATGTAGACGTAGAACATCATGAGGTAAACTTTACTCTGATAGGGAAACCGAAGCACTTCCCATAATAATTGCAACCATTAATAATAAAAAACTAAAAATTCTAATAGACACAGGTTCGACTACAAGTATACTGGATGAATCTGAAGTATTAGAAATACTACGGAATCCTGTACGGATACCAACTCAAATAAAAATACGCCGACAAATCAAGCAACAATGGCATGGATGTTGATGAAAATAAAAAATGAAAAATTCGATGGAATAATAGGTCAATACCTATTAAAGCCAATCAAAGGAAATATAGACCTAGGAGAAGGATTTGTAGAAATAAATAATAGAAAAACTTATTTCGAAAATTATAGGAATAAAAATAAATTCGTAGAAATCCATACACTTAACTATTGTAACTCAACTGAAATGAGTCAATTAATTAGTGAGGATTTGAATTTAGAAGAGAAAAACATTTTAAATAAATTTATTGAAAAGAATAAACACGTATTTTTTAAAGAAGGAGATAAATTAACATCTACCACTCAAACCATGTACAATATTAGGACCGAACATGATAGTCAAATATTTAGCAAAATCTATCGTTATCCTAAAATACACGGTATTATTAAGAAAAGTACCTAACCCTATAATGCACCTATTTGGGTAGTCCCAAAGAAAGAAGACAATTCTGGAAAACAGAAGTGGCGTATGGTGATCGACTATCGCAAGTTGAACGAGAAAACAATCGAGTTCAAACACCCTATACCTAATATGGATGAGATATTGGACAAACTCGGAAGAGCCCAATATTTTTCGAGGTAAGATCTTGCGAAAGGATTCCATCAGATTAAAATGGATCCGTCAGATATTGAGAAAACTGCTTTCTCAACTCCATATGGACATTACGAATGGTTACGTATGCCATTTGGATTAAAAAACGCCCCAGCCACCTTCCAAAGAATAATGAACGAAGTTTTAGACGAACTGATTAATAAAATCTGTACAGTTTATTTAGACGATATTCTAATCTTCAGTACTTCTTTCGAAGAACACATGATTAATTTGAATTGGTATTCTAGAGATTAAAGAAATATTACCTAAAAATTCAAATTGATAAATTCAATTTTCTTAAAAGAGAAACCAAATTTTTAGGTCATATTATTACTGACAGGGGTATTAAACCTAATTCTGACAAAACTACAGTTATCGAAAGAAAACTACAGTTGTGCCTACTACACAAAAAGAAACTAAATCTTTTCTGGGTATAACAGGGTATTACAGAAAATTTATAAAAGATTATGCAAAAATTGCCCAACCTATAACTTAATATCTTAAAAAACATACGAAAATTGATAAATTTGAAAGCTCATCAGGAACTTAAAAATGCACTTCAAACAGAACATGAACTTGCATATCCTGATTTTAATGATATATTCGTATTAACGACAGATGCATCCAACTATGCAATTGGTGCAGTATTATCTCAAAAAGGTCACCCAATAACGTACATCAGTAGAACACTCAATGAACATGAGAGAAACTACAGTACGACCGAGAAAGAATTACTCGCAATCGTTTGATCTACGACCTTACTTATATGGTAGACGTTTTGAGTTAAAAACGGATCACCAACCATTAAAATGGCTTCAAACCAAAAACCTCGGCAAAGATATTTCAGCTCGACTCTCTTGATGGGTACTTCAACTAGGTGAATATGACATGAGAATCGAGTATCTCAAAGGAACAAGCAATACAGCTGCAGACTTTCTCAGTAGAGGGATCACGAATAACGAAGAAATAAACGCTTTAGACTCTGTAGAACCAACGATCCATTCTCAACACGATCAAGCAAATGACCACTTCCCCATAAAAAATACCTGTATAAATATATATAGTCAGCAAATAATAATGATATTAGGTTATCAAATGAAAGTTAAAATGTTAAATAAAAAACGAAGAATATTCGTAGGTATAGATTCTTTAAAATAAAAAGATATAGAAGATAGGTTAACACCTCTGATAGAAAACAAAATAACGGGAGTTTATGTTAACCCTGTAGTAAATGAAAGTGACTTCAATTTACTACAACAACAATTAATTAGATTATACGGAAATAGGATGTCATACGCAAAAGGCATTAACTCAGAAGAAGAAGCTGTTCAACAAATTAAATTATACCACGAGAAAGAAACCGGACACTCGAAGAGAATTACCAAGGATTAAAAACAAAAATCTATTTCAAAAATCTGAGAGAAATATTAACGACGTGATAAATTCATGCAATATTTGCAGACAAAGCAAATACGATAGGCACCACATTAAAAAGAAATTCTGCTTATCAGACACACCAAAAAATATTAACGAAATAATTCATTTGGATATCTATTGTAGCTAAGACAAAATATTTAACTAGCATAGATAAATTTTCTAAACTAACCACAACCACATATGTACCCAATGTTTCACACGAATCTTTAGAAGGAACAATTTTACAACTTATAGCCCAAACGATACGTTATGGATAATGAATTCAACTTCCCCAGAATAGCAAACATGTAAGAAGAATTAGGTATTGCAATTCATTTTTCTAAGCCCAATAGTCATACAGGGAACTCTGATATAGAGATAACGGGTGATTTTTTAAGAGGTTTAGAACTTTTTTAAAAAAAAAAACACAAAAAATTCGAAAAAATTAATGAAATATTTATTTGAATCGATAGTTTGAACCTTGCAATTTAATGTTTAAAGATAATTTCATGCAAATGTTGACCGCGGCTGCGTCTCAGGTAGCCCATCCGCTGAGTCCAATTTTGGCATACTCTTTCACACATATCGGCCGGTATCTCACGAATGAATGCATGGATGTTGGCTTCCAGTGCGTCAATCGAAGCGGGCTTGTCCCTATACACATTAGCCTTGGCATACCCCCACAAAAAATAATCTAATGGTGTCAAATCGCACGATCTAGGCGGCCAATTGACCGGCCCGAAACGTGAAATTAACTGTTCACCAAACTCGCCTCGCAATTGCGCCATTGTTTCGCGTGCTGTGTGGCATGTGGCACCGTCTTGTTGAAACCACATATCATGCAAGTCAAGAACTTCCATTTCGGGCAAAAAAAAGTTTGTTATCAACGCTCGGTAGCGTTCACCATTGACAGTAACGCTGCGATTCGCATCATCTTTGAAGAAATATGGCCCAATAATGCCGCCGGCACATAAACCGCACCAAACAGTGGCTTTTTCGGAATGCATTGGTAGCTGTTGCAATGCTTCTGGCTGATCTTCACTCCAAATGCGGCAATTTTGCTTATTTACGTACCCATTCAACCAAAAATGAGCCTCATCGCTGAACACAATTTTTCGATAAAAAAGCGGATCCTCGGCCAGCTTTCCAAGAGCCCATTCACCAAAAATTCGGCGTTGTGGTAGGTCGGCAGGCTTTAGTTCTTGCACCAGCTGTATCTTATAAGGCTTTACGCCCAAATCCTTCCGCAAAATTTTCCACGTAGTGCTGTAACAAAGGCCTAACTGCTGGGAACGGCGCCGAATCGACATTTCGCGGTCTTCTGTCACACTAGCTGATACGGCCGCAATATTTTCTTCCCTACGCACAGTACGTAAACGTGTTGGTGGTTTAATGTCCAACAAAGTAAATTTGGTGCGAAATTTGGTCACAATCTTCCGAATAGACTGCTCAGAAGGTCGAGAATGCCGATCATAAAATGGAAGCAGCGCGCGATGAACATTTCGAACCGAGCACGAATTTTGATAGTAAAATTCAATAATTTGCAAGCGTTGTTCATTTGTAAGATGATCCATGGTTAAATTGCAAACCAAACTGAAGCTGTTTGACAGTGACACAAGGTACTAAACACACGTCAGCTGTCAAAACCAGTGTTGCCAAAACCAAACCAGCTAAAAGATCACCCTTTATTTCATAGAACACTTTCTGAAAAAATACGTACTATTTTAAATGGAAAAACTACACCCAACATACACGAAATTCGCATGGCTGTACACAAAGCAACACTTTATTATAATAACTCGGTTCACTCAACAACAAAACATACCCCATATGAAATTCAGAAGGGTAATTTTGCTAAAGAAAAAATATACCAACACATTCATACAAAGAAACTAAAAATTCTCAATAAAAGGAATGAGAATGGTGAAAATTACGAAGAACAGAGATAAAAAGGCTTTGTTAAAAACTCTAGAACAGAACGACATTAAACAGAACCACGATATAAATTTAATTTGATAAACAACACCACAACAATATACAGAAAATTTAAAAATAACGACAATATAATCAAAGCAAACCCCAATAGCACATGCACTCAAACTAGAAAACAAACCACTTAAAATTGCCCTGCAACTTCGAAAATACGAGTAGTAGATAACACAGTAGCTGACTCAGAATAAAAGATAAAAGAATTCATCAGTCGAACAGTGAACGCCGATTGAACAAGTCAGGAAATGAAGATCGGTATAATTTTGGTGATATAGTAAAATTCAAGTTGAAGAGATTCATTATAGTGATGGCTACGCTATGATAAAATTAGAAAAATACAAATAGCGAATAATTTTAGCTCAATAATACATATCATAAATTAAACTAAAATAAATTCTATATATAATACACTAGCCGAACAATGGACTTCGATAAACAAATTAATAATACCATCTAGCTATAGCCAATCCAAATCGTTCATATTGATTGAAAAAGAATTGAATCTAATTCAAAGTGAATTTAAAAATATTAAACCTTGGCGGACGAGCTTTTAAATTTATGTTTGGAACTATGGACGATGAAGATCAAAAAGAAATAGAAGATCAGTTAGAAACAAGAAACAATCATAACCTCATAACAAATAACAACAAACAGATAAAAACCAATAACCGGTTTCAAGAAGAGATAAATATTTTGAAACAAAGCTTAACAATGGACGTCAACATAGAGTTAGGACTCAAAGGAAAATTAAATTTTATCGAGCAAAGACTTAATATTCTAGATTCTAGAATATCAGAGAAGACTAGACTCATTAAAACACCTTATTGAAAAAATCCAAAATATAGTACTAGCTAGTAGATTACAAATAATGGTAGAAAGTCTTCTAACATCTGAGGAAATTGATCTGTTTAAACTAAAACAAATTAAATTATCAGTTGGAGAATTTCACGAAAATGTATTAATATTTGTAATCCAAGTTCCTTAACGTTTGATATATATTTTTCTTTACTTCAATACCTAACAAAGACAATAACAAAGACAAATAAATGGAAGTAATTACGTGTATAAAGAAAATAAAGAAATAAATCATCTAAAACCACTTTTAAATTGTCTCAATAAAATTGGAAATTGTACTAAGAAAACAAATACTAATAAAATGTAATCGTAAAATTAATGAAAGGAGCAGTACTTGCAATAAATAGCGATATTGTTACGGAAGAAAATTGACTGTAATCAAAAGAAACGCTTTGATCACTTTTGAAAACTGTATATTGGGAATTAATAATCAAAAATTTGTACATGTTAATTGCAATTGTTAACCAACCCATCCCTTTAGATATAGAACATCCATATGATATAACGAATGTAAAATTAAAATATATTGATTTAAACATAAATAATGTAAACGAAATAGAAGAAAAATTCCATTCACACAAAAACAGCGTCAATTGTCTCTGGCTTGTCGGCGTAACACTTATCTTTTACGGCACCCCACAAATAATAGTCCAACGGTGTCAAATCGCAGCTCCGAGGTGGCCAAACGACATCAGCTCTGCGGCTGATAATGCGATCTTCAAAAACAGGGCGCAAAACATCGAGTGTAGCTTCGGCTGTGTGGCACGTAGCGCCGTCCTGTTGAAACCAAATGTTGGCAAAATCCTCCTCTTCAATTTTTGTTCGTTCAACATGGCCCGATGACTGTAACGGCCACTCCTTGCTCATTTTCGAAGAAAAATGGCCCAATTATGCCTCTGGACCAAATTCCGCACCAAACAGTGACTCGTTTCGGGTATATCGGCTTTTCAATGTATGCGTGCGGGTTTTCTGTGCCCCAAATTGACGCTTTAAAGGACAATATTCGTGAAGCCATTGGTGAAATACAGCTGCACACAATCGATAATGTGCTTAAAAATTGGACTGATCGTGTAGGCTACTGCATGGCCAGCCGAGGCAGCCATTTGAATGAAATTATTTTCCATTATTAACCGGAAAGATTGTACTTTCAAATAAAAAAAGAAATTTGAGAAAATATTCAGTAGTTTTTTTTTATAGCATTTTAAAAAAAAAAGTTATTTGGCGGACCCTTTATATAGGAACATTTTGTGTTCCTTTAAGCAGTTATAATTGTATCGTAGAGAAATACTAATTGCTATTTTACCTTCTAAGAAATTTTATAAATAAAATGAAATTGTTTTAAATAATTAAATCTTAGTAATTTATTTTAGGCGCACATCGCACAGGCATATTCATTTGAACAAAAACGAAAGAGAGGTATGCGAGGTGAATGGGGATATTATCTATATAACTATAAACGAGGAAGAGAATGACGTCTGTATGTGCGCATAGCTCGAGATCGGATTGTTCGATTTTGGGCTTGACGGTTTCGTTTTGGACCAAGGAAGGACATAGGCTACTTTTTGTCGCGAAAGTGGGGATGAAAGAGGTTAATAAAAATAATGCACGAAATTTTCACAGTTGTATTGAAAAATGTTGAAATTAAGTGATAGGAAGCGGAGATCTAAAGTGATATCTTAAAAAAGTTGTAATTTTCGAATGCCTTCTAGCTCCTAGCTTTGGAATGACATCCAAATGATAGGATTTTTTAATATAAAGTTCAACTATGTACAAAGATTTTAACATATAAATCATCTTTGTATGTTATCCTGAAATTGATCAATAAGCATTAAGCTATAAATTTTATACGGTTCAAAAATAGTAAGATGTTCGTTTGAAGCTAGTTCGTTGGATTTTCCCCAGCGTTGAGTGGATGACATTTTGTGTGTGTGTGCGGCAAAAACTGTTTCCTTCTCTTTACATTTTGTGCCGTGTTGTGTCTGGTGTGTGCTTTTTCTTTTTTTTCATGCACCTTTTGTGCTTTGTGTTTTTTTTTTTTGCTCTCTTTTTTAAATTGAACTGGAGTATATAGGTATGAAATAATATTAGAAGTAGAGCGTATGTGGCGCATGGGATTGAGGGAGATAGGGTATGAAATGTAATTGAGATTGATAGGGAGTCACACTCACTCAATTGTGATTTAAAATGCGCTATAGCTAAACATGTTTCTGTTCAGTATTGTTTTTTTTTTTTCTCTCTTTCAAAATTTTCATATTAAAATACTACATAGACATACTTATATAATTGATGCCTATTATTATAAAACTAAGTCATTGTTTCCTTTTTTTCTGGCTACACTTCACTTATAGCAGCTAAACCGATATTAATGGTTCTTTTTCTATCCGAAAATTTCGCTGAGTGGGTTTGTATAACGCTAATTATGTAATTTAAAATTTGAGAAGTGGATCTCTGGCGAAGCAAGGCGAGCTTGGGTCAGCTAGTTAGTAATAAAACTATCACAAATTCGGCAGTACCATCCTTTAAGACACATTGTGGTTGTTTGCGATAGTTGTATGGGGTGTGCAAGCAAAGGATAAATTTAATTTTTAATTTTCGCCTCCGAAATCCCCGTTCCTTTTGGTCAAGAAATACTTTTTCAGCAAAACAAATCCAAAACCAAATCCGCCATGCCACGATACCGAAAATCTAATTTGTCGTGAAGCAAAAGCTATTAAGATAGCTAGAGGTCAAGAGATTTTTCCTCAAGTGGAGCATAGGAGAATTGAGCAAGCTGATCTTCGACGGCAAGAACACGCGTAATATTTGGCGTGGCAGAGAGCTGCTGAGACTGCAGAGGAAGCGGAAGATAGGCGGCGAACATTCACACAATACTTTGAGTGTTTTTGAATGCGCTGTATTTGAGTATGATGAGAGTCTAGCCTACGGCAGCCACGGTCCTATAAAAATGGAGAGAATGAATTAAGCATGTAGACTGTGCGGAGCTCTGAAATGGCAGGGATGTGTTGTTCTGGAGGAAAACCTTATAAGAATTATTTTTATGTTGCATTGACGAATCGCAGCGTTTTTTTTATATAACATCAGAAAATACAATGGGTGCTTCTACATGGCATCTTTTGTGGCAGATAATTTTATTTCTATGCCTTTTTTCAACTTTAACTGTCCAAGGGCAAGTTAACCATCAAATTGGATCTTTGCTGCCCGTGTCAAATGAGCCCGTGTTAGCTATCAAACATGGCAGATACGCATAGGTCTTACGATGCTCTCCAGTACCCGTTCATTTTTGGTAAGGCCAGGATGGATATCATTTTGAAATACGACAAATCAACAGACTGGACGTCCAGTGCATAATAAAAAATTTTCCTGTATGGACCTTTACGCTTACCATCTTATGGTGCGTAACAAGCAACTTTGGAAACGGTTTTTATTTATGTGTATGTCAAAATAGAAAGTGAGCGCTTAAGGTACATATCATTAAATGAAAATAAGTTGCGCGCAGAAAACTATATTCATTTGCATCACGCGGTAAGGAATGACAAACAAGTTTATAATGAATAGGGCAAAGTGTTATACCCCTCGACCGTAGTGAGCAGTCCAAGATATCTTCATGAGTAGGTATACGTAAGTATACGTATAAGTATATGTCCAAAAGACCGCAGTTTTTTTTTTCGCTAGAGTTTTTAAGATTAAATTCCAGAAGTTAATCACTCTGCTCACGAAAGTTCAAATATTTGGAGAGACGCAGTGCTTCATGTACCTACCGTATTCTTCAGTTCCTACCAAAACCTTCGACCCATATTAACGTCGAGTTCTGTAGTTCAGTGCAGGTCATAAAGTATATATGCAAGTACATTAGCAATTTTCGATGTGGCGCAAACTGGCGATGTAAATATAGACCCCAGAGATGAGTTGCAAATGTACAGGGCCGGCCGATACGTGAGCAGCAATGAAGCGGCGTAGCCGATTTTTGTTTTACCTCTTCACGAAAGACACCTAGCTTCCACACACATAGAATTGCATCTGCCAATGGCCAGCGCATTTATTTCGCGGACCACTGGGCATATTCAAATTGCTATTAGCAATTTTAATAAGCACTTGCGGACTATCCAATCCTCTCCAGCTGTGGGATAAATACAAGGACGCACTGTCAGAGGATATCGCGCACAGGCTGCAAGGCATGTACGAAGATTTAATAATTAATGAGGCTCTCAAATTAATAGAGGACAAGATACACAACTAATCTGGAAAAAATTGTGGATTTCAGTTTGCCCACACCGCAAAGAAGCGGTCAAGCTATGTTGTAAGAGGACTTAATTGCGACACTGTAGCTTTAGAAACTTTTGTAAATGAAATGGTGACACGTTTACATTCCGAGTAAAACCGTGCTACTGAATCTTGCGAGCGAGGAAGGCCCTACCAGCAAAAGTAGTAGCCGAGGCGGTTTTGTGGGACGAGTGCACTAAGTCACACAAGCACGCTGTAGATATCCGTGGCATCCAGGCTCCGATGGGAGGTGTTGCTGGCTGGTGATTTCTGCAGACACTGCCCATCATTGATAGAGGTACGCCGGCAGATGAGATGAATGCGTGTCTGAAAGCGTCGTCACTGTGGTCGAAGGTAGAAAAGCTCCACCTTACGTGCAACATGTGTGTCCAACTTTACAATGATTTGGAATCAGGTGCATATGCGTTTAAGCTGCTGCAAATCGGTGAGGGTAGTCTTGAAAACGATATAGATGGTTAAATTAAATTTACCAATGACTTTTGCAATACAGAGGATGAACTTATATCGCACGTTTTTCCGGACATGCAAGCCAATATAAGCAACAAACAGTGGCTATGCGAGAGGGCAGTGCTATCAGCAAAAAATGAGTCGAACAATAAAATTAACAAAAATATATTGGAAGAGTTGGTTGGTTGATTTAAGTGGCTGTATTTTCCGTTACCTAACGAGGTAAAAACACAAACATAGCATTGATCGCCGTTTTGAGACCACAACTAACGGAACCTGAAAATAAAGGGGGATGAAGGATATAAAAGGAGCTCAAAACCAGCTTGTGGAGTTGAGAAATTTGATGATCTTGTTGAAATGGAGGCTATGAATAGCCGAAAAGTCATCATAAAAAGGATGACTTGGTGCATTGCGTCTGGTTTTGGCTAGGGCCGGATACTCACAAAGAAGATGGAACACTATTTCACTCTTATTTGTGTCAGCGCAGCTACGTTAGTGGGTGTTATGGGGGATGCCAAGCTTAGCTGCGTGAGTTCCAAAAGGCCAATGCCCCGTACTAATTGCCGTTAGTCTGGCGACATCTCCACGCGTTCTGGCTAAGAGGTTGTTTGTTCTGGCATCATTGTAGGTAAGCCAGATCTTCCTTCACCTTCAGGTGAAATGCAAGAGGATTTCTCTCTTTACGTATCCCAGTGGAGGGAAGACTTCCTCCGCATGCGACACGCACAGAGCAGAGCCACGTCTGGCAAGTTCATCGGCTTTCTCATTCCCCTCAATGTTCCTATGGCCGGGAACCAAGACGAGAGTGATTTCAAACCGATGACAAGCCATGGTCAGTGTCTCCCTGCATTCCACAACAAGCTTGGAGTTGAACCAACCGCTTTAATCGCGGCCTGACTGTCGACGAAGATGCCTATTTTTTTCTGGGTGTCGCTATGTTAAGGAGCAGTCCACACGCCTCCTTAATTGCAAGTACTTCTGCTGTGAAGATAGGTATGTCGAGTTCATTGACGACCGCATTCTTCTACCATTCTGATCTAGAGGGGAATCTAACAGAGAAGTTTTAATGGAAGTCAAGTTTGGGTACTATGTAGTCTGTACATATTCGACCTATGCCGCCAGGAAGGGAAAGCAGGATGCTGGTATGGCCATAAAGCCTTTCGGATCAACATTTAGCTTCCTTCAATCTGACTGCACTACACGCAGCAATGTTTTTTATATGGAGATCAACTGGCGAGAATCACATTGAGCGCTTCGGTCGGACTTGATCGGAGGTCTCCAGTGATTCCAATTCCAGCTGTTCTTTGGACTCTTCTTAATTTGATGATGTCATAGGCTTTGCTTAAGGCGGGACATAATACCAGTGATCCGTAGGTGAGAATGGGACGTACAACCGTTGTGTACATCCAACGAACCATCTTTGGTTGAAGCCCCCACTTCTTGCCGAAAGTTTTACTACAGGCGTAGAAAGCTATACTTGCCTTCCGCACTAGGTGTTTGATATTGGACTTCCAGTTAAGTTTAGGGTCAAGCATGACTCCAAGGTATTTAGCGCTGGAGGATATAGGAAGATTTTGGTTATTTAAGCGGGGAAGTGAGAAGGTTGGTATTTTGGTTTTGGTGGTGAAAAACATCAGTTCAGTTTTGCTTGTGTTAACGCTTAACCATAACTTGTATCCCAACCGCTAATCTTACCCAGAGCCCTTTCCATGATTTCACTAATCACGTTCGGAAACATTCCTCATACTAGAACTACCACGTCATCCGCATACGCAACGAATTTGATACCTTCCCTGTTGAGACTTGACAGGATTTTTTTAAGTACCATAATCCATAAGAGAGGCGAGATCACCCCACCTTGAGGTGTACCTCTGATTACTGATTTGGTTAGAAGGGTATTACCAAGTTTTGCTTGAATGATCCTTGTTTTGAGCATAGAAATGATCCATGAAGTGACGAAATCCTCTACACCTAGTTCTAAGAGAGATTCCTGGATCGATTCAGTGTGGACGTTATTAAAAGCGGCCTCAATATCTAAGAAGGTAGCTATAGCTAAGGTATATTGGTGATGGGAAAGTGACCTTTCAACTGTACGCACTACTTCATGAAGAGTTGTCTCCGTCGACCTACCCTTGAGGTATGCGTGTTGTTCTTATGTGGAGGTCAAGTATACGTTCTAAAGTTTTGAGTATGAAGGAGGTTAGGCTAATAGGTCGGAAGTCCTTCGGATTCGTCACTTCTTTTACCGACTTTCGGTATAAAAACTACTCGGACATACTTCCAAGACTGAGGTATGTTATTTAGTAGGATACTGCTTCTGTAAATTTCAACTAGTAGGAGCACAACTATCTCGTCATGTTTTTGAAGCATGATGGGGAGAATGCCGTCCTGCCCTGGTGATTTATACGGAGCAAAACTGCGAATGGCCCAGAAGATCTTTTCCTTGGTTATAATGCGCTCTATTTCTTCCCGCTGTGAGGGAAGATTCCCCCTCAAGTTGGGCGGGATTACGCAGTAGTCTGTCTGTAAGGATTCCTCAGTGGATTCCGTCCAGGTTCCGTCCGTTTTCTTGATAAAAGATGGACTGGAGTGTCCTTTGGATTGAATCTAACTGAGTCTTGCAGATTCCTTAAGAGTATCGATAGATTGACAGTATTCAGACCATGTTTGTGTCTTAGCTGAACTGATCGATTTTTTGTAGAACTTTAGGCAGTCCTTGTAAGGTTCCCAGTACTTATGCCTGTAGCATAATTTAATTTAATAAAAAGGAGTAAAGACTGAGGATTTGTTGTCGAAGGATTAGTTAGCGAAACATACAGTTTATATAGACACGGTAATGAGCAATGATGATAGTAAGTTATAACGTACCCTGTAGAATTTTTCAACAGCTTGGAACTAACAAGCGTGCCTTCTCATAAACTGGAGCTTAAAGTTGGCGACCCAGTACTGCTGATGCATAATCTTGATGCACCGAGATTGTGTAATGGCACCAGGTTACGTGTCCCAGAGATGGGGAGGAATATCATAAAAGCCACTATTATTAAGGGATCCCAATTATAGCAAATAATTTTCCCTTTCAGTTTAAAAGAATGCAATTTTCCTTAAAGTTGGCATTTTCAATGACTATAAATAAATAACAGGGCCAAACGCTAAAAGTGTCAGGAATTCATTTGAGCACTCCGTGCTTCTCACATGGACAGCCTAGTGTCGGTTGCTAGAGAGTATCGAGTGTCCAAAACTTACATGTACTGGCAGAAAACAATAAGTCACACAATGTTGTATTAACATAAATTGAAATATATTTACATTAAAAAAAAAGATGTTATTAAGAAAAGTCTTATCTAATAAGAACTACAGAAAGGGACATAGGGTACCCTTAGTGTACACTCAGGTATAATTATAAGTGATCAAAATAACGCCCATTATTTTTATAGTACGTACAAAAATAGTTTTTTACTATTAATATAATAGTTTACATGAGATTCTGTACTATTATTGAGACCCCATCCTGATACTATTAAATTAAAAGGACACAGCGTTGTTTTAATAGTAGTTTTACTGTAACAACAATAGTAGAATACCATTGTTTATTAATATTGTCAATCGTATTGAAAATAGTATACGATCATATTGTTTCAGTGGTATAATACTTTAGACTTTCAGCTTAACCGGAACTAATGGTTTTCCCACTATTGAGTCAATAGAAAAACCCATTATAGTACGAAAAACAATACGTTTTATCATATTAATGAAATAGTTTGATACCTTATTGTTTTTTACATGTGCAATATTATTATTTTTATATGATATAACATTGACTCAAAAGTATATTTTACCATCAGTATCATAGTATTGCATTAAATCTATATACTATAGTATAAATAGTATATTTGATAATGCTAATACTATTAATTCAATAGTGTAATCCTATTTATGTAAACGACTAAATTTAATATATCATGCCAAATAATACGATTTTCCTATTACATACTTCAATTATTTTTATAGTTTTTTGTACATCGATTGTTTAAAAAAAAAATATTCATATTGAATTAACATCAGATTGCAAATATATTATAAATGTAATAATAGATTTACTACTCTTTTGATTTTTGTTTTTGTAAATGTTATTGATTACTAATTAGCTGTATCATTTTGATACAATAATGAAAAAAATTGTATTCAACATTTGATTACGTTTCCTATCTGTTACAAAACAAATATACTTTTCAGGCAACAAGATCATAACATTGAACTTATGCGTTATTTTTCTGGGAATTCAGAAAAGGCATCAGAGATTTTATTGTTTTTGCATTTCTAACTAAATGACAAGCAGCACATATTTTTCTTTAAGGAAATATACACAAAATCCAATTCAATATGAAAAATTCTGTCGCGAAATTAGTAAATAAAACTCGAATTCGAAGTTTATGAAAGAATTACCTCGCAAATTAACCGCCAATATCCCTACTATAACTTAATGTGTTCAGTCTATTTCTTAATACAGAAATGACACAAGCCAATAAAAAAAGATTGAGCGTCGAAATAATATTACCTCTATACCTATTAACAAAAGAAAAGTACCCCATTTAATCCAAAAATTTACATTATTGTTTTAGAATAAAAACCTGGTACGAAATTCAAAGTAAATACAACCAGGCATTTTGGCTGAAAACTTCCGTAAATGATTGGGAATAAGTGCTTCAAATTTTTTTTTTTATAATTGTCCATGCGATCAGTTCCAGACAAGCGTTTTTTTTTCTATTGTGTACTGTGTGAGTATTACATTAATTTTTAATATTAGCGGTTTAAAATATTAAATTAATTTGTGAGATAAAGTTACTGCAAGCGGTAAGTTGTTTTATTATTATGTGCTGTGTGTGTATTCCATTCATTGGTAAAATTTACATTTTAAAATATTATTATAATAAGCAAGATATAATGGATTTTCTTAGGCCCCAGTTATAGCCTTATACGCAAAACGAAACCGTAAAAAAATTTCTTTTGCTTTTTTCAGCCACTTAAACTAAATGGTTGATCCCAATCGTATCCTCCAAATGGTGCTTATGAATCAAAAAGTTACTTGAGCGACGTGCACGGGTTTTATTCTTCACATCACTAACTTGTCCCAACAGCTCGAATTATTCCACCAATTTCTGTATTGCGGTCCGACAAGGTGCTTCACGACGACCAAAAAATGCTTTAGTTTTGCGAACTGTGACTGCAAGATTTTCACCATTTTTATAGTGAATTTTAATAATTTCAATGCGTTGTTGAAGCGTGTGTCGTTCCATTTTTAGTAATTGCGTAGTTTCTACTTGTCAAATATCAAAGAATAAACGCTTCAAAAGTGACAGCTACCGAAATAGCGGGTCATTCACAATAACACCCCTGTAGTACGCATACTATTGTGTTTATAGTACACACGCTATTGTTTTTCATGTGATATACCATTGAACCGTTGTTTCATTGTTTGATGGCGTCGAAGCGTTTGCAATCTGTGGCCACTCTGTCAGTATATTTTTTAGTGTGTGGATTGATATTCTATATTGCGTGCGTTAAGAATTTTAATAAATAATTCAGATACATAGTTATAGTGCAAAGGCAAGTGGTCTTTCTTCTATTTTGTACTGTGTGAGTATTACATTTATTAGTAATGTTTCAAAGAGGAAATGTCTCTTTAAATCCTCTGTATATTGATGGATATTATAATTCCCCAGAATCACTCATTGAAATACTTTCGACTAAGGACATAACATCTGTCATAAGTGCAAAATACGAAAACAAAACATTGCAAAATCCAAATTAAATACTTAAATTAAGTGTTTTTAAATGCTGAAAAGCTCAAGGCATATAGTTTCTGGTTTAGTTACAACAACGGGATTCTCACAATTTCTTTTCTATATTTCTTGCATATCACTGCACTTTTGATTACCACAATAACAAACTGTTACTCTTTGGTTACATAAAACTGTAGTGTATGAATAAAACCAAAAAATGGACCCAGGCGGAGAAAGCGATTTCTTCTTAGAAGACTTAATTGAAATGGGCGACGAAGAAGTTCAATTTCAAGAAAATAGTTTGCAAATTGAACAACTAGTGTCGAATTAAGCTCGGGGAATACGAAACTTAAGGACTTAATTTGCCAAAAATTTGAATTTGACGAGGCAGTTTTTGATGGTGTCATTGGTAATATTACAATTAAATATTATATTGCATAATAATTTACTCTGAAACACGAATGTAATTTACCAGCTTGTGAAGTAGATTTCGAAAGTCTTTTTGTCTTAACGAATAAGGACATCGATGATATGTTTCCAATTCAGCAAATAGGAATACAGCAAAATTTCGACATCACTTGAACTTATGGAGACAAAATTTAAAGTACTTTAGGTACATACTTTAACTCAACTGTTAGTACTATGGAAAATGACAGCTGTAGAGTATGGGTTGAACAACACTGTTCCACTCTTACTTCTAATGATCCATACTCGTCGGCGTGTACATCACCAAGCACTTCAGCAGTCATCCATTCATCCAGACCTACAAATTTCAACAAATCCGAATTGACGCAGCTATTAGAAAATTCCCAAAAAGGCATTGATATTTTAAAATTCTATGCCCAAAATAAGTCTTTAAGTGATAGTCATAGAGATGCATTAACATCATCGTAGATAGTTTCTCCGATCAGAAAATGAAAATGAAAATGGAGGATATAGAGAGTAGCACAAATGCTATTAAATCGGTGTTTCCATCGGAGTGTTGTGTGAGCTTTCTTATTTAGATTTGTTTAAGATCCCATGTCCCATTTATGAAGCCAATCGGTGTAGGTATTCTACTAGCTATAATTCTGGAGGAAGGAGGAAGGTCATGCAGTTTTTGTTTGTGGCAAAGTCGTAGAGGCCCCGTGCCTCAAAATTATAGAAGAAAATTTAAATATATATTTGTAGTTTAAAATATATACTTAATTTGTATACGTTGTAAGCTTGAATATCCACTTCCATATATAGAAGACATACCTACTCCGCCTAAAACTTTAATGTAGATTATTACAATTTCATATTTCCGAAATTATTTCCATTTATGAGTCGACTAACTGTTCATTTGGAGTAGGACTATCTTTTCTAAGTCTTCTATTTGTAATATTTCCATATTATGTCAATAAATGGACTATTATTTCAAAAGAAGAGGTCGTGGCCTTAATCCAATTGGAAAACTCCATGACAAGGCTGTTAATGCAAGATTAAAAGGCAGAAAGTGTGAAAAATCGCTATGTAAGGAACAAAGTGAGTATACATTGCCTGTTAACATATTTTAACAAACAGGATTGGCTTTAGATAATAGTTCGTGTTCGTTAACATCGACAAAAAAATCACTTCCGTCAGAAGTAGATACAATCGTTTGGCTGCAGCACAATAATGAGCCATGGGCGGATGTTGAAGCGAAATGGGCAGAAGTAGCTCACATCCGAAAATATGATATGACAAGACCAGATGAAAACATTCTTAAAAAGTGGCTACTTTTCAAACACGCGCTTGGGCATTTATTGGTAGTTAATTATTAACAGTAATTATGAAGGAAATTTATTTACTTATTAGGATTTAAATTATAACAGGTAGAAATAGATTACACCAAATCGCACCCGAAGAACACCTCAAAGTTGTTCAGCAAATGGCCGAGCTTCTCGATCAAAATTCTTCGTTACTTTAAAGAACAGATTAAAGATAAGCCGTCACTAAAGATTTTGCGGGAGTTGGAAAATGAAATTGATAACAGTTAGTCGAATTTTTGTAAAACCTTTTTTTTACCAGTGCTAGTTAATAGTTTAAAATACACTTTTAGTGTTGAAAGTATTTTTAAAACCTATTTCTTTACTGTCAGGGTCTAGAGATTGCATCATATTTTTCCGGTTGCACGCAGTTTCGAAATCGCCCATACTTTCCAATCCCAATAAGGCAGATGGACGAAAAAAATGTAAACCGAGCATAGTCGACTGACAAGAAGCGACAATACTCCACTGCATTTCTGTCGGCCAGTTTAATACCAAGTTAGAAGAACTGAAAAAAACGAATTTTCGAGAAAGGTCTTTTCAACCTATTATAGCTGCTATTGGACCAGAAAAGACATCATTAACCAACTTTTATGCATTTTACGACGGTATTTTTTATAAATTTCCGTCTTTTTTAAAGTGCTTAGACACTACATTTAAACTTTTTCATGTGACTTCAAATATCCGATTGAGGGAAAAATTGTTTACAGCTTTTTAGAAACTTATTTTTATGACTTTGAAACTTCATCATCCCCAAATGTAACCAGCCTTATCAATTTTTTAAATGAAGATAAGGAAACATGTCTGTAATATTCTGAGCCTTTTATAAAAGATTGATATCTTTGATACTTTTTCATATCACTTTGCATCGCGAAAGACTGTTCATTTATCTACTTGATTTGAACGATATGCAACTTTTCTAACAATTGAATTTAAAGTCATTAGTAATATATTAATACATTTTATGATTGGATATTACTACTACGGTATTTTTATAAATTTCCATTATTTTGAAAGGACACTACATTTAAAGTTTTTCATGTATCTTTGATTCTTTTTAATATAACTTTCCATTGCGAAAGACTGCTCATTTATTTAGGATGTACCACCGCTATTTTCCACTGCTCCGGATAGTATGCATTATTCAGCGCATTGTTAAATAGCGTGGCGAAGATATCTATCGCCTCTAGCGGCAGGTGTCTTAATACGACGTTTGGGACACCGTCAACTCCCGCCGACTTTTTGTTTTTAAGTGACTGAAAGATGCACCGGAGTTCATCTCTACTCACGAACAGATGAGTATTTGCATCGGCGATTGTGCCATTTGCACGGTTGTCGTCATTGAACCCGGCGAAACCGTTGTTCTCGGATCGCCAATCTTGAATTTCGGTCCGCAGATAAAAGTGGTTAAGAAAGGCCCTCTCCTCGAGGTCGCGGTTACGGCGAACAGGGTTCACCGTATACACAGTCTCAAAAAAAGCTCCCATCAAATTCACTCTCTCCTGCGGGTCTTCGACCACGAAAAAACCGTCGTTCGAGTCAGCACTTTCCGGACTTATGCCAGCAGTCAGTAGTGTCTGTCTGTTCTCGTTCGTCCGAGGTATATCTATAATATATCTATATATATATAATATCGTTATGATCTTTCCGCCTGAACAGTTTATTTATTTGTGGGAACATATTCGGACTACTGGTTTTTATAGACCCAGTTTTATTGCCCCAATACAAACTTACAGATTTTCTGTAATTTTCGGTGATCAACTGTTTCAAGTTATTGATCATCGAATTCAGTGTCCTTAACTCGGGATCGTCCCTGTCAGTGAACTGTCTATGTAGCCGTTTAAGGCTCGAGAGCAGTCTACTATTATGTCTGTACAGAGCATCGATTGTTGCGTTTCGATAATTTTCAGTTTGTTCTTCGTCTGTGGAACGTCCTACCCGGAGGAAAGTCCGCTCCATTGTCTGTTTTCTGACGCCATTCATTTGCCGTAAATGACTGTCGATCTCATCATTCGTTAAGTTCCTGTTTGTCGGTGGGTCGATCTCGCATGAGCGTATGCCGCGCTTTAAAACTCTGGAGAAGCGCGACCACTGCGCTTTTCGGTAGTCGAAAGAACGCACTTGGTCGTACTGCTCGTACTCAACCGTTCGTAAACAGTTCCACGTGCTTAGATCAATGTTTGTTAGTTCTAGTCTTTCGTCAACTAGCGCCAAGTCCAAGAAAGAACCGTCTCTAGGGAAAGACGGGATATCCGTTGCGTACAATTCGAGTTTGTACTCAATCATATTATGACGCCACCAGTGGCGAAACTGATTGACTCTAGGGTTCGGAATATCATTTCCCCATGTCACATGTTTAGCATTGAGGTCTCCGCCCAAAAAGTAATAATTATCTTCCGATTGAAGCTCTAATGAACGAAATAGCGTCTCAATCTCATTTAAAAATTCAATGCGTCGAGGAGATTCCGTTGCGTAAAGCGACACTACATACATCCTCCTCTGGCTATTGAGAGGAATGCATACGATGCATGCTTCGAACACCTGGAACCTTCGCACGTCCCCGGTATATATGACCTTATGGCGCAAGCCTTTACGTATTAAGATAGCGACACCACCTCCCTGTGTGGATTTGGGCCGGTCTCTTCTAACTACACAATAATTTCTATAGCCCAATTTGTGCTTCGGCGATAGCTTAGTTTCGCTAACCAGAACCTCATCTGGCTTTTTGGCTTTCAACCGATTGGAAAGATTGTTCCTTCTCTCGATCCGGATTAGTGAATTAACATTCACCGCAAGGATCTTTAAGCTTACCTCGTCCAGCGTACCCATCATATTTATGGCGCGGCAGACTCGGCAAACAGCGTCGAATAGATCATGTCTATTCGAGCCGCTTGCTCATTTAATTGTTTCTGGAAATTGTCGATCTTTCCGTGCAATGACAGAAGGATCGATTTGAAAACCAGATCCGCTTCCGGTGTAGGAACCTTCGGCGCGCTTTTTGTGATTGTGCTACCCGGTCCAGTTACCATTTGGGCAAAGGACACATTGGGTGCAACAAAATTAGAGAACGAGCGACTCTTTTGGCCCTTCTCTTCTTCGGATCTCTGTTTACGAGCCTGCACATTCTGTTTTACCTGCTGATACTTCGGACATCCCTTCGGATGTCCTGAGCTCTTGCAGAGTGCACATGAGAGCTGGCGTAGATCTTCTACTCTAACCTAAAGCACATTCCCCATGTTGTTGCACTTAACGCACCTGAACTGCATGTGGCAGTTAGCTGCGGCGTGCCCGAACTCTGGCAGCGCTTACATTGAAGTACACGATCTGACCTCTTTAATTTTTCCCAACGTACTGCATGATAGTAAAGGAATCTGATCCTTTTTAAACTATCGATTTTGCTGTCGGGTGGTTGCTTGGAAAAAATATTTTTCCGAGAAAAAGTATATAAGAAACATTTTTTCTTAAAAACATCTATTGTAAGTCAGATTCTACTATTCGGAGTTAAAGAAATGTTGATACACAATTCAACTTTATATTTTATTTGCAGTCAGTGGAAAGTTGCATCTTTTAGTGAGCATTTTAAATCTTACTTTGTCGAAAACAAAACAGTAGAGACACACGTTTTAAAAAGCGTTTTTGAATTTGACGGTCCTCCAATTCATTTGCATTTGATCGAAGTATTTTTAGTTTATTTAAGTACATATGTGATAGAGTGATAGTATACTCTTATGTGTATTTTAAGATAAATAAACAATCTTTTTTTTGACATGAAATGTTTTTGGATTGATATTCGAATGTTATTCAAGCGATTCAACGGCGAGTAAGTATTCAAACAATAATTTATATGGTACTATATTAGGTTGTAGATATAGTAATCACATTGATATAATGCTCTATTTCCTATGGATTCAATAAGAGAGCCACATACATTTATTAGTATAAAAAAAACTTCAGTTTAATAGTATTAGCTTATTAAAATAATAAGATGTCCTCTGAACACCTTATTGGAATAATGATATGATCACTATTAAAATAAAAGTATTGCGATATCAATGCAATGGTAAGCCCTTATTGAAATAAAGGTATATATACTTATATTATTTAAAAGGATGGACTACTGATTCAATGCCACAACACAATTAAAACAATGGTTTGGATGCCATTCAAATAATCGTATTAGCGAATTGTAATAATACTGTACGTCGTATTAGAGGAATAAGAAAATCATATAGTCTCAATAGTGGGCAAAACTTTATTTCCCATAACATCAATCGTAATACCTCATTGAAGCAAAGCGGCGTACTTTTATTATTTAAAATGGTGCAACATAATTCCAATGGGATTTTCTTATTGAAACAAAAGTATTTGTACTATGAAATTAATTATTTTGTCAGATAGATTCAATGGCATGCAACATTTTTCTCCCATGACTTTAATACTGAACTCCTTTTGAAACAATAGTGATCTGTATCATTATTTCGATGTGATATTATTATTTATTTAATAGTATACATGCTCAAACGTATAAAAAACGTCAATGGTACCTCATTATTAAAAGAAACGTATGCCCTTTTAATTGTCAACGTGGTGAACCATTGTTTTAATACTGCAAAACTATTTATATGTACTTATTTATGAACATACTATAATTTTAATACTTTGTACATTGTAATATTAATTGGATAAATCACATTGACTAATTTTAATAGTAAGAACGCTTTGAATGAATGGGAATTCATATTATTTCCATGGTATTTTTCTCTGAGTGTACTTGAAGTGAGTGACAAAATCGACATTAACGCGAGCGAAGCCGTGAGTAAATGCTAGTATAATATGTACCTAATATATAGAAGATATAGTATAAAGTGCAGAGATACTTACTTAGTGGTATAAGAATATTCTTTGTATGTGATTCATTGCTTTCATTGCTATGAAAGCTCGATGAGTCGGGCACTTCAACGCCAGGAACTTCAGTGATGTCGGGTAATGGATTTTGACTCCTTCTAGCCCAATCAGAGCAATCCCAATGATATTGGCCATGATTATTTGGTGAATCATCGAAAGTAATTTGTGAATTATTGATGTTTGGAAGATTGACATGTAGTAATTTACTATTCAAAGGCGTTGGCTTAAGGGATGCTAAGCGTATAGTGTGGTTGTTATAATGATCATTTATGCGTTCTAAACGATTAACATAATATTTGTCGATTACTAGATTGCAAAAAAAAAAAAATATATATATATATTCTACTTACCATTATTAAGCTTATTGTCAGTAAATGTTTTAAGTTGCAATTGATCTGACCATGTTTGCTTATGGAGTGATTCTGTATCGCTAGAAGTGGTCCCATTAATATTAATGTGTTGATTTGTGCAATTTAGCTTTTGATATTCTGGTGGTACATTTTCAAGTTCATCTCCCGCAGATCCATAACTTCTTAGAATGTCCAAATTATTTACAAACATAGTATTGACAGGAAATTGAGCATCATTTGAGGTTGCTGTGTAACTTTGTGGTCGTTGTTGCACTTCTAAGTTGCTCAATTTTGAACTACGCTTGTACTCTTCTTTCGGCATTACTGCATTTAACGTTATTTCTTTTCGTGGGTCGTTATTAACGTTAACTGATTCCTGATGAAGTGATTTTCTATTACAAAGGAAATAACAGAAGCCAGCGATAATTACAAGCACGACGCCAAATATAGCGAATGCAATGCCTATCATATCCTCCAGTGGCAAATTCCGAAGTTGAGTTGTAATTGAATTGGAATATAGCGGATCTCCACAACTGGCACCAGTTAAATCAGGAGGACAAATGCATCGAAAACTACCCGCCTCATTTATGCATGTGGCTCCATTGCCACATGGTTGATTTTCACACTCATCAACGTCAATATCACACGTTGCTCCTATATAACCTCTACACATACAATGAGCTACGTTGTCTCCTTCCTCACAAACTCCTCCATTTTTGCATGGGTTTGGAGAACAAAAGCGCCCAAACTCGCACCGCTTTCCAGTCATTCGTGGCGGACAAGAACATGAGTAATTCCCAGCAGCTTCTGCGCGGCACTTTCCACCAAACAAGCATGGTGAAGACGCACACGGATCTAAATCGTCTTTACAAAAGGGGCCCGTAAATCTTGAATGACACTGGCACTCAAAATTGTTTACACCAATATTTCTGCAGATTCCACCATTAAAACAAGGTTGAGTGCCGCAAATTCCAAGAGAGACAAGCACTGAAGCGCTGTTACATGTAAACTCAACATTAGCAAATCGTTTTAGTACAGCAACTGTACTACTTCCAGTCATGTGCAGTGGAACCGACTCTCTTGCTAATCTAATATCGTCCATGCAACCTACAAATCCTCGCTGAATATCTTCGAATCCTAATACCGTCGGATGTGGGCGTACTTCAGCACCCATGAATATATCATTCGATTGTAAATTCAAAATTCCGTTAACTCCGGGAGCGCTGCCTTGTGCAACATGCTTTCCATCGACAACCAGTTTTGCACTGTTTCGCTCACGTTCTAACTTAATTTCATGCCACTCTCCATCAGAAACATAGATACTTGATACACTTATAAGGCCTTCTCCTGAGCCTAAGTCGAATCTATATTGAACTACACCATTTGAAATTTCCAAAATATTGTAGTCTACTTTCCCTGAAGCATACATTAAATTTCCTGTTTGTTGTAGCGTCCGTACTCTTAATGTAAATATCAACTGATCTTCTAACGTTTTTTTTCCCACCATTCTATCGATTTTATAATGTGCATAGCTTTTCCCGCTGAATGACACAGGACTTACAGGGTTATAGCAAGGATAGTCATGACAGTTATTAATATCACGGTCACAGGTTGGACCAGCATAACCATGAGGGCAAACACATCGATACCCTTCAGATTCTCCTTCAGGCAAACAAAGCTTATAAAGGGGGCAAGGTTTTGATGCACATAAGTTGACTGCTTCATCACATATTTCACCACCATAGCCCTGTTCACATTTACATTCATTCACATGATCGTATTCTGCTGATACAAAACTGGTTACATCCGTTGCTATAGTAACGACTTTTTTTTTGTGCAAAACTATTTTATCTTTGCATAATCCATATAAACACTTCTCCTGGTTGCATTTTGTTTTAACTACTTCATCGATAATTAAACTTGTGGCTTCCTCAATTTCACCAATGTTATCAGATATCGTATCCATTATTTCTTTAGTTGAAAAATACCCATCTGCATTTGGGTTAGCTTGTTGCTTTCTAACAGTAAATACAACGTCTAGTTTATTCGTTTGCAATGCTTTTGAGTCTAAATGCCTCCTCATACGTGTATGATGGCCCACTAAATTTAAGTCCTCATTGAATGGCTGCACTGAAATAATAATAACGTCTTTCTGTCTAGTGCGCATAGCAGCCCGAATCGATCTAATAAAACCCTTACGGTGACTAAGAATAAAATCTTCAGGTGTGATGTTAGCAAATCGTAAAATAATGGCATTCTCTAACATTTGCTTATTAATTAAATCGACAGTTACTTTTATGATGGCAAATGATGTAAATTTTCCGTCTGATACAGTGACATTAACTCTGTAATCACCAACATCTAGATTTGGTAGTACATGTAAATAGCCCTGTTCTTCAGAAATGTTAAAAAGGGTGTGAGGAGAGAAAATAACACCAGCGGTTGGAACTAAACTGTATGTTAAACAATCGTACTGATCTTGATCTGTTGCGTATATTCTTCCGATTGCGCCGCCAGGAAACTCGTCTAGGAATGAGTTTATTAATATCTCAATCGGTGTAATGACGGGCGGATATTGGCTTTCTTCGATTACTTTAACAAATACCCAAGCATCAGAATATAAAGGTGGGGTTCCATTATCAAAAACCCTTATGAGCATATTATAAGTACTGCGAACTTTGTGATTAAATCGAGTTGCGGTTCTCAGGGTTCCATCCTGTTCTAAGCGAAATGCTCCGCCATCATTACCGCTACGAAAATCAAAAGTATACGGAGCAGAATTCGGTATTGTGTCAGCATCTAGGATATCGAATTTAATTAAAACATATCCCAACTGCTTATCTTCTTGTACAATTACTGTATAGTTTGATTTAGTAAACAAAGGAGGATTATCGTTGGCATCAGATACTTCAATATTAACGTGAACATAGCTGAATAGTTCTGGGTATCCATTATCCCGTGCTCGAATTTCAAGTACATAGCTGGAAATAGATTCTCTATCTAGGCCACCTGCTATGGATAAATAACCTGTATCGCTGTCGATAACAAATTGATTAAAACGGTCTCCTCTTTCAATGTTATAGCTCAGCCGCCCGTTTTGATAAGAATCGGAATCAAATGCACTTACTTGAAGAATCTTATCTCCTATTAAAGCGTCTTCCCTTATTCTTGCATTGTAAGAATTTTGTAAAAACTGAGGATTATTGTCATTTATATCAGCTACAGTAATATTAATAGAGGCTAAATTACTTAAAGGAGGCGTCCCTCCATCAACTGCTTGAATCGTTAAGAGAACATTTTTTGTTTTCTCATAGTCAAGCTCTCCGCTGATAGTTAAACTGCCAGTATTGCGATTAATAGTAAACTTTTTCTGTTCATTTCCACCAATAATAGAATAATATATCTCAGCATTAATTCCTGTATCGCGAGAAGTTGCCAACACTTTAATTACCTCATGTCCAATACCAACGTTTTCAACAACAGATGCAAAATAGTGCCGCATTGTAAATTCTGGTGGATTATCATTTATATCCTGAACATTGATAGTAAGTGTGGTTATGCTGGTAAGCTTGGGAGTACCCTGATCAGTAGCTATCACCTTTAAATTATACGCAGCAATAGATTCTCTATCTAATACATTTATAAGCGTTATGATGCCGGAATCTTCTGATATTTTAAATGTTCCATTGCCAGATTCGAGAAAAGAATATCGAATTTTCCGATTAATACCAGCATCTTTATCTGTTGCATGTACTTTAGTTGCCAGCGTGCCGATTTCAGCATCCTCAGATAGTATTAATGTGTATGCCTCCATACTAAACTCTGGTGGGTTGTCATTAATGTCAGCAATTACTAATTCTATTTTCGATATGCATTCCCATGATAATTGGTCAGAATCCTGCACATGAGCGGTCAAAAAATAATGAGAAACAGTTTCCCTATCTATATGACGAGTAGATTTTAGTACACCTGTGTCTTTTTCTAATACAAAATCGTCTGAACCATTGCCAGTAAGGTAAAACCTTAGCTTTGAAGGTACTTCTTCATCAGCATCGGAAGCTTTGATTACTAAAAGAATTGTTCCGGGTGATATTCCTTCATTGATTATTTCTTTATAACGATATTTTTCGCAATATGGAGGGTTATCGTTGATATCTTTAATTATAATTGTAACCATTGTAGATGTCGTAAATTTGCCATCCGTTGCTACAATATGTATTACATATGATGGGATTTTCTCCCGGTCTAATGGTTTTGCAATAAAAAGATCACCAGATTGTCTTATATGAAATTGTGAAAGTGGGTCCCCGTTTGTGATATAGTATTCCACTGCTGTATTAACTTCTGCATCTTTATCAGTAACTGATAACTGTAAAAGAACGGTACCTGGAAGAGCGTCTTCGTTTACTGATGATGTATAATTATTTGACTTAAATGTGATGGGGTTGTCATTGTAATCCTTTAATTTTACTATAACCGTTGTTTTTCCCATATGTTTCGGTTGCCCATGATCAGCGGCGACTAAATGAAATCGATACTCGTTTCGTTTCTCTCGATCCATCTCTACTAGCGTTGTTAGCCAGCCCGTGTACACATCGATATCAAAATCATTTGCAATATCACCAATATCATCAGCGAGGAAATAACGGATCTCTCCATTTGATCCATTATCAAAATCCTCTGCGACAACCCTTATAATAGAAGTACCTTTCTCGACATTTTCAGCAAGCACAATATTATAAGGATTACTTTCAAAAATTGGTGCGTTATCGTTTTCATCCTGAACATGAAAAACTACTTTGGTAACAGCTGTATATGATGGACCGTTTCCTATTTCAGCTAAAATACCAACTACGTGGACATCTTTCCGTTCTCGGTCGAGAGTCTTTGATAAAGTGAGTTCACCCAGTTCATTAATTGAAAATTGTTTGTCTTCATTATAATTCGAAATGATTTTATATTTGGCAGTATGGTTACCAACCAAGTGTACTTTAGTTATTAAAGTGCCGGGTGTAGATAGTTCAGATATAAGCAATTTACGGTCCGTTTGTTCAAATACTGGCAATTTCATGCTTTCGTTGACAATAAGTACAGAAACAGAAACATCATTATGCAACGAAGGTATGCCACCATCGCTAGCTCGAACAAAAAATTCGAATAATTGATTAACATATTGAGAAGCTGATGTTGTAAGGTAGATTGAACCATTACTTTCATTGACATCGAATAAACTTTTTATGTTCTGATTCTCAGGCTCGTACATAAAATATTTTATAGAACTGTTTTGATTTTCATCACTATCCAGTGCCTTTACCTACACGTAACAAAAAATTTCAATATATTTATTGCATATTTTTACAAAACTCGATTTTTACCTTTAGAAATGGAATAAACGTCTGTGTGTTTGCCTTTATCATTGCATGGTATTCCTTTAGTTCAAATATGGGCGGATTGTCATTCTCATCTCCTATTTTTACTTTAACGGTAGCGAAACCTGAACGACCTCCGATATCGGTTGCAATTACTGGAATATTATAAAATGAACGAATTTCTCGATCAAACGATACTTTTGCTTCGATAACTCCTTTAGCTTTATCAATAGCAAAATATTCCTTAAGAGTATCCGACATAATATCATATGTAAATGTGCCAAATTCGCCTATATCTTTGTCGATAGCCGATACCTAGAAAAAGTGTATACATGATTATTCCTATTTAGGATGTTGCAAATATTGTTATTATGACTGTATAAATTATAAAATTAATACTTCAAAATTGCAGCAGGAGTCGTTAAATTTGGACTGGGAGCATTATGTTCTCCCTCTCCAATAATGATAATGATAACGAAAATGACACTGACGGAAAGCTCAAATTCTATCATGAGGCAGAAAACTTATTTGGTTTTTATTTTTATTTAGACTGATTCAGGAGAACGTATTTAATCTTAATTGGCTTGAGGCGCTACGTTGTCTTAGTGATATTGCATGCTATTATATACAAAAAAAAAATATATATAAAATTATTGGGGCAATAAATACATTACAATAGGATTTTTAATTAAAATTTTGTTGGTTCCATCTTCAATTATCAATTTGAAATACCACATTTTCGATCGGACATCTATTGCAAAAACATTCCGCAACAATTTGAATTTCAACCGTTTTACTGAGCTAATCTGCTAACACCCAATAGGTGTCTCTAGCATTCTATGGAGAAATCAAAGATTGTTGGTAATTTGCTACAATATTTATTCGCTGTGAACCAAGAGAGCTAGTTATGTTGGCTTAATTTTTTGGGCACAGTTTGTATGGAACTGACATTTCACTAGCAGTTCATATAATAGTAAGTCAATGGTTTCAGCAACAGCGACCACAAAGGTGAGCCTCATCCCCATACCCACCACCCCATTATTAAAGGAACTGGTACAGCACACAAGCACCATCAAAGTAAACTTGGTTGTAGGTATGGACGCTAACGCAGACAAATCACAATGAAGGAGCTCGGACATCGATAAAAGAGGTGAGTCTGTTCAAAATTTTATTATTCTTTCCGATCTTACAGAGGTAATCGACTATTTTCCACAACTTAAATAGAGAGAAGTGTTAATAGATCTAACATTAACTCTCCTAATCGGTATCTTTGGTCTACCCTGAATGCTTATTTTAGGACAACATTCACTTTTGAATTTTCAGCAACCAAACGGAACCCTATAAAGACTGATTGCAAAAAATTCGCAGACCTGATCCAACAAGCAACCTGTCAAACACGACTCTGGTCAACGAAACACTCAACGTGTTCACTAAAACAATAGTAGACTCCTTTAAAAAAAACCCAGATGTGCTAAGCATTATGGATTAAATTTGCAGATATAAAAAGCATGGGCTATAAAATTGTTGAATCAAAACAGTCTGCTACAAAAAACGAGCGGAACGACAGCTATGGAAGAAACTTTATAAAGACTATGAACTTGGAGGTGAGGAACAATAAACACAAAAGCACAAACAGCACAAAGTCCTTAAGCCTCAAAGAATTTACAGACATAAAAGTAGACTGCTCTCCAGGCTTAGAAGGCTACACAAACAGTTTACCAACAGTTAATCACAGCGAATTGCAGTAAAACTGTAAGTTTGTATTGGGGCAACAAAATTCGGGCTGTAATATCCAGTAGTCCGAATATGCTCCCACAAATAAGCCATCCGAATTCCTGTAAATCGCGAAAGCATGAATATGATAGATAGTTTCGAAAAAGAAAATAGTTACTATAGTTTCGATTCAAGAGAAAAAAACAGCCCAGCAATTGTTCAGGCGGAAAGATCATAGCGATATTTCATGTTCGAATACCTCGGACGAACGAGAACAGACAGACGCTACTGATTGCTGGAACAAGTCCAGAAATTGCTGACTTGAACGACGAGGGTGGATTTGATGCGAGCTTTCTCCGAGAGTGGTATGTGTATACTGTGAACAACCTGCAGGTCACACGGTTGCCAGGTTTTGTCCCAAACTCTGACACTTTCGTTGTCAGATAGAAAATTGCTAGTTCACACGGTTGGCAGATGTTTTTTTTTACAAAATATTTGCAGATCCGTTTGCAGGCGGTGTTTGTTAAACAAATTAAAATTTTTTTTTTTTCATTCGGTGGTGAGAAGCACGTAATAATAGAAAAAAAAACTGAAATGGAACAAAAATATGCAATTGCGATTATATTGGCCGCGTACGTATTTGAAAGCAGAGAGGAGGATGAATAGACCCACAAATGTCAGCGTGTTTGGACGAAGGATTGGGTGGCCCGCTGACAGCAGGAGAGATTATACACAAACCTGCTCGTGGTATTGTGAGCTAAGGAGCCAAAATTGCATCGCATTTTTTTGCGTATGGAATCCAAACAATTCTATGATCTCCTTACTTTGGTGACCCCGCATATCAAAACACAAGAAAAAAAATTGCGCACGAGCATTTCCGTCTGAGCGATGAAAATGTTCGGTCCTTGCAACATGCGTTCCGTATTCCTGGTCAACAATCTCGTCCATCATTCTACGTGTCCTGGATGCAATCTATAAAATGCTTGTGGACAAATATCTTCAGGTAAATCCATTACATTAAAAAATTGAATGTACACAATGCACACAAAATGATATTTAATTCTAGACGCTGAAAACACCAGATACCTCGATATCAACAATCAGATTTAAAATTTATTCCTGTGAACGCACTTTGACTTTCAACTTTAGGTTCCATTATATTTGTAATAAAAATGGAAAAGACGTTTTCCATTGGGACAAAAAATCAATCATTTTTTTGATCTAGATCACTTTTCATGTTTCATTGGGCAAAAAAATCAATCTTGTTTTTTCGACTTGGAGCACTTTTTGCAGATCTTGATATTTTTTCAGATCTACACATAATGCGAGAATACCAATATGCTTTGCACAGCTGTTTTACGTCATTTGAAGAAGTTTGCTTTAAAGCCAAATGCGCAAAGTTTCGTGAAAACCAAAATAACGAAATACATTAAAAGCCATGGATATAATTTTGGAGGAATTATTATCTTCATAGTCTTACTCGTCATCTGAAGACTACGAATAACCAAAAATAATAAATTTGTATCTACACAAAGGAAAACATTTTTGAAGTCGATATCTGTAGTATAGATGTAAGCATGCCCTCAAATTAAGTGTGCCTCGCCTATCGTCGAATGTGACCTAAACTGTCATATTAGGTAATAAAGGCAACTGACAGAACACCAAAGTCAGCCGAGCATTAAGCACGTGTTTTACTCGGGTTCGTCAATACCACATGGCGCAGCCAGTTGACAAAAAATAAGAAGACAAAATCGCCAATAAAATAAAAAAGCAATTAATTGAGTCAAAAAGGAGAAATCATGGATTTTCCTAAACCACAGCAGCTCAGTCTCGATGGAAACCTGCGGGAAAATTGGAAGCGCTTTAGGTCGCATTTTGCGGTGTATGCGACCGCAACGAAAACAGACAAAGAAGATGACCCTATTCAGGTCGCGCAATTCTTGAGCTGTGCTGGAAGCGATCGAGTTATTTCACACGTTTGCATTGACTCCGGAGGAAAAAAAAATATACAAAAAAGTCGTCGAAAAATTCGAAGAATACTGTAATCCCGCAAACATTGTCCACGAAAGGTATTTATTCTACACCAGAAATCAAAAAGAGGGAGAGCCTTTCGACCACTTCCTTAAGGATAGTTCTGCTTTGGTCGAGAGCTGCAGTTTTGGCACTGAAAAAGAGTCCATGTTGCGTGACCGAATTGTAATCGGCATAGAAGATAGATCGATACAAACCCAGTTGCTGAAGCAAGGTGATTTAACGTTTGCACAGGCGGTAGAAGCATGTCGAGTGGCGGAGGTGACAAGTGCACAAGGCAAAGTAATGCAGAACGACAGTCCAATAAGCGCTAAAGGAATGGTGGATGCTGTGGGGAACAGGGAGGGTAGCACTAGTTCCAATAAATTTGTTAATTATCGAAATAAGGCACAAAGTCATTTGAGAAGAATAGTAGACGATCATGCAATTACTGTAGTTATACACATGCACAAGGCCGATGCCCAGCTTACGGAAAGAAATGTTTGTCGTGCGGTCATTTAAATCATTTTGCAGCGGTCTGCTATTGTGTTAACATGTGACTATGATGGTAGTGAGGATGTTTTTTTTGTTGACTCTGTCAAAAATGCATGCACAACTAATTCATACTGGTTAGAAAATTTAGTGATCCAAAATGTCCAAACAACATTTAAACTTGATATCGGAGCCCAAGTAAATATTTTGCCTAAGAGTGTCTACAATAACCTGAAGCCGTTACCAAAACTGTTTCCATGTGAAGTTGTTTTAGAGGCATACGGAGGCTTTAACCTAAACGTTTTAGGAGAGGTTAGGTTAGATGCGAAGTACAAGGGAAAATCTTACAGTCTGAAATGCATAGTGGTCAACGCGTCGTCGCAACCATTATGAGGTTTACAATCAATTCTAGATTTAGGACTGTTAAAACGTGTCAACTCCGTAGTCATCGGACTTCATATCAAAGAATAAGGTCGTGTTTTCTGGGATAGGTGGATTCCCCGACAAATGTACAATAAAGCTGAAAGAAGGGGCACAAGCAGTAAGTAAACCACCTAGGAGGTTACCGCTTAGTATTAGAGATAGAGTGAAGAGGACAGTAGAACAAATGGAGAAGAGAAACATCATTACAAAGGTGGAGGAGCCCTCTGATTGGGCACACAATATGGTAGTAGTAGAGAAAAAAGATGAGACCCTGCGAATTTGTGTCAACCCCAAGGAACTAAATGAATGTATATTGGATGAGCACTGCATAATTCCAACATTCGAGGACTTTAGAACAGCAATGAGAGGCATGCGATGAGTCAAAAAGCTAACAATTTTCAGCACGCCTTTTGGAAAGTGGCAATTCAATGTTCTGCCGTTTGGCATAAAAACGACACCTGAAAATTTTCAAAAGCTAAATACAAAGTATTTTGGTAGCATGAGAGGTATTTTCGTTTATACTGACGATCTAATCGTGGGGGGAAAAACGATCAATGAACATGACGAAAATTTTAAAACAGTCGTTGAACGGGCTAAGCAATTTAGTATTAAGTTCAACCCACGTAAGCTGCAGTACAAAACGGAGCAAGTGAAGTATCTAGCACACATTTTTTCTGCGCAAGGAGTAAAACCAGATCCTCAAAGGGTTCAAGCTATACACAATATTCCGTCTCCCACCAACCAAAAAGAGCTCCAAGCAGTCTTAGGTACTATAAATTATCTTAGGCAGCTTGTATGAAGAAGATGGTCTAGTTTTTTTTGAGGGAAGGGTATTTGTTCCCAAGAGCCTTAGGCTGGACGCGTTGAGAAAATTGCTAAAAAACATTTTGGTCTGACAAAAACAATAGCTAGAGCTAAGACCCTCCTGTATTGGCCCTACATGATAAGGGACATAGAGAGCTTAATCTAAGCTAAGACCCTCCTGTATTGGCCCTACATGATAAGGGACATAGAGAGCTTAATCAATAGATGTCAAGTGTGTGAAAAGTTTAGAGCTGCTAACAATAAGCATGAGATGTGGATTCGCCCTATCCCGGAGTACCCTTACCAAAGAGTTGCATGTGACATTTTCGATTTTAAAGCAAAACAGTACATCGTCATAGTTGACTACTACTCTAGGTGGCTTGATGTGCATGAAATAATAGACAAGTCTGCAAAAAGTGTAATTGCAGCATTAAAAACAACATTCTCTTCAAATGGAATACCTGAAGAGGTCGTCTGTGATAATCAACCTTTCAACTCTTATGAATGCCGAGAGTTTGCATCGGTATGGGAGTTCAAATTCATCTACTCAAGCCCATTCTTATCCAACGGGTTAGCTGAAAAAGCAGTCCAAATCGTAAAGAATATGCTCAGGAAATCAAAGGAAGGTTCTAATGATTTTTTGCTTGCACTGTTAGAATATAGGAGTTCAATTATTCCATCGATTGGCTACACGCCATGCCAGCTACTATCTTGCAGGAATCTAAGGACCAAACACCCAATTCAGAAAAGTATGTTGATACCACACCTTGTTAGTGATAATGCTAAGTGTAGTATTGAAAGGGCAAAGATTCAGCAACAAACTGTCTACAATAAGAACGCACACCGAAAAGAACTTTTGTTAAGTCCAGGCAATCCTGTAGTATACAGGCGAGAGGGCAAGTGGGTGCCCGGAGTAGTCGTTGAAAAATCTGATATGCCCAGGTCCTATGTGATTAGAAACGAAGAAAACTGAATGGTTAGACGAAATACAGAGCTTCTCAGAAGATCACAAAATTCTCCAAGCTTCCAAACATTAGGGGCTAAAGAAAATATTGATCTGGGACCTGGTATCAAATCGATTAATCTAGATAGTAATGTTAACGAAAACCAGTCTCCCTCTGTAGGGGATTTCAATGATAGTCAACACGTTCAGCAGGTTCCGTTGCCGTCGGGGTCGCATGTTAACAAGCAATGTCAATATCGAACACGATTTGGCCGCGAAGTTAAGCGGTCAGCTAGATCAACCTGACAACTTTATATAATAAAACAATTAACTTAATAAAATCAAAAATCTGCTCATTTATGGCGTCTAAGGCGGAACAAAGTTCGCCGGGTCAGCTAGTACATAAATACATATATACATATATAAAAAAAAAAAATTAAAATTAATTATATGAAGTACAAAATAGCGAATAACAAAACAAAAAAAGAAAAAAAAATTAAATGAAAAATGAACGACATAGAGTAAAGTTAAAAATGTAAAGTAAAGTTCGGCCTCAATATAAATAAGGCAAAACTCACTAACATGATCTTCTACTATTCGGGCTACATTATAAAAATAAGGAAGATGTAGTATAGATGTAAGCATGCCCTCAAATTAAGTGTGTCCCCCTATCGTCCAATGTCACCTAAACTGTCATATTAGATAATAAAGGCAACTGACAGAACACCACAGTCAGCCGAACATTAAGCACGTGTTTTACTCGGGTTCGTCAATACGATTGTCAAAATGTCTCTCTCACACAGAGAGAGACACTAATGTCGTTTTCCATTGGGACAAAAAATCAGTAATTTTTTTTTGGGCAAAAAAAATCAATCTTTTTTTTCACTTTTTGCAGATCTCGATATTTTTTCAGATCTACACATAATGCCAGAATACCAATATGCTTTGCACAGCTGTTTTACGTCATTTGAAGAAGTTTGCTTTACAGCCAAATGCGCAAAGTTTCGTGAAAACCAAAATAACGAAATACATAAAAATCCATGGATATAATTTTGGAGGAATTATTATCTCCATAGTCTTACTCGTCATCTGAAGACTACGAATCACCAAAAATAATAAACTGGTATCTACAACAGGGAAAACATTTTTGAAGTCGATATCCATTTGTGATTTTTAAAGCAGATCAATTTCGTTGAGCATTCCATTAGCAGCGTAAAATCTGAGATATGAAAAAGATTTCTGGTGGCCCCAATGGAAAACTACATTAGGAAAAAGTTATCGGTACGAAAAGTCGTGAAAATAGCGGAGCAGTTCAATATTCACCTCTGTTGGGTGCCGGGGCATAGGGACATCCCAGGTAATTGCAAGGCTGATGAACTCGCCAAACACGGAACCACACTACCAATACTTCCAGTTAAGGATTCGTTAGGTATTCCAATCGCTACTTGTAAACTCATAGTAAAGCAGGATGCTATCAATACAACAAATCTTAGATGGACATCCGGCTCGACATGTCTAGCGACAAAACGGATTTGCCAAAGCTGGATCTAAAACGTTCTAGATACTTGATCTCCTTAGCATATCAGTGCTACAATAGGTGTCATCACAGGACACTGTCTCATAGGCAGACATGCAACAAGGCTTGGCGTACTTGCAAGCGATTTTTGCAGAAGCTGTCTTCACGAGGAGGACGAAGAAACTATTCTCCATCTCCTCTTTACTTGTCCGGCCCTTTCACAAAGACAAAAACTCCATTTGGGAGCGTTCTACTATAATGATCTGAACCATCGAAAAACCACAGACATTCGGAATCTCCTACTCTTCAAGCTCCAATAGGTTCAACGAGTAGGAAAAATTAAATTTTAGATTCATGTGGTATCACAAGGGGCCTTACAATGGTCTAATTGCTAGCCGACAGCCATTTCAACCTAACCTAACCTACGTCAATTAGTTTCTGAGATAGACCTAGGTACAAAATTGATCTAATGCGTTCGGACAGACGGACAAAGCAAAACTAATAAGGTTCCGTTTTTTCCATTTTTCATTTTAAATTCATTTTTATTTCATCATTACTTCCACTACCGAGCGCCGAACTTGACGAGTTGTGGGGGCTGAGTAATGGTGAAGATTCTCGAGAATCTCTCCAGATGACCCATGAAACCAAAGGGTGCTCTTCTCTCCCCTTCCCTCCTTTCTTGTCCCACTCCTACCTTTATTTTCCTCCTAATTCTATCTCTTATCCCATCCTGTTTCCGCCTGGGCCGGATAAAGGCGTCATCCGACCCGTGCCGAATATCAACCAGGCTGGGGGCCCAGTTTCAAAAATAGCTAAAGTCGAATACGGAGTATCCGGATACCTGGCGACCTCCGAATTAGCTAGCCCTATCTGTGTAATGCGGATCTCTACAAAGACTGATCTCAGTTCTCCGCTACTCGAGGGTACAATTATGAACAAAAACAAAAATAAAAAATTAAACAAAAAACAAAATGAGACCGGTTCTCCTTTAAAACCGGGCGGTAGTACGGCGAATTCGCTGACTACTGGGTAAGCTCCTGCGGCAGTGAGCGGTGAAAAAATTGTGACCATTCATGATTCTTCTACTGTGAGCAGCTGTAGTGTGCACAAAAAAGAAGGTACACACCTCAGCAGTGGCCCGACCACTGCTACTAGCGCAACAGGATGTAAGATCGCTCAAGCGTCTCCTAGTGAGACAGGGCGGCACTCCATCGAAAAGGGCGTATGGTTAACGTCGCTATGCTGTTCATATCCTAAAGCTCTTCGGAGAAACTTTGAAGGCTGATAGTACCGCCGAGCAAAACAGCAAAATCGAATGGGCGGAATAATTCTGGAAGAACGATCCACTAACGACCAGCAAGGACTCTACGTCTAAGCGCCAGAGATCGTTGGAGGGGACCGTGCCGGCTCCCAAAAGACCTAAGGTGCATAGCACCGTCGCCCCAAATAAGTCATACAACGTCACTTCTCAAAAGTCGTTTAGTGACGTTCTTAAGAATAAAAAGGTGATCGCTGTGATCGATCGTAGCGACGATAATGGCACGATCTCCCCTGAACGGTGGCAGGTGGTCAAGACGAAGCTTTCAGGCAGCTTCTTGAGCGTCATGAGGGACAACCCGGGACTACCTCCCATTACATGCGATTGTGGATGGCATCAGGGCCATGTGAAGCTGATCGCCTGTGATGTTCAGAGATCCTGCGATCTCTACAAGTTCGCTATAAGCAGACTGGGAGAAGTTTGGCCGGGTGCGAAAATCGACATCGTTGCGAGGGAGGATATTCCAAACCGACCTAGAACTCGTACCTGGATCCCAGCCGAACCCTCCTCCAGCGAAGAGATCCTCGAAATAATCAGACTGAGCAATCCGTCACTCCCGACTTACAACTGGAAGGTTGTAAAGGTGAAAGAGCAAAGAGGTCTCTACAGGTGTGCTCTTATTGTCATCAACAAGATTCGCTTGCTCCCTTGACGCTGACTAAAGGTGTGATCAGATTTGGTTTCGAATCAATCACCCTAAAAGTCTACAAAGAAGACGAGCTAGATTCAGGCAAAATGCCTCCGTACCCCACAGGTTCAGAACCTGGAGCATCGGTTTCATTCCCATCGTTAGATGATGATGCCTCCAGCACAAACACTCATACCATGGAACACACTTTTTCGGATATGGATATGGACGAATTCAATAAGATTCTTCTCAGCGAGGACGAGCTTCTTGGTTCATCTTCGGAAGCGGAAGATCTAAACAACACTGTGGTGGAGATTCATCCGCCTAGTTGTAGCAAGAATGCTGCAAATAGTTCAGATTAATCTCCATCACTCCATAGAGGCTTCGGCCGCCCTTATCCTCCGCCTCCTGGGGGGTGGTTCCCTACCAGGCGCGACCACAGGTGGCGGATAGTGGAGCCTAGGTACGATTCGTTCGCGATCCTAGGACTTAGGGCTATAGCAGAGATGTAGGGGCGAATGCGGTCTGTATAGGTTCAAGCCCATGCTTGCACCCGTACGAGCTGCTACTGTTCTTCTTCCTGTGAAATCCCTATCGCGGACCAAACCACTTGTCATCCTGAACTCTTGCAACCGGGAGACTTACCGAGAGAGAGAACTACATCTAACCTGCGTTCAGATAGATGCTCTCCCGTATAGCGGTTCGTCAAACGTTTGTTTTTAGATTAAGGGATGACCCCAAGGCAAGGGACGACGCGCCGAGGCCTGCATGGCTGGGGGGGTGCTCAGTCGCAAGCGCAAACTCTGAATACCTGGGGACCTTCAGTTTTAATTCAATTCCTCTTACCTGCATACAGGGGGTGAGTGCAGGCGGACATCTTCTTCCCCCTTACTCGTGGGACCCAAATAAAATTTAAAAATGAACAAAACAAACAAAAATACAATTTCAAACAAAGCGAAGAGTGCGGACCGGCCAGGCGCTCCTAGCTCTACAAATACTGACCGGCAAATGGGAGTTAGTGCGGAGGATGCACTGCTACACAACTCCGACGGGGAAAGCGTTGGAGTGATTGACGCTAATCTAGAAAAACTTCTTCTGGACTCTAGCGACACTTGCTCCATCGCTAGCTCATCTTTTTCCCACAGTTCCACCAGCTCAAGATACACAAAGAACTGTAAGCTAACAGTCAAGAGACTGGGGACAAAGAAATGGGAGGAACTGTCCGACAACGACAGGAAAAGACTCCACAACGCGCGGGCCTACCTTCAGGGGCGGTCGGCAACGGGGGGTACTCCAATGGAATGCTCCCCTCTGCCGTCGGTGCCGGATGGTGACCAGCGCGTGAGCTCACTGATGGGGCCACCCAAGCCCGCGACAAGCCTCTGCCAGTCAGGGCCTACGGTGACCGTATCGGCTGACTCGGAGCCTCCTACCCTCTCAGTGGCAACTCACAAGCCGGCTGAAGACCAATCCATTCTAAAGACGATCGGGACCGTCCCGCGTTTGAATGTGGGTGGATCTCAGGCAGATGATTGCAAGGTGACGCCGAACGATCCGAAAGAGACAAGCCTCTGCGTTACCGGCAACGTCAGGCGAAAGTAGCCCTGTGGATAAGGGTAATTCGACCACAGACAGTTTTGCGACAGTAGTCAGGACGGGAAGAGTGGATCGGGACGCGCCCCATCCAGTCGAAACCCAGAAAAAGACCAGGGACGGTACAACTACATCACTACGGAATCGAAGACGTAACGCTATTCGTCTTATTCGACGGCTTGGGAAGCGTGATCCGAAATCCTTTACGGACAAAGAAAGAGCGGCTCTGGATAGAGCCCGCAACACGCTCAAGCTTGCAAGGTCCACTAGGGTAGACAAGAACAAACGGGGACAAACGGAGAGAAGACCTCTTACGACGAGGGTGGGAAGCCGCTCGCTCCCCGCCTCAGTTGATGAGAGACTTCGGCTAACAAATGACTCGAAACCATCCGGTTCCGAGCCGGCTGCAGGCTGCTCCAAAAAAGTCCCAGACTTAACCGACCAACGCACGAAAGGTACGGACGTCAGAAAACGCTTTCCAGGGACGACTAGGCGAACCGCTGGAAGACTGGTCGAGACGAGGACGGAAAGCCTTTTGCCATCCACCTCAGTCTCGGACAGACTCAAGCGACCCCCAAGCGGCGGGGAAGTTGTCTCCGGACAAACATCCTTGCCGATTGCGGGAAGTTCGAAGAGGAGTAGACATGACGACACGCAAACGCCACCCTCTAGTAGGGTCAGCAAAAAGGCCAAAATAACTGCGACTACCAAGCTTAATCTCCAAGTGGCGGTAGTAGACTTCAGCAAGCCAGATCGTAGGTTGAGCAAAGACCAATGGAGGCTCATAGAGTTGCGCATCCTTGATGGTGTTAACGGAACTATCGTTAACAAAGAGGGTCAGCTACCCCTCTTTGAGCAGCTCTCGAACTTCAAAGGTTTTAAGCTCCTTTCTTGTGATAACGAGTACACAATGAACTGGCTGAAGACTTTTGTTGAAACTACACAGGCTCCATGGGCTAATGCCGACTTACGACTTGTCGTAAAGAAGGACCTGTTAGAATTCACGAGACCTAAGGGTCGGATTTCGATTCCCGGCCCGCATATTCCAAAAGAGAGAATCGAGAGAAACCTACGACATCTTAATCCCGAACTCCATAGCGAGAACTGGGAGGTGCTCGAGGTAGGTGAACACTCCGAGGCAGGCACCGAGATTGTGGTTTTGCTAAGCCACAGATCAATGCCTTTGCTGAGGAGGTTCAATAACAAAGTTCGCACTGGAATTACCCGGTGCAAGGTTCGACCCTTTACGGAAAGAACGGAAAGAGAGAGGAAGGTGGTGGTTGATCAGGTAAGACCATAATGAAGGTTGCACAAATTAACCTACACCACAGCATAGCTGCCAGTGCTAACCTCATCTATCTCTTAGGTGACAGGAACATAGACATCGCCTTGGTGCAAGAGCCATGGATATCCCGTGGCAGAATACGTGGGCTAAACCACAAAGATTTAGTCACCTATAGCATCAAGCCGCTTAATGCGGAGAGTAAGAATAGAACATGTATAGTAGCTAGGAAGCATATTAACTTATTACTTCTATCTACCTACAGCAATCTAGACCAGACAACGGTAAGGCTTGAACGGAGGGGGCTTCCCCCACTGATTATATCAGCCGTCTATATGCCCTACGAAGATGAAAGACCACCAGCTCCAATCACCCACGCCTTAATCCATAAAACGGAACAGGAAGGATGGGACTTGATAATGGGATGTGACGCAAATGCCCACCATTCACAATGGGGTAGCGGAGATATTAACCCACGAGGTGAGTCAGTTTTTGAATGCATTATTGAAAACAATCTTCTAGTAGCCAATAGAGGGCACGAACCAACATTTGTAGTTAGGAATAGGCAGGAGGTCATAGACATAACGCTCTTAAATAACTCCAACACCCTTACCATCGATAAATGGAACGTTCTGAATGTGGAATCCTACTCTGATCATAAATTGATTGAATTCCTTGTAGGCAACTGCAGTGACCCTCCCCAGTCACACAGAAATCCTAAAAAAGCTGACTGGGATCTTTTTAGTAAGGAGATTGAGAAAAGAAAGGATCTTTTACAAGTAGGTAATCTTAATTGCCCGTCAGACATCGACCTGAAAGCCGAGAAAATAACTACTGTTTTCAGAGAGGCATTCGAAACTGTATGTCCGATGGTAAAACGGAAAAAGAAATTATCACCTCCATGGTGGAACAGGAAATTGGCCGCTATCAGGAAAGAAACAAGAAAACTTCTTAATACGGCTAACCGGACAAAACTGGACTCTGACTGGGTTTTATACAAGGCTAGTCAGAGAAACTTTAAGAATGAAACTCAGAAATCCAAACGCCAGTCGTGGCAAAATTTCTGTAATGATATAACGAGCACTTCAGAATCCGCGAGACTGAGGAAAATCCTAACCAGAAAACCAGTCACTCTGGGAACTCTCAAGGACACCGAAGGAAACTGGACTGAATCTTGTTCAGATTCTTTAAAGCTGCTACTGGAAACGCATTTTCCGGGCTGTACCGCTCAGCCTTGCCCCGGAGTATGCTCCAACATAACGGGGCAAATAAGCCATCCTGGTGAACTGATCACAGAGGACAGAATTGAATGGGCCATCCGATCATTCTCTCCCTTCAAGTCCCCGGGGCTCGATGGAATCATCCCCATTATGTTGCAAAGAACTGTCAACACTATCACTCCGGTATTAAAAGAACTCTACTTTGGCAGTCTCACACAGGGATATATACCAAGAAAATGGCGAGAAGTGAAGGTTATTTTTATACCAAAGGCTGGTAAAGCAAGTCACACCAACGCAAAAGACTTCAGACCAATAAGCCTCACTTCCTTCATACTGAAAACATTAGAACGACTGATAGATATACACATTCGTAGCAGATTACGCCCGGAAGATCTATCTCCGGCCCAGCATGCCTACACTAAAGGTAAAAGCGTGGAAACCGCGCTACATTGTGTTGTCGGTACAATTGAAAAATCTTTAAGTGATAAAGAATATACCCTAGCGGCTTTCTTAGACATTGAAGGAGCGTTTAACAATGTCAAAACGGATGCCGTACGTAGAACGCTGAGTAAGCTTAACATTGATAATTACATTATCAACTGGATAGTTAGCATACTCGAAGAAAGACATATTATAGCTGAACTTGGGGGTGTTAGGCGAGAAGCCTACGCCTCAAGAGGAACTCCTCAGGGTGGGGTTATATCCCCACTGCTCTGGGTCATTGTTCTTAACGAGGTGCTTATGCAGCTTAGAACCAGTGGCGTCAGGACAACGGCTTATGCCGATGACGTAGTGTTGTTGGCAACAGGTAAATTCCTTCCAACACTCTCCGATCAAACTCGCGACGCTCTAAAAACCCTCGACAGCTGGGCCCGGAACTGCGGCCTAACTTTAAATCCCCAGAAAACTGAATTGGTTATATTCACAAATAAAAGGATAATACCACAGTTTGTCGCACCTTCTGTTGGCGGTACACCCCTCAGAATATCTGACAGTGCAAAATACTTGGGACTTATATTGGACAAAAAACTAAATTGGAAACTGAATACATATGAAAGAATCAAAAAAGCCACAGTAGCCTTCTACTCCTGCAGCAGAATTTTTGGAAAAACCTGGGGACCATCCCCCAAAATTATACTGTGGATGTACAAGGCTATAGTAAGACCTATACTGTCCTATGGCAGCCTCGTATGGTGGCCGGCAACCAACAAAACCACCTATCTAAAGGCTATTACGAAAGTGCAAAGACTAGCGTGCATTGGTACCACCAGTGCGATGAGAACAACTCCAACCGCAGGTCTTGAGGCTATCCTCAACCTGCTGCCGCTAGACATCTTCGTACAACTCTCAGCCGCCTTTAGTGCCATGAGAATAAGCCAATCAGTAAACTGGAAACTGAATGAAACGGGTCATTCATCGATCCTTAAGAGATACTTTGGTTATGTACCAAACACAGACTACATTACGCCATACTTAGATTTTACAAGACCATTCTCAAGCGCCTATCCCAGCAGGGAAGAATGGAGAGACGGACTAGTGCCTAACACGCAATCCATAGCCGTTTTTACGGACGGATCTAAAATGGAAACCGGGGTGGGGTCAGGCGTCTTCTCCGAGGCGTTTGGTCTCTCAAAATCTATACGCCTCCCCGACCACAGCAGCGTCTTCCAAGCAGAGGTCCTGGCAGTGGCAGCAGCAGCCCGTGAGTCTGCGATAAGGGCAATACCAGCTGATGGTATTACCATCTTTATCGACAGCCAGGCAGCAATAAAGGCATTAACTGCAATAGAAATAAAATCAAAGCTTGTGAAAAGCTGTCGCGAAGAACTCAGGGTTCTTGGCACTCAGCACAAGGTATTGCTCTGTTGGGTTCCGGGACATGAAGGCATTCCTGGCAACGAGAAAGCTGACGAATTGGCTAGGCTAGGTTCAACAGCTATATTAGCAGAAGCTGATCCCTCTGTGAACATCCCGCCTTGCTCACTCAAGCTCGAAGCAGGAAGAAAGGCCACAGTAGAGGCGAACGCTAGATGGACCGCATTAGAAACCTGCCATACAACAAGAATACTATGGCCAACCTTTAATGAAGTTAGAACCGAGAGTCTAATACGAAAGGATAGGAAATCTCTGTCCATCCTCGTAGGTATCTTAACTGGACACAACACTCTGCGGTGTCATATGAAGAAACTACGCTTAACGGAAGAAGAACTCTGTAGAGGCTGCGGTGATGAGGAAGCGCTTGAGGACACAACCCACTTCCTATGCCACTGCCCTAGTCTCCAACACAAAAGGCACAGATTCCTAGGGAGACACTTCTTCCACGAGCTAGACGAGCTTTCCAGCACATCAATAGACAAGATAATGAGCTTTATCAAATCCACAGGATGGTTTGTATGCAATAGCACAGTGAGTACTTAATCCACAAGTACATTCGCATAATATATAGGGTTACTACGGGTAAGGAACAACCTTTCCCCCCAATGGGCATCACAATGGGTCAAATATTGACCTGAGTGTGGCACGGAGTACTCCACGCCAACCCTCTTACCTAACCTAACCTATCCTCCGCCTCTCAAAGGGTAGAGAAGATATTGTCTTGATACAGGAACCATGGTTTGACAACAGCGTGGTTCGTGGACTCGAGACTCCGGGATACGAAAAGCTGTACGTTACTGATCAAGGTAGACACAGATCATGCATACTAGCGAAACGTAACCTCAAATTACTTTTACTCCCTATTTTCAGCGATTCAGATGTAACTGTTGCTAGACTAGTAACTGCGAAACGCACCTACTGGGTAGCATCAGCATATCTGGCCCATGACTAAACGGGCCCTCTCCCTGGGGATAAACTAGAGAGAGCGATCGCGGAAGGAGAGAGGACAAAAACGAACCTCATAGTCGGTTGTGATGCTAATGCTCACCACTCGGTATGGGGAAGTACGGACATTAATGATAGAGGTGAGTTACTTTTTGATTACATTTTAAGAACAAACCTTATCGTAAGCAATGTAGGTAGTGAACCTAGTTTTATAACAAAAAACCGACGGGAAGTTTTAGATACAACTCTTGTCTCCGATACTGCTAGTCAATTGATTACCAATTGGAAAGTATCAGCTGAGCACTCCTTTTCAGATCATCGGTATATTCAATTTAACTAAGCCGATGACCCTCCTTGCCAACTTCCGTTCATAAATCCTAGGAAAACAAATTGGCTCGAATATAGGGATATTCTGAAAAATCAATTAGCTCAGAGCTTTTAAGTCCCCCCTATGATGCCAATGATCTTGGTCTTAAAGTCAAAAATCTAACGTTGGCGTTAAATAATGCGATGTCCTCCTCGTGTCGTCTTATTCTACCAAGGGAAAAGAAGAAACCACATTGGTGGACTTCAGACTTGGGACTGAGTAAGACAAAATGCATAAAACTTTTCAACCGTGCCAAAACACAAGAAAAGGTCCGACTGGGATTCCTACAAGGTAGCCCTTAAAATATATAAGAAAGATTTAAAAAAAGCCAAGCGAGTATCATGGAGACTCTTCTGTGGTAAGATAGAGGAATCCTACGAGGCATCAAGGCTGAGAAAGATACTCTCGACAAACCCAACAATGCCAAGTTGTCTGAAAAAGACAGATGGCGGTTGGACGACTTCTAGCGGAGAATCGCTTAATCTGCTGCTCGACACCCACTTCCCAGGCAGCTCAAAGAGTATTGCCCACAAGGATCCAATCAGATCAATTTCGCAATCTATCAACCTACAAGGTCTTATTACTAGAGACAAAGTGCTTTGGGCGCTACATAGCTTCAAACCATTCAAATCCTCGGGACCAGACGGCATAATACCAGCCGAGCTACAAAACGCTTCGGATATCATCTTGCCAGTTCTAATGATAATCCTACGAAGCTGTTTGGATCTGGTGTATATCCCATTGCTATGGAGAGATGTTAAAGTGGTTTTCATACCCAAAGCATGTAAATGCTCTCATGTAAGTCCGAAAGATCTCAGACCGATAAGTCTTTCATCATTTCGCGACTACCCAGAAAAACCACGCTGAAAAGAAAAATCACGAAGACACAAAGAACACCGTCAATGACAAAGAAAACCACGAAGACACCAATAGAAATACGAGCATCAAAATTGAAAAAGAGAAACCCAGTTGTACGGATAACAATACTAGAGCAAAGCCAGGCAGACCAAGGATTCTTCGCACGGGAACGCCTGGCCGTCCGCGAAAGCAGTTCAATGGTCTCAACCTCATGAACATCGACTCAGAGTTCGAAATCCCGCAAACTGAGGAAGAGGCGATGGCAACCGATAACGCGCAGGACTGGAAAGAGGCCATGCGAAAAGAATATGAAGCACTCACTGCAAAAAACACCGGATCATTAGTTGATTTGCCACCTGGGAAGAAAGCTATCGGCAGCAAGTGGGTCTTTAGCTTAAAACGTAATAAAGATGGAACGATTGAACGATTTTTAATGTTAACTACTCCGAAACCTTTTCACCAGTGGTGCGTTACGCAACAATTAGGATGTTGTTAGCTGTAGCGAGTGAATTGAATTTATATCTACATCAAATGGATGTTTCGACGGCCTACCTGAATAGCGATTTGAAGGACGAGGTATATATGCATCAACCGGAAGGATTTGTATGTGCACGGTTTCCTGGTCGAGTTTTAAAGCTTAACAAAGCTATATATGGCCTAAAGCAGTCTGGCCGCGAATGGAACTCGAAGCTAGACCTGGTTCTAAAGGGTATAGGTTTCATAGCGTGTAAAAATGAACCGTGTTTATACAAAATGAATTATGAAGGTAAATTTAACCTCATTGCTGTTTACGTTGATGATATCGTTTTAGCATGTTCGAGGAAAGACGACTTAACCAACATCAAAACTAAGATAGCAAATGCGTTTGAAGTAGTGGACAAAGGTCCATTGCAACATTTCTTAGGAATGGAGGTTGAACGAGATGGAGATACGGGTGCCATTTATTTGTGCCAGAAGCAATATATCAGCAATCTCTTGAAGGAATATGGGATGGAAAATTGTCGCCCTGACGCAACACCTCTAGAAGCTGGTTACCAAGTAAAATGTGATAGTGAAAGCTGCAAAAAGGTGGACCACACTTCATATCAATCAATTGTCGGGGCGTTGATGTATCTGTCAATCTCGACTCGTCCAGACATTTTGCATTCTGTTTGCAAGTTGGCGCAGCGAAATGTGAATCCACACATCGAGCATGAAGCAGGGGCAAAACATATCGTGAGGTACTTGGCCAAAACGATTAATTATAAACTCCATTACAGCAAACAAGGACATCCAGTTTACGGATATGTTGAAAATCATATACCGGGTATGTGTTTTTCTTGACTGGAGGCGTTTTCTCTTGGGAAAGTAAGAAGCAGAATACGGTTGCCTTAAGTAGCACTGAGGCCGAGTATATGGGTCTGTCTACTGCGGCAAAAGAAGCCATCTACTTAAGGAGACTTTTGATGGAGATCGACTTCCTTGATGCTGATTGTCCCACCGTTGTCAACGGAGACAACTTAAGCGCTAATCATCTTGCAAAGAATCCAGTGTACCATGTCCGCAGCAGACATATTGACATCAAGTACCACCACGTAAGGGAAGTTGTGCAAAACAACGAAGTATCGCTGAAATATGTCCAATCAAGCGACATGATAGCAGATATTTTTACTAAAAATTTATCAAAAACAAAGCATCTAAAATTTACTGAATTAATGAAGTTATATTAAAATTGTGTATAAAATGTAAACGATATATTTGTGTTGAGAAGGAGTGTTGGAAAGTAGTAGTAGTAGTAGTAATTTTATTCATAAACATAAATTCATTAATTTTTACAATAATTTGCAATAAACTTTGGCTATTGCCGTCAGCCGAAGAAAAGAGAGAATTATACTAATGTTTTATTTTGTAATTTAAAAAGCTTCATTCATTATTTGATGCCGGTATTTTAATGCAGTTTTTAAGTAACTAGCCAGTACGCTCCAGTCCTCACCATTTAGACTTCTGGTGAATTCCGCCATTGACAACGACTCTTTATTCCAATGAGCACGTCTGATCTCCTTCAGAATAGTACAAGTTCCAATAAAATGAAAAACGTCTTCTTTTTGTCGAAGGTTGCATAAGCTGCATTCCTCATTCCCGTCGCTTATATGTGGTCTGAAGTTCAATCGAAGTAGTTCTCCTCTGGCCTTGAAGATATTAGAAATTACGTCTACATTGAACCGATCGTGAAAATAATTTTTCGCAGCTAGGTCATGGTTAAGTAAGGGCCGAGTATATGGCTCTGTCTACTGCGGCAAAAGAAGCCATCTACTTAAGGAGACTTTTGATGGAGATCGACTTCCTTGATGCTGATTGTCCCATCGTTGTCAACGGAGACAACTTAAGCGCTAATCATCTTGCAAAGAATCCAGTGTACCATGTCCAATGAGCACACCTGGTGTCACTCTGTTGTGCATTCAGTTGGAAAGTTAAACTCAGAAGTGAAGTACAACGCAAATGAATCGTATTCTATTGTTCTCGTTCTTACAATCATCTGTTTGACTTTTCTCTTTGCATATACATTATGTCATTATTAACTTGACTTGATCATATCAAATACTTATTACTTAGTCTTAGTTCTGAATAAACCATCAACTAATTCGAACTTGCTGCCTTTACTCTTTTTTTGGTTTCATTCCTCAAACATGTATCGAACTAAGGAGTACTATGATAAAAAAATTCAAACATATTCTTTTAAAATAGGAGATAAGGTACTTCTTCAGGACATGGCAAGAAAAAATAAGTTGTACTCCTTATACACAGGTCCTTTTGAAACAAGCAAGTTCAAAACGAAGTTAACTCGACAATTTTGCGAGGGTCAAAATTGGAGAAGGTGCATAATAATAGACTGAAGCCATATTATGAAAATGATTGACTTAGTTAAATTTTTCCCTAAGTTTAAAATGCAACTTACTCATCTGTTTACGATTTATATTTTATTTCTTTCAGTTCTTAAAAATACTAGTTGCGCAATGTATGCCAATCCTTGTGTCCTCTTAGTATTTTTGGTATCATTAAGCCCATCTATAATAAAAGCGCAAGCAACAGAAAAAGTCAGCATAGACCGCCTGGAACGTGCAGTGGGAATTTATTTCGACAATATCGGCAAGGTTCAACTTACCAAAAGCCACTGGATAAGATATTCTTTTAGACCTAAAGCACGCTAAAATAAGCCCACAGATCGTAACCCCAAAGCAACTAAATGAACAGCTATTGCTCATAACAGGCCATATCCCAGGCTCGCTAAAGTTACCCAAGGGATCAGTTATGGATTTTTATAGAATGGCTACAATCAAAAGCCGTGTAATGGATCAAAGTGTTGTTTTCGAAATGCGTTTGCCATTACTCGAGCTTGAAGATTACCAACTATTCGGTCTAAATTCAATTCCCATTTTTAATAACAATTTTAGTTATTTGGTCGAAACCTCTTCACCCTACTTAGTAATCTCTTTGATGCGAGACAAATACTTTCCAATCTCAGAATTCGAATTTAATCGATGTAAAAGTTTTTCACCAGACCAGTACATTTGCACGAATTAATATCCAACATTTAGCAAAGATTCGAATAATAGTAACTGTGAAGTCTCACTGCTAAACCATAAGACTAATAAGCTTCAAGAGTGTAAGTTAAATATGATCAATACCAACAGTTTTTGGAAACGACTTAGGAATCCGAATACATGGATCTTTTTGTTAAATAATAATATGACAGGTCATCTCGTTTGCAATCAGACATCCACTAGCCTGACAGTTTTGGGGTGTGGTGTACTAACATTCAAATCTTCATGTAGCTTTAAATTACCAACAATGAAAATCAAGGGCCATATTCTGTACAATAACACAATTAGAAATGCCTTCATTCCTAACACCCATTTAAATACCTGGTCGTTGAATAGCATTGAGCCAAATGTGAGTAATCTACCTGAAATTTTCAAAATGAACAAAACAGTATTAACTAAATTAAAGGCCGATATTGATGAAGTAATGGAACAATCTAAAACATTTTCGGTTAACGCCTTCACCCACGATTACCACCATTATATCTTAAATTACGTATTGCTCGCCAGTATCATTGTTATTGCCGTTGTGTACTTTCTATATAAAAAACAAAAAACAGAACACTCCACACGTAGACCTAGACCGAGACCCCGAAAAAGACCCCTAGTCGATTCACATGCTGTGTTTGAACCTGCTTCTGACACATGCTAAAGGGACATTCTTTGTTACCTCACTAAGCAATTCGCTGTTAAATTTAATTCGTAGATTAGCATACGACAGGACGATGTTTATATACGAAAATAGTATATATAGTTTCATAAAAATTCAAATTATAATAATAATCGTACTCAACTAAACTTTAAATCGCAGCATTGTGTAATTACCTAAAACCCAAAAAAAAAATATACATATATGCAAATTATAAAAAACGTGGGAGCGCTCGAGGACTAAACAACGGCGAACGCTACGACGGCGGAGGATTTAGGACCGATAGTATTCTCTGCACACATATTATGGGCATTAGGATCACTACCGCTACCATGTAGTAGCGTCTGTTCCCCATGATGGGGCGGCTACGAAAGGCGTCTGTCTTCCCACAGTGGGCGGCCTCAATAAGTATGTGTTCGACCATCCAACAGGCAGGTGTGCCTGTCGAGCCTGAGCTTATGGGGTTATTACCCATATCTCGGAAAACACTAACCTAGCTAAACAAGAAAATGTTATTACATGAAATATGACAACGAACGGAGTAGATTCCCCAAGGGGTAACCATATGTTGGGTAATCCCCCTACTGTCTGTATGACAGTAGTAACCCGCACATCAGATTTGGGGGTGCGGCATCTTTCGTGTACTAGCGGCATTTGTGACGCTACAATAAATGAATCGACGACAAATTTAAGAAACCTTTCTGGTTCTGCGGATGGTAATTTTGGCTACCGAAAACGTTCGCTAATAGGAATGTGGAATGTCCGATCCCTGTATAGCGCAGGAAGGTGCGATCAGGTTGAACGTGAAATGATCCGCCTTAAGATCAATATTCTGGGTATTAGTGAAACCGAGTGGAGAGGACGAAATGAACACATTTCACACTCAGGACTGACGACAATGGTGTATTCCGGCGAGGAAGAGAGAGATGGAGGTCAACGTTTGAATGGTGTAGGGATCATGTTAACTAGAGAAGCGAGACGCAGTCTCATCTCCTGGAACCCGTTTTCGGAAAGAATAATAACTGCGAGGTTTCACTGCAAGGTCAGAAACATGACGATTATTCAATGCTACGCACCTACAAATGACGCGGCAGACGAAATAAAAACCGCTTTTTATCTCCAACTAAGCTCGGTATACAACAGTGCTCCAAAAAGCGATATAAAAATCATCATGGGTGACTTTAATACCAGAGTCGGACCGGACAACACAGGTCTCAAAAGCGTAATGGGGAAACATGGCTTTGGATCAAGAAACAACAATGGTGATTTGCTTGTCGACTTCTGCAATGCGCGTAAGCTTGTTTTGGGCGGCACTATATTTCCTCACAAGACGTGTCATAAAATCACCTGGGTCTCCCCGAACGGGTTCGAGAGCCAAATCGATCACGTCATCGTACAACAGAGATGGAGGCAATCGATATGTGATGTCAGAAACGAGAGGAGTGCGGACGCAGGGAGTGACCACCACCTGGTGTTAGCAAGTATCCAGATACGCACAGCAGCTGTCAAGCGGCGAAATGAAAATGCAGCGAGGAGAGCCAAATTCAATACTAATGCTCTCAAGGACCCCAACACATGTCGGAATTTTATCACCGCACTTAACGGCAGAGCATTGAGTACAGTTGAATTAGGCGAACAATCCATAGACGCGATGTGGGGCAAAGTAAAAAGCCCGTTCATAGAGGCTGGCTCCGAAACTGTGCCCAAAATGTCGAGAGCTAGGGACCCATGGATATCCCAAGACACCTGGGACAAAATCGAGTATCGCAGATCGTTGAAGATTAAAACGAACGCCGAAACCGACATTCAACGTAAAGTTGCTCTACGTACCGAGTACCGAGTACCTCACAAGACAGTACAGGGCTGTGTGAGGCGCGACTGGAGGAAAAGAATGGACGGTCTTGCGGATAATGCGGAAAGCGCTGCAAAAAGAGGAGATATTAGGGAGCTGTACAAAACCGCCAAGGATATTGTTGGCCGAAAAAGCAACACCAACCATCCTGTCTTGGATATGGTTGGCACACTATTGGTAACAATAGAAGAACAATTGAGAAGATGGAAGGACCACTTTTGCGCCCTGCTAAATGAAGACTCAGATGAGCCGAGTGCAACGATGAGCTCCCAACATCTAGAAATGCGGCGTTCTTACAGGGGTATTGACACTGGGCCCCCTACAGCTGCAGAAATCAAATCTGCGATCAAACTCCTTAAAGTCAACAAAGCAGCTGGACTTGATGGCATACCAGCCATCCTGCTACCACTAATGCAGGCTATATGGGAAAATGAAAAATACCCCAGGGACTGGAAAGATGGAGTTATTGTTAAGATACCCAAGAAAGGAAATCTTAAGAACTGCAATAACTGGCGTGGTATTACTGTTTTGTCTGTCTTCCCGAAAGTAATGGCAACTATCATTCTCGAACGGACAAAGGACAGGATCGAAAATACGCTCAAGAGGCATCAAGCGGGCTTTCGTAGTGGTCGGTCGTGTATCGATCACATCAACACCCTGCGTATAATACTCGAACAGTCAACCGAGTTTACATCACCGCTCTACCTTATGTTCGTAGACTTTGAGAAGGCCTTCGACCGTCAACCGCGAATGGATCTGGAAATCCTTAGATAGGAGAGGGATTCTCCCGAAGATTGTTGCTGTTATAAAGGAGTCCTATCATGCCGCAAGATGCTTCGTTCTACATAATGGACAGCTTTCCGATGCTTTTGAAGTGCGACAGGGAGTAAGAAAAGGGGATATTCTGTCGCCAATTCTCTTTCTACTGGCGATAGATGATGTACTGACTGCCACCGTAGGTACATACGAAAGACATGGTATCCAATGGAGACCGTTTGAGAGTCTGGATTATGCCGACGATATCTGTTTCCTGGCAAAAATCAACAGCGGGATGAATGAGATGTGTCAATCACTGCAAGTGAATGCAGAGATGGCTGGTCTTAGGATCAATTGCAACAAAACCAAAATAATGCACACTGCCGCCCGGCACATCAGCCCATTATTCTGAGACAGACACCTATTGAGGAGGTCAAGCAATTCAACTATCTAGGCAGTTTTGTTTCATCCGAAGGAGGAACGGATCTGGATGTTAATAACAGAATAAATAAAGCCCGCAGCGCCTTTGGAATGTTATCCTCAGTATGGAACTCCAGTCAAATTTCCCTACGCACCAAGTTAAGGCTCTTCGAATCCAACGTCAAGTCCGCTCTGCTGTATGCCTCCGAAACTTGGAAAGTCTCTACCTCCATCTCTAGAAGACTGCGGGCATACGTTAACCGCTGCCTGCGATACATCCTTAAGATCCGATGGCCGCAAGTTATATCTAACCAAGAGTTGTGGCATATAACGCATCAAAACCTGCTGAATGCAGAAATTAGGCAGAGGAAGTGGCGCTGGATTGGCCATACGTTGAGGAGACCAAACGACAACATCGCGAAGCAATCCTTCGAATGGAACCCTCAAGGTACACGGCAAGAACAACGTGGAAATCAACCGTATTGGCCGAAGCAGCAACGCAGCGTAAAACGTGGCCACAGCTGAAGTATCTGGCTGCAGATCGAGAAGGATGGAAGAAATTTGTCGTCGCCCTATGCCCACCCGGGGTTGAAGGATTCAAAAAAAACTAGTAATATTAATAATTATACATCTACATGAACCAAGTGATAAGTAATAATACTTGATTGTTTACTAGTACATATTAAAATTAAGAAAATTGTTTAACTACTTCAAAAAAAAAAAAAAAAAAACATTATGTAAATCATCAGTCTAGAATTAAGTCATAATAATACTTGTAATACTTGATTGTTTTCTAGACCATATGATATTTGTTTAAAATTAAGAAAAATTGTTGCAATTGTAAATCCACTATATGTTTCAAAAAAAGGGGAGGAAAATGTGGTGTAAAATATATGGTGTCATAGGTAGACAAGTGCTTCGCTTGCATCAATCACCGTGCGAACTTAACTCTCACTGAACTTGTGACGAGTTAATTTTGATTTTCCCACGGCAAATATCTACCTGCCACCTGAAACACTCCATTGGACTTCTCTCTGATTTGGGGATCGGCATTTGATTTCCAGCAACCAATGATACTAGACGTTTTTATACGACAATCCTGAGAAACATGGGGTGTAAAGTTATAGCCTATGCAGATGACATCGCTACTGTCATATCTGGCAAGTTTCCTAATACAATAAGAGACCTTATGGAATCTGCTTCACACAAACTAGTCAGAGACGATTGGACTTGATGTCAATCCATCCAACACAGAGTAAATCCTGTTCACAAACAGATACAAAATTCTCAGTGCAATTCCTCAAAAACTTAAAAATAAGGAGCTAAAATTTAGCAACCATGCCAAATATCTAGGTATAATATTAGATAGTAAGCCTAATTGGAAGCTAAATATTCAGGACCGCACAAGAGAGGCCGCGGTAGCTATCCACATCTGTAGGAAGGCTCTAAGTCCCAGATGGGGCCTTCAGCCTAGGGTACCAAACTGGCTCCAAACCGCGGTGGTCAGACCTATTCTGTTTTATGGAATCCTGGTTTGGTGGCCCGCGCTAGAGAAAAAATGCAATTCTAAATCTATGAAACACATACAAAGATCAGCAAGCATTTGCATCACAGGGGCGCTCAGGTCCACTCCTTCGGCTGTTTTAGACACAATACTATACCTTCTTCCTGTCGATATCTACGGGAAATTAGTTGCCCTAAGGCTTAGGGAATATAATAAATGGACCAACTATCAAAAAGGTTATATGAATATCCGCCCTTGTTTAATCCCGGATAAAACGGATTATATTATTCCCTTCGAGGACTTTAACATAAAATACAAGGCAATAATCCCAGAACATTCCGAATGGGAGAATGGCACAGTAGAAAATACATACGCACTTGAAATCTTTACAGATGGATCCAAGATGACGGAAGGTACGGGAGCGGGTATATATTCTCAATCACCCGAAATCTATATTTCCTTGCGCCTCCCAGGCCACTGTAGCGTTTTTCAGGCAGAAATGATGGCTATTCGAGAGGCAGCCTACAAACTGGCCTTGTTTGCGATAGACGGGAAAGCTATCGTCATCTACAAATACAGTCAGGCAGCCATAAAAGCCCTGAATACGCCAACAACCAGATCAAAGTTGGTAAAACAATGCCGGAAATCTCTTAACGAGATTGCGGACAGAACAGATGTCCAGTAACCCTGTGCTGGGTTCCAGGTCACAGCACCATTCCGGGCAACTGTAAAGCGGATGAACTAGCCAGACAAGGAAGCGGCCTTCACTCAAACAGCAAAAGTGAACCGTACGCTCCTTTACAATCGATCAAATTCTCCCTATTTAAAGAGCCAATAACGGTCGCTAATAATAGGTGGAATAGCATAAATACCTGCCTCATATCCAAGCAAATCTGGCCAAAACTAAATATATGCTAAAAGGACTCAGAGACTTCTCTCTACAAGTAGAAACAGAATCAGCTCCGTAGTGGGAGCACCCTACAATGACTTTTGCAGGAGCTGCATGGATGAGGAGGAAGAAGAAACCGTTCTTCACCTTTTTTGCACCTGTCCAGCTCTGGCCTATCTGCGCAAAACCATCCTAGGAGACTACTTCTTCGATTACCTCATACCCATATGCTGTATCAGTAAATTCATTAAAAAGACCAAATGGCTTCAATGAATTTTTTCATTCCTACTCAACGTCAGTAGTTGATTTTATCGACTACTGGCCGTAACACCCGCATCTCTCAGACGGGCTATTTATCCCTCGAATATATTCAAAGCAAACCGTCACTCGGTCAAACTCACCTTCTTGACCAAGTTGAACCAACCCGCAATAGGCATAGTAAACCCTTTTCGGCATATTCGATAAGCTGCTAGAGGATACACGCGAGGTTCTAACCGATACGGGCACCACTCGCATATACGAAGGCATACTGTCGACCGGTCATCTCCCGTCGCATATCCCAAGATACATCGTCCAATAGTCATCCCCACTCTCATCTCTTCAAGGAGTTGTCTGAGGATTACAGGCGGCGTAAGACTGTTTCGGTCACCCTTCCCTTATCCGAGGAAAACTTGCCCCCGACTCTCTCTACGAGACGTAGGAGAATTGCATACGTAGACAAAATGTCACACGCACAAGAAAACATCAATGCGCCAATTAGTAGTAGATAAGACCGGCATAGAGAGTACTGGCAATGGTCTGACAATGATAAAATTGGATGTTCAGATGATTGGCAGATACTTGACAGTTTCATTGTCAGATGGCAGTCTGGCAATTGACTTTTTATTGGTAGACAAAATTGCCAGTTCACAAGGTTGGCAGACATTTGGTACAATTTTTTCATTTGTAGACCTGATAACATTGTCAGATCTGGCAATCGTCTGAAAAGAGCTTAAGGCATAGCCGATAGGAGATTGATATATTCGCCACGCTATAACAATGCGTTGAATAATGCATATTATCCGGGACATTGGAAAATAGCGGTGGTACACCCTAGCAAGATATTCGAGAAAGTAGTCTATAGAGCTCTTTTAAGATGAGTTGAAGCAAATAAGATTATTCCGGACAACCAGTTTGGCTTTAGAGCATACCCCGCTCTATTCATGCTATGTTGTCAAATTTGGCAATGTGACTTCGAAAAACAGCTTACAACAGGGAGCAGCGAATTCTCCGACCCTGTTCAATATTTACACATGTGGTCTGATGGGTTCCATCAGACATGCTATAGCGTACGCAGACGATTTATTGGCGTATACAGGTCAGGACCAAAAATCGAGGTCATCAACATCCTTCTGCAGCGTGATATCGAGCAAATTAAGAGGTATTTGCGGTGAAACAATCCTTTTCATGACTCCATTACAGAAACTGGCAACGTGGCCTTATAAGGCATACCATTGTTTATGGCTGAGACATGTGGCTCACTATAGCGCCGTTCTATATGGACATGTCGCGGATCGAACGGGAGCATTCCAAATCTACATAAAAAGCAACGGCACGGGTAAACTGGCAGAATAACCGTTTCATCACACCACACACAATATGTAACAAGAAGGTCAAAATTTCTTCAATGAGAACAAGCAGGCAACAGACCAGATACATATCTACGTGCAAAAACCCAACAGGCAGGCATCGACGACGACGATGATCAGGCGACAGCGCATACACACGAATGCACAGGCAACGGTCAATATATAGCGGCGACAAGCGAGACTTGCAGTACAGCAGGCAGATGTGCGGACGCACATATCTATACTTATAATAAAACTGTAGACATTTTTTTTGTTACCTAATGGCGTGAAAACTACTGCACAGATTTCGATGAAACTTTTTTTGAAATGTTCCTTAAGATTCTGTGCAACATATAGGCTATTCCTTTCATTGCCATGCCTATGCGTTTTAGCGTTTTTGACCAAAATGTGTTTTTTTTTCTGACTTTACTGCCTTTAACTCGCCATTTCTCAGATAATTCTTAATCAATGCAAACAAAACAAAATACTTAGGAGAGCCAACACTTTTATTGTTATTTCAAGCCATCAATCAGCTTTCTATGTCCTTTAGAAGCTGAGCTACAACCTAAAATCTAACCTGAAAAAAATTAATTTATTTTCTCAAATCGAATATTATCAGCAGCCGCGGTTCTTGATCGTTGTTCTGCTTTGGGGTGGTTTGGTGGCGCACATCGCACAGGCATATTCATATGAAAAAAAACTGCGTGGTGTTTTCTCCAAATTAAGTGAAACAAAAGAGAAGTATGGGACGAGAATATACATATATGTATTTATATTGAATCAACAGCAACAATGTGTTTCTGAGGAAATGCGCAGATGGCTGATGACGATTGACGTGTGGTGATCAGCGTTGCCATAAGTGCAGATTTGTCTGCATTTTGCAGATTTTCAACCTTGCTGCATGTTTTTAAAAACCAGAAATCTGCGCTTCAGATTTTGTCTGCATCCGCAATAATATATTTTGTTCTTTTTTAACAAATTTTAACACTTGATTTCGCTGTATGCTGTTATTTTCGTATTCAGCTTTTTTGTTTTTTTGTTATTGTTACATACATAAAAAAAAAATTTTTTGACGGAAGATTTTTCTATAGAAAACATTTTTATGGTAACATTGGTGGTGATGGACGTATGGTGGAGGTGGTGCATATAGAAATTGAGTTCATGGTTTTTGTTTTAATGGTTGTTATAGTATCTACGTTGATACCTACAGTAAAGAATTGAAGAATTCAAGAAGTAAAGACGATATATGAAGATAGGTGAACTATGTTGTTTGATTTACGTATTGTTGGTGTAGATACAAATTTCCGTTCAGGCTTTTGCTTTAGTGGTTGTTTTGATATTACCTACGTTGTACCTACAGTAAGGATTAAGGAAGTGAAACTTTAGTACCTACTTATGCTGTTGAATTAAATTTTCTTAAATTGGTGTTTTAGGTAAATAGATAAGTTTGATTTATTGTTTCACATTGACAATGTTCACCGCTTTGTTTTAGCTAGACTGTTGATTTTAAACAAATATGCCGTTGAGAAAACGGTCAAATCTCTCTCAAAGCTCAACAAGATCTAGAAAAATGAGACGAGTTAGATCACAGAAAACGGATGAAAAATATCAGACCGCGTCGTTACAAAGAAACACATATAATCCGTGGGTAAATAAAATCCGAAGTGGATTTTATTACATCAAAGAAATTAATTATGCCGAATTTGCTGGTATCGGTGGTATGACTCAGGCCTGTGATCATTGCCAAGCTCTTAAATGGACAAGGGAGTCGAAAGGACTATGCTGCTCAGAAATTACACAGTCTCACGCCGCGTACGAAGTTGCGGGCACAGCTAGTATACCTATATGTTTGCACAATGACAACTTCTTCCTGCTCTACTTTTCTTTTTGTTTGAAATAAAGTTTTAAGTTCAGTTCTTGTTCGGCACTTGAATCCGCAGGTTTTTTCTTTGGCACTTCTCCGGAATTTTGGCAAGTTACGAAGCATTACGACAACGAAACATTTTTGGTGCCTCCTGTGATGAATATTTTTCGGTGGTTGAATATTAATTTGATACTTGCGAATATCGACAGGCATATGCAAACGATTGTACGCGAGCGATATCGAGGCAACCGGTGTATATACACATATATATTGTGTCGGCGACGCGAAGTGCATCGGACGAATATACAGTTTTTGTTTGCGCGTTTTAGACGGAATATTTTGGTGCATTTACGATAGAATTTGAAATGGTGGAGTTAAGAGTGCGGGCAAGTGCTTCGGGGGCGATAACGAATCTGATGGCAAAGCTTGAGGCCAGCACGCTTGCAGAATAGGAGGTTACTATGCGGACGCTCGAGAACCTGGAAATCCACTATTCACGATTCATGGACGCTCATTAAGCATTGGTAGGCAATGCAGAGCAAGGCGAGATGGATGCACATACGGAACTTTTTGAAAACGTAGAGGATAGATACTCAAATGTGAAGGCAATGCTGATGGCTGCTATTGATGCTTCACTTGCACCAGATAGACCACCATCTGTTACGAGTCTAGTAAGTTCGATAAAAGGCCAACGGAATGAGTTGCACGATGTACGATTGGAGAAAATAGTCATTCCTGAGTTCCATGGAGAGTTCAATAGGTGGGTGACATTCCGTGACATGTTGCCTTCGGTCTCAAAGTTACCGAAGGCAACGATAATCTATTGGGAGATGGAGCAAAGAGCACGGAACTTCCGAGGCTGGACGAACTTTTGAGGTTTTCGAAGGCAGAGCACATGGTCGACCGTGCGAACTATGGAGGCAATGTGACAGGCAAACGATTACCATCAAATGCAAGGGCTCATACCACCACAGGCTCAACACCGAGGCTGACGCGGACAAATAAACCCACGGCTGACCGTGGTCATTGTTACTTTTGCATGGTGAGCATTATATCGGACGCTGTCCAGCACTAGAGGCGCTTACCCCGGCAGAAAGATTCGGTAAGGTGAAAAATTCAAACTTGTGTTATAAGTGCCTGACTTCAGGTCACGCAACACGAGCGTGCCTATCCAGGAAGCGATGTCGGAAGTGTGATGGCGCGCACCACACAATTTTGTGTCGCAATTCGACCCGGATTCAGGCTGAGGCTTCATCTAGTACGACGACCGCTGCTTCTACAGCACCACAACCACAGGCTTCTGCATGACTAGGCCCAGCAGATAAGGCACCGGCTATTGCATCACTTGTATACAATGGCCATACTACGTTATTGGCAACGGAAACCACGGAGATATTAGACGTTCAAGGCAATCCCATCACAGCACGAGCACTATGCGACCGTGCTCGTTCTCGTGTGAACGTTCATAACGGAGCGATGTATGCAGCAATTCAAAATCAAGAGGCAAAAGTTCGATATGGTCGGAGCTGGCGCAGGTGATGTACGAGGACCCACGACACGAGTTGTAGCGGTGTTGCAGTTGCACTCTAAGTACGAGGCGGATTTTTCCATCCAGATTAACGCATTTGTCTTGGCGAAGATTACGGCGAATCTACCTACTCATCATATACAAATTAATAAATTACATCATTTGCAAGGATTGCAATTGGCGGATCCAAACTTTGGGAACCCAGGCGAAATTGATCTACTCATCGGGGCAGATGTTTGGGGTCTGGTCGTTAAGGACGGAGTCATCAACGGCGAGGCAAATCAACCACACGCACAAAATACGCATTTTCGCTGGGTGGTATCAGGTCCCATCGATGTAGTACACTGCAATTTGGTGCACAGTATGCACACACTGGAAGACGAGAATTTGGAGGCAGCTCTTGTACGGTTCTGGCAATTTGAGGAACCATCCATAACGGAAGGCGATATTCAGTCAACGGATGAATACGAACAGCATTATGCAGCTACAGTACAACGAGAGGAGGACGGCCGGTATGTGGTCAGCATACCATTCTACCGAATGAACCAAAACTTGGCGATTCACGTCGAATGGCAATACAGCAGTTCTATCGAAACGAGAGGCGAATACATTCCGATCCTGATCTATTGGTGAAATACGTCGCATTCATGCGCGAATACGAGGCATTGGGCCACATGACATTATACGAAGGCGCGGTATATCATGCCGTCACAACTAAATTTCGTGTTGTGTTTAATGCGTCAGCAAAGACAGGCAACGGTGTCTCACTCAACGACACCCAACATAGCGGAGCAACAATACAGGATAAATTGGCAAACATTATTCAACGCTTCAGGATGTATCGCGTGGCAATGGTGGCGGACATCGAGAAGATGTTTCGTCAGGTGATGGTGCAGAAAAATGATCAACGGTGGCAGCTTATAAAGGGTGATTTTTTAGCTGGTTTGGTTTTGGCAACACTGGTTTTGACAGCTGACGTGTGTTTAGTACCTTGTGTCACTGTCAAACAGCTTCAGTTTGGTTTGCAATTTAACCATGGATCGTCTTACAAATGAACAGCGCTTGCAAATTATTGAATTTTACTATCAAAATTCGTGCTCGGTTCGAAATGTTCATCGCGCGCTGCTTCCATTTTATGATCGGCATTCTCGACCTTCTGAGCAGTCTATTCGGAAGATTGTGACCAAATTTCGCACCAAATTTACTTTGTTGGACATTAAACCACCAACGCGTTTACGTACTGTGCGTAGTGAAGAAAATATTGCGGCCGTGTCAGCTAGTGTGACAGAAGACCGCGAAATGTCGATTCGGCGCCGTTCCCAGCAGTTAGGCCTTTGTTACAGCACTACGTGGAAAATTTTGCGGAAGGATTTGGGCGTAAAGCCTTTTAAGATACAGCTGGTGCAAGAACTAAAGCCAGCCGACCTACCACAACGCCGAATTTTTGGTGAATGGGCTCTTGGAAAGCTGGCCGAGGATCCGCTTTTTTATCGAAAAATTGTGTTCAGCGATGAGGCTCATTTTTGGTTGAATGGGTACGTAAATAAGCAAAATTGCCGCATTTGGAGTGAAGATCAGCCAGAAGCATTGCAACAGCTACCAATGCATCCCGAAAAAGCCACTGTTTGGTGCGGTTTATGGGCCGGCGGCATTATTGGGCCATATTTCTTCAAAGATGATGCGAATCGCAGCGTTACTGTCAATGGTGAACGCTACCGAGCGATGATAACAAACTTTTTTTTGCCCGAAATGGAAGTTCTTGACTTGCATGATATGTGGTTTCAACAAGACGGTGCCACATGCCACACAGCGCGCGAAACAATGGCGCAATTGCGAGGCGAGTTTGGTGAACAGTTAATTTCACGTTTCGGGCCGGTCAATTGGCCGCCTAGATCGTGCGATTTGACACCATTAGATTATTTTTTGTGGGGGTATGTCAAGGCTAATGTGTATAGGGACAAGCCCGCTTCGATTGACGCACTGGAAGCCAACATCCATGCATTCATTCGTGAGATACCGGCCGATATGTGTGAAAGAGTATGCCAAAATTGGACTCAGCGGATGGGCTACCTGAGACGCAGCCGCGGTCAACATTTGCATGAAATTATCTTTAAACATTAAATTGCAAGGTTCAAACTATCGATTCAAATAAATATTTCATTCATTTTTTCGAATTTTTTGTGTTTTTTTTTTTAAAAAAGTTCTAAGCCTCTTAGAAACATTCTTAGCCATCCACGAACTCTCTAAGAAAAACCTAGTCATCCTCCATTGGATACCAGCCCACAGACGATTTGAGGGTAACGAATCAGCAGACTCGCTGGCCAAAATCGGAGCTTCCACTCCACTTATCGGTCCTGAACCCTTCTGCGGAGTCAGCAAAAACCTTTTCAGGTCCCATATCAAGAATCTATCTCGCATCGAGTCGAACGAGATTTGGGAAAACACAGTTGGGCAGACCTGCACCAAAAAATTTCTACCTAATTTCTCCCCCAGAAAATCACTCTTCCTAATTAATCTGGACAGAAATAATCTGAGGATCCTTACAGGAATTATCAGTGGCCATGGTCACGTGAAAAAACACCTCCACCGCATTGGCGTCTCACCGGAACCTACCTGCAGGCTCTGTCTTGAGAGTGATGAATCCTCTCTTCACATACTCACAGCCTGTCCGGCTCTATGCCGCATTAGAAGAAACATCCTAGGGAGTGAGATTGTCGATCCAGCAACTCTCGCTGACCTTCATCCAGGGGAGATTCTTGTCTTCCTGAATGCCTCTGGAGTGAAAAGATGGCTCTAGGAACCTACCTGGGAAGGCACAATAGGCTACTCTTGTAGCCGCAGTGCCAGAGCCCTTTGAAGGCTCTCCCGACTCTTAATCTAATCTAATCTAATCTAAGCCTCTTAAAAAATCACCCGTTATTATGGAGGGAGGAACCAACATATCAGCTACGAACTTATCGGCTTGCGACGGTAACATATGGCACACGCTCTGGGCTATACTTGGCCGTACGTACGCTGCATGAATGTGCCCGAGATAATTATACGATCATCAAGGACGAGGCAGAGGCAGCTGAGGCAAGGAGAAGTATTGAGCAGGATTTCTACATTGACGACTATCTTTCGAGTGCCCCCACTCCAGCGATGGCAATAAGACGAGCGAAGAATGTGGACAGTATCTTGCAGCAAGGAAATGGCAATCCAACGTGCAGGCAGTGACACAGGCAATTACTGGTCCAGGCGCCTTAGGTAAGTAATCCAATGGAAACATCTGTTCTAGGCTTACAATGGGATAGTGTCTCTGACACCCTATCATTCGAAGTCACTTTGGACGAGGCCGTTACACGGACCAAACGAAAATGTCTTAGCGATATAGCGAAGCTGTACGACCCCACTGGATTATTGGCACCAGTCATCGTCAAGGCAAAAATATTTATGCAGAAATTATGGTTGGCAGGCATAGGTTAGGACGACGAGATTTCTGGCGATCTACTCAGGGAGTGGATCAGGTATCGACGAGGCTGGTTCCAGCTGGAAGATCTGGAGATTCCACGACATATTGGGTTACATCCAGGACAGCGGACTACGTTGCACGGGTTCTGTGACGCATCAACCCATACATATGCAGCAGTGATCTATGCGAGGACCATCGATGAAGCAGGCAGCGTGACTATCCGTTTAATCACATCAAAGAAAACGAGTGGCACCGGTCCGGATGGTATCAGTGCCTAGGCTGGAGCTCAGTGCAGCTCAACTGTTGGTGACTACCATGAATACGGTAAGGAAGGCAATGAACACTTCGGCAATCAAGTGTTTCTTTTGGACGGACTCAGCGATTGTTTTGGCGTGGCTACGGCAGCATTCGTGCAGGTTTAAACCATATGTAGCGAATCGGGTGAGTTTTGTGCAACAACATAGCAATCCGTCAGCATGGCATCATATTCCCACGGCAGAGAATCCAGCAGATTGTGCTAGTCGGGGACTAACGACTGTGCAGTTACAGGCTCATACACTCCCGTGGACAGGACCAGAATTTCTTCAGGAAAGTGATCAGTACCCGACGATAAGCGAGCCGTTATATACGGCAGATGATTTGCAGCACACACACAGGGAGGAGAAGGCAGCGGTAGTGGCACATACACGTAGCCAACCGAATTTACTTATGACAAGGCAGCGAGATGGTCAGGCGATCAATTTACTCGATCGGACGAATTCACTCACTAAGCTTAAGCGAATTATGGCGCATATACTCTACGGAGGAAGCGCAAGGCGTAACACAAATGGTACTGGCATATGCAGTGTCGAAAGATTACATCAGGCAATGTTGGCATTGACACGTTTAGATCAGAGGCAATGGTACGAACGCGAGTTAGAACGATGCTACCAATCTAAGGACTTACCAGGCAACAGTGGACTCACTTCATTGAACCCGTTCATCGACCAAGAGGGAATTCTACGGGTAGGCGGCCGTATCAACCGAGCAACGCTGGATGCAAATCAAAGGCATCCAACTATCTTATCACGGAACAGTAGGCTGGCGTACATGATTGTTGCTGAGGTGCATCGAGAGACATTGCATGGCGGCGTACAGTTGCTGCAAACTATACGACAGACATATTGGATTACAGGAGGCCGGGCGCTCGTGAAATCATACATCAACAAATTTGTCACGTGTCGCTTGCAACGAGGTACAGTGGCAAGGCAACGAATGGGTGATCTACCAAAATATCGTGTTAATAGGCATCGTCCATTTCTTATAACTGGCGTGGATTATTGTGGACCATTCCTGCTTCGCTTGGGCACACCACGGTCACGGACAACGACCAAAACGTACGCGGTAATTTTTGTATGTCTAGCGACGAAGGCGGTACATATCGAGTTGGCTGTTGATCTATCATCCGAGGCATTCCTCCAAGCATTTGCACGATTTACTGGTAGGCGAGGACTGTGCGAGCAACTTCACTCGGACAACGGCACAAATTTTCGAGGCGCAAATCGGATAATGCTGGAGGACTTGGCAGCATGGCACAACGAACACGTTCAGAACCATTTGGCTCATCGTGGTACGAAATGGCATTTCATATTCATACCACCGGCAGCGCCGCATCAAGGTGGCATCTGGGAGGCGGCTGTAAAGGCGGTAAAGCGACATATGGTACGAGTGGTTGGCAATCATACGATGAGCTACGAGCAATTCAACACGTTATTGATTCGTATAGAGGCTTGCCTAAATTCAAGGCCTTTGGTGGCTTTGTACGACGATCCAGAGGACAGGTTGGCGTTAACACCAGGATCAAGGAGTGGAATTTGGTGCGTAGATGGACGGAGGACATATGGCAACGATGGAAAGAGGTAAACTTAGCAACCCTGCAACAACGAGGCAAATGGCGGAATGCAGAGGAGAATGTAAAAATTGGTGACATCGTGGCGCTCAAGGACGGGAATTTACCACCCACGCATTGGTGTCTCGGTCGAGTCACGGCGTTACATCCAGGCGAAGATCAGTTTGTTCGAGTGGTAACGACGCAACATTACGACAAGGTGACAGGTCGATCATTTACTAGGCAGCGACCAATACAAAAAGTCTGCATTTTGATATCAGACGAGAGTTCAGAAAACGATGTTTCAGAAGAGGCCGGGATGTCACGGATCGAACGGGAGCATTCCAAATCTACATCCAAGGACTTCCTTAGTGAGTGCGTTGCTAAGGTTAGCGACGCATGGGATGGCTTGAAGCTCAAGCTTATCCCAGCTAATGACATCCCGAGGAGACCTACGGCTCGCATTTGGTTGCCCAATATGAAGATTGATGGGGGAAGGTTCCTCCAATGTCTCCAACTACACAACCCGGCGGTTCAAATGGATGACTGGGCAGTCATCAAGGCAGAGGAAACCTATAAAAATACGATGTCCTTCCTGCTCTTAATAAATAAGTAGTGCCTGGCTGCTCTCGAAAAGGCAGAATTCAAGCTTCGGTTTGGCATAAGGCATGCAAATTCTAATAAATAAGGCTGAGTATGTCTGCTTAATAAGAAGACTAAAATGACTATCAGAAATCTAATTTTAACTATCACTTCTTACCTTAGAATAATTTTCTGCATGCGGAAATGAGTTTAACTATGAATCACTTAATTCAAAAAAAACTTATTGACTGAGCCACTTAAATAAGGGATGTGCGATGTTCGTATGCTCACACATGTAGAGTCACAAACGAAATGGCAGATCTCATAAAAATTAAATGCTCATCCACACCCACAGAGAAAACTACTAGAATTTATCTGCGTTCAGTCGTGAACTAAATTAAAACAGAATTGTTCTAGATTCTGCGAAAATCTAAGCGGGTAAGCATGTGCAAGACACGTCCTTCGGTTTCGTCTAGCCTTATCTGCGCATGCGGGGCTCTGTGTGGATGGATGGCATTTCCCTAGCTTCTCGTGGGATCAAAATAGAAAATCCAAATAACATAAGCTTAACTGATGGAGATAAAGAAGATCTTATCTCTGTCTGTCAGCCTAAAGCTGAACCCAGTCGTGATGGACGGATAGACCGTCCTGAACGACCAACTGTTGACAGCGACTTAGAATCCGTCGACACGGTGATCTCTGTGCTCACGGAGGAGGCCTACAGGAGCTGTTCTGACGCTCCTGAAACCGATTCCATTAAAAACCTGAGTTTAAAGAAACTATCCCTACAAAGGAAACGCTTGACCACCTGAAATAAGAAGAGACTAAGACGCCTTCTTGCAGATGGTCTTGCATACAATGAGGCCCTGGAGAAAGTCCTCAACGAACCTACGAACAAAGAAGCCTCCTCAGCCAACAAGCGCCCTCGGTCTAGTACTAACTCTCCGGCTGGGCCTAGTAAGAAAGCGAAGCCCAATGCTCCACTGTTCGCGGAAGTAGCAGGAACCATCAAAGTAGGGCTCCTACTGGATAGCTTTCCGGGTGGTCACCTTGAGCCAGAACACCAAAAAGCGGTGGAAGATGCCATCATCAGGGAGGTGAATAAGCTCCCCAACGATGGCCCACAGATTCGTTTTCTGTGCTGCTCGTACAAGCCAGGGTGGCTGACGGTTAAGGGTGCAGACACCATCTCGTCGTGCGAGAACGCAAAGCTACGTTTAGTTGAAGGAGATGATCTCCCTAAACGATGTGTGGCAACGGCTTACTTCCCGGGAACCTCCCGCTCCGCAGATGACATTTTGCGGTCACTTAGGCTGTAAAACAGAGTTCTTCCCACGAAGGACTGAAAAGTTCTTAGGAAAGTGGCGAATGCTCAGGGTCTGGCCTTGACTATCTCGATGGATGAGTGTTCGGTAAAACTCCTTGAGGACCTGAACAGCCGTTCTTTAGCATGAACCGGGTTCAGTTCAGGATCAAGAAGAATCCTTACTCTCGAGCAGCATCGAACCCTAAAGAGCCAAACAGTAGCGAGCAGGCGTCCAAGGAGGCTGTTCAGTCGCTTCCGCCAGCTCAGCCGCTGTTACTCCTGAACCATCCAAGCTGGCCTCAACCCAACCTTCTACTCAGCCGGTTGTAGAAACGGTCAAGCCTGTTCCTCCACCCGCCCTGAAAAATGATAAAGGAGACAGTCCATCCTCCTCCAATTTTTCTGCCAGACCACGCAACCCCGACTCGACTCACAAGCCGGCTTAATCAGGTTCCAGACAGACTTTGACTGGCTCTTCCTGAAGACCCCCTGATAAGAGTCGGCCCCCACATGTACGAGACGACAGAATAAGAGGGGGCTCACATAAAAAGGTCCCCCCTACTCATAGGAAGATATGAAGGTTGTTCAAATCAACCTTAACCACGCTAAGGGCGCCTCGGCAGTCTTAACCAAGACCTTTAACTCCAACGGTCTTAAAATTGCCCTCGTGCAGGAACCATGGACTAGCACAGACGGCAAAATTATAGGAATTTCAACACCTAAAGGTAAGATTCTCTATTCCACCTCATCCAGTAGACCTAGAACATGTATTATTTTTGATAATAACACGAACTTCTTCCCATTGACAGAGTTCATTTCTAGTGACCTCACGGGCTGCCATTGTGAAGATTAACAACACCAAGGAGGTTATTATAGCATCCGCTTACTTCCCCGGTGACTCCACTGTATGCCCTCCAGGAGAAGTAGATAACCTTCTCCGTTATTCGCAACGCACCAGGACAGAAATTGTTCTCGGCTGCGATGCAAATGCACATCACACAACCTGCGGGAGTTCGGACATCAACAATCGAGGTGAGTCCTTAATTGATTTTATTACATGCAATAATCTTAATATATGCAATATCGGGAGGGAACCAACCTTCATTAACGCAGTCAGAAGAGAAGTTCTAGACCTTACTCTAGCTACTTCCTCATTTGATCACCTAATATCCAACTGGTATGTGGTCTTCTGAACCGTCATGTTCAGACCACCGACGTATCAGATTTGAAATAAACGAACCTAATACCACAATTTCGTCATTCCGTCCAAAGAGAAATACCGACTGGGCTTCTAATAAAGAGCACCTAAGTCAGTCACTCAATGGAAAAATATCTCGAATCGATACTCAAGATAAACTAGAGCACTCTGCCGAATTGGTAAGATCTTCTATTATATCTGCCTTCGAGGAAAACTGCCCCCTGAAGACAAAAAAGCTTAAAAGGGAAACCATCTGGTGGAGCAAAGATCTCGAAAAACACAGATCAAAAGTAAGGAAACTTTTCAACAAAGCTAAACGCAATGGTGACTGGCAAACCTACTCTAGTGCTTTCACCAACTACAACAAAGAAATCAAGAAGGCCAAAAAAGAATCATTTAGACGGTTCTGTGAAGATATTCATAAAGATCTTGCCTCTGACAGAACTATCTCATTAGGCACACTTGCCGATGAGAACGGTCGTCAAACACAAAATAAGAAAGAGACACTTCATATCTTACTTAGAACACACTTTCCCGGATCAACTATAATTGATCTCCTCACATCAAACCTATCCCCCCGACTCGAGCGGATCTGCCCGCCGACGAGAGGGGACTGGAAAATTGCGAAACAAATCTGCAATCAGAATGCCATTAAATGGGCCATAACTTCCCTGAAGCCTTATAAAGCAGCAGGAGAAGACGGCGGCATATTTCCGGCACTTCTGATGCAGGGATTTGATATAAAGGGTCCGCCATTTAACTTTTTTTTTCAACTAGTGCTTATTTCGCGAATGGTAACACTTAGCTCATGTCTGATTCGACAGATAATTAGTTTTATCCTTCCGCTGAACGAATATGGTTCTGTATACGCTTGAACAACGCTGGGAAATATTGCGACATTACTTTAAAAATCATGGTAATGTTGCAGAATGTGTGCGAAAATTGCGTACGGAATTTGGAAGAAGAGAAGCACAGGCTCATTTTCATCTTGGCGGGTATGTAAACAAGCAAAATTGTCGCATTTGGGGCACAGAAAACCCGCACGCATACATCGAAAAGCCGATATACCCAAAACGAGTCACTGTTTGGTGCGGAATGTGGTCCAGAGGAATAATTGGGCCATTTTTCTTCGAAAAAGAGCAAGGAGTGGCCGTTACAGTCAATGGCGATCGTTATCGGGCCATGTTGAACGAATTTTTGTTCACAAAAATTGAACAGGAGGATATTGGCAACATTTGATTTCAACAGGACGGCGCTACGTGCCACACAGCCGAAGCTACACTCGATGTTTTGCGCCCTGTTTTTGAAGATCGCATTATCAGCCGCAGAGCTGATGTCGTTTGGCCACCTCGGAGCTGCGATTTGACACCGTTGAACTATTATTTGTGGGTGCCGTAAAAGATAAGTGTTACGCCGACAAGCCAGAGACAATTGACGCTTTAAAGGACAATATTCGTGAAGCCATTGGTGAAATACAGCTGCACACAATCGATAATGTGCTTAAAAATTGGACCGATCGTGTAGGCTACTGCATGGCCAGCCGAGGCAGCCATTTGAATGAAATTATTTTCCATTATTAACCGGAAGGATTGTACTTTCAAATAAAAAAAAAAAATTTGAAAATGTTCAGTAGTTTTTTTTATAGCATTTTTTAAAAAAAAAAAAAAAAGTTATTTGGCGGACCCTGTACTTGCACCCGTCTTCACCAAACTATTTAGCTGTACTATACCGGAAGCCTGGCGTAAAGTAACAGTTAAATATATACCTAAAGCAGGGAGGAATTTAGATTCAATATGAGCCAATCTCATATCATAGGACGATGGATAATGTCAATGCTGAATAGTAGAATAATTCAGACCCGCATCGATGATGTTGAAATCTCGGCATTCACAACTAGAGGGTGTCCTCTCGCCCCTCTTATGGTCCCTTCTCATTGACGATTAATTCAGTCCTTGAAAAATCAAGGGATCTATGCCATAGGATATGCCGACGACTAGCAATCGTTGTCAGTGGCAAATTCGAAAGCACGGTCTCAGAAACACTGCAGTTCGCCTTCTCTGCTGTTCAGAGATGGTGTAATAAAGAAGGTCTTTCTGTAAATCCAAAGAAGACAACGGTAGTTCCCATTACAAAACGGAGGAAATTAGATCTCCTTATTCGCCCTACCATGTTCGGTGAAACCATTGAATTCTCTCGGGAAGCCAAATACCTGGGAGTTATACTTGACTGCAAACTTTCATGGAATCAGCAGATTGAACGTTCCGTAAACAGAGCCACCAGATCTTTATGGATCTGTCGTCGTGCCTGCGGTAAAAACTGGGGCCTTAACCCTCGGAGGATACACTGGCTTTATTCGTTCTGCTTGACGGGCTGTCTTCGCTCCACTCCGCCTATGGCACTCAATGTCATCCTTTGTATAACACCTCTTCAAACGCACATTCAAATGGAGACTAGACGAAGTATTCACCGTCTGTACCATTCGAATAACTTTGACCCATATAGCTATCAGGGAGGTCTTTTGTCTTTATTCGGCACCATGGAGCCTTCAAGCCCATTCAGCATGCCTCTTGATGACATGCTACCAAAATTTGGCTTCCACAAAAACTTCTCCATAATAATCCCTCCTAGGGATGAATGGGAAAAATATAAACCCAATCCATCTTGACTTGCTATCATCTGGTACACAGACGGTTCTAAGATGGAGTCAGCGATTGGCTCTGGAATCTACGGTGAGTCGCCCCAGGTGAACTTGTCAGTCAGCCTTGGTAAAAACTTATCCATATTCCAGGCTGAAGTCCTTGCATTTTACCATTGCGCTAGAATAAATCTAAGTTCTAACACACGGGGAAAAACCATATTTAGCTTTTCAGACAGCCAAGCTGCTCTCAAAACTCTTGACTCATCTGTCATAAAATCAAAATTTATCTTAGAAACATTCTTAGCCATCCGCGAACTCTCTAAGAAAAACCTAGTCATCCTCCATTGGATCCCAGCCCACAGGGGATTTGAGGGTAACGAATCAGCTGACTCGCTGGCCAAAATCGGAGCTACCACTCTACTTATCGGACCTGAACCCTTCTGCGGAGTCAGCAAAAACCATTTCAGGACCTACATTAAGAATCTATCTCGCATCGAGTCGAACGAGATTTGAAAAAATACAGATTTTTACCTAAATTCTCCCCCAGAAAATCGCTCTTCCTGATCAATCTGGACAGAAATAATCTGAGGATCCTAACAGGAATAATCAGTGGCCATGGTCACGTGAAAAAACACCTCCACCGAATTGGCGTCTCAACGCATCCTATCTGCAGGCTCTGTCTTGAGAGTGGTGAATCCTCTCTTCACATACTCACAGCTTGTCCGGCTCTATGCCGCCTTAGAAAAAACATCCTAGGGAGTGATATTATCGATTCAGCAACTCTTGCTGACCTACACCCAGAGAAGATGCTTGTCTTCCTGAATGCCTCTGGAGAGAAAAGATGGCTCTAGGAACCTACCTGGGAAGGCACAATAGGCTACTCTTAGAAGCCGAAGTGCCAGAGGCCTTTGAAGGCTCTCCCGTCTTTTAATCTATCTATGTGCGAGACAAATCTGTTAAGCCAAAGATTAGTACGATGTTGCAAGACGTGCTTCTCATTACTATGGTAAACTAGCGGGGGTTTGGCGGTCGTCGGGCAATTGACCAGTGGAAGAAATTGTCCGCCACAGGAAACGCGGAACTTCTATTCGACGGTGTTGGTTGGGAAGGTGATCGCAAGGTTCTCACCTGTGGAAACCCGTCCTCGGTGGAATTCATTACTAAACAGGTCGTCGCAGTCATACAGGAATCCTGGATCAGCAATAAAAACACGATCCACCGGCTCAAATAAAGGAATTATGAGTTATGCTTTACAGGGCAGAAGGTAAAATCAGGGCTTGTATACTACCTAATTAGAAAACAAATTAAGGCATTTCTTTTGAATAATTAGAGCTCAGATGACTTGGCACAAGTAATCGCAGGGCTTGTATACTACCTAATTAGAAAACAAACTAAGACATTACTTTTGAATAATTAAAGCTCAGATGACTTGGCACAAGTACTCTGATTGAGGGAATTACGAAAACCAATCTGTCTGGTATTAATCTATCTCCAATACGACTTCAAAGTAGTAATCAAAAAAAATTAAGAACTTCACTGGTCAAAGAAATTAGAAAGAGTGTCTTTTAGATTTTATTTCATCTTCTGACCTTACTGTGGATTGGGCGGGAAAAAATACGGTAAAGTCGTATAAATCTCTAGGTCCAGATAGTATTATGCCGATCGACCTGCAAAAAGCACCAGAATTGGCCATAGGAAGAATTATGGAAATTTTAAGAAATTAGAGTAAATATACGGTGATAATTTTTCCAATCACATAAAAGAGGATTTTTTTTAAATTAAAAATACCTACAGTCGAAAATTAATAAAGCACATTTTTATTATCAAAACTTAATGGAATTGACTTATATAGTTGGCGCAACAGGTCTGTAGAGACCCAAGGCCTAGCTTCTCACAACCATTCGTTTTTGTGTGAGTTTCATTTTTGGAACGAATGGAAGGGATCTACAATTTTATGCCGATTCCAAACGGCTAATTGAGAAGCTCTTAAGACAGTTATACTCTCGGATGTTTGTCAGACGTTCGCGAGAGGCGGCGCAGTGGAAAAAACCCTAAGTTGGAATTTGGGTTTTTTGCGGGATTCGAACCTGAGCCCCTCGCTTAGTAGTCCAACACACTAACCACTAAGCCACTGCGCCTTGGAATTGACTTGGTCTCTGAAAATAAATACAGGATTACGATGTAACTCCGGCTATGTTAGACTTGAGACGATACCACCTCGCAATCTCGCATATTTTGAATGGTAGAAAGATGGTCTTTAGCAAAAAAGACGACATGTTCGGTGAAGTCGGCAAGCACGGAACTACACTACCTATGCTTCCAGTTAAGGATTCTTTAGGTATTCGTATACTCAAAATAAAGCTGAATGCTGTCGAAAGAAAAAATCTTAGGTGGACAGCCGGCGCGACAAAACAGATCTGCCCAAAGCTTGATCCAAAATGTTCTAGGTATCTGATCTCCCTCGAAAGAAAGTATATCAGTGCTACAATAAAAGTCATCACATAACAACGTCTCATAGGAAAGCATGCAACAAGGCTTGGCGTATTATCTACCGATTTTTGCAGAAGCTGTTCTCCATCATCTCTGTACTTGTCCGGGTCGCTCACAAAGAGTTCTACTATAGTTATCTAAACGATCACTATCCAAGCTGAAGTCCAACAATGCTACTGGACTAGACGGTTTAACTTCCAAGCTTTTCAATGCAGCGGTAGATGACAAGAGAGAGTGCATACACCAACTCGCCCCAAGATTTGGTCAAAGGAAAGAATGCCTAATGAATGAAGCCTCAGTATTATTTATCCGATCAACAAGAAAGGAGACCCTCTAAACTGCCCCAACTATAGAGGCATCAGTTTCCTTAACATCGCATACAAGAACCTGTCTGCGGTACTGTTTGAATGCCTGAAATCATTTGCCAACGGTTCAATCAGTGCGGTTTTAGTCACGGAAAGTCCACATCCGACCAAATGTTCGCACAGATCCTCGAAAAAACTCAAAAAGTACAAATCGATATCCACCACCTGTTTATCGATTTAAGGGCCGCATATAACAGTATTTATAGAGACGAGCTGTACAGACTACAGAGCCATCTCTAGAAACTTTTTCAACATCATTGTGTAACTATTTGGATAGGCTGAAAACATCGACATCATTGGCAGAGCGCAGCGAGCTATTACTGATGCATAACGAAATATATGCTGTCAACAAGAAGGGACAAGCGAAGAATCGCACTTGCCAACAGCTGTTACTTCGGCCTAGGAAGGTAGTTTATTAATAAGTCCTTGTCGGGAAACAGCAAGGAGACTATATAACACCCTCATCAGTCCAGTCTTGCCTTATGGTACAGAAGTATGGATGTAACCAAAGGCGGATGGTCGATTCGAACGCAAAATTCATCGAGTGATTTTCGTTTCCTTTAACGTTTACGGGCTTTGGAGGAGGAGGTGGCCCGCGCAAGTGGAAGGGAACGGCAACCAACTTGGAGTGAGCAACTGGAGGCAGTAAGCCAGAGATGCAAAACCAATAAAATACCTTTCGCGTTCGTTAAAAAATAGCAATTTAGGTGAAAATATTTAAACGCAATTATTCCCAAGTATAGATCGGCACTGTGCGACACTTGCCTATACAAATATATAAAACAATGAAAATACAGTCACACGATAAAATTTAAAATATTTACTGAAAATAAAGATACTTGATACTGAACTTCAGAGCAATCGGGTTTCTACGATTGGCGACGAGATATAAAAAAAAAAAAAAATGGAAAACTCAGGCGAAATACAAGGTAAGAAAGAAAATAAAACCAAATATTAGCAATTTTAATTCGAATGTGAACAAAAAGAAATAGCGAAGTGCAAATAATAAAAAAAATTTAATTTGAATATTGTAAATGCTTTGTAAAGGGTAATAAGAGGTGTTATTGTGAATGACCCGCTATTTCGGTAGCTGTCACTTTTGAAACTTTTATTCTTTGACATTTGACAAGTACAAACTACGCCATAACTAAAAATGGAACGATACACGCTTCAGCAACGCATTGAAATTATTAAAATTCACTACAAAAATGGTGAAAATCTTGCAGTCACAGTTCGCAACTTTGGTTGTCGTGAAGCACCTTGTCGGACCGCAATACAGAAATTAGTGGAAAAATTCGAGCTGTTGGGACAAGTTAGTGATTTGAAGAATAAAACCCGTGCACGTCGCTCAAGAACAACTGAGAATATTGCTGCTGTAGCCCAAAGTGTTGAAGAAAACCCAGGTTTGTCCATTCCTCGTCGTTCTTTGGAATTGGGCATGATTAATGATTTTTTATGGTCGGAGTTGGATGGTATTGATCTGGACAACGTTTACTTTCAACAAGACGGAGCTTCGTGCCACACAAGCAACGAAAGCATTGATATTTTACGGGAAAAGATTCCGGACCGTGTTATCTCTCGAAGAGGTGATCACAATTGGCCACCGAGTTCTTGTGATTTAACACCTTGCGACTTCTTCCTTTGGGGCCACGTGAAAGATAAGGTCTACGCCAACAACCCAGCGTCGATTCAAGACCTCAAAGATAAAATACGTGAGGCTGTCGAGGACATAGGGCAGCCACTTTGCGATTTGGGTATGGAAAATTTCATGAAAAGGATATGGTCCTGTATGCGTGCTCGTGGTGGCCATTTGGCTGATGTGGTTTTTCATTATTAACGGCATACCTTCCTCTTTATTATGAAATAAACATCCGATCATTTATCTCGAAAATGCATTTTTCTTTGAATACCAAAAAACACCCTTTATTAAAAAAAACGAACTTGAAGTGAATGTTTTGCTTAAATGCAATAGAGAGAAAAAGAAGAGGAAGAAATATATTAAATTCGAATGATCTCGAATTTAGAGTTTTGCTTAAATGCTGTATATAATGAAATAAGAAATTGAGGAAATAGATATAATTTGAATGATCTCGAATTTAATGATTTGTTTAAATGCTGTATATAATGAAATAAGAAATGAGAATTGAAATAATATAGAATTGTTTATATTTTACAGACACGAAATTTATTGGAATTTCCATACCGCAATTCGATTACACGGTATATGGGGAAAACTGTGGCCCCGAATGGAGAAACTAGTTGCGTGCCTTTGAGTTCTGTAAGAAAGCGCATCGTATTTTCTACGCAGAACAGAAAAACGATATGTTGTTGCATCTTGCAGGTCTAAAAGTACAAGAGCTGTTCGCCACATTATCAGGGGTGACCACTGGTGACAAGAAGCGAGGAACATTGGGCAGTGGATATATACTACGAATGAACATTTATGAAATCGCTGTGGAAAAACTAAATGAATTTTTCTTATACCAAAACAAAATTCAACGTACGAATGGCACATGTTTAGAGCTATGCAGCAAGAAAAAAAAAATGAGAAAATCGATCTTTTCACTATGCGTTTACAATCAAGCTGAGCGATACGATTTCGGACCAAATTTAGAGAAAAATATAATCGACCAAATTATTGAAAAGTACTTTTCAGTCAAATTGCGTCGCGAAATGTTAAAAAAAGGCGATGCATCACTTGATGAAATATTAAAATTAGCCAAAGTTTTCGAAACAGTCAATGAGCACTAAGAAATCGTTCAGCAACAAGCCGCAACCTGCTCATGAAGAAATAAACAGAATTGAAGTCAAACCGACTGTGAAACAAACTCAGCAAAACGAATTTAAATTTGAATGCCACCGTTGCGGATATATTGGTCATCACGCAAGCGATGTGAAATCCAGCAAAAGCAAAAAGAAAAATTTGTAAAAAATGTGGCGGGCGCGATCATTTTGAAAAGAAACGTCGTTCTCAGAAATACATTACATCAGTTGAAGGTAAATTCAAAAAATCAGACAACAGTGAGATATCAAGAGAATCGGACAAAATCAAAAGAGCCCGTTGCAAAACGTCAACGAACCGAGACGGTCAAACTTGTTGATGGAAACAACGAATACATATTTTGTATCGACGCCAAAAACGTTAGTGAATTTGGAATTGATTGAATTTTTATTTGAACTTAACAAAAGTATATTAACAAAAATCATTAAGCATGGCTATGCCGTCTGCCAGATTGATATTTTTGTTGCGTATGTTTTACTGATTAGTTATAAATCAAATCATACTTATTAAAAAAAATATAATTAAATCAATAATAATAAATGTTTTCTTATAGTTACACTATAAACAGTGTTAGAAAGCTTCGTTCAGGATTTGAGTTCTATAAGATATTGCAGCACAATAGAAATGGTATAACTGGTTTAAATCTCTCTCACAATTAATGAGGATCTCCAAAATTCCCGCCTCCGACTTCGAATCTTTCCCAATAAAATGTAAGACATCTTCCCGTTCACGCAAGTTACAAAGACTGCAATATATTGGTAAATCCTCTCGATGTGGAATAAAGTTAAGTCCTACCAGTTCTCCCCTCATTTTGAATATAGCAGAAATTAACTTTTGACTATTTCCATTATGGAAATAGTTTCGATCACATAAGTTATGTCGTAGTTGGCTATAAATTGACTTAGCTTCATTTATGCAATCTATTCTGTACCTCTCATCTAATTTTGTGGCAAGACTATAGAGTATCTCTCTAGCACACCCATTGGTAATATTCTGCAGATTAAGGTCAAAATTAAGATCACAAAATTCTGCCAGCTCCTTCAATTCCCTAAACCATAGACTTTTACTCTCCAAAGCATATAACGCTGCTATTTTTGGCAATCTTATATCTGACATTTTGAATATTTTGAGTAAATAGTCGACATGTAGCTTAAGTGGTTTAATAACGAGCGGTGATAATCCTATTTCGATTGTATTCATGTAATTCGGTGTCATTTAAGGTAGCTGGAAACATCTTTTTACATAGTATCCTAGCAGTTTTTCTACGGTTGCATACTTTTCCTATCCCCAGGCTTGAGCAGCATACATCATCACAGATTCAGCCACTGCTACAAAACTTTTGTATTTTACACTGTGCGATACAAGTTTATTAGAAAGGCACTTTCTCCAAATTGCACAAATCGCACTTTGGGCCTTAATAAGTTTTTCCTTAAGGTGACTTTCCATATCCATGTAACACCCAGATACTTATATTTTCTCGCTATCTCAATCGGTTCCCTATTGAAGTGCCAATTTTCCCTACAAGACTTTCTACCACACCCCTTTTTGACGATCATTACTTTCGACTTATTCAAATTCACTTTTAAATTCCACATTCTACAGTACCCTTCAAGCCTATTTATCATACATTACGGAGTTTCAGGTGAATATGCAAAGAGGACAACATCGTCTGCGAAGAGAAGACCTTTGAACTAGATTACGGCATATTCTATTCCACTAGGTAGATAGTCTATCAAATCGTCTATAAACAAAGCAAACAGGTTAGGGCTCAGGGGACATCCTTGCTTTACTCCCATTCTTGATGCGAACCATTCTGAGATTTCCAAACCATTCCAAAAACGTTAGTGAAGAAATTAAATGCGAAATCGGTGGCCACAGTGTGAAAGCAATCATTGATTCTGGTTCGACGTACAATTTAATGGATAATGAAACTTGGCAAAAATTAAAAACAATGAAAATCTTGGTTTCAAATCAGAGCAAAGAAACTGATAAGGTATTCAATGGTATTAATGGGAGTTTTCGATGCGACCATAAAAATTTCTGGACGAAGTGTAAATAAATACATATATGTTAGATAAAAGAAGATAAAAGTGAACTCTCACAATAGTTCAAAGTTAATACCAGTAATGATCTTCATAGCTCAGAGGTTCAGCTCGTATGCATAAACTTGTCTCTAATCATTCTAATTCCAATAACAACCAACTCTTCTAGCTCAGAGGCAATATTCAGCTTGTCTACTTGATCATTATTTGAGCTCAGAGGTTCAGCTCAAAGACATGAACTTGTCTCTTACCATTACAGTACCAATGGTACGGGTATCTACAACAGAAGTAGCACAGGGGTTCAGGTATTTTACCTCATAGCGCTTCGTGCTCTGACTAAAATAAGCCACCACAAGTAATTTCCCATTCCGGATCGTGTTATCTCTCGAAGAGGTGATCACAATTGGCCACCGAGATCTTATGATTTAACACCTTGCGACTTCTTCCTTTGGGGCCACGTGAAAGATAAGGTCTACGCCAACAGTCCAGCGTCGATTCAAGATCTCAAAGATAAAATTCGTGAGGCTATCGAGGACATAGGGCAGCCACTTTGCAATTTGGTTATGGAAAATTTCATGAAAAGGATATGGTCCTGTATGCGTGCTCGTGGTGGCCATTTGGCTGATGTTGTTTTTCATTATTAACGGCATACCTTCCTCTTTATTGTGAAATAAACATACGATCATTTATCTCATAAAATGACATTTTTGAATACCAAAATAACACCTCTTATTGGAAAACCCTTTACACCGTAACAATAACAATGCGTTAATTATTCAATTGTTTTGTAATGGCGAGCGTTTACAGAGTGGATATGGGTGCATATTAGGGTGGTTCACATATATATGGTAAAAAAAAATTCTTCGAGAAAAACTCCCGCCACCCCATTATTTTGTTACACATGCCCTGTCTATTCTCTGTTTAAATTTTCAGCCTCGTACCTTAGGTGAAAGGGGGTGCTCATCGACCTTGAAATATGTTGATCCTACAAAAAAAAACCTTAACAAATATAGAAATGAATAATGGAAGCTATTTTCAAAAATATTCTTTTTTTTTATTTGAAATATTATTTAAATACATAAAAAATTGAAGAAACAAAGCCAAAAATAAATTAAAATTAATACAGTTTTATTTTTCTCCACTTAGAACTAAATTTGTTAACGCTGTTTTTGATGTTTCAGTAGAAACTATTTTCCGGTTTTGTTCCACAACATGAAGTATAAATTGTTTTTCTTCCTCATTTTTACTGAGTATCGTATTGTAGTCTTCAAATAATTTTACACCCCTTTCCGCAGTATCGTTCACCACCCGCAAACTTCTTACGCAACTTTTGCCTCGAAGGTAATCATCATTCTCACCCCAAGTCTCAGGTGGTAGCTTCAAGAACGAGTCTCTTATATCTAAAACTGAGAGTGTTTGCAATGTTCTTTCCGATGCAAAGACACCCAAGGTGGTTTTGATTGATAGTTTAGAAGAGTAACCTCTTACGGAACGAGGTACGTCCTTAACATTCATTCTTTGAACAATAGCCGTTTTCTCATCACAACACACCTTGTCGGAAAATAGGGCAAAGGCTATTAGCTCATCGGATAAGTAGATACCACAAGTGACGCTCTAAAACACCCCTCGCTTGTGCACCAACTTCTTAATCAATTTCTTCATATGATTTCAATCTTTTCCAAAGTTGTAAGTCATTTATTGGTGCATCTGCTGCCAAAGGCGCTTCGACCCAGATCTTTGTGTAAATGAGTGCACCAATAGTTACAAATCTAATAATTTGTTTTTCTTCTCTTTTGGTCAGCTTGAATATATCGGAATTACTCCGAAAAAGAAAAATTTTGATAGCATACAACAGTTTTGCCATCCAACGAGCACGATGTATTGGTCCCGGAGAACGCCAATGAATCCTCGCAGGTAGCTTGTTCAGAACAATCATTGTGAGCTCTATCAGCTCGTTGTAATCATCCCGGACTTGTTTTTCTCCAGCCAAAGCAGTTGTAAGACTTTCAAGAGTACTCTCAGCAAACTGTTTCGTATTGGAACTGGAATGAAGGCAGTCGTATTGATCTCGGGAAAATGTGTCCCAGGCATCTCTGAATCTCTTGAACAACAGAATTTCGGGAGAGCTGGATGGCCCAAAGCAAAGTGTAAATATTTTTGAAAGCATTATTTCGAACATGTGATGCCGACAAAATTCCAACTTAGGGTTTTTCCACTGCGCCACCTCTCGCGAACGTCTGACAAACATCCGAGAGTATAACTGTCTTGAAAGAGCTTCTCAATTAGCCGTTTGGAATCGGCATAAAATTGTAGATCCCTTCCATTCGTTCCAAAAAATGAAACTCACACAAAACGAATGGTTGTGAGAAGCTAGGCCTTGGGTCCCTCGGACCTGTTGCGCCAACTAATTATTATTATTATGCCGACAAGCAAGCCATAAAAGATCACGCCCTGTCTTCGCTTCTTGGAGAGCACATGCGCCTTTTTTAGCACCGGTGTTAGCCGCAGTAGTGTCAAAACTCATAGCTCGGACTTCATTTGTGACGTTCCACTGTTCCAAAGTGTCCAATACAGCATCAGACATGTTTTCTCCCGTCCCTGCAGTCAGTTTTGGCACACCTAACAATTTTTCGAAACCATTTCCAGAGACAAGAATCGGTAGGCGGTCAACCTTCTTATTATCGAAAATATCAAGCAAAAGTTTTCCATCCCAATGTATTATTAGTGGAGAAGATGGTTTGAATGTTTCTTTCAGATGTGTGCTGAAATCTATCCTAGCTTTTTTTCGGGCTCGTCGAATTGTGCTTCGTGAAATTGGGAGTGAAGCAGGATTACAACCAAGTGCAGCCGACAAAGGAATAATCAATCTTACCGCTTCGTGATCGGTTATTTTGTTACGATCCAGAGCGCAGGTAACATGTTTTGTAAAAATACCACTAGTGGATGGCAGGCTGTCACAGGCAGTGGTGGAGTTCTGGTTATTTTTTCGTAAGGTCGGAACAAACTCATCTTCTCGCTTATCCCTAGTATTAGTAGCAATACTAGAAGTGCTACTAAAGCTGGAATCAAGTGCTAGTTCCTGACTTGACACTACCGAAGTTGCAGCATCATTTTCAGAAGCCTTTTGCCTTAACTCTTCAGCTCTTTGCTTTCGTTTTAGAGAACGTTCTTTGACCTTTTCGAGCTTGCGCTCGTATCTTTGGTCTAAAAGAAAGTCTCGGTCTTCTGCAATTTTAATTAAATGCATAGCTTCTGAATGGGCAATATCGAAAAGCTTATCCAGCTCTGCTGTGAACGAATTCTCCCTGTTAATTTGTGCTTCTGAAGCTCTTGTTTTATTCTTCTTCAGAAGCAACCAGTTTTTATGTATCTTACAAGTTTCTCAATGCAATGGTTTGGTTGTCTTGTCCGAATACCAGATTTTTTCCACACCTCTAGTACTTCTTGAATGAGCATATGCGCAGACATTTTTAGAGTTTTTGTTTCGCTTAAGAGCTGGTGAAAACGTAGTAAACTTGCCGAAGAGTTGGAAGTTGATTTAACCTTAGCAGTGGCTCAAGGTCCCGACAGCCAAGTAAGAATATACCATCTTGTTTACGTGTTGATAAACTAATTTTTTTTTTTTTGCACTGGCACCTTTATTTAAAGTCTCGTAACTATAAAATATAATATATTATTTTAATATCAAAGCAGATAACATAAATTTTGCACTTGTAACTGACCTGTAAAAAAATTTATATATGGTATTTTTTTTACAAAAAAATCAAAAATAACATTCGTTTGAGCACTCACTTCCACTAAAGATAGCCAACTGAAATTTTACAGCATTAATACTTTAGACACGTATTACAAATTTATGGGGTGGCCTACTTGAAAAAATAAAAAATAAAATTTTGGACCACCCTAGTGCATATAAATCGGTAATACATACTAGCACGTTTAAATTTTTGTATACGAATGTGCAAATTGAGGAATATAAACGCACTCTCAATGTCATTTCAGGAGGCAGGTCGGGCAGGTGGGGTTACCGGCAGAGTTGGCCAGTGTTGTTTGCTTCAAGCACCCTAAGCCCATCCGAACAAAAGTATTCAGAGTTGCACAAAGAGGCTTTGGCCATTATATTCACTGCTAAAAAATGCCACCAATATATCTATTGCAAACCTTTTACAATCTATTCAGATCATCAGCCACTACTGAAATTTTTAGCCCAAACAAGTCAAGTATTGGAACTTTTGCACGAATGAAAATGATATGAAGAAAATATTTCTGGTGTCCAGGGATGGACAGTGATGTTGAGGAAGATGTTTTGAGGTGCAAGCCCTGTGTTCTTTCTAACAATAAATCCCTTATCAAATCAGCATCAATCCTGGCCGGATAGGCTTAAGAATAAAAGAATTGTTTACTATAAATGAATAAATTAAATGAAATAACTCAATGAAATTATATTATATTTAGTATGTAAGTATTTACGATGTTATTTTTGAAATTATGTTAAACTTTTCAAGTTTTAATTAAGTCGGAGGGAGTGATATGTCCGAATGCTTATGATACCCACTGTATGAAACATTGTCCTAAATACAAACAATGTTACTCTCTCTATTAATACTAGCATGTATGTTTCGTAGTTCTAGGATTATCTTCTTTTTGCAATAAAGTACATAGTTGTAAACTGGATGCCGCCGTTTTTTGAATTCTCCTCCGCTCGATTTATGAAGACATAACAGGGTTTTGTACAATTTCCCATAAAAGTCATTAGACTCTCATGGATAACTCTAAAACTCAAATTTATTGGCCAGTATTGACAGGAATGCATGGCAAGGCTATTTTCGAATTTTTGAACTCACTTTAGCAAAGTAGATTTTTATTCATACTGCTACATTTGGGCTGGGATTCGAAAAGATAAAACACTATTCTGTTAAACTTTTCTAGTAAAACCACTTTTATTACACTTTTATGGATTATTCACTTATTAAGTACCAGAACAATATTACTTAAACAATTCTTCAACGATTCAAACCAATCACTTTCAGATTGCCTCTTCCTCGTTGGATGAGATAGACAACGTCGTTAATGCGCTTTACGATTTTATAGGGCCCTTCCCAGTCTTGTTGCAACTTAGGTGATAAGCCTTTTCTTCGATGAGGGTTATATATCCATATCAGATCTCTTTCCTTGAATCCTGCGTAGTTGTCGTTTTAGTATCGTACCTCGTTTTCATGCGGTCACTGGCTATCTTAATATTGGCCCTAGTCCCTCGATGCACGTCCCTGATGATATCCCTGAGGTCTGTAACATAGTCCTCCTCATTCTTGGATTCTTCGCATGGAGATCCAAACAAAACTCGCTAGGTAGGCGGACTTTTCGACCGAATAGGACTTCAGATGGAGTATGTGTTGTGCACTGCACTTCGATACGCCAACAAAAACATGGGAATGTGTTTGTCCCAATCTCTCTGGTCATCACCAACAACCTTAGAGAGGTGTTCTTTCAGTGTTCTGTTGAAGCGCTCCACCATCCCATCTGATTGTTTTTGTCTTCTTAATCCCGAGTAACTGACACACTCCTTGGAAAATCCTGGACACGAAATTTCGTCCTTGGTCTGAATGCAATTCCATAGGTACACCGAATCTGCTTACCCATTTGTAGACTATTTGCTCCACCACAGTCTTAGCTTCATGATTTGGGATAGCGAATGCTTCAGGTTACTTACTGAAGTAGTCCATAACAACGATGATGTAACGATTTTCATCGTCGTTTCAGGAAACGGCCCCGCAATATCAACGGCTATCCTTTCGAAAGGGGCTCCAACATAATATTGATGCATCTTGCCTCGGACTTTCACTCTCGGGCCTTTGCTGGCCGCACATATTACGCATTTCCTGCACCAATTCTCAACATCCTCCCTTGAATATACCCACTTTTTCGAGTGTTTAATTTATTCCCAAGTGGCCTCCAGACACTCCAGCACTTCGATAGCTTTTGTCCTGGGAACAACAAGCTGCATTACGTACGAATTTCCATTCGGGCTTTCCCATCTTCTTTTTAGAATGCCGTCCTGTACATGAAGGGAGTCCCACTGCGCCCAGTATGCCTTCAGCTCGGGGTTCCTATTGGATATCTCCTGCCAGTCTAGTTTTCCCACATGCTCCTTCCAGGCGAGAATGGGTTCGATATCCGGATCTTCCTTTTGAGCCTCCCGGATTTCCCGGATACACCAGCCACCAATGGGCAGAGCTCTTACCCTTTGAACGGACACGACATCCTTTTCCTCGTATCGTAAGCAATCTTTACAATCTGCTTTGCACCGTCGACGGGAGAGAGGGTCTGCATTTGAGTGAAGACTTCCCTTTCGATGTTGTATTTCGTAGTCGTACATTTGCAGCTATTCGATCCGCCTTGCGACTTGTCCTTCAGGATTCTTAAAGTGTAGTAGCCACTTTAAAGATGCATGGTCTGTGCGAAGGATGAATTTCCGCCCCTAGAGGTACTTATGGAAATGTTTTTTTGCCAGTACCAAAGCAAGGAGTTCGCGCCTGGTAACACAGTAGTTTCTTTCTGGCTTTGAGAGAACTTTGCTTAAGTACGAAACTACCTTCTCTTGGCCCTCGTGCACCTGGGAAAGTACGGCTCCAATGCCTACATTACTAGCGTCCGCATCCACAGTAAATATTTTCCCAGGAGTGGGGTACGATAATATGGGGGCGTCGCACAACTGTTGCTTAAGTTCTTTGAAGCTGTTTTCGCACTTACCTGAATTTGAATTGTTTGCCTTTTTCTGTCAGTTGATGCAAGCTCTTTGCGATCCTGGCAAAGTCCTTTACAAACCGTCTGTAATAGGTCGCAAGTCCCAGGAAGCCTCTCGGTTGATGTTTGTCTTTGGGAACCGGACAGTTTTTCGGTGCATCGATCTTCTCCGGATCAGTCTTGATGTGCCCGAGATACTTCACTTCTGGTCTAAATAGAGAACACTTCTTCGGGTTCAGTTTTAACTGCGCACTTCGTAGCCTTTGGAACACTTCCTTTAGGTTATTTCGATGTTCGTTGAAAGTTTTTCCAACCACGATGACATCGTCCAGGTAGACCAAACAGGTTTTCCATGTTAGTCCCAGATAAAGTTGCTGGAGCATTCCACAGTCCAAATGGCATTACTGTAAACTGCCAAAGCCCGTTTCCTGCTTTGAATGCTGTTTTCTCGCGGTCTTCTGAATGGATCTGCACTTGCCAGTAGCCACTCTTCAGATCAAGAGTCAAAAACCATTTGGCTCCGGATAGTGTGTCCAGGGTATCCTCAATTCTTGGCAGGAGGTAGCTATCCTTCTTGGTGACGTTGTTTAGTTGGCACAGTCCACGCATAATGTCGTACTTCCGTCTTTCTTTTTGACCAGAACGAGCGTTGATGGCCACGGACTTTTTGAGCTCTCAATCAGTCCCTCCTCTTTCCATTGTCGACACCATTTCTGCAACCTCCGTCTGATTTGCCAATGGTAGTCGTCTGGGAGGCTGACGAATTGGTCTTGCATCCCCGGTGTCAGTTCGGTGTTGTACGAGATGTGTTCGGCCATACTCGCTACTCTGCGAAGCAAATATATCAGCGAACTCGTTGATTAGACTCCCTGCCATGGCCCACTGCTCCTGATCCAGCTCGCACTCTCCGAGTATATTCTTTTTCATTTCCGTTATCTCCGTAGGTCTGACCGGTTTCGCGGGACTTTCATTGGACAACGCACTTTCCGATCTCTTCCCCTTGCTTCAGCTTTACGATTCTGTGTTCCACATTGAGGACACGAACGGGAACCAAATTGTTTTTAGGTTCAACAAGGATCTTTCCGACGGTTGCTGCCGGTGTTGTACAGCCATGATTGCCGAACGATATCCCTTCTGATTATGGAAGCGGTGGCACCTGTATCGATTGTGGCGATTCCTAGTTCTGCAATGTCGACAAGTGCCCTGTCTACGTTCAGCTCTGCATTGTCGTTGAAGATGTCCAATTTTGTCCCCTGCGAGCACTGTTCCGGTCTACTACTTCTGTTCTCTGGCATGAACATTCGACGGATGTTATTTCTCTCACGCGGTGGAATCCTTGAGATGCTTGGTCCGCAGCTTTCATAGTTAATGCAAATGCCAGTGCCTCAGGAAGAGTTCTTATTCCAGCCATTCGTAGCGCCATCTGCAGTTGTCTATAGCCTATGGCTTGCGTAAATGCCTCAATAGCCATTTCGTTGTGACATCTTTGCCGGCATTGGGATATCCGTTCTATATCCGCTTGCAACTACTGGAGTGTTTCTCCCCTCTTCTGGATTCTACTGCGCAGTTGCACTCTATACACTTGCTGCATATGGTCGTCACCAAACCGCATCTTAATATCCTTAACCAAAGCATCATAGTCGCGTTGTTTTTCTTCTGGTATAGTTTGAAGCAATTCTGCAGCTGTACCTCGTAATGCGAGCGTTAACGCAATCGAATTTTCCTCATCGTCCCAACCATTGGTCGTTGCAGCTGCTTCGAACTATGTTCTCGATATTTGTTCCGAGGTCTTTAGATACGTTCTCGATGTTTGTTTCGTATCTTTGAAGAGACTCATTAATTTCCTCCAACTTGGTTTCATGCTTGTTTACTTCATCAATCGCGACGATTTTTACATCTGGAACATTCTTAAACTCTTTCACGGCATCTTTTTGTGCCACTGTTCTGTTCTTCAAGAGAATTATTCTGTTCTTCGAGAGAATTCTTCTGTTCTGCGAACTTCGATTCCATAGAATTCTTCTGTTCTTCCATCTAGGCAAGAAGTTTTTCCATTATAGCGCTAATATCAACGCCTGAACTTACTTGTTCTTCTGCCACGTCGACAAGCATAGCTTTGTGGATTTTCTCCCTCATTTTGGACAGCCTCCGGCAGACGAAGTATCAGGTCACTTTTGCCTCCAGCTGTGGAGAGATTCCTCTTTTTTAATTCAGTTTTTAATTGGGGTATGCCTAGTTGTAGCAATACACGACCCATTTTCTTTGTCTCTTGTAATTTAGAAATTCACAAGTTCACTTTTTTGTTTACTTTTCTTAACAACACTTAGATAAAGGGTGATTTTTTAGCTGGTTTGGTTTTGGCAACACTGGTTTTGACAGCTGACGTGTGTTTAGTACCTTGTGTCACTGTCAAACAGCTTTTGTTTGGTTTGCAATTTAACCATGGATCGTCTTACAAATGAACAACGCTTGCAAATTATTGAATTTTACTATCAAAATTCGTGCTCGGTTCGAAATGTTCATCGCTGCTTTTTTATCGAAAAATTGTGTTCAGCGATGAGGCTCATTTTTGGTTGAATGGGTACGTAAATAAGCAAAATTGCCGCATTTGGAGTGAAGATCAGCCAGAAGCATTGCAACAGCTACCAATGCATCCCGAAAAAGCCACTGTTTTTCTGCGGTTTATGGGCCGGCGGCATTATTGGGCCATATTTCTTCAAAGATGATGCGAATCGCAGCGTTACTGTCAATGGTGAACGCTACCGAGCGATGATAACAAACTTTTTTTGCCCGAAATGGAAGTTCTTGACTTGCATGATAATTATGTGGTTTCAACAAGACGGTGCCACATGCCACACAGCGCGCGAAACAATGGCGCAATTGCGAGGCGAGTTTGGTGAACAGTTAATTTCACGTTTCGGGCCGGTCAATTGGCCGCCTAGATCGTGCGATTTGACACCATTAGATTATTTTTTGTGGGGGTATGCCAAGGCTAATGTGTATAGGGACAAGCCCGCTTCGATTGACGCACTGGAAGCCAACATCCATGCATTCATTCGTGAGATACCGGCCGATATGTGTGAAAGAGTATGCCAAAATTGGACTCAGCGGATGGGCTACCTGAGACGCAGCCGCGGTCAACATTTGCATGAAATTATCTTTAAACATTAAATTGCAAGGTTCAAACTATCGATTCAAATAAATATTTCATTCATTTTTTCGAATTTTTTGTGTTTTTTTTTTTTAAAGAAATTCTAAACCTCTTAAAAAATCACCCTTTACTTAGCAAAGAATAAGTTTTATCCCACTTCTGACACCAATGTTTCATTTGGGCTGGGATTCGAAAAGATAAAACACTATTCTGTTAAACTTTTCTAGTAAAATCACTTTTATTACACTTTTATGGATTATTCACTTATCAAGTACCAGAACAATATTACTTAAACAATTCTTCAACGATTCAAACCAATCACTTAATTCACTCTATTACTTTGCACTTATTTATCAAAGGAAGGTGTGTGTAAAGTATATTTGTGATAATGGAGCAACTCACCGAACGACAAGAGAAGATTGGCAATGATATTTGTGTGCTTTCTCGCAACTACAGAAAAGATGGGCGTGATGGAAAGGTCCCCTAGTACTTGCAGCAGCGTTGCATCAAGCTAGATCCACTGTGGGAGGAGTTCGACAAGATAGACAGCCAAATTAGAGATAATTACCCGAGTGAAACGGATCATGAATATTTCGCAAAGGATTACTACAATGAAGTGAAAAGGATGTACGAAGTCATGAAAGATGACCTTTTCAAACGTTTAGCTGATGCCGAGCAAGCCGAGCGACAGGGTCCATCAGCAGACCCAACAGCAGGACAGCTAGCCGCATCAACAGCGCCATTAGCAGCGCCAGCCGCAGCAGCCGCAATAGTGCCAGTAACAGTACCATTAGCAGTGCCACCAACTTGTTCCCCAATTCCTGAAAGGTTCGAAATGAAATCAGTGACTGCACCCCGATTAACCTCAGGAAACAGATTCCGGATAACTGCCAGAATATTTCAAGAATCGTAAAAAAAAAGGTTCTTTGGAGTTAAGTCACACTTCACCGCATCAGTTTAAGTTAAAAACCAACACACTCATGCTCAATTGGAATGAGGTAGTCGCCGCCTATCGAAAACTTGGGGACGAAGCCGATGCAGCCGATATAGAGCGATATTTTGATTTCCAAGATCAATTGGATTCCAGGATTGTTCGTTTACCCAGTGAAGCAGAATCGAAGGTGACAACAAATGACTCAGCCCAGATTGCTTCAACGCGGCAATCAATCTCCCAAAAATTGAGATACCCAAATTCGATGGAAGTTACTTGAATTGGCGTCAGTTCTTCGATCTGTACACGCAAATGGTACATAACCAGCCGATTGCCCCAGCACAGAAATTATACTTCCTGAGAACCAACGTCACCGGCGATGCTCACAGCCTAATTCAACATTTTCATACCACGGACAGCAATTACGAGGTGGCCTGGAATACATTAGTTGACAGGTTCAACAACAAAAGATTATTGTTAACCGCACAACTAAACAGGCTGCTCCAGCAATTCAACGTCGTGGACAACTCAAAGAGCCTAAAGGGGTTACATGATACAACTAAGGAGGTCATGCAAGCCATCAGTAATCTCGGCTACGATACAAGTGGATGGGATCCTGTGTTTGTTCACTTGCTACTTGGACGAATGGATAAAGATACAAGGATGATGTTCGAGCAATCATTGGCATCGCCGAAAAGCAGTCCAACGTTGTTGCAACTACTGGAATTTGTGGAGTCAAGATTCCAGACTCTAGATGCAGTCATCCCGAATGAAAGAAAGAAGGTAGCAGCACCTGTGACAGAGGGTACAAGGGGAATAATCAATTGTTTCTATTGTAAATCACAGAATCATAAAATTTTTAATTGTAAACAGTTTTTGAATCTTTCAGTAGAAGAAAGGCAGCAAGGAGTGCTCAAGTTTCAACTGTGCTTCAATTGCCTGCAAGCAGGACATCTTTTCTCGGCGTGTCGGATGCGAGGCTGCAGATCATGTGGAGGAAAACACAACACCTTGCTTTACCGGGCGGCACACAATCAATCATCATCCGGTAAGTCGTGTCATAATCATATTGTTCAGGGGGACGAGTCGCCATCAGGCTCGTTCCTTAACACTTCGCTAGGTGTTTGTATTAAAAACCGTAACGTATATCTTGCCACCGCAATAGTGAATGTGGTATCAGCAAATGGCATTCGAATTCCTTGCTGAGCCATGCTAGATTCAGGATCACAATTACATTTCATTACTTCTTCGTTAGCTCATCAGTTAGGATACAAAAAGCGGAGGATGAACATCCCACTAAGTGGGATCGGGGGAAAAGAAAGTCACTCTAACTTTGTTATCGATTTTCCAATAGAATCAAGTACCTCATCATATAGGTCAACTGTTGAGGCAAGCATAATGCCAATAATAAGCGATTACAAGGCAACCCTTGAAACAGATGTTCAGGATTGGAAATTGCCAGCAAATGTTCGTCTCGCCGATCCAAACCGTACTGGCTCTCACCACATTAACTTATAGATTGGAGCGGAAATATTTTTCGAACTTCTTCTACCAGGAGAGTTCAAGGTCTCGGACGATCTTCCAGTATTGAGAAATACTAAGTTAGGTTGGCTTGTGGCTGGTTGTGCTATGGGAACATCCCCCAAGTCGTATTGCCATACAGCCACCAAACCAACTCTCAGTTCTTTAGACAAGCTTGTCAGATCATTTTGGGAAAGTGACTCTCTCGAAGTTGAGTCTAAAATTTTAAGTGAAGAGGAATTAAGATGTGAAGAACATTTAAAAAAACATGTAACGACAATGTAAGACTTCCTTTTAAACACGAACCAAGTAAGCTACTCGGCGCCTCCCGTGATATGGCTCTAAAACGCTTTTATTCGCTAGAAAGGAAACTGGAGCGCAACAAGGAACTAAAGTCATCTTATATCAACTTCATGACTGAATATGAACGTTTAGGTCATATGAGCCCAATATCGGAAGATAATATCCCCAGTTCTAACTTTGTGCTTCCACATCATTGCGTACTCAAACCCGAGAGTTCATCAACGAAACTCCGGGTAGTCTTTGACGCTTCTGCTAAGAGTACGTCAGGTCATTCACTTAATGATGCCTTAATGGTTGGTCCAACAGTCCAATCAGATTTATTTTCAATTATTGTCAATTTCAGACTACACAAGTACGTATTTACTGGTGACATAAGCAAAATGTATAGGCAAATACTAATCAATCCAAAGGATAGGGCATATCAGCTTATAAATATTATGGAGGCCTGATAGCAATACTCCACTGCAAACATACCAGCTGAATACCGTTACATATGGAATGGGATCCGCACCTTATTTAGCAACAAGATGTTTGGTGAAATTAGCAACTGATTTTCAGCATGCCTTTCCTAAGGCAGCACCAACTATTCTAAAAAATATTTATGTTGATGATTGTCTTACTGGGGCCACTACCATAAATGAAACTAAGATGCTTCTCAGAGAAACTGTAGCATTGCTAAATCAAGGAAGCTTTGAGCTTATGAAGTTTTGTTCAAACGATCCACGCATCCTTGATGATATTCCTGACGAAAATCAAGAAAGGTTGCTGACCATTTATCAATCAAAGGTAATAAAAACCCTTGGTTTAATCTGGGAACCCACTTCGGATCAATTCAAATTCTGTCGTCACTTCGAAACACGCAGTAATGTGCAAGCTTCAAAACGAACCGTTCTTTCCGATTTGCAAGCGGCTGTGTTATTAATTGATTTGGTGCAGAAGATAAACCCAATCTTCCCGCGAAAAATCAATAACATTCAATTCTATACTGATTCGACATCAGTTCTAGCTTGGATAAAATCACCCTCCTATACTTGGGAGACATACATTGCAAATCGTGTGGCCAAAATTCAGTCCATTTCTAAAGTAGATCAATGGCACTACATAAAAGGGGAATTGAACCCCGCCGATCTAATATCACGAGGATTGGGAATGCCTGATCTAGTCAGATCAAAGATTTGGTTCGATGGTCCCGAGTTCTTAAAACAAACCGGGACACCAATTCAAGCTAAATATACAACTCCTGACGAGATCCCTGGACGTCGAAGAATAAAAACAGTCTTGACAACGTCAATGTCAAACGATCTATTTACCGCAATTAACCACAAAAATTTATTCTATACGCTGAAAAGAATATTTGCAACCGCCTATCGATTTTTTATGAATTTTAAAGCTCACCATTCAGGACATAAAATCACAGGCTTATTGACCATTGAGGAGATTCAGAAGGGAACAATCTGGATTTGTAGATCTATTCAGATAAGCTCATTCCCAAACGAATACTGGGCACTACGTCGCGAAAAACCCATCAGCGACAATTCGAAAATCGCATCGTTAAGTCCATATTTCGATAAAACGACAATGTTGATTCACGTGGGTGGAAGACTCAGAAACGCCTCAATTCCCTCTACGGCTAAAAATCAGATATTACTCCCAAAAAATAATGTAATAACCACATTACTTTTAGCACATCTTCATCAAAAATATCTGCATGCTTCCCACCAAGCACTTATATCGATATCCAGACAGCAATTTTGGATTCTGAGTGTAGGAAGAGAAACTTGCAAGATTCTTTCAAGTTGTGTTAAATGCTTTCGTGCAAAGCCCAAGTCCATTAATCAGTTAATGGGTGACCTACCTAGGGAGCGGGTTGTGCCTTCTCGACCATTCTACTGCTCCGGTGTAGATTTTTGTGGACCAATATGGACACATTATAAGGTTCGAGGAAAGACTCCATCGAAATCATACCTGGCCGTATTTGTTTGCTTTTCCACGAAGGCCGTACACATAGAGGTAGTAGGAGATTTGTCTTCTGAAGCCTTTATTTATGCGTTAAAAAGATTCATAGGTAGACGAGGCGTTTGTCAAACAATATTTTGCGACAACGCTACCAACTTTGTTGGTGCAAGGAACCACTTGTCAGATCTCAGCAAAATATTTAACTCAGAAAAAGTACAACCGACTATTCAGTCTGCTTGCCTTGAGGATGGCATCATGTGGAAGCCCATACCACCTCGATCCCCTCATTTTGGCGGGCTTTGGGAGGCCGCAGTAAAATCGGCAAAGACGTTATTGGTTAAGCATTTAGGAGAGGCTTCTCTCACTTATGAGGAACTTTCAACAGTCGTCATCCAAATTGAGTCCATTCTCAACTCTCGTCCGCTTACTCCCATGTCATCAGACCCGAACGATATGGAAACATTGACTCCAGGTCACTTTCTTATAGGCGCTCCACTAACATCTCTTCCTGAACCTGAAGTTACGACTTTGAAATTCTCCAGATTGGATAAATTTCGTCAGATTCAGCACATTCAGCAGCATTTTTGGAATAGATGGTCATCTGAATATCTCCACCTGCTTCAACAAAAATCGAAATGGAAGTCTGAATCAAAGAACTTGAAGGTGGGAACGATGGTGTTGTTGAAGGACGCGAATCTCTCTCCAATGAAGTGGAGGCTTGGACGTGTAACTGAAGTTGTCAAAGGAGGTGATGGATTGGTGCGAGTGGCAAGCGTAAAAACTGAAACGGGCACCTACCAGCGAGCAATTCACAATCTCTGTCCCCTACCCATTGAAGAACAAATTAGTCCCGACTTACACGCCATCAAAGACTCATTTAAGGAAGAGCTTCAAGAACAATCAGCGTTAAAGTTAAGAACCGGAAAAACAATCCTTCAAACCGTATTAACAACATTACTTACCATCTTGCTACTATTACCTTGTGCATCTGCTGTAGGTAGTGAACCCGTTGTTATAACCAATTTCCATGATGCTGCGGTTACATACTTTGAAGACATTGGCACTGTAAGCACGATTAATAGCCTTTGGAGCATATATGTCTTTTATAATTTATCTTCATATTCGCTAGAATTGGGAGAGGTAAAATCTCATATAGCGCGCATGGATGAAAAATGTGCAAATGAGTTGCAAAATCATCTGTATTGCTTAACCACGGTGTCTACACTGCGAAATAGAATGTCAGTAATTGAGCAAAATAACAATCTCATCCACAATTACCATGAATCACATAGCAAAGGGATAAGAGTAAAAAGATCGCCTTTCGACTTCGTCGGGAACGTAGCACATGGTTTATTTGGCGTTCTTGACCAAGATGATGCAAAGGATATCGAACACAAAATTTCATTGGTACATCAAGACGAACAGCACCTTGCCAATCTTTTGAAAAGACAAAGCTCTATCGCAGACTCCACCGTAAATCTACTAAAAACAAATAAGCAGCAACTAAACCAGCAATATGAAAACTTAAGAAACGTTCTAGAAAAAACTATAAACAGCGTGGAAAAGCATCAGGAGATCATCGATCAAAAACAAAGCTTCTCTGCATTAACGTCTTATTTAATTCTAGCCATAACTAATCTTGAAAGGGTTCAAGATATTTTGCTTGACGTTCTTCTTAGTCTTAACAATGCTAAAATCAACCCTCATTTTATATCACCAACGCAGTTCATTGATCAGCTCCAGCTCATAAGGAACAACCTGCCCTTGCATCTCAATCTTCCTAAAGCATCCGTGTTAGATATGTTCAAGGTGGCTTCGGTAAAGGGATGGAGTTTGAAGAATTCTATAATTTTCGAGATGATGATTCCGCTGATTGATAATCAAGAATTCCAAATTTTTAATTTAATTCCGTTTCCCATATTTCGAAATGGCGCAAGCCTCGAAGTGGAGATATTACTTCCATATTTAGCAGTCACTTTAACCAGAGATAGGTATTTCTCATTATCTGAAAATAAGTTGTTCGCATGCAAGCCCTTCTCAACTAGGAATTATCCTAATACGCTCTCACGCTCGAAAACCAGCTTCTATGCATATTGGTGAAAGAATACGCATCGGTGAATGGGTGTGCAGTTGGACAGAGGCCAGTCGACAAAGGGCCGGCAAAGTGTGCAGTCTGATATTTGTATTAAACAAAGTGTAATTTTGACATAAAATAAAGGGTGTAATTTCAACATAAAATATAAAGACTTAAGTGATATTTGTATAAAAAAGGTTCCACGATTCATTCCACGCCACAATACCTATTCAAGTCAATTGTCAAGGGCTTTTACTTAGCCAAAACCTTTTACTCAAAGCAAATGTTAGCTAATATATTAGGTTTTGTCAGAGTACAATTATCACCACACTAGTACATGGACACTAAAAATAAAATAAGTGCCTACATAATATAAAGTATATTAAAAATTTTTATTTTAATTACTCCTCGGATTAGTACTGAATCTAACAAAATATTGAGAAGAAATTACTCAATTTTTAAAAGTTTCATTCCTCGCATAACGATCGAATCCATTTCAAAAGACCAAAACAATAAGTATAAACGCATGGGGATCTCTGGTAATGAAGTCTTAGGAAGCTTCCACAACAAAAAAAGAGTCAGTGGTAAGATACAGGCTCTCATGGTTTCGAGGTGTGGCACTCAAAAAAAAAGGTACTATTTTGGTAGGGCTCACATAATCAACATGGACAGTTGAATATGCTTAACTCACTGCAATTGGGGAAGTTAATTGATGAATTGTAAACAGGGTTGTAAAATTAATAGTGGGTCTTACCAATAAACATTTTTAGTTTCGACTCTAAAATTAAGTAGTTCACAGTGGCTATATTTTCCATACGAATTTCGCAATTGTGAGCATCCGCAAATTTTAAGTCGAGACTAAAATTGGTTATTAGTACGGCGCAATGAGTTCTCGAGTAACAAGTAATCTTTTATCAATTAGTTAAAATAGTATAATTAAATAATAATTTCACTTAGATATATTAAGCACTTGAGCATAGAAAAAACAAAAAAAAAAAACATTTGTTACCGTTGTTACATGGCGGCCAGGCAATTGATTCTCACTAAGTTCAACTTCATAGACTGATTGTTCAAACAGAGGGCTGTTTAAATTACCGGGCAATATGTTTACTTTAACCCGAGTAAAACTGGTGTAGATTCCATCAGTCACAGATATATTTAAAGTTGTCACTGCGCTCTCCGCAAAGTTGTTCATATTAATTAATGTAATCATTCCAGTCGACGAATCAATTTCATACGTTTGCATTTCATTTCCTTGAGCAATTTTGTACACAAGATTAGAGTGGTCTATATAGTCAGGATCACTTGCTCTGACAACAGTTACGAATTGTCCACGTCTAGCATGAACAGAAAGTGCACAAGTGTAAGATGGTTCTTCGAATTTTGGAGCATTGTCGTTTATGTCAATTACTAGAAATAAATAAAACAAACAAAATGTTTTTTTTATGTAAAATAGCTAAAATAAATAAGAAAGATATCAATAATATTATTTAATAGTGAAATGGTGCGACGGCAAATCCAATACTAATAAGGGATTCCTCAACAAATCGATAAAATAGAAGACAAAAACTAGAGCGAAACAACATCAAAAGGATAGGTGGAAAAATATAGGTAGCCAAGCTATCCGGCTGAATCGACCATTTATTGATAATCAATAAATTGATACTTCAATTATGGTAGTCGTCCTCTACTCCCTCTGAGCTGAATCTTATTAGACCCTCTAACTGACTAGATCGATGTCGCTCTACAGATCATAAAATTTTCTGTTAACATTCCTTAAATACACTTTAATTTGTCTTCGCTAATCAAATTGGTATGATGAGGCTCTTGCCACTAAATTGTCATTAAAGACCAAAGAAAATGTTATGAGCGTGGTTTTTTCGCATGTGCTCTTGTAATTTTAAGAGTTCATATAGTTTATATATAAGGACACTCTCTTAACTACCTCAAAGTTATAGCTGTCTATTATGAATAACCATTTGATTCGTCGATGTTGTGCGATTGAGATTGGTTACGATCACGACTCCAGCAGTGTGGAAAAGTGCACAAGTCAAACTGTGCACAATAGATGTAAAAACTTCCCGTTGTTTTAATAACTTTATTTCAAGAAAAACGGATGGGTAAAGTAAAAAACGGCAAAAATTATTGTTCAACGTTATAAAGCGGGTTTTATTTGCCAATTGAATTATGTATGGAACTCAGTGAGATTAAGTAAGAATAAATATAGTGAAAGTAGCATTCATAATGTGAAATTATGAATTAAACAGCTGACAAAAAATGAGAAATGTAACGTAATGAAAACAATAATTTCAAGCACGCACAATGTATGTTTTATGTAATTCTGTGAATTTAAAACTTATACTCATACTATAGACATAACTGAAGTATAGCATTGTCGATGTGTTGCAATCAAACCGCAATGATTGACGTGTCAACCTACCTTCCACTTTTTCACTAAAGTGCTTTATGGTACACGACGTATAAAGCGGTAGGTTTGCTCAGCGGTAGATTAATGTCACCGCAAATATTCAGCGATTGTCCTTGCGACTTATAACTTGTCATAGTGAAAGCGGAACGCACGGGAAATTGAAGACGCTTTCCTCCTTTTGGAGTGTACGTGAAGTACTCAGCTTCCGCTTTCTCCAGAGCTTTTTGTGCTCCTCCATAAAAAAAAGTTGCGCACCGCTCTCGAGAAAGCGGAAGCTGAGTACTTCACGTACACTCCAAAAGGAGGAAAGCGACAAACTGTGCTGCTTAAGGGTATCGATCCCAATATAAAAATAGAGGAGCTCGAAAACGAGCTCAAGAATTATGAGAGCGACGACCTTAAGTTCGTGGGGGTCAAGCCGTTTTCTTCGCCTGCGGACAGGGGTGGTAGCCGCAAATTACCATTCTTTTTGGTTCAATTAGCCCCCAAAAGCAAAATTGATAGTCTGAAAAGGATCAGATTCCTGTACTATCATGCAGTACGTTGGGAAAAATTAAAGAGGTCAGATCGTGTACTTCAATGTATGCGCTGCCAGAGGTTCGGGCACGCCGCAGCTAACTGCCACATGCAGTTCAGGTGCGTTAAATGCAACAAGGACCACAAACATGGGGAATGTGCTTTAGGTAGCGATAGGGTAGAAGATCGAGGCCAGCTCTCGTGTGTACTCTGCAACAGCTCAGGACATCCTGCTAATTTCAGGGGATGTCCCAAGTATCAGTAGGTAAAACAGAATGTGCAGGCTCGAAAACAGAGGTCCGAAGAAGAAAGAGTCGCTCGTTCTCTAATTTTGTTGCATCCAATGTGTCCTTTGCCCAAATGGTATCTGGACCGGGTAGCACAATCACAAAAAGCGCGCCGAAGGTTCCCACACCGGAAGCGGATCTGGATTTCAAATCGATCCTTCTGTCACTGCACGGAAAGATCGACAATTTCCAGAAACAATTAAATGAGCATGCGGCTCGAATAGACATGATCTATTCGACGATGTTTGCCGAGTCTGCCGCGCCATAAATATGATGGGTACGCTGGACGAGCTAAACTTAAAGATCCTTGCGGTGAATGTTAAATCACTAATTAGGATCGAGAGAAGGATCAATCTTTCCAATCTGTTGAAAGTCGAAAAGCCAGATGTACTTTTGGTTAGCGAAACTAAGCTAACGCCGAAGCACAAATTAGGCTACAAAAATTATCATGTAGTTAGAAGAGACCGGCCCAACTCCACACAGGGAGGTGGTGTCGCTATCTTAATACGTAAAGGCTTGCGCCATAAGGTCATATATAGCGGAGACGTGCGTAGGTTGCAAGTGTTGGAAGCATGCCTCGTATGCATTCCCCTCAATACCCAGAGGCGGATGTATGTGGTGTCGCTTTACGCACCGGAATCTCCTCGACGCATTGAATTTTTGAATGAGATCGAGACGCTTTTTCGTTGCTTGGAGCTTCAATCGGAAGGTAACTATTACTTTTTGGGCGGAGACCTCAATGCTAAGCACTCGGCATGGGGAAATGATGTTCCGAACCCTAGAGGCAACCAGTTTCACGACTGGTGGCGTCATAATATGATTGAGTACAAACTCGAATTGTACGCGACGGATATCCCGTCTTTCCCTAGAGATGGTTCTTTCTTGGACTTGGCGCTAGTTGACGAAAGATTGGAACTAACAAACATTGATCTAAGCACGCGGAACTGTTTACGAACGGTTGAGTACGATAGTGGTCACTACGGACTTGCAGCCGTAATACGGATCCCGAACGAGCAGACGCAGCTGGAGCAGTACGACCAAGTGCGTTCTTTCGATTACCGAAAAGCGCAGTGGTCGCGCTTCTCCAGAGTGTTAAAACGCGACATACGCTGATGCACGATCGACCTACCGACAAACAGGAGCCTAACAAACGATGAGATCGACAATCATTTACGGCATATGAATGTCGTCATCAAACAGACAATGGAGCGGACTATCCCTCGGGTAGGACGTTCCACGGACGAAGAACAAACTGAAAAGTATCGAAACCCGACAATCGATGCTCTGTACAGACATAAAAGTAGACTGCTCTCGAGGATTAAACGGCTACACAGACAGTTTACTGACAGGAACGAACCCGAAATTAGGACACTGAAGTCGATGATCAAAAACTTGAAACAGTTGAACACCGATAATTACAGAAAATCTGTAAGTTTGTATTGGGGCAATAAAATTCGGGCTATAAAAGCCAGTAGTCCGAAAATGTTTCCGCAAATAAATAAACTGTTCAGGCGGAAGGATCATAACGACATTTCATGTGTTCGAATACCTCAGACGAACGAGAACAGACAGACACTACTGACTGCTGGCATAAGTCCGGAAAGTGCTGACTCGAACGGTTTTTTCATGGTCGAGGACCCGCAGGAGAGGGTGAATTTGATGGGAGCTTTCTTTGAGACTGTGTATACGGTGAACAACCCTGTTCGCCGTAAACGCGACCTCGAGGAGAGGTCCTTTCTTAACCACTTTTATCTGCGGACCGAAATTCAAGATTGGCGATCCGAGAACAACGGTTTCACCGGGTTCAATGACGACAACCGTGCAAACGGCATAGTCGCCGATGAAAATACTCATCTGTTCGTGAGTAGAGTGACTTCGGTGAATCTTTGAATCACTTAAAAACAAAAAGTCGGCGGGAGTGGACGGTGTCCCAAACGTCGTATTAAGACACCTGTCGCTAGAGGCGATAGATATCTTCGCCACACTATTTAACAATGCGCTGAATAATGCATATTATCCGGAGCAGTGGAAAATAGTGGTGGTGGATAAAGATAGGACGAACCCTGCTAATCTCCGGTCAATTAGTTTGCTGCCGAATGTTAGCAAGGTATTCGAGAAAGTCCTCAATAGATCTCTTTTAAAACAAGATTATTCCGGACAACCAGTTTGGCTTCAGAGCGTGGCATGACACTATTCATGCCGCGTCGAAGCTGGTTTCCGACATTCAGTGGAATAAGAGTAAGAAGCAATGCACGGGTGCCTGCCTGGTCGACTTTGAGAAGGCCTTCGATACCGTATGGTTGGAGGGGCTCTTCTATAAGCTGACCAGATTGGGCATTCAAAAACCTTTGCTGTATATGATATATGACATGCTTATGGGAAAGAAGTTCGTTGTCAAAGCTGGTAACGTGACTTCGAGCAGGGTTTTTGAAATTAAAAAAGGGCTTACAACAGGGAGCAGTGAATTCTCCGGTCCTGTTTAATATTTACACAAGTGATCTGGTGGGTTCCCTCAGACATGCTATAGCGTACGCGGACGATTTAGTGGCGTACAGGTCAGGACCAAAAATCGAGGTCATTAACATCCTTCTGCAGCGTGACTTCGAGCAAATTAAGAGGTATTGCGATGACTGGAAGTTGAAAATCAATTTCCAAAAATCGGAAACAATCCTGTTCAGAACTACATTGGCTGGGCCCTCTGGCGATACCAGAAAAAACTGCAGAAAATTAACAATTGTTGGACAGCAGGGGCGGCCGTTGGCGGTGAAAAACATGGTCCGGTATCTTGGCATCTGGCTCGACCAGTATCTGTATTTTGACAAACATATAGCTGCTTGTCTTGCTGGGGCTAAGAGGGCCTATGCTCTGACAAGGAGACTGTTTCGCAGCAGTCAACTTGACTCTAGGGTGAAGGTCATTTGCTACGTGGCCCTTATAAGGCCTATCATCGCTTATGGCTGTCCTATGTGGTTCAATATAGCGCCGTTCTATATGGAAAAGATTCGGGTGTTTGAGAGACAATGTCTCAGGGCCTGCTTAGGGTTGTTTAGAACTCCTGAATCGCAGTACATAAAATACTATCCCAACAGGACCCTATACAATGGGGCTCGACTGAATAGGATTGACAATTTCCTTATTAAGGTGATTCGGAGGCACGTCGCAAGGGCGATGGCCAGCGATAATAACCTGATCTCAGGGGCTTACTACCCCAATTTAATGTACCACGAGAGTACGCTTCGGTCTAGCTTTATCCCGCCTGAGGCATTTCTTCATGTAGACATGAAAGGGTTAGTCCAGCAAAAAGATGGTGTGCCGGTATTGTACCACAGCCACCGCGGCGCGAGGGATAAGCGGCTCATCCACGACGGGTATGCCGCCAATGCTCAGGAGCTCCTCCGTTTTAGCACCGCAATTGCGGATCGGGACAGGGTCGATACGTTAAATACGAATTTTTTTGGCTTGAAGAAGAGGTGAGGGTTGATACGCTCTCCCGGGCCGGTGCGCTACTTACGTAGCATGCTCCTTAGTTTTAAGCTAGATATTAAGTTTGTAGGTTTAGGTTTATAGTAGGGGGTCTTTGGGAGGTGCCGGGCTAGCCAACATGATAGTGCTGCCGAGACTCGAACGACGCTTATAGCCTCGCTCGAGTCTCGGTGACACTGATGTGGGCGGCTGTCAGGCGCCCATGGACGCGATCAGGATGGTGACCAATCGATTTGGTTGCTCACCACCCTGATTATAGGTAATTTAGGCTGAGTAGTTTTAAGTAAAACAAATAATAAAGAGTTCAAGTTTTGTAAAGTTTCTTGAAAATTAAAAAACAAAACAAATCATGGAAATAGATAAATTTAAGGCCGAAAGGCAATAATTTTAAGGATATTGATAAGTTTAGGGCGCTCGCTTGGAGCCAGTAAGCTAGAATAAGATAAATGTTAGTTTTAAATTAGATTTAATCGTTTTTGTCTAGTGTGTAAGCTTAAAGAAATAAAAAATAAAAAATGAATTTAAAAAAAAAAAAAAAACCTTAAATACGAATGGCAAATCGTTCTGAATGAGCAGAATCCGCGGAAATATAATGTTTGCCTTTGAATTTTTCCCTCAAAATCGTCGCTTGCATGACATTTGATTTGAGATTCTTTACAATCAAATTAAACACCCGGAACATCCAAAGAATTAAAAAATTTATTTTGTATTGTGGCACTACCCGCTTTTCTATCCAGTCTTTTTTTCCAAAGTGCGGTTCTCCATACAGACTTCTATCCCCAATCTAATAAAATTGAAGTTTTGTTTTCACGACAAAAAGCATGATATTATGTCCTTATTTGGGCCAATATGAATCCACCAAACCCAAAATTTAAAAAATCGTAAAATCCGTTCTAGAGTTATGCGCATATAGGAACGTCATTCTCTTTTATATTTAAATACATAGATTATATCCCCATCCACCTCACATACTTCTCTTTCGTTCCACTTAATCGGAGAAAACTTCACGTAGTTTTTGTTCATTTGTATTTACACCATCATACGCCCTGCCCATACGTCATCAGCCATCTGCGCATTTCCTCAGAAAAACATTGTCGCTGTTGATTACATCCTCATTCACCTCGCATACCTACTTCTCTTTCGTTTTTTTTCAAATGAATGTGCGTGTGCGATGTGCGCCTGCGCCAACCCACCACCCCAAAGGTTGTAGGTAGCTCAGCTTCTAGTTAACACAGAAAGCTGATTGATGGCTTAAAATAATTATGGAAGTGTTGGCTCTCTAAGTATTTTGTTCTGTTTGCAGTGATCAAGAATTGTTTGATTAATGGCGAGTAAAAGGCAGTAAAGTCAGAAAAAGAACACATTTTGATCAAAAACGCTCCCAAAAAATAGGCATGGCAATGAAGGGAAAAGACTATGTCCTTTTGAGAATCTTAAGGAACATTTCAAAAAAAGTTTCATCGAAATCTGTGCAGTAGTTTTCACGCCAACCGTTAACACATGAAAAAGCCTACAGTTTTATTATATGTATATAGATTATATACTGGCAAATGAGAACCCAAAATTTTTGTGGGCTCGTCCAAAGTTTTTTATTCTTTCGATAAAAACGAAGTTATTCGTCCAAGTACATAGTGCCAGAAAAAATAAGCAACAAAGAGCTACAACTCAAACGCGCATAGTGAAAAAAAAAAAAACAAAAAACAATAAAAAAGAGCAACAACTCAAGAAGGCGATTCGTGTGGCAAAACTATTCTGCCCTCGAAGATTTGCGTAGCGCATAGGTGTCTGCCATCGAAAAGTGATATCCAAATCCGTGTGTATGTGAAGTCAACCGGTCGTCGTTGTTGCTCCAACTTAAAGTACAGAGAAAAAAACCGAAACCAGCTACGCAGCCAGCATCGAAGAAGAAGAAAAAGAAGAAGACGGCGACGTTGAGGGAGACGAGTGAGAAGGTGTATGTAATATAAGTTGTATTAATAGGAAGTTAAGTGTTGCCACTGCTATATAGTACGAAACAAATGTTGTTTTGTTGCTTTGTATAATTCAATTGCTTTTTAATACCTTTTTTTTTGAACAACTTGTTTAAATTCAGTAAGTTAAGATAAGATTTGTAGTTAGTATTGCAATGGATTCTAATTTATTTTGGGGTTGACGGTTGAAGGACTTAGGGAACAACTAACGCAACTACGTTTACCGACAAACGGACTTAAGACGGCATTAAAGCATAGGCTCCTTGATCATTTAGGTAGGTATATCACACGGCGAAGACGACAAGTTCGACCCAGCAGAAGAAAAAGAAAGTGTCCTACGGTCATAGAGGACGGAGCAAGGAGCTTGTTTTCACTTCAAGACATTCAAGATTCACTCCTACCATTCAATGTAACGGGATACCCACCAATCAACGTATAGGTTCAGGATTTTGAGGACAATACTGTCACGGTGAACTGGAACTCTGCGCAGAAGTGTGTCTATGCAAAGCAACTTCAAGGATTTTAAGTCGCTTAAGACAGCACTTCAGAAGTAGTTCGGCAGTAAGCAGTCAACGGCAGAGATCCATAGGTTGTTAGGCAAAAGGACAAAGTTGCTTATGGAATCGTTTATTGAATAACTATACCAAAGCCGATCGACTTGGATGAGGAAAGCTTGGTGGAGCTGAAAAAACAGCTGAACGTATGTATATGAGAAGTTTCGCAGTTCCAACTCACAGCAGCCAAGCTTGAGAGGGGCTCACAGATATATTTACAAACAGGGTTTGTACTGGGCACTGAAGATGCACCGACTGAGACGAATCGACCAGCATGTTTCAAATGCGGGCAGACAACTAGAGACATTGATAGACACGGGTAGCGACATGAATCTATTCAAGCCAAAGAGGAGTGGAGATACAAGAGTGCAGGTTGTTGACGGATGTACCGTTGAAAATGGCAGGCGTGCCGTGAGAGTAGACCAAGGGGTCTCAGAGTTGGACAATAGTGTCGTTGGGGTGGTCGAAAATGTGGACCATGAACAAGTTCGAGTTGCCAAAGTGGCGTAGTAGAGGACGGAGACCGTAATGAAGAGGATGTTAGTGAGGAAAAAAACGACATAACGGAGTTGGTTGATAAGTTCAACGTCACTTGTTTGTCAACCAATGAAGGGGTGATCGAGAAAGGAGCAGCCATTGATATGAGTCACCTAGAAGACAAGGAACGCTGAATGTTGGAAACAATGATACGCGACTACGTTTCAAACAGAACCAAGCCGTCGCCCGTCGAAATGAAGCTGACACTGACCGACGAAGTTCTGGTATGCCAGAGGCCAAGACGTTTGTCGTTTGCGGATCAGGAAACATTACGGAAACAACTAAGTACCTGGGTAGCGGATAAGATGATACAACCAAGTACGTCCGAGTACGTTTCACTGATCGTGCTGGTATCCAAGAAAGACGGATCGAGACGACTGTGCTGTGATTACCGAAAAATAAATGAAAAAATCGTAAAAGACAACTTCCCAATGGACGACTTTCAGGCAGGTGCATCTTCGCGATATTTCGTAAGCTGATACAGACAGGAGCAGTCGTAGTGTATATGGATGATTTGATCACTCCATCGAAAGACGAAGAAGAAAACATTCAAAAACTGAAGTTAGTTTTAGGAGTATCCGCAGAGTATGGTTGGAGAATCAAGTGGAAAAAATGTCAGTTTTTGAAAAGGAGGGTCGAGTACCTAGGATATTTCATAGAGAATAATACCATACGCTCATCTTCAAAGAAGTCGAGAGCAGTAACTGAGTTTCCGGTACCAGTCAACAAGAAAGCGCTTCAACGTTTCTTGGGTTTGACCTCGTATTTTAAGCGATTCATCAGAGGATTTGCGGTCACTGCGAGGGCCAAGTACTCTGGTTGGTCAGGGAGATGACCAGTCGACAGCATGCCTTCGGATATGCGGGTGGTGCCCGTATCGGTTAGACCCTCGCATGTATCCTCTGGAAGCTTATCGAATATGGCGAAAAGTAGCAGAAAGCGTAATAGTAGTGGTGAATGTAGCAATCGACCGGTTTTCTACGCCTATTGCGGGTTGGTTAAACTTGGTCCAGCAGGTGAGTTTGCTTTGGATAAATACGAGGGATGACCGAAGCAGTCTACCCCCCGATTGTTATCTATAAACAGCCCGTCTGAGAGATGCGGGTGGTACGGCCAGTAGTCGATAAGATCAACTGCTGACGTTGAGTAGGAATGTAAAAACTCATTGAAGCCATTTGGTCTTTTTAATGAATTTGCTTATACAGCGTATGTCTTTGTGAGACAAGTCATTGAGGTTATCGAAGAGGTAGTCTCCTAAGATGGTTTTGCGCAGGGTTACTGAACATCTATCCGCAATCTCGTTAAGAGATTCCCGGCACCTTTTATCAACTTTGATCTGGTTGTTGGTGTATTCAGGGCTTTTATGGCTGCCTGACTGTCTATGTAGATGACGATAGCTTTCCATTCTATCAGAAACAAGTTTATAGACTGCCTCTCGAATAGCCATCATTTCTGCCTGAAAAACGCTACAGTGGTCTGGGAGGCGCAAGGCGATATTGATTTCGGGTGATTGAGAATATATTCCCGCTCCCGTACCTTCCTTCATCTTGGATCCATCTGTATAGACTTCAAGTGCGTATGTATTTTCTATTGCGCCATTCTCCCATTCGGAACGTTCTGGGATTATTGTTTTGTATTTTATGTTAAAGTCCTCGAAGGGAATAATATAATCTGTTTTATCAACGTGAGAACAAACTGAATTTCAACCAAAATCGTGTGCCTTAACCGGGTTATGAGCTCAACGAATTAGTCGCCATCAATCGCACTCAGTTTGGGACTGCAATGAGATCACGGCCTAAGAAGATACGGAAGATACGAAGTCCAAAAAAATGGAGATCACGAGGGACCGATCAAAACAAATACGGTAGCCGAAAATATGGAAAAAAGGAAACCCTCGTTCGAAGCGAACAATGTACATAACGCACTAAAACAAACCCAACGAGACAGTAAACGCTACCAATACAGTGACCAATACATAGAAAACAAACAGCAACAATAAATAGCAAATCTATTCACAAAAGTGAGTTCGTGTTTTCTTTGCTAGCGGCGGTGGTGAGAATCCCACACCTACATATTGCGGGAAAAAATGTTTGTTTTCCCTTTTTTGCATCATAATAATCAGAAGAGGGACGTAAAAGAATTTTTCAATATAATGATGTGCAACCTTCACAAACAAAAGAAAAATTTAACGATAAACGAGATTATAGAAGAAGATATCATGGAAATGAGATTCATACGCAGCAAGGCGAAGAATAAACACTTGAAATGTAAATCAGTTTTGGGTCAATATAATAACAAAACATAAATAAGTTAAATGGATAGTTTGCACATTTGCACAGTTTGCAAATCAACCCAATTGTTAATTTTTTTTTTAGATCTCCGGGTGGCTAAGCAAGTGTTCCAGAGTTTTTGCTAAGATTTTTTTTTTTTAATTTGGGTTGCTAAATTCACATAGCACACCATTTGTAAAAATGGTAAATTTTTTACTTTTTCTTCGCATAGAAACAATATAGTTCTAGAGTTCCTCATTGCCTTTTTTTTCAATCAAAATAATGCAGTACATCAAGAGTTCTGGAGTTCCCTAAACAAGAAAAACTTTTGGAATAATAAACATGAAAGTTATAAAATTACTTGATAAAAATTAAAAAATATATTTATTGTTTTCAAGAGTTCTGATTAGAGTTGCATAAAATGCACAAGGAGCTATTAACATAATCTTCCTAACCCACACACAAAAAAGTTAGAGCAAATTGAAAAATTCTAAACTTTTGTGTTTGGATTTAGACATTAATTGTTTAAGAATTTTTTTGTTGCGTTTCTTGAGCACTTTCCAGAACTCTAATCAGAACTCATAAAAACAAAAATATCTTTTCGAATTTTAATTAATTTTCAAAGTTTTATACAGTTATTGGCTTTTTTGTATGCGTTAGCTATGCGGATTAAAACAATTTCTAATACCACCAATTTCAAAAGGGTATTTCTTCTCATCGGCTATTTCTTTTAATTAATACCTATTCAAATTATCTTATCCCTCATTTTCCTTTCTACCTTCCTCTAATCTATTCCAAACTTGCACTCCTCAAACCATCTGCACTGGTTTTGAGTCACTTTAATTTGATTTTATATTAAAAATGTTCTAAACTTCTAAGAACTACAAAAGATATTATCTTTATGTACATACCAATCAAATAAATAAATTGAATCGAATTGAATAAGAATTCACAAAAACATAAGGTTGTGAGAAGCTAGGATAGGTACCTGCACGGACCTATTGCGCCAGCTATTTGTGTTTTTTGTTTTGTGATCTGATGGAATTGCAAAATTATTTCTCGCTTAATGTTAGTATAGTTTAATAATTTGTAGTTTACTTACCAAAAACCCAAATATGGGCAGTAGATGTCAGAGATGGTGACCCTCTATCGGTGGCACTAACTATGAAGTGATGAACATTTTGTATTTCATGATCAAGGTTTTTTTTTAAATATAATATTCCCTCCAAAGGATCCAAATGGAAATAATCGGAATTATTATTTTCATTACTTGACTCAATTGCGAAAGTGATTTCTCTGTTAGTTCCGGTATCGTTATCGCGAGCATTTATTTTTAAAAGAGATGTACCAAACGGAGATCCCTCTGAAACACTTATATTATAAATATCTTGTTCCATTTCTGGTGGGCAGTCGTTAACATCTAACAACATTATAGACACTGGAACTTCTGCAGATACACCCGAGACGCTGTCCGTAGCTCGAATAATTAAATCATAGTTTTGCGTACGTTCATAGTCTAACTCATCTGCAACTGTTATTGTACCTAATACAAATAGAAACAAAAGGAATAAGATAATACAAAATCAAAAATCGTATATTTTTTATATTTTAAACAAAATATTATATAAAGCCTCAAGTTTCAAGTTTCACGGTGTTTGTGGTCGCACTCCTCCGAAACGGCTCGGACGATTTTTATGAAATTTAGGTGTGAGAGTAGGTTTCAAAGTATATTTCATACCACCTGGTGATCCCTATCCAGAAATTTGTTTGGGTTTTTTTTTTTTAGATTTTGCATCGAAATACCTATAGACCCAAATTTTAACCTTCCTACAATCGCACAAAGTGGTGTGGTACATACCATATAAAATAAAAACATCAAATGAATAACGTTTTTATTTATCAACAAAATTTATTTATCTTTTGTATCTTAAAGCATGTTTTTAAGTAAATCGTATATCTAGATTCAATACCTATAAGTACATACTTACATTTTAATTTGAAAAAAATATTTTACTCAAAATGTCTCATTATCACAACCACCCTGGTTTAAATAAAAATAACATATAAGGCAGACATTTGTTTTCAGGATTCTATAAAGTATAGGAAATCTCTTAGCTTCTATATATATATAAATATTTTTTTTTTTTTGAGCTATATTTTAATGTCCACAACGTCCTGTTTTCAAACGTCATTAATTTAAATGCTGTCACATGCCGCCTTGGTTGGTAGTGAATTTACAGACTACCGTGCATACAGCTTCACTGGTCAAACGTTTTCGTGTGCACACTGGGCAAATCATTCGTGCGCTCGAAATCGTTTGTTCGTTTCGCCTTACATAGTAATGGTAGAATTTTTATCACATGGGCGAACCGTAGTTTACACAATGCAGCATAAAAGATCTTGTATGTCATGTTAATAAAACTGATTCCTCTATGGTGAGCGCAGTTTAGAGCAAACGATACTGAGATTCGATTCATCAGTCATACTTTCCTGCGGCCTGATCTTGGAAATGCATTGATATAAGCTATCTACCAAGTAATTTCCAGGTGCTCTAAGAACTTTTGAGAAAAAAATTCCTGTGCATACGGCTTTCTGTATCGTAGTCCACACTTGTGTTATGATTGCATAGTGAAATAAAGGGAGATTTCATAATACTTAGATAATTCGATAAGAAAAGCAAAGCTGATAGTGAAATTAGTTTAGGTGTATACGGATTATGATTACCAATTGTACTAACTGCATTGTTCCCCTAACACGAGCGTCGAACTTGTCGAGTTTTAGGGGCTGAGTACGGTCAATTATTCCCGATATTTTCTCCAGAAGAGAGCCGAAACCAAAGGACGCTACACTCCACTTGGTTACACATATGGAGGGAGGGATGAGGTAAATGTGAAAAAACACCGATTTTAAAGTTTTAGTTCATTATTAAGTTTAAGGAAATGGAATTTAGTTTAAATGTTTGAAAAAAGGGAATTTAAGAAACTCGAGATCGTGATTTAACTTAACCGACTTAGCGACTTCACAGAGTTCTTTTCATTTTGCAACTTACTTAGAAAACGTTTTTTATGACTACAGTGTTAGCGTTAATGGGAAACTATTATGGCTTTTAACCTTAACGACCTCATACGGTCCCAAGAACGTCGGATATAGCGCCGGGCGCAAATTGGATTTTTTTATTGGCTGCCAAATCGTGAAGTTCGTATTTTTTGCTGGTTTTCGTTTTCAATTACACACCTTGCGATTCTCCTCTTGGACTTTATTAATTTGCCCCTTTGCTTGACATCGCACATCCCTTCTCTCCTCCTCGAATTCGCCGATTAATAACTCTTCCATAATTTTACCCAAATTGTAGCTCTCGTTGCTTTTCATACGGACTCCAAACATTAGCTCGAATGGAGTTTTGTTTGTGCTCCTGTTGGCAGTGGAGTTGCAAACCCTTTTGTAGTCTCGAAACGTGTTTAAACCATTTATCAGGATCATCCACCGATAACTTGGAAAGCATTTCAATAATCGTTCGGTTAATACGTTCAACCTGCCCGTTGCCGAGGTACACCTGTAGTGACCAATGAATGGACTATGTTTCTTTCGCCCCAGTTATTCTTAAATACGTAAGATGTGTACGCTGACCCTCTATCAGTAATGATTCGCGCTGGATCCCCGATAGCTTCGCCCTGAACCAACAGCATCTTAATTACCTCTTCAGCACCAGTAGACTTTACTGGAAATATCCAAGTAAATTTAGTGAAGGCATCCACAGTAACAAATAGATGTTTATAACTCTTAGCAGTTGATTTAAGTGGCCCGAGATGATCAAGGTGATATGTATTCAACGGTGAATCGAACTTTGCGATGGGATTTAGCAAGCATTCTTGGCTCTCCATTTTTCTTCGCTGCAAGAATACAAGCTATGAAATTCGAAATGATTTGTTTGATTTTTTCCGAAATCTTTCGGATATAGTACTCTCTCTTTGCCAACAGCTCAACTTTCTTTGCATTGATGTGACCTTGCTCGTGAACATTTCGCAGTACTTCTTTTTGTAAATTATTAGGTACAACATCAAAATGATCGCCTTTGATGAACTTATAAAGAAAATCATTTCGTATGATTAAGTTCTCGTGTTCCTTGTATTTCAGAATCGTGCACACCAGCTCACAGAATTCACCTTCTTTCTTATACGATGAAGGACACCATCTTCAATCCTCATAACGACGGGAAAACGGTGCATCCACATGTCTCATGGCTGAACCAGATCTGTGAAGAACCTCACAATTGTAGTCCTGAATGAACGTCTTGGCAATTCGTGTACAAAGCTCTCTTTTCTTCATCGTAGCGGTAAAAGCTTTGCAGTCAGTGTATATTTTGAGTTGAATGCCTAAAAAAAATATACTCTGAGCTTTTTTAAACACTTAACAATAGCAAGAACTTCCTGCTCGTAGCTGGAATAATTGGCCTCAGCTGGTGACGTTTTACAGCTGATATGGAAAACAGGATGAAGAGCATTGTATTCATGGCGCTGTAGCAATACCCCTCCGTATCCGACCTTCCTTGCATCTGTAAGCAGTTCCGTTTCCAACGATGGGTTGAAGAGCTTCAAAATTGGATCTTTACAAAGCGATTCTTTTAGGGTATTGAACGCTATGATCTGATCAGTTCGTTTTCAATAATTTGACCAAGAAACTTAATTGACGATGCTACAAAAGTTCCATCTCCCAATTAATAATGAGTCCATTTTCTTCGGCAACAACCAACACTATTTTGAGCTTTTCTAAATTTTCTATTTTTAACCGGAAGGTACAACGACATCATCCATATAAATTAGCAGAAGGCCTTTTCGCACAAGTGGTTAAAAAACAGTGTTTATAAACTCCTAAGCCGAAAGGGACTTTTCGGAACTCGGACAATATCAGTCTGGCTTTATGAATGAGGTATACCTTCGACTACATTCATGGATATCGACATGAAAAAATCCATTTTTGAAATCTAACGTTGTAAAAATTCGAGCTTTATATAGTTCTTCTCAAATATCCTTAATCACGGGAAGTGGATAACGGTCCTTTATAATTTTGGTGTTTAGCTTTCGATAATCTATGCATAACCGGTTTGAGCCGTCCTTTTTTTTAACTAAAACAATTGGACTAACGATATCGGACTAAATATTCTGAATAACTCCTTCTCGTAGCCACTCTTCTATTTGAATGTTCACGTCTGCCTTTTCCTTTGGCGCCAAACGTCTAGCTTTTTGATATACTGGTCATCAGTAAGAACTATTTTCAATTGAAAACAAGACTGTTCTATTTTTTCCGGAGTATAGGCATTGATTAGCTCTACGATTTCATTACGAATTTTTATATCAGAGATTTGTTTGACATTTTCTTCCACATCTTTTTTAATTAAACTAACGACATCGATTCTGGTAATGTCGTTTTCTTCTAGATCGATCTGTAATGATTTCTTTTTTGATTTGAATACTACCATTTTCAATTGCCACAGTAGCATTTTGCAAAAAATTCTTTCCTAGAATCACTACGTCCGACATCCATTCATGCGGAACAATGTGGAACATTATCAATTAGAACCGTAATAATACATGAACCATACGTAAGCTTTGCTCCGCAATTGCCAAATCCAAAGAAAGTTTCTCCCAATCCATCAATTTTAATAGCCCCGAACTTTCTCCAAGCACTTTCCTTCATTAAAGACCAATGCATCATGTTGTTCCCCATCAATAACGAGTTTCACGCAATAATCTAGCTTACTTATACGCTTTACTTTCATTTGACTGCTACTTGGCTTCTTAGTGTCCTTTATTGGGCAATCTACGGCGATGTGACCAAACTCGTTACATGAGAAACATCTTGTGCTCTTGCTTTTATTTTTGCATCCACTAGTTGGTGAGAAAGCGAACCACAGTTTTTACACGGCTTCTGATTCGAAACGTTTTTAGGTGTAATTGAAGAATATGGGTTAGCTATACAAGAGAATTATTAGAGCCTTGATTACGATAATAATTTGAACTAGATTCGATTTTAACATTTTCGTAAACATGAAACTTTTTTTTAGTTCTTCCAGACTTGCTGCTTCATAATGAACTGTTTTATTAGAGGGACTATATAGTATACCCTGTACAATATATGATTGTTATTAACGACTCTTCATCAAACGTTCCCTTCATCGCTATCTGCTTCATAGAATACATATACTCTAAGTACGTTTCAGTTGGCTTCTTCTTACGAGATTGTAGGGCTTTGTGAATACTAATGCAGGAAGGAGTGTCATCAAACTAGCTTTTCAAAAAATCTTTTAAATTATCCCAACTGCTAATTCAGCTCTTTGACTCAACAGCCAGCTTCGCAGCACCTTTCAATAAACGCCTTGCATGAAGGTATTTCTGTATCGCGTTCTATTTACAGACATTAGCTATGCCTTCAAAATTCTTTAGTCGAAGTGATAAATTTTTCCCTGCTTCCCCAGTCAACTGATCCAATGACTCCTCGGCATCTTTAAAAACAAAATATTCGGTTCTGACATCTTAACAGCAGCATTTAGTGTTGGCCTAACAACAACAACCTCCTTCGGTCAGAATTCTCGTTTTCTTTTTCGGTTGATTCTTCCTTTTCTTCTTCCTCAATTGAATTAAGTACTCTTTCCGCTAAGTCCTTCTTAAATTATACCAAGTAGGTAAGCATCTTTCTTTTAACAAACCTTGCAGTTCCTTTGTAGTTAACTTGTTTATATCATCCATTTACTTACGATATCTCCCCAAAGCAAGTAATAGAATTCTTCGCAAATTGAATTTACTTTTTGCGAGGAAAAAAAACAATAAAATAAAATGTTAACATGCAATATTAGCTTAACTCAAAAAGAATGCGAGCTTTCACTCCACGCATGCATAGATAAGTGTGAGTGATTCTTTGAGCAATGAATAGGTACCAATGCACTAGTTGAGCAAAAATAAAAATCGAACGATCTCACCGTTTTGGGTTGGCTAATATACAATATTCCGTTTCAACTTCTTTTCTCGCTTATGTACTTCTTTTAATGATCACTTTTCGATGAAAATTTTGTGTGTTGCAGGTTGGTCTTTATAACGTTTCTTTTCTTTTTTCTTCCCTTTTTTTATGTTGCACTTTTCACTTTAGATGATATTATACTTTTCGTTTTAAAATTTTTATTCTTTCACTTTTTGTTTTAATTTTTCATTTCTTGTTATAACATTACCACTTTATTATAACGAATCACTATATATGTACATCTGTTTAATTTTTATAATAATTAATTAATAATTGATCGATTTTTGCTCAACGCGGCGCAGCACTATTTCGGCAGAAATTGTGACACCATTTGTAGGGAGGGATGACGTAAATGTGAAAAAACACATATTTTAAAGTTTTATGAGTTTTAATACATTATTGTGCAACAAATAACAAGTGAGCGACTTCGACAGACCAGCAGGCGGACTCAAAGGTCCAGAGGTGCAACGCTCGCGACCCGAGAGCAATACCCCTCCACAATCCGAAGTGAAAAGAGCTTGAGCTGGGGGCCAACTACGTTATTAGATTCTGCGATCAAAATGTTCGAATTCGGAAGATCCGTACTCTATAGCCGTGCATCTTCGAACATCGAACGGACCTCGAATTTTTTTTTTTTTTAAGAATACTACCTAATTCTAAAGTAAATGTCAAATTGAGTGTATTTTTTTGAGCTTCGATCTCAGTTAAGCAAAGTAAAGTAGGATTTTCAGCACGCAATTACAACAACTAATGCGGGTATCGAAGTGTCAGGTAAAGATCGAAGCTAAAGAAAAACACGCCTAAAAATCGTTCTAATTCAAATTTGTTTGCGAGCAGGATGTGTGGATTGCTTCAAAAATGTAAGTAAAAACATTATTTATATTTAAGTACATATTGCGTGAAAAAATTATTGTGCGTCAATTTGAGAATCTTGTTCAATATATGACAAGGCATCTCGACTTATCCAAAGGATATTTGAAAACACCGGAGGCCAGAAGGAAATCCACAAGATTAAATTTAAATGCTGAAGGTCCACCGCAGCGCGATTGATTATATTGGGTATGGAAGCTTACCTCCGACAAATGCTTAATTCGCTTGACACATTGTTCAACAAATATAAAAAAAAGGCATCTTTTGAAAGGCGGGACATTTTTTACAAAACTGAAATCAAATTATTTTCATTATCACACTCACAAATGCTTTTAATTCTTAATTAACTTTTTTTCGCTAAGCTCCATTACTTTCAAATAGAAGTATGAAACTAGAATCGGAAACAACTTTCGAATAGAATCGAAAGTAAAATCGAATTACATAGTTGGTCCCCTGGTGATTCCGTCAACAGAGCATCATAAGCAATATAATGAGCTATGTCCGATTGGGTGTATTACCAACAGAACTCGATCGTAATCATTTCGGAAATTATGGTTCAGTTGCAAGAGAAGACTACGACCATCACGGTCGAACTCGGTGATGAAGATGTCAAACCATAATCCGGCGGCACAACTTTTAAGGCCGGATGGCTGCTAATAACTTATGCGAACGCTGCAACTGCGAAGTTGAAAACGCTTAGCTTATCATAAGTCAACTACATGGCGACGAAATACCCTCTCAAAACAACCCATCAACAAACCCGACGAACATCCCAAGCATCCTTCTAAGAAAAGAAGATTAGGAAAAACCAAACGGACACTCCAGGTATTTTCCAACCCAAACAAACAAGGGATGACTCAGGCAGATAACACTCGTTATCTATACGTAAACCGATATGTATATAAGAACATGTTGGTATCTTTTGGACAGTAATAATTAACATCGTAGACGGACACTACACATTATTTAGCTCCTAAGATATTTTAATAATAAAAGTATATTATTTTTAAAATCAGGAATCTTAGTAATTTATTTCGCACAATGAAGTTTGGGGCAGCCGTGATACAAACAAAGAGGTAAATACTAATCAGAATACCTGTATAGCAACAACCTACGTACTAAATAAGGGTCACAAGCCTTTCAAGAATCTTATAAGGGAAGAAGTTTTAGACCTTACTCTCTCTTTCAGGAACATTACTCTCTCGGATCCTTTTATGCAAAATATTATTGAGGACTGGCACGTTTCCAGTGAGGCATCTGTATCAGATCATAATCATTTGTATATAAGATTCAAACTGATATACAACGCCGAAAATGAGCCAGTCAGATTCGAAAATAAACTTACGAACTGGAGAACATATCGTGAAAATATAGAGATCAAATGTGGCATGCTAGCAGAACAACTATCATCTACAATATTAATGATGAATAAGATGCACAATGTCAGATAAATGATATTATTTTCTTGTCGTTTAAAAATAGCTGCACAGTGGTAAAAAGGTGACTACCTTGGTGGAATGAAAACCGAGAAAGATTTCGTAAACAACTGAGAAAATTCGTTAAAAAAACCTTTTTATCCCTAATAAATCCTACGAAGCCATTGTGAAAGGCTTGAAGAGCTTCTTGCAGTAGTGCGGCACTATCGAACCTGATGGCACAATCACACTTGACCGGAAAGAAACTTTAACTATCCGTCTTTAAGTTAACTTCTCCGGTACCACTATTATAGGTCTTCACCTCAAGGAACAAATAACGCCCAAGATACTTAAATAGAATAAACAGTTTATACGGTAAACTTTTTACTCCGGATAAGGTGTAGTGTAACATTCAAAAGTAAACATAAACATTCATTGACACATGAGAACATAAGTTCACAGCCCAATTTCATTTCTTGCTTTCAACATAATGCATTGACACCACGTCGATGACGATGCATTACAATAGCACACTTTAATAAGCACAATTGATATTTTACTACACTACACTCATAGAGCTGCCCCCAAATTATGAGTATAAATAGTCATAAGGTTTTGATAATAAATTCAGTCTTGCACACTCTTGACTCTCATTGACAACTGCGGCATCAACTGCCATACGAATTCAGCGACCTGCGCTTCAATAACAGCTTTTCAATGCGTGCTACGCTATAAAATAGCATAGGGACCTAAACACGGCAATCCATATACAACAAGATCATTACTTGGCGATCCTGCTATCTTCCTTTGAATCCTAAAAATCGAAGAAGAGAGCGAGTCGGTCAGCATGCGAATATGTCCTACGATAGAGAAGAACTTGATAAACTGAATAATTAAACGAGCAGTACACACCAGAACCAACAACAATCCAAGAAACTGTACCAGCAAAATATCCCGACACCAAAAAACTGCTGGACCAAAACAACTGAACAATAAAGAATATCACCGAAGAACGAAAAAGATAAAGGCAATTACATCCCCTGAGAAAGCGACAACAGAACGTCAGCAACGACCAAACAGAAGAAAAAGAGGCGGCCAGCAAGTTCGTCTAAGACAGCAACACAGAATAATGCCTGGAGGAAGGTAAATCCCCAAACCAGGTAAACCTAGGCAACTTCCTGAATCATACAGTCCAATAAGCTTGACATATTTTTTCTTGAAAGGGATGGATAGAATAATTGACGTACACACCCCTACCAATGAGTATATCAAAATGCAAATCTACAGAAGGTGCACTGTTACAGCGTTAATAAAAAGTGATCAACATTACATAGATGGTGCTTTTGGCAATACTGGATATGATTTCATATGAAATGCTTTGACTCATAGCGGTACCATTACCATCCTACTTTCAAATAGATCAAAGCGATTTTCGAAAGAGAAAGGAGTTCTCTCACCCCTACTATGGTCTCTGGTTAACGATAACCTACTCCAAGACCTAAGTAATTCAGCCATAAATAAAGTTAGGTATGTCGATGATTGAGTCATCATTTTTAGGGGCAGAGAAGCAAATGATGTCACAATACGTATAAGATAACCTTGGCTCGTAGAATGGCTCAACTCCAAAATTTCTCCGCTGCTCTGGACTGTGGAGTCTGGTATCTGCATTGAGAATGGAGTGTGGTGTCGGTGTGTGATTGAGAATGAGTACAGTTGAGTATTCATTGTAAAATCCAATTGGTATCGATTAAGAGAACACACCAATAACGAATGAAAAATGGTTAAAAGGAGCGTACTTTATATAGTTGGCCCTCTTAATCCTCTTCGATCAACTTTCACTTGACTTTGTATCCAAACACGATCTCATGTTCTGTACTTATGATAGTTTTTTTTCGCAACGCTCGTTTACGTTTCCATACTGCTATCGTTTCAGCTCCATGGATATACTGCTTTTTCCTAATGAAATATTAAAGTACTTACAACTGTCTACTGATTACCTTTATGATTAATAGGTTCCCATAAAAACATGGTTTCTATTCGAAATAAAGCTTGCCCATGGTTTACCACTAATGTTCTTAACGCTCTCAAATATAGAAACAAGTTGTACAGCAAATGGAAACGAAATCATTCCTCAACTGGGAGGCATATAAAGTAGCGCGTAACAACGCTACGCTCGTCGTTCGTGATTCGAAACGCAGTTTTTTTTCGGCTTAACTTAGTACCTCTTTGCCCCCAAAAGTACTTTGGGGTACCCTTCGCCAGATTGGAATTATCAGAAGGAGTAGTAACGACTATGCTTTGGATCCAGAGTGAGTTAAATAACTATTTACTGGAAAGCGATTCACCACCAAATAGTTTCGACCTTTATAGCCGCCTTGATTCTGACATAAATGTGGTCAGGCCAGTTGGAGAATGATATACTCTCCATCATCACTTCAATAAAAGCGAATGCAATTGGTGAGGACGGTGTGCCACTACGTTTTTTGCGTCTGATTTAACCTTCAATTGGTCCTCTGATACATATAATCAATTTTACATCACAACTTCAACTTTTCCTCAGACATGGATATATGCAAGAGTTATCCCTATTGCCAAAAAACCAATGTGTCTTCTGCCAGTGACTTCCGACCCATAAGCATTAGCCATGCTTGTCAAAAGATTTTCAGAAGGTGCTTGCTAAACAAGTACTTAATCATCTCTCTGATAACTCTCTTTTGTACGAACTCCAATCAGGTTTTCGAGCTGGTCACTCCTGCTCGACTGCATTGGTCAATAAGCTTGATGACGTTCGGATGGACTTTGATAAAGGATTTGAGACCTTGCTTTGCCTACTCGAACTCTCAAGTGCATGTGGCAAGGTAAATCATGACATCCTCTGCTGGAAACTAAAAAAATTATTTCAGGTTTAGAGATAAGGCTGTTGAGTTACTGCATGATTTCCTTTCTAATAGATTTCGAAGTCATTGTTGGTGATAGTTGCTTGGTATCCAAGCTGATCAAACAAGGAGTATCCGGGATCAATATTGGGGCCTATTTTGTTCAGCATTTTTATAAATGATTTACCCTCAGTATTCAAAAACAGTTTCATCTATTTTTACGCTGATGATGCTCAGATCCGCCTTTCCGTACCTTTTAAACAAATTTGTGAACTCGTGATGTTACCTAATGAGGATTTATCTGCAATTAATGATTCCAAGCAATTTTTTTGAATTCGATGTTGTTCCCAACATTTGGCTGTCAAATTGCAAACTAAAACAAGTTGAATCTGCTACCTGTCTCGGTTACGTTATTAATCGCAATCTCTCGTGTTAAAACCACATTAATATTGTAATTGGTCGCATCTACGGTAGGCTTCGTAAGCTCCGGCTAACTGCTAATTCCACTTCCCCTGAAACTAGACAAAAACTTGTTCGCACCCACATTCTACCTTTGATAACGTACTCTGCTATCAATGAATAAACTCCAAGTAGCTTTTTATGACGCCATCCGCTACATTCATGGTTGTCGTAAGTGGGATAAAATCTCTACTTATGCCAATAACTTTCTTGGATGTACTGTTACCTCTTACATAAATGCTAGCAACTCCATATTTTTGCATAGGGTCCTTACAACCAAGTCCCCTCCGTACTTTTATCAGAAACTAGAATTCTTAATAGAAATAATAACTTTAAATCTTTTCTTTCTCTTAACTTTTCTCGGCACAGCATTAAGGTCTTTTTTTCTATTTCTTCTCATTTCTCTTCTCTCATTCTCTATTTAAAATGTTTCTTTTTTTTTTTCCTTTTGAATCTTCATCTTTTTGCAGAATGAGGATGGAGAACGCTCGCTGCTCCATACAGGTAGGAAACAATCTTACCGAGAACTTTGATGTCAAAAAAGGATATAGACAAGGTGACGCGCTGTCATGTGACTTTTTCAACATCATTCTTGAGAAGATTGTGCGAAACTCGAAAGCCAACACCAGAGCCAAAATTATCCAGAAGCCTGTGCAACTCCTTGCATACGCTGACGACATCGACATCATTGGCAGAACACAGCGTGCTGTCACTGGTGGTGAATGAGGGCAAAACAAAATATGTGCTGCCAACAAAAATTTCCTTCGACATCGCCGAATAGGACAGAAAGTCACGATTGGCAGCTTGAACTTTGAGGTTGTTCGGAACATTGTCTACCTCGGCTCCGCTTTTAATCCTGAAAATAACATCACCTCCGAAATCGAGCCAACCGCTGTTACTTCGGCCTAATAAGGCGCTGTCGAGAAATACAAAGGAGACTTTATATAAGACCCTCATCATCCCCGTCCTGCGGATGAAGATCTCCGTACCTTCGAACGCAAAATTCTTTCAGTGATTTTAGGTCCCGTTTGCGTTGACGGGCTCTGAAGGAAGAGATTTAACAGCGAACTCTACGAACCGTACAGCGATATGGACCAAGTCAGAAAATAACGCATCAAAAGTTTAAGATGGCTGGGACATGTAGAGCGAATGGACACTAACGCTCCGGCCCGAAGAGTTTTCGATTCCAACCCGGAGGGACAACGCAGTAGAGGAAGACCTTACCTTAGATGGTGCGCGTAAGTGGAAGGGGACCTCAACTATTTTTGAGTGCGCAACTGGAGGCAGTAGCCAAAGATCGAGCTAACGGGAGAGGCGTATTGGTTGAGTCCAAGGGCCACGCCGGACTGTAGCGCAACCTAAGTAAGTAAGTAAGAACACTTACAACTAATTAAAAGAAATAAAAAATCTGCTGAATTCACCAGGAAAGGCAAATCCAAATAGTACTGTCATGCGGTGACAATGTTAAGTGACAAGAGCAAGCGTGACAAAATGAATACTCATGACATTTTTGATGCAGAGCATTTTCAATTCAAAAAAAAAAAAACTGCATTCACCGCTGAAGGCAAACTGGCTTGGCAGTATACCAGTAATTAGATTAAAATATATTTACGTTTACTGCAAACGCAATTTACTCAGTTCAAACAAAAATATTTCTTCAAATTTATTTTTGTGCTTTTCACAAATTTCTCTCAAATTTCCGATTACTATTTATATCCAATTGAATAAAAAAAACGAAATTTTTCTGTTTATTGTTGTGTTTGGAATATGGTGTTGCTGCAGAAACTTGTTTAAATGTTATATGAAAATCTGAAAAGTAACCGATATTCGGAAAGTGCTTTCAATTCCAAGAAAGATTGAGATTGTTTATTTCTGCACCAATTCAAAGTAAATTTTTAAAAATTTTGTAAATAATTTTTTTTGCGTTGCGACAGCTCTAAGGTTATTACTAGTTGCACGTCGGTTGCAAAGCGTTTAAAGTAAACAAAAAGTTAGGCACCGGCTTTGAAGTTAGAATGCTTTTAGTTAGTATCTATTAATGTCTCCTAATACACGATGACTATAATTTTGAGCTAATGTAAATAATAATAAGGAACTTGTCTTTCCACCAACCCTAGAAATTAAAAAAAAAATTGTTGAACTACAAAACTATTTTCACATAACACACGTCTGCTCAAAACTTTTAAATATTCGAATGAACGGTCAACGAAAACAAGGAAAAAATGTATCAATCGGGAAACGCGGAAATGATGCACTGTCACTGTTAATCCGTGACATAATGTTGGTCACTCAGTCTCAACGGCTAGTGACTGGCGATCACACGGTAATAAAAATCTGTCACTCGTTCGTGACATTTAAGCTATGTCCCATGTGTCACACACAGTGACAGCCCGCAAGACGAGGCATGAAAAGTTGCATTGTAATCGTAGCTTAAGAAAACCCCTTTATAGGTAGTACCTGAACCTTTCTGTTCAATCCCAAAATCAGCTGTAAGATCGGCTTTCAGAAGTTGGGAACACAACAAGTGCATTTCGTATTGCGAGGTCCCAAACCTTTCAGAAACGATGCCAAAAAGATGCTATGCAGGTATGACATCCAAAATCCCGTAAAATGCATCTAGTCGACTCATCGGAATGCCGACTATGTCTTGAGGAGGACGAAACTGCTGAGGAGCTACAATAGAAAAGTAGAATCCCTACGGAGATTCTAGTCAAAAGTTTCCAAAGTTTATAAAGGGTTTTCCAATGAGAGGTGTTATTGTGAATGATCCGCTATTTCGGTAGCTGTCACTTTTGAAGCATTTATTCTTTGACATTTCACAAGTAAAAACTACGCCATTGCTAAAAATGGAACGATACACGCTTCAACAACGCATTGAAGTTATTAAAATTCACTACAAAATGGTGAAAATCTTGCAGTCACAGTTCGCAAAAACTAAAGCATTTTTTGGTCGACTTGAAGTACCTTGTCGGACCGCAATACAAAAATTGGTGGAAAAATTCGAGCTGTTGGGGCAAGTAAGTGATGTGAAGAATAAAACCCGTGCACTTCGCTCAAGAACAACTGAGAATATTGCTGCTGTAGCCCAAAGTGTTGAAGAAAACCCAGGTTTGTCCATTCCTCGTCGTTCTTTGGAATTGGGCATTCCACAAACGTCATTACACCGTACTTTATGGTCGGAGTTGGATGGTATTGATCTGGACAACGTTTACTTTCAACAAGACGGCGCAACGTGCCACACAAGCAACGAAACCATTGATCTTTCACGGGAAAAGTTTCCGGACCGTGTTATCTCTCGAAGAGGTGATCACAATTGGCCACCGAGATCTTGTGATTTAACACCTTGCGACTTCTTCCTTTGGGGCCACGTGAAAGATAAGGTCTACGCCAACAGTCCAGCGTCGATTCAAGATCTCAAAGATAAAATTCGTGAGGCTATAGAGGACATAGGGCAGCCACTTTGCGATTTGGTTATGGAAAATTTCATGAAAAGGATATGGTCCTGTATGCGTGCTCGTGGTGGCCATTTGGCTGATGTTGTTTTTCATTATTAACGGCATACCTTCCTCTTTATTATGAAATAAACATCCGATCATTTATCTCAAAAAATGGCATTTTTCTTTGAATACCAAAATAACACATCTTATTGGAAAACCCTTTATATATATACATATTCCTTTTTTTTACTTTGCTTCACTCAACTGCCATTACATTCATAAATCTCAATCAGTACCAAAAAGCGTTCAACTGTAAAATAGGAAATACATATCCGAGTATTTTGAGCTTTAATTAATTTGTCTGCTCAGTCCAGAGGCTGCGAAACAATAAGTTGAAAATCTGGGGTCAGATTCTGTAAGGCGAAGCGTTCAAACGGTTTCGTGTTTACGATTTGCTTATGTAACATAGGGTAAGTCATTCGAGCGCACGAAAACGTTTGATCGTTTCGCCTTACAGAATCATGCCCCTGATCTCAGATAATCAAAAGCGAAATTAATGCTAAACCGAAAAATTTCCGTTCTTGCTCTGCAAGGGTGACTGCTGCAGAATCCTGAAAAGTTCCAAGAAAAAGTGTCATATCTGAAGCTATTCTGCACATTTAGAATTGTTAACGATATTTAACGAGCAATTGCTCGCTAAACAATATAGAATGAGTATCTAAAGGGTGATTTTTTAGCTGGTTTGGTTTTGGCAACACTGGTTTTGACAGCTGACGTGTGTTTAGTACCTTGTGTCACTGTCAAACAGCTTCAGATTGGTTTGCAATTTAACCATGGATCGTCTTACAAATGAACAACGCTTGCAAATTATTGAATTTTACTATCAAAATTCGTGCTCGGTTCGAAATGTTCATCGCTGCTTTTTTATCGAAAAATTGTGTTCAGCGATGAGGCTCATTTTTGGTTGAATGGGTACGTAAATAAGCAAAATTGCCGCATTTGGAGTGAAGATCAGCCAGAAGCATTGCAACAGCTACCAATGCATCCCGAAAAAGCCACTGTTTGGTGCGGTTTATGGGCCGGCGGCATTATTGGGCCATATTTCTTCAAAGATGATGCGAATCGCAGCGTTACTGTCAATGGTGAACGCTACCGAGCGATGATAACAAACTTTTTTTTGCCCGAAATGGAAGTTCTTGACTTGCATGATATGTGGTTTCAACAAGACGGTGCCACATGCCACACAGCACGCGAAACAATGGCGCAATTGCGAGGCGAGTTTGGTGAACAGTTAATTTCACGTTTCGGGCCGGTCAATTGGCCGCCTAGATCGTGCGATTTGACACCATTAGATTATTTTTTGTGGGGGTATGCCAAAGCTAATGTGTATAGGGACAAGCCCGCTTCGATTGACGCACTGGAAGCCAACATCCATGCATTCATTCGTGAAATACCGGCCGATATGTGTGAAAGAGTATGCCAAAATTGGACTCAGCGGATGGGCTACCTGAGACGCAGCCGCGGTCAACATTTGCATGAAATTATCTTTAAACATTAAATTGCAAGGTTCAAACTATCGATTCAAATAAATATTTCATTCATTTTTTCGAATTTTTTGTGTTTTTTTTTTAAAAAAAGTTCTAAACCTCTTAAAAAATCACCCTTTATTAGAAAAGTTCCAATGAGAATGAGTATAGAGTTTTATAGAGTAATCGCAGTTTTTTTTAAATATCTTTTAAAATATTAATTTTTCCACAAAACAGTCTACGACCCATATAACATTATAGCTACGAGCATGATCTACAAAAAAGGTATACCTATATAAATTTTTTTTGTAAATCAAGAAAGAAACAGCTTTTTGTGCGAATGAAAATTTTTTTTTCACAATGTCACTTATTACTCTTAAACCAGTCGATGTATCGCTACCATTTGTCGTTTAACTAGAGGTTATACCGGATGCCTCTACGTCAATTAGTTTCTGAGATAGACCTAGGTACAAAATTGGTCTAGTGGTCGGACAGACGGACAAAAGCGAAACTAATAAGGTTCCGTTTTTTCCCTCTGGATACCGAGCCTTAAAAAGGGCCAAATAGCAAAAAAAATTGTGCCAGGGTCTCAAAAAAACAAAAAAAGTGTCAAATTGCAATTTTATTCGCACAACGGTCACGCTGATGGTATGAAACCGTGCGAGGGTGACCTTCGGAAAGGGTTTTTCCCACAGACATACATGTCGTACTATTGTTCTTATTCCGGATAATAAAAAGACTGCAGTTTTCAATCCCAAAGCAGCTTAAATGTAAACTCTTCAAAAATAAAAATTGTAAGCAAAAAAAAACTAGCCTCATAAGATCCTTATTCCTTGGTATGAACAACTGGAATCTTTCGGCTGAGATGAATGGTATACACTAAACAACAACAAACACAGGCAAAATCTATAGAACCAAAGATCGCATTTAATTTCTTAAAACTGAAGTTCGAGTTGGCACTAAAAGTGCAATCTTAAATGGACTAGAATGAAGTGTGTTTGTTTGATGAAGGCGAGTGATGCAAGCCGAGCACGGGTCAGCTATACGAGTAGTACAAGTAAACAACAAGCAAAAACACATTTGAAAATATTAAGCATACAAAAATATTTAGATACTTACACGGGCCAGTCTGATTGTCGGGTGCTGCATGTAATAATTAAATACAATTAACGTCTTATTAGCACTAACAAATTGTACTAAAAACTATTAAGAAATGGTTTATAAGAATATGTGTTACCCATAGCTAAAAATATATAAAGGCGAATAATAGGTATAGCTTAGCCCATCGTCAGAAGGGCAAAAACAATTTGCAGTATAAGTATGTCATCATTTATTTTTGAAATATTGGGAGATTTTAGAGACTGTATCAGAAGTTGTAAAATGAAAAAAAAAAAAAAAAAAAAAAAAACTTTTTTGAGAAGGGTCACTCAACATTTGTGTCGCAGGTCGCAGGCATAATAAATACTCAACAAGACCTTTACACGATAAACTTAAAGTGGCACACATTATTTAGGTATACGAATTGATACAAAACTTGCCCCGGAAATTGCCAAACCACATCAACGAGATCAACTTAGGATATGCGCACGGCATATTTTTTCGCTCGCTGGAAGATACCTTGAGCTTGTTGGTGAGAGGTAAAGTATAGGCGACAAAGTTGGTGCCTCCTCAACAAAGCAAAAGGTTTCTAAAATGTGGACACTGCTGAGGGATCCTCCAATGTTTGCTCATTCGGCATTGAAAATACTCAAAATCGCAGGCTCGCAGGTAGAGTACTGGAGTGGCTACCACTGGGAGGGAGTGTTGCAACCTTAAAGGTAAGGTCTTAAATTGAAATCCAGTGATCCTAGTGTTAACTAATATCATGGCAAATATAAAGCCGCATTTGTTCAGTTTATCTGCTGTCTTTTTCCCTTCTTTTCCATCATGGCTAGGTAGGGACCGTTTATTGTTCTCAATGCCGAAAGTAACTGGACATAATCAATTCAATAAGTAAGAGTAATTTAAGTAAAATTTAATAATCTCTTGTATTTTATTTAAATTCGTTAATAAAGACAGCGTAGCTAGCAATAAGCTATAATGATTTCCCACTGTGGTGGGCCAGATGTGATCTTTTAACAATATAAGAGGTACAAAAGTCAACAATTTTTTTAAACGTCATATATATTACTTTTAAACTGGCAATCGGGCCAATTAAAGTCGCAGTTAACCAAAAAGTTACCCGTTTGTAAACCACTTCTCAACGGCACATCACAGAACATACTCAAGCACTATTGCAGTACAGTACAGTACATAAAGCTTATCATCAGAAGTTTTGTATACACATAGCCTAAACCGCTACGCAGCAAGCAAAAGAGGAACCATATAGCAACGCCACTATTTTTATGGACATTAAAGTGTATGAAATTCCACCCAAAATTGATAGTCTCTTTTTTTTTGTCAGATTCCTAATATTCCTAAAAAACAGTTCGGATAAGTTAGACTAGTTGTCAGTGTCAGTGTCAGATTTCAACCGTGGTGAGCTGTGACAGTGTTCAGAAGTCTTTTCCTCATGAAAAAAGCCTGAGATCGCAGCTCCCACAAAAAGGGAGAAATTCCAAGATGTAGGAAAACTGCTGAGTGTCAGTAGGTATTACAAATGTGAACTGTCAACTTGAGCATAGTCTACCACGATATAATAACAAAGTATTAGTCACTCGCACATTACCTTTTGGCATGGCTGCAGAATCCAACAACACTTCACTTTGACAACGAAGGAGTTAACTCACGTAATCGGCGATTCGAGGATTGCAAAATGGATTCAAATGCACCATCTTAAAGCTTTTGTATTTGAAGCTCTCACACCGGTACAAACACCCCCATTTAAAGTAATACACCGAAACGATTTAGCTTTCGCGTATTAGTGAAGAATAATATATCTACGGTCGGAAGAGATTCGTTGAAGCCATGTTTAAGCGAAGACGCCTGTCAACATCGTTTTCATCGGTCAAAAAGGTATAATTTTCCCAAAACAATAAACCGCCTGTTGAAACTGGGGCAATCTTACCCTAGTAGAGATCTTAAATGCTAAATCCTAAACATGTACATATTATGAAATTTCTTTCCTACAAAGCTATAATTTCCAATAAGACTGGGTGACTGAGGATGAGTGTATACGTTTTTTCGTCCCGATAGGGATAGCAGGACTTAGAGATACTCGATCGTAGTAAACGGTTTCAATAGCTAGTAAATATACAATTTTATTTTTCGTCTTTGATCTTGCATTTCGCTCATGTACACGCTTAACAAAACTCAACCTTTATGTAAGCCAATTATTGCAGCTTACGCGATTCCGCAACGCTGTGAGTTTGAATGTGCCGAGTGAATCATTTTGTCAGACTAGTGAGCTGAATTCTCTTTTACAGAATTTTAGTTTTTGAGTGTAAGGAGACACAATAGATGCAGAAATATGTATATTATAAAAAAAAAATATAAAAAATAATGTAGATATATAATGTCGTTTTCCATCGGCATTTTCAGATTTTGCTTTCAGATTTTAAATTGATAGTCCCCAATGGAACATAAAATGAGAAGAACCCGCACGATATTGAATTCGAATGGTTTTTCTTCAGATTCAGAGGAGAGAATTAAATAATTTCAAATACGTGGACAAAGAAGATGATCCAACAACGAAAAGGATCTAGGAAGCCTACTCTTATTTTTTTTTTTTGCATTTTTATGTTGTTGTGTGATTCCAAAGTCAGCTGTTTTGAAATTGCAAATTGTGGTCATTAAATTCAATTCAAATGTTATTATTTCTCAATTTTCCACAAACTCATCGTCTAGAAATGTAGATACTACAAAGTTCAAAGCTTGACAAATGTCCAATGTTTTGGTGTTAGTGAAATTTGGTTTCAATCGCGCTAAGATAAAGATAAAACCAGAAAAACTGCTCTAAATTTTTTTTCTTGTCCAATGGAAAAACACGTAAGAAAAAATAATATTGGACAAATATACAAACCTATCTTGAACAGACTCTATATTTTCCTCCATATACCTATGTCAATAGGAGTTATTTTTGCACATCGAAGACATTCTGTATTTGTTTTGGTTCATAAAAACTCACTTCACGCTTGCGGAATCGGAACAAGCCAATTTATACTTTTTTTCGTGTACACAAGAAAACTCACTCTTGCGGAATTTGCCCCCCAGCATAACGAAGAGTAAAAAAATCGAATTTTAAAAAGCATACTATTTTAGTGCGTAGTTCAATGTAGTTCAGAATATCCGGCGCGGCGTTATTATTTTTTTCTATAATCTTACTCTCTAGGGAGAATATTTAGTAAATTTAGCAAATTTTTGCTCGCTGGAGCTGTTTGCGTATGGTTGTGTGTTTGAAGTTTAACAATAATGCCAATGACTCATTTTTTTTCTTCTAATTCAAGGTTATTAAATTCTATAAATAAAATAGAAGGAATGGAGTCCATATTTACAGCGCTAGTTTTTTTTTTATAAATTTTGAAGCGATATGACTCAAAATATGTATACCAAATGTTGGCCCACTTGAATAGCACCTCTCCATAAAAATATTATTTAAGAATTCATAGTTAAGATATTTTTTTTGGATTTGCAAAAAAATTAAATTAGTAACGGGTGCTTCCGCCTTGGTAATAAATAACCTCGTACATCCTGTTAGCTAGGAAATCATATAATTTATTGATGTAATAAAGCGAAATGCAGGCCCAGCTACATTTAATTCCTGTTACCAGTTCCTCCTTATTGGAGTATTGCTTCCATGATGTATACACTTTCTGAATAAGCCAAGCCCAATCATTCTCGATAATGTTAAGGTCTGGCAAATAAAGGTGTTATTTTGGTATTCAAAGGAAAATGCCATTTTTTGAGATAAATGATCGGATGTTTATTTCATAATAAAGAGGAAGGTATGCCGTTAATAGTGAAAAACAACATCACTCGTAAAAGATCAATGCTTTCGTTGCTTGTGTGGCACGTAGCGCCGTCTTGTTGAAAGTAAACGTTGTCCAGTTCAATACCATCCAACTCCGACCATAAAAAATCATTATTCATCTCTCGATAGAGCAATCCATTCACCGTAACTGTTGATCCAACCTCATTTTCGAAAAAGTAGGGTCCAATGACCCCGCCGGACCATAAACCGCACCAAACAGTCACACGTTGAGGATGGAGAGGCTTCTCAACAATAACTCTTGGGTTTTCCGAGCCCCAGATGTGACAATTTTGCTTGTTGACGTAGCCACCGAGGTGGAAATGGGCCTCATCAGTCAAGATGATTTTTTGATGGAATTCCGGATCATTTTCATGCATTTCAAGGACCCAATCAGCAAAGACACGACGTTGTTAAGGCGTGTATCGTTCCATTTTTAGTAATGGCGTAGTTTCTACTTGTCAAATGTCAAAGAATAAAAGCTTCAAAAGTGATAGCTACCGAAATACCGGGTCATTCACAATAACACCTCTCATTGGAAAACGCTTTATGATTGCCAATCCAACAACGAGATGTTTTGACGCTTACAAAATTGTTTACCACTCTGTCGTTGTGAATGGGTGCGCTACCTTGCTGGAATTTTCACGGCAAAGAACCAAACAGTCCAGTAATAGAGTACACCAATGTAGGACTGTGCATTCATACGGCACGGGAGAATCTAAGGCGTTGCTCTTTACGGTATGCGGAATTTTTTTTTTAATTTTAATCGCTTCAAGTCCTTAGATTTTGAAATAATCCGCTTTACCGTAGACACGCTTACTTCAACAACAATTGTTTCTCTTGTTTTGGCCGCAGAGTCGTGTGAACTTGACGCGAGCCTCAGAATTGCTCTTTTTCCAGCAGTGGCCTATTTCACCAAACTACAAATTAAAACCACAAATTTGTACTTGTAAATCGCAACTACAAACTTGTAATCAAGTTTTATGTTTCACAAATTACAAATATATAATCCGAAAATTTGTGAGTAGAATGCAAAAAAAATTGTGGAAAGCAAATTGTTGATTACAATTGCTCAAAATAACCGTTGCACCGGGTTTGTGATTGACTTGCAATGTACAAATGTTTTTTCACATGTTTGTTGTGCGTGGGTCGGCAATGAATAAACAAAATAAGATCTTCCTCCGGTTGACTCGGTGTTATTGCAAAGATCTTTTCAGTCTTGTGGGCTGCCTTGCATCGACTCAGACGAAATTTTTCATTAAAAAGAAATAACTCCGAAATGACATAGTCTATAATAATGGAAAATAATTTCATTCAAATGGCTGCTTCGGCTGGCCATGCAGTAGCCTACACGATCGGTCCAATTTTTAAGCATATTATCGATTGTGTGCAGCTGTATTTCACCAATGGCTTCACGAATATTGTCCTTTAAAGCGTCACTTGTCTCTGGCTTGTCGGCGTAACACTTATCTTTTACGGCACCCCACAAATAATAGTCCAACGGTGTCAAATCGCAGCTCCGAGGTGGCCAAACGACATCAGCTCTGCGGCTGATAATGCGATCTTCAAAAACAGGGTGCAAAACCTCGAGTGTAGCTTCGGGTGTGTGGCACGTAGCGCCGTCCTGTTGAAATCAAATGTTGCCAATATCCTCCTCTTCAATTTTTGTGAACAAAAATTCGTTCAACATGGCCCGATAACGATCGCCATTGACTGAAACGGCCACTCCTTGCTCATTTTCTGTGCCCCAAATGCAACAATTTTGTTTACATACCCGCCAAGGTGAAAATGAGCTTCATCTGAAAAGATGATTTTTTGGCAAAATCGGCATATTCTCTAAGTCGATTTTCAAAGTAATGTCGCAATATTTCCCAGCGTTGTTCAAGCGTATACACAACCATATTCGTTCAGCGGAAGGATTAAACTAATTATCTGTCAAATCCGACATGAGCTAAGTGTTACCATTCGCGAAATAAGCACTAGTTGAAAAAAAAAAAAGTTAGATGGCGGACACTTTAGTATATCTTCGTCGTAGAGACATTTTGTTTTTCTCGATTACTTTCAGTAAGTAACATAACTTGTAGGAGGAATTACACGTCAACTTTTACTGTTGTAATATTCTCACATACTAAACAAAATTTGTGAATTAAATTTCTTTGGTGAAACGTAAAGACACAAATTTGTAACTTGTAAATTACAACCATAAATTACTTTTGGTGAAACGAAAAGTGAATTGTTCCCACAAATTTCCCTTTGTAGAATACAACTACAAATTTGTAATACTCAGAGTTTGGTGAAACGACATAAATCAAAAAAAACTAAGATTTTGTTGAAAAGCGCTTGTAAATACAAATATGTAAGTTGGTGAAATAGGCCACAGGTCTAACCGCAAATGTTCGCTCCTTCATATTTTTCCCATACTTGGACTCGTTCCGTAAAAATGTGGATATGACTGTGCGGCTACGTTGAGTTTTTTTTAGCTATTTAGTGGATAGAGAGGCCACACTCGTCCATGTCCATGATTTACCACTACACATGTTAACTGAAACTATCATGAAATGACTAAAAGTTATTATACAGTATTTTTGCGTAACTACCTGCTTTGGCTTTCAAACGAAATCTTATAATAGAGGGGGGTGCCCTATTCAAATTAACCAAAATAAAACTATGTTTTTACCATTAATTTGAAACAAAATAACAAAAACTAAGTAACGGAACATTTCCAATGCATGAACTTGCTCACAGAGAGAGAGAGAGAGAGTTTGAAAAGATAATCAAAATAAAAACATATTCAACCATTGCATATTCAGAGATTGAATTGTTTGAAGTTTCATTATGCACAATGGTGGGTCCGTAGGGCGCTTTAAGTGTCACTGTAATTCGCTCCTTTTAACCATTTTTCATTCGCTAATGGTATGTTGTGTGTTTTCTTAACACACTTCTGTTTGTGCTCTCGGTCATCTCCATTCTCCAACTCTCCATTGAATAAACCATGTTCTCTTAATAGTTTTTCAATCGGAACTTTTCCAGTGGATGGTCTGTCTCATGCACGCATTCACATATTGTTGTGATCAAAAATGCTCTCGGTCATTTCATTCATTAGAGCGTGTTCTCTACTTACACTCATGTAGTTTAACTCATCTGCAATGTGTGACTATGGATGTGTCTTCCCAAGTTCCAACTCTAGCGAAGTACGGAACCTTCGGTGCGCGAGTGACACTCGCACTCGCCCGGTTTTCTTTTAATTATTTTACTGTATATCATTTTTATTATTCCTTTTATGATGCTTATAAAAGGATCAAGAAATATTTATAATCCCTTTTAATTACTTTTTGCGCGACCAAAACAATTTCGCGTTTCTAAATAAAAACTTCATCACCGAACAAAAATATATGTATTAAATTAGTAAGACAATGCCAGCCAACGGATCCGCATTTTTTTTTGTAAACAAACATTTGTCAATCGTGTTAACTGGTAATTTTTAACCCGACAACGGTGACAGACAAATTATTACCAGTCAAACTATCTCTATATGTATTTATATAAAAAAATGTTGCCTTAAATTGTGTTCGTTTGCCGCCGATTCACGCCCTAAACGCATTTACCGATTTTAACCAAACTTTTACACATCTTTGGTATTGGTCTATATATAGTTTTTGTGCAGTTTGGTTGAAATCGGAAAACGTATGTGTGTGTTGTGCGTGCGTGAAAAAACACATTGTTTTTAGTACATTTTTGACATCTATATATATTAAAATGAATCCCTCTATATATATAAAAATGAATCCCTATTTCCCTTGGTCACGGCATCACGCCTGAACGGCTGGACCGATTTCGCTAATTCTTTTTTTGTTCTGTTCGTTATTATCAGGAGAAGGTTCTTATGAAAGAAAAAATTAAATCAATGTTCGTGGCCCAACATCATTCCAACATCTGCGAACTGTTGATGGTGTATTGTGCGGCACATACAGAGAAGCCTGTCAACGTTTGGGATTGCTAGAGAATGACACTCATTGGGACCACACTCTCGAAGATGCCGTGGTTTCGTCAAATGCTAAACAAATCCGAACATTGTTTTCCATAATTTTGTCTACACCGATTGATTTATGGAACAAATATAAAGATCATATGGCCGAAGATATATTACATTAAAACCGTCTTAGAACATCAAATGCAAATTTGGAAATTAACGATGAAATATACATTGAAGCATTAATTTTAATTGAAGACATGTGCTTAATGCTTACCAACAAAGGATTAATACAATTAGGAATGACAACGCCCAATCGCCCAATGCACGACGCATTTAATCAAGAGTTAACACGCGAAACCCAATATGACTCCGAGCCATTAAAAGAAACTGTTCTAAGAAACGTTCCCCTTTTAAATGGGCAACAAAAATATGCCTACGATACGCTAATAAAAGGAGTGAACGATGAAACTGGCGGATTTTTTTTCTTAGATGCTCCCGGTGGGACTGGAAAAACATTTTTAATAACATTGATTTTGGCAACGATTCGATCGCAAAATGGTATCGCACTTGCTTCATCAGGTATTGCAGCTACGTTGTTGGAAGGCGGTCGAACAGCTCATTCCGCGCTCAAATTGCCGTTGAACATGCAAATTAATGAAACACCAACTTGCAACCTTTCGAGAAATTCTGCGATGGCCAAAGTTTTGCAGCAGAGCAAATTAATAGTTTGGGATGAGTGCACGATGGCACACAAAAAATCTTTGGAAGCATTAGACAGCACGTTGCAAGATTTACGAAAGAACCAGAACCGGTTTGGTGGTGCAATGATTTTATTGGCAGGTGATTTTCGTCAAACACTACCAGTAATACCACGATCAACGCCAGCCGACGAACTTAACGCGTGTTTAAAGTCATCCATTTTATGGAAAGACGTTAAAACGCTCAAATTAAATATAAACATGCGAGTCGAATTGCAGAACGACCATTCTGGAGAAGTTTTTTCCAAACAATTGCTCGATATTGGTAATGGCAAAATACCTGTTGACTCATCGTCTGGATACATCACATTTCCTACCAATTTTTGTCACTTTACTGAAACTAAGACCGAACTCATCGAGAAGGTTTCACCAAACATTGCTCAAAATTACAAAGATCATGTATGGTTGTGCGAAAGAGTTATATTGGCTGCAAAAAACGTTGATGTCAACGAAATTAATTTTCAGATTCAAAATAAGATAGCTGGCGAATTAATCACATACAAATTGATTGATTCCGTTACTAACCAAGATGATGTTGTCAACTATCCAACGGAGTTTTTAAATTCGCTGGAGTTACCTGGATTACCACCTCATAATCTGCAATTAAAAATCGGATCGGTAATCATTATGTTGCGAATATAAACCAGCCACGTCTTTGTAATGGCACCCGACTTGCGGTGAAGAAATTAATGAACAACGTCATCGAAGCCACAATTTTGAAAGGAAAGTACAAAGGCGAAGACGTTTTGATTCCACGGATTCCTTTGATTCTGAATGACATGCCATTCAACTTTAAACGTTTGCAATTTCCAGTGCGGCTAGCATTTGCAATGACAATAAATAAATCTCAAGGGCAGTCCCTAACTGTTTGCGGCATCAACCTTGAAAATCCATGTTTTACACATGGCCAATTATATGTCGCCTGTTCCCGTGTCGGTATACCAACAAAACTGTTTATATTAGCGCAAGATAAGAAAAACTAAGAATGCTGTATACCATAAAGCATTAGAATAAAAAACACTCTTTTTATGAATTATACCAATTCGAAATCAATATTCATAGTCATAACTATCAGCTAGATAAACCTGACAACTTTATATAATAAAACAATTAACTTAATAAAATCAAAAATCTGCTCATTTATGGCGTCTAAGGCGGAACAAAGTTCGCCGGGTCAGCTAGTAATATATATAAATGTGCGTGATATTTTGTTTGAGAGGTATGTTTAATTAAAACAAAATAAGTTGTTTCGCTTCGAAGAGTATCCATACTATACGCCCGTGTTGTTACTGTTAAAGTATGAACTAAAGGGTCCGCCATCTAACTTTTTTTTTTCAACTAGTGCTTATTTCGCGAATGGTAACACTTAGCTCATGTTTGATTTGACAGATAATTAGTTTTATCCTTCCACTGAACGAATATGGTTGTGTATACGCTTGAAATATTGCGACATTATGCATTACGTATGTTCGTTATCTTGTGAAAAAAAGTGAAAGAAACTGGCATCCTCATCGATAAACCAAAGCGTGAAAAGCCAAAAACAGTGCGTACACCCGATAAAATTACTGCTGTGGCGGAATTTGGTCCAGAGGCATAATTGGGCCATTTTTCTTCGAAAAAGAGCAAGGAGTGGCCGTTACAGTCAATGGCGATCGTTATCGGGCCATGTTGAACGAATTTTTGTTCACAAGAATTGAAGAGGAGGATATTGGCAACATTTGGTTTCAACAGGACGGCGTTACGTACCACACAGCCGAAGCTACACTCGATGTTTTGCGCCCTGTTTTTGAATATCGCATTATTAGCCGCAGAGCTGATGTCGTTTGGCCACCTCGGAGCTGCGATTTGACACCGTTGGACTATTATTTGTGGGGTGCCGTAAAAGATAAGTGTTACGCCGACAAGCCAGAGACAATTGACGCTTTAAAGCACAATATTCGTGAAGCCATTGGTGAAATACAGCTGCACACAATCGATAATGTGCTTAAAAATTGGACCGATTGTGTAGGCTACTGCATGGCCAGCCGAGGCAGCCATTTGAATGAAATTATTTTCCATTATTAACCGGAAGGATTGTACTTTCAAATAAAGAAATTTGAGAAAATATTCAGTAGTTTTTTTTTATAGCATTTTCAAAAAAAAAAAGTTATTTGGCGGACCCTGTAGTAGCGATAGTAGCGAAAGTGACGATTATGTGTTAATTGCAAGAAAAAAATTTATCGGCCGCGTATAGACTATGTCATTTCGGAGTTATTTCTTTTTAATGAAAAATTTCGTCTGAGTCGATGCAAGGCAGAGGAAATAATTGCAATTATTGGTCCACAGATAGCCCACAAGACTGAAAATAACTTTGCATTAACACTGAGGCAACCGGAGGAAGATCTTATTTTGTTTATTCATTGCCGACCCATGCACAACAAACTTGTGAAAAAACATTTGTACATTGCAAGTCAATCACAAGCCCGGTGCAACGGTTATTTTGAGCACTTGTAATCAACAATTTGCTTTCCACAATTTTGTTTGCATTCTACTCACAAATTTTCGGATTATATATTTGTAATTTGTGAAACATAAAACTTGATTACAAGTTTGTAGTTGCGATTTACAAGTACAAATTTGTGGTTGTAATTTGTAGTTTGGTGAAATAGGCCACTGGTGCCACTACAGGTAACTCTTGAACTTGAAGGAGTTTACCGCACCATCATAATCGCATCAGCCTACTGCGCTGGGGCGAACCAGCAGTATCAATGGCACCACAACGCCTTGTGGAGCATGCAAACAAGCTCCAACTGCCGTTGCTGATAGGATGTGATGCTAATACCCACAATACCATTTGGGGGAGTACTGACACTAATACTAGAGGTGAGTCATTATTAGCATTCTTTTTAAGCTCTTCTCTCGATATTTATAATGTAGGTTATACCCCCACCTTTGTTACTCGAGCTAGGCAAGAGGTACTAGACCTTCCACTAGGCAGCCGTAGTATGAGTAGATTTATTAGGGACTGGAGAGTATCTAGTGAGCCATCTATGTCTGATCATTGGATCATTACGTTTGATTTAGACAACACTTGTATCACAAGTAACCCAGTTAGAAACCCAAGAAAGACAAACTGGGATCTCTTTGAATCGTCCCTTGAGAATAATTTGGAGCAGGTATACATACTAGGAGAGCTCCAGCTCATCATTTAGAATTGGAACACACAGTAGAGGGCATCACAGGTGCGTTTGAGAAGAATAGGGTTCCATGGTGGAGCAACAATCTGTCAAGACTTCGGGTGAAAACTGTTAAACTGTTTAACACAGCGAAACGTACTGGAGACTGGCAGAGCTACAGCATGGCAGCTTTACAGAAAATGAGCAACAGAGGGCACGACTTCTATTAGAAACTCATTTTCCTGGTTGTCACCCGAGCACATGAAATAGGAGCAAGATCAATATTCAAAGATCTCGGAAAGAGGATTGGAAAATAGCAACCCAAATCTTCTCCAGAGGGCGAGTAAAATGGGCAATTGACTCCTTTCAACCTTTTAAATCACCGGGGGTGGATGGAATTACGCCAGTCCTACTACAAAAAGGGCAGGGTAAATTTCTTCCACACTTGGCAAGAATTTTAAAAAGCAGTCTGGCACTGGGCTACATACCAAACCAGTGGAGACGAGCGAATGTAGTGTTCATTCCGAAAGTGGGAAGAAAGGACCCAAGTCTACCGAAGTCCTATAGACCAATCAGCCTCACTTCATTTCTTCTTAAAACGATGGAAAAGGCTGTGGACAACTACTTAAGAGAAGATGTACTAAGTTTATCGCCTCTTCGTCATCGTCAGCATGCCTACAGAGCAGGCAGATCTACAGAGACTGCTCTGCATCAGCTAACTGAGATTATTGAAAACGCTCTTGAAGAGAAAGAGATAGTATTGTGTGCCTTCTTGGACATCGAGGAAGCATTCGATAGCACATCGCATGATGCAATTATACGAGCTCTTGATAGAAAATGAGTAAATAGCACAATATCGAGGTGGATGTATGAACTCATGGGCACAAGATCAGCAGAGACTCACACATCAGAAGGTATTATCAAGGTTAACACAGCAAGAGGCTGTCTGCAAGGAGGAGTTTTATCCCCCCTAATGTGGAGTCCTGTAGCAGACGAGTTGCTTGAGAAATAATTGACGAACCAGGGCATTAATTGTCAAGCATATGCTGATGACATAGTAATTATTGCCAGGGGTAAATTTGAGGGAACCCTATGTGACATTATACAAAGGGGGCTCGAAATAACTCGAGATTGGTGCGTAACGGCTGGGCTTAGCCTAAATCTAGCAAAAAAAAAACAATAGTACCATTCACGAGGAAAAGAAAACTTGAACGACTGAGGCCGATAAGGTTATCGGATACAACAAAAAGAACCAGTCTATCCAACACGAGGAAGACACTAAATAATGTGCAAAGACTCGCATGCCTCTGTAATGCAGGAGCCATGAGAACTTGCCCAACCGCAGCTATGGAGGTGTTATTGGAACTAACTCCGTTGCACCTCGAAATTGAGGTGCGCAAGTAAAACGATCCTAAGAATGGCAAAGGAGGGAATAGGAAGAGGAAAGAGCATCACACTGAGACAGTTTGAAGTACTACTCAAAAAACAACCATTATTGGCCTTTCCTAGAGACACCATCATCAAAAGATTCGATTTCCAAAAGAACTTTGTTACTAAGCTGAGCAATAAAAAGAACTGGAGCAATGAATCCACAATTCACAGACTGAGAAATAACACAACAAAGTGGTACACAGATGGGTCGAGAACTGACCAGGGAAGTGGAGCGGGAGTATTTGGGCCTGGAACCAAATATTCTGAATCAATGGGCAAAAGTACCAGTATCTTTCAGACTGAAATCTCTGCCATAGACAAATGTGTCCTAATAAACCTTGACAGAAACAAAGTCAACTGTGATAGCGCTATAGTGGCAGACACTCAGGCTGCTATTATGGCACTTGATTCCTACATCATTAAATCCAAACTTGTATGGGAATGCCTACAAAAACTTAATGAACTTGGTAGGTGAAACAAAATAACCCTCTGCTGGATGCCTGGCCATGTAGGAATAGAGGGAAATGAAATAGCCGACTCCCTAGCAAGAAAGGGAGCATCGGAAACTTTCATAGGTCCTGAACCATTCTGCGGAATATGGGATCACACCCTCAAAGAAGAATTTAGAAAACTTATTTAAATATTTATAATATTTAAATATTATCGATATATTTTGTAATAGCAAACATTATTTTGTTTCAATAAATCTGTTTTTCATTTCTGAAATTGCATAGGTATATCAGAAATATTAAATTCTTATATTTTTTCATCGTGGACTTATATACAACCCAAAAAATATTATATTAACGCCAGTATTTTTAACCGTGTACGCAACAAAAAATATACGCCTTTACTGAGAGTACCAATCCGCTTTCCCATCAATAAAAGTCAAAAATAGATAACTGTTGCATACGTAAATAAGCATATCCTATATCTTGCCACTATGCTATCTTCCATTCATATATTCCTTCCCACTACACAATAATTCCATATGGTTTCACGAGAAAAGTGCATGCGCATAGTTTCCATAGGGTTTTATATGACAAATGCTTATGTTACATTTCAAAATTCCTTTCCCACGATCACGCTAATCTGCGAAGTGAACTAGTCGCTGACAGAGCACTCAGAGCTCAGAGGTCGCATATCCTCTTCAAGGTAATGTGGTATCTGGATAAAATTAAGTTCGAAGGCAGACAGACTATAATTACGCGTTGAGTCGAGCGGTCAGCATTTCTGGCGCCGAGCTACAAACCGTTGAAATCTTTTGTTGTAAAATTTATAAAGTGCACTGGAAAACCACAGACAGTAAAGCAATTAGCCATGTTAAATATTAATTGTTCGCAAATATATAAAATATAGATTGAATATAGAATGAATTAAAATTGGTAAAATAAATAGTGGCCGCTGTGGCTTAGTGGTTAGTGTGTTGGACTACAGTCGCTCTTCAGCATTCATAGTGAACAGACGACTTTGATAGTGAGGCAGCGTGAGCATAAGTGAATTTAAATAGTGATTTCGAGTGAAAACATTTAATAAGCCATTTGGCGCAAAGAGCAAGTCTTCGGCTCTGACGCAAGCGAAGCAGGGTTCGAGTCCCAGTGGGGGAAAAGTTTTTTTTAATTTAAAAAGTGCATAACACAATAAAAAGTGGAAGTGCCGCAAGGCAAACGCGCGATGGACACGGGCAAGCCAAATGTCCCGCAAAGTGATGCCCCGTTGCCGATTCGCACGACAAGGCAAGTCCAGCAACAGCAAGCGGGAACAACAACAACAACAACAACAACAACAACAACAGCAGTATCAGCATCAACAAGTGCTGTAGTAGTAGCAGCACCCAAAATATACGGAATGGTGGTACAGTCGCAGGAACCGACAAAAGTCGAAAAGAGGCGACGAAAACTGAAGCCCACTCCAAATTTATCAGCTAAGAGGAAGCCAAAGCAAGGCGAAACGGTGATGACGTCAAAGGCAAACATGACAGAGGCCGAGTCAGACGAGGATGACGTACGCAGCTACTCGTACGAATCTGAAGGAAGCGAAGGTCGGTACGTGGGCGAAGGTAACTCATTCCAAGAGTTACTGGACGCCGCAGACGACTCGGAGCAACAACAACAACAACAACAACAACACGAAGTAGAAGACGAGGAAGCCCAGCTCGATCGTCTGATCAATGAGCTCCTCGAGAAAAGAGACAAGTTGCGCCAGCAAAAGCAACTCCAAGCTGAGCAGCAACAACAAAAGCAAATTAAGCAGCAGCAACAACAACAAGCACTGCTTAAGCAGCAGCAACAACAGCAACAGAAGAAGCAGCTGGCAAAAAAACAGCCACTGCAGCAACATCAACAACAACAACAAAAACAGATACAGAAGCAGCAGCCGCTGCAACAGCAGCAGAGACAACAGCCGCAGCAACAGCAGCAGCAGAGACAACAACAGCAGCAGAATCAGCAGCAGCAGCAGCAGCCGCAGCAACAACAACAACAACAACAACAACAACAACAGATAAAAAAACAGAAAATACCACCCATTCACGTAAGTCATCTAGAAATAAGCGATAGCATTAAGTTATGTAGGTTAATATGTAAGGATTTCTATATTAAGAGGCTTAACGCCAACAAACACATTATTATGTGCAGTAACATGGAGGAGCACAAAAAGTTGCGCACCGCTCTGGAGAAAGCGGAAGCTGAGTACTTCACGTACACTCCAAAAGGAGAAAAGCGACAAACTGTGCTGCTTAAGGGTATCGATCCCAATATAAAAATAGAGGAGCTCGAAAACGAGCTCAAGAATTATGAGTGCGACGACCTTAAGTTCGTGGGGGTCAAGCCGTTTTCTTCGCCTGCGGACAGGGGTGGTAGCCGCAAATTACCATTCTTTTTGGTACAATTAACCCCCGACAGCAAAATAGATAGTCTGAAAAGGATCAGATTCCTGTACTATCATGCAGTACGTTGGGAAAAATTAAAGAGGTCAGATCGTGTACTTCAATGTATGCGCTGCCAGAGGTTCGGGCACGCCGCAGCTAACTGCCACATGCAGTTCAGGTGCGTTAAGTGCAACAAGGACCACAAACATGGGGAATGTGCTTTAGGTAGCGATAGGGCAGAAGATCGAGGCCAGCTCTCGTGTGTACTCTGCAACAGCTCAGGACATCCTGCTAATTTCAGGGGATGTCCCAAGTATCAGCAGGTAAAACAGAATGTGCAGGCTCGAAAACAGAGGTTCGAAGAAGAGAAGGGTCGAAAGAGTCGCTCGTTCTCTAATTTTGTTGCACCCAATGTGTCCTTTGCCCAAATGGTATCTGGACCGGGTAGCACAATCACAAAAAGCGCGCCGAAGGTTCCTACACCGGAAGCGGATCTGGATTTGAAATCGATCCTTCTGTCACTGCACGGAAAGATCGACAATTTCCAGAAACAATTAAATGAGCATGCGGCTCGAATAGACATGATCTATTCGATGCTGTTTGCCGAGTCTGCCGCGCCATAAATATGATGGGTACGCTGGACGAGGTAAACTTAAAGATCCTTGCGGTGAATGTTAATTCACTAATCCGGATCGAGAGAAGGATCAATCTTTCCAATTTGTTGAAAGCCGAAAAGCCAGATGTACTTCTGGTTAGCGAAACTAAGCTATCCCCGAAGCACAAATTAGGCTATAGAAATTATTTTGTAGTTAGAAGAGACCGGCCCAACTCCACACAGGGAGGTGGTGTCGCTATCTTAATACGTAAAGGCTTGCGCCATAAGGTCATATATAGCGGAGACGTGCGCAGGTTCCAAGTGTTGGAAGCATGCATCGTATGCATTCCCCTCAATACCCAGAGGCGGGTGTATGTGGTGTCGCTTTACGCACCGGAATCTCCTCGACGCATTGAATTTTTAAATGAGATCGAGACGCTTTTTCGTTGCTTAGAGCTTCAATCGGAAGATAATTATTACTTTTTGGGCGGAGACCTCAATGCTAAACATGCGGCATGGGGAAATGATATTCCGAACCCTAGAGGCAACCAGTTTCACGACTGGTGGCGTCATAATATGATTGAGTACAAACTCGAGTTGTACGCGACGGATATCCCGTCTTTCCCTAGAGACGGTTCTTTCTTGGACATAGCGCTAGTTGACGAAAGACTGGAAATGACGAACACTGATCTAAGCACGCGGAACTGTTTACGAACGGTTGAGTACGATAGTGATCACTACGGACTTGCCGCCGTAATACGGATCCCGAACGAGCAGACGCAGCTGGAGCAGTACGACCAAGTGCGTTCTTTCGATTACCGAAAAGCGCAGTGGTCGCGCTTCTCCAGAGTGTTAAAACGCGACATACGCTCATGCGAGATCGACCCACCGACAAACAGGAACCTTACAAACGATGAGATCGACAATCACTTACGGCAAATGAATGTCGTCATCAAACAGACAATGGAGCGGACTATCCCTCGGGTAGGACGTTCCACGGACGAAGAACAAACTGAAAAGTATCGAAACGCAACAATCGATGCTCTGTACAGACATAAGAGTAGACTGCTCTCGAGGCTTAAACGGCTACACAGACAGTTCACTGACAGGAACGATCCCGAGTTAAGAACACTGAATTCGATGATCAAAAACTTGAAACAGTTGATCTCCGAAAATTACAGAAAATCTGTAAGTTTGTATTGGGGCAATAAAATTCGGGCTATAAAATCCAGTAGTCCGAAAATGTTCCCGCAAATAAATAAACTGTTCAGGCGGAAGGATCATAACGACATTTCATGTGTTCGAATACCTCGGACGAACGAGAACAGACAGACACTACTGACTGCTGGCATAAGCCCGGAAAGTGCTGACTCGAACGACGGTTTTTTCGTGGTCGAAGACCCGCAGGAGAGGGTGAATTTGATGGGAGCTTTCTTTGAGACTGTGTATACGGTGAACAACCCTGTTTGCCGTAACCGCGACCTCGAGGAGAGGGCCTTTCTTAACCACTTTTATCTGCGGACCGAAATTCAAGATTGGCGATCCGAGAACAACGGTTTCACCGGGTTCAATGACGACAACCGTGCAAACGGCACAGTCGCCGATGAAAATACTCATCTGTTCGTGAGTAGAGATGAACTTCGGTGCATCTTTGAATCACTTAAAAACAAAAAGTCAGCGGGAGTGGACGGTGTCCCAAACGTCGTATTAAGACACCTGCCGCTAGAGGCGATAGATATCTTCGCCACACTATTTAACAATGCGCTGAATAATGCATATTATCCGGAGCAGTGGAAAATAGCTGTGGTACACCCTATCCCGAAAAAGGATAAAGATAGGACGAACCCTGCTAATCTCCGGTCAATTAGTTTGCTTCCGAATGTTAGCAAGGTATTCGAGAAAGTCGTCAATAGATCTCTTTTAAAATGGGTTGAGGAAAACAAGATCATTCCGGACAACCAGTTTGGCTTCAGAGCGGGGCATGACACTATTCATGCCGCGTCGAAACTGGTTTCCGACATTCAGTGGAATAAGAGTAAGAAACAATGCACGGGTGCCTGCCTGGTCGACTTTGAGAAGGCCTTCGATACCGTATGGTTGGAAGGGCTCTTTTATAAGCTGACCAGATTGGGCATTCAAAAACCTTTGCTGTATATGATTTATGAAATGCTTATGGGAAAGAAGTTCGTTGTCAAAGCTGGCAACGTGACTTCCAGCAGGGTTTTTGAAATTAAAAACGGCTTACAACAGGGAGCAGTGAATTCTCCGGTCCTGTTTAATATTTACACAAGTGATCTGGTGGGTTCCCTCAGACATGCTATAGCGTACGCGGACGATTTAGTGGCGTACAGGTCAGGACCAAAAATCGAGGTCATTAACATCCTTCTGCAGCGTGACTTCGACCAAATTAAGAGGTATTGCGATGATTGGAAGTTGAAAATCAATTTCCAAAAATCGGATACAATCCTGTTCAGAACAACATTGGCTGGGGCCTCTGGGGATACCAGAAAAAACTGGAGAAAATTAACAATTATTGGACAGCAAGGGCGACCATTGGCGGTGAAAAACGTGGTCCGGTATCTTGGCATCTGGCTCGACCAGTATCTGTATTTTGACAAACATATAGATGCTTGTCTTGCTGGGGCTAAGAGGGCCTACGCTCTGACAAGGAGACTGTTTCGCAGCAGTCAACTTGATTCCAGGGTGAAGGTCATTTGCTACGTGGCCCTTATAAGGCCTATCATCGCTTATGGCTGTCCCATGTGGTTCAATATAGCGCCGTCCTATATGGAAAAGATTCGGGTGTTTGAGAGACAATGTCTCAGGGCCTGTCTAGGGTTGTTCAGAACTCCTGAATCAGAGTACATAAAATATTATTCCAACGGGACCCTATACAATGGGGCTCGACTGAATAGGATTGACAATTTCCTTATTAAGGTGATTCGGAGGCACGTCGCAAGGGCGATGGCCAGCGATAATAACCTGATCTCAGGGGCTTACTAACCCAATTTAATGTACCACGAGAGTACGCTTCGGTCTGGCTTTATTCCGCCTGAGGCATTTCTTCATGTAGACATGAAAGGGTTAGTCCAGACAAAAGATGGTGTGCCGGTATTGTACCACAGCCACCGCGGCGCGAGGGATAAGCGGCTCATCCACGACGGGTCCGCCGCCAATGCTCAAGAGCTCCTCCGTTTTAGCACCGCAATTGCGGAACGGGACAGGGTCGATACGGTCAAGCAGTTCACCGAATTTTGGTGGCTTGATGAACAGGTGAGGGTGGATACGCTCTCCCGGGCCGGTGCGCTACTTATGTAGCATCCTCCTTAGTTTTAAGCTAGATATTAAGTTTGTAGGTTTAGGTTAGAGTAGGGGGTCTTTGGGAGGTGCCGGGCTAGCCAACATGATAGTGCTGCCGAGACTCGAACGACGCTTATAGCCTCGCTCGAGTCTCGGTGGCACTGATGAACCCTTGTGGGCGGCTATCAGGCGCCCATGGACGCGATCAGGATGGTGACCAATCGATTTGATTGCTCACCACCCTGATTATAGGTAATTTAGGTTAAGTAGCTTAGGTAGTATTAAGTAGTTTTAAGTAAATCAAATAATAAAGAGTTCAAGTTTTCTAAAGTTTCTTGAAAATTAAAAAACAAAACAAATCATAGATATAGATAGATTTAAGGCCGAAAGGCAATAATTTTAAGGATATTGATAAGTTTAGAGCGCTCGCTTGGAGCCAGTAAGCTAGAATAAGATAAATGTTAGTTTTAAATTAGATTTAATCGTTTTTGTCTAGTGAGTAAGCTTAAAGAAAGAATAATAAAAAAATGAATTTTTAAAGTTAAAAAAAAAAAAAAAAGTGTGTTGGACTATTAAGCGAGGGGTCCCAGGTTCGAATCCCGCAAAAACCCAAAATTCAAACTTAGGGTTTTTTCCACTGCGCCACCTCTCGCGAACGTCTGACAAACATCCGAGAGTATAACTGTCTTAAGAGCTTCTCAATTAGCCGTTTGGAATCGGCATAAAATTGTAGATCCCTTCCATTCCTTCCAAAAATAAAACTCACACAAAACGAATGGTTGTGAGAAGCTAGGCCTTGGGTCCCTACGGACCTGTTGCGCCAACTATATATATATATATAAATAAATAGTGAAGTTTTTTAATTTGTGGTGAGTCTGAACAAATCCCTCTGAAAACCACAACAATTTGGCGCAGCCGGTAGGATATAGGAAGCGTCAGCGATTTTCTTTAAATTAAGATAACTCACTGGTAATAGATTGAAAAGCCTACATTCTTTGTATACTGGTTAAGACACAATAACCCGTAAACTTGGGACTGAGTCTGGTCTCGAGAGTATACACACCTAAAATTCGTAATACAAAAAAAAAAAAAACATTTTGAACATTAAACAAAAATCAGTGAATTAACGATACAAACTCATGAACCAGGAAGACGGCGATCAGGAAAAAAAGGACGGACAACAACCCAGCACCTCTAAGCCGACATTAACAAGACTCAGAATCGTAAAGCTGATACCAAATCCCGACGTAAGTTTAGGAAATTATTTAAATTTTGTGTACGAGGAAGCGCGAGAGACAAAAAACATATCAATTCCACAGCTTGACGCTATTGATTGAGCATTGAAATTAAAGCGTGAAGTACGCCTTAAGATAGTAAGGGCATGTGAACAGAGCACCGAAGATTTCAAAATAAAATTACAAAATTTTGATTGTCTCTCGCGGTCTCTCAACTTAAATAAAAGTAAGTTAGGGGAGGTCGAAGACCCTAGCATAAGTGAGTATACTCGAGTAGATAGGAGTGAAAGTGAATCGAGAGATAGCGAAATTACTTTAAAATGGTTAAATATTTCCATTCCTGAGTCTGAACAGGAAGTTTTCATTGAACCTAACCAAGCGAAAAAATTGAAAATGGCTGTCAATGTCGATTATTGCAAAATCGCCAAACTAACTGCGCAGATAGTGGCACTATTTTCGGATGAACAAAACCCTGCATTGAGTACCGAACTACAAACGTTTCTAGGCTGCTGTAGGAAGGTATTAGAATGCCTACCTGATGCAGAACACCAAGCTTTTGTCCAAATATTTCCTACAAGACTGCGAGGGGATGCTTATTTGTTAATCGCATCTAACCAAATAACGGCCTTTGACGAAGCAGAAAAGCTCCTCAACCGTACTTACCTGCCCCGTGAAACTTACCAAGAATTGGTAAATAAATTAATAACTATGATTAATAACTTGGAAGCTCTCATCGCTTTTACCACTAGGATAAAGCAGATGCTGCAGCTTTGCAAGGAGGCTGCGGACCTTAAATATGGCTCTGTGGCAACTCCAGCAGTGAAAACACAGTTGGAAGATTTTGCCAAAAACGCCTTAAAAACAGGGGTCTCTAATCCGTATCTTTGTCAATACTTATTAACGATCGGAGATGAATCTATAGACAAACTAGTGCAACGAGCATTGGATATGGAACGGTTGCAACAAACTGTCCTTCTGCATTCAAATGCCCAATTTCAAACCCCTACGAATTCAATTTTCAACAATAGTTTCTCGAATCCGAGCTTATATTCCGGGAACATTAGTAGTTTTCCTCAACCGCAGTTGAATCCCCTAATCACACCATTCGATTCAAATATACAGCAATCCCATGACCTGACCCAAAACTAAAATTTTCCAAATATTTCACAAAAAAATAGATTTAAACACGGCGTGATTTGCAGTTTCTGCGGAAAGACCGGGCACACTTACAATTATTGCCTAAGCAGAAAAAATACACCGTTCTGCACAAATTGTAGAATGTATACCACGACATTAGAGACTGCCGACGAGTTAACAGGCCAGCTAAGAACAGGTTCCCCAACAATAGAAATAAAGACATTAACCATCGAAACCCTGTAAGAGTCTACGAAAATACCTCTTCCAACCAGGCGACCCATAGCTCGCCACAAAACATCTCAAGGGTCTATAACATAGGAACAAAATGTGATTTTTGTGGTCGACCTGGCCACGATGTCACCGTATGCCGACAAAAATAAAATGGGAATCGGAGAACCAGGGAAACTCCCAACTGTCGAGCCCAAAACCCCCGGCTCGACATTAACTTATAACGATATAACAAAAGGGAAGCTTCGGAAGCCAAAACACGGTGTCCCCACAATAGTTATTCCTCTCGACATAGGCCTAAACGGTCATGCAAAACTATTCGTGGACACCGGCTCCGAAGTAAGTCTAATCAAACAAAAATCACTCAATCCGGAGATAAAACTAGATACCGATAAATCATGCTTCTTACAGACGCCATTCGGGAACGGAAAGAGTGGGGCTTGTCGGGGACATTTTGAACTAAATAATAAGATTCCATGCACATTTCAAGAACTGGGTAACATGCCTACTTTTCCGGAAGACGGAATACTTGGAAACGATTTGGTGGCAGAAAATTCGAATGTGGAAGGACCTAACCAACAGCTTAAATTCGTACGCACAAAACGAATCCCGAACTGTTCAGTATACCTGTCACCTCAAATAATCACTACACTTTAGACCAACAAATAGGCAAACATGAGCAAACTACAAATAACATTGGTACGAAAATACAAACCTCTTCGTATAGCGAACGCGGCTCTGGTAATAAACGGTCAACCTACCAACCTCTTCCTGTGGCGAAGCGGATTCCATTACAACTAAATTGGAAATTGAATTTGATAAGCCCATCTGTCTGCCTGAACGTTCACGAAAACTCATAACAGTTCCTTTAGAACTAGCGGAAGAAATGCTCTGCTTACCCGATAAAGTAAGCGATGGAGTCTTCCTCGCTAACTGTATTCTTCCTTCAGGCCAAAATAAATATTTAATAAGTGCCCTCAATACAAATAACAAAATGACAATTATACACAAATTAAACCAGACAACGAAATTCTGCATAATCTGCGTTTAGAAAACCTCAAAAAGGAACTTAATGTAGGAAAAAATCTTTGTCTTGATGAAAAACAAACGATTTTGAATCTATGTACTGAATATAAGGACATATTCCATCTTAAAGGCGATTATCTAACGTACACCGATGCAATTACCCATACAATACCAATCGTGCAGGATCAAGCACCGATAAACCAAAGAATGTACAGACTGCCCGAGACAAAAAGGCAAATAAACAAATGGAGGAAATGTTGGAAAATGACATAGTTCAACCCAGCAAAAGCCCTTGGAACTCACCCCTTTTAGTAGTTCCTAAGAAAGCAGGTCCAGATGGAGACAGCCGATGGAGAGCTGTGGTTGAATTTCGTAAATTGAATGATAAGACCATTGGGGATGCTTACCCCCTTCCTCGAATAGAGGATATACTTGACCTACTAGGTCATTCACGTTATTTCTCCACACTCGACCTAGCTAGTGGCTACCACCAAGTTCTGGTAGATCCAAAGGATCAACCAAAAACCGCTTTCAGCACGAGCTATGCACACTATGAGTTTAAGCGTATGCCTTTCGGTTTAAAAGGAGCGCCGGCTATGTTTGAACGCTTGATGAACTATGTCCTAACCGGGTTACAAGGAATAGAATGCTTTGTATACTTAGATGATATAGTCATCTACGATAAAAACCTCACGGATCATAACCGAAAGCTGAAAAAGGTTTTTGATAGATTAAGAAAAAAATAACTTAAAACTGCAGCCGGAAAAGTGCAGATTCCTACAAAAGGAAGTTGTTTATTTGGGACATATATGTTCAGAATTAGGGGCTCTTCCGAATCCCAGCACAACTGCCACTGTTCAAAATTTCCCACCCCACGAACAGTTAGGCAATGTCAATCCTTTTTGGGACTCGCCAACTACTACCGCAAATTTATTCCGTAATTTTCTAAAGTAGTTCGTCCCCTCAATAACCTACTCCGTAAGGACGTAAAATTCACCTGGACTGAGAAATGCCAAAGAGCATTTCAAGAAATCAAGGACCTCTTGGTCACCCCTCCTCTGTTGATCTACCCTGACTTTTCAAAGCCTTTTAATCTGACGACGGATGCCAGTGGCGAAGCCATCGGCGCTGTACTTTCCCAAGGCGACGTAGGAAAAGACCAGCCCATTGCATATGCTAGTCGCACTTTAAACAAAGCCGAGCGTTACTACTCCACTATTGAAAAGGAGTTATTAGCGATTTCAGATGCTACCTTCAAGGACGCAAATTTACTGTATATACAGATCATAAGCCCTTGAAGGGAGTATTTAATGTAAAAGACCCGACAACTCGCCTCGTCCGATTCCATCACAAATGGTCGGTGTTTGATTACAAAATAGAATGTAAACCAGGCAAATACAATTCCAATGCTGATGCGCTTAGTCGAATTCCACAACTTAATGGGGCGAACTCTGCACAAGATAGGCAACGCAAACAGTGTATGGTTATGGATAGTATCCTAACCTATGCCGAATACGAAGCCGAGAAAGCAAAACAGAGCTACCTGTCGAGTGCAGGATTTGTGCGAATTCGGATTCATCCAGGTCAATTATGCAAGAAACTGCAGAACCTTTAATATTTGACGTACAAGCCGAGGTGCATCGGCCACCGAGCGAGCTCATTAATACATCGATAAGTGCAGCAGCATGTAATGCTGTAACGCGATTGCAATCACAAAGGGAGAGTACAGCTTCGGAGCCACCACCTACGGTTATTCCAAGCAAACAAACCAAATCAAGCGATTCTGAAAAGCTAGATGTTTCCGCAACGCAGAACGAAATTGAATTGCAGGCGGTAAATGCAAAACCCATAGAAGTAATCAGTAGTTCCGAGGAAATACAAACAATCCTCAAGGACTATCATGACTCGATTTTTGGCGGCCATCAAGGTGTAGTGAAAAGGTATAAACGAATTCGCATGCTCAGAGACATAAAGAATTACATAAAAAAATGTAAGAAATGTCAGACCATGAAAGCAACACCTTTGATAAGAATGCCAATGATTATCACTGATATCGCCGAAAAACCTTTTGATAAAGTCTATTTAGATATCGTAGGTCCATTAGAACAGTCAGAATCTGTAAATTTATATATACTGACTTTTCAGGATAATTTGACGAAAATTGTTGATTGCCACGCCATGCAAAATGCAGAGGCCCAAACAGTGGCTCAAGTGGTTTTCGATAATATAATTACACGTTTCGGTATTACTAAACGGATTGTCACTGATCAGGGGACAAACTTTCTCAGTGATTTGTTTAAAGGGCTCTGTAAACTACTTAAGATAAAAAAATTGCAGACTTCAGCTTACCATCCCCAGTCAAATGGTGCACTCGAACGAGCACACCGACCAATAGTGGAGTATCTGCGAAGTATTACTGACGAAAATCCCAAATCATGGGATCAGTTCTTGCGAACAGCAACTTCTGTTTATAATAATAGTATTCATGACAGCACGAAACTCACACCCATGGAATGTCTCTATGGGTTCACGACTGACATACCGTCAAACTTAAAAAGAGATCCTGAACCCATATACAATCATGAAAATTACAGCCATCTCCTAAGATATAGACTTCAGAAATCTTACTCCATAGCCAGGCGCAATCTCTTATCAAGCAAACACAGATCAAAGCAACATTTCGATAAGACAACAAGGCCTCACATATTCCATGTAGGAGATGAAGTACTTATCAAAAGCGAGAATCGGAAGGGCAAATTAGCACCCATATGGAGAGCTCCTTACCCGGTTACAAGTATAAAAGGACCAGTAAATACAGCTATTAAAATTGGTAGAAAACAAATCGTAGTCCATAACAACCGTTTAAAACCTTACTATAAATAAAAAAAAAAAAAATTTGCTAATACCTAACAACCCGTTTCCCCACAGTGCATAATGGAACTGATTCTATTGTTTCTGGCAACTTGTCTGCAAGCCGGTATATGTACTGAGCAGCCATATACCATCACCCCTCTTACTTACACGGGTCTGATTTTTGAAAACCTCGGTGAACTATGGGTATACCACAACACCTGGACCATCCTAACTGAAATAGACCTTATGGAATTGGCAAATCAGACAACATTAGCCGAACATGCTGAGCACTTGGTAAATCAATTGTGTAAAGGAAATGATATCACCATCGGGAACTCCTGCCAATTACAACAACGCCATATACATGCTGCCATGGAAAATATAAAAAAACGAACAAAAGTAATTCACGAACTACTAACGAGATCTAGGCAAACTAGGTCGCTCTTTAATGGCATTGGAAACGCCTTCCACTACCTTTTCGGTACCATGGGCAACAATAAAGAAGAGGAAATTTATAGTAAGTTAGGCAAAATACAAACGAACCAACAAACACTGGCTGAATTAGAGCAACAGCAGATAAGTGTAGTTACTACCACTCTTCAGCAAATTCAAAGACCACTGGCTGTTTTAATGGATCGGCAACAACAAATAGGTTATCAAATCAACGGTATGCATCAGCTCACCGAAAATTTGACTAGAATACAGTTGAGACAGGAAATAGTTACCAATATCCTATTACAAGTCGTCGAAATAGATTCCCGTCAAAACACTTTAATTGGCATAATATTAGCTTCCAGAAATAATCAAATTCACCCTTTACTCGTTTCCCCAAACACCCTCTCATCCGTTTATGCAAAGTCAAACCCAGTATGCAAGAACTGTTTACCAATGCTATACCAAACCGCCCAGGTTAAATCACACCTTTTAAAAGACAATCTGTTAGTAAAAATTATCATGCCAATTTTTAAACTTCCTAAAATGCAATTTTTTCAAATTCGTTGTTTTCCGATACATCTTTTAGGAGGACACTCTCTAGTACCTGATGTAAAATTCACTCATTTAGCTTCTCAAACAGAATCCCAACAATTTATCCTTTTCGAGCGCGGAGACGCCAAATCTTTTGTCACCATAACAAATGGACTAAACAAAACCACTTACGTCGGAAAACTCGAAATTCCAATAACGCGTGCAACGGCAACAAACGAGTGCATCGTTAAAGTTTTTTTTAATCCCTTAAATGACAGTACCCAATGCGATTACCGAGTGCAATTTCCCTCGCAAGAAACCTTTAACTGACTAGACCAAATACTTGGCTATATTCGATCACACAACCCACCGTCCTCCATATAGTCTGTTTAACGACATTATCCACGCCTAAATTGACAGGACAAGGCATCCTGATAATAAACGAACCTTGTCAAATTCAAGTTCTCGATAAAATATTATATTTTCAGAGTGACAAAAGGCCTCCTCTATTCATTATTCAACCGAAATATTTCCCCTCCGCTAGCAAAGAATTCTCCAGCCTAAACCTTACTTCCCTTATCCCCAAAGCTGCAAATCTAAATCGAACGCAATTAATAACAAGTTCGGATAGGTTCCAATGAAATAATTCATAAAAGTACTCAATCGCTAAAAGAAATACAAAGCAAAATAGAGCAACTAAAAAATAATTTCAAAACGTTAAAACACCATGCCCTGTCATTAACCTCCATTTCACTCTCCAGTCTATTATTTATAGTACTAATTGCATATCTAATATTAAAAAAAGGCTCAATGATTCAGAGGAAATACCGTAATACAAGGTCTGTGGCCGAAGATGTTGTAGAAATGAAGAGTGCCCAAAAGTTAATGTACCTTCTTGTAGTGAAATGCTTAGGAAACCGTTAACTCGATCACTTACACTACCTAAATCCATTCAGATAGTGTAAAATTAATAAAAAAAAAGAAATGTAACGAAATACAAATACAAATATAAATGTAACTATATACAAATAAAATTACTAGGTTTTGTAATTTGTAAAAACCTATATAGGTCATGAACATACATTATAAACAAGCTTTGCATTTTCTATATTATACTATAAAATATGTTTGTTTTAAGTAACGCATGGAAAAAACTGAAAATGTACTTTTTATATACATATATCTATGCACATCATAACATTAAAAAAAAATGTGTAGATTAAGAAAATAGATTTAAGAACCTTTAATACAGAAAATTGTTACATGTTCAAACAAAATACGTAATAGTAATAGCAAAAAAAAACATTGTACAATTGTCTTGTTCTGCCTTCAAACTGATACCGAATTTTCAAAATTATTTTCCGAGTATTATTCCTCTACAAAGAATAACTCTCTTTAATTAAGGGGGAAGGATTTGTTGCATACGTAAATAAGCATTATCCTATATCTGGCCACTATCCTATCTTCCATTCATATATTCCTTCCCACTACACAATAATTCCATATGGTTGCATGAGAAACGTGCATTCGCATAGTTATGCGCATTTTATATGACAAATGCTTATGTTACATTTCAAAATTCCTTTCCCACGATCACGCTAATCTGCGAAGTGAACTAGTCGCTGACAGAGCACTCAGAGCTCAGGTGTCACATATACTCTTCAAGGTAATGTGGTATCTGTATAAAATTAAGTTCGAAGGCAGACAGACTATAATTACGCGTTGAGTCGAGCGGTCAGCATTTCTAGCGCCGAGCTAAAAACCGTTGAAATCTTTTGTTGTAAAATTTATAAAGGGCACTGGAAAACCACAGACAGTAAAGCAATTAGCCATGTTAAATATTAATTGTTCGCAAATATATAAAATAAAGATTGAATATAGAATGAATTAAAATTGGTAAAATAAATAGTGAAGTTTTTTAATTTGTGGTGAGTCTGAACAAATCCCTCTGAAAACCACAACATAACCAATTAATTGTAATGATTGCTAAAGAATATCATTCATTGCGCCTCGTAGAATAACCTGAATTCAACAAATTCGTGTCACTACTGTGTCCTTCATATAGTTTACCAACCAGAAAGACACTTTCAGAAGTAATGCTACCACAGCTGTTTTTAAAGTTGGAACAAGAATTGAACAGTAAAATTGCAAATACATGTTTAACGACAGATGCCTGGACATCAATTAACAATATCAAAGCTTCATCGCGGTTACAGTACATTTTATAGATATCGGTAGTGTTAAACGAATACGATAAGCGTCATACAAGTGAAAATTTATGCATATTTTTATAAGAACAAATTTCAAAATGGGACATTGAAAATAGAGTTGGAGCTATTGTTAGCGACAATGATGCTAATATTCTTTTGGCAGGATGGCGCTCTATAGGTTGCTTCGCACATTTATTGAATTTAACCGTGCAAGCTGGAATCGATCAGATTTCGGAAGTTTTACGTTCAGTAAAAAACATTGTGGAATATTTATAAAGAAGTTCCCAAGGCTTATATCAATTGCATAAAATGCAAAGAAAGAAAGAAATTCTAAAATTAAAACAAGACGTCCCAACTACGTGGAATTCAACCTACGACATGCTTAACCGAATTTTAAACATAAAATATGCTATTATTGAATCACTTGAATAAGTTAAAAATGAATTATCTTTAACAATTGAAAATTGGACTGTTATAGAGGCAGTGGTTCCAATATTGCAAGTATTTATGGATTTGGCCGTAGAGATTTGTAGGGAAAAAAAACGTAAGCCTTTCTAAAGTCACTGTAGGTATATTGCCCAACGTTTGTCAGAATTGGACCACAAGCTTCCGCTCAAGACCATCCTTCTTGGGTCCGCAAATTGCTGGAGACACTAAATGAGCAAATGCAAAGGCGTTTCAATCATTTAGAAAAAAATTCTTCAAAGGCAGAGGATTTCGAGAGGTAACGAAACATCAAACAGCAGTCGAAGCCTTGAAATCGAAAGTAACGGTTAAACCCACGCAATTAATAGCAGAATGCTCTCATTATCTTGCCCAAAAAGAAAGAATTCTGGCAGCTTCTACATCTACAACCACCAAAGAAGTAGCCATGACTTTGATATTGAGATATCTTGTTTAGTTCCTGAAAATACAACAGCACCTGGGATAGTCGAGCTACGAAAGTATATCAACGAACCTATTCTCAACAGATCAGAAGATCCCCTTCTTTGGTGGCACGCGACAAGATGCGTATATCCCATTCCATACAAATACGTGCTAAAATGACTGAATTTAGTTGCAACATCTGTTCCATGTGAACGTAGTTTTTCTAAGGACGGTCTTATCCAAACAGATAGACGAAGTAGGTTGCGTCCAAATAAAGTTTCGCAGCTTCTATTTATAAGTAGTAACCTACAAACCATGCAACCCAATTAGTGCATTAAAAATAACAATAACAATAACAATATGGGAAAACACATATAATTTATTTATTTTGAAGACTAAACTTCCTTTTGTTAATTTTTATTTTTTTTATTTTTTGTTATTTTCTTAATATGAAGAGATGTTATTTGTTTATTTAATACAATGTTTATTTCAATCTTTCTTTTCATAATTCGAACATATATCTTTGCGAATAAGAATAAGACAAGCTTTTAATTTATTTTCTCTTTCGAATTTAGATCGAATTTTCTATATTTCATTAATTTCTTAATATGAAGAATTGTTATTTTCTGAAATTAAATGAAATGTATTTGGTTTTATTTTCCCTAAGACAAAGGTTGTGAGAAGAAAGTCGATAATTATTATTTTTTTCTGGATCGGCAAATAGCTACCAATAAACATAGTTACAACTCTTTCAACCATTAACAAACAAATTAAAAAAATGTTTCCGGGAACTAGTTCCATTTCAAAAAAGAATCGTTCCATGTTCGTTCCATCATTGGAACTATTTAGCGCAACTCCCCAGTACCCGACGGATTTTTTCCTCTCACACCGAAAATATGGAGAGAGGTGAAAGTTATTATCATACTTGCGGGCAAAGCAAGTCATGTTAACGCCAAAGACTTAAGGCCAATAAGCCTCACCTCCTTCATACTTAAGACCTTAGAAAGACTGATAGATATCCACATTCGCAACACTACTGTTAGATCAACCAGTGTAAGATTTAGTAAATGTAGCCAAGTGGTTTGCGTGACTTGAGTTGATAGCAGCGTTTTTATCACATGTCTCAACACACGCCGTTGTAGCAACACTCGGATCGTTACTTGGATACTTCGTGCGAACCAAATCCGGATGTTGTTGAGTTCACCCAAGTTTTGTGCAATTTGTTTGCGATGTCTTCAGTTCTAAAAGATTCCTTGCGAACCTTAGTCTATTGCTGTAGACCGGTAGTTATATCACAAAAAGGGGACAAATTAAAGATTCTGATATTTTATATTAATGTATCATATCAGCAAAGACACTATGCTCGTAACTAGTACTAAACTATAGAGAAAGAGTTTAATTTACCATAAACTCTTTTGCACTTTATCAAGTGTGTTTGATGCGATATATAAAATATGACTATCAGCCTTATTGTGAGTTTCGGCCGAACAATATTCCACCCGAAAAAAATTGACGTTTCACTTTTTGCTTATCATGAGTTCCGGGCGAAAAATTGTTGATGTTCGAAAAAAATTCCCCTTATTGGCAGCACTGTTTATAGCGGAATAAACTGCTATTTTTCACATATATTTTCCGTTTTCTTTTTTGAGGCGAACAAGAGAAGAACTTGAAGAATCTTGCGTTGTTCGTTCTGTATTGGCCAAGCTATCCACTGAGGTCAAAGCGCATGCTCAAAAATATTAAGAACTTCTGATAGTACCAGGTTAAACGATGATTGCGCCAAACCAACTTCGTGGTCCTTACCAACACCTTTTTGATATCCACCCTCTGCAAAGAAACGCAAATTTTTGTTTGGACAGGGGCAAGGCGTTGGTAAGCACATCCAGCAAATATTTGAATGCTGGCTTATTAATTCTATAATACTGATGAAATCTAAAAAATTAGCACAATATTTATTTACAAAAATGCAAGAAACGATTGATTCTTTAAATGGTTCGCGCAACTCCAAGGGATTGGATTTATCTCGCATATGCCTTCGAGTAACTCGTTCCAGAGTATTTTCTTCCTCTTTCTCTTCTATTAACAGCCGCAGTTCTATGCTATGCATTTATATATTCCTACTTTAAGAATCTCACTACTTCTTTTAAAATAAAAATAAATTTTAAACTTTTATTTAATTTACTTTCCAAACTGTCAAAACACATATTAGGTGTGTTCGTTTGAGTTCGAAATGTCACTGTCGATTCGAAGTTTGCATTCGTTCGGGCGAAACTCACAATAGCTTTTAAAAGTTCGGGCGGACAGCTTTCGCCAGGTGAAATGTTTTCCGGGAGGAACTCACAATAAGGCTGTATGTGATTCTGCCAACGGCAGGCTTAAGAAAGATGCTTATTTTCAATGATTATTTTTATGGAACCATTCTTGTTTTTTAACTCCGGTAGGAATGGTTTGTGATTGGGTTTTTATTACTATGAACACATTGTATACCAGAGTTAATTACGTTTAGGAAGCAAGTATGTCTTTTGTTGTACAACACATAATTTCAAGCTAGTAACCAAAAAATCCAAAATAATTAAATAAAAACATACCTGTATTGAAATCAAGCTCAAACTCTTCCAGCTCATTTCCTTTTGTAATAGTGTAGATGAGTTTGCGTCCCAGCGGACTATCAGCTTGAATAGTAACAGAAAGCGGAGTATATAGTGCTATATTTTCACTTACAGAAACAGAATAAAACTGCTTGCTGAAGACTGGCATCGATTTGTCAATCACCTATGGAGATAAAAAAGACAAAATAATTATTTGATTTGTTTATAATGGCGAAGCCATAGAAAACTGTGCCTTGATTTTGTGCGGTTTTTTCCGCAATGACCTAAATAGGGAGCGAGAAGGATGTCGGATGAGAACAACTGACAACAGCGTGACCGTTGTGCGACAATTTGGTACGTGTTTCGAGGACCCTGATACAATTTTTTATTCGTGGGTTTGTGGATCGCGACTGATTTATGTGGATTGTGAATAAAGTGTGACAGTTCGCAGCAAGAATTCTCAATTCGCGGGAAAATTGCTGTGATTGTAAATTTAGCTATTTAAATTAATTGAAAGGCAGGTTTTTTTTTAGATTAGTTGTTAGATTAAATCAATATAATACCATAGACACATTATTACTAGATGGTGCATTTCATATAAAGGAAATGGTTATTCCGAAACACCCCAATATCTAGATGGCGCCACCGTGAAAAATGAAAATATACCTCAAACTCGGATACATGCTGCAAATCACTTTACTTGAGGTGTTCTGTTGAGAAACATTTCCGATCAACGTGAACCGTGGACCTCGTTGGCTTCGCAGTGAGGTTTATACCTGATTCTTCTTTATTTGCCTTTTTCGCAAAACAAACAAAATGTTCCTTGGTTCTTATGGCATCATGTATCTTAATGAGACTTTTGATATTGCGTTGAAGAAATGTGCTTAAAGAAAACCAAAGAAACAAAACAAAAACTAACTACTCGTGTGCCTCTTTTCTTTCTTCATTCATTCTCGCCATCCCCAATCGTCGGTATTTCTGATATGACAAACCAGGGTAGGGAACCGGTTTTGGTTTGGTTTTTCTTATAGAAGAGGAGGAAAAAGGAAAGGAGATGCAATATTATGATTAAGTATCAATCAATAGCATGGTGAGGGAGGATGGTGCAAGGGATGATGCCTTCACACAGCGCTTTGGAGTACCTATTCGCGCCAAATTGTATATGAATGGGTATGAACATGGATACATTTCGTATTTTTATAGAACTAATAAACATATATTTAATATAATATGTAACTACCTGTATATATTCGTGTGTTTAAAACTATACATAGTTAACTGAATTATAATTATAATAGACTCCGCGAAATGTACATTACACTCGTAAATACATACCTATGATAATTGACATTTTAATTTCGACTTTCAAGCGAACTAAAAGGTTTTCCAATTAGAGGTGTTATTTTGAATGACCCGCTATTTCGGTAGCTGTCACTTTTGAAGCTTTTATTCTTTGACATTTGACAAGTAGAAACTACGCCATTACTAAAAATGATGAACGATACACGATTCAACAACGCATTGAAATTATTAAAACTAAAGAATTTTTTGGTCGTCGTGAAGCACCTTGTCGGACCGCAATACAGAAATTGGTGGAAAAATTTTAGCTGTTGGGACAAGTTAGTGATGTGAAGAATAAAACCCGTGCACTTCGCTCAAGAACAACTGAGAATATTGCTGCTGTAGCCCAAAGTGTTAAAGAAAACCCAGGTTTGTCCATTCCTCATCGTTCTTTGGAATCGAGAGATGATTAATAATATTTTATGGTCGGAGTTGGATGGTATTGATCTGGACAACGTTTACTTTCAACAAGACGGCGCTACGTGCCACACAGGCAACGAAAGTATTGATCTTTTACGGCAAAAGTTTCCGGACCGTGTTATCTCTCGAAGAGGTGATCACAATTGGCCACCGAGATCTTGTGATCTATCACCTGTAAGATAAGGTCTACGCCAAAAGCCCAGCGTCGATTCCAGACCTCAAAGATGAAATTCGTGAGGCTATCGAGGACTTAGGGCAGGCACTTTGCGATTTGGTTATGGAAAATTTCATGAAAAGGATATGGTCCTGTATGCGTGCTCGTGGTGGCCATTTGGCTGATGTTGTTTTTCATTATTAACGGCATATCTTCCTTTTTATTATGAAATAAACATCCGATCATTTATCTCAAAAAATTCAATTTTTCTTTGAATACCAAAATAACAACTCTTATTGGAAAACCCTTTACATACGTAGGTACCTACCTATAAATTATTATTCCCTATGTAGTTATTTTGTGCCATTCATGCAATCAAAGTTTCAAAGACGGCAATAGGAAACCTGAAAATTTATCTCAATAAAAGTTCGAACATAAACGCAATATTTTTCTAGTGGCAATGCTATAAGTGGAACTAAAAAACAAAAAGCTGCGTCAGTCAATCAATCAGTTGCTATCTTTAATTTTCTTCCATTCACTTCCCAGCATCAGCAATCAAGGAATTTTATATACCTGTCCACTTTAAATAATTTATCATAATCCTTAATCATGACCTCTGATGCCAATAAAATATCGGAATATGCACACATAACTACCTTATTATTTCACATTTCCATAGACACATTCTTTCCACATTGTTCTCTTCATAAGATACTCCATCCCCATCGTCAACAGTATTGTCACGCTAAAAGTACGTTAGCCCTACCACACGCACCATACAACTAGCTATACGCTACATATATCAGGCAATAAGAACTCGATCTCGATTTCCTCATCGATTTCATTTGTTATTCTTCTTCCTCCTCTGCAACATGTTTGTGTATCTTGCAAACACCAATCGACACAAAAAAAGGTTTATAAGTTGACCAACTGCATTGGGACGCCATCTATTAGGAGTAAAAGTGTGAGGTATACGCTGTTCCAGGTCGGGGTATGAAATGCACCATCTAGTAATAATGTGTCTATGATAATACTTTGGTGGGAGAAGAAAAATCAATTTTCCATTCATAAATACAATTACATTCATTTGTTCGCAATTCGCGCTCATGTGAATAGTCCATAGTCAAAGTGGCAATTTGCGTTTTTTTTTTTGTGTTATACATATACTATTCATCACAACGTCTTCAATTGGGTCGAAAAAGGGATTTCCTAGCTACAGGTCTCATTACTTGAAAGTAGAAGACTATTTCCCCAATGCCATGTGTTCGCGAAACTGACAACCTCTCGGCCACAAAACCAAAAGATACAACAATAAATAGTTGGTGCAACAGGTTTTTGTACCCTTGGCCTAGTTTCTCCCAACCATTCGAAAGGCTATTTGAGAAGTTCTTTCATGTCGTTTATACTCACAGATGTTTGTGGGACAGTAATTTCACTTCCGTATACCATACTGAGATGGAAAGTTGCTGGGTCCATAACCATTCTCTTCAATTGGTATAGGAATGGTAGAAGAGCTGATTTTAAAATGGATCAAGGCAGAACACCTGAGAATGTGGCCAACCGTGGAACAATGTATACAGGCTAATGGAATACATTTCATATGATCCAGTGAATTTGTTTAAAGTACAAAAGCTTACTTTCTACAAAATAATCATTGGGTTGCTTACCTTTACATGCACTCCTATTTCCGTCGAACATGGAGTAATACCTCCATCATAGGCTGCAATTAACAGTTCGTAGTCTCTATTATGACCTTCAAGAGATTGCTTAAGTGTGACATCACCAGTTTTTCGATCAACTTTAAACAATTCGCCATGACCACGTTTCATTTCGTAGCGTACTTCCCCATTTTCAGAACTATCTAAGTCCACCGCGTGTACCTTTGTTACAAATGAACCTCTTGCATCATCCACAGAAACAACCGCATAGTACGGGAGATTGACGAACATGGGACAGTTGTCGTTTATGTCTAGAATGGTCACATTGACGATAACATGAGCTATTCGGGGCTTTCCTTCCAGTTGTTCCTGCGACTTCGCTTCGACTATTAGTTCGTATTTGTCGCAAACTTCACGGTCAAATATTTGGCCTGTAGATTCGATTGCTCCAGACGTCAGTCCGATACGAAAAAGTGTAGTTGGATTTAGGATCCTGTATTCAATGTGCTCATTCAACTTTGATCCAAGAACATTTACCGTTGAGATTGTTGTGACTTTAGTTGTGTTTTCGCTAATAACACCTTCATATGTGGACTTCTTAAAGTAAAGTCCATAGTTTTCTGATGTTTCAACATAAACATTGACATACGCCACTTTAGAAAATACACCATCAGAAGCACGGATATGAAGTTTGTAAAATGATTCTATTCGTTCAACATCCCTGCAAGAAAAAAAAATATAATAAATTTTTTTTAAGCTACAAAATATAGTTACCTTGTTGTAATAATGCCTGTTTCCGAGTCCATTGCAAACACATTTGCTTCATTACCCTCTATTATGTCATATCTGATATTCGAAATCTCTGAGCCATCTGGGTCGGTTGCATTAATGTGAATAACAACAACATTTTCATAGGTTGGTAAAAGCAGTGTAACATTGTACTCGATTTGCTTAAAATTAGGAGCACAGTCATTGACATTCGTTACAGTTATTTGAACTCTAGTTGTTGTGTCCGAAGAAAGTCGAGGAGTCCCCATATCGGTTACCTATTTGTTCAAATGGAATTGATAGTTGGTTTCTTTATAAAAAAGTATACTAACCTTAACATGGAAGTCAAAGAATGGAATTTTTTCAAAATCCAATATCATCACAGTTTTAATAGCGCCAGTTGTTGAATCAATATGAAAATATCTTTTCGGCAAGCTCTCCACAATATCATATCGCAAAAGAGCATTTAAACCAGAGTCCAAATCAACAGCTTTTATGACCAGTGGACTGTAATATAATAATTACAATTATTTCTAATATTCAAGTACCTTAAGTGGAAAATCATGTAGAAACTAAACTGTGTGAATATAGAAATGTAATTTTTTTATAAAAAATATTACTTCAGTCCTATGCGCGCATTCAAACGTCGCATGTAACACGCTACTCTATGTTATGTTTGTTGTATGGCAAGCACCGTTAAATTAAGGGCAACATTTAAATTTTCAATTTAATCCGAGGTACGAACCTAGTAATGCTATCCAGGGATGTTGCGGATATTCGCATCGCAGAACTTCCGCATTCATTTTAGCATCCGCATTCACATCTACAATAATCAATGCGGAGCTTTTTGCGGATGCGGATTTTATGCCAGATGTGACAAGAAAATGTGAGCGGTGCCAGTGAGTGAAACCTGCTGCGAGCGCAACGAGGAGGCAAAATAATAAGAACTTGTTATTTTACACATACTTTTGCCATCTCATTCTCTCACACAAACTTTTGTAATTTTTTGAGTAGGCTGCTTTTTCTGCTTGTATAGAGTGTAGAGTGTAGACAAACCGGAGTGAAACTGTGGTGCAAGAAGAATTGAATAAAAGAAACTTCTGCACTACTACTAACTTATTTTATTTCTAAAAGTAAAATATTATTTAAATTCAATTTTGTATAAGTCGACCGAAAGGTATGCCACGCAGAGACCGACTCTCTCCAAGAAATCCTCCTCTTCTCCGCCTCGGGATGTGGAACGAAGTATGTGGATCTCATTAATGTGTAATGTGTGAATTCAGACGCCACAACACAAACGTTTTAGTATCATTTTTATGAGATATCTTTGTTTATATGAACGTTTTTTTTATTGCACAATTTAGTTATCGTTTTCGCCGTGATTTATATATTTGACAGGGAATCTACAATGCCACCACTGACGCAAATCTTGCCATGGTTTTCATTTATAGATGAATATGACCGAGATAAATCGCAGTGTAAATTATGGAAGCTGAAAAAGCAGCGACATTACTACAATTAAATATAATGCACCAATTTTTAAATTCAAATATTAAGCATTTGAATATTTAATTAAGATTATTAAAAATAACCACATTTTTCATTTATTTATTAAATTATGTATCTCTTTAAAAAAAAAAAAAATATTGTAATCCGCATTGGCGGATGTGAGATTTAACACATTGGTATCCACTTACGCATCCGCGGATGTCACAAATTCTGCATCCGCAACATCCCTGAGATTTAAAAAGATAAAACGAAAAAACCTTTCATGGCACCGTTACAAAGGAAGTACTGTTAAATATCGTATTATTGTCTTGGATTTTACTTTCATGGATTTGATAGCTGCTGGAATATAATTTATGATAATTTGTTTCTGCGATACCGACACGGTATAGATAATGCTCGTATCTATACTGCTTTTCGCAGTATTAAACTGCTTTTAGACTCCAAAACTGCATACCGCTCTTTTTCTCAAAATACTGCGTAATACAAGTTAAGATATTCATGCGTTGATTTCTTTGAATACCTCAAAACAAAGCCGGAATTGCATTTGCTTTTTTATTTGTATATATATATACGACCCGTGCCGAATATCAACCTGGCTGGGGGCCCAGTTTTAAAAATAGCTCAAGTCGAATACGGAGCTAGCTAGCCCTATCTGTGTAATGCGGATCTCTGCACAGACCGATCTCAATTCTCCACTACTCGTGGGTAGTATTATGAACAAAAACAAGAACAAAATTTAAACAAACAAAAATATGAGACCGGTTCTTCTTCAAAACCCAAAAGACATAAGGTGCATAGCACCGTCGCCCCAAATAGGTCATCCAACGTCACTTCTCTAAAGTTGTTTAGTGACGTTCTTTGGAACAAAATGGTGATCGCTATGATCGATCGTAGCGACGATGATGGCGCAATCTCCCCTGAACGGTGGCAGGTGGTCAAGACGAAGCTTTCAGGCAGCTTCTTGAGCGTCATGAGGGACAACCCGGGACCACCTCCCATTACTTGCGATGGTGGATGGCATCAGGGCCATGTGAAGCTCATCGCCTGTGACGATCAGAGATCCTGCGATCTTTACAAGTTTGCTATAAGCAGACTGGGAGAAGTTTGGCCGGGTGCGATACTCGACGTCGTTGCGAGGGAGGATATCCCAAGCCGACCTAGAACTCGTACCTGGATCCCAGCCGAACCCTCCTCCAGCGAAGAGATCCTTGATTTCTTACGTGGCTTCACGTAACTAATTCAAACGTCAAATACCCTCTTCGAAACGATTCGATTGAACGATGGCTTTTTTGCAATCGTTTCATCGTTTTTGGTCCATTTTTTAAGTTTAAATTAGGTCCAATTCTTCCTACCCGTTCGTAGACATCTGTCCATATATGGATTGCAATTTCACTCCAAAGCCCATTGGACTATGTTTGGTTCCAACACACTGTTGGGTATCTGCCTGTATGCGTATACTTTCACTGAACATTTCACTTGCATCTAATTCTTATTCTTTACTACCTATTCATTTTTGCATTAAATGCCCACTTGCATGTCAATCAATGACAACAAAGAAAAATAAACAAATTCGGGAAACCAACGTTTGCCCGAATTATAAAATCCCGAAAAAAAAAATTTCAAAATTTGGAAAAAGCCCGAAAAACAAAATCCCGAAAAATGAATTTGAAAAAAAAATTCTATGTATTGAGATATTATAAATGAAAATTAAATTTTAGTAAAAAATTTGTATGCCTGGGTAAAACCAAAATCCCTAAAATCATTGAATATGATGGTGTCTGAAATCGCGCGATTTTGTAATTCGGGATTTTGTATTTCGGGATTTTGTGGTTCGGGCTTTTGGTTATTGTGTCGCGGGCATTTGTAGTCGGGATTTTGTGCTTCGGGATTTCATGGGTAACCCACAAATTCATGGAAAAAAAAAACAATTTCCATACATTTTATTTACAATCATGTTCAAACTGTTCAAAATGAAAACGATAAACGATTCGATTGAACGATACGACGATTATGTTGTATGACGCAAACTAAAAACGATATCGTTTTGTTCAAATGTTTCGACGACAATCGTTTTATAAATAACGCGATGAGAGCCCAGTTAAATGCTGTCATGTAAGTCCGAAAGATCTCAGACCTATTAGTCTTTCATCACTTCTCCTAAAAACTTTAGAAAGACTGATTGAATCCATTTACGCCAAATCATTGACAAAAAAAATCCTGTCAACGCCTATTCTAAGGGAAAATCAGTAGAAACGGCTCTACACACGCTTACGCGCTATAGAGGATTACCTCCGTTATAAGGAGTATACAATGGTTGCATTCCTAGACATAGAAGGTGCTTTCAACAACGTCGACTCATGTGCGATCGCTGGTGCACTGGCAGCTCTGAACAGTGAACACGGATGCATCACTTGGCGAGCTGATTAATTTGATAATCAATAGCCTGGGTGAGATATCTACCAGAAGATCTGTCAGTAGAGGAACTCCACGAGGTGGCGTCCTATCTCCCCTTCTCTGGAATTTGGTGGTGAATGAACCGCTGATATGCCTGGAAGCGGGAGGCCACAATGTGATTGCCTATGCGGACGACGTTGCTATTGCTGTGTCAGGAAAGTACCCTAATACTTTAAAAGAACTCTTACAACACGCTCTCAATGGTCTAATAACTTGGACGAACAAATGCGGGTTGGGTGTAAACCTTCACAAAACTGAACTTGGCCTCTTTTCTAGGAAATACAAGATTCCACACATTGACTCTCCGTATATAAATGACACTAGATTGGCATTCTCAAATGATAGCCTAACATCCAAGAAAAAGTTAAAAAAGCCATAGGGAACAAATGGGGTTTACAGCCTCGTACCACTCACTGGCTATACGTCTCTGTCATAAGACCGATACTCACGTACGAAGTGGTTGTCTGGTGGACTGCTTTGGACAAAGCGATCAATCGGGATAAGCTAAGCAAAGTCCAAAGAACAGCTGGCTTGTGCATCGGCGGAGCTCTTCGTACTACCCCCTGTTTCATCCTGTTTCATCTGGCACCCATTGGCAGTTTCCGCAGCCGTACGCCTTAAAGCCACTTCGCAATGGACCAGCAAAACAACTGGCCATGCCGCTATTCTTAACGATTTTCAGAACCTTCCAGGAAACATCGACTACGCCACACCAGAACTACAGTTCGATAAAAACTTCCAGGTCTCCATTCCCACCAGATCATTCTGGGAGGAGGAAGCTTTCCTTGGTGATGAATCGATCCACTTCTTCACGGATGGTTCGAAAACTGAGGATGGTGTTGGTGTCTTCTCCGACAGACTAAATCTTACTCCTTCTGTCTTCCTGATCACTGTAGCGTTTTTCAGGCGGAAACTATGGCGATAAAAGAAGTCTTATCTTGGCTGAAAGAAAACGTGATATCTGCTAAAGATATCCGTATCTTCTCGGATAGTCAAGCCGCTATCAGGTGCCTGGAATCAGTCTCCACAAATTCTATAACAGCCCAAGTCTCATAGAGATGGGTGCCGGGGCATAGGAACATCCCAGGTAATTGCAAGGCTGATGAACTCGCCAAACACGGAACCAAACTACCAATACTTCCAGTTAAGGATTCGTTAGGTATTCCAATCGCTACTTGTAAACTTATAGTAAAGCAGGATGCTATCAATAGAACAAATCTTAGATGGACATCCGGCTCGACATGTCTAGTGACAAAACGGATTTGGCCAAAGCTGGATCTAAAACGTTCTAGATACTTGATCTCCTTTGATAGAAAGCATATCAGTGCTACAATAGGTGTCATCACAGGACACTGTCTCAAAGGCAGACATGCAACAAGGCTTGGCGTACTTGCAAGCGATTTTTGCAGAAGCTGTCTTGACGAGGAGGACGAAGAAACTATTCTCCATCTCCTCTGTACTTGTCCGGCCCTCTCACAAAGACAAAAACTCCATTTGGGAGCGTTCTACTATAATGATCTGAACGATCGAAAAACCACAGACATTCGGAAACTCCTACTCTTCATCAGAAGCTCCAATTGGTTCAACGAGTAGGGAGAATTAAATTTTGGATCCATGTGGTATCACGAGGGACCTTATACTATGGTCTAAGTGTGTCGGCTAGCCGACAGCCACTTCACCGTAACCTAACCTAGGTATAGAACATAGTCTATGCACCGATAAATAGATCAGAGACACTCTGCGTAGACTTTGGTCTCAAGTAAGCAATCTTTTAAAGAATAAAATAAAAGATTGGTGGACATCCACCACTAGGATTACGGCTTCGATTTTATACCCATTTGGAAATATTTAAATCTGTGCTTTGGATTGGAAGTTTTATTCTGTACGCTCAAGTGTTTAAATCTCTTAAAAAATGTCCTGGATATAATGTCCTGTATATAACTTAAATTTATTAAGTTTTCACTTACAATTTTGTTGTCGTTCGTAGATTCCTTGGAATTTTGTTGATACAAATTTTACAACTTTGGGGTTTTTCTTCTTTACTATATTAAAAAACAATAACTACATATTTATTTTCGTAAAATGTGTTTGTTAATCAATTTAATGAATAATTTCACAAAAAAAAAAAATATGTAGCCGACTGTTTAATTATTAATGCATTATATTATTTTAACATTGTAATATAATATCTTGAATTGTTAACAATTATTATTTGTATAAAATTAAGAACTTTGGAGTCTTCCTTCATACATCATTCTGAAAACATTAGACTGATATACACATTCGTAGCAGGTTACGCCTGCCACGCTACACAGTGTGCTCGGTACAATTGAATAAAATTCTAAATGATAAGGAGTACACTATAGCGGTTTTCTTGGACATTGAAGGAGCATTTACGATGCTGAAACGGTTGCCATACGCAGAACGGTAAGTAAACTTAACATTGATAGTTTCATTATCAACTAGATTGTTGGCATACTCGAAGAAAGACATATTATAGCCGAACTTGGGGGTTCTACGCGAGAAGCTTACACTCCTCAGGGCGGGGTTATATCCCCACTGCTATGAGTCATAGTTCTAAGCGAGGTGCTTATGAAGTTTAGAAACAGTGGCGTCATAACCAAAGCTTATGCTGATGACGTAATGTTGTTGGCAACCGGTAAATTGCTTCCAACACTCTCCGAACAAATTGGTGGCGCTCTCAAAAGACTCGACAACTGGACCCGGAAGTGTGGCCTAACTTTAAATCCACAGAAAACCGAACTGAACTGGTTATTTTTAAAAACAATAGGAAAATACCACTGTTTGTCACACCTTCTGTAGGCATTATACCCCTCACAATATCTGACAGTTCTAAATAGTTGGGACTTGTACTGGACAAAAAACTAAATTGGAAATTGAGCACGTACGAGAGAATCAAAAAGTAGCCTTCTACTCCTGGCGACCATCCCCCAAAATTAAACTGTGAATGTACTCGGCTATAGTAAGACCTATACTGTCCTATGGCAGCCTCGTATATGATGGCTGGCAACTACCAAAGCCAAGCCACCTACCTAAAGGCTATCACGTAAGTACAAAGACTAGTGTGTATTGGCACCACCAGTGCATAAGGTATTGCTCTGCTGGGTTCCGGGACATGAAGGCATTCCAGGAAAAAATAAAGCGGACGAATTAGCTAGAATAGCTTCGACGGCTGTATCAGAACAAGCTGATCCCTCTGTGACCATCCCACCTTGCTCACTCAGGCTTGAAGCAGGAAGAAAGGCCATAAGAGAGGCGAACACAAGATGGAATACACTATAGAAACTTGTCATACCACGAGAATGCTATGGCCAATCTACAACTAAGCCAGAACCGAGAGTCTAGTACGAAAGGATAGAAAATCTCTTTCCAGCCTCGTAGTAGTTATAACGGGGAACAACACTCTGTGGTGTCACATACCTTGAAGGAATGTATTGAGTTAGTTGACAACTATAAATATCTTGGTGTAGTAATAGACAGTCATTTTCTGTGGGATAGACACATTGACAAATTAAGAATGGACCTCAAGAGAGCTTTATTTGCTGTTTCGCATTTGAAATACTACGCTTCTGAAAGAGTCTTAAAGCAAGTGTATTATGCTTTGATAGAGTCGAAGATACGGTATGGGATACTGGCATGGGGTACTGCAGCTAAAACACACATCCAAAAAATACAAAAACTTCAAAATGCAGCTCTTAAGCACATAAATAATCAACGAGGAAATGAAGCAGGTTTTAAAGCTCTTCAAGTAGAGGACATATTTAAGATGACCACCATTGTGGAGTACTTTGAGGACAACCGATTCGCTCGACCAATACAGCATGAAGTCAACACCAGAAGACGTGCCCAAGGAATGCTACAAACTCCTAGAAATTGGAATAACTACGGTAGACGCAAACTTCAATATACTATTCCCACAATAATCAACGAATTACCTCGTCAAATAATAACTATTGTTAATCTTAAAAAAAGAAAAAAAATACTTAAAACTTTCTACTTAAATTTAAATTTAAATAACTTAGAATCTATATCATGAATCCTATTAACTTCCTTAAAACAATGTTCAATTAAATAATAACTGTATATCTTTGCACACTTTATTATTATTTAAAATTGATCAGGTCCATCCCAACTACTTCAGCATGAGCGAACAAAACAAATCCGTGGCATTGGCCACTTTATTTTACAACTATGCAGTACATAAGGAAACTGCGTCTAATGTACTGTAACGTTAAATCTTTAAACAGCCTCCAAAAAAGCACTCTCTTCATGAAGTCCAATAGCCCGGATTAGTGCACTCATCTGTGAAACCATGCTGACTAGCCGCAATAGCCGCAATAATATGAATCTAAAGGACTACAACTCCTTCAAGACCGACAAAGTAGAAAGCAAATGAGGAACGGGCATCTTCGTCTAAAACTACATGAAGAAATCCATGGTTACCCAACTCGCCATTCGCAATTTCTGATGAACTCAAATCATTTGAAGCTACTGGAATAGTCATCCGAATATCTCCAACCAAAACTCTGGCAGCATATACAACAAGTGTAATGCTAACACTTTCGACATTCAGCATAATATGCGAATACTAAATGGAGACCTAACCCAACACTCATTCGGGATAATAGTCGGAAACTTTAATACCACACATAAAAAACGGAGGGATATCGTTAATAGAACCGAAGGTTCGGCAATAGTCAACTGGATGGAAGACACCTCCACTCCCTCGTGGTTATATCCCAAACTAAACCGACCATCCCCAAGACATTCATTTCTGGATTTCTGATTCTTGGTTACCTCGAGCTTGGTTGACATTCTAAAGGAGATCCAGAACTACGAATGCAAGGACATCACGAGACAGTATAGCTTAATCCCAGTGTACATCCAGAACCTTTACCAACATAGACAACACCTCAGGAGGAAGGAGTTTGCAGCCGGGAATCGAATTCAACAGCGATTATCGGGCCGTGTCAGGCGAACTGCATCAACATCATGTTCAGAAACGCAGTAAAGCTCTTCAATGATGTTCATTGATAGCGGATCAGCCACACTTCCTAGAGCATCGGTACCTTCATGTACTGGCTCTGTTAAACGAGGAAGTTTTACGAGGACAGGACAAACCTACCCTGCTACCGAGACAGCCCACCATCGGGGATAATACCAAGATGACCAACCATCTCTAAGCCAAAAGAACATCAACACCCGGACTTGAACAGCTTGAGGTCAACCCTGACAACAATGCACACTACAGCTACAATTTATGTAAAAAAAGACTGTTGTTGAGCCAACACATTTAAATATAAACTATTCACCACCATTTGTAACCTAGCCTTAAGTCAAATAGTATATACAAAAAGCTTAATAAAAGCAAATGTAATAATGTAAAGTTAGATTCATTCGTGTTCTGGCAGTAGGACGGAAAGTACCTACTATTGCTTGGGCCTACGCGATCCTAATTGATCCTTGGACGGGCATCAGCACTACAATACTAGCCCTTTTTTACTATCAGCCATGATCCATATAAATCATCGAAATACATGCACTTACAACAACAGCACATGATCCTGCTATTCATCGAGATCACGTATCATGATCTGAAAATTTATTGTACTAAAGGGTGATTTTTTAGCTGGTTTGGTTTTGGCAACACTGGTTTTGACAGCTGACGTGTGTTTAGTACCTTGTGTCACTGTCAAACAGCTTCAGTTTGGTTTGCAATTTAACCATGGATCGTCTTACAAATGAACAACGCTTGCAAATTATTGAATTTTACTATCAAAATTCGTGCTCGGTTCGAAATGTTCATCGCGCGCTGCTTCCATTTTATGATCGGCATTCTCGACCTTCTGAGCAGTCTATTCGGAAGATTGTGACCAAATTTCGCACCAAATTTACTTTGTTGGACATTAAACCACCAACACGTTTACGTACTGTGCGTAGTGAAGAAAATATTGCGGCCGTATCAGCTAGTGTGACAGAAGACCGCGAAATGTCCATTCGGCGCCGTTCCCAGCAGTTAGGCCTTTGTTACAGCACTACGTGGAAAATTTTGCGGAAGGATTTGGGCGTAAAGCCTTTTAAGATACAGCTGGTGCAAGAACTAAAGCCAGCCGACCTACCACAACGCCGAATTTTTGGTGAATGAGCTCTTGGAAAGCTGGCCGAGGATCCGCTTTTTTATCGAAAAATTGTGTTCAGCGATGAGGCTCATTTTTGGTTGAATGGGTACGTAAATAAGCAAAACTGCCGCATTTGGAGTGAAGATCAGCCAGAAGCATTGCAACAGCTACCAATGCATCCCGAAAAAGCCACTGTTTTTCTGCGGTTTATGGGCCGGCGGCATTATTGGGCCATATTTCTTCAAAGATGATGCGAATCGCAGCGTTACTGTCAATGGTGAACGCTACCGAGCGATGATAACAAACTTTTTTTTGCCCGAAATGGAAGTTCTTGACTTGCATGATATGTGGTTTCAACAAGACGGTGCCACATGCCACACAGCACGCGAAACAATGGCGCAATTGCGAGGCGAGTTTGGTGAACAGTTAATTTCACGTTTCGGGCCGGTCAATTGGCCGCCTAGATCGTGCGATTTGACACCATAAGATTATTTTTTGTGGGGGTATGTCAAGGCTAATGTGTATAGGGACAAGCCCGCTTCGATTGACGCACTGGAAGCCAACATCCATGCATTCATTCGTGAGATACCGGCCGATATGTGTGAAAGAGTATGCCAAATTGGACTCAGCGGATCGGCTACCTGAGACTCAGCCGCGGTCAACATTTGCATGAAATTATCTTTAAACATTAAATTGCAAGGTTCAAACTATCGATTCAAATAAATATTTCATTCATTTTTTCGAATTTTTTGTGTTTTTTTTTAAAAAAGAAATTCTAAACCTCTTAAAAAATCACCCTTTATTTCCCACTAGGTGGCTTGTTTCATTTTTCAATGTTGGTGTGCCTGTAAACAATAGCCAAGCCACGTTGCCAGACTAAAATACTCAACACCCTTCATAACACAATAAATCAAAAAGCATTTTTTTCACATCGAATAAATATCCCGTCCTTCGATATGATTTTGCTTTTTCATTCCATAAAGGTGTGCCCAGAAAAGCGAAATATTTCGTAAATATTTAAGTAAATGTTTCATAAACATTCATTTAACAAAAAAAATGTTTATGAAATGTTTCGCAGTTAGTCAATAATTTGTTTCACAAGTCTCCCTGCCGTAAGGTGAGAGATTTTTCTGTTCTTTTAACATAAAATACAAATGTCCAGAAAATCTTGGAATAATGACAAATCGATACCAGCAGCCTGCATAAATTTAAATTGTTTTCAAAACTAGTTATTGGGAAACACGTTTCTTTTTTATCACAAAATATCACAGAAAATTCTAATTCTAACTTCAGTTTGGTCTTCTTGAATTTCTTGCTTAAACCGCGGTCATTTACTTTGTCTAAGAATTCCAATCTGAGCGGACCAGAGGTGCAAACTGCATTAAGATTTCCATTACATTTTGAACTGATTGTAGGTAAACTCATTTCCTTTTAGAAACAAAACACACCATATTACGGAAGCCGTGTTGTTGTTTTCGAGCCTCTGGTCGTGAATTTCCGACAGTAAAAAGTATTTCATAAAAGTTTAATAATTACTTAATCGGCTTATAGACCGGCAAAAACAGAAATGTTTGACAAATGTTTATGAAATATTTCTGAAGCAAATCGAGAACATTTCATAAATGTTTAAAAAAATCATTCGCTCGCTTGAATACACCGAAATACCGAAATACAGCAGCAAAATATTGTTTATTTGTTGCATTTGTGAACATAGAATTTTAAATTACTTTTTTTAAAAAACAATATCCAAAAATAAAAATTATTAATTTGATTCATTGGGTAACACCCCCGACAAGGAAATGAAATCTCATGTCAATTGACATCATATTGTGACGTCACGTTGTACAGAATGTTTGCAATATGGCTGGTGGCAATATGAAGTTTGTCATTTTCATACATTATCCGTCGTGTTTTGAAAGCAACTGTTGCCACAACTACAAAATGAAATTTTTCTATGATCCGTATTATTTGTTTTCGTGATCTGATTCGGATCAGATTACGCTGATAATAAAATCTCTCTGTTCCCGTATACGTTGAAAGTTGTCGGGATTTCAAACATCCAATGTGCTCTTCTTCTAGTGTTTTGATTATGTCTTATTGGTTGTAGAAATCTTCGATCATCCATATAATGTTGTAATGCCGTCATACGATAGATTGCGCTTACATCCAAAACTTCAAAGTGCGTCTTAGGAGGTTTAATTAATTTGACAAGGCGATGTTGAAGGTTCAGTATCTTATCTAGGTGTGTTTTTGAAGCATTTCCCCAGGCCAGGATCCCCTATCGGATTCGTGATTCTGCTAGCGAGTAATAGACTTGCTTCAGAACTTCAAAACCTGAAAACCTTTTAAGATAAACTAAGGCGAACATTGTGCTTTTGAGTTGAAGACGCAAAGTGTTTATATGTTCACGCCAAAGAAAGTGTTCGTCTATGATGACTCCAAGATACTTTATCTTTCTGACAATTTCGATTGGTTTGTTGTTTGCTAACAGTGGACAGTGGTCGTTTCGGTAATAAATGTTGATTGTTTCTTCCTGCTTTAATGAATGGCGTATGTGCATTATTTTTGTTTATGTAGTATTAATAACTAGTCCATGGTCATGACACCACTTGGTTACAGAGTCTAGATGCTTTTGAAGTATTTCTATTGCAGAGTCTAAGTGTTTGTGTTTGACTATGATGGCTATATCGTCTGCATATGCATAGGCTGTATTGTTTTTAAATAACCGAAACAGTTCATTCGTGGACAAAATAAACAAAATGGGTCCCAATTTCGAGCCTTGTGGAACACCATATACGGTAGATTTTATTGAACTCAAGTTCGTAGATACCTTGACCTTAATCGACCTATCAGTTAGATAGTTCTTGAGCCATTCGGACAAATATCCTCTCACACCAATTCTGTTTAAGCTTTCTATAAGCTTCTCTTGACTGAGAGTGTCGAATGCCTTGCTGAAGTCAACGAATAGCACAAGAACGTGGTGATTTCTACTAAGGCCTGCGTTAATAGTATCTGTGAACTCTCCTAGGAGTCTCTCTGTACTTTTGCTTTTCTGGAACCCGTATTGATTTGGGTGCAAAACTTTGTGTCTCTCAATAAATATGTTAAGTCGTTTAACAATGATTTCTTCCAAGCATTTTGCAACGGTTGACAGGATTGCTATTGGTCTGTAGTTATCTACTTAATTTTTTATGCCTCCTTTGTAAATAGGACGAATAATTGATGTTTTCATCAGTCTTGGCACACAACTTTGTGCTAAGCTACGATTGATTATTGTTTGTACAACAGGGGCAAGTGTTTCAGCGTTCATTTTGAGGTCAATTGGTCTAATGTTGTCTGCTCCAGGTCCTTTTTTGGTGTTCATTTTGCTAAGTATTTGAAAAATCTCATATTCGCTGGCTTCTTCTACATAAATGCTCTGCTGTATCCTCAAGTTTTCATGATTCGAGGTTTGAGTTTTGATATTACACATATGAATAGTATTTGATACTTGGTTTGCGAATTGATCCGCAAATTTTTCTACAATACTACGTTCATCATCGACATTTGTTGAAAAGTTATTTGTTTGCTGTATGAGCTCATTAACTTTATGTTGATTAACATGCATAACATCGATATCTTCAATCATTATATTGTTATTTACACCTTTCACACTTTCTACTTTCTTTTGATAATACTCAATTCGCAAACCCCATTTTGTATTTGATTTTTTAACTGCTGTCTGAATCGTTAGATACACATTATTTCTTTCTTTTCTGTTAATACAAAACTTCAAAGTTATAAGATTCAAAAATTCCAATTAATAGGTTCGACCGCAACCTTATTTTTTTATGGAGAGAAAATTCCGGCGCCAGGTTAAATTATGCTACACATTTTACCATAAAAGATGATTAAACCCATTCTCTTTTCCTGTTATTATATTTATATTTTTCATGATATACCGTTCATTTGGTGGATAGCAACTTGTATAGGATAAGCATTTTGTGTTGGAATCCCAGGTTTGATCTCCGGAAAAATACAATAACACCAAGAGTATAACTATCATGAAAGAGCTCTCAATAAGCCGTTTGGACAATGACGAGTGCGATTGAAGACTCCGAAAAATTAAAAAATTCAAACAAAGGAAAAAAATAAATTCGATTTATTTAGATACTTTCTTTAGAAAAACCGTTTCGTACTTTATTTTAGAAAAAATATTAATCGTATTAACTATTTTTAACGTAAAATAATATATTACCCCAGTCCTAAGGTGTTGAATTTTTAAGTAGAATTTCAATTTTCGATGTATCTTGTTTGTTCCCAATTCTACATTCATACATCAAGATACTCGAAAAAAAATCCTATCTGATTTATATAACTATTTAAACTTATTTATTGATGCTTTTGGTGAATGATTTTGATCGCTTTCATTTACGTATTTCATTGGTATTGGATTTTAAAAGTCAAAATTCTGGAGTGGTCAAAAACCTTTTTACAAAATTCTGCCTTACATAATTCTGCAAACAACACAAATTTTGAGACCATTTACTTTTTCACTTGTAATTTTATTTTTACATATTCCCTTTTATTAATTTTGTTTTCTTTAAATTTGGGACTTGTCCTAATTCTGAGTTTTTTTAATTAGATTTCTCCTTTTTAATAGATATATGTAGTTTACTTTTCTAATTTCAATATATAATTTAATTTTTATTGTTTCGTTTATTCTTTTCTTTTTTAATTTAAATTTTACAAAAATAAAATTAAACTATTTATTTTTTTTTACATTTGTAAGTTGGAAAAAAGCAGAATATGCATAACTTTATTGCTCCAAATGTCAAAAGCAGAATTTTATAAAGCAGAACTTTAAAATAGAAGAATTCGAAATTGGAAATAAAAAAAAAACTGTCTTTTATTCACAATTTCATTGGTATTCGACCTGCCTGCGTTTGGTAGGCTAGCTGTTTACAATTTGAATTTTGAAATGTCAGCACAAAATGACGTTGGAATTCAGCTGGATTTTTTTTTTGGTGTTGCCAAGTTTTTAAGGTTCGTTTGCATTTCGGTGAAATCAATTTTTCAAGTGTTTAAAGTTTATTTTTTTGAAATATGCACGGAGAATAAGCATTTCTTGTTAAAATATACTCAATAAGCCAAACTATGCATTTATACCAAAATCTGCAAAAATATGCGCTAACGATTGAATGCCATTTTAACGCAAAATTTCTTAATTCGAAAAATATATGATTCATTTGCCCTAAGGCTGTACGAAAATTTGCATAGAAATCCGGGCCCAAGATGTAAGTAAAACTTATATTTTTTTCTAGTTGCAGTCCCTAATAGCATTTCTTCGATTGTACTTAAAACATAACTTTAAGACAATCGAACCAGCAACAGATTGAGTTGAGTTGAATTTATTAAGATTTTTTTTTTTTTTCGATTACAGTACAACTATATTATAATACATTTGTTTCGTTTTTATCTTAAGAATATAACGAGAGAGAGAGGAGTGGCTGTATCGTATGGCCTGCTCGAGAATAACAACACAAGTAATAATTCCAAGAAACACTCAGTTTTTAACAGGTTTATTTCAGTTTTTTTATTTGATTTTTAAGTATTACATATACTTCCTCTACAAGTTATTCTCTTACACTTCCTCTATGAGAAATTTATCTGCACATTTGTGCGGTCACAAGTGATCATCTTCACCAACTCAAAAAGACTGCCTGCAAGAAATCACTTAGGTAGGTACATAGGGCAAATCTCATCAACATCATCATGCAGTTATTGTTGCGAATGCTGCTCTTGCTTATCTTGTTTCAAGTTAAAAGCGTTGGTTTTTTAGTTATATGTTGTTCTCATATGTTTATTTTATTTTGTCAACGCTTTATCGCTGCTTCTAGGTGAGAACTATGTTCGAGCAACGGGTGGTGCCGCTTTTAAGTTTCGCCGATAATATGATTTGATTTATGTTCCCATAACTTACATTGTATAAATGTAAGGAGAATAACCTCATGGTAGACGATTTCTTTTATGAGTATAGTTACCTTAGGCTAGAGTGGGATTGGGGATATGTACAGAGATGAATTGATGAGATGAGTCGCTCTTCAGCATCCGTGGTGGACAGACGACTTTGAGAGTGAGGCAGTGTGTGCAAAGGCAAGTGATAAGTAGTGTTTCGAAGTGTAAAAAAAGTGTAAGCCATTTGGCTCAAGAAGCGAGTCTTCGGCTCTCACGTGAGAGGAGCCCAGTTCGCTTCCCAGTGGGGGATTAATTTTTATATTAAAAAAAAAAAAAGACAATAGTGAAAGTGCCGCAACGCGATCAGGCGATGGACGCTGAGCAGTCCAAGGTCCCGCAAGGCGATACCCCGTTGCCAAAACGCGTGACCAGGCAGGATAAAGTAAGACTGCAGCAAGAAGAAGCAGCAGCAGCAACAACAACAACAACAACAACTACAGCAGCAGCATCAACATCAATAACAAGTGCGGCAGCACCAGCACAAACAACAATGGACGCATCTACAAGTACCGCAGCAGCGACCAAAGTCCAGTCAACACAAGGGACAAAAACCGAGAAAAGGCGGAGGAAACTGAAGCCAACACCAAACCTCCAACACAAGAGGAAACCGAAGGCAGAGGAGATGCCGTCACGTGCTACCTCCTCAGCACAGGAGACAGACGAAGACTCTGATGGTCTCAGCTACTCCTACGAGTCCGAGGGAGGCGAAGGTAGATATAAAGGCGAAGGTAATGCTTTCCAGTTACTGGACGCCGAAGAAGAGAAACAACAACAGAGTGACCACGATGACGAGGAAGCCCAGCTAGATCGGCTTATCGCAGAACTCCTTCAGAAAAGGGAGAAATTGCGCCTGGACAAGTTGAAACAGCAGCAACAAAAGCTGCAGCAACTACAAACGGAGCAGCAACAACACAAGCAACAACAAAAAGAGCTTAAGCAGCAACAACAACATCAAGCACTGCTTAAGCAGCAGAAACAACAGCAACAGAAGAAGCAGATGGCACAAAAACAGCCACTGCAACAACAACAACAACAACAACAAAAACAGCAACCGCTGCAACAGCAGCAGAGACAACAGCAGCAGCAGAGACAACAACAACAACAACAACAACAACAACAACAACAACAACAACAACAACAACAACAACAACAACAACAACAACAACAACAACAACAACAACAACAACAACAACAACAACAACAACAACAACAACAACAACAACAACAACAACAACAACAACAACAGCAGCAGAATCAGCAGCAGCAGCCGCAGCCGCAGCAACAACAACAACAACAACAACAACAGATAAAAAAACAGAAAATACCACCCATAAATGTAAGTCATCTAGAAATAAGCGATAGCATTAAGTTATGTAGGTTAATATGTAAGGATTTCTATATTAAAAGGCTTAACGCCAACAAGCACATTATTATGTGCAGTAACATGGAGGAGCACAAAAAGTTGCGCACCGCTCTGGAGAAAGCGGCAGCTGAGTACTTCACGTACACTCCAAAAGGAGAAAAGCGACAAACTGTGCTGCTTAAGGGCATCGATCCTAATATAGAAATAGAGGAGCTCGAAAACGAGCTTGTAGGAATCTACATTCAACCGATCGTTATTTAGAAATTCAAATAATGAGACTCAATTAAATAACATCAACTTCTTAGATCGACTACAAGAGTGCGACACTAAAACCAACCTACCATTTTGTATATTTTCTCATTCATACTCATTCGCGTTTTGACCTTCAACGATTCAACCTGTCATTATTCCTTTCGTAAAATTAAGAATTTCCTTTTTTAAATCAAATTTAATTTTGTCATTTAGCATTCAAATTGTTAAAAAATAAAGAACATTTCGTGGTTTATTTTGACGCTTTTAATAAGTCGACACGCTCCTACATTGGTGACCCCGACGCGTACGCCGACTAAAAAATTAAACACATCGTCGCGTAATTATTTTCAACCATAAAATGCTCGATGAGGACGAGCAGCCACGTTCTGCAGCCGCAGCTAAATTTGGCGACCGCAAGACAATTCAGTGGAAGTACAATTGAATCGATTGCAAGAACTACAGCAACATCTAATTTCCCAGCAAGCACAAGTGTGGCAGGTGCAGAGGTCGAAGCTAGCCATGCGCGTGTGCGACCACCACCATTTTGGCGAGAAAATGTAAAGCTATGGTTCGCACAACTCGAGGCGCAGTTTACACTTGTCAATTTGCGATCTGGTGCCCGAAAATTCAACATCGTCATTGCAAATCTCGACCAAACTACAGCCACGGAGGTACAAGACGTAATCATCGATCCACCAACAGGTAATGCATATGTACGATTAAAAGAAGAATTGATTTCTCGTTTGGCCCCATCTAGAGACAAACAGATTAGGCAAATGTTAGACCGAGAACAACTCGGGGACAGGAAACCGTCTCAATTTCTTCGACGCTTGAAGGATTTAGCTGGAGGCACCATGACCGACGATGCTTTAAAAGCAATTTGGATTGACAGATTGCCCGTCCAAACTCAATCCATACTAGCTGCACATCCTCCAGGTACAACCGAGAATCCTACAAATCTTGACAATCTTGGTCTCATCGCAGACAGAATCAACGACGTCATCCCACAGCACCAAGTTGCCAGCATGTCTTCCAAACCAGAATCCGCGATGTCAACCCTAACTCAAAAAGTGGAACAGTTGACTAGGCAAATTGAGGAATTGTCCATGAAGTGCGGAAACCAAAATCGCAGGCTGAACAAATCGAGGTCGCGCTCTCGTGGCAGACAATACAGAGACGTCACACCGGGTTCGAAAGAGAAGAAAAACAATAATTCCAACAGCAATCACACTACTCTTTGCTATTTTCATCGTCAATGGGGATCAAACGCAAGAAACTGCCGCCAACCGTGCAATTTCAACCTGCAGGCGGGAAACGAGAACGGGCTTCATTGATGACGGTAAATGACAGCCAAACGTCCAGCCGTCTTTTCGTCACGGACAAGACGTCGAAGGTGCAGTTTTTGGTAGATACGGGCTCGGACGTTTCAGTGTTTCCACACACCAGTCCATGTCGAAAGTCTACGCCATCCGACTACACCCTCTTTGCCGCCAATGGAACCCCGATACCAACATACGGTTTTCGCGTTTTGCAGTTGAACTTAGGATTGCGCCGTGATTTCACATGGCGTTTTGTGGTAGCTGAAGTCAGTAAACCTATCATAGGTGCTGATTTTTTAGCTTTCTTTCAACTTCTTGTAGACGTATCGCACAGCAGATTGCTTGACGGAATCACTGGACTCTCCACACTAGGTTGGCAAGCACACGAGGTCTCATCACACGTCAAATCGGTTTCTGGAGTTTCGAAGTACATCGAGCTACTCAAACAGTATCCCAGTTTGAGTCGACCAGATGGAAGCTTCAAGGAAATTCGTCATTCCACCTTCCATCACATCAATACAACGGAAGGCCCCCCAGTTAGCTGCAAGGCGCGACGATTGGCGCCTGACAAGATGAAGATCGCAAAAAGTGAGTTCGAAACAATGCTCAAAATGGGAATAGCTCGCCGTTCCGAAAGCTGCTGGTCATCTCCACTTCACCTCGTCCCCAAGAAATCTGGCGATTGGCGTCCGTGCGGAGATTACCGCGGTTTGAACGACCGCACGATTCCAGACAACTACCCTCCGCGGAACTTACAAGATTGTTCAGCTAATCTCGCAGGCAAGAAAATGTTCTCCAAGATTGATCTGGTTCGAGCATTCAATCAGATCCCGATCGCACCAAAAGACATCAAGAAGACGGCCATCGTTACACCGTTTGGACTTTTCGAGTTCGTGTTCATGACGTTTGGACTCCGAAATGCCGCCCAAACCTTTCAGAGATTCATCGACGAAGTCACAAATGGTCTTGACTTCTGTTTCCCTTACGTAGATGACATTTTAGTGGCATCAGACGACGAAGAGCAACATTATCATCATCTCCAAACTCTTTTCGAACGGCTCAACAAATTTGGCGTTGTTGTTAACGTAGCTAAGTGTGAGTTTGGTAAGTCTAAAATCACGTTCCTAGGTTATTTAATCTCTAGCGATGGAATGCAACCACCTGAAGATCGAATCCAGGCCATCATTGATTGCAAACCCCCAACTACGGTTAAGCAACTTAGAAGATTCCTGGGTTCCATTAACTTTTACAGACGCTTCATCAAAAACGCAGCCAAGCTACAAGCCCCACTGAATGAGTGCCTCAAAGGACCAAACGTCAAAGGAAGTAAATCCATCACTTGGACGCAACCACTGCAACATGCCTTTAGTGCCTGCAAAGAAGGATTAATGAAAGCCGCTTTGCTCGCACACCCCGATCCAACACTAGATTGGGGACTTTTCACCGACGCATCAGACTGTGCCATGGGCGCAGTCCTGCAACAGAAAACACCAATTGGTTGGCAGCCACTATCATACTTCACCAAAAATTTCAACAGCGCTCAACGTAAATACAGCACGTATGACAGGGAACTTTTAGCAATCTTCTCAGCTATTAAGTACTTCAAGTTCATGTTGGAAGCCAGAAATTTTACCATTTTTACGGACCACAAACCCTTGGTGTTTGCGTTCAAACAAAAGCCCGAAAAAGCATCACCCCGGCAGTTTCGATATCTCGATCTCATTGGTCAATTTTCCACCGACATCAAACATATTGCGGGAACGGAAAACGTAGTGGCAGATACGTTGTCACGAGTCGAAGGCATCAGCAAGTCGGTGAATTTTGAAGAACTCGCAGCGTCACAAAAAGGTGATATTGAACTTGAAAACATTATTAAATCTGCTTCTGCATTACAGGTTGTAAAAGTTCCACTTCCAAACTCCCAGCTGCAAATATTTTGCGACGTGTCTAATGGAGTTGCTAGACCCTTTGTTACGAAACCCTTCCGCCGTCAAGTATTCGAATCGCTGCACAGCTTGAGCCACCCAGGTACCAACGCCTCAGTCAAACTCGTCTCGTCAAAATTTGTCTGGCCTTCGGTTCGCAAAGACTGCAGAGCATGGGCAAAGGCATGCATTCCATGCCAACGATCGAAGATAACACGTCATACGTCATCCCCTATTGGAGACTTCGAACAAACATCTTCGAGGTTCGAGCATATCCACGTCGACTTCGTCGGACCTCTTCCATACTCGCGAGGATTCAGATATTGTCTCACTGTTGTTGACTGGTATTCCCGCTGGCCTGAAGCTTATCCGTTAGAAGATTCTACTGCTGAAACGCTTGCAAGAACACTCTTCGCAAATTGGATAGCACGTTTTGGACTACCACTCAAGATAACATCGGACCGTGGAAGACAATTTTTGTCCGATCTCTTTCAGGCTTTGAACAAATCGTTTGGCATCAGTCATTTGACGACAACTGCTTACCACCCCGCAGCCAATGGTATGGTCGAAAGGTTTCATCGTCAACTGAAAGCCGCCGTAAAATGCCACGAATCACCAGCGTGGGTCGATGAACTCCCTGTTGTACTGCTCGGACTTAGAGCATCTTTCAAGGAAGACCTGCAAGCTACAGTAGCCGAAATGTTATACGGAGAATCCATCAGACTCCCCGGTGAATTTTTGTCACCACGAAGAGACGACGTCACCGATCCAACAACTTTTGTGAGCCAACTTCGACTTCATTTCGAGAACCTATCGCCAGTTCCCGCTTTTCGTCATGGCTCAAGAGAAATCTTTGTTTATAAGGAACTTCCTACAGCATCCCACGTTTTCATCCGAAGAGATTCAGTCAAAACTGGATTACAACAACCATATGAAGGCCCATTTCCAGTCATGAAGATTTCAGACAAATTTTTCGTTCTCAGAATTCGAGGAAAAGACGTAACAGTTTCGATCGATCGTTTAAAACCGGCTTTTCTACTTTCAGATGACAAGGACGAAAATCTTCGCGGCTCTGAGCAACCAGCATCTCCGCCAGTCCTTACAGCAACATCTGGTGACGTCACTACCAGAAAGACACGTTCAGGGAGATCCATTCGAATTCCAGAGAGACTTGGGATACATAAGGACAAACTCTTATCACATCGTAACAAAGTCATTGGAGGGGGAGTGATGTAGGAATCTACATTCAACCGATCGTTATTTAGAAATTCAAATAATGAGACTCAATTAAATAACATCAACTTCTTAGATCGACCACAAGAGTGCGACACTAAAACCAACCTACCATTTTGTATATTTTCTCATTCATACTCATTCGCGTTTTGACCTTCAACGATTCAACCTGTCATTATTCCTTTCGTAAAATTAAGAATTTCCTTTTTTAAATCAAATTTAATTTTGTCATTTAGCATTCAAATTGTTAAAAAATAAAGAACATTTCGTGGTTTATTTTGACGCTTTTAATAAGTCGACACGCTCCTACAAGCTCAAGAATTATGAGTGCGCCGACCTTAAGTTCGTGGGGGTCAAGCCGTTTTCTTCGCCTGCGGATAGGGGTGGTAGCCGCAAATTACCATTCTTTTTGGTACAATTAACCCCCGACAGCAAAATAGATAGTCTGAAAAGGATCAGATTCCTGTACTATCATGCAGTACGTTGGGAAAAATTAAAGAGGTCAGATCGTGTACTTCAATGTATGCGCTGCCAGAGGTTCGGGCACGCCGCAGCTAACTGCCACATGCAGTTCAGGTGCGTTAAGTGCAACAAGGACCACAAACATGGGGAATGTGCTTTAGGTAGCGATAGGGTAGAAGATCGAAGCCAGCTCTCGTGTGTACTCTGCAACAGCTCAGGACATCCTGCTAATTTTAGGGGATGTCCCAAGTATCAGCAGGTAAAACAGAATGTGCAGGCTCGAAAACAGAGGTCCGAAGAAGAGAAGGGTCGAAAGAGTCGCTCGTTCTCTAATTTTGTTGCGCCCAATGTGTCCTTTGCCCAAATGGTATCTGGACCGGGTAGCTCAATCACAAAAAGCGCGCCGAAGGTTCCTACACCGGAAGCGATCTGGATTTGAAATCGATCCTTCTGTCACTGCACGGAAAGATCGACAATTTCCAGAAACAATTAAATGAGCATGCGGCTCGAATAGACATGATCTATTCGACGCTGTTTGCCGAGTCTGCCGCGCCATAAATATGATGGGTACGCTGGACGAGGTAAACTTAAAGATCCTTGCGGTGAATGTTAATTCACTAATTAGGATCGAGAGAAGGATCAATCTTTCCAATCTGTTGAAAGTCGAAAAGCCAGATGCACTTTTGGTTAGCGAAACTAAGCTAACGCCGAAGCACAAATTAGGCTATAAAAATTATCATGTAGTTAGAAGAGACCGGCCCAACTCCACACAGGGAGGTGGTGTCGCTATCTTAATACGTAAAGGCTTGCGCCATAAGGTTATATATAGCGGGGAAGTGCGCCGGTTCCAGGTGTTGGAGGCATGCATCGTATGCATTCCCCTCAATACCCAGAGGCGGGTGTATGTGGTGTCGCTTTACGCACCTGAATCTCCTCGACGCATTGAATTTTTGAATGAGATCGAGACGCTTTTTCGTTGCTTACAGCTTCAATCGGAAGATAACTATTACTTTTTGGGCGGAGACCTCAATGCTAAACACGCGGCATGGGGAAATGATATTCCGAACCCTAGAGGCAACCAGTTTCACGACTGGTGGCGTCATAATATGATTGAGTACAAAATCGATTTGTACGCGACGGATATCCCGTCTTTCCCTAGAGACGGTTCTTTCTTGGACATAGCGCTAGTTGACGAAAGACTGGAACTGACGAACACTGATCTAAGCACGAGGAACTGTTTACGAACGGTTGAGTACGATAGTGATCACTACGGACTTGCCGCCGTAATACGGATCCCGAACGAGCAGACGCAGCTGGAGCAGTACGACCAAGTGCGTTCTTTCGATTACCGAAAAGCGCAGTGGTCGCGCTTCTCCAGAGTGTTAAAACGCGACATACGCTCATGCGAGATCGACCCACCGACAAACAGCAACCTAACAAACGATGAGATCGACAATCATTTACGGCAAATGAATGTCGTCATCAAACAGACAATGGAGCGGACTATCCCTCGGGTAGGACGTTCCACAGACGAAGAACAAACTGAAAAGTATCGAAACCCGACAATCGATGCTCTGTACAGACATAAAAGTAGACTGCTCTCGAGGCTTAAACGGCTACATAGACAGTTTACGGACAGGAACGACCCCGAAATTAGGACACTGAAGTCGATGATCAAAAACTTGAAACAGTTGATCACCGAGAATTACAGAAAATCTGTAAGTTTGTATTGGGGCAATAAAATTCGGGCTATAAAAACCAGTAGCCCGAATATGTTCCCACAAATAAATAAACTGTTCAGGCGGAAGGATCATAACGACATTTCATGTGTTCGAATACCTCGGACAAACGAGAACAGACAGACACTACTGACTGCTGGCAGAAGTCCGGAAAGTGCCGACTCGAATGACGGTTTTTTCGTGGTCGAAGACCCGCAGGAGAGGGTGAATTTGATGGGAGCTTTCTTTGAGACTGTGTATACGGTGAACAACCCTGTTCGCTGTAATCGCGACCTCGAGGAGAGGGCCTTTCTTAACCACTTTTATCTGCGGACCGAAATTCAAGATTGGCGATCCGAGAATAACGGTTTCACCGGGTTCAATGACGACAACCGTGCAAATGGCACAATCGCCGATGCAAATACTCATCTGTTCGTGAGTAGAGATGAACTTCGGTGCATCTTTGAATCACTTAAAAACAAAAAGTCGGCGGGAGTTGAAGGTGTCCCAAACGTCGTATTAAGACACCTGCCGCTAGAGGCGATAGATATCTTCGCCACGCTATTTAACAATGCGCTGAATAATGCATATTATCCGGAAAATAGCGGTGGTACACCCTATCCCGAAAAAGGATAAAGATAGGACGAACCCTGCTAATCTCCGGTCAATTAGTTTGCTTCCGAATGTTAGCAAGGTATTCGAGAAAGTCGTCAATAGATCTCTTTTAAAATGGGTTGAGGAAAACAAGATCATTCCGGACAACCAATTTGGCTTCAGAGCGGGGCATGACACTATTCATGCGCGTCGAAACTGGTTTCCGACATTCAGTGGAATAAGAGTAAGAATCAATGCACGGGTGCCTGCCTGGTCGACTTTGAGAAGGCCTTTGATACCGTATGGTTGGAGGGGCTCTTTTATAAGCTGACCAGGATGGGCATTCAAAAACCTTTGCTATATATAATTTATGACATGCTTATGGGAAAGAAGTTCGTTGTCAAAGCTGGCAACGTGACTTCAAGCAAGGTTTTCGAAATTAAAAACGGCTTACAACAGGGAGCAGTGAATTCTCCGATCCTGTTTAATATTTACACAAGTGATCTGGTGGGTTCCCTCAGACATGCTATAGCGTACGCAGACGATTTAGTGGCGTACAGGTCAGGACCAAAAATCGAGGTCATCAAGATCCTTCTGCAGCGTGACTTCGAGCAAATTAAGAGGTATTGCGATGATTGGAAGTTGAAAATCAATTTCCAAAAATCGGAAACAATACTGTTCAGAACTCCATTGGCTGGGGCCCCTAGGGATACCAGAAAAAACTGGAGAAAATTAACAATTATTGGACAGCAGGGGCGGCCGTTGGCGGTGAAAAACGTGGTCCGGTATCTTGGCATCTGGCTCGACCAGTATCTGTATTTTAATAAACATATAGATGCTTGTCTTGCTGGGGCTAAGAGGGCCTACGCTCTGACAAGGAGACTGTTTCGCAGCAGTCAACTTGACTCTAGGGTGAAGGTCATTTGCTACGTGGCCCTTATAAGGCCTATCATCGCTTATGGCTGTCCTATGTGGTTCAATATAGCGGGTGTTTGAGAGACAATGTCTCAGGGCCTGTCTAGGGTTGTTCAGAACTCCTGAATCAGAGTAAATAAAATATTATTCCAACGGGACCCTATACAATGGGGCTCGACTGAATAGGATTGACAATTTCCTTATTAAGGTGATTCGGAGGCACGTTGCAAGGGCGATGGCCAGTGATAATAACCTGATCTCAGGGGCATACTACCCCAATTTAATGTACCACGAGAGTACGCTTCGGTCTGACTTTATCCCGCCTGAGGCATTTCTCCATGTGGATATGAAAGGGTTAGTCCAGAAAAATGATGGTGTGCCGGTATTGTACCACAGCCACCGCGGCGCGAGGGATAAGCGGCTCATCCACGACGGGTACGCCGCCAATGCTCAGGAGCTCCTCCGTTTTAGCACCGCAATTGCGGATCGGGACAGGGTCGATACGGTAAAGCAGTTCGCCGAATTTTGGTGGCTTAAGGAAGAGGTGAGGGTGGATACGCTCTCCCGGGCCGGTGCGGTACTAATGTAGCATCCTCCCTAGTTTTAAGCTAGATTAAGTTTGTAGGTTTAGGCTTAGAGTAGGGGGTCTCTGGGAGGTGCAAGGCTAGCCAACATGATAGTGCTGCCGAGTCTCGAGCGACGCATATAGCCTCGCTCGAGTCTCGGTGACACTGATGAACCCTTGTGGGCGGCTGTCAGGCGCCCATGGACGCGATCAGGATGGTGACCAATCGATGAGATTGCTCACCACCCTGATTATAGGTAGATTAGATTAAGTAGCTTAGGTAGTTTTAAGTAGTTGTAAGTAAAAAATAATAATAAAAGAATTCAAGTTTTAGAAAGTTTCTTGGAAATAAAAAACAAACAAAAACAAATATTGATAGATTTAAGGCCGAAAGGCAATAATTTTAAGGATATAGTTAAGTTTAGAGTGCTCGCTAAGAGCCAGTAAGCTAGAATTAAGACAAATGTTAGCTTTAATTTAGATTTAATCGTTTTTGTCTAGTTTTTAAGTATAAATAATGATAAAATAAAAAATGAATTTAAAAAAAAAAAAAAAAAAAAAATTGATGAGAAAACGAATAGAGTACATACAGCAATCAATGTTTTGTTTCTTTTTTTTTTTTTTTTTTCTTTTTCTTTTTTTGTGACGTTTTGATATTTATGTTTGCGATAGCAATGTTGCGGTAGCTATGTGGTTAGATTAATTTTAGATTAAAATTGAAACGATTTCGAAGTGAAATGCTGTTGAGTGAGTAATAATATTATGATAGGGGTTTTGTTTGTAGCATGGTATGTTATGATAGGTTTATCTCTCGTAAAACAAAACAAAAATGATAAAGTTTTAACATGAGGAAAGTGTTAGTGTGATAATGTGTGTAAATATATATACTTACTTATTTGTTATATATAAAGGGTGATTTTTTAAGAGGTTTAGAACTTTTTTTTAAAAAAAAACACCAAAAATTCGAAAAAATTAATGAAATATTTATTTGAATCGATAGTTTGAACCTTGCAATGTAATGTTTAAAGATAATTTCATGCAAATGTTGACCGCGGCTGCGTCTCAGGTAGCCCATCCGCTGAGTCCAATTTTGGGATACTCTTTCACACATATCGGCCGGTATCTCACGAATGAATGCATGGATGTTGGCTTCCAGTGCGTCAATCGAAACGGGCTTGTCCCTATACACATTAGCCTTGGCATACCCCCACAAAAAATAATCTAATGGTGTCAAATCGCACGATCTAGGCGGCCAATTGACCGGCCCGAAACGTGAAATTAACTGTTCACCAAACTCGCCTCGCAATTGCGCCATTGTTTCGCCTGCTGTGTGGCATGTGGCACCGTCTTGTTGAAACCACATATCATGCAAGTCAAGAACTTCCATTTCGGGCAAAAAAAAGTTTGTTATCATCGCTCGGTAGCGTTCACCATTGACAGTAACGCTGCGATTCGCATCATCTTTGAAGAAATATGGCCCAATAATGCCGCCGGCCCATAAACCGCACCAAACAGTGGCTTTTTCGGGATGCATTGGTAGCTGTTGCAATGCTTCTGGCTGATCTTCACTCCAAATGCGGCAATTTTGCTTATTTACGTACCCATTCAACCAAAAATGAGCCTCATCGCTGAACACAATTTTTCGATAAAAAAGCGGATCCTCGGCCAGCTTTCCAAGAGCCCATTCACCAAAAATTCGGCGTTGTGGTAGGTCGGCTGGCTTTAGTTCTTGCACCAGCTGTATCTTAAAAGGCTTTACGCCCAAATCCTTCCGCAAAATTTTCCACGTAGTGCTGTAACAAAGGCCTAACTGCTGGGAACGGCGCCGAATCGACATTTCGCGGTCTTCTGTCACACTAGCTGATACGGCCGCAATATTTTCTTCACTACGCACAGTACGTAAACGTGTTGGTGGTTTAATGTCCAACAAAGTAAATTTGGTGCGAAATTTGATCACAATCTTCCGAATAGACTGCTCAGAAGGTCGAGAATGCCGATCATAAAATGGAAGCAGCGCGCGATGAACATTTCGAACCGAGCACGAATTTTGATAGTAAAATTCAATAATTTGCAAGCGTTGTTCATTTGTAAGACGATCCATGGTTAAATTGCAAACCAAACTGAAGCTGTTTGACGGTGACACAAGGTACTAAACACACGTCAGCTGTCAAAACCAGTGTTGCCAAAACCAAACCAGCTAAAAAATCACCCTTTACATGGTAGATATAGTATAGTTAGTCATAGAAAAGATAAAGTTGTAGCAAATTCTGATATTGGGGACCGTGCTTTTTTATAACCCATTTGGGGAGCTGGTGTGATCAAATTAAGATTTAGTATGGAGGGGTTAACCCCTATTCTGGCCAACAATGGCTTTGGAATAGAACTCCGGTTGCGGTCCATCAAGACTTAGAGAGAGGTTTTCGTTGATAATTCCGATTGGAGAAACGTAGATGGAGTTCCTTCAATTGGAATTATGTTGGCTCGCAAAGATTGAGATGATTAATTCATTGTCTAGTAATGGGAGTTTTGATATGGTTTTGTTCATTAGCAACAGTGAGTAGGTGATAAGGGGGATAACCCCAGCGTCGGAATATACAGTTTTATTAGAAAACCTTTTATTCATAGATTTGTAGTGTAGTCCCGTACAAAGTCGAAGTATCTTTCTCTCAAATCTTTCTAGGGTGTCTGCCACAGTTGGTGAGATGGAGAAACATATAGGAAAAGCATAATTGAGGATAGGTCTTATTAATGTTTTGTAGATTAGAAGTTTGGTACGTTTGTTTAGCCATGGCGTGCGGATTGAATTTAAGCAGGTGGTTAAAGTTCACACCCAAGTACTTAATATTTTTACTAAAAGACACTGGAGAACCAGGTTTAAGGTAATGAAGTTACTCTCACTAACGACTCCCCTTCTCCCCTTGGTGCTGGCATTTCTAAAGCAGATACATACACATTTGTCATTGTTGATTTTTATGCCCCATTTATCGAAGTAGTCATTAATGATAACAAGGTGATCTTTTAACATTAGTATTAGGGCCTCATTGGGGAAAGTCGGCGCTGGCGTAGGCAAAGGTGTCATCGGCGTAGAGTAAAGCCTTGGAAGAGACAGTGTTATGCGTATAGTTTATGTGGGGAAAGTCGTAGAGGAAGAAATTATATAGTCGGTGGCCGAGGATAGAACCTTGAGGAACTCCGCTGTTTGTACTTATTGTTTCGGATTGAGTCTTGATTTTTGAGAAAGAAGAATCCTTAAGAAACTGGAGAGTATGTGAACAATTGGGGAAGGGAAATCCACTTGGATAATTTTAAAAAGGAGGCCATCTCTCCAGACGCTATCAAACGCCTTTTCTATATCCAGCATATATCCTTATCACTTACTCACTGTTCCTAATGAACAAAACCATACCAAAACTCTCATTACTAGACAATGAATTAATCACCTCAATCTTTGCGAGCCAACTGTACATTTTTTCCCTAAGATTTGGTGTAATATCGTTATGTGCTTTAAGTAACGTATGCACCGTAGAGGGAGATTTCCAGAACCCAAATTGGAAATCAGGAATAAAGTCGATATTTGATCGATGTGGTCTTCAATCTTTTGTAGTATAACTTTTTCAAGGAGTTTCCCGAAATTGGATAAGACAGAAATAGGTCTAAGGTTGGAGAGTTCGAAAACGCCTGGTTTTTTCTTAAGTGTTATTAGCCTGGCAACTTTCCAATCGGAAGGGAAGTAGCAGTTATTCAAATAATTATTTATAAGAACGGTTAAGAGAGTAATTGCTTTCTGGGAGAATTTGAGGATATTATCCGGGCCAGAGGACGCAGGTTCCGTATAATGGAAGATAGATCACTCCGTGAGGTAAATAGATCTGTGTGAATTGGGTTGTCCACCGGATTGTTGGTCTCGAAATTAAAGATGCGAGGAGGGTGGTTACGAGTAGTCTCACAAGTAAAGAGGTGTTATTTTGGTATTCAAAGAAAAATGACATTTTTTGAGGAATGATAGGATGTTTATTTCATAATAAAGGGAAACAATAATGAAAAACAACATCAGCCAAATGGCCACCAAGATAGCCTCACGAATTTTATCTTTGAGGTCTTGAATCGACGCTGGGCTGTTGGCGTAGACCTTATCTTTCATTAATCAAGCCCAAATCTCATGTGTACTCTGCAAGAGCTCAGGACATCCTGCTAATTTCAAGGGATGTCCCAAGTATCAGCAGGTCGAACAGAATGTGCAGGCTCGAAAACAGAGGTCCGAAGAAGAGAAGGGTCGAAGTCGCTCTTTCTCTGATTTTGTTGCACCCAATGTGTCCTTTGCCCAAATGGTAACTGGACCAGGTAGCACAATCACAAAAAGCGCGCCCAAGTTCCTACACCGGAAGCGGATCTGGATTTGAAATCGATCCTTCTATCATTGCACGGAAAGATCGACAATTTCCAGAAACAATTAAATGAGCAAGCGGCTCGAATAGACATGATCTATTCGACGCTGTTTGCCGAGTCTGCCGCGCCATAAATATGATGGGTACGCTGGACAAGGTAAGCTTAAAGATCCTTGCGGTGAATGTTAATTCACTAATCCGGATCGAGAGAAGCAACAATCTTTCCAATCTTGTGAAAACCAAAAAGCCAGATGAGCTTCTGGTTAGCGAAACGAAGCTATCGCCGAAGCACAAATTGGGCTATAGAAATTATTGTGTGGTTAACAGCTTTCTTAGAACGTAAAGGCCTGCGCCATAAGGTCATATATAGCGGGGACGTGCACCGGAATCTCCTCGACGCATTAAATATTTAAATGAGTTCGAGACGCTTTTATCTAAGCACGCGGAACTGTTTACGAACGGTTGAGTACGATAGTGATCACTACGGACTTGCCGCCGTAATACGGATCCCGAACGAGCAGACGCAGCTGAAGCAGTACGACCAAGTGCGTTCTTTCGATTAACGAAAAGCGCAGTGGTTGCGCTTCTCCAGAGTCGACCCACCGACAAACAGGAACTTAACGAATGATGAGATCGACAGTCATTTACGGCAAATGAATATCGTCATCAAACAGACAATGGATCGGACTATCCCCCGGGTAGGACGTTCCACAGACGAAGAACAAACTGAAAAGTATCGAAACGCGACAATCGATGCTCTGCACAGACATAAAAGTAGACTGCTCTCGAGGCTTAAACGGCTACACAGACAGTTTACTGACAGGCACGATCCCGAGTTAAGAACACTGAAAATTACAGAAAATCTGTAAGTTTGTATTAGGGCAGCAAAATTCGGGCACTAAAATCTAGTAGTCCGAATATGTTTCCACAAATAAATAAACTGTTCAGGCGGAAAGATCATAACGATATTTCATGTGTTCGAATACCTCGGACGAACGAGAACAGACAGACACTACTGACTGCTGGAATATGTCCGGAAATTGCTGACTCGAACGACGGTTTCTTCGTGGTTGAAGACCCGCAGGAGAAGGTGGATCTGATGGGAGCTTTCTCTGAGACTGTGTACACGGTGATCAACCCTGTTCGCGGTAACCGCGACCTCGAGGAGAGGGCCTTTCCTAACCACTTTTAACTGCAGACCGAAATTCAAGATTGGCGATCCGAGAACAACGGTTTCCCCGTGTTCAATGACGACAACCGTGCAAATGGTACAATCGCCGATGCAAATACTCATCTGTTCGTGAGTAGAGATGAACTCCGGTGCATCTTTGAGTCACTTAAAAACAAAAAGTCGGCGGGAGTTGATGGTGTCCCAAACGTCGTATTAAGACACCTGCCGCTAGAGGCGATAGATATCGTCGCCACGCTATTTAACAATGCGCTGAATAATGCATATTATACGGAGCAGTGGAAAATAGCGGTGGTACACCCTATCCCGAAAAAGGATTAGTTTGCTTCGAGAAAGTCGTCAATAGATCTCTTTTGAAATGGGTTGAGGAAAATAAGATTATTCCGGACAACTAGTTTGGCTTAAGAGCGGGGCATGACACTATTCATGCCGCGTCGAACTGGTTTCCGACATTCAATGGAATAAAAGTAAGAAACAATGTACGGGTGTCTGTCTGGTCGACTTTGAGAAGGCCTTCGATACCGTATGGTTGGAGGGGCTCTTCTATAAGCTGACCAGATTGGGCACTCAAAAACCTTTGCTGTATATGATTTATGACATGCTTATGGGAAAGAAGTAAGGCTGGCAACGTGACTTCGACCAGGGTTTTCGAAATTAAAAACGGCTTACAACAGGGAGCAGTGAATCCTCCGGTCCTATTGAATATTTAAACAAGTAATCTGATGGGATCCCTCACAAAGGCTATAGCGTATGCGGACGATTTAGTGGCGTACAGGTCAAGACCAAAAATCGAGGTAATTAACATCCTTCTGCAGCGTGACTCCGAGCAAATAAGAGGTATTGCGATGGTTGGATGTTGAAAATCAACTTCCAAAAATCGGAAACAATCCTGTACAGAACTACATTGGCTGGGGCCTCTGGGGATACCAGAAAAAAACTGGAGAAAATTAACAATTATTGGACAGCAGGTTCGAGCAGTATCTGTATTTTGACAAAAATATAGATGCTTGTCTTGCTGGGGCTAAGAGGGCCCACGCTCTGACTAGGAGACTGTTTCGCAGCAGTCAACTTGACTCCAGGGTGAAGGTCATTTGCTACGTGGCCCTTATAAGGCCTCTCATCGCTTATGGCTGTCCCATGTGGTTTATTATAGCGCCGTTCTATATGGAAAAGATTCGGGTGTTTGAGAGACAATGTCTCAGGGCCTGTCTAGGGTTGTTTAGAACTCCTGAATCCGAGTACATAAAATACTATCCCAACAAGACCATATACAATGGGGCTCGACAGAATAGGAATGACAATTTCCTTATTGAGGTGATTCGGAGACACGTTGCAAGAGCGATGGCCAGTGATAATAACCTGATCTCAGGCGCTTACTACCCCAATTTAATGTACCACGATAGTACGCTTCGGTCGGGCTCTATTCCGCCTGAGGCATTTCTCCATGGAGACATGAAAGGGTTAGTCCAGCAAAAGGTTTGGTTTAGGCTTAGAGTAGGGGTTCTTTGGGAGGTTCCGGCCGAGCCAACATGAATCAATGAGATTGCTCACCACCCTGATTATAGGTACTTTAGGTTAAGTAGTAAGTAGCTTAGGTAGTTTTAAGAAGTTAAAAAAAAAATAAAGAATTCAAGTTTTGGAAGTTTCTTGAAGATTGAAAAACAAACCATTTAAATAGATAGATTGAAGGCCGAAAGGCAATAATATTAAGGATATAGTTAAGTTTAGAGCGCTCGTTAAGGGCCTGTAAGCTAGAATAAAATAAATGTTAGCTTTAAATCAGATTAAATCGTTTTTGTCTAGTATTAAAGGTTAATGAATGATAATAATAAAAATGAATTTAAAAAAAAAAAAAAAAACAAAAAAAAGGACCGGAAGAAATGGGAGTGTTAACCGAGCCTTTAATAAGACTGGCAAAAGATACCTTAGGTGTAATGAGCATCGTGGAAAAATTATTATATAATGGTAACCGCTCTTCTGGCGATTTGTTTTTTACGACTACCGTAATTTTTAAACATTGGGCAACTTATGTTATTTGCATGGTGATCTCCTCCGCAATTGATACAAGTAGGTTTGGATTCCTTTGCTTTCGAGAGAGTGCATTCACCCGGGCCATGTAGACCGACGCATTTAACGCATTTATAATTGCGTGCACAGTCACCTCCTTATCAGAGGTGCCAGGGATTAGTCTGACCAAAAACTAATTGTAGAGGAAGCTACCCTTCTTAGAAGTGACAGTTTCAAATTGAGTTACCTTTTCAATGGTATTGGGCACGAGAGAATCTTATTCGTTTTTAATTTCTTCCGGAAAAAAAAATCTGGAGTCAACCCCCCTTAAACTAAATTAACTGTCATATCCTCATTCAACGTGAATGAGTGGGCTTGTATGTCCTTGTTCAAACGGAATTTCTCAAGCAGCTACCAGTGGACCGGACTATTATCGATTAAAAATTTAGAAACGTTATTCTTAATGTTGTGAACCCGCCTTGAGCTTTCGATCGGCAGATCTCCGAGGAGGGCAAAACGGTTGGCGTTGTTGAATGAGTTGACGATGAAGTTGTTAGGGCTGTGTTTAAGTCCCCTTAGCCTTTTACGGGGACTATGAAGTCGTCCTCTTGGTCCGGGTATGTGCATGGAGTTTCGTCCTTTGAGGAAGAAGAATGGAGCGAAACTCAATGACGGTTGTTCGTTGTCGTATGGTTAGATTTCGACGATTCAATTTGCCAACAACAGGTAATACTTCTTATCTCAAAAATAAGTATTTATATGATACATAATTTGGTAAACTAAACAAACCTTTGTTTTGATATTAGAGTTGATCGTATGTTTCCTTGTGTTGAATATCTGATTGATTGGTTCTTACTGAGTAAATCTGTCGAGTTATCTTTGTCTTTTGACAAAATTAAAGATGCAATTGGTGCGGACTCGGAAATCTCTCCCCAATAGTTATTTTGAAAAAAGCGTGGGTTGTTATCATTCTGGTCTAATATATGTATTACAGCCGACGATTGTGATGATACGGATGCCATATTAGTTGCTCTAATAGTGAGATTTAATAACCTGAAATAAATAAAATATAGTAAGAATATTTGTAAATTCGTTTATATATTTTTAAATGTTTGAGAAAAGTTAAGGAAATGTAGAATGTCAGGAGAATTTTCACCAGCTAGTGAACCATTCACAAGCCGGAGAAAACTATCCCAATCAAAGTACTCGGTATATCAGCTTCGATCTTCATTCCACCGAGCATTGCACGTTTACAATAAAGTTATAACTCAAAAAGAATTTGTGTTTCAAAATTAAGAAGCCTAAACTAAACATTTTCTGTATAGCTCGTCTGAATTTATGAAATGAAATATGATGGACATATATTTAGCATTACTTTATTATTTATTTATCTATTTAGGCTTTTTGGGTATTTTTCACGATATATGAAGGTGTGAAGTTTTAATTGAAGATGGACTTTTGTGGCCTAAAACTGCACCGATATAGGCCAAACAGGCTATTTACCAAGGATTTTAACCGTTCAAAATATGCAACATGGGATCTACCGTCTCATATTTTGTCCATCCTTGCAAGGTATTTCTTTGCTTGGAAGCATTCTTAACTTGGCTGCCACAAGGTAGTGAATAAAGAAACCAAACATGATGGATAATATAAAAATCCCGGAATGGAATGCTAATGGTATCGATAATCGTAAAGAAAAAAGTCAAGTAGTTCTCGAAATGAACTAAATATATTCCCAAATTCGTTAATGTATTGAAAATAATAATTCCGAGCATGCACAATGCACATGCTACTTTATGTGATTCGGTCAATTCAAATTCTGTATTCAAAATTTGTTTAAATACAATAGAAATAACTTAAAAACCAATGGCAAATCATTCTGAATAAGCGGAATCCACGGAATTATAATGTTTGCCTTGAATTTTCCAGTCAAAATCGTCATTTATATAACATTTGATTTCAGATTCTTCACATTTCAAATTTCGACACTACCCGTTTTTCTGTCTAATTTTTTCAAAGTGCGGTTCTCCATACAAAGGTCTGTCCCCAATCTCATCCCCTTTAAATTTTATTTTCACAAATCTACAAAAATTAGCATAAGATATCATAAAAATCGGGCGATCCGTTCCCGAGTTATGAATAGGCGCTTTTCTTTTTTAGTTCAGACCAGAACCTGAACTGTTATACAAAAGGTTCGTGTTTCTTTTTTCGTTCAGAGCGCGGTCTATGAGCTCAGAATTCAAGGAAGATCGTACTATTCAACTATTGAAGGAAGATCGTACTGCTGGCAACTCTAGATGTCAGGAACGCCTTTAACTCAGCCAGGTGGAGTGACATGCTGAACGCGCTCAAAAACACTTTCAAAATCCCAGCCTATCTCTTGCGGATGCTGAAAAACTACCTGAGAACGCAAGTAACCTCAGGAGCAGCCCAAGGATCAATCTTGGGCCAGACCTCTGGAACATCTCGTATGATGGCAGTCTTCGCATGGAGTTGCCGCCAGACAGCTTCCTGGTGGGGTATGCAGATGATATCGCCGCGGTCATAATGGCAAAAGGCACAGAAAATGCGCAAATGAAGTTAAACCAGGTCATGCGACGAGTAACCTTCTGGATAGATGAAAACCAGGCCCAACGGCCAGCAAACGAAGGCTCCTGATGTCGATAACGCATGCCATCCTCCTCTACGGATTTGAGATTTGGGCAGACGCACTTCGACAGAAAAAATATAGAAAACAGATGGCAGCTGTGCAGAGACGCGGAGCTCTACGCGTGGCAAGCGCATACCGAACGGTGTCACAGCCAGCCGTTCTTGTTGTCGCAGGGATGACCCCAATAGACCTCCTAGCGGCAGAAAAGAAGTACGTCCACGACAAAAAGCTGAAGCTGGAGTAGAAAGGGCTACGGAAGAAGCCAAAGAGCTCAAGAAACAGAAGTGGCAAGAACGCTGGAGCTCGGTAAGCAAAGAGCAATCCCGCGAGACAGAGTGAGCCCGAAAGGGTGAAATGGTTGAAGCACCCCTGAAGTAGTGCGAACAGCGGTCCCAGGGGGGCGGGTCAGAAACCGAAGGGTTAGGAGGAGTTTTAGTCCGTCAACCTTGTACAAATGCACGCTGTACAATTGGGAGTCAGAAACACGGGGATAGTCAACGCCAAAAAGACTTCTCTACAGTGCATAACGCATTTCTCCTCCCCCTCCAAAAGAAAAAACAAAATGAGTTCAGAATAAATTGACTGGAGCAGCCTGAGGAAAAAGCTGATCACACATGTTCCTCGAGCTCGGTTCAGTGCTCAGCTCTGAACTAAAAAAGAAAATCGACTAATGCACACTCGGACGTCAGTCTGTGTGCTGTACCCACCCAGTTTTGCTCGTGCCTTTCGTTTGGACCTATCGGGTCTAGAACTATCTTATCTTTAAAACTGGAACCAACAATACCCACCCACACAATTTTATCGAAGTCGGTTGTGTGGTTTCGGAGATCGACAATAGCGCCACCTTTCGGATGATACGTCAGCTCCCGTGCACCTTCCCAGACCCACGTAAATTTGAAAATAAAATTCTCTCTTAGATCTCCTATCTGTGAATACGTGTGAAGAGCCATGTATTCACTACTCTTATGACTGTAACGCTCTCTTTAGTGGCGTCGTTTGTACGGGGATGAAGAATGAAAGCAAAGTGTTTCCCGGAATCATAGTTTGTACACAACTGCATATTTGAAATTTAGTGTAGTCAAATTCAAATACAAAAATAAGCACATAGAAAATCTCTTTTTATTGACACTTCATTTGTTAAGATTGGTTGAACGTGTGAACAGCAAGAGGTAAATATACACTACAGAAACTATAGAAATAATATATAGTGGATGGATGGATGGATAGGCATAGCTTTTATCATGTAAGCTGCTTCGCAGTGATCAAATCAAAGCACTAAAGTAACCAATCGCAATAATCTATCCCATAGCTTTCTCGGTATTAGTGAAATCGGTTCACTAGTTCCGGAAATTACCTCTTACAAACAAACATTACCTCTTTATATAATAGTGTGATGTGGTAATATAACAATATTTAAAATAAGATTTTTTTTTATATTTGAAGTGTCACACTCGATTTCTATCCATTTTATTTTTTTTCCAAAGTGAATTTCCCCATACAAACTTTCATAACCTCTTTCATCCCCTCAAATTTTTGTTTTCGCGACAATAGCTTATATCCTTCCTTGGTCCAAAACGAAACTGTCAAGCCCAAAATCGTTAAAATCGAACAATCCGTTCTCGAGTTATGCGCGAACACTTACAATATTCATATATGTCTTGTCTCAGTGACGTACTTTAAATCCAATAAAAACTTCATCCGGCAAGGGTACATATTTTATTAACAAGGTATTGAGGATCTAAATGGCGAAATATCTATCAATTAACAAAATACAAAATATATAACTTAGGTATTGGCTAACAGATTGAAAGAAAACCCAAGGTTTTGTCGACATTTTCATAACAAAGAATATCTCGCCAAATACTATAAAAGTAAAAAAAAAAAGGCAAGCGTTCGATAACGTATCCATAGATTGCAAAAGCTTATGTTCTAGTCTACATATTAAAAATTCTTTAGATTTAAACAATGACTACTTTAAATTAAAAAAAAAAAAAACGGGTACCAAAATGTAGTGTACTGGTTACTGTAATATATAATTATATTTATTTTATAATGATGAAACAACTGTGGCAACTTTTGCAGATGTGGGAGAAGAAGTAGCGACAAACAAGTACAGAACGCAATGAACAATATATCAAATTGAACTAACAAAATTTCAAATTAAATTAAAAGACCTAAGGTGGGCAATATTATTTTTACGAATCGAATGGTTAAGCCATTTCAATATTCATAAATATTAAAGAAGTAGAATATGATAATACATACACTAATTTTATAATTCAAAACATTCATAACATAACATTTTAAGACAAAGATTGACTTCAATCATCAAGTTTAAGTGGTTAAAAAAAGCAAAATATATTTTTTACGGTTTCGTTTTTCGAATGGCTATAACTGGGGCGTTAGGAAGGAGCATATGCTCGGAATACGGAAAGAATTTGTTTTTTTGCTACAACTTGTTCACGGAAATGTCCACGAAAAATAAAATCAGAAACTGAAGCCTGTTCGGTATTATAGGGTTCTATAAGGGATTCAAGGATTATAACTTAGAAATTTTTCTATGTCTGCCAACGAAAGTTTCTGCCGAACCGATACTGCCCCACCGCTATACAATATATTAATAAAAAAAAAAGGCTTACATGGTCCCTGTGTTAAATGGGTGTTCTACCTAATATAGCGAAGCTTTTTTTGCTACAAAAATGTGCATCAACGGTTTTGCAACAATAATTAAACTAACATTCTGGGTATATGAAACATAGTTTCCAATATCTGATTGGTTTCACCTTCATCTAAAAAGAATCCTGCTAACGATCGGTTCTTCTGTTTCACCCTGTCACTAGTTTTTAATAATCCAATTGGTTTTGCCTTTTTTGACAATAAGGTTATTCGCTTACTTTACAGTATCCACTCATATTTAAAATGCTACTTACTTCACTTTTTCGTAATCAACCATGTCTTTTGTTGTTATGACACCTGTTGTTGGATTTATTTGAAAGACATCATCGGTATTGCCGCTGACAATTTCATAGTTTATAGATGATGTTGATCTTGCTTCAATTTGCAAAACAAAAGTTCCGATGGCTTGGTTTTCATATATTTCCACTGACACGTGTTCCTTGATAAAACGGGGAGGATCAATTTCTGCCATGCTTATAATAATATGTACCGGAACTTGTGATGAAAGCGGTGGTTTTCCGTGATCAGAGGCTTTTACTTGCAACATGTATTCAGGCATAGAATTAATATCCAATTCTTTGTTCACACTGACAATACCCAAGATAGGATGTATATCAAATACATTTCCAACATTACCACTAACAATTGCATAAACAATATTTGCATTATCACCAAGATCGCGATCAATAGCAAAAAGTTGAACAATTTTCGTTCCAATAGCAGCTGATTCATAAACCTTTCCTTGAACAATTTTTGTAGTAAATTCAGGATGGTGGTCGTTATGGTCATGTACTTTTATTATTATTTTCGCGTAGTTGCGCTTTGCAGGTGTTCCCTGATCTTTTGCTATGGCCACGAGAACGTGTTCGGATATCCGCTCTCTGTCCAGACGGTGTGTTACAATAACATTTCCAGTAATTGAATCGATACGAAAGAGAGTTAATGAAATGGGATTTTGAGCTGCATGCAAGGTGTAAAATATTTTTTTATCCTCGTCCATATCTGTCGCATGTAGTTGCAATATTTCAGACTCCTCGTCTATATTTTCAGAGATATCAATTCTATAAACAGAATTTGTGAATTCGGGCCTATGATCATTGATATCTATTACATGTACAAATAGTTGTGTAGTAACGGTATAGGCTCCATCGGTTACAGATATTGTTAAATTGTATAAAGTTTGAACTTCCCAATCCAATGATCTAGTAAGCAGTATATTTCCATTATCTCTTCCGATATAAAATTCATTCCGAGCATCGCCATCTAATAAATTTAGTGCATAGAAATTATGTTACTATTTAAACTGTTTCGTATGTAACTTACCTGTAATATCAAACCAAAGCTGATCGTTATCTTCATCCGATGCTTGAACGAGAGTTACAAGAAATCCCGGACGATCGTTTTCTGTTACATCGACTTCTTGATTTAATGTTTTAATCACAGGACGATGCTGCGAAGACTCTGGTACAGGAACAACAATCACATTTACACGAGTAGTATGAACTCTCTTTGGATCGCCATTGTCTTCAGCACGAATTGCTAAATCGTATTCAGAATCTGGTTCAAAGGACTTTGCTGCAAATATAACACCAGTATCTGAGTCAATCCGAAACTTGGTTTTTCCTTTCCCCGATTTAATAGTATATGTCACTCTACCATTTTCTCCGGAATCATTATCAATTGCTAAAACCTTAAAAAAAATGCATTATTTAGCAAAATTATAATCAGCTTGGTTTTATTAAGTAAGAAACATTTAACTAAATTTACTCTTGAAAGAACAACAAACTCCCAAAACAACAACGGACGCGCCTTTTCGGGTACTATCCGATGTTCGCAACAACAAGGAACAGGCAACAATGACAAATTGGACGTCACAATCGACAGCTATAACTTTAAGATAGGGACGGACTTCTTAGCTTTCGTCGTCACGGTTGAATGGCTCGTTCGTCAGCACAACTGATTTTTCTATGTCCTCATGACTGTGAACTCTGACTCTACTACAAGGTTATTGTAGTAATAAACAAAGTGGTAGCGGATAACAGTATCAAAGCTTCTGTTAAAAAATCAAAAGACAAACTTTTAAAATTTTACTACCGTACCAATCACTTTACTGCGGCTGATACGACGCCTGGGGCCTGTAACACAACGCGACAAGTAGTTGTAGGACAAGTGAATTTTGACAACTTGTAAAAAATTGTGTAACACAAAACGACAAGTCCGTGAACATTGCGCCAGTTGTCGCGATGAAAGATGACAAGTGGGAAATTATATTATTTCCCTCTTTCTGTAACAGAAGACAACAAGTGTCAAGAAACACTTGTAGAACTGTGTCAAAGGCTGACAAGTAATACCTTTGGAAAAGCAAATACAGAAATAAAATAATATATATTTAAAAACGAACTTTTTTGGTTCCGACTTTGATAATGACGGTGATAGTGAAAACAGTGACCCTCGGCACAGGTTGAAAGTTTTTAGGCAAAGAATTAATTTAAATGTCAGTGATCATCTGTATATTGAAAAATCGCAGAAAGCACCAAAAAGTATATCTTTTTCTCTCTTATTTTAGTTAAAATAGATTTTTTGTCCGCCGTGGTTTTTGCCATCTTCACATGTTTAACACTTGTCGAAGAATGCCGACAAGTCAAGGATATTTAATTCTTTTGACAAGTGCAACAAAAATCGACAACAGCGCCACCTATCGGGTCCAAAACACGATTATTATACAAGTTGCAACAAACATACACACACATAAAGTTTTATTGATATCGGTTGAGTTTCTAGTAGGTCGGCAACAGCGCCACCTATCGGGTCTAAAACACTATTATCATCCAAGTTGCAACAAAGCATACACACGTTCAAAGTTTCATTGATATCGGTTGAGTTTCTAGTAGGTCGACAACAGCGCCACCTATCGGGTCCAAAACGATACTATATTCCAAGCCGCAACCAACCATACACACATACGAAGTTTCATTGATATCGGTTGATTTTCTATGAGATCGACAACAGCGCCACCTATCGGGTCCAAAACGCTATTATCATCCAAGTTGCAACCAAACATACACGCACATAAAGTTTCGTTGATATCGGTTGAGTTCCTAGTAGATTGACAACAGCGCCACCTATCGGGTCCAAAACACAACTATCATCCAAGTTGCAACCAAACATACACGCACATAAAGTTTCGTTGATATCGGTTGAGTTCCTAGTAGATTGACAACAGCGCCACCTATCGGGTCCAAAACACAACTTTGTTGTACTTGTCGGGCAAGCATAGTTGGGCAAGTGAATTTAGACTTGTCGACTTCTCATGTTGTGTTATAAGCCCCTGAACGTTGCGAGTGTGTGTATCAGTTTTGTCGAAACAGCAGAATAACTCAAATTGGTATTTTTTGGTGCATTGGTAAATGTGTTATGATAAAAATCGACCCAGCATTCCCACTACCGCAGATCCTGGAGTAAACCCAAGACGTCGACATCAATACTCACCATATTTTTATTGATTTTAAGGCTGCATATCACAGCAAAAAAAAAATACATTTCAAACAGAATGAAATTGCATGTCTTCAATTCAAAAATTGTGTATACTTTTCTATAACAGATACCATGGTATACCTAACCTAACCAAAAACTGAAATGATACACCAAAAACAATGAAACGTATGAAAATTAGTCATCCTTAAATAGAATCGTTTCGATGACAGTATTTGACGTTGGAATTAGTAACATGAAACAAAAAAAAAAGGATGAGTGTCCAATCTTTCCGAAGATTATCTTTTTTTTGGTTGTTTTTTTTGCATGGTATAGCCATCCCCCATAGGACCATAGTTAAACAACCTGTCATTTTCATAGAAAATGCAATAGTATTCTTCCCATGTGTGCCACGAGTTTTATTGGCTGCCTGAGCATTGCAACTGTAAAACTATACTACGTTGAACAGTGTGTCACATAGCATGGTATTGACGATGCCAGTATTGATACCATGGTATCGAAAACATATCTGTGTCACAGGCATTAGAGTCCAGAACTTGAATACAACCTTAATGAGGACGTATTCGGTATTTATTCCTGGTGTTTAGCTAATTGATTACTTTCAAATCCAGAGTAGTCGGCCGCAATTGCTATATAAAGTAAAAAAATTAACCATAAACACTTTGCTGACATCGTGATTTGTTATACCATAACAGAAGAATTTATGGATGTCTGCGGATTGTGTCTCAGGCATAAGGTAACCAGTAAACCTTCTAGATCTTATACGATTCACTTCAATTCTTAAAAAAAAACCGGAGAAAAGAACTATTACTTAGTATGAGTGTGTGCATACGAATTTAAAAAAAAAAAATAAAAACAAATTCAAAAACAATAAAAAAACAAAAAAAAAATAATAAACGCCTACTTTGCGACAAGTGGGGTTATTTAAAAAAATACCTAAAATTAACGAAAATACATATTATAAAACAATGTCAATACACACATAAGGACTACAGCATTATTGAGACCCAGGGATATGTTCTTCCATGTCCTTTTTAATCAAGTTATTTATGTTAATTGTTTGTGAAAAATATACTTAAAAGTTTAATGAAAAAATTTTAAAAAAATGTTTTATGGTAATTTTTTCAATATTGTGAACATTGACACTAAATTTGTGTCTAGTATTATCAAATTTTAGTCAGTAATCATTAAATAATAAATTTCTCTCTCATTTTGTAGTTACTTCAGTATTGTTCTACTTTAAATATTTGGTATTAAACCTTCATGATGTAAGAACTTGATGTGCTTTTAGATCTCAGTACTTTCAACGGCCGACTTGTTACATAGAGGGTTTTATATAGAAGAACTTGGCTCCTTTTTGTAACATTTGTCTTTTTGGTCTGTTCTTACTCCTTTTTGCAAAGATAGATCTGTGAACTCTACTTAAATAAACTCAGTTTATAAAGGGTTTTTCAATAAGAGCGCTACAAAAGTTTTTTAAATAAAACAAAAACGGTTTTGGAGATCAATGAAATTCTTTATTCCTGTGAAAGTACGTTCGATGCGTTACGTTCGTTGAACTCGATTTCGTTTGCATGGCCACCACGGGCACGCTTGCAGAAGTCCAGACGCTGAACCCAATTTTCGAAGGTTTTCAAGCATAAATCGGCCGATACTGCTGCAATTTTACGTTAGATATTCGTACGAAGTTCATCAATCGTCGCTGGCTTGTTGGCATAGACCATAGACTTGACGTAGCCCCACAGGAAATAGTCTAACGGCGTCAAATCGCACGACCGAGGCGGCCAAGCGACTGGACCATTTCGTGAGATAACACGTTCTCCAAACTTGGTTTCCAAAAAATTGATTGTGACATTCGCTGTGTGGCTTGTGGCCGTCCTGTTGGAACCACATGTCCTCCAAGTCCATATTATCCAATTGGGGCCAAAAATATTCGGTTATCATTGAACGGTAGCGATTCCCATTCACAGTAACGTGCCGGTCTTGATCATCATGGAAGAAGTACGGCCCAATGACGCCGCCGGCCCATAAACCACACCAAACCGTAATTTCTTCGGGATGCAATGATGACTCATGGAGTACGTGTGGATTACTGCCTGACCAATACCGCATATTTTGTTTATTGACGAAGCCATTCAGCCAGAAATGAGCCTCATCGCTGAAGATGATTTTTCGATGAAAATCCGAATCATTTTCAAGTTGTTGCTCAGCCCAATTCACGAACATACGACGCTTCTGGTGGTCAAGCGGCTTCAGTTCTTGCGTCAATTTAATCTTGTAAGGATGTAGGCCAAGATCTTTTCGCAAAATTCGCCACAACGACGTCACAGAGATGTCCAACGCTTGAGAACGACGTGTGAGAGACACATTTGGGCTTTCTTCAACTGAAGCCTCAGCGGCAGCAATATTCTCGACACTACGGGCACTTCTTTGTCTCAATGGCACGGGAACATTTTGTACTGTGCCTGTGGGTTCAAATTTTTCCACTAGACGCTCAATTGTTGATCTGCTAGGACGATTATGACGACCATAAATTGGACGTAGCGCTCTTAACGTTGGGGCCACTGACTCCGAATTTTGGTAGAAAATTTTAATAATTTCGACTCGTTGTTGGCTCGTATATCTTTCCATCATGAAATGGCAAACCTTACTGAAGAGAAATTTCAAAAGAGCGGCAAGAAATTCGGCGTCGTTTGCTGTCCCTGTCGCTCTACTTTTGTAGCGTCCCTGTTGAAAAAACCTTTACCTTCCTATTTCTTTTAGTATATTTTCTTATTGTTATTGGTTGTTTTGATTTGCGCTTCAATTGTCGGATGACGCACTCTATGTAATTTTTATACTGAAATGAGGACAGTGAGGTCTATAGCGACTTCTCAATCGATTATTTATGTACTATAAAATAGCACTTTGTTGGGCTTTTATTTGACTTGGGTCAAAATTATAAAGCTACGTAATTCCCCGTACTATACTTGTACGGAAAATTCTGCAAAATTAATTTTTACGAACTTTCAATTTTCTTTTAAATTTTTCCAATTTTCTCACCGAACCTTCCGAAGACGTAGACAAACAGAACAAAGAAAAGATAGCTCAAATCGGACGATCCTTTCTCGAGTTATGGGCGGTCTTACGGATGCAACTTTGTTTTATATATATAGATAGATACATAGAAGAAAAGATATATTTATAGATATAGATAGAAGATAGATTATAATAATTTCCTTGTTTTTGTTTTTTTTTTTTTTAATACCTATGTTAAATGTATGATTATTAAGAATGACAAATACGAGAAACCGACCTTATCTCTTTTAGTTTTTCGAGAAAAATTTCAAAAAACATTTTTTTTTTTTGGAATATTTTTCAGTTTTTAACGAATTTTGTTGTAATTTTACTTGAAAATGGTACTTTTTATTAAAGCCGACTAATAAGCCTGGCGTAAAACGGCCGAGGGAAGATGTCGCTAAGGCAGATCCCAAATCCCACCGTAGCTTCTCAGTGAAGTGGTTGACAAAGATGGAACAGAGGAAGACCGACAATAAGCCAGCCCAGAGGAAGCCTATTGCTCTTCGCTGATGACATTGTTCTTTTCGCATCAACACCTTAATCATTGCAGCTCATGATTAACCGGCTGTATCAATATTGTAGCCTTTGGAACTTGATAGTTAATCTAGAAAAATCCAAAATTATGATTTTCAAGAACGGAGGAGGCAGACACTGTGCAAATGAAAAATGGTAGGTACTACAACAATGAACGAATTGAAAATGTTAATGAATTCAAATACCTAGGAGTTCACTTCACAAGGAGAAGCTGACTAAGGCGAAGAGTGCTATCAGCGCAGTGTGGAACAGATGTTTGTACAATAAAAGTATTGCGCATAGCAGCAAGTTCAGAATATTTGAAGCTGTATCGGGATCCATTTTACTTTATACAGCACAAGTATGGGGAGCGAAACAATATGAAACCGTGGAGAAGCTGCTGCGATTCTTTATTAAGCCACATGATTATGTTGGAAACATGGTTATCACCTCTCTTCATTAGAACGCTAAAAATGTAAATTGACTACGTTCTGAAAATCATGAAGATGGATAATCACCGGCTCCTGAAGATAGCGGCTGCTCAAGTCATACGCTCAAAAACAAGTTGGTTTGCTGAATGGATAAACCTTGCTAGCGACTGCGAGATGGATCTCAATCTAGATAATTTAACAAACTACGATGATTGGAAAAGATTGCTGTACCAGCTTGTTTCTACGGAGAACTTAAAATGCAGAGAGAGATTTTTGAACGCCACAGGATCCCTCCATAGAAACGTGTACTCTCGATTAAATCATAATCTGGAAAAGAAAAACTATTTTCGATGATGGTCAAGTTACGTAGAGAACTCATGCAGTTAAACTTTATTCCACATAGAGAGGAGTTACCCATCCTGTGCATATTGTGTAACTCTTTCCAAAGAGAAGATACTTTTCACGTTATGGGAAAATGTCCTATTTTAATAGAGTTTAGAAGGAACACATTTGGAAGCGATTTTTTGACGGAAAACCAAGTTATATCACTGCTTAACGATATGGAAGTTAAAAACCTATTCCAATACAGTAAGTTGGCGCTAGGCTATAGAGAGCGGATTATTAGTGAAAGTTTTTGAAGAAATATAAAAAAAAAAAGATTAAAGATCTTAATTCATAACATAATTTTGTTTTTTCAACTAGGCAGACGGCATAAAAGCTATGCCTTTTAATTTTTTTTGTAAACTCTGCAATTACTATTCTAACAATTGAAATCAAAAACAAATCTATCTATGTATCTATTGCTGAGAGGCTTGGTAAGGAGTAGCCCCAAAAGGACACGCATCCGGGCGAAGACTGGCGCAAAGGCCCCCGCTTTCGGCAAGATGAGATGGTTCAAAGGCATCACTTCATCATCGATTACGAGGACCAGGCATCAAACGACTTTGCCAAGATCGCATTAAACGGCGCTAGGGGTAAAACGGGAGGAGATCTTCAGCGTGCTGCAGGCACAAAACCCCAGATCCGGATGAGGGAATGCGAAATTTTGTCCGAGGAGCATCCAAAGAATGGTGCAAAAGGATGAACCACCTTCAGTATTGAAAAAGGATATGTGCAGATGCCGCTATCATTTGCAGCGAGTGAGGTCACTCAAGAGCTTAGCAGCTTAAGCGGAATGTAGAGGACACACGGGCGCCTGAGACTGTGAAGGAGGCGGCTACATCCAAAAATGAAAGTAGTTCAAATCAACCTCCATCACAATAAGGTAGCCTCAGGAAAACTGAGGCTGTACCTCGACGAGTAGCTGGATTTGGCCCTAATCCAAGAACCATGGATCAATAATGATCCAAAGGGAAGGTAAGATCATGTATTATGGAAAAAAAGAACTTCACGCACTAATATTGCTTCAATTCAGCACAGGTGATCTGACGGTGGTGGAGATCAGAGGCAAGGGTGAGAGCTGTAGATTGGCGTCAGTGTACATGCCAAACGATGACGACACATCAGTCCCCCCGAACCGGTAAAGGCGCTAGTAGCGGCGTCAGAACAAAGTAAGAAAGGCTGTGATGCTAACGCCCATCGTAACATTTATGCTACAGGTGAGGCTTTGTTCGATTACCTTCTTTGCTCTAATCTGCTCATATGTAATCGGGGTAATGATCCCACTTTCATTACGGTAAAAAGAAAGGAAGTTTTAGACGAAACCTTTGCATCCTATAATTATTCTGTCCAAATTGCAACTTGGAGAGTGACCAGCAAGGCGTCACTACCGAAATAATAGACGAGAAGAAAATAGCCTTGGCAATTAACACATTTGACCCGTTCAAAGCACCAGGAATAGATAATATTCGACCCATAATGCTACAGAAGTCAGGAGAAGCTATTATTCCATGGCTAAAATGTATTTATACGTGCTGTCTGAGGCTGAGCTATATTCTTAGAGCATGGCGTCAAGTGCGATTTATTTTCATTTTAAAGGCAGGGAAGGCTTGTTACAGCCATGGCCTACAGACCAATCAGTCTGCCGTCATTTATGCTAAAAACAATGAAACGAATGATCGATCGTACGTACAGTACGTCAAGTGATCGGCGATAGCTACCTATCAAAATCCAACATGCGTACATGAAAAGCAGATCTGTTGACACGGCACTACATAGAGTAGTATCGGTAGTAGAAGAATCACTAAAACATAAAGAGTACACACTGATTGCGTTCCTAGATGTCGAGGGGGCCTACAACAACATCGAAGCTGACGCAATTTTACGCAGCTTGCGTAGAGCCCACCTACGCAAACTATGTGACTGGATTAGACTCATGCTAGGCGCACGTAGGATTCCACCTAGGGGACGTGAGCACTGAACGGAAGGTAAGTAGAGGAACATCTCAAGGTTGAGTCCTCTCACCGCTCATATGGCTCCTCGAAGTTGATGAACTGCTAAAAATACTGGAAAAGGAAGGTTTCATCGTGAGTGCATACGTAGACGATGTCGTTATTTTGGTTCCAGGTAAATTCACTCCAGTTCTCAGCGAAAGACTTAGTTACGCACTCCTGCTAGTCAATAACTGGGTTACGGGCGGTGGACTTGGAGTGAACCCATCGAAGAAGGAAATTCTACGAGAAGAAGGGCGAGCCCCGCCTTCAATGCCCCAAGGTTGGCGGGCGGATCTGGAAATTTCAAAGACAGCAAGATATCTGGGCGTAATCCTAGATTCCAAACTAAGCTGGAAAGAAAACATAGAGGATCACATCAAAAATGCATACGCAGCAATATAAACCTGCAGAAGAGCATTCAGCAACACATGGGGATTCAGGCCGCACGTGGTGCACTGGATATATACAGCTATAGTGCGGCCCATCCTAACATATGGTATAACAGTGTGGAGGATAATAATTTATTCTACATTTTTAAATTGGGTTCACAATACTAAATTCACTTTAAGTCATGCACTGCAATCTGCCAACTGAATTTGGTAACCAAAACAGAAACACTAGGTACCTCCCTCAACATACTTTGTACCTACTTTGTACCACACAATCAGAAAAGAAGAAGTAGAAGTAAATCGAAAAACTCGAATAATATTTTTTGTATCATAATTCATAAGTAAGCGGGTGTCAATTGTCAAACACATACCCAAAACCCAACCCAGTACTCAGGGAAGAAAAAAAGAGATGCAAACAAATGTTCATTCATCACTCGAAATGAACTTAGTGCGAACTGAGAATAACTCGACATAACCAAGTGGGTGTTGAACAAAGATGTGTCAGACACAGTGCTCAGGGAAGAAAAAAAGAGATAACAAGCAAATATTCTCTCAAAATCAACTATCAAGTCAGAGTTTTAATATGCCGACATATTTTGGGTTACCTTCGCTTTGTCGTGACGAGACGATGACGATGTTGTATGAAAATGGATATACACAAAATATTTATTTGATGGCTAATGTGTGTGTACCATTTTCAAGTATTCAAATTCATTTGGTAGTGTTCCATGTATATTTGGTTTTTGGTAGATAGATAGTGTTGCCTGGTGGAGATTTAAAAAGGGAAGTCGGTAGGAAACGGGTTATATGGACGCCACGGCACTGCTAAGGACTACCTACCCCCCACTCTCGTTTTGGACAGGAGATTCACTACTACAATTCCAAACAGAAGCGAATGGGAAAACAAAGAAGTAAGGGAAGAAGAGAAGTTAGCCCTATATACCGACGGTTCTAAGATGGATATCGGTACATGCGCGGGTATCTTCAGGGAAGCACTGGACCTGCGAGAATCAATCAGAATCAGCGATGATTGCAGTGTCTTTCAAGCAGAGGAAGCCGCTATCACCCAAGCGGCGAAAGACCTTAAGAGAAGGCACATTGTCTGTAAACAAATCACTATTTACTCTGACAGCCAAGCGGCCATAAAAGTCATGGAGTTAGTCGTGGTGAAGTCAAGGGCAGTAAGTCACTGTAAGAAATATCTGGACGAAATATCACAAGCCAACGTGGTGACATTACGCTTGGTACCAGGGCATATGGATATTGCAGGCAATGAACAGGCGGATGAACTTGCAAGAAACGGGTGGAAAATACATGCATCTATGGCCCTAAAATCAGTAAGAACTCCGCTAAGCACGCTTGCAAGGAAGATTGACATTGAATCCTGAAGTAGAACTAACCTACGCTGGACAAATCTCACTATATTCGCATGCTCACGGGGGTCATTACTGGGTGATTCATATCGTTGGCTACTCGCAGGACGTACTAGAGGATCAGGTTACAACAGAGCTTTACGAACCCATGAGATTCATACAATACGAAAAAGTAGTATTTCTTGTCTTTCAACAGGATCCACTGGATGGTTCCCGTAAACTGGACACAATAGACCCAACTGATGGTCTAAGTGCAGCTGTGGCTTCGCGACAAGAGCATCTAATTACCTACCTACCTACCGACCTCTACCACATGAGGAAAATGCGGTTGACTGAAGGAATGTAACTTCAAGGATTTCCTCAACTACACAGCCTCTGGAAAGTTCTTGAAGATACAATCGATTTCCAATGTTAGTGCCTAAGTCTCCAACACTCCAGGAATAAATACTATATGTGGTTATTCTTCCATAATTTAACTATCTATGTTCAGAGCTAACAGCGGATCCAGAGAAACCTATGTTAATAAAATCACACCTGCTATGCCTTAGAGGGCTGCCATTACTTTACTCCCTTTGACGAAAGCTATTCTAGATAATGTGTACAGTTCCGCTCATTGAATAGCACCCATTTGATTTTCTTAAAAGCCCAACTAATTTAAGCATTTCGAGATCTTCAAAAATATAAACATCCTGGGAACATTTCTTTAAAAATCTTCGAAGCTACATTTTAAAATTAAAACGTCTGACAAACATCCGAGAGTATAACTGTCTTAAGAGCTTCTCAATTAGCCGTTTGGAATCGGCATAAAATTGTAGATCCCTTCCATTCGTTCCAATAATAAAAAACTCACACAGGCCTTGGGTCCCTACGGACCTGTTGCGCCAACTAAAGGGTGATTTTTTAGCTGGTTTGGTTTTGGCAACACTGGTTTTGACAGCTGACGTGTGTTTAGTACCTTGTGTCACTGTCAAACAGCTTCAGTTTGGTTTGCAATTTAACCATGGATCGTCTTACAAATGAACAACGCTTGCAAATTATTGAATTTTACTATCAAAATTCGTGCTCGGTTCGAAATGTTCATCGCGCGCTGCTTCCATTTTATGATCGGCATTCTCGACCTTCTGAGCAGTCTATTCGGAAGATTGTGACCAAATTTCGCACCAAATTTACTTTGTTGGACATTAAACCACCAACACGTTTACGTACTGTGCGTAGTGAAGAAAATATTGCGGCCGTATCAGCTAGTGTGACAGAAGACCGCGAAATGTCGATTCGGCGCCGTTCCCAGCAGTTAGGCCTTTGTTACAGCACTACGTGGAAAATTTGCGGAAGGATTTGGGCGTAAAGCCTTTTAAGATACAGCTGGTGCAAGAACTAAAGCCAGCCGACCTACCACAACGCCGAATTTTTGGTGAATGGGCTCTTGGAAAGCTGGCCGAGGATCCGCTTTTTTATCGAAAAATTGTGTTCAGCGATGAGGCTCATTTTTGGTTGAATGGGTACGTAAATAAGCAAAATTGCCGCATTTGGAGTGAAGATCAGCCAGAAGCATTGCAACAGCTACCAATGCATCCCGAAAAAGCCACTGTTTGGTGCGGTTTATGGGCCGGCGGCATTATTGGGCCATATTTCTTCAAAGATGATGCGAATCGCAGCGTTACTGTCAATGGTGAACGCTACCGAGCGATGATAACAAACTTTTTTTTGCCCGAAATGGAAGTTCTTGACTTGCATGATATGTGGTTTCAACAAGACGGTGCCACATGCCACACAGCACGCGAAACAATGGCGCAATTGCGAGGCGAGTTTGGTGAACAGTTAATTTCACGTTTCGGGCCGGTCAATTGGCCGCCTAGATCGTGCGATTTGACACCATTAGATTATTTTTTGTGGGGGTATGCCAAGGCTAATGTGTAAAGGGACAAGCCCGCTTCGATTGACGCACTGGAAGCCAACATCCATGCATTCATTCGTGAGATACCGGCCGATATGTGTGAAAGAGTATGCCAAAATTGGACTCAGCGGATGGGCTACCTGAGACGCAGCCGCGGTCAACATTTGCATGAAATTATCTTTAAACATTAAATTGCAAGGTTCAAACTATCGATTCAAATAAATATTTCATTCATTTTTTCGAATTTTTTGTGTTTTTTTTTTAAAAAAAGTTCTAAACCTCTTAAAAAATCACCCGTTACATATATATCACACCCGTAGTTATAAAAACCCGCAACTACTCTCCAACTCGTATGTTACCTAACACCTAATTAAAAAAAATAACATTATAGTTAATTTTTCTCATTAATAAATGAAAATAACTCATATAATAACTAACTGATGTTTTCTCTAAAATATCTACTTAGAGCTGGAATCACCTAACCAAATTGTACTAAAAACTATAACATATTGTCATCACGGCTGGCTAATAAATTTCAAAAATAAATCTGAGGATGAACTAGTGGTGGACCTAGTTCGAAACAGCTGCAATTTTATCCGAAGTGTTTGTTAACAAGTTTTTGTTCTTCCTTAGAGAAACAGACCAATACAGTTTGAGTTTATACAGGGGTATAAATTAGACTTCTTCTTTATATTGGTGTTACCTGAAAAAGTGGTTTGTCTATTTGAACTGTTGCTGGTATTTGCACTTTATAGAAACGCTGATCAAATTCGGGGCTCTGGTCATTAATATCATCTACAGACACGATGACTCTCGTTGTGGAGGACAACGGTGGGGTGCCCCCATCAGTTATGAGTATCTAAAAATAAAAAAATATAAATTTATAAATGATAATAAGTTGTAAATTTATAATTACCTCCATTATATGCTCTTGTTGGTTTTCGCGGTCCAATTTTCTAGCGGTGGTTGAAATTACACCTGTAGTACTATTCATAGTAAAGAAGCCCTCAGGATTGCCAGAAATAATTCTGTAAGTTATATGCTGATCGGAATCTATATCACAATCTATGGCTTTCAGCTGTAAAAACTCTACCCCAGACGGACTTCCTTCTAATACAGATGGATAATAAACTGGGCTATCCGTGAGTGGAACATTGTCGTTTTCATTTTTAACTTGAACAAAAACCTGTAAAATATAATCAATTTCAATTAGTTAAAAATGCATAAAATCAAACAAACCTCAACACATGAATGAAGGGGCACCACAGCCTGGTCCTGAGCACAAATTGTTAGCCAATATGACGGTTTGGATTCAATATCTAACAGCGCCATAGTCCGTAAAGAACCTAATTTAAATAAAAGTATATCTTTTTAATCTGAAATGTTTTTTTTTTATAAATATAGATTAAAATCAGAAGCAAGGTATAGTAAGACTGAGGGCCAGTTTGTTCACATTTAGTTAAACGTGTAGCAAAGTTAACATAGGTTTAGGTTAACCCATGATAATGAAACAGTGATAAACCAAACAGTGTTCGTTCACAGTTTGTTTTCCATTTATTTGTCAATTTAGGGATTATCCGAATAAATTGTTACATTCTTTTGTTTTCAGGATCAATTTTGTTTTTGTGATCCAACCGAATAGATAATACAACTAATAAAATTCATTGCATCCTCAGGGCGTTTCTACTTTATATTAATTTGTGAGAACTGTCAACGGAAAATCATAAAATTACACAAAATCATTGCTTAACAAACACATTTCATGGTTACCAGCTCTAAAAACAGATGATATGCATATCAAAGCATAACCAACATTTAGCAAAACGTTCCTGAAGCCCCAACTTCTGCTGATTTACAGTTATATGCCGACAATCTAAATTGTTACATAGAAGATAGAATTGGCAAATGGAATCAATCGTACCTAATTCTTTGACGTTTAAAAATTTGAGAGATATTCGAATCAGACCACAACTGACGGCTCTCTTTTCGACTCTCTACCACTATAAACCTTACCCAGATAGAATCTCTGGATTTCCCCCGAGTTTTTCCCTGGGTTCGATTCGCAGTGTAAACGCTAGCATCTGTTTCATCGGATGAGTATCCACCCAATGGTGTCCCAAAATCCTCATTCTTCTGCCAGCCAACGCCGGACATTGACACAGTATATGTACCGCCGTCCAGGTATAGTTTGCAGGTATCATCCTCTCTTATGCCCATCTTCCTTATGAGATACCCGAAATAACCATGTCCTGTAGACAAAGCCACCACTCATTTCAATGTTCCTCGACTCATGCTTCTTTGAGTGGCAGGTTGGCCACTCAATTGTCTTTTTAGCCTGTTTGGTCCACGGTTGACCACCTTCTCAGATGTTCTGCCGTGATCCATTCGTGAATCAGATGTTCAACCATTCCTCTGCCAATTGCAGAGAATGGTTCTGGTCCCAGAAACTTTTCAGTTGACCCCTATTTTGCAAGGGAGTCCGCCTTTTCGTTGCCTTCGATCCCTATGTGTCCTCGTACCCAAGTCAGTGTTACTTCATTTTTAGATGAACACTTATTGAGCTTGAGTACACATTCCAGTGCCAATGATGATCACGGCCTGATTGTCCAGTTCTATAAGGGTATTCATTACAAGTAGATTGTAGGTAGAGAAAAAATTTTTCAGGAGTAATTGTGCATTTGGTTAAAATGTTTAAAATAAATAAACAATGCAGAATGGTTGTAGGAAAATAAAAATATTTTGACCAAGCTCTATTAGTTCTTTAAGAAAAATGTAAACATATAATCCATGTCAATCATCCATCTCCGACTATTTATGTACCTTGCTGTGGTGTGGATGCTTAGTAGGTACCTTTTGAAACCGGAGGGCGATTACAGCAGGGACTCCCATACTGTAAGGTCTCCGAAGCTAAAATATAGTCAACCCAATTCTAGTGGTGGTGTGAGCGCTTATTCAAACCTAGCTCAGGGATAAAAGGCTGAGGGTTTCAATCAGTCGCATACGAGCTCCTTCAGGTGCCTTGGCAGGGCCTGTCGTATCCAAGTGCCTTACCCCAGCAGAACCGGCTATGTTGGGGCGGACCTTTCTTCACCGGCTTACTCGTGGGAATCTTTATGAACATTCAAAACAAAAAATCAAACAAAAACAAAAACAAAACCAAAAATGACTTTCTGGCTATGAACAAGGACAACGAACCGACAACAACAACCACAACATCAACATCAACTATTACAGACTACAGGAAATTGATTTCGGACAACGATGATGACTCCACAATTTCGTCTGACTCGGATTCAAGATCCGCTGACGCGTCTGTTTCGGACGCGGAACTTAGGCAACAGAAAGTTGTACCGGCATTTGGCTGGGGCGGGAAGAACACCTCTCCGAGCGCAGTCAAATATGAGCAGATACGCGCTGCCAAACATAACATGCCGCAGTCCTGGCGAAACCAGATAGTTCCTGGGATCAAAAGGACAGGGACACGATTCGTTGGGCTGGCGAGATGCTGAAAGGGGAAGCAATTCAACCTGTTTCGGGTAGACAGCATTCCGTTCTTACCTTCAAACGGCCCGAATAAGTCCAACCCTAACAAGAGACCCCCTCTTCGCAGGGAAGGGCTTACAAAAACCTGTACTCCTGCTTCAGGAGCACCCAGCTCTGTTTGCGGCAACCCGAAAAATCTTCCTGCTTCGGGAAGACCCTCGGTAGTTCCTGCCAAAAAGGTTTCAACGACCAAACGACCCAGATCGCTCGAAGAAACTTCCGGGACTTCCAAGAAGGCGACGAATGCTGATACGGCACACAGGCCCTTTAATGAAGTCGTGAAATACAACATGCTCTAAGGCATTTACGATAACGGAAATGACGAGGGTAAAATGAGCGGGGAGAACTGGCTAGCGCTCAAAGCCATTTTAGCCGGAGAAGTCCTCAGATTCTTGGACGAAAATCCTTCGGCAGAACCGCTGTCCTTCGTGGATAGTCAGTCTAGAAAATGTGTTCTAACGAGTAGACGGAAATCTCGGACATCCGTAATCAGCATACATTTACTCGAAATATTTTCTTAACCATCAGTTTAAAAGTATGTTAGCTTGTTAACCTATAACTAATACCTTTCGTCATATTAAAATATCATCACAGTTTAACAAGTGAAGTAAAAGTTAATAAAGAAAATAAAAATCGAATTATTCCATCACACAAACAATGCCTTACACGCGATCAAAAGAAACAACCAAAAACCCCTTTCGGCACCACCTTTAACAACACGGTCGACTCATTCAGCACATCAGGTTATGAAAAAGAAGAGCAGCGAAAGCGATGGCAATTTGACTCTTGCAACACTCGAAGAGCGTCTGAGTAAATACACTGATACTGATCAATCGAATAACCGTAGAGATCTCTAAAATCCGTTTTGAATTATTCTCAAAAATTGAACAGACTTAGCGCATTTGGGGTGAACGGTTGGAAATGGTAAACAAAGCAGTAAATGATATTGCTCAGAGAGTGGAGTGCATTGAAGCCAATTCAACTAATACACTCACTTCTACTGAACAACTTGGCGTCGTAAATAATGCAATTGCAGACATTGTTCACGGAGTTGAATTAATCGAGGCAAAACCAGCTGACAATCACGATCCTAACTCAAAATTAAATGAGCTGCGAGAACAGCTCGACGCAATGGAGAAGAAGGAGGTAGCAGCAGATGCCGTACTATTTGGAATTCCTAGTGTCCCTGGTGAAAACTTAATGTCGCTCTTCAATCAGCTATGCTTAACTGTCAACTGCAGATCCCCCACCTTAAAGAGCATTTTTCGCTCCCAACAGCGAACTAACAAAAGAACGAACGCGGCTGTAGCGGCTTATCAAAAAGGCCAACCACAACAACACCTCTGCCTTCGTGATTTTGAACTGTAATCAAATCACGCCTGTTTTCTGAATGAAAGCTTAACCAAAAACACCCGTATTCTCTTGCAGTGTGCCATAAACATGCGAAGAAATCATCAGCTGTATTCGGTGTACACGAGTCGCGGCTCAGTTTTTATTAAGCTGTCTGCCAATGAGGAAAGCTATGCAATTAACAACATTGATTCACTATATGCTACCGTACGTAGACATCCAGATTTTGTCGCAAGCAATGACCAGTAGTATTGAAATCAAACATTCGTTATTTGTCTCACATTTTAATTCAAATTATTCTATTGTATCTGTTATGTATCAAATGTATCAAAAAACACTCTGTTACTTGTGTAATTTGTTTTTAATTTTTTGCCATATACTTTTGTTTGTTTCTCTTTTTTGTTGTATACTAGTTTATTTAATTTTTTTTATTTTTGTGTGTATCCGACTCTGGCTCATGTGCTACTATGATCCCCAATTCTGAGTGCTCAGAAAAAGGGATTGTGAGCTTGTCAAGTAAACCCGCAAAGCTTAACCAACAAATTGGGGGTCTTTGAAAAAGCTGTGCAAAAAGAAATTCGAAAATATTTGTCGTCGCACAGCTTACTGAATACTTGTCAGTCTGGTTTTCGTCCACAGCGCAGCTGCATATCAGCTTTACTTTGTGTCACGGATGAAATACGTGTATCGATTGACAGTAATAATGTAAGTCTTTTGACGCTCTTAGACTTTTCCTTTGACACAGTTAATCACTCAATTCTGCATAAGAAACTGCATATTTATTTTGGATTCTCTATGGAGTGCTCAAAGCTGATCCTCTCCTATCTGAGTCGGAGACAACAATGGACCAATTCTATTCACGCTATATATCAACGAACTTCCGCAAATTATCAAACACTGCTCAATTCATCTATATGCAGATGACGTACAACTAATAATAAGCCGACCCTTTGTTGATAATGAACAGGCAATTGAATTAATGAATTTGGACTTGTCATCAATCTTACAGTGGTCTCAAAACAATTGCCTGGTTTTGAATGCCCTTAAGTCTAAATCACTTCCTATATACAAGCAGTTATTTGATATCAACTTTACCTCCCCTAAAACTTGGCGAGTGTTTGTTCACACAGCAAAAAACTTCGGGCTATTATTGAATCGTACTTTAACATGGAACGATCACATCAACAGCGTTGCTTCGAGTGACCCAAAGCTTTATTCCTAAATCGAGTGACCCAAAGCTTTATTCCTAAACAGAAAAAACGTAACATATAATATTGCTCGTTATGTTTACAGTCTGCGTTACTATGATCATGTTTCTCTAAACGTATATATACGTGGCTGCAGCCTCGATAGCCTACTGAAATTTCGATCTAACAGCCTGAGTACCTTCACAACAGAATTAATTTCCCTCAATCGGCACGTTCATTTGTTTTAACCATACCTCGATATCGTTATCTTACAACGGGATGACAATTTTTTGTTCACGTTATTCGCCTCTGGAACGCGCAATTGCGCTGAGAATAATCGGAGATACAACTCGTTTTAAATCTTTATGTATTTGGCAAATGGTTCCACATAGTCTATAACAATTTTAAATCAAATTTACTCAGATCGATACGATTTTATTTTATTTGTATATTATTAAATTAACCTTAAATTTACCTTCAAATTTTTATGTTAATTTCGATACCTACTACTTTCAACTATTTTAGAACACTGTAATGTACAGGAGAAATCGGTTATAACAATACCTGATATAGCGATGAACCGGATATAACAATATATTTTAAAAGTCCCGGCAAAACTCCGTTTAACTCAAGGTAATTTGCTATCGGTTATAACGATTCCGGATATAACGATGAAATCGGTTATAGCGATGAAAATTTATCATATTTTAGTCTAAAAACTGTTTATAGTGATGGTAAAAAACGTGTTCTTACATGCCTACTGCCTGTTATTTTCATTCTGCTTCTAAATATGTACATATCGATATTTTGTATGCACATACTATACATATTTACATACATACATAGTTATAAACAAATTTTTAAATTTCCTGTAGCCACTGCAGTGACTGGTCTGTACATGTAATTTCATGGCATGCCCTGTTCGATTTCCATATCTCCGAAGAGTTAAGTATGTACATATTAATTTTTCTTGAGCATTTGAAGCAATTTTTTTAATAAAGTTTCCTTTTTTCATTATTTTCATTGTACCGGATATAACGATGAATCGGTTATAACGATGAAATTCCGAGGTCCCTTCGATATCGTTATAACCGATTTCTACTGTATTACAATTTAAGGCTTACAATAATTTAAAAGACTTATATCTTACTTTGTAAGTGATTTTTGAATTAAATAATAAAATTAGAAATAAATAATAGTGGCTGGTTCTCTAGCGGGGAAAAACTCGTAAAATGTAAAAATAGCAGTGCGGTCGACTTCCTAAAATCAAAAATCCCGAAAATTAATCCGCTGTGGAACAACGCAGAGCTCCAAGTGATGCACTGGAGCGACATACCTGTTCGCCCCAGGACCATCAACGGAAGCTGATATTCTCAGACTCATTCGTCTGCAAAATCCCGATCTTCGAACAAGCAACTGGAAAATCATCAAAGCCGGTGAACCGGAAGAGAGAGGTAGACTTGTTTCATTCCTCATGAACAAGGAATCCTTAGACCTGCTAAGCAGGAGGGGCTACAAGTTCTCCTATGGCATGGACGAACTTGTCATAAGAGTCCAGTAAGAGAGAATTTTGTCGGGTGTGGTATCCACACTCAACAACCTAGGCTTAGATGCCGGGGGAAACCAAGTCGTGGTCATGCAGCCAGCTGTTACGGATAGCAGCAAGGCAAACGATGAACTTCCTTCCACTATTAACCTCAGCGACGAGCTTTCTTCTGATTCGAGGGAAAGTAACAGGACAGTGATAGAGGTGTATCGGTCAGCAATGATGCTAAGACTGCAACAGATTAACCTCCACCACTCCAAAATAGCATCAGCTAATTTATTGCTTCGCCTCACAACGGGCGGAGAAGACCTCGTCCTTATCCAAGGGCCATGGGTTGATGAAAAAAATACCATACTAAGGGCAAAACACTACACGTTTAAAAGCTCGCCTTATACCCAATTTCAGCGGTCCAGATTTTGTCTGCGTGGAAACAGACATGTGCAACAGTAAAATGAGAATATCGTCCGCTTATATGCCCTATGACGATACAGGGTCCATCCCTGCAGCTAACGTGCGTGGAACGATAGAGGCAGCTGAGAGAGACAACATTCCCCTTGTGGGGAAGTAGCGGCACAAACAACAGGGGTGAGTGCCTTTTTGATTACATTATGACAACTAATCTCGAATTATGTAACAACGGTTCAGGACCTACCTTTATCAATAGGATTAGACAGGAAGTTTTAGATATAACTTTAGCTACTAACTCAACTGGATAGTCTCAAGGGATGTTTCATTCTTGGACCACTGCTATATTCAATTTAATATTGACCTTATGGTGGAGGTCTACCACTAGAAAAATTCCGAAATATCAGGAAAACCTATTGGCAGGTATATAATTCTCTACTAAAGCATTAGCTTGGACAGATAGTTAATCAACCGAATTTCCCTTCGGATATTGACTATGTGGTGGACAAAGTCACCAAATCGATGAACGAAGCCTTCGAAAGAGCTTGTCCGATCAGCACACATAGAAAAGGGAGTAAACCAGCGTGGTGGAATACTCATCTAGCAAAGAAAGCAGGAAATGTTTCAATTCGGACAAGTCTTCTCGTTAACAAGAGGACTGGGACTTATACAAGAACAGTTTAAGACATTATAAGGCGGAGATTATAAAAGCCCAAAGGCAGTCATGGCGCAGTGGTTAGTGTGTTGGACTACTAAGCGAGGGGCTCAGGTTCGAATCCCGCAAAAACCCAAATTCCAACTTAGGGTTTTTTCCACTGCGCCGCCTCTCGCGAACGTCTGACAAACATCCGAGAGTATAACTGTCTTAATAAGAGCTTCTCAATTAGCCGTTTGGAATCGGCATAAAATTGTAGATCCCTTCCATTCGTTCCAAAAATGAAACTCACACAAAACGAATGGTTGTGAGAAGCTAGGCCTTGGGTCTCTACACTCTACAGACCTGTTGCGCCAACTATTTATAAAGGCAGTCATGGAGACTCTTCTGTGGTAGCATAGAAAGCAGTACCGACTCGAGCAGTCTAAGAAAAATTATCTCCAAATCTCCACCCATGACTAGTTATATTCAAAAACAAAATGGTTAATGGACTTCGTCGAACGAGGAGACTCCGGACCTCCTCGTTAACACCCATTTTCCTGGTAGCACTACAGATGACATATCATCAACAGTACCCAACTATCCTGCTCAAGGAATACCGGTCGAGGTTGTCAACGGTCGCAACATTTACTGGGCCGTTAACAGCTTTCTTCCGTATAAATCTCCTGGACCAGATAAAATAGCACCAAAAGAGATGCAGAAAGCTCTAGATTTACTGACCCCCTGGCTCGAATTGATCTTCCGTACCTCTCTAAAATTCGGATACACTACTGCATCATGGAAAAGGGTTAAGGTAGTCTTCATACCAAAGTGTGGCAAGACCTCACATGTGTCCCCTAAGGATCTTAGGCCAATCAGTCATTCCTCTTTCTTCCTAAAGACCCTGGAAAGACTCATTGATACCTATATTCGAAAGCACTTAACTTCAAAGAGTATGTGATGGTGTCGTCTCTAGACATTGAAGGCGCCTTCAATAATGTCAAAACAGAAGGTATCTCCAACGCACTCCGTAAGCTGAAGGTTGACAACTGTCTAAACGTCTGGATAGAAAACATGGTTAGTAGCAGAGTGATCTTATCCGAACTAGGGAGCTATCAAACCAGACGGTCAGTGCATATAGGGGTACACCATTGGGGGGAGTGCTGTCGCCACTACTTTGGATCTTAGTAGTTAACGAAGCACTCATCATCCTGAGACCTTATGGAATCTGCTTTGTACAAACTAGTCAAATGGACGGAGACGTTTGGACTTCATGTCAATCCATCCAAGACAGAGTAAATCCTGTTCACAAACAGATACAAAATTCTCAGTATAACTCCTCCAAAATTTAAAAATAAGGAGCTAAAATTTAGCAACCATGCCAAATATCTAGGTATAATATTAGATAGTAAGTTTAATTGGAATTTAAATATTTAGGACCGCACAAGAAAGGCCACGGTAGCTTTCCACACGTGTAGGAAGGCCCTAGGTCCCAGATAGGGCCTTCAGCCTATAGTAATAAACTGGCTCTATACCGCGGTGGTCAGACCTATTCTGTTTTATGGAGTCCTGGTTTGGTGGCCCGCTCCAGAGAAAAAATGCAATTCTAAATCTATGGAACGCATACAAAGATCAGCAAGCATTTGCATCACAGTGGCGCTCAGGTCCAATCCTTCGGCTGCTTTAGACACAGTACCTTCTTCCTGTCGATATCTACGGGAAATTAGTTGCGTCTATGGCAGCGACATGGTACGGGAGCGGGTATATATTGTCAATCAGCCGAAATCAATATTGCCTTGCACCTCCCAGACCACTGTCGCGTTTTTCAGGCAGAAATGATGGCTATTCCAGAGGCAGCCTACAAACTGGCCTTGTTTGCGATAGACGGGAAAGCATCGTCATCTATAACAGTCAGTCAGCCATAAAAGCCCTGAATACACCAACAACCAAAAAAAGTTGATAAAACAATGCCGGGAATCTCTTAACGAGATTGCGGACAGATGTTCAGTAACCCTGTGCTGGGTTCCAGGTCACAGCACCATTCCGGGCAACTGTAAAGCGGATGAACTAGCCAGACAAGGAAGCGGCCTCCACTCAAACAGCAAAAGTGAACCGTACGCTTCTATACAATCGATCAAATTCTCCCTATTTAAAGAGGCAATAACGGTCGCTAATAATAGGTGGAATAGCATAAATACCTGCTTCATATCCAAGCAAATCTGGCCAAAAATATATGCTAAAAGAACTGAGAGACTTCTCTCTACAAGTAGAAACAGAATCAGCTCCGTAGTGGGAGTATTAACAGGACACTGTTTGATAGGTAGACACGTTCGCAGACTGGGAGCACCCTACAACGACTTTTGCAGGAGCTGCATGGATGAGGAGGAAGAAGAAACCGTTCTTCATACTCCTTGCACCTATCCAGCTCTGGCACATCTGAGCAAAACCATCCTAGGAGACTACTTCTTGGATAACCTCAATGACTTGTCTCACATGGCCATACGCTGTATCAGCAAATTCATTAAAAAGACCAAATGGCTTCAATGAGTCTTTACCATCCTACTCAACGTCAGTAGTTGGTCTTATCGACTACTGGTCGTACCACCCGCATCTCTCAGACGGGCTGTTAATAGATAACAATCGGGGGGTAGACTGCTTCGTTCATCGCTCGACCATATCCAAACCAAACCGTCAAACTCACCTTCTTGACCAAGTTGAACCAACCCGCAATAGGCGTAGTACACCGGTCGATTGCTACATTCACCACTACAATTACGCTTTTTGCTACTTTTCGCCATATTCGATGCACGCGATGGTCTAACCGCTACGGGCACCACTCGCATATCCGAAGGCGTATTGTCGACCGGTTATCTCCCTGACCAACCACTTTAAGCCTCAAGTAAGGTGCATAACGACGTATACCGGCTTACGTTATTTCGGCGAGATGTAAAACTGCCCCCGACTCTCTCTAAGAGACGTAGGAGAATTGCATACGTAGAAAAAATGTCACACGCACAAGAAAGCATCAATGCGCCCATTAGTATGTCCGGCATAGAGAGTACTTGGCCCTTGTTCCATCTGAATTCAGAGCTCGACTGTCCAACGAGAAAAAGCTGCGAACTGCCCAGAAGAAAAACTCGACTCGTTAGCTCACTGAATAGCCAGAGCATACAGGGAGCACCTGTTGGTTGAAACTCTCCACTGACCTCAACCAGTATCGGGATATCATCAAGGAGCTAGCCGAAACTACAGTAGCTTACGACAAGTCACCGAATGGTGGAATATTAGATGTGTAGCAATATCAGCAGCTGCTAAATGACCATACTGTAGGAAGAGTGATAGGCCAAGAAAATAGCTCACGTCCATTCAACGAAGAACTTGGCTTAGCTATTTAAAAGATAAATAATAACAAGGAGAGGAGCTCTTCAAATAATCGCCACCGTATTTGAAGAACATACACCAAATCATCAACCAAGTACAGGTGGAATAAAGCATGCCTGATGAGTTATATCCGATCCATATACCCCATCAATGTCTTCCAAGAATTATCGAAGCATGTCACTGCTTAATGTAGCATTTAAAATTTCTATTTCATTTCTATCTAATGTACTGTATGAACGTCTCAAGCCGTTCTGCAATACACTAATCAGCCCATACCAGTGTGACCAAATGTTCACATCGAGGCAAATTCTGAAAAAGACCAACGAATTTCAAGTTGTCGTCGTTCTGTGCCCAGCAAGCACATCGAAAGCCCTTGTGAATATAATCAGCAGCGACAATGTATTCATTTATTGAGAAAATGCCCAGATGCATTATGAGCCACCTAGACGACCGGTTGCTTGAGTTACTGTAGCCAAAATATCAGAACAACACAAAGTTATGCAATTCAGCAATAAGCATTATTCTAGATCTACCACATCGTGTGCCAGAAGTAATACGTGACACTGTTGTGAATACGAATTGGGTGCAAATGTTTTTAAGAAGAAAAACTCGATATAATTTGAGTAAGAATTACTTTTATAAACTTGCTACATCACACCCATAGGACCCTCCTAATAATCATTTTTAACCTTCACACTAAATAGTTTGTAGGTCAAAATATGTAATTTTGTGTGGAAAATTTCGACACTGAATCAACAGCGCATCAGGTATTTCTGTGATGCATTCTTTCGTTATGTTTGCGCATCAGTTTGATCAACTTTGCAATAATAAACACTTGACGTGAAAATGATGCAAATAGTTTCATTAATGAACATTTTGCAAAGCATCATGAGTATCATGATTTCGGAACAAATTTAGGCAAAAACTTAAGTTTTGGAGCATTTGCTAAGCACATTAAAAAGGTTCACCCCACCAAATTCGTATTTTAAGAAAGTTCAATGCTAAAAAAATTGGTAAGTTTACTTATCAATTTTGTTGTTTATTTTGCTTACGATTCACCACTAATTTCGGAACAAATTTAGGCAAAAACTTAAGATTTGGAGCATTTGCTAAGCACATTAAAAAGGTTCACCCCACCAAATTCTTATTTTAACAAAGTTCAATGCTAAAAAAATTGGTACGTTTACTTGTCAATTTTGTTGTTTATTTTGTATATTATACATATTATAATATACTGGGTAATTTCAATATTTGCAACCCAGTTTCATGACCAATTCCAAATTTAATAATAATACGACTCACGGTTTTATGAGTGTAATCTCATAGCAAGCAAAAGAATCTACTCGGTGGACTTAAGTGCAAGTCGTAGAGTATATGACTTTTCCACAAAGAAGGCAATAGCGGAATCGTTAACATTTTATGTCTTAGTTTAGTTACAATATATATATAGTTGGCGCAACAGGTCTGTAGAGACCCAAGGCCTAGCTTCTCACAACCATTCGTTTTGTGTGTATTTCATGTTTTTAATTTAATTAATTTTGTTTATTTTTCCACAAAAGTCGTTAGAATCTCAACGACAATTCAAAAATTCAAATTTACTGATCAGGTTTGAATGTTTAACTAACCTTACCTGTATTTTGACAAACATATAGATGCTTGTCTTGCTGGGGCTAAGAGGGCCTACGCTCTGACAAGGAGACTGTTTCGCAGCAGTCAACTTGATTCCAGGGTGAAGGTCATTTGCTACGTGGCCCTTATAAGGCCTATCATCGCTTATGGCTGTCCCATGTGGTTCAATATAGCGCCGTCCTATATGGAAAAGATTCGGGTGTTTGAGAGACAATGTCTCAGGGCCTGTCTAGGGTTGTTTAGAACTCCTGAATCGCAGTACATAAAATACTATCCCAACAGGACCCTATACAATGGGGCTCGATTGAATAGGATTGACAATTTCCTTATTAAGGTGATTCGGAGGCACGTCGCAAGGGCGATGGCCAGCGATAATAACCTGATCTCAGGGGCTTACTACCCCAATTTAATGTACCACGAGAGTACGCTTCGGTCTGGCTTTATTCCGCCTGAGGCATTTCTTCATGTAGACATGAAAGGGTTAGTCCAGACAAAAGATGGTGTGCCGGTATTGTACCACAGCCACCGCGGCGCGAGGGATAAGCGGCTCATCCACGACGGGTCCGCCGCCAATGCTCAAGAGCTCCTCCGTTTTAGCACCGCAATTGCGGAACGGGACAGGGTCGATACGTTAAAGCAGTTCACCGAATTTTGGTGGCTTGAAGAAGAGGTGAGGGTTGATACGCTCTCCCGGGCCGGTGCGCTACTAACGTAGCATCCTCCCTAGTTTTAAGGTAGTTATTAGTTTGTAGGTTTAGGCTTAGAGTAGGGGGTCTTTGGGAGGTGCCGGGCTAGCCAGCATGATAGTGCTGCCGAGACTCGAGCGGCGCTTATAGCCTCGCTCGAGTCTCGGAGGCACTGATGAACCCTTGTGGGCGGCTGTCAGGCGCCCATGGACGCGATCAGGATGGTGACCAATCGATTTGATTGCTCACCACCCTGATTATAGGTAATTTAGGTTAAGTAGCTTAGGTAGTTTTAAGTAGTTTTAAATAAAATTAAAATAATAAAGAATTCAAGTTTTTCAAAGTTTCTTGAAGAATAAAAAACAAACAAAATTAAATATAGATAGATCTAAGGCCGAAAGGCAATAATTTTAAGTATATGGTTTAGTTTAGAGCGCTCGCTTGGAGCCAGTAAGCTAGATTAAGATAAATGTTAGTTTTAAATTAGATTTAATCGTTTTTGTCTAGGATATAAGTTTAATTAAGAATACAATAAAAATGAATTTAAAATGAAAAATGAATTACCAAATTAGTTTTTTATTCAAAGTAATTGCTAAGAGCTTTCACTTTGCTACAATCTTTTACTCAAATCGAATGCTAGTATTGATTCATACGACCCAATGAGTAGGTAAATAAATTATGCAAAATCTTATTTTCAGAACGAGAAGTTGCGGGCACAGGTAGTGCTAGATATTTGTTATTATTATATTAGTGCATAATAATATTTGATAAAAATATAACTATTCACTTACCTTCATTGTCTATAGAAAAGATACCTAAGCCATCTCCGCCCCTTATTGAATATGTAACTCTTGAATCAGGACCAGCGGAATCAGCATCCGTAGCTATAATGTTCATGACGTGTGTACCAGCAGGTTGGTTCTCCATAACACTACCTTCTAGTACAAAGTCTTCAAATTCAGGAGCATGGCGATTTTCATTAACATCAATTATTTCAATAATAACGGTAGCTTCAGATGACAAAGCAGGAGTCCCACGGTCTATAGCGCGAACACATAAACTATGTAATTGTCGCTCTTCAAAATCCAAATATCCTTGCGTGCGTATGGTACCAGAATGTTTATCAATTTTAAACAGTTGTTCATCCGAATAGTTTTCATCACATAATGTGTAAAGAACTTCTCCCCCAGCTCCAATATCTGCATCGGTCGCACATACTAGGGCTATAACTGTTCCTTTAGGAATGTCTTCGCGAACCCGAAATGTATATTCGGCTAGCGTGAACTCAGGTACATTATCATTAATGTCATCCACTATCACAAGAACAATAGCATCTGCAGACAGTGGTGTTGGTGAACCGTTGTCCGAAGCACGAATTTGAAGTTCATAAACTTCTTTTTGTTCTCTATCTAATGGATGACATACGTACAGAATTCCTGTTTCCGGTTCAACCTGAAAATTTATTGTATCCGTAACGAGATTATACGTTACTCTAGCATTCTCCTCAATATCAGCATCACTAGCTTTTAAATGAAAAATTATGGTTCCATTTTTAGCATGCTCAGTAACTCGAAAACTAGCCAAAGATTTTTCAAATTTTGGGGAGTTATCGTTCTGATCAAGAACCATTACTGGTAACATTTTTGAGGACGATTTCTGGGGTTTACCAAGGTCATAAACTGTGACATTTAAAACATATTCATCCTGTCGCTCGCGGTCAAGGTACCCTATAATTTGCAGTTCTCCCGTATCGGGATCGATTCGAAAAACAGAGTCATTGTCGCCACCAGATATTCCGTAAACAAGTCTTCCATTGTATCCTAAATCTCTGTCTCTTGCTTTTATCCAAGATACCGTTTCACCCAAGCGAACTGTCTCATTTATCTTCAATTCCTGTGGAAAGTCAATGAATTCAGGCGCATGTACATTTTCCCCATAACGGATGGGCATCATTGCAAAATCATCTTGAAGATTATAATCGCGACCAGGCATATTATTTTTTTCCGCAGCAGCTAAAATTTCAGCTTGTCGACGTGCAATTCCAGTATCCCGACATTCGAAGCTTCCACTGTCTTGTAAAGACATACTACGACCAAGAAAAGCGCCTGAACCCCCATTTATGAGATGGGGGCTTTGTTTTTCATCCACCAAATGTATTTGTATAGTCATTATTTCGGCAAAGTGCGTTCCGTCTGTAGCCGTCACATTAATTTCACGTTGAGAAACACCCACATCCGTCAAATCACATCCCAAGGATATTACCCCAGAAGTTTGGTCTAAATTAAAGCAGCTATCTTCATTACCCGAAACCAGGCGATATGTTATAAAATTTCCAGAATCAAAATCAATAGCTGATAGTGTAAGAATATCTGTACCGACAGCAACTTTGCGCGCTATATGGCCAATGCAATCAATGCGTTCGAACTGTGGGCGGTTGTCATTGACATCCTTTATTTTAACCAAAAGTTCCACTTCAGTTTGCCGACGAAATGGTAAGCCCCAATCCGATGCGCGTACACTCAAAACATACTCCCTTCGCATTGTTTCGTAATCGATTAACTTTAATGTTCTTAATATTCCGGAAAAATGATCTATATCGAAAGGAACCTCATTTAAATTGGCAATGCTATACGAAATATATGCATTTTCCCCAGAATCCTTATCTCTTGCTGATATTTTTATCACGGTTGTTCCAGCAGATTCGTTTTCATCTATCCAAATAGTGTTATTTTTAATGTCGAACACGGGATCGTTGTCATTTGTATCCTGAACATTAATTTTTACTTTAGCAGAAGATTGCTTTCGCATGCCCACATTTCCCTGATCTATGGCAGAAACTGTTAAAGTGTAAAATGCTTTTGTCTCTGCGTCAAGATTTTTTTGCGTGTATAGCATTCCTGTGTCAGGATTTATACGAAATTCACCTCCTTCATTACCACCAACAATTTCCAAAAACACTTGCGAATTTTTGCCTTCATCACGATCGGTGACCTTCAAACGTATTACAGGTGTGTTTGGTGGAGACGTTTCTGGTACAGATACCTCGTATATCTGTCGATTAAAAACTGGAGAGTTGTCGTTGGCATCGGTGATGTGTACTGGAATAGTTTTGTAGCTGGATTGAGGAGGAATACCACGGTCTTCCACGCGTAAAGTTAAATTATAACCCTGTGGGGCTTGCTCTCTATCTAACAATTTGTGAATTTCGATGTAATATTCTCCAGTTTTCTCTGCTTGTGTAATTCGAAAGTGCCCATCAGGATCTCCACTTACAAGCTCTACGCTTTTAATAATACCATGAATTCCTTGATCCTTATCTGTAACTCTGATAATTCCGTAAATATTCGCATTAGCACCTTCTACAACATTTGGCAGAGTCTTTACGTAAATGTCCGGCGCATATAAATTAACCTGTAAGCATACAAATAAAAAAAGTTAAGCTTTCAGAAATACTATGAAAATTTAGTTTTGAAAATTATGACGCATTATTTATCTAATACGATAGTCGATACGAACTCATATTTCGAGGCCAACTTAGGGGAGGGGTATCGGCCGAAGTGAAAATATATATACCAATATATTGGCATATATATATAAACTAAATTTTGTTTATAAAAAGAAAGTAGGTAGCAAAGGTCAATAACTTTCCTAAGAATGTTGTCAGTTTAAGAACTGCCAGTTCCCCACTGTTGACAGATAGTTATTTATGAAGAATTGGTCGTTGTCAATTACTGTCACACAAATTAAAAGTTGAAAAGGGCCGGGAAGGCAAATAGCCCCTGAACTTATTTTACATTATTTCAGAAACTACTAATCAAAACCCCTGCTTCAACTGCCTCGGGAGGTGAAGTGAGTGTTAGAACGAGGACAAGAAAGAATGACCGCTCAGAACAAAAAACCGGAAACAACTCAAAAGTTGACGACTGTGGAAAGTCAAGCGATGCTGCCAAATACAACAGGTTCCCAACACTTATGTCGTTTGGGCAAAAAGAATCGTCCGGGAGAGTCCGGAATCGAAAAAAACACTTCTGAAACCGTTCCATTGGCACAAAAAATACTCTTCTGGTGATTCTGAGGAGAGAATTTCGCTTCTGGATTTGAAGGCAGAATCCACTCAAGAAGCACTCACACAAGTGTAGTTTATTTATTTTATACAAGTCAGCTGACAGCTGCCGTAGATTATTTTTTGGCATTTCACCAATACTTTTGTGGATTCAATCAGAAGCAGTTTTCTTATTCCATTGGATTACAGAATGAGTGGATCCCCGAGTGAAACCAATGGAAAACGGCATTATTGGGGATAAAATCAAACTTCTTTGGTTCTCAAACACTCAGAGCGCCAAAGTTCGGGTCTCGCGTACACGGATTCCTATAAGCTATATTTTCTGCAGTGGGATGAAGGTTTGGATTCGGTGACGACAACTGGATGACAGGAGGCGATGGGGGACATTCGACAGTGACTGAGTCACTGTTATTTTGGTTTTCAAAATTCGTCTTTAGAAATTCATTTGAATGATAAAGAAGAGCAGGATTAGTAACGGTGTATTTTTCACTTGCCTAAGTATTCGTATCGGATAGAGTCAAATTCATCCATTCAGAAACCAATCTATGTCGGATTTGGTTTTGATGACGACGATAAAATCCAAATTCGGTTTCGACACTACATACGTCTTCCATTCCCTTTTACAATTGGTTGCGACTCCTTCTACTGTTACTACGTTTTCTGTTTTTGTCTGCGCCAATAGAGACGTCAAAACAGAACGGTAGCTACGACCGTGAAGATTCAACGTAGGTGACTTTCCTTCGGCGTCTGGTGTCTCCAATGGGTGTTGCCGACATGAGTCGAGAGGGAGGATTAGATGCTTCACAGTTGAGTATTTCTAAAAATGCTCTGGGGTCTCTAGACTTACTTCCGCCAAATGCAGGTGATATCCGTGTAAAGGAGATAACCTTGGAGGAAGGGATTATAGCAATAAAATGTGATAACCAGGAAACCAAGGGTTGGCTATGTGAGACTGTAAGGAAGATGACCAACCTATGGGAGGGAATCAGCCTTAAAATAGACAGGCTTCACATACTAAAAGACGTGGAAAGGTTGATAATTTTTGTTCCCGGGCAACCCGTGAGCAAAGATGTCATCCTCGCCAGACTATGTCGTCAAAATTCCTGTGTGACACTTCTAAATGGAGGGTTATTCATGTGGGAAGATATGATGACAACAAAATAGGTGGAACCAAGCTGACGATCAGCGATGCTGGTTAGACAAGCAGGAGATAGGCTCTTCTGCGGGTTCGACATAGCATTCGTGAAGTTCTAAGGATCATGGGAAAAGACTCAACTTGGAAAGCCACCCGGTAGGGTGACGAAGTGATAGACACCATGGATATGGGATCAACACAAGTCGGGTGGACCCGTACCGGGAAAGGCTCAGGGTGATTCAATTAAACCTTGAAGTTTTGGAGGACAAATTGAATGTAACGGCATTCGGAATACCGAAAAACACTTGGTACGTAGAATCACAGTTGAAGCATCTGCAATCAGCTGTTGAAGATGCGTACCGAGTGGCTTGCACACCTACTTTAGTGGGAAAACAAGATCCTGCGCCTTGGTGGTACCGGGAACTTGAAAAGCTAAAGAAAGCTGTGAGGAAAGCCTTCAATCACGCTATGAGGAGGGGAGAACCCGAAGCATGGTATGAGTATAAGGCGAAGAAGAAAGAGCTTAATGTTACCCTGCGACGACGTAAAAGGGAGTCATGGAGGGACTTTTGCTCAAGTATGAGTACATCTGAAGTCAGTAGACTACAAAAGATTGTCTCAAGAGATCCAGTTTCCAAGATCGGACTCATTCGTAATAGAGCGGGGTAGATGGTGGAAACAATGGATCAGATCAGCCCTCGGCTCCAAGGAAACAAAGAGCGAACAGGATGGATAGGACGGACGCAGAACGAGGCCGGATGGTATATTTCCAGGTTTAATGCAATGGGGAGTAATTGCACCAAGGCTCAGGAATATATACGTTGCATGCCTAGCAGTGGCGTGGCGTGAATGTTTTAAAATGGGAAGTCGAAGAAAAATTAATCACATATAAATAAAGGGTGATTTTTTAGCTGGTTTGGTTTTAGCAACACTGGTTTTGACAGCTGACGTGTGTTTAGTACCTTGTGTCACTGTCAAACAGCTTCAGTTTGGTTTGCAATTTAACCATGGATCGTCTTACAAATGAACAACGCTTGCAAATTATTGAATTTTACTATCAAAATTCGTGCTCGGTTCGAAATGTTCATCGCGCGCTGCTTCCATTTTATGATCGGCATTCTCGACCTTCTGAGCAGTCTATTCGGAAGATTGTGACCAAATTTCGCACCAAATTTACTTTGTTGGACATTAAACCACCAACACGTTTACGTACTGTGCGTAGTGAAGAAAATATTGCGGCCGTATCAGCTAGTGTGACAGAAGACCGCGAAATGTCGATTCGGCGCCGTTCCCAGCAGTTAGGCCTTTGTTACAGCACTACGTGGAAAATTTTGCGGAAGGATTTGGGCGTAAAGCCTTTTAAGATACAGCTGGTGCAAGAACTAAAGCCAGCCGACCTACCACAACGCCGAATTTTTGGTGAATGGGCTCTTGGAAAGCTGGCCGAGGATCCGCTTTTTTATCGAAAAATTGTGTTCAGCGATGAGGCTCATTTTTGGTTGAATGGGTACGTAAATAAGCAAAACTGCCGCATTTGGAGTGAAGATCAGCCAGAAGCATTGCAACAGCTACCAATGCATCCCGAAAAAGCCACTGTTTTTCTGCGGTTTATGGGCCGGCGGCATTATTGGGCCATATTTCTTCAAAGATGATGCGAATCGCAGCGTTACTGTCAATGGTGAACGCTACCGAGCGATGATAACAAACTTTTTTTTGCCCGAAATGGAAGTTCTTGACTTGCATGATATGTGGTTTCAACAAGACGGTGCCACATGCCACACAGCACGCGAAACAATGGCGCAATTGCGAGGCGAGTTTGGTCAACAGTTAATTTCACGTTTCGGGCCGGTCAATTGGCCGCCTAGATCGTGCGATTTGACACCATTAGATTATTTTTTGTGGGGGTATGTCAAGGCTAATGTGTATAGGGACAAGCCCGCTTCGATTGACGCACTGGAAGCCAACATCCATGCATTCATTCGTAAGATACCGGCCGATATGCGTGAAAGAGTATGCCAAAATTGGACTCAGCGGATGGGCTACCTGAGCCGCAGCCGCCGTCAACATTTGCATGAAATTATCTTTAAACATTAAATTGCAAGGTTCAAACTATCGATTCAAATAAATATTTCATTCATTTTTTCGAATTTTTTGTGTTTTTTTTTTTTAAAAAAAGTTCTAAGCCTCTTAAAAAATCACCCGTTATAAGAAACCTTACACCTGTGTACCTTGAAAGAAAATCATTCATTGTACATTTGAAAATTGGGTTCACATTACTAATTTCACTTAAGTCATGCACTGCAATCTGCCAACTGAATTTGTAAACCAAAACACTTACACCTACCTCAACATACTACCTGCAATTATCCTCACAATCAGACAAGCAGAAGTAGAATAAATCGAATAACTCGAAGAAAAGCGTGTTATTTTGTTCATTTCATAACCAAACAAACACATACGACATACCCAAAACACAACCCAGTGGCCATGGCCTGGCCAGTACCAGTACTCAGCTCTGGGAAGAAAAAAAGAGATACAAACAAATGTTCACTCCGTATTCGGCAGTCAAAATGAACTTTGTGAGAACCGCGAATAACTCGAAGAAAAGCGGGTTATTTTCTACAATGGGTGTTGAACAAAGAGGTGTCAGAGTCAGACAAAGTACTCAGGGAAGAAAAAAAGAGATAACAAGCAAATTTTCTCTCAAAATGAACTATAAAGTGAGAACTTTAATAACCCGACTTATTTTGGGTTACCTTCGCTTTGTCGCCACGAGACGATGACGATGTTGTATGAAAATGGATACACACACAATTTTTATATGAGTGCTTTTGCGTGGGTACCATTTGGTGAGTATTCAAATTCATTTGGTAGCGTTTCATGTATATTCGGTTTTTGGTAGATAGATAGTGTTGCCTGGTGGAGATTTCAAAAGGTAACTCGGTAGGAATCGAGTTATATGGACGCCACGCCACTGATGCCTAGCAATAGGCTACATCCCGATTACATGGAGGGAGACAAATATGGTCTTTCTTCCAAAGCCTATCTATTCAGAAGAGCTGGAACTAGCCCGTCACGTTAGCCTCGAGAAACACACTTCAGTATACCAGGCTGAGATGATTGCACTGCTGCATGCGTTGGACTACTTGCTTGATAGCTTGATAGCTTGGACAATCAGGCCGTGATCAAACGCATGAAACAAGCAAACATTACAACATCATTGATACTGAATGTGAAGTAACACTGACTTGGGTACGAGGACACATAGGGATTGAAGGCAACGAAAAGGTGGACTCCCTTCTAAAACAATGGTCAACTGAAAAGTTGCTGGGACCAGAACCATTCTCTTCAATTTGCAGAGGAATGGTTGAACAGCTGATTCACAAATGGATCACGGCAGAACACCTGAGAAGGTGGTCAACCGTGGAACAATGTAGACAGACAGGCTAAAATGGCAATTAAGTGGCCGACCTGCTCCACTCAAAGAAGGGTTCTAAGCATGAGTCGAGGAACATTGAAATTGGTGTTGGACGGCGGCACATATACTGTGTCAAAGTCCGGCGTTGGCTGGCAGAAGAATGAGGATCTTGGGAAATAATTGGGTGGATACTCAGTCGATGAAACAGATCTCACATAAACAAATGCTAGTGTTAACACTAGGAATCAAACCCAGGGAAAAACTCTGGAGAAATCCAGAGAGTCTATCTGGGTAAGATTTATAGTGGCAGAGAGACGAAAAGAGACCCGTCAATGGTGGTCTGATTCGAATATCGAGTAGTGTTAAACGTTGGCACCATTCTCGCAGCAGCTCCATTGGATTATTTATTATTAATTATGGAAAACAACATTTCTTCGTATTCGTTTTCGCATGGCTATTTGTCTAAGTGCTCGCAGCAGATTTTTCGCGCGAGACATAAGCGAAAAAAAGTAGATGAGTTGAAGGATGATGTAAGGCTGATGCTATAAACCAAAGGCTTGCAGTTATGGTCGCGGCTTCAGTGAGTAATACCATGTTGGAAACCAAGTTTTTCTAAAACTGAGATAGTCCATAAAACCAGTCAATGTTATTTTTATTATGAGTAAAGCGTGCCAGACTTTTTTAAAATCGTAAAAAAATGTTAACTTCTAGAAATTTTTTCTCCCAAAAAAATATAGAAATGACACTTAACCACCAGTTCATATTTAGACTGTTAGACTCAAGTTTCTGGAAAAAAAAAATGTTAAGCCTGTCACCCGTTGCTCAAGAAGCCATTACACTAAAAACTGATTCACTAAGCCCAATTGGAGACCCCGGCCCACCTTGGGCTGTAGCGCCAACTAAGCTCACTTATTTATCGAAACAATTTTTTGAATCAAAGCGAATTTGGCAGACAGAAAACGTTATCTAGGGTCTAGGTCATGAAAAATTAATGACGACACCCAGTTTATATCATCAAGACCGGCGGCTCAGAAAGATTGCCATAGGCACAAGGAAGCATATTTTTAGGTAATGCGCATTCACCAAATCGTAATAATGCAGTACATTTTAATTAGTGCTAATTAAAAAATAAAAAATATATATTATACAAATTTAATGCAATTTAACTTACCGGCTCTACATTGATGATGACTCTTGCTTTACTAGCTTGATTTAAGCGATGATTCGCTGCCGAAACTCTGTCATTTGCAAGAATCGTAAGTTCATGCGCATTTTTTTCCGAAAAAACTAGAGGCCTTGTCAGCGTTATAATACCGGAAGTAGGATGTACAGCAAAGTTATCATTGTCATGTAAAAAGCTGTAGTATATTTCACCATTAATTCCAAGATCAGCATCTTCTGCATTAACTTGAAGAATACTTTTATGCAGCGACATATCTTCAGGTATTGTTTTTGAATACTCAGTAGGATAAAATAACGGGCTTAGGTCATTCCGATCAAGTACCCTCAAGATTACTACTGTTTCGCTTTCGTATAAATGTTTTCCATTTAATTCCAGTTGAGTGCCAAATGCTTTTATAGCAAGGCGATATTCGTCGGTTTTTTCGCGATTTAATATAACGTTACTTGTACGTGTTCGAATAGCTAAAAAAGCAAAGCCACCTACTAAACGTTCCTCGGCCTTAAACAATTTATCACGATCACCACTCAAAATTCGATATTTTATATCTATGTTAGGTATTACCTTGATACCAACTTTATCTTCATCAGGCATTTGCAAGGCATACGTTTTCCCCACGCTATTTTCTGGTATTGTTACATTATAGACACTGTGTTTGAAACGGAAAACATATGAAAAATGCTCCAAACCGATTTCATCTTTGTTAATTATTTTATTATAATTATTGTTGACTTCACTTATATTAGTAATACTTTTATTTTCCGTGCGATGACAGGTAACGTTTCCTTTGAGTGCACCAACAAAGACTGTCCAAAAAAATATATATCTTATCTGGGCTCTGCTACGGGCACATTCTTTGTACCTCATATTGCTTTATGTTATGATACTCCGACTAGTTACTGGTTCCAGCTGCACACTAAAAAATATAAAAAGACACAAATAAGTAAAATATAAAAAGTAATACACCCTGCGATGGATGGCGATCGAATTTAATTAACAAATTAACAATTTTTCACTTTCGTTCAACTGGATACGAGTCTATAGAACTACATAACCTTAAACTGAACAACTGAGAAGAACACCCGAATTCAAAATGCACTTCAATTCAAATTCGACCGCAGTTCGCAAAGATGTGTGTAACCAATATTGAAAATATTGTATTATACCTAAAATGTAATGGGGCACGTTAAAATGCATCAGAGCAAAAAATGTATCGCAACGAAAAAATTATGTTTAACAAAAAAAAAATATATATTTTAGACCTTTTTACTGAGCGAAGATATAGAAAAAAAAAACTACATAAAATGTATAAGACGAAATTTCCCTGCGTAACAATTATAGTTCTGGCATCGGTACCTATGCAATCCTGTTAGTCCTCAGTAGGACTGTTAAAAATGTGAAATATGACTACATAAGGGTGGACTTCAGCAGTCAGACATTTTTTATAAAATAACAAGGCATTTATTAAAAACATTGCTTTTGAACAAAAAATTCAACTAGTTGAGTTCCAACACCCAGTACAAGACAAAGAAAAGTCTACGTTTGAGGTACCCAGTTAATAGAAGACTGTCCTATGTCTTGCAAGAATTACCCTGCTAATGTCACTTAAGATCATAATACAATGAACTATATTTCTGTATAAAATCATCGCATATCTACCATAGACCAATTTTTCAGAAGAAAATACACCCGGGAACTCTATGAGACGGACGAAGATGTGAATGTTTAGGATCGGTCACATCGCTTGGTCTGAAAAACCAGATGCAGACGCAGAGGACAGAGACTTTAGTATAGCATTTTTTAAAGCCAGGTATCTGTGTTTTTTCTGTTAATAGTATTTGAAAAAAATACTTTCAAACTTAAAATTTAAGAAAAATAATTTAAAAAAAAAATGTTATGCTAACCTTAGTCAAAATATGTGCCTTGGCCATTTCGCTACATTCCCATGGGCGTAATACCATGTTCCCACCAACCGAAACCGCGAGGTTTCGTAAAATGTTTCCAAATCTCCGAGGTTTCGCCATACATTTTTGACGTGTCGAAATCTCAGGATTTCAGCGAAATCTAGTCGAAATCCCTCTGAGTTCATCCGTCAGTGAGAGGTTATCAAACCGAACAAGCCTACAGCATGAACTTTGGTTTATTTTGTGTTCATTTGTTCATTGTGTACGTCAAAATAATAAACGCCAAAACAATAAAAAAAAATAAAAAATCATATAAACAAGTTTATACTTTATATAAAGTTTTTTGTACATTTAGCATTGTAATGAATTGACTTCTTTGTACTGCGAATTCACCTATAATTGCTGAAATTATTTTCTTAGTTTGGTCAATTCGTCTCTCCAAAACTATTATTTTGCGTCAACAAACAGCTGTTTGCCAGCCACTTCAAAATTGACAGCTTATGACTTTTGAAATCACTTCAACTCGGTGGGAACGACTTACGAGGTTTCAGTAAAAATGCATCGAAATCTCGCGATTTCAGTTTGATGGGAACATGGTATAAGATGAAAAATATTTTCACTGTTGTAACACTCCGAACAATTACCAAACAAAACAAAATATTTTTTAAACAACATTATCTAATTATGTATAATTTTTATCATTAGTGTACTTGTCGCCCACGCAAAAGCTCCTCCAGCTGCCTAAGTTCTAAGCAAAAGCTCTTCTAGCAATTTTACAAGAAAAAGCTCTTCTAGCTGAAATGTAGAAAGCTCTGCCAATATGGGTATAAAAGGATGGCACCGATCAGCATTACTTGCCTTTTACTCTGGGTCTTTACAAGAGTTTGGCGTGTTCGAAACAACTCGGACGGTTTTCAACTGCCTTTTGGAGCGAACCCAGCACACTCTTGCGCGAATTAGATCGATAAAAATAATTTTTTAACAATTTTGCATTCAAGCTTGATGCGAGTACCAATTCGGTCAGTATTCTACTGCCTCTTGGGAATCGCAGCACACTTGTGCATTAATTGCCCCTTTTGCCCCTTGGCTGACCTTTTGGTGATCTAAACTTCAGCAGGTACTGCAGTCCCCGGACAGCATACTTGTGGGTGGAGATCACCCAAAGGATTTATTCTTTTTTTTCTTAGTAATCATATTTATTTTTTTGGAGAATTATTGTACGCAAGGGTTTTGAAAACAATAAATTAAAACAAAAATACCACTACGCTGTTTCTTTGCACCAAGAGAGGTGTAACGCACGAGTGTAACGCACGAGGCCTCAACGGGGTATCCGATCGGACGTCCACTCGCCCTTCTGCTCTACCGACCTTCAACCGCCACTATCGCCGCCACATTGGCGCCCAACGTAGGGCTCGATTCGATACCTCATACGGTAAAACGGACAATTTAAGAAGAAGTGAACGCATCTCTGCTCGGAGTGCAAGAGAAACAGTTGACGAAATGGCTCATCTATCAGCTGAACAACTGAGAGAACTTATCGCCGCTATGACAACGCAAACAACGAGCAAAGGCAGCTTCAGCCACTGCACGGAGCGTTTTAACGGAGAAAGGGATCCAGTGGTGGTAGAAAGTTTCATAGCCACAATAAACATATACAAAGATATCGAACGAATTTCTGATGCTGATGCAATTAAAGGGTTTCCGCTTCTTTTACAAGACAGCGCTGTTGCCTGGCGGCAAGGCGTACAAAGTGAAGCTACGACATGGGATAATGTTCTTTCTCTACTACGCAACGCCTACGCCCCTGCTAAGCCATCATATAGAATATTCATGGAGATATTCGAGCAATAACAAAAGCCAAAGGAATCAACAGACGACTTCATTTCCACAAAACGGGCGTTGCTTTCCCAATTGAGTGATCCAGTCCCAACAGAGAAAATGATGATCGACATGATCTATGGGCTATTAAGCATCCACATACGTGACGGAGTTCCACGTGACGGCATTAAAAGCTTCAAAGAACTACTCACTAAAGCTAGAGCGGTAGAACTTTCCATAGCTGAAAGAACCGCCCAACATGCTCCTAAAGTGGAAATATTGTCAAAAAAACGATGCAACTACTGCTCCTATAAAGGTCATACAGTGAACGAGTGACGCAAAAAGGAGAGAGACGAAAAAATGCCAAGGCAATCGGTCAACACTGAGCCAAAAGTACACTGCTATAAGTGCAAGGCACCTGGATTTGTTCGATGTAACTGTCCTACTTGTAAGGAGTTACCAAAAGGACCATCAACGGTTTCCTTCAACTCAATAAAAACCACACTATCTATAGACCTGCCAACGATACCAATTGCTTCTCATGGAAAAACGGGAATAGCGTATTTGGATACAGCTGCTCGGACCAGTGTGGCTGGAAGAGAATTGTTCCTACACCTTCTAAAAAATGGAACAACATTTTCGAAGATTAATGCTGACGTCACGCTTGCTGACGGAGACGCAAAATCCCAAGAAGTCTATATTGGTGATACTAACATTATCATAGGAAATCGACTCAGGCCAATAAAATTCATCGTGCTACCAAAGGCAACTGACAACAGAACGCTGATTGGGATTGACTTCCTTGAACAAAATGGAATGATCCTAGACTTAGGCCAAAGGTTGTGGTACTTTGCCGATCAAAAAGAAAAGGTCTTCGACTTTTATGACACGACACACACAAAGATTGCTAAAATGCCTCAAGATGTCTTGATTTCTTCAAATGTAGTAAACCATGCACCCATCGGTAATACACCGTTAGTCGTTCAACAAACCTTGTTAACGCCAAAAAGAAGATGTACTGAGCGTACAGCTCATACCAGTACAGCAGACTCAAGTGAAAAGGAGCTTACAGACCGAATTTCCGCGTTCCTGGAATGGTCAGAAAACCTAAAAACAATTTCACCGCTTGCTGCTACTCCAAAACAAAAAGAGTATCTTGGACCTCAAATACCTCTAAAAAGAAAAACTGGCAAATCTAAGACGAATGAATACTCACCTCATTCTATTCAAAAGAAAACCTTTTCCCAGCCTTAGTCCAAGTGAAAGAAGACGAAGTTGTGTTAGAACCGTTCTTTATGGAAATTCTTGCCATTGATGTTGGACTTCGTAGCGATGAAGGAGTCGAGCTAAATTCCGTTGAGAGACATCGCTTAGACGAATTACTCAAAAATGAAGAAATCATTTTCGATGCCCTATCCAAACCAACACCATTTGCAACCCATACCATAAACACCGGTGAGCATTGTCCAATTGCGACAACACCATATCGGCTGTCAGCCACTAGAAGAGCTCAACTCAAGGCAGAGCTCATTAAAATGTTGGAAGGAGACATCATCGAAGAATGCGAATCCCCTTGGGCTGCACCTGTTGTGCTAGTGCCAAAAAAGGATGAAGGTATACGAGTCTGCATTGACTACCGCATGTTAAATAACATTACAGTACCTGACAGATATCCATTACCAAGAATCGACGACCTCCTTCACTCAACGAAGAGAACACTCTTTAAAAGTACTCTTGACTTACAGTCAGGATACTACCAAATACAAGTCGCTGAAGAAGACAGGGACAAAACCGCATTCATAACACCATTTGGTATGTTTCGTTTTAAACGAATGCCGTTTGGTTTACGAAACGCACCCGCAACGTTCCAGAGATTGATCGACAGATTTCGAAATGGACTTGCCAACATGTTCCTTCTGACCTACCTTGGCGACCTGATTATTTGCTCCAACAATTTTGAAGAGCATTATAATGACTTAAAACGATTATTCACAAGGCTTAACACATTTAACCTTAAAGTGAATCGGAAAAAGTCTAAATTCTCTTGCAAAGAAGTTAAATACCTTGGACACTTAATCACAAATGAAGGTATACAAGTAGATCCAGATAAAACTGCCGCCATCGTAAATCGAGCAGAGCCAAAGAACGCTAGGCAGGTGATATCTTTCCTACAAACTTGCTCATGGTACCGCCGTTTTATTAAAGATTTTGCTGATGTATCAAAGCCATTAAGCAGTCTTATGAAGAAGAATGCATCGTGGAAATGGGGAAATTAGGAGCAGACTTCATTCAACACTCTGAAATCCTTACTCATAAGTGCACCAATATTACAACAAGCCTGTGACGATAAACCGTACTACCTAAAAACCGATGCCAGCAATTACGCGATCGGAGCTGTACTAGTCCAGGGGGAGAAAGCCGATGAACACCCAATTGAGTATGCTTCCAGACTCTTAACCGCCGCTGAAAGAAATTATTCCACCACTGAACGCGAAGCATTGACCATAGTCTGGGCAGTAAACAAATTTCGTGGCTACATCGAGGGAGGGGAAGTAACCCTGGTAACTGATCATCAGCCGCTGAAATGGCTAATGAACCTAAAATCACCGACTGGTAGACTCGACAGATGGGCCCTACAGTTACAACCCTATAATTTTCAAATAAAATACACACCAGGTAGAACAAATACAGTCGCTGACATGTTGTCACGACCACCATGCAATGACCCTGAGCACACCGAATCCGACTGTAAACTCTGCGCCTTCCAAGTGGACATTCCTGCGAGAAATCCCAAAGGAATTAGAGAAGAACAACTCAAGGACGATGAGCTTAAGTCAATAATTACATCATTTGAAAATGACACTGAAGATCATTACTTTTCTGTTTTACAATAGTTCTTGTAGTAACGAAACGGCCAAGCCACACATTTTGATCTGATAACTTATTGATAGTGCGAGTCATATGGTCTCGTCTGGGGCAACATTTTACATGAAAATGTTTTTGGTGGGATTTAATTTCTTTATGTAAGTTGCTTGTGACAAGATTTTTTTCTTCTTTTTTTTTTGTGTATTTCTTGCACATCAGAAGCGTCTTTTTATGACCCACCCTATATCAATTTTCTTCATTATTTCCACTTTCTCTAATTAACTCACCACGAATAATGGAGAAGGAAGTATAGAAATCGAAATCGTATGGAATTAGGTCACCAGCTGGAAAGATTTATCCCATTTTATTCGTAATTATGTTCGGTGGGATTTTTTAAGTCAACCAAAAAGATATTATTTGGCATTAATTTTTTATTTAATCACTAATTAAACAAACTTGAATTATCCTACTCGCCGTTGCCAAACGTAGAAATCTAAAATCTGTAATGTGCAAATGCTCGGAAAATGTATTCTAAACAAAAACTTTTCTTATTCGTAATATTAAACCTTTTTTTTATTTAATTCATAAATTTAGACAAGGAAAAAATATACAGTATTAATACAAATATAATTCGACTGCATAAGAGTAATCTGCATAAGGCCAATGTGCAAATTACATAGGCTTAGACCTCCATATCTTCAGGTTCGTTAAATGTGATTTCGTTGTCCAAGAATAACCGTAGTACCAAACGTAAAACGAAATACAAGCCGTGCGGAAAAAATCTAACCTAGTGTGATAAACATGATATTGTTGAATATCTTACAAGAAATTTAAAATTTTGGAAGCTAAAAACTTTATTGAAAAAAGAACCAACAATAAGAAATATAAAACTACCCTCTTTTTATAATCTATTTTCACAATCAAGCAAATATTGAAAATGTATATCTCCGCTATTAAAATTGAGACCGATAGCGTCTTCCACAAATGTCCCATGTTATCAACTCTCCACAACTTCATAGGAAACATAATGAGCAATATAATATCAGAAGACTACAATATAAAAAAATGTTTCGAATTGAAAAGAGATTGAATGGAGCAGTCTTAGATGAAGACGAAATCCTTATATCAATAGACGCAGTTTCGCCGTTCACTTATATACCGACTTGTCTCGCAATAAAAAATATAATGAAAGCATGGACTAGTTTGGAAAAACACACCAAAATCCCGAAAAACAGTTCCTCAAAATGCTGGATTTCTGCCTAAGGGACAAGAACTACTTTAAATATGACGAGGAAATCTACAAACATAACGGATGTCAATGGGAAATCCACTCCCTGTCACCATTGCTAACATATCCTGGACAACCTACTTGACATTGCGATAGAAGAACTAGAAAAAAAACTACAATAACACAAATTCCTAGTGAAATACGTGGACTACATTTTTGCAATTATAAGAAAGCAGGACAAGACCATTATTCTTGACACATGAAATAAATTTCACCCTGAGCTACAATTCACTTCCGAAGAGGAAAAAGACAAAATAATGGAATAATTTCATAAAGATGAACTGGTATTCAAAACCACTATCCTCAGGACGAATGATAAATTTCAGCTCAACCCAACACAACCCAACAAACAAAAAATAAACACAGCTAAAAACCTTATAAATAGAATTCTTGACATTTGCGACATTGAATTCCAACAAGAAAATATTAGCAGAATCAGGAACATTATGAGAAACAGCAACTACCCAAACAATGTTATCAACAACATCATACGGGAGAAAATATCACGGCGAACAAAATGTTAACAAACACAAAATCCAAAATTGACAAAAAATATACAACAATGTGGTTTGCTAAATAAATTGCAACTGTAAAGAAAACCAGACGTGTGGTTAAGTTTTAAGGGCCGATGTTGATTTTTAATAAAACACAAATTATTTATGGTATGGTTCAATTATGTATGGAACAAAATATCGGCCAAATGGCCGCCGCGACCTCGGCGGCACACCTCCTGACAAAAAATACACAACAATGTGGTTTGCTAAATAAATTGCAACTGTAAAGAAAACCAGACGTGTGGTTAAGTTTTAAGGGCCGATGTTGATTTTGAATAAAACACAAATTATTTATGGTATGGTTCAATTATGTATGGAGCAAAATATCGGCCAAATGGCCGCCGCGACCTCGGCGGCACACCTCCGATGGTCAAAATTTTCGTTGACGTTGAATAGAGGTTCTATACCGTTAATAATCTCATCCTTTAGCTCTTTGTATTTTCTGCAGTACGAGCTTTACGAGCTGTTTTGCACGATTTTTTCGATTGTACGCACATTTGGACGATTAAATTGACCGAAAAAATCATTTGCATATGCATTTTGATTTGAACGCCCATTTTCATAATAAGCCTGAATAACTTTAACGCGTTGCTCGATTGTGTATCTTTCCATGGTTCAAAATGAGTTAGTCTGAAATTGAGAAATGTCAAATGAAATGCAGAAAAAAAACTTGACGTTTAGATGTGGTTCACATTCAACATCGGCCCTTAAAATTCAACCAACCTTCATATGTGGGCCGTGACCGTTGTGGGACTTAAGTTGCATTTTGACACTTTTTTCGAGAGCCTGGCACCAATTTTTTTCTATTTTGTTCCTTTTATAAATAGTTGGCGCTCCGAATATTCTACAAATCGCAATTTTATCCAAATAAAAACCTTTAAAAAGTACCGCTGTTGCCTATCACAGCAACACTAAACACTATAGTGTTTAGCTTGTTAAACATGGTTCGAAAATTCTAAATTTGAAGAATAGCTTTAGAAATTATACTTTTTTTCTCATTGGCCCTTTTTGTTGCGAATTTTCAGAATTCTGTCACACTCTATGTGGGAACCACAAAAGAGCCCCTTAAACGAGAGTGGCAGAACACAGAGCTGATATAAAGTGGAAAAAGCGGCCACGGCTCTATCACATTCACAGCATACGTATGATCGACATATGTACCGGATTTCGAAAGCATCCAAATACTTGACAAAGAAAAGAGGACGAAAAGAAGTAAGCAATAGAAATTGTAGGAATAGCAGAGAGATGAAGATCAGCAATGAATATACAAAAGAAGACTTGGACAACATCAGCACGAGTTACCAAGTTGCCATAAAATTATAATACTTTGACTGTGTTACTTTAAGTGTTTAGTCATTTATTATTATTTATTTATTGTGTTTGCGCCGTACTAGTAACAAATTTTAGCTCACAGTTGCAAAATTTGTATAGAAAATATGCCCACTGTGAACTATTCAAGTTTAAAGTCGAAACTAAAAATGTTTATTGGATGTCATGGGCGGATTTGCAATGAAATACATATTAATAATATATTAAAATATGACGTAAGAAAAATAGTGTAATAGCAATAACACTTTTAGAAAGTTCCGTATTATGTAGGTATGTTGTGTTTTTAAGGAATTAAATAAAGAATACCCCTCAGGATGCTAGCAAGGAGCCGACGAAATGTAGGGTGCAACGATGAACTAGGTAAAGGGTTTTTCAAAAGGGACGCTACAAAAGTAGAGCGACAGGGACAGCAAACGACGCCGAATTTCTTGCCGCTCTTTTGACATTTCTCTTCAGTAAGGTTTGCCATTTCATGATGGAAAGATAAACGAGTCGAAATTATTAAAATTTACTACCGAAATTCGGAGTCAATGGCCTCAAAGTCAAGAGCCCTACGTCCAATTTGTTGTCGTCATCATTTCTGGCTGAATGGCTTCGTCAATAAACAAAATATGCGGTATTGGTCAGGCAGCAATACACACGTACGCCATGAGTCATCATTGCATCCCAAAAAAATTACGGTTTGAAGTGGCACGTTACTGTGATGGGAATCGCTACCGTTCAATGAAAACCGAATATTTTTGGCCCCAATCGGATGATATGGACTTTGAGGACATGTGGTTCCAACAGGACGGCGCCACAAGCCACACAGCGAATGTCACAATCAATTTTTTGGAAACCAAGTTTGGAGAACGTGTTATCTCACGAAATGGTCCAGTCGCTTGGCCGCCTCGGTCGTGCGATTTGACGCCGTTAGGCTATTTCCTGTGGGGCTATGTCAAGTCTATGGTCTATGCCAACAAGCCAGCGACGACTTAGACAATCAGTTGGGTCCATTGTGTCCAGTTACGGGAACCATCCAGTGTGACATGTTGAAAGACAAGAAATAAACCGCTTTTCATTTTGGAGCCACATAAGCCCTTTTTTATTATCAGCCATGATCCATATAGATCATCGAAATACATGCACTTACAACAACAGCACATGATCCTGCTATTCATCGAGATCACGAATCATGATCTGAAAATTTATTGTACTATTTCGCACTAGGTGGCTTGTTTCATTTTTCAATGTTGGTGTGCCTGTAAACGATAGCCATTAGCCAAGCCACTCAGTCACGTTGCCAGACTAAAATATTCAACACCCTTCATAACACAAAAACTCAAAAAGCATTTTTTTCACATCGAACACATTTCCCGCCTTCGAGATGATTTTGCTTTTTCATTCCATAAAGGTATGCCCAGTCCAGTGAAATATTTAAGTAAATGTTTCATAAACATATCACAGAAAAATCTAATTCTAACTTCATTTTGTTCTTCTGGAATTTCGTGCCTAAGCCGCTGTCATTTACTTTGCCTAAGAATTCCAATCTGAGCGGACCAGAAGTGCAAACTGCATTAAGGTTTCTATTACATTTTGAACTGATTGTAGGTAAACTCATTTCCTTTTAGAAACAAAACACACCATATTACGGTAGCCGTGTTGTTGTTTTCGAGCCTCTGGTCGTGAATTTCCGACAGTAAAAAGTATTTCATAAAAGTTTAATAATTACTTAATCGGCTTATAGACCGGCAAAAACAGAAATGTTTGACAAATGTTTATGAAATATTTCTGAAGCAAATCGAGAACATTTCATAAATGTTTAAAAAAATCATTCGCTCGCATGAATACACCGATATACCGAAATACAGCAGCAAAATATTGTTTATTTGTTGCATTTTTGAACATAGAATTTTAAATTACCTTTTTTTAAAAACAATATCAAAAAATAAAAATTATTAATTTCAGTCAATTGACATCAAATTGTGACGTCACGTTGTACAGAATGTTTGCAACATGGCTGGTGGGCTGGTGGCAATATGAAGTTTGTCATTTTCATACATTATCCGTCGTGTTTTGAAAGCAACTGTTGCCACAACTCCAAAATGAAATTTTTCTATGATCCGTATTGTTTTATTTTCGTGATCTGATTCGGATCAGATTCGGATCAGATCACGATGATAATAAAATACGGCTATAGATTAGTATGAATCTCATGGGTTCTTGAAGCTCCGTTGTGTCATGATCCTCTAGTTCATCCTACGAGTCTGTTTATCTACGACAACCACCCAGATTTGGTTATGAATCTCAGGAGTACTTTGAGATCAACATTCTTCAAATCATCTGGGTCATCGAAGAAGTAACTGTTTAAGGTCTGGGCATTTGCAAAGTAGGTGGCGAACCGATTCTATTTCTTCAACGTCCCTACAGCTTCTGCAAAAGTCATTATGCAGCCGTTCCGCTTGTGCGCCTATCGGACAGTGTCCAGTAATGACCCCCGTGAGTGTGCGTGCGAATATTTTTGCGGCTTAGTCCGATCATGCATTTAGATCTCTTTTTGCTCACCTCTGGCCATAGTTTATTTGTGTGCCTGCCTGCGATTTGTCCAGCGTAGGCTAGTTCTACTCCAGGATTCAATGTCAATCTTCCTTGCAAGCGTGCTTAGCGGAGTTCTTACTGATTTTAGGGCCATAGATGCATGTATTTTCGAACCGTTTCTTGCAAGTTCATCCGCCTGTTTATTACCTGCAATACCCATATGCCCTGGTACCCAGCGTAAGGTCACCACGTTGGCTTGTGATATTTCGTCCAGATATTTCTTACGGCGACTTACTGCCCTTGACTTCACCACGACTGACTCCATGGCTTTTATGGCCGCTTGGCTGTCAGAGTAAATAGTGATTTGTTTACCGACAATGTGCCGTCTCTTAAGGTCTTTCGCCGCTTGGGTGATAGCGGCTTCCTCTGCTTGAAAGACACTGCAATCATCGCTGATTCTTAATGATTCTCGCAGGTCCAGTGCTTCCCTGAAAATGCCCGCGCCTGTACCGATATCCATTTTAGAACCTTACGAGGGGTAAGGTTTAGCATCACCTCCATAGCTGCGGTGGGGGTGGTTCGTAAAGAACCCGTTATCCTGATGCATGCTGCCCTTTGTATTTTGGTTAGGCTTGAAAGATGGTATTTTTTCTCACTAGCCTTCCTCCACACTGTTATACCATATGTAAGGATAGCTGTATATATCCAGTGCACCACGTGCGGCCTGAATCCCTATGTCTTGCCGAATGCTCTTCTGCAGGCATATAATGCCACGTGTGCTTTTTTGATGCGATCCTCTGTTTTCCTTCCAGCTTAGTTTGGAATCTAATATTACGCCCAGATATCTTGGTCTTTGATATTTCCAGATCCACTCCGCCCATCCTTGGGGGATTGAAGGCGGGGATCGCGCTTCTTCTCGTAAACAGTAGAATTTCTGTCTTTTATGGGTTCACTCCAAGTCCAAGGCCCGTAACCCAGTTATTGACTAGCAGGAGTGCGTAACTAAGTCTTTCGCTGAGAACTGGAGTGAATTTACCGGGAACCAGAATAACGACATCGTCTGCGTATGCGCTCACAATGAAATTTTCTTTTTCCAGTATTTTCAGCAGTTCATCGACTACGAGGAGCCATAAAAGCGGTGCGAGAACTCCACCTTGAGGTGTTCCCCTACTGACCTTCCGTTCAGTGCTCACGTCCCCTAGCTGTAACTTGATTCTACGTGTGCCTAGCATGAGTCCAATCCAGTCACATAGAATGATATTTAGGTGGGCTCTACGCAGGCTGCGTAAAATTGCTCTTTATGTTATTGTAGTGAATCTTCCACTACCGATACTATCCTGTGTAGTGCTGTGACAACAGATCTGCTTTTCATGTACGCATGTTGTGATTTTGAAAGGCAGTTATCGCCGATCGCTTTCCGTACGTAAAGATCAATTAATCGTTCCATTGTTTTTAGCATAAATGACGACTGACTGATTGGTCTATAGTCCTTGGCTGTGGTGTGACTAGCTTTTCCTGCTTTTGGGATGAAAATCACTCTAACTTTACGCCATGCTCTAGGAACGTGAAAAGTCTTAAACAGCATGTGTAAATGAAACGATGAATTAAAAGTTTTTTAATTGCATCAAAAATAATAAGACCATTAAGCTGAATTTCAACAAAAAGTAAAATGAGTATTGTTCTCAAACTCAATATCTCAATGCAAACGATGCCAAGCTTTCGGGCATACCGCATATGCAGTTTTTATAAAAGAGATTTTGCGTGCGTTAAATGTTGCCCACTAAAAAAGGTTGAGAAAGTAAAATTAATCGATTGTCATGGAAAACACTCAGCAAAATGATGAAATATGAAATAGTGCTATGGTATTAAATCGACGGAGTTAAATTGGTTTAATGCTTTTATTACCTGTAGAACCCAGAGAACTATTGTCTATGGCAAAATATCAACGCTACTCTATGTAAACGTAGGAATTCCACAGGGGACAATATTACGAATCGTGTTGTTTTTGCTGTATATTCATGATATAACGAAAATAGTAAAAGCATCTAAACTTCTGCTATTCGCTGATGACTTATTTTTACTCCCGGTAACAATTTACAAGCAGTAATATAATATAATATAATATAATCATTACAAAGGGTTTTCCTTTATTTTTTTTACTCATAACAATTTTTTTTGTTTACAGGGAGTATTTCAGCGCTGCGGAGGAAAAGACTAAAACTTAAATTAGCAAAACTTCCATATTGACATTAAAATGTTTGATGGAAATAATGCGTTCTAAAACTCAAGCGTCGTATTCAATCAGCAACGCATCAGCATAAACTGTGCATCGCATTAGCATCTCAAATTAGCAGTGATGCAGCATCACTGCGCAAATGTTTGACGTTTCTGAATTTACACGTAATTGAAAGGATTTTGGTGACTTTCAATTTGTCGCTACCATATTACCAGAAATCATCACAGATTAGAACCTGTTTCCGATGGAGCAGCTCATTTACGTATTTTTCGATACCTAGATGTCGCTTTTTTCGTTTGTACTTATTGTCGTTATACTTCATTTACAAGGCAAATACGATGAATTGTTTTCCAACTACAAATTGGTTGGTCATCACAATTTCTAAAAATTTGTTTGCCTTGTCCTATGAATTTAAAGTGCTATGAAGTTGTTGTATATTATTTTCGAGGGTAATATTTCGAAAAGTTATGTTATTACATATTCAGTCTTATTTATAAACGTGTTATAGAGAGTGTGTAAAGTTATACCTCTAAGCGCAAAATTCTTATTTATAAAAAAATGTCAACGTTGTATGGAGCCTGTATAAGCCAAACGCCTTTCAAGGTTCTTTATTTCCTGTATAGAGGTGGAATAGTATCGAAATGTATCGAAAGCAAAATTGTCGCATTTGGGGTACATAAAAACCCGCACGCATACATTGAAAAGCCGATATACCCAAAACGAGTCACTGTTTGGTGCGGAATTTGGTCCAGAGGCATAATTGGGCCATTTTTCTTCGAAAATGAGCAAGGAGTGGTCGTTACAGTCAATGGCGATCGTTATCGGGCCATGTTGAACGAATTTTTGTTCACAAAAATTGAAGAGGAGGATATTGGCAACATTTGGTTTCAACAGGACGGCGCTACTAGCCACACAGCCGAAGCTACACTCGATGTTTTGCACCCTGTTTTTGAAGATCGCATTATCAGCCGCAGAGCTGATGCCGTTTGGCCACCTCGGAGCTGCGATTTGACACCGTTGGACTATTATTTGTGGGGTGCCGTAAAAGATTAGTGTTACGCCGACAAGCCAGAGACAATTGACGCTTTAAAGGATAATATTCGTGAAGCCATTGGTGAAATACAGCTGCACACAATCGATAATGTGCTTAAAAATTGGACCGATCGTGTAGGCTACTGCATGGCCAGCCGAGGCAGCCATTTGAATGAATTTTTTTTCCATTATTAACCGGAAGGATTGTACTTTCAAATAAAAAAATAAATTTGAGAAAATATTCAGTAGTTTTTTTTATAGCATTTTCAAAAAAAAAAAAAAAATATATTTGGCGGACCCTGTATGTGGTGTTGCTTTACGCACCGTAATCTCCGACGCATTGAATTTTTTTAATGAGATCGAGGCGCTTTTTCGTTGCTTACGGCTTCAATCGGAAGATAACTATTACATTTTGGGCGGAGACCTCAATGCTAAACACGCGGCATGGGAAATGATCTTCCGAACCCTAGAGGCAACCAGCTTCACGACTGGTGGCGTCATAATATGATTGAGTACAAACTCGAATTGTACGCGGCGGATATTCCGTCATTCCCTAGAGATGGTTCTTTCTTGGACTTGGCGCTAGTTGGCGAAAGACTAGAACTTACAGACATTGATCTAAGCACGCGGAACTGTTTACGAACGGTTGAGTACGGTAGTGATCACTACGGACTTGCCGCCATAATACGGATCCCGAACGAGCAGACGCAGCTGGAGCAGTACGACCAAGTGCGTTATTTCGATTACCGAAAAGCGCAGTGGTCGCGCTTCTCCAGAGCCTTAAAGCGCGACATACGCTCATGCGAGATCGACCCACCGACAAACAGGAACTTAACGAACGATGAGATCGACAGACATTTACGGCAAATGAATGTCGTCATCAAACAGACAATGGAGCGGACTATCCCCCGGATATGACGCTCCACAGAAGAAGAACAAACTGAAAAGTATAGAAACGCAACAATCGATGCTCTGTACAGACATAAAAGTAGACTGCTCTCGAGGCTTAAACGGCTACACAGACAGTTCACTGACAGGGACGATCCCGAGTTAAGGACACTGAATTCGATGATCAAAAACTTGAAACAGTTGATCACCGAAAATTACAGAAAATCTGTAAGTTTGTATTGGGGCAATAAAATTCGGGCTATAAAATCCAGTAGTCCGAAAATGTTCCCACAAATAAATAAACTGTTCAGGCGGAAAGATCATAATGACATTTCATGTGTTCGAATACCTCGGACAAACGAGAACAGACATCAGACACTACTGACTGCTGGCATAAGTCCGGAAAGTGCCGACTCGAACGACGGTTTTTTCGTGGTCGAGGGCCCGCAGGAGAGGGTGGATTTGATGGAAGCTTTCTTTGAGACTGTGTTTACGATGAACAACCATGTCGCCGTAACCGGGACCTCGAGGAGAATGCCTTTCTTAACCACTCTTATCTGCGGACCAAAATCCAAGATTGGTGATCTGAGAACAACGGTTTCTCCGTGTTCAATGACGGCAACCGTGCAAATGGCACAATCGCCGATGCAAATACTCATCTGTTCGTGAGTAGAGAGGAACTTCGGATAATCTTTGAATCACTTAAAAACAAAAAGTCGGCGGGAGTTGACGGTGTCCCAAACGTCGTATTAAGACACCTGCTAGAGGCGAAAGATATCTTCACCACACTATTTAACAATGCGCTGAATAATGCATATTATCCGGAGCAGTGGAAAATAGCGGTGGTACACCCTATCCCGAAAAAGGATAAAGATAGGACGAACCCTGCTAATCTCCGGTCAATAAGTTTGCTTCGAGAAAGTCGTCAATAGATCTCTTTTGAAATGGGTTGAGGAAAATAAGATTATTCCGGACAACTAGTTTGGCTTAAGAGCGGGGCATGACACTATTCATGCCGCGTCGAAACTGGTTTCCGACATTCAGTGGAATAAAAGTAAGAAACAAAAACGGGTGTCTGTCTGGTCGACTTTGAGAAGGCCTTCGATACCGTATGGTTGGAGGGGCTCTTCTATAAGCTGACCAGATTGGGCATTCAAAAACCTTTGCTGTATATGATTTATGACATGCTTATGGGAAAGAAGTAAGGCTGGCAACGTGACTTCGACCAGGGTTTTCGAAATTAAAAACGGCTTACAACAGGGAGCAGTGAATCCTCCGGTCCTATTGAATATTTAAACAAGTAATCTGATGGGATCCCTCAGAAAGGCTATAGCGTATGCGGACGATTTAGTGGCGTACAGGTCAGGACCAAAAATCGAGGTAATTAACATCCTTCTGCAGCGTGACTTCGAGCAAATAAGAGGTATTGCGATGGTTGGATGTTGAAAATCAACTTCCAAAAATCGGAAACAATCCTGTTCAGAACTACATTGATTGGGGCCTCTGGGGATACCAGAAAAAACTGGAGAAAATTAACAATTATTGGACAGCAGGGGCGACCATTGGCGGTGAAAAACGTGTGGAGGTATCTTGTCATCTGGTTCGACCAGTATCTGTATTTTGACAAACATATAGATGCTTGTCTTGCTGCGGCTAAGAGGGCCTACGCTCTGACAAGGAGACTGTTTCGCAGCAGTCAACTTGACTCCATGGTGAAGGTTCATCGCTTATAGCTGTCCAATGTGGTTCAATATAGCGCCGTTCTATATGGAAAAGATTCGGGTATTTCAGAGACAATCCCTCCCGACGCTTATGGCCTCGCTCGAGGCTCGGCTGCGCGGGTGAGCCCTTGTTGGCGGCTCTCAGGCGGAGATTGGAGATTGCTCACCACCCTGATTATAGGTAATTTAGGTTAAGTAGCTTATGTAGTTTTAAGTAATAATAACAAGTTTTCTAAAGTTTCTTGAAAATTAAAAAAACAAAACAAATCATAGATATAAATAGATTTAAGGCCGAAAGGCAATAATTTTAAGAATATTGATAAGTTTAGAGCGCTCGCCTGGAGCCAGTAAGCTTGAATAAGATAAATGTTAATTTTAAGTTAGATTTAATCGTTTTTGTCTAGTATGTAAGTTTAAGTTTAAGAATTGAATAAAAACGAATTTAAAGTAAAGTAGTAAAGTAAAGTTAGTGTGTTGGTCTACTAAGCGAGGGATCCAGGTTCGAATCCCGAAAAACCCCAAATTCCAGCTTAGGGTTTTTTTTCCACTGCGCCACCTCTCGCGAACGTCTCACAAACTTTCCAGATTATAACTTGTAAGAGCTTGTCAGTTAGCCGTTTGGACTAGACATAAAATTATAGATCCCTTCCATACGTTCCAATAATTGAAAACTCACACAAAACAAATGGTTGTGAGAAGCTAGGCCTAGGGTCCCTACGGACCTGTTGCGCCAACTATATATATATCCAAACGTAATGCGAATGAATTTGAGTATAGTGATAAACATTCGCTTCCGTTCTTGTCCCACTCTAAAGTAAACATGGTAAATGAATATCAAGTCTTTTAATAGTATCAGATTGAAAGTGCATTGGATATTCATAAATACGCCATAACGCTTCAGTTGATCCGACATAACGGCCATTCAAAAAATTGTTCACTTCATCAATCCGAACTTCTTGATTCCCATCTATTATTTGATTGCCTCGTTCTATAGTTGCACTATCATTTCCTTTATACACGTACTTATAAATATATTTTACACTTTTAACTGCAGTGCAAACTTCAACATTTAAATGGCAGATCAATTTAGCAAGTAAATAAGGATTGTATGGTACAACATAACGATTGTCAAGTGATTTTCTACGAACATACACGCTAATACCATTATCGCGTCGTCTGTTTAATGGATATACATTAACTAATTCTCGTGTGACTTCACTAAAATCTTTCGGAAAACCTTTTTTGCACTTACCATTTCCCATACAAATTGAATTTTGATTACGTTCACCACATGGTCCATGCATCATGTTTCGCAACATACCTATTCATGTAATTTAGTGTGTGTTCGGGTATCTGGAATTTTTGCACATACAACTTTTTCAATATTAACATTCCCAACTATTTTATCATTTTCGTATAAAGTGATCAAAATGTGGGCATGGGGAAGTCCCCTTTTCTGAAATTCGATTGTATAAATGATTGCTTCAACCTTACCAAAAATATGTTTTATTACTATTGCATGAATAAGTTCTTTTAATTTGCAGATTCACTTTGATCAATATTGTAAACAATTTCTGGCCAATTAGGATTGCAAGTCATTGTTACAAATAAAGACGGTTTTCCGAAATATTGTACAATGGACATTGCATCCAAATAATTTTGAAACATATTTCTCGGAGAGCCCTTAAATGAAGATGGTAGAATAACTCTTCAGTAGCATTGGGGTTCAATAGTAGATGATCAGTTAAGTTATTATACATTTCTGACCGTAGAACAGACTGATTTTGTCTTATGAAATGAAGCCTTGTTCCTTATATACGTACATATATATCTAGAATCCACTGCAAATATAATATCTGGGAATGATGTAAAAGGCTAAAATGATCTCTAATTGAAAGCCGATAGCATGCATATTGCAACATAGTTACTTTATTTCTAGGCTGCCTCGCCGTGGATGTATTTGGAGTGTTATGCGACAAATTAATATGCCACCCAGTATCTCCATTTGGAAATAATAGCGGATATGCTAATGGATCCAATGATCAATCTAAGACTGATATGTTTTTTACTGTACCATTGGTTTTTAAAAAAGAAACCATGTTTCGTTCAAATGGTGGCTCACCATCAACTGTGCTAAAAATTACGGCAATATCAGTTTGTTCTGCATCATTGTAACGTCGAAGATCTTAATTTTTGTTGACTGTTATAAGCATACAGATTTCTCTATTTGCATTTTCAGTTCTTAAACAATAATCTTTCATTGCATGATTGATTTGACTGTTCGTGGAATCTATAGTTTGCAGCAGTATCAATGTCATAAAAATATAACTGCGCGTAACAGGGGCAACGGTTATACGTAGAAGTCATTGGCCCTGCTCTATGACAAAAAATATCATGGATTTTAAAATGATACACTACACGCAAAACAGTATTTGAAATTTTGGCTTCAGAACTAACCATAGCAAACGATGAATTATAGCTACGAATATTAACGAAATTTATCTTTGTTTATTATGTGATCATTTGAAATTATTCCCTGATACATTCCATTACAAAAATAAGTTTTGTGTTAATGGCGGCAAATAAACTTTTCCCTTATGCAACAAGTGAATGCAGTTGTATCACGTAGAGTAACTTCAGATTCAAAATGTTTTGCATTGCAAAATCTGCACTATAAATTCATCAAACCACAATCATAACTATCAAAATGCTCTGGAATTACGTTCAATGCACATTTAAATGCATCTCTTAAAACAAATATAGAATTATCATTATCAATTTCACTTCGATTTCGACGCAAGTATTCCTCCCTATCTCTTCGCCGCTCAATTTGACCCGTTAGCGTTCTTATTCGAGGCATTACAGAAATATGCTTTCTAATGATCCAAATCGTATCTATCTATAATTCAAAACGAATGAATTCAAAATTGGAAATATACCTACTTCAATTTTCTGTAACTTACAATAAATAGTACTATTTTTCTTCGGTTTTCCAAAAATTTCACTTGGATAGGAACTAAGCAATGCACAAATGAACAAAATTTTTCCTTTAAAAAATACGACTGTTGATGCGAGGGAAAAAATAAGTTCACTTCGAAAAAAACAACCACCGCAATTGAACGCGATTCTTCATTTGCAAGGGAAAAATATTCGATAAAAGATCTACTGTGATTTCGACGAAGTAGGTATTACCAGGCATTACACAGATATTATTTTCCGATGATCCAAATCGTATCTGTAATTCAAAACGAATAAATTCATATACATATACATATACCTACTTCAATTAGGTATCTGTTACAGCAAATTTTTTTTTTCTTCGGTTTTCCAAATAAACACTTAAATTGCACTTCGACAGGTAATTAAAACTGTAACTGAGCGCCATTCAACGAAGCGAATGGAAAAATATCTAACACGTGAGCAAGAACATGGAAGATGGACTGTAAAGAAAAATGTTCGTTTCCATAGTAACGCCCAGTGATGAATAGCGAATACAATTGTATCTTTTGGATACAATCAGAAAATAAAGTTATACAGATACAATCCAAAAGTTACAATTTACCAAAAAATGTTTTGCTTCAAAAGTTACGCAGTTACAATCCTTCTTTAAAAGATACAATGTGCCAAATCACGAAATACACCAACTTTAAAACTACATGCAAAACATTATTACATGGCGTTTGTGGAAGTCCTCCGGGGAAGAATAAATTTCGAAGACGAAGTGTTTATATATCTATAGAATACTTTTCGCCAAACCATGTTATTTCAGGAATCACGGCTTGTGTGGAAAAATTTGTTCATATACAAATTTAATAAAGAAACAAGTGCAGAAATCGGATTTAATTGTTTTTTTGTATTATTAATTTTATTATGGTCATAGGTATGGTATGTCACCAATAAAGTTTTCAAAATCTCAGTTTGTTTTGTTTCTCGGCCAATGAGGAAAAATATTTGTTTTTTTAAATAATGAACTTAGTAAAGAAAAGGGTTTTCCAATGAGAGGTGTTATTTTGAATGACCCGCTATTTCGGTAGTAGAAACTACGCCATTACTAAAAATGGAACGATACACGCTTCAATCCAAAATCTTGCAGTCACAGTTCGCAAAACTAAAGCATTTTTTGGTCGTCGTGAAGCACCTTGTCGGACCGCAATACAGAAATTGGTGGACAAATTCGAGCTGTTGGGACAAGTTAGTGATGTGAAGAATAAAACCCGTGCACGTCGATCAAGAACAACTGAGAATATTGCTGCTGTAGTACCGACGCGACGGTTGGGGATGGCGAGAATGAATGAAGAAAGAAAAGAGGCACACGAGTAGTTAGTTTTTGTTTTGTTTCTTTGGTTTTCTTTAAGCACATTTCTTCAACGCAATATCAAAAGTCTCATTTAGATACATGATGCCGTAAGAACCAAGGAACATTTTGTCTGTTTTGCGAAAATGGAAAATAAAGAAGAATCAGGTATAAACCTCACTGCGAAGCCAACGAGGTCCACGGTTCACGTTGATCGGAAATGTTTCTCAACAGAACACCTCAAATAATGTGTTTTGCAGCATGTATCCGAGTTTGAGGTATATTTTCACGGTGGCGCCATCTACATATTGGGGTGTTTCGGAATAACCATTTCCTTTATATGAAATGCACCATCTAGTAATAATGTGTCTATGGTTCAATGCACATTTAAATGCATCTCTTAAAACAAATATAGGATTATCATTATCAATTTCACTTCGATTTCGACGCAAGTATTCCTCCCTATCTCTTCGCCGCTCAATTTGACCCGTTAACGTTCTTATTCGAGGCATTACAGAAATATGCTTTCTAATGATCCAAATCATAGACACATTATTACTAGATGGTGCATTTCATACCCCGACCTGGAACAGCGTATACCTCACACTTTTACTCCTAATAGATGGCGTCCCAATGCAGTTGGTCAACTTATAAACCTTTTTTGTGTCGATTGGTGTTTGCAAGATACACAAACATGTTGCAGAGGAGGAAGAAGAATAGCAAATGAAATAGTTGAGGAAATCGAGATCGAGTTCTTTTTGCCTGATATATGTAGCATATAGCTAGTTGTATGGTGCGTGTGGTAGGGCTAACGTACTTTTAGCGTGACAATACTGATGACGATGGGATGGAGTATCTTATGAAGACAACAATGTGGAAAGAATGTGTCTATGTATGGAAATGTTAAATAAATAGGTACTTAGGTGTGCATATTCCGATATTTTATTGGCAAAGGTCATGATTAAGGATTATGATAAATTGCTGATGCTGGGAAGTGAATGGAAGAAAATTAAAGATACCAACTGAATGATTGACTGACACAGCACTTTTTTTTTTAAATTCCACTTATAGCATTGCCACTAGAAAAATATTGCGTTTATGTTCGAACTTTTATTGAGATAAATTTTCAGGTTTCATATTGGCGTCTTGGAAACTTTGATTGCATGAATAGCAATAAATAACTAAATAGGGAATAATAATAATTTATAGGTATAGGTACCTATGTAGTTCGCTTGAAAGTCGAAATTAAAATGTCAATTATCATATGTATTTACGAGTGTAATGTACATTTCTAGGAATCTATTATAATTATAATTCAGTTAACTATGTATGGTTTTAAACACACGAATTCATTTAAATTATCATACACAAAAGAAAACGTATATACAGGTATTATAATATTATATAGGTATATGTTTCCTAGTTCTATAAAAATACGAAAATAATTGAAGTTTTTACTACTAATATATGTATATAGCACAGTAGAATGTAGTTTCAAGTTGTTATAATTTTAACAAAATAATACGTAGGTAGTCACATGCATATACTAGCTAAACTGCAAAAACACAAATAACGATATCAGGGACTTGTTGTTGTTTATCTTGGGAAATCCTTAAAACGCAGCTTGTCATTAAAACCTTTAAAATTTCGTTTTGATGGCAATTTAAAATAAAAAGATTTTGAAATTCTGAAAACCAAATAAGGGAAGTTTCATACGCATAATCTACGGGAGCATGCAACGAACCGAATTTAAGATTTAAAAATTAAATTTTTTTTAGAAGGCAAAACTTTCGCTATTTGGTCTTCTTTCTTCAAACAACTGAAGCAATTTTTAAGCTGACAACTTCCGTACTTCCCTTCCTTTTTCGGGATCGGAAAAAATTGCCTCTCGGGAAAATCTTTTGATTTTCACTGCACACAGCACATTTAACTTTTTTTCTCTTATTGTTATGTATATAATATTGTTTTAATTAAAATCAAAAGTCAACTATAATATTTTCACTAAGGTGTCAATATCGAAAGAATCAAGAAATGAAATCTGAGGAAATGTATCCAGGTGTATGCCCATTCATATACAATTTGGCGCGAGTAGGTACTCAAAAGCTCTGTGTGAAGGCATCATCCCTTGCACCATCCTCCCTCACCATGCTATTGATTGATACTTAATCATAATAGCCCTTTTTTATTATCAGCCATGATCCATATAGATCATCGAAATACATGCACTTACAACAACAGCACATGATCCTGCTATTCATCGAGATCACGAATCATGATCTGAAAATGTATTGTACTAGGTGGCTTGTTTCATTTTTCATTGTTGGTGTGCCTGTAAACGGTAGCCATTAGCCAAGCCACACAGTCAGGTTGCCAGACAAAAATATTCAACACCCTTCACAACACAAAAAATCAAAAAGCTTTTTTTTCCCGCCTTCGAGATGATTTTGCTTTTTCATTCCATAAAGGTATGTCCAAACCAGCGAAATATTTAAGTAAATGTTTCATAAACATTTATTTAACAAAAAAAAAAAATGATTATGAAATGTTTCGCAGTTCGTTAATAATTTGTTTCAGAGGTGTGTTTTTGTTCTTTTAACATAAAATACAAATGTCCAGAAAATCTTGGAATAATAAAAAATCGAAACTAGCTACCTGCATAAATTTAAATTGTTTTCGAACCTAGTTATAGGGAAACATGCTTCTTTTTTATCACAGAAAAATCGAATTCTAACTTCTTTTTTTTTCTTCTGGAATTTCGTGCCTAAACTGCTGTCATTTACTTTGTCTAAGAATTCCAATCTGAGCGGACCAGAGGTGCAAACTGCATTAAGATTTCTATTACATTTTGAACTGATTGTAGGTAAACTCATTTCCTTTTAGAAACAAAACACACCATATAACGGAAGCCGTGTTGTTGTTTTCGAGCCTCTGGTCGTGAATTTCCGACATTAAAAAGTATTTCATAAACGCTTAATAAATACTTAATTGGCGTATACACCGGCAAAAACAGAAATGTTTCACAAATGTTTATGAAATGTTTCTGAAGCAAATCGAGAACATTTCATAAATGTTTAAAAAAATCATTCGCTCGCATGAATACACCGAAATACCAAATTGCATATTTCAACATAGAATTTTAAATCAGTTTTTTTTAAAAAACAATATCCAAAAATAAAAATTATTAATTTGATTCATATGGTAACTCCCCCGACAAGCAAATGAAATGTCATGTCAATTGTCCTCATATTGTGACGTCACGTTGTACAGAAAGTTTGCAATATGGCTGGTGGCAATATGAAGTTTGTAATGCTCATACATTACCCCTTGTGTTTTGAAAGCAACTGTTGCCACAACTCGAAAATAAAATTTTTCTATGATCCGTATTGTTTTATTTTCATGATCTGATTCGGATCAGATCACGCTGATAATAAAATACGGCTAATATTGCATCTCCTTTCCTTTTTCCTCCTCTTCTATAAGAAAAACCAAACCAAAACCAGTTCCTACCCTGGTTTGTCATATCAGAAAGACTTTTTATACCGACGGTTGGGGATGGCGAGAATGAATGAAGAAAGAAAAGAGGCACACGAGTAATTATTTTTTGTTTTGTTTCTTTGGTTTTCTTTAAGCACATTTCCTCAACGCAATATCAAAAGTCTCATTTAGATACATGATGCCGTAAGAACCAAGGAACATTTTGTTTGTTTTGCGAAAAAGGAAAATAAAGAAGAATCAGGTATAAACCTCACTGCGAAGCCAACGAGGTCCACGGTTCACGTTGATCGGAAATGTTTCTCAACAGAACACCTCAAATAAAGTGATTTGCAGCATGTATATGAGTTTGAGGTATATTTTCACGGTGGCGCCATCTAGTTATTGGGGTGTTTCGGAATAACCATTTCCTTTATATGAAATGCACCATCTAGTAATAATGTGTCTATGTCCAAATCGTATCTATCTATAATTCAAAACGAATAAATTCAAAATTGGAAATATACCTACTTCAATTTTCTGTAACTTACAATAAATAGTACTATTTTTCTTCGGTTTTCCAAAAATTTCACTTGGATAGGAACTAAGCAATGCACAAATGAACAAAATTTTTCCTTTAAAAAATACGACTGTTGATGCGAGGGAAAAAATAAGTTCACTTCGAAAAAAACAACCACCGCAATTGAACGCGATTCTTCATTTGCAAGGGAAAAATATTCGATAAAAGATCTACTGTGATTTCGACGAAGTAGGTATTACCAGGCATTACACAGATATTATTTTCCGATGATCCAAATCGTATCTGTAATTCAAAACGAATAAATTCATATACATATACATATACCTACTTCAATTAGGTATCTGTTACAGCAAATTTTTTTTTTCTTCGGTTTTCCAAATAAACACTTAAATTGCACTTCGACAGGTAATTAAAACTGTAACTGAGCGCCATTCAACGAAGCGAATGGAAAAATATCTAACACGTGAGCAAGAACATGGAAGATGGACTGTAAAGAAAAATGTTCGTTTCCATAGTAACGCCCAGTGATGAATAGCGAATACAATTGTATCTTTTGGATACAATCAGAAAATAAAGTTATACAGATACAATCCAAAAGTTACAATTTACCAAAAAATGTTTTGCTTCAAAAGTTACGCAGTTACAATCCTTCTTTAAAAGATACAATGTGCCAAATCACGAAATACACCAACTTTAAAACTACATGCAAAACATTATTACATGGCGTTTGTGGAAGTCCTCCGGGGAAGAATAAATTTCGAAGACGAAGTGTTTATATATCTATAGAATACTTTTCGCCAAACCATGTTATTTCAGGAATCACGGCTTGTGTGGAAAAATTTGTTCATATACAAATTTAATAAAGAAACAAGTGCAGAAATCGGATTTAATTGTTTTTTTGTATTATTAATTTTATTATGGTCATAGGTATGGTATGTCACCAACAAAGTTTTCAAAATCTCAGTTTGTTTTGTTTCTCGGCCAATGAGGAAAAATATTTGTTTTTTTAAATAATGAACTTAGTAAATATGCATTAAAAGAAAAGGGTTTTCCAATGAGAGGTGTTATTTTGAATGACCCGCTATTTCGGTAGTAGAAACTACGCCATTACTAAAAATGGAACGATACACGCTTCAACAACGCATTGAAATTGTTAAAATTCACTACAAAAATGGTGAAAATCTTGCAGTCACAGTTCGCAAAACTAAAGCATTTTTTGGTCGTCGTGAAGCACCTTGTCGGACCGCAATACAGAAATTGGTGAAAAAATTCGAGCTGTTGGGACAAGTTAGTTATGTGAAGAATAAAACCCGTGCTCTACGCTCAAGAACAACTGAGAATATTGCTGCTGTAGCCCAAAGTGTTGAAGAAAACCCAGGTTTGTCCATTCCTCGTCGTTCTTTGGAATTGGGCATTCCACAAACGTCACTACACCGTATTTTACATAAAGACTTGGGTCTTAAGGCTTATAAAGTTCAGTTAACACAAGAACTTAAGCCGGCCGATCATCAACAACGTCGTGTCTTTGCTGATTTGGTCCTTGAAACGCATGAAAATGATCCGGAATTCCATCGAAAAATCATCTTGACTGATGGGCCCATTTCCACCTCGGTGGCTACGTCAACAAGCAAAATTGTCGCATCTGGGGCTCGGAAAACCCAAGAGTTATTGTTGAGAAGCCTCTCCATCCTCAACTTGTGACTGTTTGGTGCGGTTTATGGTCCGACGGGGTCATTGGACCTAACTTTTTCGAAAATGAGGTTGGATCAACAGTTACGGTGAATGGATTGCGCTATCAAGAGATGATTAATGATTTTTTAAAGTCGGAGTTGGATGGTATTGATCTGGACGTTTACTGTCAACAAGACGGCGCTACGTGCCAAACAAGCAACAAAAGCATTGATCTTTTACGGGAAAAGTTTCCGGACCGTGTTATCTCTCGAAGACGTGATCAGAATTGGCCACCGAGATCATGTGATTTAACACCTTGCGACTTCTTCCTTTGGGGCCACGTGAAAGATAAGATCTACACCAACAGCCCAGCGTCGATTCAAGACCTCAATGATAAAATTGGTGAGGCTATCGAGGACATAGGGCAGCCGCTTTGCTATTTGGTTATGGAAAATTTCATGAAAAGGATATGGTCCTGTTCGGTGCTCGTGGTGGCCATTTGGCTGATGTTTGTTATTAACGGCATACCTTCCTCTTTATTATGAAATAAACATCCGATCATTTATCTCAAAAAATGGCATTTTTCTTTGAATACCAAATTAACACCTCATATTTAACTTAATATTCATATAGCTGCGGATTTCCACAACGACAAAGTTACACTTCAGTCCTGAAAGTTACAATTTCAAAAAAAAAATACAGTCGGAAAAGTTTATTTGCATCGCTGGTAACAACAAATTTTAAATGAGCTTTCATAGTTCAGACGGCTTAATGCCCTGAATTAATTTCTTACAATTGCTTTCTTTTAGGGCAGGTAAATTGCATACCTTTATGGGTAAAGCTCTGTTCAGACGATTGCCAGATATGACAATATTGTCAGTTCTACAAAATTTCCGAAATGTATGCCAACCGTGTGAACTGGCTATTTTGTCTACAAATATTTGCAGAAAAGTCATTGTCAGATAATTGTCAGACAGCCATCTGACAATGGCTTGGGACAAAACCTGGCAACCGTGTGAACTGGCAATTTTGTATTGTAAGGTAGTTCGCTATTGGCAGATCATTTACATCTCATTGCTAGATCTTTTGTAGACCTGACAATCGTGTGAACATAGCTTAAATGATTACTATAGGCGTTTTTCTTTTTTAGTTCAGAGCTGAGCACTGAACTGAGCTTGAGCATCATGAGCGCGCTCTGAACCAAGTGTGTTCAGAGCGTTCTGATGTTTTTTTTGTTTTTCCTGTTTCTTTTTTCTGTCAAATGTGACTGGAAGTGTGCTTGCACATGTGTAATCAGCATTTTCCTCAGGCTGCTCAGTCAATTTATTCTGAGTTCACAGAGCGCGCTCTAATCATGCTCTGAACGAGAAAAGAAACACAAATTTGAGCTCTGATGTGTCTGAGCTAAAAAAGAAACACGAACCTTTTGTATAACCGTTAAGGTTCTGCTCTGAACTTAAAAAGAAAAACGCCTTATGAAAAAATGAAGGCGATAAATCGAATGCCAACAAAATGGGTTCTATTAACTGATAAGCATTATGTTTATAATAGATACGAGATCTATAAAGTGCATACCGCTTTTTCCTCAAAATAGTACGTATTACATACACCGTTTTTTTTTTAAATCGATTAACTGCTGTTTTTATTGTTTTTTGGTAAAATATGCTATTTTTGTCCCGAAAAAGTCCAAGCGTTATTTATATAATACCATACGCCATAACATATCGTTTTTGGTTCTCAAAAATATGTTAAATCATTCAAATATCATTAAAATTTTGTAGCACTAACACTTCGATTTACTCACAAAGGCCGAAAGAGCAGCCGTTGAAAAAATTGTATATCAACGTACAGTTACAAATCGATACAACGTGTGTTAAAATTTATGAAAAGGTCCCCTATAAACGGAAGAACAGATGCAACCCCTTGGTGTAGAATTTTGTAAAAGGACAAAAATGCATTCTTCCATAAATAGTGAATCGTCCTAGGCTAGGTTCGGTTGGCGTTTCGGATAGGTTCTAACTTTAACATCATACAAGAAACCCATCTCAGACCAACAAACAAAGCAATAGCAATGAATCCTAAGCCAATGAAAGGAAAATGAATAATGGAATTTGGAAACATATCATTTTGATTGAGATTGTATACACTGCGTTTAAATTACAAAAACATCAAAAATAAGTTTTTGCAAATGCTACTAGTCTAATTAATGCTACCTACTTCTTACTTTGACAATTATTACTTTTTATTTTTCTTTGGAACTGACATTTTTGGTGCCAATTTTGAGGTCAAAATTGAATGTGGCTTGTTCACATCTTTTAAGTTCCTTTTTAAAGTCAGTCGGGTTTTTTTTTATTTTTTTTTAGATTAAAATAAAAATAATAAATAAATAATTTATAATTTATAATTTTTGTGCTTTTTGCTATTAATTTACCCATGAATATCTTCGTGGGGAGTGTCATGGGTTTTCTAACAACGGCGTGGGCAAGTCAGTTTGAAAAGTCTGGCGTCACTGGGGACGCCCACTCTTGGGGAACATATAAATTGCATTTTTGTAAAAAGTTACAAAAAGTCTCTTGGGAAAAATTACGTTTTATATATATTGTATAAGTTCAGATATCAATGTGTATCTGAAATGTATTGATCAAAGCCCCATTTTTATTATTGTGCTAGTTTGTATATAGTGTCCTGAAAGTTATAAAAACAGATTACAGATATTACAGAATAAAGCAATGAGAGTTATAATGATACGTAATAGATAGCCACCAATTACATTTATGTTTAACACCTTAAGATGGTATACATGTATATTGTATAATGTATCGAATGACTATGTGCCAGGCGGGGGCACAATTTTTCAAAAGATGTGTGCAACTACTAGCGTATGCCCACGATATGGATATTATTTGCAGAACACAGCGGGCTGACACTGGTGCGTTCGCTGGTATTCAAACGAAAGCTGCCAAAATGGGTTCGCGATAAATGAGGCAAAACCAAGTATATGATGTCAACGATTCGGTGTGATATCACTAGCAGTCACACGGGTGGTGTAGTCCTGTGTATAAAAAAAAAAGTTTAAGTATAGAATAATCTGTAATTATACCAGGTAGAAATGCGAGCATGGTTTTTATGTGTTATAGATCCTCTAGCAGCTCAGAACGCGAATTTTGTACGTTATTTTCGCACTGGATAGAAGTGACATTCCAAGTTTTAATGTCACCATCGTGGGTAACTTCAACATTCCTTAATAGTGATCACACATATACAAAAGCATTCAATGTGTACTTAGTTTCAATAACTGCAAGCAAATTATATCAAAACATACGCGAATAACTGAATCTTCTCGAACATTATTGGATTTCGTTATATCCCCCGTTGAAAAAAATGTATGGGTGGATACAAATCCGGACTTTAAAATTAGTGATCACGAGTCAATCGTGGTAAAAAAGTTCTTGCGAAAAAATTTGACAAGAATCAAACATTTATTAAGGTATTTAAATACAACACAAATAAGTTTAGAGCATTAAAATATCTAACAGATGAACAACATCTGTGATTTACATGACCTTTCAAATGATTTAGAGGAAAGTTTAAAATTTTGTGTTGAACAATTGACCATAACGAAAAAAGTTTATTAATCCAATAATAACTGGTTCACTCAAGAATTAAATAATCTAAAACAAATAAAAATACAGTGTTTCAAAAGAGCGAGTTTGTTAAATAGTCCAGTAGAGTGGAATGTTTATAGATTGGCTCGCAATAATTATAAAAAAAACTACAGATTGCCAAAAAGAATTACGTGTTTGATAAAATTAATTCGTGTGAAAGCCAAAAGTCAATGTGGAGAACGTTAAAATATTTCGTTTTAAATGAAAGAAAAGAAGATATTAGTGAAGTACAGTGTGGAGTTGCCTTGGAGAATGATAATAGTATGACTATTGCTAATAAATTTAATTCATACTTTATTGAAAGTGTCCATGCCATAAATAACTCTATTTTCTCTAATAATAATTCAGCCGTTTGTGATAATGTCTCTGAATGTCAATCGACTTTCTCATTTAGTGCTATATATAAAAAGATGAATAAGAAATGTGCATTTCGTCTAAATATAAATACGTTTATTGAGTGTCGGCCCAATTATTGTAAATATAATAAATAAATCATTTGAACTGGGTGAATTTCCATATAATTTAAAGGAATCTATTGTAGTACCAATACCAATACCAATACCAATACCAAAGGAAGTGATAAGTTTAGACCAATTAATATGTTGACAATTTTAGAAAAAAATAGTCGAAAAGTGTGCGTATGATCAGTTTTATAAATTTGTGTGAGACAATGAACTTTTAATTGAAAATCAGTCCGGTTTCCGTCGTAATCACTCCTGTGAAACGTCCCTTAACTGGCTTATAATGGCGTTAAAACAATTACGTATAATACCAGTTTTTCTCGATTTCCAAAGAGCTTTTGAAACTATCGACCGAAGTATAATATTAAAAAAATTGGTCAAATACGGTGTTAAGGGAACGGAACTTAAATGGTATAAGTCCTATTTAACTAACCGAACTCAACGAACTTATGTGAATAGTGATATATCAGATGTTAAATGTACAAAGTTTGGAGTGCCCCAAGGTGCGATTATCGGCCCCCTTCTGTACCTACTGTATACAAATGATATTTGTGGTGTTGAACTAAAAAGTAAAGTCTCTTTGTTCGCCGACGATGCTCTTTTATTTGTAAGTGGTAATGACTTAAATGTTGTAAAACGTGATATTCAATGTGATCTCGACAATCTATTTCAGTGGCTTCAAATAAATAAACTTAAAATTAATATAAGCAAAACGAAATACATGGTAATGAATAATGATACTTGTGGACTTGAGAATTAATGGAATAGCAATCGAACAATTGTACGAAATAAAATACCTTGGTGTACCTACCTAGTTCTAGACAATAAATTAACATTTAGCAACCATATGATATAGATTACCAACAAAATCTCGAAAAAAATAGCCTTTCTTAAAAGCATACGAAAAAACATCTCAACAATGTGCGCGGTAAATATTTATAACACAATTTCGAATTTGGTTCATTTTTAAATTTAAATTTTTTAAATTTTTTAAATTTTTAAATTTTGGTGGGGGCGAAACCCCCATTTATTTGGCTTAATACAAGCTATTACAATAACTTAAAACTAAGACTTAGAACTAGACACTTAGACTTATAACTATTATGTATAGTTAGGGCTTGGAGTGAAGGAGGCTGAGTTTAGTGGAGAGAGTGCTGTGGTTGAAATCAAAAATGGAAATGTTTGAGTTTACCTTCCGGAGCATACGGGAAATCGGTTCGTTGGATCCGTAGAGCCGTCGGTAGGTAGAAAAGGCAAGGGTTTCTTAGGTTTCGAGGGTTTGTATTCAAGAAGATGGAGTTGTACAGAGACGGGCAATCGATAGAGCCTGATAGGAGTCGATGAATGAAAAGAATGTCTGCAGCATCCCTGCGATCCTCAAGGCTATTCAAGTTAATAAGTTTGAGGCGGTCTAAATAGGGGGGAAGAATTAAGGGATCGTTCCAAGAAAGACCTCGGAGCGCAAATCGAAGAAAACGTCTTTGTACGTTTTCGATTCTACTTATATGAACTTGATGAAATGGTGACCACGTTTGGCTTGCGTATTCGAGGAGGGGGCGTACAACATCAGCAGTGTTATTCATGGGAAATAACGAAAATATTAATAAACTTCAAATATTACAAAATAAAGCTATGCGCACCATCCTGAAATGCAGTATATACACCTATTGAATTTATGTTGTCGTGTTTGCAGTGGTTGAATATTAAACAGCGCATCTTCTTTAATGTCATTACGTTTGTCTACAAAATGAAGCATAACATGGTTCCTAAATATCTGTCATCCAATTTAAGATATACGCAAGATGTACATCCCTATAGTTTAAGATCGAATTCTGACTTTAGATTACAACTGTATAGAGATGTTCGAACTCAAAATATGCTTTTTATAGAGGATTAAAACTTTTTAATGAATTGCCACTAGAAATAAAAAACGAAACTCTTTTTGTACGATTTAAAAAATTATTGATAATACACATAAGAGAATCGGTTTCTTAATTTGAATTCAAAATATGAATACGTTTTTACTTTCTTTTTCTTTTTAAATGTAAACCTAAAAATGTAAACATGTATCTTTTATAAGTATATGAATTATTGTAATAGTAACTTTTTACTTAATAAATACTACTACTACTACTACTACTACAAGGGACAGAACATCACAACCGGCAGCTATAACTTTGAGTTAGTAAGGGACTTTGTCTACCGTCGACATTTATCATCCCAGTCCTGCTTTATGGCGTTGAGGCTTGGACTCTATCTTATGCGGATGAAAATGTTTTTGGCTGCTTCGATAGAAAGGTTCTTCTTAAAATTGTTAATCCCGTTTGCGTTGACGGGCTTTGGAGGAGGAGATTCAACGACGAACTATACGAGCTGTACAGCGACATTGACCTAGTCATAAAATTTCGCATCTGTCGTCTAAAATGGCTAGTACTATAGCGACTACTAAGGAAGTAAGTAAGTATGTTATTTGTATATTTAAAAAAACAACAACAACAATATGCTCCCTGGTTATTTATGTAATAACGCACAAGCCCCCGCTGATGATTCATATCAACTAAGGAGTACAGAAAATCTGCGAATCCAGAGGATGCGAATGATCAGAGGACAGCGAAACATTTTTCACTGATATAATAATTTAAAGAATAGAATATAGAACATACATAACTTAAATGAATTTAAGAGAAATTTAATTAAAAACTCTAGGTAGATGCCTATAACTATCAAAAATAAAAAATGTAATATTTATTTTTAACATCCTTGAGCTATTTGTATTATACCAGCTGACCCGTCAAACGTTGTTCTGCCATTTAAATTATTTCTAGTGAATATTTTGGTTGTTAAATAAGAAACAACAAATTTATTATGTGTGCTTGAATGTTTTAACGTTCGAAAAAACTTGATCGAATGCGATCGATAATAAGAACGATCGCTTATCGATAAAATAGAACGAATGAAACGATTTGGACGAGAATGAGTTTGATTTTTATGAGGCCGGCCCCGGCAAGCAATGACGGTCAGTTGCTCTGTGTGTTAACTACAAACCGGTGCTCTTGTTTCCGTTCCAATTGTCGTTGTTGATTTCGTTCAGCTCGTTCCTCTAGTGATTGATATGCACGCAATTGCGACGTGCTCACACGCAAATTTTCGTTATCTTGATGAGTTTGTTCGTCTTTCCTCTAACACACAACCAAATAGACCAAAATTGTTGTACCTACTTACTGCTATAAAAAAGTATGTATATACATTAGTATGTTTTCAACCTTTCACAATAACAAAACACGTCCTATGTATTTCTTGTAAATTAAAATAAATCGTCCAAAATTTTGCAACCCCTGCGTTGTGCAAATGCAACAAATGAAACATAATGGCTATTTAAAAAAAAAACCCCCCCTGACTGGAAGGGATCTACAATTTTATGCAGAGCCCAAACGGCCAATTGAGAAGCTCTTTCATGACAATATCGCTACTCTTGGATGTTTGCCAGACGTTCGCAAGAGTTGGCGTAGTGGAAGAAAAAACCTTTAGACACATTTTTTTCATTTTTAATTCATTTTATTTAATTTTTTTTCCCTATTTAACATACAAGACATAAACCCACTAACGACTAAGCCACTGCGCCCATGGCTTAAAAGTAAGAATTTCGAATTTGAAAATCAGACATGCAAGTTTGGTTTTCCGAATACCTACTCGCATTTAGGCAACTTTGATGAAATTGTTGTTTATTAAATTTACAGATGAGGTTGGTGCCTAAATATTAAGAAATATTTGAGGAACTTTTACAAAAACTTTTTCCTAATTAAACTGGCATTAGCCATTTTAGAAAGACTTGTTTTGTAAAGTAAAAATATGAGAACAAACAATTTTCACTGGCAGATAAGGTTAAGTGGATCCATCGTTTATTCAACAGCATTTTAAAATAACACACATATTTATTTCATCCCCGCTGAATTTTGAGGTGGATGCAAATTTGGGGGGCGAGTTTCCATTATGCGCACTGACCAAATATATTTTTTTTATTTTTTTCTGGCTTAAAATGGCCTAAATAATATAAATATAATATTTTTTTTTGAGGTAATGACATTTTTTTTTTTAAATAAAGGGTTTTCCAATGAGAGGTGTTATTGTGAATGACCCGCTATTTCGGTAGCTGTCACTTTTGAAGCTTTTATTTTTTGACATTTTACAATTAGAAACTACGCCATTACGAAAAACACGCTTCAACGTCGTGTCTTCGCTGATTGGGTCCATGAAATGCATGAAAAATCTTGACTGAAATCATCTGATGAGGCCCATTTCCACCTCGGTGGCTACGACAACAAGCAAAATTGTCGCATCTGGGGCTCGGAAAACCCAAGAGTTATTGTTGAGAAGCCTCTCCATCCTCAACGTGTGACTATTTGGTGCGGTTTATGGTCCGGCGGGGTCATTGGACCTTACATTTTAGAAAATGAGATTGGATCAACAGTTACGGTGAATGGATTGCGCTATCGAGAGATGATTAATGATTTTTTAATGAAATTTTCTTTGAATACCAAAATAACACCTCTTATTGTAAAACCCTTTAGGTATATATATTTTTTTGTATTTAATTAATTTTTTTTTTTTAATTTTAATTTGATAATGTGACTCTGTTTTGACTCTTGTCAGGCAGGCGCCTGTAAGAAAGTTTGGTGTGGGTGGATCGCTTCGCTCGCTAACAGGATTTTAAGCCTTTTTTTCGCAGGATTTAGCCGCTCACGCGACTTCGTTTCTCCAGTAAGGGTATGTCAACAACTGTCAGGCAGGCGCCTGGAGCTAAGGTTTAATTATATTTACGCTGGGGTATTAAGCACCATAATTCAGTCATTCAAAATATCAAAAAAGACAAAATTAGCCCCATTGAAAAATGAAATTAAACTTTAAAATTAAAAGAAAGGGTCCGCAGAAAAATTCTTTTACAATACTATAAGTTAATTTCAACAAAAAAAAAAATAAAAAATATTAGTTTGCTTAGGGTTCATAATGGAAACCTCAGCCAAAAAATATTCTGGATAGGGACACCATAATCACGTTGCAGTATGAAACATACTTTAAAACCTATTCTCATACCTGTCAAATATACACACAAAATTCCAAAAACAGCCGGAGGTTTGCGACCACAAACACCGTGGCACGAGATTTTTATATATGTATTTGATAAACTAAATGACTTTGTTAACAAAACACATACAAACTAACTAAAAATCGAATACCGATAAAGAAAGAAAAAGAGAGGTACCTAGGTATTGCCAAACCCTAACAGCAGAATCTCAAAAATAAAAAATAAAGCTATGGTAAATGTTGAAAACAAAATACCAATCGCGGCTGATCATTCCGCAAAGAAAGGCCCATTCCAACCATGGTTTGAACCAGATCTAGGAGTAACCCGAGAAGAGACTTCAACCAGTGGTTGACAGTCGCTAAAAAAAGAAAGTAGATAAAAGAAACATCAAGGCACATCATCGAAAACCGAGGAAGAATTCAACGACAGTGAACTGTAAAACCTAACCGAACATAGCAAACCAATGACCGTCGGCGGTACTCCTGCTATAAGCTGTTACACAAATGTCACTCAGAGAAATGTGACAATTAGGAAATATTGGTATAATTCTCATGCTTCCAGTACTTTTTAGGGCCCAAATTTTTCTTAAAGCACTTTTTTTACGTTAAGTAGGTATATTCTTAGCCCTATCCCGGCTCCAGAAGCAAGGCAAACGCCAGTCAGCAGTACAAAAAAAAAAACGGGAGCCACTTCTTCGTAGTTCGTACAAACAACACAAGACCATGGTATACGGCAGTTGCTATTCACCGTAGGTATTTATTTATTTATATACATACTTCTTTCTAATATCTGCCTTTGCGAGTTCGTACAATTTAAGGTGTATGCACTTAGAATGATCATATTTGTAAGTATTTAATACTCAGTTTATGTTTGTAAGTACCTATCCTTGACCTAACTTGATTTTCGAGTACGATTGGACTTGAATAAACATCTGTCAATTTGATCGACAATCCCATCGATTGCGAAACTGATACACAAAAGAATTATGTATTACTGCCATATGGGTAACTATACTAATAATGATAAGAATAATTATTATACCTACTTACTTTTTTACGAAGGTATGCAGGTGCATTCCATTTCCATTACAAAAAATTAATATCCTTTTTTAGATGTGGGAGATGCCCCGTCATTTTGTATCCAACGCTTATATGTACAAATCTATTGCCAAACACTGATAAGACATGTATTATCAACTAGAATACCAAATAGGACACGTTGATGTTGTCACTTTCAAGTACCCAATACATTTGTAGGTATACGCATATGGGTATGCTTATTAAAAACATAAACACCTTTTACACTAAATATTTTTACTGCACACTTATAAAGGAAAGCGAAGTGTAACACCGAACGAATTCTTCAAGAATTTCAGTTTAACAAATTTCACTATTCATTTGACACTGCGTTTGTTGTGCATATGTATGCATTGCATACTCTTTGTGTGGATTTTTTTATTCTCTTGAGCTTGTGACTTCCCCTTCTCGTTATATATTCTACGTCTTCTCAGAGGCATCGCATAACGCTTAAGCAAACACGTTCACTTACACATTCGTAGCCGAAATCGCCAACCGAAACAGAAAAAAAAAGAAAACAAATGAGAAGAAACGTAGAAAAGTAGACGAACGAATGAGTAAAGTTACGGAAAGGTCGTGGGAAGTCAAAGAACAAATAACTTCATAGTAAATTGAACACGATTACTCCTTTAATTTCATTGTAGGAAACATAAATGCGTATCTACATACAACTTTCTCACAAGCATAAAAAAAACAATTGGTTTAAGCGAATTGTGTATTACTGTACGACATTCTACGACACAGTATTTCAGAAAATAAAATGGAACTGGTTTTGTCACGAATGTGTGTGTGCGTACTGCAGACGACCCCCGTTTAAGAATTAAGAAATATTTCAAATACCACGCCGAACAAACCGACTAACCAACAAACTTCGACCGTAGCACGAGATGAACTGACTCGTTGTAGGTTGGAATCAAACGGATAAACTGGCTTGCTTTGTTTGGCTATAGGCCACTTAACTGTTATACTGTTATATTTTAATAGATAACTTCACTGCACTTTCACTGTTCTTCAGGAAGTCACTCACAACTCACTCGAGCTTCATTCAGTCACGCAATTCTTTTCTTTGGCAATTGGTACTATTGGCTAGGCAGTGCAGTAGCTGTTGCTGTGGCTACAGTGCGGTTGCCAGCTTGCCTGAGTCTCAATTGTACATATTATGTTAGTTTGAATTATTATGTTGAATAATTATATCGATTCTATGTGAATTGGAGAAGAGGACGAGGGGAGTAACCCCAGCCTAATAAAAAGATAAGCAGATAGGCACTTCGCACTTCTCTACTGCCTGTGTTCTCTTTCTATTGTATAAATTTATCTCTTTTTGCCGTTCGAGAATTCGATTCGACATTCGGATTCGGATTCGATCCGAAGTGTCGTGCGTCGTGCCTCATGCCTCGCTCGTGCGTGTCGTTGTCGGCTCACTCATCTGTCGTGTCAATTAATTGTTATACTGAAGTAGTGAGTTGCAAGTTGAGGTTGGATATGGGTCCATGTCGCGTTTGCGTTACGCTATGCGACGCCTCTCGCCCGCCTGTCAGTCGATGTGTTCCATTCCAAACCTCAGCCATAATACAAAAACCTACTGTCTGCTGATAGCCGATCAAAAGGTATACCATATTCTGTTATAACGTTTTCTGTATAGGTATGTATTATAAATGTACGCTGTCCTGTAGGAACTTGGAAGTTAACAAATTACTAAATAAAGAGTTTGATTTTATTTTGTTGCTGGATGGATAAAATTGAGAAATTAAATTTTGAGAGTGAATAATAGGCCATCCTCTGTAAATTTACCTTTTAGGCGCTCTAAACCGAGCGTTCTCAGAACGTTCCGATGTTTTTTGTTTTCTTGTTTTTTTTTTCTGTCAAAATATGACTGGAAGTGTGCATGTACATGTGTAATTAGCCTTTTACTCAGCCTACTCAGTCAATTTATTCTGAGCTCATACAGCGCGCTCTGATCTTGCTCTGAACGAAAAAAGAAACACAATTCAAGTTCAAGTTCTGCTCTGAAATAAAAATGAAAAAAGCATAATTTTTTTTGGATCATTTTTAACCAGGCACAATACTCACGATCCTCTTGCTGCTGACCCGCCCATGTTTATTTTCAAATTCTCCATTTTGTTTTCATTTAAGAATACCTACGTGTGACAAGCAAAAAACGTAAAATAAATGCTGCCAACCCCATTTTCCCTCAACCTGTCTTCATTGTTGATTTTTCATAGGTAAATATTTTAATTAAAACAACACTTATTCCTAAAAAAAATACTACCCGCAAGTAACGAATAATTTCAAATTTAACGTATAAAATTCTATGAACACTCCTAGGAGCTTTGCCCACAGCGGAAGTGGTTCATTTTTTTGAGAGTGCGGTGAGCCGGAATTTTTGAAGCTTCGTGACATTTGTCAATACAAATTTCTATGTTTCAATACTAGCGCAAACAAACTTGACGGCAATTCGGCCGAAGTTGGGTGTCTCAGTATTGTCTCTGATTTTTACAATCAATTTAAAAAAAAAAATTTGAATTTAGTATATCTGGTACCCACATAATTTGATCAACTCTGCGTCAGCAAAACCTAAACCTTCGATTACAGAAAGCAACAAAAGTTTAACTATCTATCTTTTGATCAACATTTTGTTTGCAAATTTAAATCAGTTTGTTGCTTTAAATACAAGTTAAATGCAAGCATGAAAAGAGTTCTATTCCAGCCAGTGGTCAATTCTTAATGCCTGGCCGATGCAATGCATGTCGAACAATTTTCTGCACATCTGTTTTACTTGCAGTACTGCACTCTGAGCTGCGTCCAGAACTTCTGCACATGTGTTTTGGGCATAACACGACAGAAGATCTCTGCGTTATCCTTAAAGTGCTCTGAATTCACAAACACAAACACACACTTACAGATTGTCAGATTGAAATGTTTGTTGTATTGTAAGAAACAAATTGTGTGGTCTATGTCACGAGATTATGAAAATAAGCGCGCAAATGTTAACTTTTGTTGAAATACTAGCTGGACCAGAAAGACGTTATCTTGTCTTGTCTTGGCCATGGATGTTTTTAATTTTCGTTTGAAAGAGCAACACCGAATTTTAGGGCAACTCTCTCGGATCTTCAATAAAAAACGCCACTAGTTTTGCGGCTACCTACAAGCAATACACAAAGTCACGCACATATTCTAATTTTTTTTTTTAGAATATGTGAGTTCATGAATCGGACCTTAATGCAGGAATTCGCTTTTCCGAAATGTGTATTTAACTATTTTAATCGAAGCCTTAACAAAAACCAAACAAGTTCAATAGACGTACGAAAGATATCCATCTCTTTAATCATGAACAACAATGAACTTTGGCATAATGTAGCAAATGGGGCAATGAAAATATCAACAACAACTAGCAACTAGCACATGCAATTCAGTGGAAATAGTGGTTTCTGTTCTAATTCGATGTTTTAACATGGTGACTGAGAGAGATTTGATAATTTAATCATTCCATGTTACAAAAGACGACGCTAGGGTATCTGCAACAATGAAAGCACAACCACCGTTGTACCATTATGCCAGCAGAAGCCGCAATCATCGCATAGAAGAGATTTCAACTTAAAGCTCTGGTGCTTGAGTAAAAGCTGATCATCAATGTGTTTGTGGTTGATTGACTACACGCTTGCCACTATTTATTCCAGAAACAATACTGTGACCCCCAACTTCAGAAGATTTTCCATTAGTTAGCCTACTTAGTTATATTTAGACGGAAGTGATTGATTTGGTGCGCCAATATTGATACATAGAAATTTGTATTGACAAATGTCACGAAACTTCAAAAATTCGGGAACCCAAATTACTCTCAAAAAATATGACCCACTTCCCCTATGAAAAATGAACAATGTAGATTGGTTGAGAGAAAATAAAAACATTTTGAGCAATTTTTCTTCAGTTATTTAAGAAAAATGTACTCCTGAAATCGAAGTTAATGATATTCAAAAGCGGCAAATGCACAACCATTTTTCTCCTAGTATTTTTCTACTATATAAAACATCTCATTTAGATAGTTTTATTAACCGAACTAATTATATTATTCGCCTTTTAAAAATATATAATAACTAACCAATAGCGTTCAGTAATGTGAAAATGTGGTATTCCCGAACTCTATCACATTCCCCCACGGTTGGCAGAATTTATTTTATATTTTTTGTATGTTTTTGCAAGTCACACGGATTCTAAATTGACATAACACCGATAGGAAAACAAAATGGCGTATTTGAAAAAAAAAAAAAAAAAAAAATAAGGGGCAAAACAACTATTCGCACGAGTTGGGAGTAAAATCGACTAGAATGAGATTGGAATTTCACCATCACTACGCTGCCGCTCTGGTTTTCATAAATATTTTAAGCAAAAGTAAACATATCCCTGAAAAAAATACTATCTGCACGTAACGAATAATTTCAAATTTAACGGATATAATTCTATGAACGCTGACAGCAACTTTGCCGACAGCGGAAGTGACAAGTGGCATATGCAAGGTGCGACTGTGGTGGTGACCCGGATTTTTTTTAAGTTACGTGACATTTGTCAATACGAAATGCTATGTAACAATAATAACGCTCTAAGCATGCCCCCCTTATAAAATTAAGCTTGTAGGCAAGTAACGGAAAATCAGCCGAAGTTGGGGATCTCAGTATTGTCTCTGGTTGTAACGATATGAAAACAAAACGTAAGCAATCACTCTAAAAATAAAATAAAAATAGAAATAGAAAACTTAGGATTGAATTGCATTTTAAGGAATTATCTACTGCGATGTATTAAGATTGTAAAGATGTGGTTTTTTAAATTAAATTTCTTGATACAATTCAACTACATGTAACAGCCACCTGCAAAACAAATTAGAAGGATAAAGCATAAATGGTTTACAAAAGCCGTATTTTATTATCAGCGTGATCAGATCCGTGTCAGATCACGAAAATAAAACAATACGGATCATAGAACAATTTTATTTTGGACTTGTGGCAGCAGTTGCTTTCGAAACACGACGGATAATGTATGAAAATGACGAACTTCATATTGCCACCAGCAATATGTCATGTCAATTGACATGAGATTTCATTTGCTTGTCGGGGGTGCTACCAATGAAGCAAATACATAGTTTTTATTTTTGGATATTGTTTTTAAAAAAAACTAATTTAAAATTCTATGTTCAAATATGCAACAATAAACAATATTTTGCTGCTGTACTTCGGTATCTCGTGCGAATGATTTTTTAAACATTTATGAAATGTTCTCGATTTGCTTCAGAAACATTTCATAAACATTTGACAAACATTTCTGTTTTTATCGGTGTAAACGCCGATTAAGTATTTATTAAATGTTTATGAAATGCTTTTTACTGTCGGAAATTCACGGCTAGAGGCTCGAAAACAACAACACCGCTTCCGTAATATGGTGTGTTTTGTTTCTAAAAGAAAATGAGTTTACCTACAATCAGTTCGAAATGTAATGGAAATCTTACTGCAGTTTGCACCTCTGGTCCGCCCAGATTGGAATTCTTAGACAAAGTAAATGACCGCGGTTTAAGCACGAAATTCCAGAAGGCCAAACTGAAGTTAGAATTCGATTTTTTTGTGATATTTTGTGATAAAAAAGAAACATGTTTCCCAATAACTAGTTTTGAAAACAATTTAAATTTATGCAGGCTGCTAGTATCGAGTTTTCATTATTCCAAGATTTTCTGGACATTTGTATTTTATGTTAAAAGAACAAAAAAATTCTCTCACCTTACGGCAGGAAGACTTGCGAAACAAATTATTAACGAGCTGCGAAACATTTCATAAACATGTTTTTTGTTGAATGAATGTTTATGAAACATTTACTTAAATATTTAAGAAATATTTCGCTGGTCTCAGCACACCTTTATGGAATGAAAAAGCAAAATCATCTCGAAGGACGGGAAATTTATTCGATGTGAAAAAAAGTTTTTTGATTTTTTGTGTTATGAAGGGTGTTGAATATTTTAGTCTGGCAACGTGACTGTGTGGCTTGGCTATCGTTAACAGGCACACCAACATTGAAAAATGAAACAAGCCACCTAGTAAATTTTCAGATCATGATTCGTGATCTCAATGAATAGCAGGATCATGTGCGATGTGCTGTTGTTGTAAGTGCATGTATTTCGATGATCTACAGGGTCCGCCAAATAGCTTTTTTTTTTTTTGTATTTCTTTTTTTATTTGAAATTACAATCCTTCCGGTTAATAATGAAAAATAATTTCATTCAAATGGCTGCCTCGGCTGGCCATCCTCCTCTTCAATTTTTGTGAACAAAAATTCGTTCAACATGGCCCGAAAACGATCGCCATTGACTGTAACGGCCACTCCTTGCTCATTTTCGAAGAAAAATGGCCCAATTATGCCTCTGGACCAAATTCCGCACCATACAGTGACTCGTTTTGGGTATATCGGCTTTTCAATGTATGCGTGCGGGTTTTCTGTGCCCCAAATGCGACAATTTTGCTTGTTTACATACCCGCCAAGATGAAAATGAGCTTCATCTGAAAAGATGATTTTTTTTGGCAAAATCGGCATCTTCTCTAAGTCGATTTTCAAAGTAATGTCGCAATATTTCCCAGCGTTGTTCAAGCGTATACACAACCATATTCGTTCAGCGGAAGGATAAAACTAATTATCTGTCAAATCAGACATGAGCTAAGTGTTACTATTCGCGAAATAAGCACTAGTTGAAAAAAAAAGTTAGATGGCGGACCCTTTATATGGATCATGGCTAGTAATAAAAAAGGGCTAAAATAAATTACAAACCTACCGAATTCATTCGCCATCTTGTATCCTGTTCAATCGGAGCCTTTTCCGACTGCTCCGTGGAACAAACTACCTTCGCGGAATAATACCGGACAAGTATGGAAGTTCTGCGGATTGAATATGATAAGCGAAGTGACGACGAAAAGACGAGACAAATAAAAGCTCCTCTTCGATTGGAGTTGACAACGAGAATGATTTAATTTTCTGCTTTTGATTTTCTTGTAACATGGTTTAGTACGAAAGAGTTATTTTTAGTACAAAGAAATATGAAAAAATATGGCCGACTTTTATTCTGTGGCGCCAGATTTGAAATTTACAATAATTGGTATAATTTTTAAGTTAATTCATTTTTTGATTTATGATAGGAAATGTTGATACATAGTAATGAATGAATTGTTGATACATAGTAAATGAATGAATATTTAACAATTTTATGTTAATTCAAAAGGTTTTAGAAACGTATTCGTGAGATGTGTGAGACGGGGACGGTTTCCCCAACATTCCGCCTCCTTTGAAATCACCTGATTTCAACACGGAAGTAAAGCCAGTTTATGGATCGGTCGTTTGATTAAGCCCTTGGGTGTTCGAATTTCAGCTACTCTGACGAGTCCATCCTTGCCAGGAAATATTTGTTGAATTCTTCCCAGCAACCATCTTTGCGGAGGTGTGTTGTCGTCATGAACGATGACCATGGAATCAGTTAAGAGGTTTGGCGTTTTGGACACCCACTTCGTACGCTGTTGCAGTTCTTGAAGATACTCGTCAGTCCAACGCTTCCAGAAATGCGTCTTAACGTTGTTGATTCGACGCCAATATTCCAAGTTGCTCGTGATTGGCGCATCGTCTGCTGGTTCCGGAATTGCCTTAAGTGAAGAGCCGATTAGGAGGTGACCAGGGGTTAAAGCTTCGTAATCGTTCGGGTCATTTGTGAGTGGTGTGATCGGTCTGGAGTTCATCACGGATTCTATTTCGCATAGGGCTGTAGCAAGTTCCTCAAAAGATAATTTGGAGTTATTTAGAGTGCGGTAGAGGTGCCCTTTTGCCACCTTCACAGCGGCCTCCCAGATACCGCCAAAATGAGGAGCCCTAGGAGGAATAAAGTTAAATTTAATACTTTCATTAGTACAAAAGTTTATAATTGAATCTTGTATGGATTTGCGAAACAACATGCTATGTAAATCAGAGAGCTTCGAACTGGCTCCGACAAAATTCGTGGCATTATCACAAAATATGCTCTGCGGAAGTCCTCGTCGACTTATCATGCGCTTAAGTGCGGCAATAAACGCATTTGCCGTGAGGTCGGAAACGGGTTCTAGATGAACCGCCTTGGACGTAAAACACACAAACACGGCAATGTAAGATTTGTAGGGCACTTTACCACGGATCCTGTGGTATGTCCAGATGGGTCCGCAAAAATCGACACCACATCGTAGGAATGGACGACAAGCGTTGATTCTTTCGGCGGGCAAATTTCCCATTACCTGTTGCAGGAGTTTGGGCTTATAACGCACGCAGTGTATACAATTACGGACAATTTTGCGCGCAAGATCCCTAGCGTTGACAATCAACATCCGCTGCCGTATTAGTGAGACGAGGGATTTTGGTCCAGCGTGGAAATGTTTCTTATGTAGATAGTGCGCAAAGCAAGTCGCAAATTGCGAATTTTTTGGTAATAAAACAGGGTGCTTCTGCTCAATTGGCATTGAAGCGTTCTGTAATCGTCCTCCAACCTTAAGTATCGGATATCCTGTGGTTGTGTCTAAAAATGGGGCCAGATACTTTAATGATCCTTTTATTTCTTTTCCCTCTTGGAGTTGTTTGATTTCCTCTGAGTAACAACTGGCTTGCTCGATCCGCACTATTGTGAAGTATGCAGCGTCCTGTTCTTCGGTGCTAAGAATACAGGAATTGCAACCATTTCTCGTTCTTAATCTCGATGTGAATCGCAAAATATAAGCAAATATATGAACGATTTTTACATAGGAGCTACAATTGTTGATTTTGTTGAGAAGGTCGTTATTTACGATCTGATTGCAAACGAGCGTTGTTTTTCGCTTTTCTAGGGTGAGTTCTTCAGATGAAAGAAAAATGGCTGGATTTAATGGCCATTTGTCAGCCGACTTTATCAAAAATGTTGGTCCAGTGAGCCATATCGATTCTCTGAGCTCAGTGACTGTGCATCCGCGTGATACTATGTCAGCTGGATTTAAATCTGTGGGTACATGTCTCCACGTAATGCCTTCTGTTCTCTCCTGAATTTCCGCGACACGATTTCCAACAAATGTGCTCAATTGCGATGAGTGAGAAGAAATCCAGTGCAATACAACGGAAGAATCTGTCCAAAAATGTATCTCTGCGTATGAATCTTTAAATATAGGTTTGATTCTAGACCATAATTTCGCGAGAAGATGAGCGGCGCACAGCTCAAGCCGAGGAATCTGCTTTCTCTTGGACGGCGCTACTCTTGATTTTCCTGCCAGCAAGTTAACTGCAGTTTGACCATCAGAAGTGACAGTTCGAAGGTAGATGCAGCATCCATAGGCATCTTTGGATGCGTCGCAGAATCCGTGAATCTGAAAGATTTCTTTATTAGGAGCAAAAGCAAATCGTGGCACGGATACATTTTGAATTGATTGCAGATCAATCATGAATTGTCGCCATTCCGTGTCCAACGATTGCGGGATTGCGGCATCCCAATCAACCTTTGCCATCCACAGTTGCTGTAAAATTATTTTGGCCTTTACTATAATTGGACATAATAGACCTAGTGGGTCAAAGAGTGATGATGCGAGCGATAATATCTTCCTTTTTGAGAATGTTTTGTACGTTTGAGTGGGTTCGTATGAAAAACAAAATTTGTCATTAAGCGAATCCCAAGTAATTCCTAGGGTACTTGTGACGTTTGACTCATTGATATTCAAGTCTTTTGTATTTTTGTGTGGTGAAACTGATGAGTGGTTACTGTGCCATTTTGCCAATTCAAATCCTGCCGATTGTAGGATGGCGACAACTTCGTGTTGTATCTGCACCAGAGTATTGAGATCATCGGCTCCAGTAATCATGTCATCGACATAGAAATCTGACCGAAGGATTTTGGCCCCAAGCTTGTACTCAGACTCCCATTCGTCTGCTAGATATTTTAAACATCGGATAGCCATAAATGGTGCAGAAGTAGTTCCGTAAGTAATTGTGTTAAGTGCGTAGGTTTCAATGGGTTTTTTATCATCGTCCCGCCATAGAATGTACTGATATCTACGGTGTTCGGGATGAACTAACACTTGCCTGTACATTTTCACGATATCGGCCGTTAAAACAAATCGATGTAGTCTAAAGCGAAGTAGGATTAGGAATATATCATCCTGAATTGTGGGCCCTGCCATCAGAATACCGTTTAGTGAGACATTTGAAGCTGTTCGACAAGAGGCATCAAATACTACTCTTAACTTCGTAGACGTACTATTTGGTCTTAGAACACATTGGTGCGGAATGTAATAATGAGGGAGACTGAGATCTACATGCTTTACCAACGACATATGACCTAGAGCCTTATATTCTTGCAGAAAACTGATGTAAGACGATGTTATATCGCAGGTTCGCCGTGCTTTCCTGTCACCAGGAGAAGAGCGAACTAGCGGAGAGGTTGTAAAATGAAACAAGTGATTTATTTCTACTTTTTATTAATTTTGATTCTTGATAGTGAGGCCCGCTGTCTATTGCTTGGCTGCAACCTTCACTGTCATGTAATCGCTTAACAACTCTCTGCCTGACCCTTTCAACCACTCCTTTTTATACCAAAATTTGGTCTGTTTGGTTCCCCTCCAATTCACTTGAGATCAGCAATCCAAGGCATTTCTTATCCCAAAAACCTATTTTCGTAATCATAGTGTCCAGCAATATCCAAAGAATATGCCATACCATCAATGTGTCGCAACGGGTTATTGGCATTTCGCCTATGCTGAGTTGTACCCAAAATGAGTCAATGCGCTATCAGCATTACCCATGTCATTAGCACTTGTGTTCTTTTCCGCGTTCCCAGCGGTTGCCATACGTCACCATTCATTGATACACGATACTCATAGTATACTCGTGCTCGTAGCATGTAGTATTTCGTATGAGTGTGCCTGATGGGTAGGTATGTCGCTTGGGTATCAATATGCAAGAGTTGCATTTTAATGTTTACGGAATTGGAGTGGATTGTGCAAGTGAAATGCATTGGCGCGATTTGTAGGTCATTTGTTTGGTATTTTATGTGGACGTATGATATGTTGGATTACGAAAGATAGAGTTTAGGGTAAAGATAGCATAATGGATGTTGCTGTGAAAGAAGTTGTGTGGGAAACCAGAGATAATATGATGGGATACTGTGGGATATGTAGTGTGGATACTACATCCCATCCCCCTAAAAAAAAGAAAATTACTACCTTGAAGAGGTTAATTTTCTGTGGAGTCGTAGTGGGTGTAAAGGTACAGGTCAGTTTACTTATTTACTTATTTTCTATTATGGTATGACAAATAATTTTTTACAATATTATATTAAAATTATTACTTAAACAAGATTTTTTTTTTCGCTTATACTTTTTTCAAAATTATTACTTAATCGAACAATTTTAGAAACAATTCCTTACTTTCTATTGGCTTATTTTTTATAACATAGTGTTTTTTTTTTTTTTTTTTTACTTACATTAATTGCAATATAGTTTGTAGTAAATGTTTTTTTTTTTTTTTTTTTTTTACTAATTTAGGACATTTAGCTTTCTTAAAAATATTGGATTTATATAAAAAATAAAATGTATTTGCTACCTAAAACGACTTATATTATTATGTATTATTCTCTCGGAAGGGAAAAGGTATTTTGGGAAGAGAAAGGACAGCGGTTTGGTCAAACACCCGTGGTTAATACAAACTTCGGTGATGGGTACGTGAGTGGTTCTCTCCTAGGAATCTGGGATGGGCCTGGCAAGGATTCTTCAGTTTCCTGGGTTCCGTTAACATTTTCTGTCTTCTTACCCCTCGCTTTAAGACATTTCAATAGGCGATATAGGCTAAAGCCTAAAATCAAAAACAGTATAGCATAAATCACCGTGTAGTGATGAATATTATGCGAGCTTATTGGCAACAGGGGAACATTTTCTTTCGATTTAATATCTTTTATTTGTTCTGAAATGACTTTGAATCCATCTTGGCCAGAGAATTTGATAAATGCCAGTGGATTAGGTCGTTTGATTTCCGGAAGGGTAATGTTAGTTAAAAATCGTGAAATATTGATAGGTGGTATATAAAAATTGTGAGAAACCGAATTTTGTTCATTGTACGAACGTATAATCAGATCCCTAGACTTCATATAGCAATTATCGCTCATTTCGACAGTAGATGTTCCCTGGAGGGTGTATGTTGTTACATCCTCCTTGCAAATTTCGTCGATGTCATAATTTTGAGTGGTAGAGAACAACCATTTATTATGAGTAGATAATTGTAACCATACGGTTGAGATGTTAGCCTGTTTCAGCTCACATGAAGGTGGTAGGGTTTCAGCTCGTCGCAATAACTCTACCTCACAGATGGATAATTTAGAATTTGAATTGAACAGAGGGTGTATCATTGGGCATAGGAACGTAGTTTTCTGGCTCTTACAACCTGCTAAATCATTTGCGTTGAAACTACTGTAATATTCTTTGTTGTAATCTATTATTAAATATTCGGTCGTTGGCTGTATAAATACGAAATGACCATCGTAGTTCGTAGGTAGCGGAATTACTTTAAAGACATGAAAATTTTCTAGATCTGGGAGAGGGATTTTAATTTCATAAATTACCTTTTGCTGACTTATACTTGCGCTAATTGTACTGATTTGGTAAAGAGTCAAGATATCATTAGTGATAATAGACGAAATTTTCGTACCAATAGGAAGATCTTGCCTGATTTTTGTTAAGACAGTTCTGAGCTGATTCGGGGTAATTATGGATGGATGTGGTTTCCCATGATTAGCGTTGCTTACTAGGTCGATAATTTCGTCTACTGTGTTCTGGTAACGTATTATTGATAGCGTAATCAGTGAAGTTAAGGTTTCTACTTCTGAAAGTAGTTGCTGTTCGTGGTTTAAGCTGGTTAGTGTATTTGCTAATTCCCTCACAATGTCTAGCTTCGAGTTCATTGCTAAAAATTGATTTTCCATGGCTATTTCCGATTTATTGAATACATTCGCTGTGGTCTCAAGAATTATGGTTTGGTTCCTTATAAGTGTTAAAAGATGTTTTTCGTTTGACTCTAATTTTTCTATCTGCCTATTATAAAAGTCGGCATCTTCTTCACTTAAAGTACCAAACAAGGCTTTGCTCAGCGTCCCTACTGCATTTATTAGTGCTCTTTTTTGTCTGCTTCTATTGTCGGTAGAAATTATACTGTATTTTTGGGTAGCATCAGCAAGGAGATGGTTTAATTCGCTAGTGACTCCGTTGCATATTATGTCGCAACTTAGTTTGCCTTGCAGTTGCGTACACAGCTGGTTCACCTCTGCGACATATTGATTGGCTTGAGTCAAGGCTACTGCCAGTTTTTCTAAATCATAGTAAACGATTAGCTTCCATTCGTTGGAGTATAACTCCGCTCTTCCCCACTGCTCGAAATATATCCCTGGGCTGTCCCTGATGGGAGTTATTTGAAGAATTCCACAGGCTGTTGTGGTAAATCCAAGCAATAATATTAATTTTAGCGAGTCCATTGTCTGAAAAATGTTTTAATAGAGGTTACTTACGTTGTTTTTTTTTGTCTTTCTCTTATTATTTAGTTCTAGATAGTAGCTTTTCCTTTCCCCTTTTTTTTTTTTATTCTGTGAATGCTATTATATTGTTATTGTGTATTATCTTGCTTTTATTTCCTATCTTTATCTCAGTGTTCTCGTTGGATAAAACTGTAAGAACTTCGTGAGGACCTTCCCATAATGATGAAAATTTATTTTTCCGAGTGTGATTTCTGACTAATACTTTGTCACCTACGTTAAATGACTTATTGGTGGAACCTTTGTCGTAGTATGTTTTAGATTTTTCCTTTTTCTTTTGCAATATGTTCTTGGCGATCTGATAACCGTGCTGTAAGCGGGCTTTTAGCTCGCAAGCGTAGTTATCATAGTTGTATGATGTTTGGGGATTTCTGCTAATGGAATTAGGTATCCGTGCAGGAAAACCATAAAGTAATTCGAATGGACTAAACGTAGTGCTGCTATGGGGTGTTGTATTGTAAACAAACATTGAGTAGGGTAGCCAAGTGTCCCATGAAAGCTGGTCATTGTTGACGTAATGCCTAAGATACTCCGCTAGCGTTCGATGACTACGTTCCAAAGCTCCGTTCGTTTGGGGGTGATATGGAGTCGTCTGGATCTTTTTGATTTTTAGAATTTTACATATCTCTTTAAATAGGGTACTCAAGAAGTTGGTACCTTGGTCTGTTAGTATTGCGTCGGGAACTCCAAAGCGACATACAATTTTCTCCACGTAACTACGGGCTACTGTGGATGCCTCCGCATTGGGTAGTGGCAGAGCCTCAGTGAACTTCGTTAAATCGTCCTGAAAGGTTAAAATATACTTATTGTTTTCGTAACTAGTTGGAAGTGGTCCGACAATGTCCAAAGCTATGCGCTCGAATGGACTTGTGCTCGTCGTTGTGATTTTCATAGGAATTCGCGGGTTTTGTCTTAATTTGTTTCTTTGGCAAGATTCGCATTTTCGAATAAATTCCTTTGTATCTTTTACGAGAGTCGGCCAAAAATACCTAGTTCTGAGACGTTTAATGGTTCGGGAGATTCCTTGATGGCCCCCAAGAGGTGAGTTGTGGTAATCACGCAGGATCTTATCGATCTCTTGCGGATCCTTTATATGGATTCGGTTATCTGAGTAAATGAACAAGATAATCTCTGTTTGTGAGAATACCTGCGTTATGATGGTTTTGAGGCGGCAATCTATTTGGTTACTTGATGGGATGGAAATATCTATTTGTTTTACTTTTTCTTTTACGCAGTAGTTTCGAATGTTAATGAGGGTTCTCTCAAAAATGGATGTGTCTGTTACATTTAATGGTAGTGTGGTAATAATATATGTGGAGGATTTTGCTGCGTTTGGGTATGTATTCATTTCATTAGGATTTGGACGGGTGTAGTTGGTAATATTTTTGAGTAATTCTTCCTCTTGGCGTTTTTCGTGAGATAAAATAAAAATTTGAATGGGTGAACAGCGTTCAGCTAAAGTTATTGGCTTAAAAGTTTCGACTATCTTACTCTCTGCCGGCGGAAGTGTGATTTCTTCGCTACCTAGTACAACTATTTCATCAACATCTTGAACCCTTGCTCTGCTTCTAGTGGTGACTAATACTTTGATTTCCCTTTCAGTATCATCGACATTTGCGGGAATGCGACTAAGAGCGTCCGCATTGGCGTTGTACTTTCCTGCCTTGTACACAATTTGATATTCGTACTCGGCCAGGAGCATCCTCCAACGGCCTAATCTTGACGTCGGGTCTTTTAGGTTCATGAGCCATTGTAGTGGCTTGTGATCCGTACATATCGTGAATTTTCGTCCGTAGATGTAGGGCCTAAATTGTTTTACAGCGTAGACGATCGCCAATAGTTCCTTTTCGGTAGTGCTGTACCGAGTTTCGGCCTCGTTCAGAGTGCGACTGGCATAACAGATCGGTTTGTCTTGTCCAATGTCTCCTTGTGATAGTACAGCACCCAGCCCAATGTCGCTGGCGTCGGTCGTCACTATGAAGTCCTTTTTGAAGTCTGGGTATGCTAAAATGGGTGGTTTTATGAGTTTATGCTTTAGAGTTTGGAATGCTTCGTCGCAGAATGCATCCCATTTAAATTTTACGTCCTTTTTCAACAATTTTGTTAGGGGTTTTGCTATCGTGGAAAAGTTATTAATAAATCTTCTATAGTATCCTATGAATCCTAGAAATGATTTTACTCCCTTTACTGATTTAGGTACGGGGTATGTTTTTGCAGCTTTCATTTTCTCAGGATCGGGTTTTAAGCCGTGTTCCGAGATAATATGACCTAAATATGTTAATTCTTTTTTCATAAAATTACATTTTTCAGGCTGAAGTTTTAAATTATTTTGGCGTAATCGATCAAAAATTTTTACTAGTTTATCGTTATGGTCCTTCAAATCGTATCCGTATAGGACGATGTCATCAACGTATACGAAGCAATCAAATCCTTGTAGACCTATTAGTACTGTATTCATTAGGCGTTGAAAGGTTGCTGGGGCGTTTCTCAGGCCAAATGGCATACGATTATATTCGTAGTGTCCATATGGGGTACTGAATCCCGTCTTGCACCTATCTTCTTCGTTCATACGTATTTGGTGGAAACCATTAGCCAAATCAAGGGTGCTGAAATATTTTGCTCTACCAAGTTGATCCAGTATATCTGTGATATTTGGTAGCGGATATGCGTCAGCGATTGTTAATTCATTTAGCCGACGAAAATCAACCACGACCCGCCATCGCTTATTGCCTTCTTTGTCCGGTTTCTTGGGAACCAGAAGCAAGGGGGAGTTCCATGGGCTTGCACTAGGCTGGATTATTCCATCCTGTAGCATGTCGTTAACTTGCCTATGGATCTCACTTGTATGTGCATTGGGCAATCTGTAAGGCTTGACGTATAATGGTGGTTTGTTCTGGTCAGTAATGATCCTGTGGCTTATGGCATCCGTGAAGGTAAGCTGGTCACCTTCGAGGAAGAACAAATCGTTGAATTCTCTGCAAATTTTGTGAATTGATTCTTTTTCTTCTTGGTTACAATGTTCAAGGTCTATGACTGACTTTAGTTTGTCTAGTCTGCCTTTGATCTTGTCGTTTGTTTTATTGGAGACCAAGTTGAAATTATCTAGGGTATCCCATTCGAGGTTGATATCTGCGGTGTTCAACCTGTGCTCTGTGTCCAAGGTATTCATCATTAACACCTTAATCTTGGAGTCCTTGGATCGAGTCAAGCTTTCACCGAGATATATGCCTGGAACCACTTGTTTTTTTTTTATAATCAAATCAGTATTACCGGGTTCAAAAAATGGAATTTCTACAACGTTTTGCGTTCGGGGTTTCAATGTGAGTGTTCTGGTGGAGGCACCTTTCTCATCTTTAGTTTGGTTATTATGTATATTTTCCTCAGTCTCACTGTTTGCTATGATTTCTTTTACCATAGTCTTACTATCTGCTGGGTTTATATTTTTAGGTTTTACCTCAGTCTTACCATTTGCTATGGTTTCTTTTACCATAGTCTTATTATCTGCTGGGTTTATAATTTTAGGTTTTACCTTAGTCTTATCTTTTGCTATGGGTTCTAAGTCTTTACTTATTTCACATGTTGGCTCATCACGGCTTAGGCTCTGAGCCCCGTTCATAGAGTTTAATGTTTTGTTTTGATGTACCCGTATATTCTCGTTTTCCATGGACAATGACTCCAGTTCCTCGATTTGGCTTACTTTAAAACTGGGTATTACTAACATATGTCGTTCACAATCGATCACGCATTTGAATCTGGACAGGAAGTCGTTACCTATTATACCGTCGTAGGGTAGATTTATATTTTTGGTTAACAAATGGAAAGGATGTTCAACCAACATGGTGTGGTCAGTGGTTTTGAATTCCATAGTACCATATATTGTCCCCAGGGTTTTTAACGAATCCCCGGCTATGGTGGATATAGTATAAAGACTATCCTCATTTTCCAGACTTCGTATGCGTGAATTTTTTAATAGGCTTATGTCGGCTCCAGTATCAATCAAAAAGGTCGTATATGATTTATCCGAGGGACTAAATCTGAGACGTATCGTTGGTTCTTTGTATTCAGGGCAGAACGACACGAGGAACTTCAGATTTAGTTTTGGATTTGGTGTATCTCGGCACGCGTGATCATTCGAGAGGGGTTGCCGTGTGTCTCCTCTCGAATAATGTCGTTTTCCGATTCGGGCATTTGATGTAAGTTGGTGAACCGAACCCCGCGGGGGTCATTGTGCATTGTGTTGTTGGGCGGCCTGGAACCTCCCCTAAATTGGGGATTCGCATCGTATTGGTTCCTGGTATTTTGAGCTGAGGATGCACCTTGAGGGTAGTTCGTCCGAGGTTCCATTCGGGATAGGCGTAATCTACACTCGTTTTGGGTGTGATTCCGTTTTCCGCAATAGTTGCACGTGAGGTATTGCACCTCTTTCTTAATGTGTGGTTTATTTTGGGAATTTGAAAAGCTGGGAAACTGGCCGTTTTGGTAATACGTTTCTCGCGTGTGACCTGGCTTGCCACAGGTTTGGCAGGATATTCTAGGAAAATTGACGGATCTGCCAGCAAATTTTTTATTCTGCAATTGCGTAGCACCACTGTTCTCCATCCGTGCAGCATGACCATCCGCATGGGCTATGGCTTTCTTTAAATCCACCCCGCCATGTGCTTTGGCAATTAACCTGAGCTGGTCATCTTTGAGGCCGTCCTCAAATACCTGGATAGCCAATTTCTTATTTTCCTCTAGTAGGAAAATTCTAACAGAATCCTCACTCGTAATGGCATACGTAGCGGAATTCAGACTGTTTAACGCCGCACAAATCCGGTCGCCAAATTCCTTAACAGTTTCCCTGGATCGTTGCTTCATCATAAGTAGCTCACTATGCGCAGTTGAACGAGACTTTTCCTCTTTAAATTCGAGCTCTAGTCTCTTTTTTAGTTCGCCCCAAGAAGCAAAGGAGTGGTATTGGGTTATTTCAAACGCGGGACCTTGAAGACGTGTTTTTACTATCTCCAGGAAAGTGGGTTGGTCAGCTTCCTTAACTGAAGCAAAAAGAATATTGCCACAGGACAAAAATTTGCTTAATTCCGATGGATTTCCATCAAAAACCGGAATGATGTTAAAAACATCTGTTATTCCTACTCTAATGTCCATTTTAGCGGAATACCGGACTTCCTCAGGAGATAAGTGGAAAGGCAAATCTTCGAACAGACTAGCGATAGTTTGTGCCTGCCTAATTGCCTGTCTAGTGACTCGCTTAATCTTGACTGGTTAAACGCCCACGAGAAGGGAGGAAGAAAAAAAAACAAAACAGAATGGATGCGAACCACAAAAAAGAAAATTTCAGTAGGGATTAGAGGGACCCGTGAGAATAATATTACATATTATGTATTCATACGTATAAAAAAATATAAAATATTATCCTTAGAATACCTTATTTTCCTCCGAAGTTGATGGTTGGTGCTCAGTCGTTGCGTTGTGTGCCAGGCAGGCTTCACGCCCTAGAGATGTAGTTACAGCCTGGTCTTTACACTGCCCAAATAGTTGCCTCCGCGTCCGTTGAAATCGGAGTTCGCCAGGCCTTACACTGGTAGGGACTTTTTTATCACTGTTAACTTTCACTACTGGTGTTGAAGCCCCAGTACGCTCTTTCACTTTTCTTTCTTTACTTACTGGTGTATAGCCCCAGTACGCATCGAGTGCAATGCTGACTCGTTCTTGGTTTGGTTTGGTAGTTGGGACCTCTATGGGAATCCCACCGCTGCCACCAAATGTTATATCGCAGGTTCGCCGTGCTTTCCTGTCACCAGGAGAAGAGCGAACTAGCGGAGAGGTTGTAAAATGAAACAAGTGATTTATTTCTACTTTTTATTAATTTTGATTCTTGATAGTGAGGCCCGCTGTCTATTGCTTGGCTGCAACCTTCACTGTCATGTAATCGCTTAACAACTCTCTGCCTGACCCTTTCAACCACTCCTTTTTATACCAAAATTTGGTCTGTTTGGTTCCCCTCCAATTCACTTGAGATCAGCAATCCAAGGCATTTCTTATCCCAAAAACCTATTTTCGTAATCATAGTGTCCAGCAATATCCAAAGAATATGCCATACCATCAATGTGTCGCAACGGGTTATTGGCATTTCGCCTATGCTGAGTTGTACCCAAAATGAGTCAATGCGCTATCAGCATTACCCATGTCATTAGCACTTGTGTTCTTTTCCGCGTTCCCAGCGGTTGCCATACGTCACCATTCATTGATACACGATACTCATAGTATACTCGTGCTCGTAGCATGTAGTATTTCGTATGAGTGTGCCTGATGGGTAGGTATGTCGCTTGGGTATCAATATGCAAGAGTTGCATTTTAATGTTTACGGAATTGGAGTGGATTGTGCAAGTGAAATGCATTGGCGCGATTTGTAGGTCATTTGTTTGGTATTTTATGTGGACGTATGATATGTTGGATTACGAAAGATAGAGTTTAGGGTAAAGATAGCATAATGGATGTTGCTGTGAAAGAAGTTGTGTGGGAAACCAGAGATAATATGATGGGATACTGTGGGATATGTAGTGTGGATACTACAACGATTTGAGATTTAAATCTTTACTTAATCGGCGCTCTAGTGCAAGAAATCGACGAAGGGCTATATCATAAGAGCAACCAAGAATTGATGGGTTTTCTTTAAAGGGCAATTTCAACATCATCCTTCCGCTTGGTAGGACCTCCACTGATCGATTAAAATGATCTTCACATTCATTTTGTTCCTTCGTCCATTCCATTTTTCTTCCAGACACTGATTCGAGTTCCCAGAATCTTTCGACGAACTCATCGAGGTTGCCTTCTGTGCAGCCCGTGCAGCAGGTTTCATGGTTGTTATGCGTAAGAGACTTATACTTTCCGGATACAATCCATCCCAGGCGAGTATTTTGTAGCGATGGCAACTCTGGCCCAAGTTTGATTTGCCCAACCAGAAGAAGATCAAAAAAGGCTTCTGCTCCTAAGAGCATGTCAATAGGAGCAGATCGATAAAATTGTTCATCTGCTAGTTCTAAATTTCGAGGTAATTTCCACGTACTGACGTTGACCGACGAGTCTGGTTGATACCCGGTGATGGAAGGTGCAACCAAGAATTCCAATGAAAGTTCAAAATTTGAATACCTTGACCTAACAGTAGTTTGAGTGAGCGAACTAACCTTTGTTTCAGTTGCACCGATGCCTAGAATTTCCACATTCTTTCGCTGGGTGCGAAGGTTTAAAGTTTTAGCAAATTGATCCTTGATGAAATTGACCTGTGATCCTGAATCAAGTAGCACCCTTCCCAATTGAAATCCGCCTACCGAATCCTTAACAAGTACCAAGGCTGTCGCTAGTATGACTTGTGCTTTTGAAGGCACAAAGTTCTTTTCTACTGCTGAGTTAGCAACAGCTGTTGAAGTGCTATCTTAGGACACTTGGTTTGGTTTTTGGGGGGCGTTTGGAAAACTATCACAATTGGCAAATGTCATTGCGAGTGCGATTGTTTTGTTACTGTGCTGACAGTACAGCCATACTTAAAAGAAAAATACCACAGTGACGTCAAATGACGAATGTAAACACTCGGTAGGTGGGTACTTAGGTATTGTTTTTGTAGAAGCGGCCCCTGTCTGGAATGAAATGAATAATTATGGTAGGTCTATTAGGTTTATTAGTTTATTAGTTTAAGTGTGGTCAGAGGCACAACGTCTCGCAAGTTGTAGTGAGGAAGATTTTTTTTTTACTAAAACAAGTAAAAAGGCACAGCAGGTGCAGAGCAAAAATACGTAAAAGGACGAATAAATATTTGTAAGGACAAAATAACTTAAAAATAATCGTTGGGGTGAGTTTAGCTTTGAATGCAAATAAACAAGTGCGGGATAAAAAAAAAGTTTAACATATTGTAAGGCGGACGTGTCGATACAGTGGTGGCCGCCGAAAATAATCGTATGCGGAGTTAAATACATGTAAAACATATAAAACACCGAAGAACCGTAAGTGACCGGTAAATCAGCAGATTGTACGGCACTACTCCAAATGTGCAATCCACATGGGTGCTACTCGGGCGATTCACGCTTGCGCTAAATAAGACCCCTGTATACAGCTGCCGTCCTATAATAGTGCCTGCAGAGGAGAAATATAATTTACTTAACAAGTAGTTTTGTGAGTTAGTAACTACCCTGTTGCTGTTACTATAAGCATCCTTTTTTGAAAATACCAAGAATGGCAATGGCTTCGCTGCAAAACTACCAGCAGCGTATCGCAGATATCCACCAATCCGTCCGCTTCCGGTACTAATGCCAAAGTTAGTACCTGTTTGTATATTGGCATGTTATATGTGTTGTAATAGGTTTTGTGTAGTAGTGAGGACAAGGACTCCCCCGTCCGGCGAGCTAAGTCGTGCATATTTACACTCTATCCTTCTCTTTCTCTCATCCCATCATAAGGTCCCATCCACATTCTTACGACCTGTCACATTTTCTAACTCCTAACTCTCTCTATTGATCCTCATATTAGCTTATTAAATACAGGACAATTCAATTTGGCATCCACATTAAGCAAGAAGTTTCACATCTGGCGTGAGGTCACAAGCATACTCTCTGTTTGTTTACGTTTTCGTGAAGTTTTGCTACTGCAAAGAAAGAAATTGCATCGGGTGAATTTATTTTTGTAAAATATAAACACGAATATCAACACAAAAAAGAGCAAGTGATGTTTTTATGTTCGATTATTTACGAGAAATATGAAATCTGAGAGCGAATCTAAGAAGCCCTATCTAATATCACATTAGAAAATCCTTGATATCAATGGGGAGGCCATTTTTTGGTGGAAATTCAAGTTCGGCATATTTCGTGCCCATTAGTTACAGGGGGTTCACATCACTGTTCAGTTTAATAGTTTTTAAGTATTATGTAATTCTTGAGATCAAATGCATTTCCTGATATGAATTAGTCACAATGCCAAATACCTATTGTATTGTAAGTATAAGGCAGAGTATATCCATCAATGAGTAGGGACACTCTCCACGTGTTTCTTATCAGTTTACAATTTGCAGTACACAGACACGAGAAATAGACGGCACTAAAAGTGCTCTAGTAAAAGAGGGATGGAAGAGTAGTCGAACTGTTTCAAAATGTGGTACAGGGTGTGACGTAAAAGAAAAGCAAAATCAATTTGTAACATTTCTTATTGCACATTTTATATCTTATATATATTCACATGTGTGCTACACTTAAATATTTTTGTTTGTTGGTACATTTTTTGTTATTTTTATTGAACTGTTTTAGAATAAACTAAACCCGTACTCGGACGTAAAATTTGATAAGAAATTCCTTATTTTGATTTTTGCAGCAATTGTAATGAAATTCATTTTTCAAAAAGTTAAAAATATTCTCCTCAAAATTATTTAGGTAGTACATATTTGGAAAACAAGAAATACATTTTTTTTCGAGATTCTCTAACGAGTCTAAAAATTCTTGATTGGGCCGTGTCAATTTCGCATATTCATATTCTTTAAAATCTGTAAAAATTGAGGAAACGTTAAGTTGCGGACTCAATTTTAACTCACACTTGTGGTTTAGGCGGTATTTTTTTAAAATATAACCTGCGAAATAGTAGAATGCCATTTTAAGCGCATCGTTGACTTTCCATACATGTCTTTCGAGAAATGTCTTTCGCAGATCCTGGAATCCTCCGAAATTGTTTCATGTATTAAGTGTTGTTTGTTTATGCTATTCAACCACTTCGCTTTTCTAAAAAATAAATAAGAAATACAACACAGATTTATATTCATTCTTGCCCGATCTATAACTTATATTGCTTACCTCTCACTTTTAACCGGTATTTTGAAATATTTAACTCCAACATTTTCTTTCTGCTCTCGCCCACACGCCAAACATCTAACATAATGTTTTCCCATTACTTTATTTAGAGTTCTTAAACTATGCAAACTTGCACTTCAACTTTCAATTTTCACTATTTTTAATTTTTTGCCACACGCACTGACACTGAACACCCTTTACTTCGTCAATTGATGGTAATGAACGACTGATAACAATCCAACTCCAGGTCGCCTTTAAAAATACGTGCGAAAAAAATGTAAACAATCCCCTCTACAACCAACCTAAGTAATTTGTGTGACCATCTGCTGTGAAATATTCTACCTAAAAAGTGCTGGCAATAAAACTTAAAGTCGTAAAATATGGTAATTAACGAAGTCGTAGCAAAGCAAAAGGGTTGAATTTCGTGATATAGAATAAAACATTTCTTTTTCATGTCCATAACAAAGACCATTTAATCAATAACCAATGGCAAAAACTAAAAAAATTGTTTTTTATAACAATTCTACGAAAGCAAAGCTGGTTACCCTGATCAACCTGCATGGTGGAGGGAGAATACTAATATACTGACATTCACTCCAGGTCGCCTTTAAAAATGCTTTATGAAAAAACCAGAGTATAAACCACAATCGTTTGTCGTACGCAGCAAGCCGCATGTAGTGGTACAGACAAAATGTGTTGTGTACCCTTTTTTTCTCAAGCAGTCGTTGTATACAGGAAAAAAGTATTCTTTCGACCTGCTTCCACTTATTCTACGATTTTTTCTGCATTTTGCTATGTGGTGGTAACAAATACATATGTAGAGAGAGTGTCCCTACTCATTGATGGATATACTCTGGTATAAGGCCCCGTACACTGCGACCAGAAGAGATCTATTGTGTTGGGCCCCTATTGTTTAACCCAGGGAGCTGTTAAGGCTCTTTATAAACCTCAGTACCCTTCTTGGTTCCATGTTTCCTATATCTGCAGGACTTAAAAACGCCCCTTGCATGTGGATATCTCTGCCCCTTGCCACAGAAGGGCATTCGCAGAGTATATGTTCCGTTGTCTCCTCATCTTCTCCGCAGAGTCGACAGGAGTCATCGTCGGAAAGTCCCATTTTTTTGAGATGGTATCTTAGCGGCCAATGACCAGTAAGATAACCAGTTAGGATCCTTAGATCTTCTTTGCTTAGCTCAAGTAACTTTTTTGTTTTACTACGAGCTGGGATTATGAATCTTTTTGCATGCCTCTGTCTTTTGGATTCCCTCCAGTATTCGGCAAGGTGATCATCTTCCCACTTCCTAAATTTTGAGTGTACGTAACTCAAAGGCAACCCGAAGTAGGGCTCATTACCAGTGAGCAGGCGTGATGCGCCTCTTCTCGCCAGACAATCCGCACGTTCATTGCCCTTGAATCCCTCATGACCTGGTATCCAAGCAACGGTGAATATGTTGTCCTTGGCCAGATCTTCAAGGAGGTTAAAACATTCCCAGACCAGCTTTGATCTGATCGAATACGATCTTAAGGCCTTAAGAGCTGCCTGGCTGTCTGAGAGGATGTAGATGCGGGCACCTTTAATGTTCCTTCATAAGCATTCTCGGACACATATCTCTATGGCGTGTACCTCCGCTTGAAAGATGTCTGGTGATTTTCCCAGGGCTATAGCTTTTTGGAACCTAGGCGCATAGACCCCAGCACCGGTGGCATCATTTTCCATCTTTGAACCATCGGTGTACCAGATTTGTGATCCTGATGGTATTACGAATTGGTTGCCTCTCCAGGTACTCCTGTCAGATATGACTATCTTAAATTTCCTGGAAAAGCGAAGCCTTTTAAGCATGGTGTCTGATACCTTGATCACAGGATCATCTTGGAGCATTTGTAATACCCTAAGGTGTCCTGTGAGGTTTCCTGCCTTAAGATTTGATATATCAGGGAGCCTGAGGGCACTTAGACCAGCTTCCTTCTTTACTGAAATATGTAAAGGCAAAAGACTGAGCATTGCCCCTATGGCTGCGGTTGGACAAGTTTTCATTGCCCCCGTTATACCAACGCATGCTAAGCGATATATCTTATTTAGTGTTTGCTGGTCGTTACTTGTTCGGTTTTTGGCCACCATGATATCGCTGCATAGGTGATCATTGGTTTGATGATCGTGTTGTATGACCAATAGATCATCTTTGGTTTTAAGCCCCAGGTTTTGCCATAGAGACGATGGCACATATAAATTGCCATTGTCGCCTTCTTTGTGACATGATCAAGGTGTGAATTCCAGGTGAGAGTCTTGTCTAGAATTACTCCCAGATATTTAACCTCTCCTGATAAGTCTATAACTGCGTTATTCAGCTTGATCGGTTTCAGTTCTAGTTTTCTCTTTCTTGAGAATGGTATCATGACTGTTTTGGAGGGATTTATGGTCAATCCTTTGTTCTGACACCATCTATAGGTTAAGTTTAAGGCCCTTTGCATGATTTCAGATATCGTGGAGTCATGCTTGCCTCTAACAGTGATTACTACATCATCTGCATAACCTTGTATTAAATACCCCGATTGTGTGAGGTGTTCTAGGAGTTCATCTATGACTAAAGTCCACAATAGATGAGAAAGTACTCCTCCTTGAGGACAGCCCCTAGTGGCCTTAACAGTCTTTTGTGAGCCTCCATACGCCAGATTAATGATTCTACTTATTTAGAACCCATTTTATGATTAGTGGGGCAATGCCTTTCCTTATCATAGCTTTCTTTATGGCCTCAAAGGAGGTATTATCAAACGCTCCCTGATCAAGGACTTTCTCCATGGTTTTTAGGAGGAAGGAGCTAAGACTGATGGGGCGATATGATTTCGCTAGTTGTTCGGATTTCCCACCAGCCTTTGGTATGAAAACCACCTTAACCTTAGTCCAGCTCAATGATACATGGCTTAGGGATAGGCTGGATCTAAACACCCTAATTAGTTGAGAAGCCAATAGATCCGCGCCCTGTTGTAAAAGACAGGGGTAGATGCCATCGGTTCCCGGTGATTTAAAAGGGCTAAAGGACGAGATCGCCCATTTCACCCTGTCTCGCTGAAATATTTTTCCGGATAGACTATAATCCCATTTTCATGCCGTGAGATCCTGATGCCTCCTCGGTACGAGTGGGTTGTCTATGTGGATGCAATCTGGGAAGTGCGTATCGAGAAGAAGTTGACAGGTTTCTTCAGGGGTATCCGTAAATACGCCATTGTGCTTTTTCAGAGAGCAAATGCCGTTTGAGTGATCGCGAGCAAGGACTTTTTGGAGCCGTGTAGCTGCAGGGAGATTTTCAATGCTCTCACAATGCTTTCTCCAAGTCACTCGTTTCGATTTTCTCAATTCTTTGTTGTAATCAGTGAGAGCAGTTCTATATTGGCACCAATTGCCATTGTTCTTAGCTCTATTGAAAAGTTTTCTTGTTGTGCTCCATAGGGCGTCTTTTATTCCACCAAGGAACATCTCTTCGTGTTTTCCTATTTTTGAGGGCACAACTGCTTTGGAGCTGCTCGGATTCAGTTTCCAACTCCGGAATGGTCCCTAGTGGAACTAATGAGCGATTTAGTTCTGATTCGAGGACTAACCGATAGGTTTCCCAATCAGAGGATTTTGGATTCCTGTAAACTGTGTTTCTTACGGAATAAGCCTCCAGGTCGAATCTGATGTGATTATGGTCCGACATAGATGCTTCTCGGGAAACATGCCAGTTTGCGATGATATAATATATAAATGGACTTGCCAAAGTGAGATCTAAAACCTCTTGACGAATCGCATTTATGAAGGTTGGTTCTACCCCTCTATTTACCACCACCAAATTATTAGCACAAATATATTCAAAAAGGGACTCACCTCTTTTGTTTATGTTGGTGCTCCCCCACACTGTGTGGTGGGCATTGGTGTCACAGCTGATAATCCACTGTAGTCTCCTTTCTCTGCAGTATGCTATCAAAGCCGCTACCTCTGAAGTTGGTGCCTCAGAGGTGTCTCCAGGGAGGTAGGCAGAGGCGATAACGACCTTCAAATCCCCTCACTTTTGACCGGCGTTTGGTATTGCGATGAGTGCCGCCACCAAATCTCCTTGAATATATTCTGAAATTGGAAAAGTTGTTTTAATTAAGTTTTTATTTATCATTAAAGCTGCCTTTGGGCGGACATGCTGTTTATCGTAAATTAACTTACAGGTTTCTTCATTTGGGAGCCCTTTTACGGCTCCTGATAAGATCCATGGTTCCTGAATCATGGCTAGATCCAGGTCTTCTTTAATAAATCTCCTGCTTAGGACACTAGAAGCTGCCTTAGCATGGTGGAGATTTATTTGAAGGCACTTTAGTTGCCTTCTGGTGTTGTTTGCGGATGGACGTCGCATATTTATTTTCTTTGGTGACCCCTTTGAGCCACCTTTTTACCCCTGCTGCTGTTAAGCAGAGCTGCCTCCTCAGGGTCTCGTCTCTCGCATTTGCGAGGTTTGCCAGAGGAACGTTGCCTCTGTTTTTCTCGGCTTGCAGTGGTTCCCTTAGATGGCACCATTGTCATCGGGCGTCTGTACGAGCAGCTAGGGATATTATCAGTTGCGGCCTTCGATGTACTAGCCGTAGTCTTCGGAGAACCTTGAGCAGATGTCTTTGCTTTTGGGTCCTGGGTGATCCCTGCATTTGTAACTGCAGTCTCCTTCTTGGCGACCTTTGGTCTCGGGATGTCCTTATTTCTTGGCCGTAGGTATACATCACCGAAACCGTAGCTTATGCTGCCATTTAAGGCCTTGAGAGTATTTGCAGACTCTGGGTCTAGAGCTAAGGTGAGCTCCGTCATTTGGGGCCTTTGCACCCGGTTTAGTACTCTCCAGTCGTCTACCCTCAGACCGTTATTTTACGAGGCCCAGTATTTTGCTGGTTGGGGTTACCTCCCCAGGGAAGTAGCCGACAAAAATTTGTGGCCGAGGAACTTGTTCCTCTTTCACAGCTTTGAGTTTGGCACCTTCCCATGGTATTAAAGTAGGAATTGTTCTTTCCACTCAGTCACTCGTCATTTGGTCCTTGCACGTAAAAGCAAGCCAACCGGGTTTGAATGTGCAACCACGGAACTGGGGCTTGGTAGTATTGTCCTGTTGCTTAAAAATGCTATCCAGGACACTGTTTTGTATGGTAGCAGGGTTGTCTGTTGGTATTACCCCTATCTTTGTACAACCAACAACGTCCTGGAAGGTGGGTGCTTGCTGAGGTGATAAAGGTGCAGCCTCAGTAGCCTACCGTTTCGGAGTGTTGCTCGTTGGAGTCGTAATTCCAGCCCTTGGTCTTTTGGGACGAATGTCCTTGCACTGCACGGGTTCCGAGGCCATTGAACGTGCCTCTTCAATCTGATACCCTGCGTCTAGCAGTTTCTTCAAGCGTTTACGTCCAGCTCCGGATAGCTTGACTTTGCCAGTATCGTTTGGCTTGACTGACCAAGATGGTTTGTCTGTAGCTGTTGATGATTTCGGGGATGCGAGTAAAGCAGCTTCCTCTTCCGCCAATATAACTTCCATGGGAGTGGTGACGACCGAATCCTCTCCAATCACCATGGTGTCATATTGTTCAGTTTCTGCAGCAGGACCAAGTGCCCTAGCTGTAGAAAGGTGTGCATTCCTTGTTGTTTTCTGTTTTTTTGTTGTTTGTTTCCATATGTTTTTTTTGAAAATTGCGAGAATGTCCGTCGCCCGAGGCAGAGCTCTATACCTCGGGAGGGCTAATTTAAACCGGAGGTCGCCTGTAATCCGGAGATCACCGTAATAAGACACACTTACGTAGTGCCATTCATCCCATAGGCAGGTTGTTAGACAGCCGGGATTACGGGTTTTTATCGAGTTTCCGCTCTAGATCCGTCATATTCAGTCGAAAGCAGTGGTACCTCTTGCAGGATTTGGCTCTGCACCACGTATGACGATCCTGGGAACATTGTTCCCCTGGTGTCCCTTTTGGCCAGAAAGTGGCTTTCTCAAGGTGAGGGGTGATAGCCTCTCCTCCCCGGTCCAGACAACTTTCCCATTATAAGACACCTTAACCACTATGCCAAATACCTAAATATAGTAATCATTCGTCAATATATAGCAGAAATTAATCAGAGAAAAATTAACTAACACGGATTTTTCCACTTTTCGATCGTTCGATTTTCACGATTTTGGGCTTGATGGATTCGAATTGGTCCAAAGAAGGACATAGGCTTCTTGTCACGAAACTTTGAGGGAATTGGTTAGGGGATGAAAGTATGTATGGGAACAGCAATTCGAAAAAAAAAACTATATATAAAAACTGGGCCACTTTAAATACAACAAAAAATATTTAAAATTTGTTCCTCTTATTCCGAACGATTTGCCATTTTCTGTATTTAAGCGTTAATTTCCCGTACGTCTTGCTTGCGCTATGACAAATAATAAGTCGCAAGGACAATTGCTGTATGTTTGTAAATCAATTTTGAATGCCCATGTGTCTAATATGGTCAATTACATGTACTTGAATCGACCGAATTACATGAAGCAGCTCGAAATTATTATTTTCATTACATAAATGAATTTGGGAGCAACGAAGTTCGCCGGGTCAGTTAGTTTTAAGGAAAATACACTTTTTCTTCGTTGATTTTATTTCTCTTAATTCCGTAGTCATACTGAAACAAAATATAGTGTAACACAATTTAGGGATTTTTTTTTATGTCGTGGGGAAAAATATAGTTTAGTTTTAGAATAATTTATAATCTGTAATTGGTTCGTAAAATGCATACTTTCACAGTAATATGTTGCGGCATTTGTTAATATAAAAAAAAAAAATCGATATTTGTTTCCATTTATACTATTACTCTCAAATTTAAACTATGTATGTACGATATTAGATCGCCTATGTAGATGGACCTGTATTTATGTAAAATACTCGGAACGGTAAAAAGTAGAGTGCAATTGTTTTCGGTAGTTAACAATTTAGAGAGGATTAAGAAAATTAATAAAATCAGTGTACATTTGTGTACAATACATTATTATTAAAATTTGTAAAAGAATATAAATATGCAGAAAACGAAATGAAGCATACGAATACCAACAATTAACAAAACAATTTGGATTCTTACGTTCGATTGAATACACATCAAATCGCATAATGCAGAATACAATTAAATACCACATTTGTCTTTTTGTTAGGAGTTTAAACACGTACTTGTATTTTACGAATTTGCTTTCCGATATTAATACTTTTTTTTTCAAATAAATAGCATTTGCATTTTTACTGTTCCATCACTCAACACTGTTCAGTGTTATTAAACTACAGAATTTCCAATCATATATTTATTTTGTACAAATATGGTGTTAAATAAACGAATTTGAAAAGACCCACCAAGCCTAATAGATATTTATTAAATGTTGGGAAATGTTTTCTAAAATTTACTTATGCCCTAGTGGAAAGTTTGGTTTAACTAATTAACTCATTTTTGGAACAACCCCAATGGGCTTAAATTTAGGCAGATGCATGAATTCTGCTGTCAAAAATATAATTCATTCAAACAAAATTAATAAAAAAAGCTGAAATATTTTTTTGACGCCATATAGAGAACTGGTAAAGCTATCTTAAAGAAGAAAAGTGTTCACTTGGCCAATCTTTTAACCAGCTTAATTTGGTACTTCAGCACAGCCCTGGTTCCATTTAAAAGGGAATATTAGATATTGACATTTAATATTTTTTTTTATTTTCCTCACATTTCATTCTAGAAGATATTCCCCTTTTCCTTTTTTCATCAAATTTTTGATTGAAATCCCCCACAAAAAAGGGGAATTCACCACGACCTTCTAGCACTGACGGGACCACCAATTTCGGCGGATTTTCCGTTACTTGCCTACAAGTTATATTTTTACGTATACCATACGATTGGGAGCGTTTATATCCATTCACCCCAGCATTCACTTATGTGGTATTCGTTTGGGCTTCTTCAGATTTGCCCTCAGATTTCAGATTTCGTGTGCCTAATCGAACATAAAAACGCTCTTGCTTTTTTTTGTGTTGTTTTCGTGTGACTTGAATATGTGTAGTCTTCGACACTTTTCTTTGCACTTTCCATTCACTGGTTAAATTTTACATTAAAACATTCGAAATTTCCGTCCCGATTGATTTCAAAATATTTTTACAGAAACAGATTCACCCGACGCAATGCCTTTCTTTGCTGTAGAAAAAATTCACGCAAACAAACTCCACCAGATGTCAAACTCAAATGCACTTGTATTGGTAAATCTGAAGCAAATCTGAGAAAATATCTAGATTCGCAAAAATGCTCTGAAATCTGAAAAAGATTGTTTTTGTTGTACCAAACGAACATAAAAATTGCTCTGAGGGCAAAAAAGTGCTCTGAGAGCGCCCAATCGAATACCACATTAATTTACATTTGGCTGCTGCAATGGATATTAATAAATTGAATGGATTTTTATAAACACAAATTACAATTTAAAAGCAGCCGAAAGACAAATTTCGTTTTATGTTCCATTGAGAAGGAAAAATCTTAAATCTGAAAATCCCAATGGAAAACGACATAAATCAATTATTGATTCTTGTCTCAAGTCTCAACAACAAAAAATAGCTGCAGGGAAAAAATACAATCTTATCCATTTCTTACCAAAAATATCCCTAAAAGACGCGATACCAAAAAACCCGTTTGGCAAACTAAAGGACCGCAGACTAAAGTACCTAATTTTGTATGTGGATGTCATGTTGAAAATCGAATAGAGATGGCGCTGCACGTTCCAATTTTTGTAGAATAATAGGGGTAAAGGCCTCTTAACGTCAACACAAGCGTTTATTTATGAATGAATTAATCTTACAGATGGCGCGAAAAACACACCCCATTTGGTTTGGTCATCAGATTCCTTAAATACCCAACCTCGACAATTGATGGAGCTATATCCCTAGTTTAAAATGAAGATATTCCGAAAATATCAAGAATTCCCAATTTTAAAAATTCCTTTTTCTATGGGTAATTATGGTTTTCGGAAACTCAGTTAAATCATAGACACATTATTACTAGATGGTGCATTTCATACCCCAAACAGGAACAGCGTATACCTCACACTTTTACTCCTAATAGATGGCGTCCCAATGCAGTTGGTCAACTTATAAACCTTTTTTGTGTCGATTGGTGTTTGCAAGATACACAAACATGTTGCAGAGGAGGAAGAAAAATAGCAAATGAAATCGATGAGGAAATCGAGATCGAGTTCTTTTTGCCTGATATATGTAGCATATAGCTAGTTATATGGTGCGTGTGGTAGGGCTAACGTACTTTTAGCGTGACAATACTGATAACGATGGGGATGGAGTATCTTATGAAGACAAGAATGTGTCTATGGAAATGTGAAATAATTAGGTAGTATGTGTGCATATTCCGATATTTTATTGGCACGATTAAGGATTATGATAAATTATTTAAAGTAGACAGGTATACACTTCCTTGATTGCTGATGCTGGGAAGTGAATGGAAGAAAATTAAAGATACCAACTGAATGATTGACTGACACAGCACTTTTTTTAAATTCCACTTATAGCATTGCCACTAGAAAAATATTGCGTTTATGTTCGAACTTTTATTGAGATACATTTTCAGGTTTCATATTGGTGTCTTTGAAACATTGATTGCATGAATAGCAAAATAATAGCATAGTGAATAATAATTTATAGGTAGGTACCTACCTATTTAGTTCGCTTGAAAGTCGAAATTAAAATGTCAATTACCTATCATATGTATTTACGAGTGTAATATACATTTCTCGGAATCTATTATAATTATAATTCAGTTAACTATGTATAGTTTTAAACACACGAATTCATTTAAATTATCATACACAAAAGAAAACGCATATACAGGTATAGGTAGTTACATATTATATTACATATATGTTTACTAGTTCTATAAAAATACGAAAATAATTGAAGTTTTTATTACTTATACATATACATATATAGAACAGTAGAATATAGTTTTCAAGTTGTGTAATTTTAACAAAATAAATACGTAGTCACATGCATTTACTAGGTAAACAGCAAAAACACAAATAACGATATCATGGACTTGTTGTTGTTTATCTTGTGACATCTTTAAAACGCAGCTTGTCTTTAAAACCTTTAAAATTGCGTTTTGATGGCAATTTAAAATAAAAAGATTTTGAAATTCTGAAAACCAAATAAGGGAAGTTTCATACACATAATCTACGGGAACATGCAACGAACCGAATTTAAGATTTTTGTTACAATTTTTTTTAGTTTCAGAAGGCAAAACTTTCGCTATTTGGTCTTCTTTCTTCAAACAACTGAGCAATTTTTTAGCTGACAACTTCCATACTTCCCTTCCTTTTTTGGGATGGAAAAAAATGCCTCTCGGGAAAATCTCTTGATTTTTCACTGCACACAACACATTTAACTTTTTTTCTCATATTGTTATACAATATTGTTTTAATTAAAAGCAAAAGTTAAATATATCTAATATTTTCACTAAGTTGTCAATATCGAAAGAATCAAGAAATGAAATCTGAGGAAATGTATCCAGGTGCATTCCCATTCATATACAATTTGGCGCGAATAGGTACTCCAAAGCTCTGTGTGAAGGCATCATCCCTTGCACCATCCTCCCTCACCATGCTATTGATTGATACTTAATCATAATATTGCATCTCCTTTCCTTTTTCCTCCTCTTCTATAAGAAAAACCAAACCAAAACCAGTTCCTACCCTGGTTTGTCATATCAGAAAGACTTTTTATACCGACGGTTGGGGATGGCGAGAATGAATGAAGAAAGAAAAGAGGAACACGAGTAATTATTTTTTGTTTTATTTCTTTGGTTTTCTTTAAGCACATTTCCTCAACGCAAAATCAAAAGTCTCATACATGATGCCGTAAGAACCAAGGAACATTTTGTTTGTTTTGCGAAAAAGGAAAATAAAGAAGAATCAGGTATAAACCTCACTGCGAAGCCAACGAGGTCCACGGTTCACGTTGATCGGAAATGTTTCTCAACAGAACACCTCAAATAAAGTGATTTGCAGCATGTATCCGAGTTTGAGGTATATTTTCACGGTGGCGCCATCTAGATATTGGGGTGTTTCGGAATAACCATTTCCTTTATATGAAATGCACCATCTAGTAATAATGTGTCTATGGTTAAATCTTACCCCTAATTTCCCCAGCTTTTGTACCGATTCAATTTTTGAATCAATATACCTACACAGAAATACGAGACATTGCACAATACTAATAATTAAAATATATTTAGTGTCCAGACTAGATATTGCAAGTCGCAATTTTAAATATCTAATAGGTATAGTTTCCTGTGACATTAAAAATATTTTGTGTGAAAGCTAAGAACCATTAGAAGTAGTTCTCATTGCTTGTAGTGGAGAATAATTTAAACAACAGAACGAATTCGAATCGACATTTTCGGGTCATTTTCACAATGGGTAATTTTATATGGAAAACTGCGCTTGGACACTAAATACGATTTTAGTATCGCGCATTTATTATTGCAAAATTAATCGTCAGAAAATGGTTCAAATACTTTGCTTGCATCATATTTACCAGTTTTCTTTCTCGCTCCATGAAACCCTATGCAAAATGACATCCTTAGTAGCATCATAGACACATTATTACTAGATGGTGCATTTCATATAAAGGAAATGGTTATTCCGAAACACCCCAATATCTAGATGGCGCCACCGTGAAAATATACCTCAAACTCGGATACATGCTGCAAAACACTTTATTTGAGGTGTTCTGTTGAGAAACATTTCCCATCAACGTGAACCGTGGACCTCGTTGGCTTCGCAGTGAAGTCCATACCTGATTCTTCTTTATTTTCCTTTTTCGCAAAACAAACAAAATGTTCCTTGGTTCTTACGGCATCATGTATCTTAATGAGACTTTTGATATTGCGTTGAAGAAATGTGCTTAAAGAAAACCAAAGAAACAAAACAAAAACTAACTACTCGTGTGCCTCTTTTCTTTCTTCATTCATTCTCGCCATCCCCAACCGTCGGTATTTCTGATATGACAAACCAGGGTAGGGAACCGGTTTTGGTTTGGTTTTTCTTATAGAAGAGGAGGACAAAGGAAAGGAGATGCAATATTATGATTAAGAATCAATCAATAGCATGGCGAGGGAGGATGGTGCAAGGGATGATGCCTTCACCCAGAGCTTTGGGGTATTCGCGCCAAATTATATATGAATGGGTATGCACCTGGATACATTTCGTATTTTTATAGAACTAGTAAATAATTTATATAGGTATGCAATATAATATGTAACTACCTGTATATGCGTTTTCTTTTGTGTATGATAATTTAAATGAATTCGTGTGTTTAAAACTATACATAGTTAACTGAATTATAATTATAGTAGATTCCGAGAAATGTGCATTACACTCGTAAATACATATGATAATTGACATTTTAATTTCCACTTTCAAGCGAACAACATAGGTAGGTACCTACCTACCCATAAATTATTATTCCCTATGTAAAGGGTCCGCCATCTAACTTTTTCAACTAGTGCTTATTTCGCACTAGTTTTATCCTTCCGCTGAACGAATTATGGTTGTGTATACGCTTGAACAACCCTGGGAAATAGTGCGACATTACTTTGAAAATCATGGTAATGTTGCAGAATGTGTGCGGAATTTGGAAGAAGAGAAGCACCGTCAGCCAAATGACCATCCAATGCGTTTTCGCTTCGCTAAGTGGGCCTGCGATCGATTGTTTTTGAAGATCGCATTATCAGCCGCAGAGCTGATGTCGTTTGGCCACCTCGGAGCTGCGATTTGACACCGTTGGACTATTATTTGTGGGGTGCCGTAAAAGATAAGTGTTACGCCGACAAGCCAGAGACAATTGACGCTTTAAAGGACAATATTCGTGAAGCCATTGGTGAAATACAGCTGCACACAATCCATAATGTGCTTAAAAATTGGACCGATCGTGTAGGCTACTGCACGGCCAGCCGAGGCAGCCATTTGAATGAAATTATTTTGCCTTATTAACCGGAAGGATTGTACCTACTTTCAAATAAAAAAAGAAATTTGAGAAAATATTCAATACTTTTTTATTATAGCATTTTCAAAAAGTTATTTGGCGGACCCTGTAGTTATTTTGCGCCATTCATAAATCAAAGTTTCAAAGACGCCAATAGGAAACCTGAAAATTTATCTCAATAAAAGTTCGAACATAAACGCAATATTTTTCTAGTGGCAATGCTATAAGTGGAACTAAAAAACAAAAGCTGCGTCAGTCAATCAATCAGTTGCTATCTTTAATTTTCTTCCATTCACTTCCCAGCATCAGCAATCAAGGAAGTAGTTATATACCTGTCTACTTTAAATTTTGTATCAGAATCCTTAATCATGACCTTTGCCAATAAAATATCGGAGTATGCACACATAACTACCGAATTATTTCACATTTCCATAGACACATTCTTTCCACATTGTTGTCTTCATAAGATACTCCATCCCCATCGTCATCAGTATTGTCACGCTAAAAGTACGTTAGCCCTACCACACGCACCATACAACTAGCTATATGCTACATATATCAGGCAAAAAGAACTCGATCTCGATTTCCTCATCGATTTCATTTGCTATTTTTCTTCCTCCTTTGCAACATGTTTTTGTATCTTGCAAACACCAATCGACACAAAAAAGGTTTATAAGTTGACCAACTGCATTGGGACGCCATCTATTAGGAGTAAAAGTGTGAGGTATACGCTGTTCCAGGTCGGGGTATGAAATGCACCATCTAGTAATAATGTGTCTATGGTAATATTGTTCTGGTACTTAATAAGTGAATAATCTATAAAAGTTTAATAAAAGTGATTATACTAGAAAAGTTGAACAGAATAGTGTTTTATCTTTTCGAATCCCAGCCCAAATGTTACAATATTTTGTATTACTTTTTTTATTTAATCTTATTTTTGTTTTCGATATCAATTTTTTTTTTGTGTTTTACATTTAATTTTTCCTTTGTGTCGTTGTTTTGTAAATTAACGTACACATTTGTAATAAGTTTTGTATCCAAGTTTTTTTTTATATATATACAATTTGTGTAAGACCCCTAAAATGAGCTCTTTCGAGGTAGGTGGTAATTGGGAACTTAGGAGTTTCGCGGAGGGGGATTTAACCGGTTAGGGCAAAGGGATACCAAATTTTAGCATTGCCAGCATTTTATTATGTTTTAATATTTTTTTTTGTTTGTGTAAATTTTAACATCTTAATTTATTTTCTATTCAAATATATCAATCAAAACCTTCGGAAGATGAGCTGATCGTGGTGAGACATCCATGTTTGGGGAAGTTCAAAACTGGCCGCCGAGCTTCCAGCCGGGGTGGGAGTAGTCATGGCCCCGCTGAATATCATCGACAGCGCCCTCTCTGTGTGGAAATGTCCGTCTGCGTCTGAAAATATTTTTTTTTAAATTTAGTGTAGGCACGATACATGTTTTGTATATAGGTATTGTTGGTGTGTGAGGACAAGAACCCTCACCATTCCGGCGAGTGAAGTGGAGCAAAAGCAAGCGTTTCCTGCTCCTCGCACCCAACGCTCCCCCCTTCTCTATCACATACTATCCAACTGTCATTTCCTCATCCTGTCTCCTGTCATTTTTAAATCCCAACGTCCTTATAGTCCTAGTACATGCCTATTACAGAGTATGCAGATGATCCGAAACGAAATTTTCCGGTGGTCTCCAAATGCACAGCGAAACTTCTTCGAAAAGGCAGCGGAAAATAATTTGCGGAGAGTTCCATCAGCTGCTGCACAAGAAGCAGTGCTGCCATCACCGGCTATTTATCTCCGATTTGGATACTCGAACTTTTCGCTGTCTCCTTAAAATTGTAATTTGGGAATTATCCTAGTTTAGACTATTTTGAAAAGAATATTATCTTCATAGTCTTCCTCGTCATCTGAAGACCACGATTCACCAAAAATACTAAATTTGTATCTACAACAGGGAAAACATTTTTGAAGTCGGTATTCATTAGTGATTTTTTGCAAAAAGAAATGCAATTTGAATAGCTGATATTTCTGCCAAATAACGCACTTATACATTTATGAAAGTTGTTCATTTTCGTTGCGCGTTCCTTTAGCAGCGTAAAATCTGAGATCTGAAAAAGATTTCTGGTGTTCCCAATGGGAAACGACATTAGTATTCCCTTAAGGAAACATCTGAAATTCCAATAAAACTCCAAACCGTATCCTACAAATCATTGTTCACGCTGATATTTCAAAAAATTAATGCGTCGGAGAGAGCCGTGGAGATATTTTAGTATCGCCACCTACAACTCAGTTTTGGAAGCGCTTTTTTCCACGCGAACTGCGTACCAGCCTTTACTAATCAAACGAAGTTTGAAAGTTGTTCTGCTATGTGTAATCGTTCATCGAGTAAACGTCAACTGAAACAGATTCTGCCAATCAAAACCGAGATAGATCCAGTAATACCGGATCGGGGCATTTATCCTTTTTTGTGGGATTTCTCACTTAAAATGAGCTAAAAGGGTCGAAGGGATTTTTCCTACCTCATAGTACAAAAAAAGGAATTTTACTTTTTGGTAAATTTTTGTTCCTAATTTGCTAGTTTCATTAGTAAACCTGTGATCAAATTAAATATTTTCATGTCAATTTTCATTTCCTTTTTTGATTTCCATAAGCAGTGTCGGCGCAGTGGCTTATGTGGTATTCGATTGGGCTTCTTCAGATTTGCTGTCAGATTTCAGATTTTGTGTGCCTAATCGAATATAAAAAAGCTCTTGCTCTTTTTTGTGTTGATATTCGTGCGACTTGAATATTTGTAGTCTTCGACACTTTTCAAAGCGCTTTCCATTCACTGGTCCAATTTTATACTAAAACATTCGAAATTTCCGTCCCGATTGATGACTCAAATGCACTTGTATTGGTAAATCTGAGGGCAAATCTGACAAAATATCAAGATTCGCAAAAGTGTTCTGAAATCTGAAAAACGTTTTTTATTTTGTAGAAGTATTATATATTGAATTATATTATTAAAGTATAACTTGCTAGTGTAAATTTATTGAAGTACATAACGGGTGATTTTTTAAGAGGTTTAGAACTTTTTTAAAAAAAAAAACACAAAAAATTCGAAAAAATGAATGAAATATTTATTTGAATCGATAGTTTGAACCTTGCAATTTAATGTTTAAAGATAATTTCATGCAAATGTTGACCGCGGCTGCGTCTCAGGTAGCCCATCCGCTGAGTCCAATTTTGGCATACTCTTTCACACATATCGGCCGGTATCTCACGAATGAATGCATGGATGTTGGCTTCCAGTGCGTCAATCGAAGCGGGCTTGTCCCTATACACATTAGCCTTGGCATACCCCCACAAAAAATAATCTAATGGTGTCAAATCGCACGATCTAGGCGGCCAATTGACCGGCCCGAAACGTGAAATTAACTGTTCACCAAACTCGCCTCGCAATTGCGCCATTGTTTCGCGTGCTGTGTGGCATGTGGCACCGTCTTGTTGGAACCACATATCATGCAAGTCAAGAACTTCCATTTCGGGCAAAAAAAAGTTTGTTATCATCGCTCGGTAGCGTTCACCATTGACAGTAACGCTGCGATTCGCATCATCTTTGAAGAAATATGGCCCAATAATGCCGCCGGCCCATAAACCGCACCAAACAGTGGCTTTTTCGGGATGCATTGGTAGCTGTTGCAATGCTTCTGGCTGATCTTCACTCCAAATGCGGCAATTTTGCTTATTTACGTACCCATTCAACCAAAAATGAGCCTCATCGCTGAACACAATTTTTCGATAAAAAAGCGGATCCTCGGCCAGCTTTCCAAGAGCCCATTCACCAAAATTTCGGCATTGTGGTAGGTCGGCTGGCTTTAGTTCTTGCACCAGCTGTATCTTAAAAGGCTTTACGCCCAAATCCTTCCACAAAATTTTCCACGTAGTGCTGTAACAAAGGCCTAACTGCTGGGAACGGCGCCGAATCGACATTTCGCGGTCTTCTGTCATACTAGCTGATACGGCCGCAATATTTTCTTCACTACGCACAGTACGTAAACGTGTTGGTGCTTTAATGTCCAACAAAGTAAATTTGGTGCGAAATTTGGTCACAATCTTCCGAATAGACTGCTCAGAAGGTCGAGAATGCCGATCATAAAATGGAAGCAGCGCGCGATGAACATTTCGAACCGAGCACGAATTTTGATAGTAAAATTCAATAATTTGCAAGCGTTGTTCATTTGTAAGACGATCCATGGTTAAATTGCAAACCAAACTGAAGCTGTTTGACAGTGACACAAGGTACTAAACACACGTCAGCTGTCAAAACCAGTGTTGCCAAAACCAAACCAGCTAAAAAATCACCCTTTATAATTACTCAAACATGCACAAATACATTACTTAATGTATGAGATCTTTCTTAACATCTTATTAGTATTGTAAGTAATAAAAAAAATGTTAGTTGCTCTTCAACACTTGACCTGGCGAGTTTTCTTCTTCCCATTTTTCTTCCAGAAAAACAACAGGTTATGGGACTAGTGTTCGTGTCCCATTGAATAGTTTTCGTTTATTAGCCTAGAGAATTGGAGTTTCGCGAAATAGTTGAAAAGTTTAAATTTTTAATGTTTTTTTTTGCGATAGATACTACGAGTGGCAATAAAAGTAGATTGAAAAAATTATGGAAGGCGAGCTTATAAAAATAGACAAGCTCCAATGTGCAGATCAGTGGTCCACTTGGAAATTTCAAGTAAAAATACTTTTAAATGCAAGTGATTTGTTTGAGGTAGTTAGCGGCGCTGATGTTAAACCAGCAGTTACAGAGGCTGATGACAAAAAATTAGTAAGTTGGCAAGAACGAGATCGAAAAAGGCAGAAAGTAATCGCTACGTCAGTGGGGGGCCAAGCTCTCATACATATCCTTAACTGTTCCACCGCTCAAGATATGTGGAAAAAACTTCTGTCTGTGTATGAACACAAAAGCAGTACAAGTGTAAATATATTACAGCAAAGGTTCTACAGTTTTGAAAAAGATCCGCAAGATGATATGGCCACACATATTAGCAAACTGGAAACTCTCACACAACAATTGAGTGAATCAGGTGAAACAGTTTCCAAGTCGATGCTCACCACCAAAATTCTTATGACTTTGCCAAAAGAATACTCTCATTTTTTTAGTGCATGGGAATCCACCACAGACGAGTTGCAGACGGTCGAAAATCTAACATCACGTTTAATTATGGAGGAAACGCGCTTGAACAACAACAATTGTAATTCACCATCGTCGTCTACTCCTGCGGTAAATGAAAGTGCTTTGTTAATGCAAAGGGGGAAGAAATGTTTCTCAGGGAGGCATTTGAATATGAACCACAAGCAGAAGAAACCTGGAAAATGTTTTCAATATAATCAATTTGGGCACTGGAAAAGAGACTGCCCCAATAAAAATCGAAAAATGCATCAGGTTAATTTTGCGAATGATAAAAGTACTTCAAATCAATCTGGCGATGCTATGGTTTGTGATGCTAATTTTGTTAGTGGCAATAGTGCAAGTGAAGAAAAATGGTTTTTAGATTCGGGGGCAAGTCAGCATATGACGTATCATCGTGAGTGGTTCAGTATTTATCAGGAACTACAAAATCCAATGGCAATCACTATAGGCAATGGAACAAAGATTATGGCATATGGTAGAGGAGAAATCAAGATAAGGGCATTTAACGGGAACTCTTGGGAGCAGAAGCGCTTGGTGGATGTTTACTTTGTTCCAGAGATAAAAGTAAATTTATTTTCGTCAGGAAGAACTCTGGACAAAAACTACAAATTGGTGTCGGATAATAAGAGTTGCGAAATATATAAAGATGGTGTTGTTGTGGCGGTTGGTATACGAAGTAACAGTCTATACGAAATGCGCTTCAAAGTTGTTTAAGCGAATGAAGCAGTTTGCTGTTCAGCGAAAACCACAGTGTCAGAAAAGAAATCAATAGAAACTTGGCATCAAAGACTTGGTCATTTGTCTATTAAACATGTTAGGAGTGTTCTTAAAGCTAGAAGTATTGATTTTGTTGACAATCCAAATTTTTTTTTGCGATGCATGTGCATTGGGAGAAATGCATCGACTGCCATTCAAAACTAGCGACTCAAGAGCAGACAAAATTTGTCAATTAGTCCACTCCGACGTTTGTGGCCCAATGCAGGAGAAGTCTCTTGGTGGATCACGGTACTTCCTCCTATTCAAGGACGATTTTTCACACTATCGAACAGTCTATTTCGTTAAGGAAAAGTCTTAAGTACCATCTCTGATTGAGAAGTTTTTAAACAACACGGAAGCTGAAACAGGTTGTAAGGTGAAATTTCTCAGATCAGATAACGGGTCAGAATATAAGAACAAGCAAGTGGAATCGATTCTCATGCGACGTGGAATTATACATCAAACATCCACTCCATACACGCCAGAACAAAATGGTAGGGCCGAAAGGGATATACGTTTTATAACAGAAATCGCTAGAACTTTACTTCATGCAAAGAATTTGCCAATACGACTATGGGCTGAGGCAGTTAATACTGCAGTCTTTCTGGTTAATCGTTTTGGTCCTAGTACAGTCCATGAAAGAAGTCCATTTGAGCTGTGGTATGGAAAGAAACCAGACATTACAAATTTAAAGACGTTCGGAAGCGAAGTATGGGGACAAAAAGTCTTGGCCAGGCTTTTTCGTTGGTTAGCCGGATAACACAAAAGGATTTCGTATTTGGAATAGGCAGCTTAACAAAATTGATCTATCAAGGGACGTTGTCTTTAAAGAGGAATTGAATGTTCAGCTCAGTTTAAATCCTCCAAGTCTTGTGGAAGAAAGAAGTGAAAGTCCAGAGCAAAAACTCAATCATTCTGGCGAACGAGAGTGACATCGAGGGACTTGAATAATGGATCAGTTAATGAAGCAGGTGAAATAGTAGAACCGATTGCAGTGGATCCACCAACCGATTCTAGCGGAAGACTTTTTGGTTCGTCAGACAGAGTTCTTCGTAGTCAATCGAAAGCTACTAGACCAAGTTCGAGCCTGATTGCATGTGCATTGCAGGGATATGCTTTCATAGCCCAAAATGATGAACCATTTTCTTACGAAGAAGCAGTGAGGTCAAACGATGCAGACAATTGGCGGAAGGCTATGAATGAAGAAATCCAGTCACGTCAAGAAAATGGCACCTGGCAGCTAGTGAACAAACCACAGGACAAGAAGGTAATTGGATGTAAATGGGTGTATAAAGCTAAACTTTCTCCACAGAACCAAATTACCCGGTATAATTCACGAATTGTTGAAAAAGGCTTTAACCAGCAACAAGGATTGGATTATGATGAGACGTTCAGCCCAGTCGCCAAATTTACCTCAATTCATGCTATTATGGCCATTGCTGCTAAGGAGAATTTACATTTAATGCAATTCGATGTTAAGACAGCATTTCTCAACGGAGACCTCAACGAACAGATATATATGTCACAACCACCTGGATACGACGATAATTCTGGCCGAGTGTGTAAACTTCTCAAAAGTTTGTATGGACTGAAGCAGGCTTCCAGGTGCTGGAACCAAAAGTTATCCGATATTCTTCGAAAGATGGGGTTTACTCAGTGTAATGCGGATCCATGTGTTTTTGAATCACATCGATGCAATGACAAGTTTTTCCTTGCACTGTACATCGACGATGGACTCATTGCAGCCAGCAATAAGCAGGAAGCGATTAAGGTTGTCAACGGATTGCGAAGATATTTCGAACTGAAACTCAGTGACGCCAAATACTACTTGGGCCTTCAAATCACACGTATGGATAGATCAGTTTTTGTCAACCAATCCAGTTACATTGACAGGATGCTCACTAAATTCAGGATGTCGGATGCAAGTCCTGTCTCAACTCCATGTGCCGTCAACTACAACCTAGATGTTTCCATAGACGATACAAGTAATTTTCCGTTTCGTGAAGCAGTGGGAAGCATAATGTATTTGATGCTGGCAACGAGGCCGGACATAGCTTATTCCGTCGGTATTGTAAGCAGATATTTCGAAAGACCAGCAACCCAACACATCACAGCAGTCAAACGAATTTTCAGATATCTGAAAGCAACCAAGGATCACGGTATTATTTTCAACAAGTTTAATCTATACTCTTTATCTTGCTTCAGTGATGCAGACTTTGCGGGTGATGTTGAAACAAGACGATCAACAAGCGGATTCGTTTTGTTACTCGGTAGAAGACCAGTGTCTTGGTCTTCAAGAAGGCAACATTGCACAGCCCTATCTACTACTGAGGCGGAGTACGTGGCTGCATCAGAAGCAGTGAAGGAGTTAGTATGGCTTCGTACACTTTTCCAAAATTTACTACCAAGTAATAGCCTAGATCTTACATTATACGTTGACAACCAAGGTGCTATTAAATTAGTCAAAAATCCTGAATATAGATGTAAGAATTCATTTTATACGTGAAAAATACAATGAACAGTTTTTTGAGTTAGAATACATTCCAAGTAATGATCAACTAGCTGATGTGTTTACTAAAGCTTTATCAAAAGAAATGTTTGTTAAATTTAGAAGTGCTATGAACATTATATCAAAAGATTTTGTTATAGTTTGAAAAATCTTTAGTATCCTTGAATATTATTATTCCCTGAAATTTTTTTGAATTACATAATCACAACCGGTGAAAGTTTTCCTTCGTTTAAAATTAAATATATATTATATACTTGCAAGAATAATGTAATTTAATAATAGGTGGAAGTGTGAAGTATTATATATATTGAATTATATTATTAAAGTATAACTTGCTAGTGTAAATTTATTGAAGTACATGTAATTACTCAAACATGCACAAATACATAAGTTAATGTATGAGATCTTTCTTAACATCTTATTAGTATTGTAAGTAATAAAAAAAAAGTTAGTTGCTCTTCAACACTTGACCTGGCGAGTTTTCTTCTTCTCATTTTTCTTCCAGAAAAACAACAATTTTGTACCAAACGAAATTTAAAATTGCTCTGAGAGCAAAAATAGGGCTCTGAGGGCGCCCAATCGAATACCACATTAGTGGTAAGTGTGTTGGACTACTAAGCGAGCGGTCCAGGTCGAATCCCAAAAAAAAACCATTCCAACTTAGAGTTTTTTTTCCACTGTGCCACCTCTCGCGAACGCCTGACAAACATCCGAGAGTATAACTGCCTTGAATGGGCTTCTCAATTAGCTGTTTGGATTCGGCATAAAATTGAAGATCCCTTCCATTCGTTCCAAAAATCAAAAAACTCACACAAAACGAATGGTTTATTTATTTAAACTGTTTCATAAACTGACATATCTGTGGTGATAATCTCCATTCGTCGCACACATCCTAATGAGATGAAATTTCAAACGAAAACAAAAATTTGACACTGTCGTCGTTAATTTATGTGTGAGGGTTTGTTTTAGTTCAGGTAATTTGTTTCGATTCAAAATTCAAATCAAATTTCTGTGTCATTTTTGTATGATAAATCGAGAATTGAAACCGAGATAAAGTTTTTTTCATACCAGTCATTTTTAAGTAATTCATACGATATTTATTTTATGTTGAATATTATTTTCATTTTGCAATTTTATGTTCTTGTAACGTTTTAAAAATGCATGAGATGTATCTACATTTCTTTTTTTGTTAGTTTGCATAGTTAATGTATAATGTAGCTTGTATTTTTTAATAATAAAAAACAGTAAATTCAATGTTTTTTTTTAATTTAATATTTCGTGGGAAAATTTTGGGATTTCTTAAACTTTGGCGAGGGATAAAAATATTTTTTTGGGTACAACCGTGGGATAACATGCTTCTGAAGTCTGGAATCATTGGATATATCTAGTCAGACAGCTACCAGACTTACTAAACTAGATACTTGAACGTCCCCAATACCAAGATACATCTAGTCAGGCTTATATGGTAGTGGTATTCGATTGGGCGCGCTCAGAACACATTTTTTTCAATCGTTTTCGGGTTTCAGATCACTTTTGCGAATCTAGATATTTTCTCAGATATACCAAATATGTACCAATACCAATCTGAGAGCAAAGCTGATCGAATACCACATTTCTAAACTAGATACTTGAACGTCCCCATCACCATTAGCCGTTTTAAAAAAAGTTCGTGTTTCTTTTTTATCTCAGAGACATCAGAGCTCAAATTTGTGTTTCTTTTTTCGTAATAAATTGACCGAGCAAGCTGAGGAAAAAGCTGATTATGCGTGTACAAGCACACTTCCAGTCACACTTGACAGAAAAAAAACAGTAAGTTCAGAGCTGAGCACTGAACTGAGCTCGAGCATTATGAGCGCGCTCTGAACCGAGCGTGCTCAGAGCGTTCTGATCTTTTTTTTTTTTTTTTTTTCAAATGTTACTGGAAGTGTGCTGATACATGTGTAATCAGCTTTTTGCTCTGGCTGCTCAGTCAATTTATTCTGAGCTCATAGAGCGCGCTCTGATCATGCTCTGAACCAGAGACAATACTGAGACCCCCAACTCCGGCCGATTTTCCGTTAATTGCCTACAAGCTATATTACCATGGGGTTGCAAACTTAAGGTGCGTTAGTATTGTTACATAGAAAATCGTATTGACAAATGTCACGAAACTTCAAAAATTCCGGATCACAAACACAACTTCCGCTGTGGGCAAAGTTGCTTCAGAGCCACTTCCGCTGTGGGCAAAGTTGCTATCAGCGTTCATAGAATTTTATCCGTTAAATTTGAAAATAATTGTTCCAACTAAATTTTGTGTGGACAGTGATTAATTTCAAAAAAAAAATTGTATATTTATGTGAAATAAAAGAAATATGATCAATTCTGTAGAATAATAAACAAATTAAAACATTTTTAGCCAACATTTGTAGGGCATTTAACATAAATCGAGTAGAATATGTTTATCACATACATCGCTTAATATACTTCTGGAGTTTAGTTATAATTTATAAATACCAAGATTAATATCGTTGCTGTTATTAATAGTTTCACCGTTAGTCTAAATATAATTTAAAATAAAGTATACGTATGTGTATTTGTTTTATTTTTACGTGTCTCGTATTTCAAAGCCTACATTTATATGACTTATGAGTCGTATGTTTTGGTATTATAATGGAACAATAATGGTGAATGAGTACTTTGGTTGAATAGAAATACAAAATGTTATGAAAAAACTAATATGAAAATGTACTGAGATAATATACTTATTCACCAAATTTGAGTTGAACTTCTCTTAAAAAAAGCTGTACTTCTGAACACTGTCACAGCTCACCACGGTTGAAATCTGACACTGACACTGACAACTAGTCTAACTTATCCGAACTGTTTTTTTTTTTCGCGAAATTCGCTGCCAGGTAGAGATTGCCTGTACAACTTGCCCAACTTGAAATGTCTCAACCTGGTCTCAACTTGAGCGAAAATGAAATAAGCGAACTATCATCAGTGGTCGAGTTTTGGCAACGATTTAGCCGACGACGACATCATGATACTGGACAACGGCTAACAAGTATTCCTCTGGCTCGGCTCCATATGCAGTGAAGTCGAAATCAAATAAGCCTAGAAAACTGCACAAGTAAGTCACACAGCCGACGACAGAAACTCTTTCAGTTTACACAAATATGCATTTAATAACATTTATTCCAGGTATTCAACACAACATCTATCAAACAACCAGAAAGTGCGCGCAAACTTTTCCTCACTCTGAAGAACAAGAAGTCGAAGCGCTTCACAAAATGTTTCCATGGCTGGAGTGCACACATGGCTCCACCAGAATAGAGTGCAGATTCATTTCATCTTTCATATTTATAAGACGTACTGGTAGTTTTACATGTAACTTATTTTATATTCAATACATATATTAAAATGTTTTGGACAACAACAAACTAAGATTACTGGTGTTGGCCTAATCGAAGACTTTGTAAATAGTTGTGACGCCCAGTTGCTCCCTTGGCAGACCAGCAGCAGTGCATTTAGACGAATCTGTTCAAGGTTGTTGTCACGATTCTCCCTGTCAACCTTGGCTTTAGTTCTCATCCGTGCTCGAGTAGTTTAAGACGGGTTTTCTCCTGCATTTCGATCTCGTGCTCGATGGTTTGCCGGCGCATTGCCTCTTGGAGTGTGACACTTTCCTCTTGCCTAGTAAGTGTTACCGTTTAAAGAATCAATTCACACAACTTTTACTATATTCTTAATTTTTGAAATGGTCCTCCTGGATACGTTGCTGCTGCGACAATTGATCTTCATAGCGGCGCCTTGCCAATTGGTATTGATAGTGGGCACGATGCTGTTGTTGCTTGGTCTCTTCCTAGAAGTGGATAAAAATGGTTAGCAATTCTCTGTAAGGCTCATGTTAATTCAAATTCAACTTACAATCAGGGTCTTCCTACGCTCTTCGTGATCGATACCCTTGTGTTCAACTTTCGCCTGTTCAATATGGGTTTCGTGTTCCTTGACTTTGGCCATACACTCTTGATGGTGTGTGTTCTCCTGCATCGTGGACAAATCAAGGGCTTCTCTAGCATGATCTTGAGTGGGAGCTTGTGATTTAACAAACCATGAAGAAATATCTAATAATTAAATATATATAGTGAGACAAATTCATTGAATAGTATGGCTTACTTATATCGATTCCGATTGATATTCTTCGTTGTCTCCAGTGCGATCCATTGCATATGGGTAAGGTTAGCGAACACCGTAACGTCGGCTTCTTCCTTAGCTGTAAGACAAATATATTTAATTATTAATTTAAACACTTAAAATATGCGAAAACTTACATTTTCTCAATTTGTTGGAGGAAAAATACAATTTGTTTTCCATATTTTGACAGTTGTCACTCGACTTCTGTCAAAAGAAATTCACCACATTTTTTTGTTTTGTTTTTTTTGTTGAAGCTCACACGGATTCTAAATTGACATAACACCGATAGGAAAACAAAATGGCGAATTCAAAAAAAAACTGAGGGGGCCAGCGGCAAGAGGATTGCGAGTTGGGGGTCTCTGGAGACAATACTGAGACCACCAACTCCGGCCGATTTTCCGTTACGTGCCTACAAGCTATATTACCATGGGCTTGTGACGTTTTTTTGCGCTAGTATTGATACATAGAAATTCGTATTGACAAATGTCACGAAACTTCAAAAATTTCGGGTCACCAACACACGCTCAAAAAAAGAGCACAACTTCCGCTGCTTCCAAACTGGCTTCCGGTGTGGGCAAAGTTGCTGGCAGCGTTCGTAGAATATTATCCGTTAAATTTGAAAATAATTGTTTCGACTAAATTTTGTGTGGACAGTGATTTATTTTAAGAATAATTGTATATTTTGTCTGAAGAATAATAAACAAATTAAAACATTTTTAGCGAACATTCGTAAGGCATTTAACATAAATCGAGTAGAATATGCTTATCACATACGTCGCTTAGTATCTATACTTCTAGAGTTTAGTTATAGTTTATAAATACCAAGATTAATATCGTTGCTGTTATTAAGTATAAATTAAGAGTTCCTCTGTTAGTCTAAATATAATTTAAAATATAGTATACGTATGTGCATTTGTTTTATTTGTACGTGTCTCGTGTTTCAAAGCCTACATTTATATTATTTATTTATTTTGGTATTAAAATGGAACAATAATGGTGAATGAGTACTTTGGTTGAATAGAAATGCAGAATGTTATGAAAAAACTAATGTAAAATTGATGAAAATATACTGAGATAATATACTTCTTCACCAAATCTGAGTTGAATTTCTCTTAAAAAAAGCTGCACTTCTGAACACTGTCACAGCTCACCACGGTTGAAATCTGACACTGACACGACAACTAGTCTAACTCATCCGAACCGTTTTTTTTTTTTTCGCGAAATTCGCTGCCAGGTATAACTTGCCCAACTTGAAATGTCTCAACCTGGCCTCAACTTGAGCGAAAATGAAATAAGCGAACTATCATCAGTGGTCGAGTTTTGGCAAAAGCTGGAGATCTCAAATCTGTCGCGCTACCAGCTGACAGCTCTACCTTCATCTATCTTCAAGCTGATGAACCTACGTCGTCTGTATTTGATAGACAACAAACTGGAATTCGAGAGAATCCCATCCCTGATACGTGAGTTTTACCCGACTTTTCCTATGCTCCAAAGAAAAGGGCTATTTCACCGTCGCCGAAAAGACGATTTAGCCGACGACGACATCATGATACTGGACAAATAAGCCTAGAAAACTGCACAAGTAAGTCACACAGCCGACGACAGAAACTCTTTCAGTTTACACAAATATGCATTTAATAACATTTATTCCAGGTATTCAACACAACATCAATCAAGTAACCAGAAAGTGCGCGCAAACTTTTCCCCACTCTGAAGAACAAGGAGTCGAAGCGCTTCACAAAATGTTTCCATGGCTGGAGTGCACACAAGGCTCCACCTGAATAGAGTGTAGATTCGTTTCTTACATATTTATAACACGTACTGATAGTTTTGCACGTAACTTATTTTATATTCAATACATACAATAAAATGTTTTACAATAACAACAAACTACGATTACTGGTGTTGGCCCAATCGAAGACTTTGTAAATAGTTGTGACGCCCTCCTTTGCCATGGCGTAATCCATTCCAATCCAATCCAGTCAGAGCGAAACGAAAGGTTTCACCAACAAGAGTTGGATTTCCAATACGAGCCTCAATGTACCGACAACACCAGTTGCTCCCTTGGCAAACCAGAAGCAGTCAAAACTTTGTCCCAACCAGTGAGTATTGCTTCGAATCCAGTACCAATGACTGTGCCATCAGTCTTGATGCCGATGATGAGTGATGCAATTTTCTTGTGCCTTTAGACGAATCTGTTCTATGTTGATGTCACGATTCTCCCTGTCAATCTTGGCTTTGGTTCTCATCTCGTGCTCCAGTAGTTTAATACGGTTTTTCTCCTTCATTTCCACAGGTGTTCCATAGTTTGCCGTCGCATTGCCTCCTGGCGTGCGACACTTTCCTCTTGCCTAGTAAGTGTTATTGTTTAAAGAATCAATTCACACAACTTTTATTATATGCTTACTTTTTGAAATTGTCCTCCTGGATACGTTGCTGCTGCGACAATTGATCTTCATAGCGGTGCCTTGCTAATTGGTCTTGATATCGGGCACGATGCTGCTGTCCATGGTCTCTTCCTAGAAGTGGATACAAATGGTTAGCAATTCATCGTCAGGTTCATTTTAATTAAAATCAACATACAATCAGGGTCTTCCTACGCTCTTCGTTATCGATACGCTTTTGTTCCACTTTCACCTGTTCAATATGTCCTACGTATACTTTGGTCATACACTGTTGTTGGCGTGTGTTCTCCTGCAGCTTGGACAAATCAAGGGCTTCTCTAGCATGACCTGCGCGATAAAAAAACAAATGAAGGGTCATGGGTTCAATCGTTATTTAAGCAATTGCATGATCAATGATCTAGAACTTACTGGACTTTTCCAATGACTTAGCAGCTTCCATTATATCTGGTAAGGTTAGCGAACACATATACGTCGGCTTCTTCCTCAGCTGCAAGACAAATATATTTAAATATTAATTTAAACACTTAAAATATGCGAAAACTTACATTTTTTCAATTTGTTGGAGGAAAAAAATACAATTTGGTTTCCATATTTTGACAGTCACTCGACTTCTGTCAAAAAAAATTCACCACATTTTTTTTGTTTTTTTTTTTTTTTGAAGCTCACACGGATTCTAAATTGACATAACACCGATAGGAAAACAAAATGGCGAATTCAAAAAAAACTGAGGGGGCCAGCGGCAAGAGGATTGCGAGTTGGGGGTCTCAGTATTGTCTCTGATTAGCCGTTTTTCTTTTTTAGTTCAGAGCAGAACCTGAACTGTTATACAAAAATTTCGTGTTTCTTTTTTAGCTCAGATACATCAGAGCTCAAATTTGTGTTTCTTTTTTCGTTCAGAGCATGATCAGAGCTCGCTCTATGAGCTCAGAATAAATTGACTGAGCAGCCTGAGGAAAATGCTGATTACGCATGTACAAGCACACTTTCAGTCACATTGGAAAGAAAAAAAAAGACAGGAAAAACAAAAAACATCAGAATGCTCTGCGCACGCTCAGTTCAGAGTGCGCTCATAATGCTCGAGCTCAGTTCAGTGCTCAGCTCTGAACTAAAAAAGAAAAACGCCTATTGTCTCTGCTTTGAACGAAAAAAGAAACACAAATTTGAGCTCTGTTGTGTCTGAGCTAAAAAAGAAACACGAACTTTTTGTATAACAGTTCAGGTTCTGCTCTGAACTAAAAAAGAAAAACGGCTATTGTGAATTATGAATTTGTGATGTCGAACTGTCACCGTGTTCGGTGAAAAGAAAAAAAAATTTCTGTTTTGTTTCACATCTTCTTTGAGTCATCTAAGGATAGTGCGAGTGCGAGTGATTCACCTTCTTCGGAAACCAATAGTAAAGAAAACAGTTTTTTTAACATTCTCACGAAATTAAATACATATTTTATATTTATTTATCTGTTTTGAGTTAGTTTAGTGAGAAGCATTCAAACTGGGGAACGAAATGTCTGTCTCGGCAATGGAAAGTATCCTTTTCGAAAAAGCACAAAGTTTTTGTTTATTTAAGCATTTTTATTCAATAATTAGCTAAAAACTTTGCAAACAAATTTCCTTAACTCCAAAAAATGCTTAAGAACATATGTTCAACCTTAAGTTTGCCGTCAAGGATTTAGAACGACAGTCTAAACGATGCGAAAAGGAGGAGAAGGTTGAGAAAGCAAAGGCGAAGAAAGCCATCCAAAAGGGCAACATGGATGTGGCACGAATACATGCCGAGAATGCTATTCGTCAGAAGAATCAAGCTGTGAACTATCTACGAATGAGTGCTCGTGTTGATGCGGTTGCCAGTCGAGTACAATCGGCCCTAACAACAAGAAAGGTAACCAATTCCATGGCCGGGGTTGTCAAGGCCATGGATGCTGCAATGAAGGGAATGAATTTGGAAAAGATTTCGAATCTCATGGATAAATTCGAAACCCAATTTGAAGATCTAGATGTGCAGAGCTCTGTGATGGAAAATACAATGTCTGATACGACAACGACATCTGTGCCACAGGGAGATGTTGATAGCCTACTGCAACAGGTTGCCGATGAGGCTGGGTGAGTCACCTTTTTGATTTAGAGATTTAATTATAGCAGGTGAAATTAATTCTTGAAAGTACTTTTCTGAAAAGCTATAACTGCCATTAAGAACCCAATGTTTTTCAAGTGATTCGTTGGTGACTTATCACTACATTAACGGAATACTTTTTAGACAAATGACACCAAAATTCATAACCTTACCACACCTTGGTAGAGAAGTTCCTGGGTTTAAGCTTGTCTTTTCCACCTGTTAAACAGAAATTAGAGAGTCTGATGGACCTGTACTTTAGACCAAGGACAGAAGCATTTTTTCGTAAAAAGGATTACTTTTTCAAAATGTCAATTATTGCTGTCGATTAATGTTGTTCACGGTCTAACTTAGTTTGAAATGCAAGGGAATAAGAAAACTGCTTCTGGTTGTTTCCACTCGTGTTTGAGGAAAATGTCAAAAAGTAATCTATATGTGCTCAGATTTGTTTTTTATAAGATACATTAATTGCACTTGTGTAATACTTCTTGAGTTGATACTGACTTAAAATTGATTAGTTCTCAAATTAATTTTGTTGCATCTGGACTAAAATCATTTCATTACAGACCCTTGTTTTTGTCCAATGAAAAGTAACATTATCGACACAAAGTTTCAGCCTTCGTACCTAACTGCTGAAAAAAAAGTGTTCCGAGTCAATGTTGGCCAATCTGATAGTTCAGACATTCGCAAATACTGCAAGCGTGCCCTGTGACGATTAGAAAATATGGTCAATTTACTAGTTTGTTGATCGGGAGGCGGTTATGACCCTTTTTATACATATGGCCTATTTTAGAGAGCAATTACATATATCACTTTCCTCAACCGTAGAAATCGAAATCATTTGCATCACGCTTTAATGGACTATAGCTAAGGCCCTTGATCTACATAAAAAACTTATAGTTGTAAAGGGTTATCCAATAAGAGGTGTTATTTTGGTATTCAAAGAAAAATGTTATTGTTTTAGATAAATGATCGGATGTTTATTTCATAATAAAGAGGAAGGTATGCCGTTAATAATGAAAAACAACAGCCAAATGGCCACCACGGGCACGCATACAGGACCATATCCTTTTCATGAAATTTTCCATAGCCAAATCGCAAAGTGGTTGATCTATGTCCTCGATAGCCTCACGAATTTTATCCTTGAGGTATTGAATCAACGCGTGGACCTTATCTTTCACGTGGCCCCAAAGGAAGAAGTCACAGGTGTTAAATCACAAGATCTCGGTGGCCAATTGTGATCACCTCTTCGAGAGATAACACGGTCCGAAAACTTTTCCCGTAAAATATCAATGCTTTCGTTGCTTGTGGCACGTAGCGCCCAATTGCAAAGAACGACGAGGAATGGACAAACCTGGGTTTTCTTCAACACTTTGGGCTACAGCAGCAATATTCTCACTTGTTCTTGAGCGAAGTGCACGGGTTTTATTCTTCACATCACAAACTTGTCCCAACGGCTCGAATTTTTCCACCAATTTCTGTATTGCGGTCCGACAAGGTGCTTCACGACGACCAAAAAATGCTTTAGTTTTGCGAACTGTGACTGCAAAATTTTCACAATTTTTGTTGCGAATTTTAATAATTTCAATGCGTTGTTGAAGCGTGTGTCATTCCATTTTTAGTGATGGCGTAGTTTCTACTTGTCAATTTTCAAAGAATAAAAGCTTCAAAAGTGACAGGTACCGAAATAGCGGGTCATTCACAATAACACCTCTCTCTTATTAGAAAACCCTTTAGGTACATATCACCAGCAAATATCTGGCGAAGCTGAATTAGTAATATCTACATCTTTTTGGAGTGAACAAAATATTTCGGAAACTCGATTAATATTAATTATTTTTCAAACGGTGCCAAGTTTTAATCACTTTTTTTTTTCATAGCTTGGAACTAAATATGGAATTACCCAGCGGACCTCAAGGGTCAACAATCGGCGCATCTACTCAAGTATCGCAGGAACAAGATGAACTTACTCAGCGCTTAGCACGCCTCCGACAGGCAGAATAATATGGTGAACTGGCGTCTCACCTCATTTACCGATTATACATGTATATTTGCTAACATAGTCCCCAAATAAATGGAATGAACATTCTTTTCTTAATTTTGTTTTGACATTTGGCATCTTAAAGGTAGAATTAACATTTTGAATAAAATCTGAACTTCATATTAGTTATATTACTCGGTCGTATTTTTTGTAGTTGCAGATTCTGCATGTGCTCCTTGCGGCGCTGGTGTTTGTTTTTTCATTCGTTTTTGCTTGTTGGGTCCTCGGACACGGGGTTCTGTAGAATTGCTTGATTTAGGTTTTGGTCCCCGTTTAAGTTCAGTTTTACGGGTCCTGTGTGGCACAACCATGGGTACATGCCGCCAGCTATCGTTGTAACGATCCAAACGCTTTTTTAATATTTCTACATCTCGTGACCGCCTTTTCCATATTTTCTTTATATTTGTTATTCTAAATATTAAACATTTTTAATAAAGAAAAAGTAAATGAGCAGTATTTACCGAAGTACCAAACGTTCGTTTTCTGTTTGAGTATCCTGACATTTTCTATACAATCGCTCCACTAGTACCTTATATTTTTGAAGATCTGCTAGTATTAACATGTCCTTTATCAAAAAACTTCTATATTTATATTATTTCAAAGGAAGAATAGCAACACAAATCTAAATTAATTTAAAATAACATTTTTCAGCATTACAAAATGTCAGCCCAAAACTATATAAAACAGACAAATGAGATAAACTAATGTGGTTTTCCATTGGGAATTTCAGATTTTACTCTGAGATTTTCGTGCCCAATGGAACATAAAACTGTTTTTTTCTTTCTTAAGGTAAGATTAGACGGTATGCCAAGTGGTCATAAAATGCCAATTTCTGACAGTTCTCCTGTCAAAATATGGTCATACAATGTAATGGGCATATCTCATATGCTCTAATAACCTGAATGCCACATATGCCCAGGCTGATTTTGACAGATAAAAATGCCCAAACAGCATAATGGTGTAATGGGACAATAGGTACGAATGCCAGCATATAGCCATATATGCCCATATGCTTTTAATTGAAATTTCGTTATGGCATTAATGGCATTTTTGATGGAACAGGAATTATTTTGTTGTCATCGGTGTTTGAGTTCGTAGAATTGTGATTCATTTTCATTTTTCTTCTCTTTTTGGTAATAAATATCAAATGCCTCAAATGACCATCAAGTCAAATATGACCATATTGGTAATTTTGGTCATATAGTCTAATATACAGTTTTGATAATCCTGACATTCTGTTCATTTGACAGCTAAACTGGGCATTTGCCTCTTGGCATTCATATGCTTAATTGGCATACAGTCTAATCCTAGCTTAACACACACTTTAAAGTTTGACAACTGTGACTGGAAGTAGGTGTGAATGTCGCTCATATATCGAGATTCGCCAAATTGTTTGACTCTCAAATTTTTTTTTGCGGCCAATGGAACATGAAATTTTACAGCAGCTGATTTCGAGAGCAGAAAAACTTCTTTTTCTCTCCCAATGGAAAACGACATAAACATTACATTTCTATAGACCATCAGGTAAGGCCTCGCGCACTACTGAATGAAATTCTCTCTTGGAATGTGGAATTCTAGTGGGCTGTCTCAATTTTTTGCTCTTGATCACTTTTTAACAAAGGTCAAAAAGGTTTAAATAAATGGTCAAATATTAAGAATTTCATTTCGGAATTGATTAAAATAAGTTTGGATAAATATTTACGTCCGTATGTGTTTTTTTTTTCTGTTTCTATTGATAAATGTCGTAAATTTATTGTAATTTGCTTTGATGGATGCGGTGGCGTATGAAGAAATTTTTAAGAAATATTGTAATCTGTAAAAAAAATGCTAAATATGAAATGAATGAAAATAAAATGTTTTACAAACAAGTGGTTTAGTTTATTATTTTTTTATGTTTTCCTTTTCTAGTGCTTTCTATTTGTCTATTAAAACTGCAGGAGTAAGGCCAATCGAAGGCGAATGCGAAAGTACATTCGCGAGCGGAAGAAGAAATTTTTTACACGGATGTTGCAATTAATTTTAGCTTTTTCGGATCAATTAAGTAGGTCAAATAATTCGTCCGAATATTTAGCCCCTCGCCGCTGACAACTTTAAAAACGTTTTCCAGAGCTTTCGTATTGCTCATCATAGCTTCCGATAGCTTCGAAAGACCACCTTCGCTGAGCTTGTTAACCCAAGATAAAGAATTATCTTCAGTTTGTCCAAGCTCAGGCAGTTTTCGTTCAGCCGGTGACAAATGTATCCTGCTAAATTCTCCAGGCCATCGTATGCCATCGGAATTTCAAGTTCTGGATACAAACATTTTGCTTCTTTCGGTATCTTTATAATGTTGAAGATTTTGCCTGCTATGTGTAAAATGTTCCAAAAATGCTCTCAACCTCTTCTTTGTTCTGTCGGATAGCCATTACATTTTAACGGCTACATTGAGGAGCATTTGGGACGTAAACATCACCTTCAGACAAGTGTACTTTGGGAACTGCTCCAGGTTTCAATGTACGTCGACCACGGAAGCTAGGAAGTTGGTGTCTAGTGTTTTCTTTTTCCGGGTATTATTGTTGCATTCAAACATAGAACAAACTCCCATTTTAAACATTCAGTTGCTATTTAATTAATTAAAACACAAACACAATTCCATTTCACTAAATCGAAATTCGAAATTTTAACTTTCGCGCTAAAAGTCTTGTTGTATCATGGGCACAACCCAAGACAAGATAGCGCAATGAAGTTTTCATTTTTGATTTGTTCTGCCAGAAGATCCCAATGAACATTTTGACCAGAGACAATACTGAGACCCTCAACTCCGGCCGATTTTCCGTTACTTGCCTACAAGCTATATTACCATGGGGTGGCAAATTTAAGGTGCGTTAGTATTGTTACATAGAAAATCGTATTGACAAATGTCACGAAACTTCAAAAATTCCGGCTCACCAACACACTCGCACCTAAAAATGCAACTTCCGCTGTGGGCAAAGTTGCTTCAGAGCCACTTCCGCTGTGGGAAAAGTTGCTATCAGCGTTTATAGAATTTTATCCGTTAAATTTGAAAATAATTGTTACAACTAAAACAGCATAGTTGGAACAAACAAATTGTCGCCATCGCTATCTGCTATAAATTCATCCTCTAACTGTTGTTCTTCCACGAGTCTCTTATCAATTTCCCTGGTTTAAGAAATGTCTTCATCATTAAGTGTTGACGTTTCAGAAGACTCCAAGACTACTTAAAAATTGTCGTTTTCGGATTTCCCTTATTCGTTCTAAAAACCCTGCCCTTTAAAAATTACATCTCGGCTGACTTCCACTGAGTTTCTATCCTCAATCCACACACGACATCTTTTCGGAAATATCTTGTACTGATTTCTTGTTACACTTGTCTTTTCTGTTTTGGAATGTGCACGAAAGCTTCTGAGCCAAAAACCCTCGGATGATCGTTTCTTGGTTTCGCCTTCTACCATAGATCAAAAAGAGTTTTGTCTTGAATTGTGGTCTTTCCCGCCCTGTTTAAAATGTACACCGCAGCGTTCACCGCTTCTGCCCATAATTTCATATCCAAGCTCTTTGCATGAAGCATTGTTCGCGCTGCCTCGACAATCGTTAGCATCTCCCTTTGTGCACAACCATTTTGTTCCGGAGTATATGGCACAGATAGCTGAAGTTTTAAAGTGTTTCTTTCCAATATTTCGGAAACATCCTTGATGACACATTCAGTGCCGTTGTCCGTCCGAATACGTCCTATGTCGCAACCTGTCACCCATCTTTGTAGTTCTTATAAAATAGACTTTTCCTTGACTTGAGATTTATGTTGCAAAAAATAAACCTTTCTGTAGCGTGAGTAATAGTCTTTGAAGAGAATAAATACTTAGCACCGCCCACACTTGCTGTTTACATAAAAAAAAAAAAATAGTTGGCGCAACAGGTCCGTATGGACCCAAAGCCAAAGCTTCTCACAACCATTCGTTTTGTGTGAGTTTCATTTTAGGAATGAATGGAAGGGATCTAAAATTGTATGCCGATTCCAAACGGCTAATTGAGAAACTCTTTCAAGACAGTTATAATCTCGGATGTTTGTCAGACGTTCGCGTGAGGTGGCGTAGTGGAAAAACCCTAGGTTGGAATTTGGGTTTTTGCTGGACTCGAACCTGGGACCCCTCGCTTGGTAGTCCAACACACTAACCACTAAGCCACTGCGCCTACTTGCATTATCCGCGGGGCCACATAAATCCGAGTGGACTAATTCTCCTGGACGTACAATTTTCGTTTCGCTATGTCCAAAAGTAGCACGATGTTGTTTGCCGAACACACATGCGCTAAAAAAAAATTAAATTTAGTGTTCTTAGTAGTAATTTTAATTTCCTTTAAATTCTGTAACACCTGAGGAATGTTTTGGTACCCCATGCTCATGCCACACTACGACCATCGCCAATTTGAACAGGAATAGGAGTCCCTAGCTGATGGTATTTAGCGAACGATTCTCGATTAATGGCCATATTACCGCTCGCACCTGAATCTAAAAACGACTTTCAGTCCCCTTCTACTTCATTACTCATTATATAGACCTCACTGATGAAAGCCCTGTTATTACCATCTCGACCTACATCATCAGTTTTACGCTGAAAAAAATATTATAAATACCTGTTTGGTAACATCATCATTAGCAGTCTCCCGCGCCAGAGACATAAACTAAGTACTAAATAGACCGCCAGCTCCCGTGCACCTACCCGATTCCCCTCGCAAATTTTGAAAAGAAAATTCTCTCTTAAATTTCGTATGCGTGAATACGTGTGAAGCAGCAAAAAAAAAAAGTATTCTGAATGGAGGGGGTATAAACAAATAATGACACTGAGCAGTCATCCAACATCGTGGTATTTCTACCTTTTTGTAGAAATGTTGACGTCCGAAAAACCTTCCGTGCAAAACTAAAATAAAGCATCAAAATTGTGGAAATATTAGGAATCTGACGACAAAAACCTTCGAACTACATTTGAACACACTAAATGTCCATAAAAAAGGAATTTAACTTTTAGTAAACATTTCTAGTACCAAGAAATAATCATAATAATGTTAACAAACTGCGATTTTTATACTGAAGGTTAATTTATTATGAATTTCTATCCGAATAATACTAATTTTACTTTTACGAGAAACATTTTTTCATAAGCAAATCGAGGGAATTTCAGTTCGGTGCAATGGGAAAAATGCCCACACTTCGTGGGAAAAATAAAGAGACAGTGTTAAGCACAGTGCTGACAGTAGGGTAGTTGGTGAGTTTCTATCAGCTGATGGATGCCACGAAAACATTTTTTTTACAAAATGGTTAATAACTAATGTAATCAACGTATTAATAAAGGAATAAACTGAGAAATATTCATTCGCAGGAATAAAATAATACATTTTTGTACCCACAGTAATTCTTTTGTTTTCGTTTGTTGTTTTTGGCGAAAAATTATTTCGCCGGCGAATGTCGACAGAAAAAAGGCAACGAATTCAAAGGAATATTCAAATTTAAAGTTCGTTAGAGTTCAGGGCAGAGATATGAATATTTCTGAGTGGGTAACAGTTTTGAGTTAAAATTTGTTCATGAATTTTTCAGAAAACAAAAAGGCAAAAAAATTATTACAAAATTTCAACAATTTAATAAACAAAAGAATTTCAAACTAGCGTAATAATTAATGAAAACACTTGAGTCAGCCGTGAATAATGTTTATTTAGAAAATAACTTTTTTGTCCTATCCATTTTTCATAGTATTTTGGTGCAGATTTCTTTTCGAAATGTTACCTTCAAAACGATATATAACTTTCATAGGACATGACAAACGAATTTTTAGAATTTCTTATGACGAAAAAGTGACTTTGGCTGACGAAAAAAAAATTCGTTCAACTTTTTAAAATTATTTTATCTAAATTTTCATTGCAAAAAATGTCTTATAAATGCAATCAACGAAAATGTATTTAATTTTCTTTATACTGTACGGGAAAGAACGTAAACTTAAATATATAGCTATCAGTAAAATTCCAAATAATAATTTGTAGATAGGTACTGATTTTATTTTATTTTTGCAGATGATCCCTATAGTTCATCGATTTCCATTGTTTACAACCACAATGTTAACATCCTGTACTGTATGGATTATCTAGGTAAAATAAAATAAGTCCTTGTAATATTCGTTTTAATGAAATAGAAATTGTTACTCAATTCACCACACCATACACACCGTTTTCTAGACACATCCCGATAACGGCCAATTATTTGAATTATTTGAATTTTTTCCAATGTCACCACAGAATGGGTTGTCAGTCATCTGTCAGGTTGCTATGTGCAAATGTATGCGTGCGTCTTATGGACTTTAACATGGCACACATACTTTCGCACATAGGAACACGGAAAACAGCTTGTAGGCAAACTCTCTTAAGTTGGAAGAGCTGACGGTCTATTTAATACTTAGTTTATGGCCAGAGAGGAATGATTAAAAGAGATGGATATCTTTCGTACGTCTATCCCCTCAAAACCCATTTGTTTAAATTGTTGTTTTTGTAATTTCAACCCCCGTCTGTGAATATGCGTGGTCAACAAAAAAGCATGTTGCTAATGGCCGACCGCGAATCATCTTGCTTTTAACGGGTGATTTTTTAGTTGGTTTGGTTTTGGCAACACTGGTTTTGACAGCTGACGTGTGTTTAGTACTTTGTGTCACTGTCAAACAGCTTCAGTTTGGTTTGCAATTTAACCATGGATCGTCGTACAAATGAACAACGCTTGCAAATTATTGAATTTTACTATCAAAATTCGTGCTCGGTTCGAAATGTTCATCGCGCGCTGCTTCCATTTTATGATCGGCATTCTCGACCTTCTGAGCAGTCTATTCGGAAGATTGTGACCAAATTTCGCACCAAATTTACTTTGTTGGACATTAAAGCACCAACACGTTTACGTACTGTGCGTAGTGAAGAAAATATTGCGGCCGTATCAGCTAGTGTGACAGAAGACCGCGAAATGTCGATTCGGCGCCGTTCCCAGCAGTTAGGCCTTTGTTACAGCACTACGTGGAAAATTTTGCGGAAGGATTTGGGCGTAAAGCCTTTTAAGATACAGCTGGTGCAAGAACTAAAGCCAGCCGACCTACCACAACGCCGAATTTTTGGTGAATGGGCTCTTGGAAAGCTGGCCGAGGATCCGCTTTTTTATCGAAAAATTGTGTTCAGCGATGAGGCTCATTTTTGGTTGAATGGGTACGTAAATAAGCAAAATTGCCGCATTTCGAGTGAAGATCAGCCAGAAGCATTGCAACAGCTACCAATGCATCCCGAAAAAGCCACTGTTTGGTGCGGTTTATGGGCCGGCGGCATTATTGGGCCATATTTCTTCAAAGATGATGCGAATCGCAGCGTTACTGTCCATGGTGAACGCTACCGAGCGATGATAACAAACTTTTTTTTGCCCGAAATGGAAGTTCTTGACTTGCATGATATGTGGTTTCAACAAGACGGTGCCACACAGCACGCGAAACAATGGCGCAATTGCGAGGCGAGTTTGGTGAACAGTTAATTTCACGTTTCGGGCCGGTCAATTGGCCGCCTAGATCGTGCGATTTGACACCATTAGTTTATTTTTTGTGGGGGTATGCCAAGGCTAATGTGTATAGGGACAAGCCCGCTTCGATTGACGCACTGGAAGCCAACATCCATGCATTCATTCGTGAGATACCGGCCGATATGTGTGAAAGAGTATGCCAATATTGGACTCAGCGGATGGGCTACCTGAGACGCAGCCGCGGTCAACATTTGCATGAAATTATCTTTAAACATTAAATTGCAAGGTTCAAATAAATATTTCATTCATTTTTTTCAATTTTTTGTGTTTTTTTTTTAAAAAAAGTTCTAAACCTCTTAAAGAATCACCCGTTATGAGCATCGCGGAGTTTAATTGTTCTGTATTTTGTATTGAATTTGTATGGTTTTTGTGGAAGTTTTAATTAAAATGAAAAAAATTGTGAAATACTTTATTCTTGCATTAAAGTCCAATTCATGAACTCACATATACTCCAATAGAAATAAGCAATTATGTGTGACTTCATGAATTTTTCTGGATAACAGCTTGTAGGCAACCGCCTTTCCACTGGAAAGTTATATATCTCTGTATTCGATTATCTTTGCCCGTGCTTAAAGCGCATTCACAAAAGAAAAATTTAGGAAATGTTTGCATTCCATAAATTATTTCTAGCAGAAACATCCGAAATTTGCGTCTCGATTGATTTCTAATAATTTATACATAAATTTTTAACTTACAAAAATAGATTCACCCGATGCAATCCCTTTCTTTGCTGTAGAACAAATTCACGAAAACCTAAACAAACTTTACCAGTTGACAAACTCAAACACACTTTTATTGGTTAATTTGAATCAAATCTGAGAAAAAATCCAGATTCGCAAAAATGCTTTGAAATCTGAAAAAGATTGCTTTTTTTGTACCAAAAGGAACATAAAAAGTACTCTGAGAGCGCCTAATCAAATACCACATAAGATATCGTACTCCCCTTGTCCCCGTAAATTTATTTTGAAAAAGAAAAGTGACTTCTATTTATTTATGGGATATATAATATTACGTAATCGGTGGAATGAAAATACGATCAGTTTTTATGATTTCTTGCTTGTTTATTTATACTGGAGAAATTTTACCATTATATTGACCTGGCGAAACAAATTACAAACTGCATTTGTATTACCTACGAGATCCAACTGTTGTTGTAATTCATGTAAATCACTGATCTTTATAGATTATCGCAGCATAATAAAAAAGGCCCATTGTGTTAAAAACTGTGTAAGTAAATCTGTTATATAAATAGGCGTAGGGAAATAGTAAAAAAAACGCCTAATTTTACCGCATATAGTCTGATAAGCCAAATACTTTACCAATGAGTAAATTCAATAACGAATAGCCCGACCCTTTAAAGCGTTATGTAGTATTCTGATAAATTCCATTAACGCGAAAAATACTCTTATAATGATTGTGAGAAGAGCATTTTGTTTCTCACAATTCACCCAAGAAGCACTTACCCAAGTGCGCCTTACACGTTCTTAGAAAACAACATTATTACCTTGTAAAAGAAAACGTGTGCAATCAACAGCTACATTTAACTTGCGTAGGTACATTCATTATTTTGTACTTAATACATTTATACCTATTTAAGGAAATGCAAAAAGAAATCTACATAAAATTTAAGCTAAGAATTTAAACAACATTGTTCCAGGATCAGACATTTAGTAGATCCCGTACCTACATATTATGCCTTAACCTCTTGGGGAAACAATATGCAGTTGTAAGTTTTGTGGAAGCAGATTTTCATTGCTTCAGTTTAGAGCATCTTTGAAGTATTTATCTGTTGTTATAAAAAGAAGAGTTATAATGACGTTCTTCTCTTGTGACTTTACTAACAAAGTTAGCAAATTAATTACATTTTCCTGTTTTTTTTTTTTTTTGTTTTCCTGACCTGACTAATGACAATCGATTCTAAAACCTCAATAACGAGAAATTTGTCGTCCTAAAAAGGACGGTTTATCGAAAGCTTTAGAATTATATTATCTGTGATGGTGGTACATAAGGATGATGTGTAGTGCTATTCTTTGGTAACAGCACCGACTGTATATTTGGCAACACACCTCCTTGGACAATAGTTACACCAGCAAGTAATATATTTAGTTCATCGTCGTTTCTTATAGCCAATTGCAAGTGACGCGGAATAATCCTTGATTTATTATTGTCTCGGGCAGCATTTCCGCCCAGTTCGAGCAATTCTGCTGCCAAATATTCCAATACTGCAGCTAAATAAATAGCACCACCGGTACCAATGCGATCAGCATAGTTACCATTGCGGAGATATCGTTGTATGCGTCCAACGGGAAATTGAAGTCCAGCTCGGCTCGAACGGGTCTGTTGCTTCGAGTTTTTTTTACCACCTGGAGCTACACGATTACTCATTTTGTCTCCACAAAAACTATAGGATATATTAAAATTAAGAAACAAAAGCACATATAAACAAATTTTGCACACTTCTTGACAAACAAAACTACAAAGTACTTCGAACCCTTCCAGCGATCAACACTGTTAAAACTAATTGCCACATCATTCCATCGCACATTTATATAATGACTGCCGTTACCGTTGGTCTTGTGTTTTATATTGCGCTTTATGCCATTGCGGTCACTTATGTGGTATTCGTTTGGCCTTCTTCAGATTTGCTCTCAGATTTCACATATCGTGTGTCTAATCGAGCATAAAAACATCACTTACTCTTTTTGGCGTTGACAATTTGACATTCGGTGCCTTAAACATCGATAGTTGACAGTGTCGATAATATCGATAGTTTCATTAAAAAATTATTCATTAAAAAACTATCGATTAAAAAATTATCGATGTTTTCAAAATTCAGACATCAAACACATTAGCCGTTTTTGTTTTTTTTTTAGTTCAGAGCAGAACCTGAACTGTTATAAAAAAAGTTTGTGTTTCTTTTTTAGCTCAGACACATCAGAGCTCAAATTTGTTTTCTTTTTTCGTTCTGAGCATGATCAGAGCGCGCTCTATGAGCTCAGAATAAATTGACTGAGCAGCCTGAGGAAAATGCTGATTACACATGTACAAGCACACTTCCAGTCAAATTTGGCAGAAAAAAAAAAACAGGAAAAACAAAAAAACATCAGAATACTCTGAGCACGCTCAGTTCAGAGCGCGCTCATAAGCCGTTTTTCTTTTTTAGTTCAGAGCAGAACCTGAACTGTTATACAAAAATTTCGTGTTTCTTTTTTAGCTCAGATACATCAGAGTTCAAATTTGTGTTTCTTTTTTCGTTCAGAGCATGATCAGAGCTCGCTCTATGAGCTCAGAATAAATTGACTGAGCAGCCTGAGGAAAAAGATGATTTCACATGTACAAGCACACTTCCAGTCACATTTGACAGAAAAAAAAACAGGAAAAACAAAAAAATATCAGAATGCTCTGAGCGCACTCGGTTCAGAGCACGCTCATAATGCTCGAGCTCAGTTTAGTGCTCAGCTCTGAACTAAAAAAGAAAAACGCCTATAGTGTTCGAGCTCAGTTCAGTGCTCAGCTCTGAACTAAAAAAGAAAAACGCCTATTATGAGCGCACTCTAAACCAAGCGTGATCAAAGCGTTCTGATGTTTTTTGGTTTTTTTTTTGTCTGTCAAATTTGACTGGTAGTGTGCTTGTACAAGTGTAATCAGCTTTTTCCTCAGGCTGCTCAGTCAATTTATTCTGAGCTCATAGAGCGCGCTCTGATCATGCTCTGAACGAAAAAAGAAACACAAATTTGAGCTCTGATGTATCTGAGCTAAAAAAGAAAGACGAACTTTTTGTATAACAGTTTAGGTTCAGCTCTGAACTAAAAAATTAAAACGCCTTAAGAAACAGAAAAACTTTTTGTATAACATATCAGATTCTGCTCTGAACTAAAAATGAAGAACGCCTTATATCGTATACGATTGGGCACCTTTAGAGCACTTCTTTTGTGCTCTTAATAACTTTGTATGTTCGATTGGTACGAAAAAAACAATAATCTTTTTCCGATTTCAGACTACTTTTGCGAATCTGAATTTTTTCTCAGAGTTGTTTCAGATTTACCAACACAAGTGCGTATGAGTTTGAAAAGAACCTAAGAAAAGCATTGCATTGAGATGTATATACTGGCTGATCTTTGTATACGTTCCATGGATCCAGATTTGCATTTTTTTCTCTAGTCCGCACCACCAAACCAGGATTCCGAAAAAAAAAATAGGTCTGACCCCCGCGTTTGTTACCCTAGGCTGAAGGGCCCATCTTGAAAGTAGGGCCTTCCTACAGGTATGGATAGCAACCGTGGCCTTTCTTGTGTGGTCGTGAATACTTAGCTTTTAATTACAGTTTAATATTATACCTAGATATTTGGCTATTTACTTAATTTAAGCTCCTTTTTTTAAGTTTTGGGTGAGCTATATTTTGAATTCTATATCCAAAGTATTGGCGACACTACTCCCACCTTCGGGGTACCCCTGTACACTGACCGTTTGATTTAACAGCTTCCCAGTTCGTGTAAGATCACTCTTATGCTGAGCATGTTTTATATCCAGAAGCGTATACAGCTGTCAACCTTCAGTCTGCGAAGTGCGATAGAGATGCCTTCTGTTTCGACCTGGAACCTCTTTTGATTCCAGAGTTTAAATGCTCCTTACCTCTGGTGCGGGGTAACAAGTAAAACCATTGACTGGTGAACGTAAAGTGATTTTTTTGATCGTGCATTATTTTATTTATACACTATTTGCAAGCTAAGAAATGCAATACTGCGCTTTTATCAGTGGGAATAGAATGGTAATATGATAGGAGAGCACCAGGAATAAAGTGCTAGATAGACGTTTAGGTAGGAACAAACAATCTGTGAAATTATGATACTGTGTGTATCTGGGCTACAGTTGAGAGTGCATGCTTTATTAGGAATAGAGTATCAGGGTACAAGTGTGACAGGGTATGCTTAAAATAATCTTATTATTTGGCGTTTTTCTTTTTTAGTTCAGAACAGAACCTGAACTGTTATACAAAAATTTCTTGTTTCTTTTTTAGCTCAGAGACATCAGAGCACAAATTTGTGTTTCTTTTTTCGTTCAGAGCATGATCAGAGAGCACTCTATGAGCTCAGAAAAAATTGACTGAGCAGCCTGAGGAAAAAGCTGATTGCACATGTACAAGCACACTTCCAGTCACATTTGACAGAAAAAAAAAAAACAGGAAAAACAAGAAAACATTAGAACGCTCATAATGCTCGAGCTCAGTACAGTGCTCAGCTCTGAACTAAAAAAGAAAAAAGCCTATTATGACAAAATTAGTTCGGAACAGGCTCCCCGGCGTTGAGGTCCTGGAGCTCAAATACAATGTGCACTTGGCACTGTCGACGCCGTTCCAATCAGCAATAACCCCAAGAAAAGTGTTATGATGGGTGGATTTTTCATCTGTCTTCTGAAGAAGCTTCCGGATGTCTTCTTTGGAGGTTAGGTTCTGCGTTATTATTCTGACTTGTTATTGGAAGAAATCGACCTTTGAGGGGCTGAGGAGTTGAAGCTTGTCTTGGTGGCCTGGAAACCTTTTCAGGAGGTTCCCTTGGTGTGTTCGGTTGTAGTTCATAAGGCAAAAGACAGGCCTTGGTGATATTTCTTCTCATGTCACCATTTTGTGTCTTTATGTCAACTACCCGAGCCCTTTTGTCCTGCCCTGGAATTACTTTAACCACTCTGTCTTATGCCCATTTCAGTGGAGGTAGGTTTTCCTCTTTGATTAGTACTAGTTTTCCTTGTTGGATATTTTCTTGCGGATGATTCCACTTATAACGTTGATGGATTTCTTGCTCCATCTGCGCCCAAACTCTCGATGAATTGAGGTTACTATATTCCATCGAGTTACATTAGTGATGCGAGAGTTTTTGCAGTCAGGGTCCATAATCGCAGTTAATGGTGCTCCAATCAAGAAATGTCTCAGGGTAAGAACTTCCATATCATGGGATCCATGAATAGAGGAGTTAATGGTCTTGAATTGAGGATCGCCTCTATTTGTGCTAGACCTTTGGTGAAACCTTCTTGGGTCAATGCGGCACCAGCAAATACTCGTTTCATATGGTATTTAGCGGACTTAACCCCTGCTTCCCACAAGCCTCCAAAGTGTGGAGATCTTTGAGGTATTGGTTTCCATTCCATAGATTCTTCGGCACAATGGTTCAGTATGGGTGCTGTTCCCTTTGTTGAGAATATGATAGCATACAATTCGTTGAGTTCGTTTCGGGCTCCAATGAAATTTGTTTCGCTGTCACAAAAGATTTTAGCTGGGCAGCCCCGTCTTGCAGTAAATCTTTTGAGTACTCCAATAAATGCTTGAAAAGTTAGATCTGTTTACAGTTCCAAATGAACGGCCTTCGTTGCAAAGCATATAAAAACAGAGACATTTTCTTTTGTTGGTTGTTTTCCTCGTATTTTGTAGTGGATGTAAAAGGGTCCTAGAAAATCTACTCCGACATTGACGAAAGGCCTTGACGGTTGGACTCGCTCTGGTGGTAAATTACCCATCAATTGTTCGCTTGGGGACCAGCTTGTAGGTTATCGTAATGCATTTGTGGCATTAATAGACTAGTGAATACGTGTGAGCTTGATATGGAGGATTCGAAGCCTCTAATCGACTCAAATAATATCGTTACCATCCAGGAATGGTGACAAAGAGCTCAATCGGCTTTTTTCTGACATTGTCCTTGAATTTCCGGGTAGCTCAAGTTCTGTAGGAAAAGCTGACTTTTGCAAATTTTGGACTATGACTATCTTCGCTGCTTTAAGTTCTTGTACTGAGAGTACAAGTTGTTAGCTCTCTTCCAGTTACTAACGAAGCGAATGACGCTGCGGTAGTGCTGAGTCCCAATCCAGTTTTAAATCCCATAGCTCCTGAATAAATATTTCAACTAAGACTACAGCTGGACTCACAATTCCCAGTGGGTCAAAAATGTGTGCGGTATCTGATAAGATGGGTCGCTTAGTTATCTTTTTTGTTTCATTCCAATTAGTTTTAATGAGGAATTGGTCTGAGGTTGGGAGCCAGGTCAGTCCCAAGGGTTTGATTGCTCCTTCTTCGTGATCGTGAAGAATAGTTTCGGTTTCACAATCTTTTTTGAGTATACCCTGAAGAAAGGATGCTGAATTGGCGCACCATTTTCGTACATAAAATTTTCCTTGAACCAACAGGTTCTTAAATGCTCCCGGTCAATATATCATCCATGTAAATATCTTGACGGAGGACGTTAGCTCCCCGTGATTGTTGGTCATCTGCTCCTTCTGCTAGATCGTGAAGACATCTGATGGCGAGATAAGATGCGGTTTTTGTACCATAAGTTACCGTATTTAGTTTGTAAACCTTAAGTGTCTTATCAGGTGAGTCTCGCCAAAGTATTTGCTGAAACTGTTTTCTGTATTCATCAATTAATATTTGGCGATACATCTTGGAGATAACCGCAGTGAAGACATAATTATGGACTCGGAAGCCCAAAAGAATGGATAGAAGGTCATTCTGTAAGGCTGGGCCAGTATGCAAAATATCGTTGAGGGAGATATTGGTAGAAGTTTTTGAGGATACATCAAAAACCACTCTTAACTTGGTTGAGCTGCTATGTGGATGCAAAATACAGTGATGAGGTAGAAGGAAATGCGGATTTTGGCTTGCTGATTGCCATCAATTTCCTTCATGTGGCCCAATGCGATGTATTCTTGCATAAATGCTGCGTACTGCTGGCGAAGTATTGTGCATTTTGCTCAGCCTTTTCTCTAAGCTGAGAAATCTTCGCGAAGCTATCTCTTTTGAAGTTCCAAGACTGGCTGGGTTATTCTTGGACCGTAGTCTTACAATGTAACGGCCATCATGGGTCCTTGTGGTCGAGGCTGTGAAGATGTCCTCACACTGCTGTTCCTCCCTATTCAATCGTCCATGGTTGGGAATTGATGGTGTTTCTTCTAACCTCCAAAATCTTTGGGCGAGTTGGTCCAAACTGGAGTTCTCCACCCCTATATCGCAAAATACTGTTGAAGGAACTTCAGTTGTTGCTTTATCCATCACAACCCATCCAAGTAGTGTATTTTGTAATATTGGCCCTCTGTGGATTTTAATTTGGCCTATTGACAGAAGCTCGGGATACAATTCTGCGCCAAGGAGGATATCTACTTCTGCAGGTTCGTTATAGTATTGGTCCGCCAATTTGATGTTCGTTTTTAAATGCCACTGGCTGGTATCAATGTACTGGCTAGGTTGTCGGGAAGTTGAACTGGATTATTTACCATTCCGGAAGCTTCTACATAGTCGGGTCTCGAAGAGAGTTTTAGCTGATCTGCTAACCTCTCGGTAATGGAGCTTATTTGAGAGCCTGAGTCGAGAAGTGCTCTGGTCTTGACGGGGCTGTTAGTTTGATTGAGGACATTGATAACAGCCGTTCCCAAGCATCAAAATATGTGATGCTGTATTATCTGAATGGATTCCGCCGGTAAGTTCATCTACCTTTATCCGAAGATTGGACACCTTGTCGTGGTGGAACAGGATGATAGATCAGGGTACTGGCCCAACTCCTCTGGTAGAGCTGAATGTGAACTGAAAAACCAAGATCCAATCCGATCAATCGATCAACCCTTAAACTCCAAGATGACTGGTGTTCGCGATTTGATCGACCGCACTGTTTGAGTGTTTTCGTTGTGCTCTTTAAATTCACTCATTTTTTTCCGTTATGACATGTATCATATATGCTTGCCGTTTTATTTCTTTATTCTTTTTCCTTTTCCTTTTCTTTTGTAACAAATAACAAGTCAGTTATGCGGTTTCTAGTTTTTTTTTGAGTCAGTCATATTTTGATAGTCTGAATGTACAGACCTGGAAAATAAATACTGGCTTTAAAATTAATACTACCGCTTTATTACTGTACATTTTTTGGTGCCTCCTGTGAGGACTGAGAATTTTCGAGAAGATTCTATACGGCGATATTGCACGCCGTGGAAATAATACGGAAAATACTTCAACGATTCCCGGCATACTTTTGGCTTCTCTTGGCGTCACCGATTTCTGCTAGCTTTTTTTGTTGATTTTGCTTTCCATTTTTCTCAGTGAATGTCTGCTGGGGAGTTGGAAACTTTTGTGTCAATATTCGTAGGCGTGTTGGATTTGTTTGAAGAAGCTGCATCAAGTCCATACGGTACTCCCACAACGATGGCGGATCTCAATAAGCGTACCACTGCAGTAACCGCAATCAGGCGTATCACTACGAAGGTTACTAAAGACGACTTCTTTGGCGATGAATTTAGCCTTCATCAAGAGGTAAGCACAATGCAAATGCATTTTGATCGTTTTGTGGCTGCTCATGATACACTCGTTGGTGCAGCCCGGCCAACCGAACTTGAAACACATTCGGAGTTGTGGGATGAGATCGAAGCACATTACAATACCGTTATGGCTAAGCTACAAAACATACTTTCCACCACAGAGGCTAAGCGGATTTCAGAACACCTTGAGGATGCAGCGTCGCAACGATCGGCACGCTCAACTGCAATGGATTTGAGGTTAGATCCATTGACAGTTCCCAAATTTGATGGCACGTTGCAAAATTGGCTTGCATTTAAGGATGCATTTGAAACGCTTGTGCATTCGCAAGACCATCCTGAAGCGTACAAGCTTGGCAAACTACGTGAAGCAAAGAAGGGTGATGCTGTGGCGTTGGTAGGTGGGATGTACACTGGTGGCTACGAAGAGGTCTGGAAGGCTCTAAAGACCCGCTATCACAGCCCAAAACAGTTAGCGGAAATTCATGTTGCAAGATTCACTGGCCTCAAACAACCATTCAATGAATCTACGCCATCACTACTTTCCGTAGTTGACACAGTACGGGAGTCTTTCCGCGCGTTAACAGTAATGGACTTACCCGTGGATAAATGGGATGCTTTGGCGGTTCCGATTTTAACATCATTTCGTGGAAAGACGGGCTCATAGTTTGGCAGCGGATGTATTGTGACGTAATTCATCCGATAACAACACCCAACCCACCCACCTCGTTTGGTAAAAACTAATTTAGCTGCAACCTCACCTGGCAGTTGCGAATTCTGCAACGACAAATCTCATCGCATCAGCAGATGTCCATCTTTGCTGGCATTATCAGTTGCTGAACGTTTCCAAAGGCTCAAGGGATCCAATCATTGCTTTAATTGTTTAAAACCAGGCCATGCAACTAAAGCATGTGGATCAACTAGCTGTCGCCAATGTAACGTGCGACATCATACGTTACTTTGTCGCAGTGCACGCCCAGATGTGGATGTGGCACAAGGGGGGCGGCGAGCTCGACTTCTACAACATCAACAGCGACGATGCCGGCTATTGCAACAGATCAGGCTCCTCGGAATTATACCTGACTAGAAGGCCCTATATCGACGTTTGCAGTTATCAGTAATCGCTTGGTTCTTTTGGCTACAGCATATGGACGAATCACAGATGGCTTTGGGGAAATACATCAGTGTCGATTACTTTGTGACCCAGGCCCTCAGGTCAGTTTTATGACTTTGCGTTTTTTTAACAATATGTCTCTCCGCAGGAATAAATGCGGATTACGAGTAGAAGGTGTGGGGAGCTCTATCTTGACGTACACTCGTGGCCGAGCAGTTGTTGAGCTGTCCTCGAATTTTGACTCATCATTTGGCATCAATATTGAAGTGCACATCTTCGAAACAAACACTTCACCTACACCTGTGGCTAATATTGCGGATGATTGTTGGCACCATCTACGTAACTTGCAGTTGGCAGATCCTACCTTTGGCACGACTGGGCGAATTGATGCATTGATTGATGCTGATGTGTGGGGTCAAATTTTTACAAATGGCATTGTGCGTGGCGGTGATGGAGAGCCATACGCCCAATCGACGAGACTTGGCTGGGTGGTGTTCGGACCTGCTACAATACACCCCCCCGTTGCACCAACGATAAGATCATTGACCATCCAATCAGCTGGGGATGATCAGCGAGTCGACGACTTACTACGTACTTTTTTGAATCGGAGGATATGGACGCCAAAACGGCTAATACTACTGTGGAGGCAGAACGGTGCGAGAAAATATTTTTGGAGACCCATACCAGAGATGCAGATGGCCGTTACAGCGTGCAAATTGCATTCAGATCGGATGCCTCATCGCTTGGTAATTCACACAAGTTGGCATTACGACAATTCCATCAGCTGGAACGCAAACTGGCTTCAGATCCTGACTTGCGGGAAAAATATGTGGCTTTTATGAGGGAATACAACGATCTTGACCATATGCACTTAATTCGAGATCAACCAGGCGATCCATCGCAATCGTACTACATTCCGCATCATGCCGTAGTTACCAAATTTCGTGTGGTATTTAACACCTCCGCGCAGACATCAACAGGCGTGTCACTTAATGAGACCCAATTGGCGGGCCCCGTGATACAAGAATTACTGGTAAATATAATTTTTCGATTTCGACGTTTTTCCGTCGCTTTATCCGCAGATGTGGAGAAAATGTTTAGCCAAGTGCTAATCGACAAGAGACACATGCAATGGCAGCAAATCTTGTGGCGAGAATCCCCTACCGTCACCTATGGCACCGCGAGCGGACCCTTCTTTGCCGTTCGTGCCATGCAACAGTGTGCATTAGATAATTGTAGCGGACTACCATCCGAAAGCCGGGCAGCAGAAGCTCGGAGAAGTATATTTCGGGACTTCTACGTCGACGATTTCCTCAGCAGCGCTCCGATATCGACTTTGTACTGAACCATGGACATTTTCATTCACGTAAATGGCAATCGAACCACAAGAAAACATTGGCACAGCTAACGAACACACCGATCACTGATGATATTGAACTACAAGAGGCAGAAACGACAGCTCTTGGCTTACATTGGGATCCCGGGGCAGACGAGCTTTTCTATAAAATTAAATTGGCAGCTGACTCACCATCTACAACAAAACGGCAAGTCCTGACTCACACTGCCACTCTCTATGATCCCACTGGCATGTTGGCGCCTGTTATTATTGTAGCCAAGGTTTTCATTCAACGACTATGGCAGACAGGTTTGGCATGGGATGATCCACTACCGAAACAACTACTTGATGAATGGCTGCAATTCCGTCATGAATTACATCGTTTAGAGGAAATGCGCATACCACGATGGCTTGGCATAACCACCCATACAATTCCACACTTGCATGGCTTTTGCGACGCGAGTATGAAGGCTTATGCTGCCGTCATATACCTGAGCACTGGGCAAGGAGTTTCGAGACTGATAACATCCAAAACGAAGTTCACTTCGACCAAGGCTATCACTATTCCACGCCTAGAGCTGTGCGCTGCACATCTTCTCGCTACTGCGATGACAACAATTAGGCAAGCACTGGAGCTCAACAACGTCCCATGCAGTATGTGGACCGGTTCGAGTATTGTACCATAGACACATTATTACTAGATGGTGCATTTCATACCCCGACCTGAAACAGCGTATACCTCACACTTTTACTCCTAATAGATGGCGTCCCGATGCAGTTGGTCAACTTATAAACCTTTTTTGTGTCGATTGGTGTTTGCAAGATACACAAACATGTTGCAGAGGAGGAAGAAAAATAGCAAATGAAATCGATGAGAAAATTGAGATCGAGTTCTTTTTGCCTGATATATGTAGCATATAGCTAGTTGTATGGTGCGTGTGGTAGGGCTAACGTACTTTTAGCGTGACAATACTGATGACGATAGGGATGGAGTATCTTATGAAGACAACAATGTGGAAAGAATGTGTCTATGTATGGAAATGTTAAATAAATAGGTAGTTAGGTGTGCATATTCCGATATTTTATTGGCAAAGGTCATGATTAAGGATTGTGATAAATTGCTGATGCTGGGAAGTGAATGGAAGAAAAATAAAGATACCAGCTGAATGATTGACTGACACAGCACTTTTTTTTTAAATTCCACTTATAGCATTGCCACTAGAAAAATATTGCGTTTATGTTCGAACTTTTATTGAGATAAATTTTCAGGTTTCATATTGGCGTCTTGGAAACTTTGATTGCATGAATAGCCATAAATAACTAAATAGGGAATAATAATAATTTATAGGTATAGGTACCTATGTAGTTCGCTTGAAAGTCGAAATTAAAATGTAAATTATCATATGTATTTACGAGTGTAATGTACCTACATTTCTCGGAATCTATTATAATTATAATTCAGTTAACTATGTATAGTTTTAAACACACGAATTCATTTAAATTATCATACACAAAAGAAAACGTATATACAGGTAGTTACATACTATATTACATATATGTTTACTAGTTCTATAAAAATACGAAAATACTTCCCTATCTTTTGTTTTTTTCGGGATCGAAAATATTGCCTCTGGGGAAAGTCTTTCGAATTTTCACTGCACACAACACATTTAACTTTTTTTCTCATATTGTTATGTTCCAATAAGAGGTGTTATTGTGAATGACCCGCTATTTCGGTAGCTGTCACTTTTGAAGCTTTTATTCTTTGACATTTCACAAGTAGAAACTAAGCCATTACTAAAAATGGTACACACGGTACGATACACGCTTCAACAACGCATTGAAGTTATTAAAATTCACTACAAAAATGGTGAAAATCTTACAGACATAAAACCCGTGCACGTCTCTCAAGAACAACTGAGAATATTGCTGCTGTAGCCCAAAGTGTTGAAGACAACCCAGGTTTGTCCATTCCTCGGCGTTCTTTGGAATTGAGCATTCCACAAACGTCATTACACCGTATTTTGCATAAAGACTTGGGTCTTAAGGCTTATAAAGTTAAGTTAACACAAGATCTCAAGCCGGCCGATCATCAACAACGTCGTGTCTTTCCTGATTGGGTCCTTGAAATGCATGAAAATGATCCGGAATTCCATCGAAAAATCATCTTGACTGATGAGGCCCCCTCGGTGGCTACGCCACCAAGCAAAATTGTCGCATCTGGGGCTCGGAAAACCCAAGAGTTATTGTTGAGAAGCCTCTCCATCCTCAACGTGTGACTGTTTGGTGCGGTTTATGGTTCGGCGGGTCATTGAATCTTACTTTTTCGAAAATGAGGTTGGATCGATCAACAGTTACGGTGAATGGGCTATCGAGAGATGATTAATGAATGGTCGGAATTGGATGGTATTGATCTGGACAAAGTTTACTTTCAACAAGACGGCGCTACGTGCCACACAAGCAACGAAAGCATTGATCTTTTACGGGAAAAGTTTCTGGACCGTGTTATCTCTCAAAGAGGTGATCACAATTGGCGACTTCTTCCTTTGGGCCACGTGAAAGATAAGGTCTACGCCAACAGCCCAGCGTCGATTCAAGACCTCAAAGATAAAATTCGTGAGGATATCGAGGACATAGGGCAGCCTCTTTGCGATTTGGTTATGGAAAATTTAATGAAAAGGCTATGGTCCTGTATGCGTGTTCGTGGTGACCATTTGGCTGATGTTGTTTTTAATTACTAACGGCGTATCTTTCTCTTTATTATGAAATAAACATTCGATCATTTATCTCAAAAAATTACATTTTTCTTTGAATAGCAAAATAACACCTCTTATTGGTGCATTTACAATATTGTTTTAATTAAAAGCAAAAGCCAACTATAATATTTTCACTAAGTTGTCTATATCGAAAGAATCAAGAAATGAAATCTGAGGAAATGTATACAGCTGCATACCCATTCATATACAATTGGGCGCGAACACCCCAACGCTCTGTGTGAAGGCATCATCCCTTGCACCATCCTCCCTCACCATGCTTTGATTGATACTTAATCATAATATTGCATCTCCTTTCCTTTGTCCTCCTCTTCTATAAGAAAAACCAAACCAAAACCGGTTCCCTACCCTGGTTTGTCATATCGGAAATACCGACGGTTGGGGATGGCGAGAATGAATGAAGAAAGAAAAGAGGCACACGAGTAGTTAGTTTTTGTTTTGTTTCTTTGGTTTTCTTTAAGTACATTTCCTCAACGCAATATCAAAAGTCTCATTAAGATACATGATGCCGTAAGAACCAAGGAACATTTTGTTTGTTTTGCAAAAAAGGAAAATAAAGAAGAATCAGGTATAAACCTCACTGCGAAGCCAACGAGGTCCACGGTTCACGTTGATCGGAAATGTTTCTCAACAGAACACCTCAAATAAAGTGATTTGCAGCATGTATCCGAGTTTGAGGTATATTTTCACGGTGGCGCCATCTAGATATTGGGGTGTTTCGGAATAACCATTTCCTTTATATGAAATGCACCATCTAGTAATAATGTGTCTATGATTGTACTCAGTTGGCTTCGCAAGTCACCAACACAGCTCAAACCGTACGTGGCCAATCGCGTCAGCCATATTCAGCAGTACTCCGATGTTTCCAATTGGCATCACATTCGCACGAAGTCCAATCCGGCGGATTGTGCCAGTAGAGGAATCAGTGTTGATGCACTTATCCGGCATCAGCTTTGGTGGCAAGGCCCAGAGCTTAGCAACGAGCAGTATTCTGCAAATGGCATGACGATGACGGAGGATGAAACTTTGGCGATGGAAACGGAATTTAAACCAGTCAAGGCGAATGTAGCGCACGCTACGGAAGGACTTTGTATTGAAACACAATTTCGGCGTGGAACAGAACTTGTCACTATACCTTTGCTAGAGCGATTCGCTAACATTTATAAATTGCTTCGCACAACTGCTTACATCTTACGGTGGAAAAAATCACATCGCAAATACAGATCAAAATCCATTGTCAACGCGGAACAACATCGATATTTTGAACCTGAGATCAAAATGGACGAGTGGCGTAGACATCCAATTATCCTGCCGAAGGAAGGAGTGTTGGCACGGCTGATTGTCAATCAGGCACATCGTCACACTCTACATGGAGGCAAACAGCTTATGCTACAAATAATTCGGGAGAGGTACTGGATACTTCACGTACGTGCTCTTGTTAAACAGTGTATTCATTTATGTACTATTTGCAGAAGGCATGAACATACTATGGCCAAACAACGCATGGCATCATTACCTCGCTCCCGAGTGTTGGCATCCCCACCATTTTCAATCGCAGGGGTTGATTACTGCGGCCCATTTAGCATTCGAATTGGCTCAAAACACGTCCGTACGGGGAAGAAGACATGTGTCGCTATTTTTGTCTGTACGGCTTCAAAAGCTGTGCATATCGAGTTAGCAGAGGACTTATCAGCTGAATCATTCATAAATGTATACACTCGCTTTGTAAGTCGTCGGGGCCCATGCTATCACCTGTACAGCGACAATGGGACCGCGTTTGTTGGCGCTAATCGACTTTTACAGGAAGACCTACAGGAATGGCACAGAGCTTACACGCTGCAGAACTTGGCTAACAAGGGAACAGAATGGCATTTTATCCCTCCTGGTGCACCCCATCAAGGCGGCCTCTGGGAGGCGGCAGTTAAGTCTGCTAAAAAAACATTTGCTACGAGTCGTTGGGACTCAATCAATTTATAACTTCATACGTTACTCATGCACATAGAGGCGATGGCAGGACGAATACTTATCCACCTTACAACGACGCTCTAAGTGGCATGCGTCGACGGACGACAACATGATAGGCGATGTCGTTATCATAAGAAAGGAAAATCTGCCAGCAACACAATGGCGACTCGGTCGTGTTACTCAGCTTCACCCAGGCAAGGATGGCCTTACCAGAGTCGTCACAATCAAGCATTCGCAGTGCGAATGCATTCGGCCAATTCAAAGGCTATGCAGGATATTGGATAGTCCTGAACGTACCCGTCCAGCCGGGCAGAATGTTCGCGATTTGATCGACCGCACTGTTTGAGTGTTTTCGTTATGCTCTTTAAATTCACTCATTTTTTTCCGTCATGACATGTATCATATATGCTTGCCGTTTTATTTCTTTATTCTTTTTCCTTTTCCTTTTCTTTTGTAACAAATAACAAGTCAGTTATGCGGTTTCTAGTTTTTTTTTGAGTCAGTCATATTTTGATAGTCTGAATGTACAGACCTAAAATAAATACTGGCCTTAAAATAAATACTACCGCTTTATTACTGTACAACTGGTCTGCAATGTCGAGGGAGCTGTGATAAGGTAGGTAAAACTACTGGTTCACAGAGTTCAGGGGTTTTTGAAACGCTAATGGAGACTCCTCAGGGGCAGCTCAATCCTCTGTTGTAATGTAGTTGAGTAGGATAAGTATTGGGGATCTCTGCCTATTCGGTCTGTTTAATTCTCGCCTACTCGTGGGTACACATAATATGAACCAAATAAATAAAAAAACAACAAAAACAAAACTAAAATGAACGTGCCTTCGGAAAACGAGGTGGAAGGCTTAGAAGGGGTCGAGAAGGGTTGGAAGACGCTGGAATGAACCCGAATAAGCTCCATGGGTCAGTGGACTCTAATGGGAAACCAAAAGAGTTAGCAGACCAATCGTCAGTGGAGGTGGACAATGCGGTGCAGAAATGCGCCATGAGTTTAGCCGAAACAGTGGAAGCCGGATTGGAAGAGGAAGGAAGTCTCGACTCCGAGCGGAAGTTGCGCACAGAACTGAAGCAAAGGATAAAGAGAGTCAGAAAGAGATAAAGATTGGCCTTGGCCAAATCTGTCTCCGCGGAAGGTATAAACAAGACGGTCGATGAGTTGACTGAAATGGTTGCCAATATGATGACGACCGAAACCTCTCCAGAAGACGATGGACCTAGGAAGTGGTTCAAATTTTCCGGGACCAAGAATCAACCCGAAACTGAGAAGAAGGGGACGGAAAGCGGTAAGGAGGGCGGACAGTCTGTACAACATGGAGTCAGTCTACAGGTACCACACTGCAGTGGTTATTGGATGGACAACATGTAAAGCGGACTATTGCCATCCCGAAAACCAGAAATCGTGCAAGGCCGAGCAACCTGGACCAAGGAGCCTTGGATCTTTAGAGGGAAGATTAGAGGACTCCAAATAGCATGGCTGAGTTGCATTATGCGCAAGAATTAGGTTCTGTATCCTGGTGAGGCACGGAGTTCAAGCATGTAAACTGCCGGATCGGTGTGCCCCAGACCTTGCAGCAGTACGTGTAGGATCAGGTGCGGCAACTTTTGTTATAGTATCTGCATTCTTGCTGTATGATTCTCCAAAACATCCTCCGACAAGAGAGTTAGAGTCTTTGGTGAATGCATGCAGGAACAGGAACGAGGATTTAATTATTGGTTGTGATGACAATGCACATAATACAGTGTGGGGCAGCACACAATGATAATTACAAATGAGAAGCTTTATTCGAATTTGTATCATGCAAGGATCTATCTATCTTGAATAGGGTAACAGAGCCAACCTTCGTGGATGTGAGATGAATGGAAGTGATCGACGTTAACCTGTGCAGAAGTCAGATAATTGACAGAGTATAAGATTGAAGGGTAATGGATCAGGCTACGATGTCGGATCACAGAGCCACTTCATTTGATGTTCGCTATGGATCTAAAAGAAAAAAAGTTCGGAAATATATCAGAATTCCAAAGAATACGGTTAGGACAAAATACCTCGAAGTGTTGGAGGAAAAATTGAATGTAACGGCATTCGGAATACCGAAAAACAATTGGTACGTAGAATCACAGTTGAAGCATCTGCAATCAGCTGTTGAAGATGGGCGATAAATATTCAGACGTGAACCTCAAAACTCAGAGGAAGGGTTTACAGAGGTTGCCCGTAAGGAGGTGTTCTCTCACCTACACTGTGGAACATTACTGTAGAGAGACAGAACAGCAACAAAAAAGCTGTGCCAAAAAGACAAACATAATGAATAGAATACAAATTCTTGAGTGGAATGCTAATGGTATCGAGAATCGAAAGGACGAGATACAAGTGACTCTCGATATAAACCAGATATATATATTTAAACTGCAGTGATATGAATTATATCACTCCCCACATCCTCATAATAGTGCAAAAGGTGGGGCTGCGGTGTTAATAAAGAATACGATTGGACACCATATAGAAGCAAAATTCCAATCATCCGCTATCCAAGGAATTTCCATTAGTATAAAAACGAGCAGTGGACAAATATCTGTTGCAGCAGTATACTGCTCTCCTAGCTATAGACTAAAGAAAAATGATTTTAAAAGTCTTTTCCGGATGTTTCAGATTAGATTAATCGCGGGAGGGGATTTTAATGCCAAGAATAAATATTGGGAATCTAGAAGAAGTCGGCGCCAAATATCACTCAACGGGGAAACCTACCTACTGGCCTACAGATAGGAATAAAACCCCAGATCTTGTCGACTTATTTATATCCAAAAATATATCTTCAAATGAAATAAATATGGAAGAATAATGCCCTGATCTTCAATCAGATCATTCCTCAATACTTCTTACACTTGGCGATAATAATAAAAGAACATAGCCCTAAACTAGTTAATAGACTGACTGATTGGAACCACTTCAGGCAGAAGTCATCAGCTATTCAAATAGAAGATCAACTAGAAGAAGCAGTTCAAATATTTACACTGGATATACAAAAAGCTGCATGGGCTGCAACTCCCAAAAGAACAAACAAGATTAAACAAAACTCTTATCCTCGTGAAATATGTGAAATTATTGCAGAAAAGAAGAAAGCTAGAAAACGTTGGCAACAGACAAGGGCGCCAAGCACAAAACCACACTGAACAACTTAAATAATAAGCTCAGAAAATCTATAAGAGAATTTAAGAACGAGTCAGTAAAAACATATCTTATCAGTCTTACAAATGATGCTAGTACCGACTACTCGCTCTGGCAGGAAACAAAGAAAATTAACAGGCCAATAGCTCACATTCCGCCGGTAAAAACCAGAGAAGGTAACTGGGCTAAAAGCAGTCAAGAAAAAGCAAATACTTTTGCAGAATACCTTGAGAACGTCTTCAAACCTTATGAAGATAAAGATTATCAAAGAAACGAAGAAAGGTGCGAAGAAGACAGACCTATTCGGCCGGTGACAGCTAAAGAACTTGCCAAAGAAATCAAAGAAGGCATAAACATAAAAAAAGCCCCAGGGTTCGATTTAATCACAGGGGAGATTTTAAAACAATTTCTTCGAAAAGGTTTAAATAAACTAGCGCAGATTAAAAATGCTGCATTTAAGTTGAGATATGTGCCACGCATGTGGAAGGTCGCGGAGGTAATAATGATATCAAAACCCGGTAAACCACCTATCGAAGTAACCTCATATCGCCTAATATGGATACTACCAATGTTGTCCAAGCTATTCAAAAAAATGCTGGCAAAACGTCTGCAAAAAATAATTGATGAAAAATCCCTAGTTCCAATTCATCATTTTGGGTTTAGAAAGAAGCACTCTACAATTGATCAGGTGCATAGAATCACAGATAAAATCGAAAAAGCATTCGAAGAGTAAAATGTGTGCTCTACAATATTTCTTGTTATAGCACAAGCTTTCGATAAAGTCTGGCATAAGGGACTGATCCATAAATTACAAAGGCTACTGCCGAAGCAATATTCGACAGTTCTGGAGTCATAAACAACAGATCGATTCTTCAGAATCAAACAAGAGACAGAGTACTCAACACTAAGAGCAATTAAAGCTAGTGGTAGTGTCCTAGGTCCAGTGCTATATTTCTTTATTTATTTATTTCTTTCTTTTCATGTTTGGAAGTATTACAATAAAAGATGTGGTTAAATGTTAATACTGTTTCTAAAATCTAAAATTGTATGATAAAGTATTAATTATTTAAGGAAATATACTTTAAGATCTTTTTTGCGTTTTTTGAAATTAACTATATTTTTTAGGTTAGCTGGTAGTGAGTTCATCAATGTTGGAATACTGTGAGCTAATTGTCTTCGTCCATATTTGTTAAATACTCCCGGTATTTCGAGAAGTTGTTGTACTCGTCTTCTGGTGTTCTGATTATGACGTATGGGTTGTTGGAAACGTGAGTCATTGTAGTACTCCAGAGCTGCCGTCATCTTAAATATGCTCTTGACGTCTAGAAATTGAAATGGATTATTGTTATTTTCTATAATTTTTACCAGACGTCGTTGGAGGTTATGTATTTTGTCCAAGTACGTTTTCGATGCATTTCCCCAAGCCAAAATGCCGTACCGAATTCTCGATTCAGCCAGTGAGTAGTACACTTGCCTTTGGACATCTGTTGTAGTGTACTTCTTCAGATAAACCATCGCAAAAACAGCACTTTTCAACTGCAAGCGCAAACGCTGAATGTGTTCCTGCCAAATGAAATGCTCGTCGATGATTATACCCAAATACTTGATTGATTTTACGACCTCAATTGCTTCGCTCCTATGTGTGGTTGGACAGCTTTCATTTTGATGAAAGATATTTATATCTGCCGTTCTTTGATTCGGTGTGCGTATGTGCATCAGCTTTGTCTTCTCCGAGTTTATCACCAAGTAGTGATCGTGGCACCATCTTGACACTTTGTCGAATTCATTCTGCATTATGGCAATCGCCGTTTCGAGTTGTTGATGTTTGACCACTATAGCAATGTCATCTGCGTATGCAAATGCAGTCGATTGTTCAAAAACACGAAGAAGTTCGTTTGTGAACAGAACAAACAATATAGGGCCCAGTTTGGACCCTTGTGGAACGCCGTAGATGCTCCTCTTCTCCACGCTGACTATGTTTGCAATCTTCACCCTAAATGTTCTATCAGATAAATAGTTATTTAGCCACTTTGCTACCTTTCCTCTAATTCCGATCTGACATAGGCAATCTAGCAGCTTGTCGTGCACCAGCGTGTCAAATGCTTTACTGAAATCCACAAACATAACTAGCACGTGGTGGTTTTTATTCAAGCCGGTGTTAATAACTTTCGACATCTCTCCCAATAGTCTTCCAGTACTCTTTCCTTTTTGAAACGCATATTGGTTTGGTTGCAACACATTGTGTTTACTTATAAATTTCTTTAAGCGATCAACAAAAATCTCCTCCATACATTTTTCGATCACAGGTAAGATCGAAATTGGTCTGTAGTTTCCAATTTCTGTCTTAACTCCTCCTTTGTAAATAGGCCGTAGAATTGATGTTTTGAGCGCCTTTGGTATGAAACCCTGATCAAAACTTTGATTAACGATTTGCTTCACAATCGGAGTCAGAGTTAGAGCGTTACATTTCAGGTCAATTTGTCTAATATTGTCTGCTCCAGGACCTTTATTCGGTTTTATACAACACAACATGCTAAACACTTCCTCTTCACTTGCTTCCTCGAGGAACATAGAGTGGACAATATTCCGTTTTTGATGTTTAGATGTAATTTCGTTACATATGTGCAAAATTCTAGGTACTTGTGTTGTGAAGTGCTCGGCAAACTCATTCACAATTGTCACTAGATCCTTTTTCCCAGCAAAGTTGTTTATAATTATGGCATCTATCGACTTTTTCCTCCTCCCAAGAACTTCGTTAAGAACATTCCACGTTTTCCTGGGATCGTTCTTTGAATTTATAAATTGTGTTCTGTAGTAGCTAGATTTACCAAATAATGTTTTTTTACTTACAAAGTTTCGATAGTGCTTATATTCACTTTGGAAATCTTGATTTCGCGAATTGTTTTTCCACCTTCTATACAATTCGTCTCTTCTTTTGCACATTTGGACCATATCGGAGTTGATCCAAGGTTTGTACTGACGTTTCTTTTTGTTTTTGTTTGTATTTGTTGATTGTGTGTATATGTGGTTAATTTCATCTACAAGTTTGCTATAAAGGCACTCTAGGTTGTTTTCCTCACAGCGTTGCTGCCAATCAATCTGTTCAATCTGAAGATTAACCCTCTGTTGGTCGATTCGTCCGCGCACTTCGTGTACATCTTCATTGCCGGTATCCTTCAGTGTGGCATACATCAGTACGTAGTGATCTGATATGTCTGTTTCGATGACCGCTGACATAATTTCGCTGTTTGTAATGCTGACAAATAAGTGATCAATTAGTGTGGCGGTGTTTGTGCCCGGAACTACACGAGTACTTTGCTTTATAACGTTTGTTAATCCCTTTGTTGCCATCATTTCCATGTATCCAATTACCTGTGAGTCACTTATATTATGTAAGTTTAAATTCATATCTCCCAAAACTATAAGCTCGTTTCTAACTTGAATATTCCCCTCAAGTTCTTTTATGAAGTCTACTTTATTTCGTTTCGGTGATCTGTAGATCGCATGAATGTGCTTTGTTGTAGTTTTTTCTTTTATTTCTATTTCTATACTTTCATAAGACACGGTATTTGTTTTGATTCTTTCATATTTAATATTGTTTTTTATAAATAATGCTATTCCCCCTCCTCTGGAATTTGTTCGGTTAAGAAATTCTGGTTCGAAACCATCTATATAATATAATTCATTTTCCTTCTTTTTTATATTAATTTCGCTTAAGATAATAAGATCTATATAGCTTAAAACATGTTCTATTTCTGCAAGAAAAATGTTCCAATTTTTCCTCATGGACCGAATATTAAAACACACACAGCAAAAATTTTTATTTTTAAGAAAACTTTTGTCAATGCCGGTAAAACCATTGATTACCTTAAAATCGACATCAGCTTCATTATTTGTTTTCTCCATTGTTTTCGTTACTTTGCTTTGTGTTTCTTCTTTACTCATTTTGTAAGCTATTAAATGAGTATTTTACTAACATCGCTAGCTGAGCTGATGTGAATCGAATCTGTGTTCTCTTCTCTTCTTGCAAATATTTTGCCAGCTGTCTCCCACACAAATCTCCAACTGCAAATTAATTTATTTATTATGTATTTGAGTTTTTTAAAAAGCCTCTCTTGCTGACCCCTTACCACTGGTGGGGGGAAGTCAACGATGAGAGCTTGTGTAATGGTAAAACAGAACTGATCAGAGAAATAACTTATCCTCGTATTTATACTTAAATTTGTGTTAGCGTTGGCAAAATCTTCAATGTCTCAGAAGGAGGCAAAAGATAAGAAAGAATATCATGGATATTTGATATTGACCAATTATGCTGATCTAAGTATTTGCAATGCCACAGAGTGAAGCTCTGTCATACAGTACTGATGCTATTGCTTATGTAATCAATTTTACGTTTGTTGCCTTTGTCAATGGGGTATCTTAACTCCCCTCTTTCTTAAGAGAAACGTCCCGTTTCTTTGTATTCTTTTGTTAGGCGTTTAATATTGTCATTCATTTCCAAAAAAATTATTTCATTAGATTTATTTCTACAATTTTGCTTATATGTTTGCCAACGTGTTTTAATTTTATATAATACAAATATTATTAAAAAGCTTATAATTAAACATATAATTGTCCAAAACATTGGACGTTTTTTAATCTCTATTTTTATTGAATTTATTATATTTATATTTTCAAATTTTAATTCATTATTTTCAGATTCTATGTATCTTATAACTTTATATTTATTCAAATGATTTGTTTTTAAGTAATTGGAAATAATAGCTGTTGGGTTTTCATAAGTAGTATTATCGATTATAGTACTATTTTCAAATGTTATTAAATATACGCCTTCAACAAGATGGCTATCTATTGCATGATTTCCGGATACCAAAATTACACCATCTTTGATTATTTCGATGTTTTTGTTGGGTTTAAAATTCCTAATTTAGCTAAAGTTATTGTTTGTATTATATTTTGTAGTTCTGTAATAGTTAATTTATTAATATTTTTTGTTACTTTATTATATGTACTTCCTTCCAAATTTTGTACTGATCTTTGTAAAGATTCTATAGCTTTGAAAATCTCTGAATTTGTCGTAAATTGTTTATTATTATTTTCTGATAGTTCATTTAATTTGTTCGTTATTAAAACTAAGTCGTCATGGTCTGGTGATCCTGCTAACCATTTCCATATGGTTCCTAATTCATTAATTCCTCTCTTGTTTCTGTAATTATTTATTTGTAACTGTCCTAAGAGTGATTGTATAAGTTGTATTTCTAAGTCTTCATTTATACTTGAGTAAATAATATTTTTATTTATTTTAATATCTGTGTATTCAGGTTTGCTGCTGAGAATTTGCTCCTGTTCCTTTATTAATAGTCTATAGTATGTTAAATTAGTTATATGGAATAAATTTCCATAGTCTTCGAAAATGATTGCGTCTCCGTTTTCTATTAATACGTAATTGTCTCTGGTATAATCAGTTATTTCTGTCGACACTATGCCAATCAATTGAAAAACGATCATCAACATTTTCCTGAAAGGAAAAACTAAGTCTTAATATTATCCTTATGTATTATTCTATCATTTTTATAAATTCTGACTTTGTTTCTTAAGTCTTCCTTAACTTTTTGTTTTTTATATTTAGGCTGAAGTTTATTCCTATTACCTACAATCTTTTCATAAATTGTTTCATTTGGTGCATATGTTTTTATATGTCTGTTTTTATTATTTCTTTCTAACATTTTTTCTTGGGCAGATAAAAGTTTTGTTTGTATATCTTCGTGTGATACTTTATTGAAAAGAACTTCATAGGGTCTTCTATTTGTAACGGAGTGTATTGTTTTGTTATATTGTTGGGCTGCCCTGAAAATCGATTCTAGGTCACTTATTAAATAAAATTCCTGCTTAAGGCATCTTGATATTTCGATTAGTGTGGAATGCACTCTTTCTACTTGACCGTTGGTGGTACTATGTCTGGGATCACAGAAGTAAATTTTTATACTTAATCTTTGCATTAAAGTCTTAAATTGTCCTGTTGTAAAACCAGGTTCATTATCAATTGTTATTGTTTTGACGTCTGGAAAACTTTGAAGTATCTCTAGAACTTTTTCATCTAGTTTTGTTTTGTCATCAATTAATTTAATCACTAAGAATTTGGAATATGAATCTATACAAGATATAAATTTAAATTTTTGAGCAAAAAATAAGTCTAAGTGTAACTGCTCCCCCTCTTTCTTAGGAATTGGAGCCTCTCCAATTGGTATTTTGTTAGGATGTCGACCGTATTTATTTTTATTGCAAATTTCACAATTTCGTACGTATTCTTTAAATTGTTTATTCATTTCAGGCCAATAATAAGAAGAATAAATTTGTTTAAGGTTTTCTTTATAGCTCCTATGTGCTCTAGTATGTGTTTGTTCAATAATTATATTTTGGTCTTCCCTATTAGTTATATCTATTGGGAAGTTCTTCGTGTATAGAAAGCGGTTACTAAACGTTTCTTTTAGTTTTTGTTTAACTATGTATAAATCTTCTGGGGTGCAATGAATTGCAACAATTCCAGGTTGTAAGTATTCTTTTAGAATTGCAACTAAATTCTCTGGAGTATCATATTCTATTATATGTCTGGTTCTATTAAAATTCTTAATTTGTTCATGAATAGTAAATCGTCCTTGACTTAAAAGTATTTGTTGTTTAAATTGATTAAGTGGTTTTGTAGTTTCTTTAATATTAAAGTTATCACTGCTTTCTGCAGAATGTTGCGTGTCAATGCTTGATGAATCATCGGATACGTTATTTAAATATTGCCTTGAAAGAGCGTCAGCGACTACATTTGTAGTGCCTGGTTTGTAAATTATTTTGGGAGAAAACTCCTCAATGAAAGTATGCCATCTCTTCATTTTTGCATTAGGATTTCGGGTTGAAACCGCGAAAGTTAGTGGTTGATGATCCGTGTGGATTTCTAAATCTGAAACTCCGTACAGGTAGTTTCTCAAATTTTTTAATGCCCAAACAATTGCATAAAGTTCTTTTTCGTTTGTTGCATAATTTTGTTCTGTCGAATTTAGTGTTTTCGATATGAAAGTAATTGGTTTACCTTCCTGGGTTAATACCCCCCCTCCTATAGCATTATTGGATGCGTCTGTCGTTAAGACGAATTTTTTATTATAATCTGGTTGTACCAGTTCGATTTGGTTGATAAGTAAGTCTTTTAGCTGTTGACAAGCTAAAATACCTTCGTGATCAAGCTTTATTGTTATTTTTTTAGACATATGCTGGGAAATTCTTCCATTTTCACCGGACAAGTGTTTGGTTAGCGGTTTCGCTACTGAAGCATAATCTTTAATAAACTTACGATAATATCCTGTCATGCCAAGAAAGCTTCTAAGTTGTCTTAACGTTGTTGGATCTGGGAAATTTGAAATTGTTTCGACCTTCTTTGGGTCTGTTTTGATTATGTTGTATCCCACAATATAGCCTAAAAACTCGACTTCAGATTTATAAAATTTTGACTTTTCTAATGATATTTTCATGTTAGCGTTTTTCAGAGTTTGAATAATTATTTCTAAGTATTTAGTATGATTTTCAAGATTATCTGAATAGACGATTATATCGTCCATATATACATGGCAAAATTTTCCAATATATTCGCGCAATATATCATCCATTGCTCTTTGGAAGATACTGGTATTCTCAAAAATTCATATTTGCCATTATTTACTGCGAATGATGTTTTTTCAACATCTACCCTATTCATTTGTATCTGGTGAAAACCAGATTCTAAGTCAATAGTCGAAAAATATTTAGACTTTCCTAAATTCGAAAGTATAACATTTATATCAGGTATAGGATATTTATCGGAAATTGTTTTTTCGTTAAGTTTCTTAAAATCTACGACCATTCGTAGCTTCGGTGTCCCATCATCATTAATACCCTTCTTAGGTACCACCCATATGGGTGAATTATATGGACTTTTGCTTTGTTGAATTATTCCGTTATTCAACATTGTTTCAATTTCTTTATTCACAAACGAATTTACAGACAAAGGGTATGGGTATTGTTTACTCCATATAGGAGTTTCAACAATTGTGCGTATTTCTGCCTTCACGTCTGTTCTAAATAATTCATTTATATTTATATTTGAATGCATCAATTCAATTTTATGCATAATTTTTTTTCTTAATCTTTTAACTTTGTCATGAAAACTGTTCGTGCAATCTTCTTCATGCGCTTCAGAATTCTGTAATTCCAAAGAATTGTTATATTTGTCAGAAGTTCTTTCTTCTGTATTACTGTTATCATTTTCCCCAAGTATCTCAGAGTTTTTTTCGGAAGTAAATATTTTTTCGTTTATATCATTATGAATTAAAATTCCCCTCCCTAAATCTAAAGTAATACCTGCGTCTCTCAATAAGACATATCCTATTAATAAATCGCTATCTTGATTTATAATTTCATAAAATCTTGTTTTCCTATTAAATATTTCTACATCGTAAAAGTGCGTAATGATGGTATAACCATTTATGGTTTTTACCCACTTCTTAGTTACTAATTCTTGTCTGTTTGACAAGATGTTTGGCCTACAATAACAGCTTGTAGCACCAGTGTCTATTAAAATTTTTAATAATCTACCCGTTCCATAGTTTCTTCTGTACAAGTAGGGCAATCTGCCCTGCTCTCTAAAAAAGCACTCTCGTTAATGTTATTAATTCTAATGTTCTTTACTTGAGGTTTTCCAGTATGTTGAGTACTTTCTAATGGTCTTTTCTCAACATGATTTGGCCTTGTTCCCTGAGGAAACTGCCGATATAAATTCTGCTGATTTGCATTTCGATAATTATTATTACTAGTTTGCCAATAATTTGGCTGATTGTCATTCTGTCTATAATTATTATTTTGAGCATTAGGATTACCCCAACGGTATCCTTTAAAATTTTGTTTTACATTGGAACTTCCGAGTTCCATTGGTTCGGGTTTCGGGAAGTTAGTATTCCTTCCTTGATGATGTTCCTCAAAATTTACTTTCGGGAACCTTAAATTATTTTGATTTCTATTTTCGTAATTAGCTCGAGAATTATTTCTCATAAACTGTAAGGCAAAATGTGCTCTCTGGTTGTTTGACTCGAGCTCCTGTGCCTTTGCTAAAGCACTAGGTAAATCCTCAGGTGCTTAGGAAAACATTATATTTGATAAAGGGGTATTAAGCCCCGTGATAAAAACACGTAAAGCATTTCGTCGATTTATATCATTAAGTTCTTTGGTCAGATTACTTTCAGAACCATGTGTCATTATAGTTTTATTTATTAGAAGAGTTAACTTTTCGTTAACCAAATTATAAAATTCAATGATTGACAAGTTTCCTTGTCGAAGAACGCTTAATTCTTGCTCAATTATGTGAGCAGGGCGTTTATCCGCATATGAAAAGTCTAACCTGCTTAGAATAGCATCAAAATTCAGAACCGTTCCATGGTTCGTTAAAATATTGTTTGCGTTCTGAGTTATTTTGTTCCTCAGAATAGTTAAAGCAGCGAAATACCTTCTACTCCCTTTGGTGTAGAGGCTAATTGAATTGTTAGCAGCTTCTCGCCAACTAACATATGTATTTGTATTTCCGGTAAATTCCGGCAAGGATTTTATTACGTCCAGTGTTTCGTCACACCGGATATGTTCGTCAATTGTCTGAGTTTTATATTCAACGTGTGAGTTGGTCCCGGTTATAACAGTCAGTTGGGACTTTAGAGTTTCTATCTCTGCTCTCAAAGTAACTATCAACCTGGCTATTAAATCTTCTGCGTTCGTATTAGTATTTGTCGTCATTTTGTCAAATTTTTCAATTAATTCGTCCAGAATGGAGATAATTTAACAATATTTATTCAAAACAAATACGTTTATAATAATTAAGATTAAAGTATGAAAGAATATTTCCTTATATTAATAAGTTGCTTACAAATTTTCGTTATTTTCCCTACGGCGCCTTGCCTTTGATTTTAGTAGCAGGAAATGTTTTTGGAAGTCTGCTGTCGCTTCTTCGTCGCTCAAAGCCTTAGAGCTGTCTTCTTCGTTGGGTGTGAAGTTTCCTATAACTTCGTCTTCTGATAATTCTTCTATTTCCTCCGGTAGCATAGCTCTTTGGTATTTATTATATTTTTTCAATAGTCTTTTAATGTTCTCTTGGTACACTTTTTATATAGAAATATTTGGTTCTTACACCTTTTTTTTTTATTAAGGTTGGTTTTTTACTTTTCTTTTTTTATAAGAATACTTGATTTTGTAAGGGTTTTTTTTTTGTTTTACTTTTCTTCTTTTTTATAAGAATACTTAATTTTGTTTTGTGTTTAATTAAGGTTTTTTTTGTTTTTTTACTTTTCTTCTTTTTTATAAGAATACTTGATTTTGTTTTGTGTTTCACGCACGCTTTATTTTGCAAATCCTTACTTTATTTTTTCAGAATATTTAAATTGCAAATGTTAGCATGCCCCACGTTGGGCGCCAATTAATTTATTTATTATGGTATTTGAGTTTTTTAAAAAGCCTCTCTTGCTGACCCCTTACCACTGGTGGGGGGAAGTCAACGATGAGAGCTTGTGTAATGGTAAAACAGAACTGATCAGAGAAATAACTTATCCTCGTATTTATACTTAAATTTGTGTTAGCGTTGGCAAAATCTTCAATGTCTCAGAAGGAGGCAAAAGATAAGAAAGAATATCATGGATATTTGATATTGACCAATTATGCTGATCTAAGTATTTGCAATGCCACAGAGTGAAGCTCTGTCATACAGTACTGATGCTATTGCTTATGTAATAAATTTTACGTTTGTTGACTTTGTCAATGGGGTATCTTAACTTGCACTCTCTAGCCTTATTCTTCGCTAGCCAGAGCAAGTGCTTGTTTGTTGGTGTCAGGTGGTTGTTCACAAACACAACTGCATCGCCCTGTGTCTCTCTGTTTACCTCATTGCTCTGCAAGTTTTCTCCTACCTTGGACAGTTGGACTCTTCTTTGCAATTTCGCGTTTTTTATGAAATTCGCCTTTCGTGCATAACTTGTAAATGAGACAATAATCGAAGATTTGTTTGCATTTCTTTTGTTTGTTCTATAGATACCTTCTGTTTACTAGCGATTTACCTGAAAGTGGAGAAACTACTATAGCAACTCTTGCAGATGACACTGCTGTGCTTGCTGTTGGAGCAACCGTCGAAATAGCAACAAAAAAACTCCAAATGGCAATAAACAGTATTTCAGAATGGACTAAAAAGTGGCAGATTAGATTGAATGACCTAACGTCAGTAGATATTAATTTTACATACAAAAACGTACCACACATTCCAGTATACATTAATTGAAATGTAGTGGAATACTCAAATACAGCTAAATATCTGGGCATGACCCTAGACGCTAAACTGCGTTGGAAAGCGCATGTAAAGAAAAAAAGAGATGAGTTGAACATGCGATACAGTAAAATGTATTGGCTTATTGGGAGATACTCATCCCTGTCCAACTACAATAAATTACTGCTATACAAGCAAGTCTTGAAACCAATATGGACCTACGGGCTCCAATAAAAAGTACTAAGGTATGCACCTTGGTACATACGCAACGCTGATCTACATAGAGATCTAAATATTGAATTGGTTGAAGATGAAGTTAAAAAAGTTGCCCAAGGGCACAGAAGTAGGCTTTTCAACCATGTTAACGTAGAACTTACAGAACTATTAAATACTGACAATGTGATCAGAAGATTGAGACGGGTAAGACCCTTTGATCTATAAGAGTTAGCCAAGGCCAATAGATTAGGTAATATCTTCAAACAAAAAAGTTTCGAAATCCGACAACCGGCGGATTCTTCTTCTGAATTTTTCAAATAATTTACAAATAAATTGCCGATTAGTCGAACGACTAGGTGCAATCCCATTCGGGATGACGACAGTCAGTCCCTCCCGGGAGGTTTTTTAGAGGTTGTTCGAGTCCCTCACTATTGCGGAAGCATCCCTCGCGTACTTGCTCTGCAATGTCTTTCGATGATTTTTCCTTCCAGCGGACCCCCAAACAAAACTGTGGACTCTCTTCTCGACAGACTTGAGGCGACTGGCATTCACACAGTGGGATATGCCGACGACATAGCAATAATGGCCAGATGTAAATTTATAGACGTCACCGCAGATATCATGGTGTCTGGAACAAGGGCTCTCCATTAATGCAGGGAAAACATATCTAATAGTGTTCACTAGGAAGAGGAAAAATCTGGAATTTCGGCCCTTAACACTTTTCGGATCGGAACTACCAGCGACCAAGAAGGTTAAGTATCTGGAAATCTATCTAGATACTAAACTTACTTGGAACTAACATGTTGAGGAGAAGGTCAGGAAGGAAAAAAGGGTACTACATCAGTGCAAACGTGTGTGTGGACAGAGGTGGGGACTCTCGCCTAGGTCAGCATACTGGATGTATACGATGATAACTAGACCCATTATCACCTATGCCTTGGTTGCATGGTCGGCGAAAGCCTCTGGATAGGGTCCAACGCTTGGCATGTATAGTAGTTACAGGTGCAATACGGACAACACCAACATGCGCATTGGAAGTGATCCTGGGGATATTACCGCTAGACTTATTTAATGAGAAAACAGCAGCCCTAACGGCACTTCGTTTGCATCGAGATGCGAAATGGCACAATCGTGGTACCATCTATGGACATAGGAAGGTACTGGAACTTGTCAAAAAAGAGATTAGGGAGCTGAACATGCCAACGGATGGGATTACAAGAGTACGTATTATGGAAAGGAATCACAAAGCTCGTATTGAGAACGGATTACTTCCAGAAAAAAGGAGTGGTGAAATATTGATTTTTACAGATGGATGCATGATGGATGGCGGAGCGGGTGCCGGTAACTATTCAGAAGAGCTGGAACTAGCCCGTCACGTTAGCCTCGGGAACGCTGCATGAGTTGGACTACTTGCTTGAGAGTCAGGTGGAGGGAAGAAATAACACTGACTTGGTTACGAGGACACATAGGGATCGAAGGCAACGAAAAGGCGGACTCCCTTGCAAATCAGTGGTCAACTGAAAAGTTGCTGGGACCAGAACCATTCTCTTCAATTAGCAGAGGAATGGTTGAACAGCTGATTCACAAATGGATCACGGCAGAACACCTGAGAAGGTGGTCAACCGTGGAACAATGTAGACAGACAGGCTAAAATGGCAATTAAGTGGCCGACCTGCTCCACTCAAGGAAGGGTTCTAAGCATGAGTTGAGGAACATTGAAATGGGTGGTGGCTTTGTTTACAGGACATGGTAATTTCGGGTATCACTTAAGGAAGATGGGCCTTTGAGAGGATGATACCTGCAAACTATGGCTGGAGGAATCAGAGACGGCGGCACATATATTGTGTCAATGTCCGGCGTTGGCTGGCAGAAGAATGAGGATCTTGGGAAATCATTGGGTGGATACTCAGTTGATAAAACAGACCTCACATAAACAGATGCTAGCGTTAACACTAGGAATCAAGCCCAGGGAAGAACTCTGGAGAAATCCAGGGAGACTATCTGGGTAAGATTTATAGTGGCAGAGAGACGAAAAGAGACCCGTCAATGGTGGTCTGATTCGAATTTCTCTCAAAATATAATATATATCTGAAAAGATGGCTGAAAAGCTGGTTCGGCTATCGATCATCGGGCTGGATGCAGGCGCTGACTGTTGATCGTCCGTCTTGTGAAGAAGATGAAGAAGATGGGGTGAGAAGGATATTCATCAGTAGAGGATCCCAGTTAGTGGTGTCTATGCCCAGACTTTGCTGACTAAGAAAACATTCTTTAGTTGTGTCGTGTAGGCCTTTAACCGCCGTCGATGTTTTACTTTGGTTTCTAGGCTGTGACATTGATTTGTTGATTAAGGCCGTGACCAGGAGTCGAGTGTTTTCATACCTCTCCGTAGCCCCCTTCCAAGCAGCGCTGTAATTTACAGCGCTGCTTGTAATATCACTCTTCCGTCGAATTTGGGAAGAGTGATATTCGGTAGATTAGCACTGCTTTTGCTGGGTTCAAGGCTTCCACTGCTGTGGCTGGAGACGTTATTTGCACCCTTTCTCTTTATGGCCTTGTATTCAGACGAAGAGGATGTTTTTGAACTTCATCTTCAAGTCGAAAGTATTCTTGGAGATCGTAACCTTCGTCAAGAGGGTCAGAAACTAGTTCCGTTATGAGCTGATGAAGCTCCTCCATCTGCAACCAGTATTTATTGAACATACTGATCTTTAATTTGCAGAACATCGTGGACCAGGTTTCGTCAGTGCTCCCTTCTATGTTGTCCAGTAATCACTGAGAAATGTCACCGTTGCTTTTTGTCTGCGAAGGCTCCTCGTGATTTCCGCTAGTGGATTTGAGGTCGATGATTGCGGCTGCCAAATGACGGGTACTGGTTTCTGTCGTACCTCCCGGTCCTCTGATGCTTTGTCTTCCTCTTCTACCCGAATAGCCGCGAGTATCTCCCTTATATCTTCGACAAGCTGTTGAACTTTGGCAGGCGTATCGCCCCGGACATAGGGAGTGTCTTGCTTGACTGTATGCTTCATGCTGTTGTGGTTGTCCTGGATCTATGTCCAAAAGGTGTTAAGTTGCCTTAACCTTTGGTCTCGATACTCAGATGTTTTCCGGGAGGGTCCATCTTTTTTGATATTTGTTTTTAGTCTTTGGAGCTCTTCTGTAATCGCCTTCTGTCGGCTGACAATCCGGAAGACCTCTATTTCCTCCAAATTAGCTGTTTCAGAAGGGGCGATGGCTTGTAATTGAGGAACTTCTATGCTGGTACCAGTATTATAGCTCTGGTAATGCGTGTGTTACACTTAGGGGTGTATGATTCCGGAACGAGATCAAGCGGAATATCGATCTCGTCTTCTGGTGATGATGATATTGTGAATTACTTCTTACCGCTAATGAGGGAAGCAAGTTCACGCTAAAGATCACGTCGGGGTCACCAATGTTTCGACCTGGAACGTCTTTTGATTCCAGAGTTTAAATGCTCCTTGATTTATTTTCTCGTTCTTAATTCTATTCATACATAATTTACAAGCTAAGAAATGCAATTCTGCGCTTTTATCTGTGGGAATAGAATGGTAATAGAATAGGAGAGCCCCTGTGAAATTATGATACTGTGTGTATCTGGCGTACAATTGGGATACAAAATGTCTTTAATGTCCAGAAAAGATTCCGATTTTTCAATGGTACCTGCTAGCGAGTGCAGAGCGGTTTCCACAGAGAAACCCGATAGGCGTGTTGGGAATCGGACAGGAAGTTAGCTTTTAAGTTCTTTCGAATGTATGTATCAATGAGTCTTTCATGAAAGAGGAGAGACTGATTGGCCTAAGATACTAAGGGGAAACATATGAGGTCTTGTCACACTTTGGTATGAAGACTACCTTAACCCTTTTCCAATGATGCAGAATTGTATCCGAATTTTAGACAAGTATGGAAGATCACTTCGAGACAGGGGGTCAATATATCTAGAGCTTTCTGTATCTTTACTGGTATTATTTCATCTGGTCCAGGAGATTTATACGGAAGGAAGCTGTTAACGGCCCAGTAAACATTGCGGCTGTTGAAAATCCCGATCGGTATTTCGTGGGCCGGAAGGTGGGGTTATATGTGATGATGTACCATCTACTAATGTATGTGTCTATGAAAAGATCGAGAGTCTCCTTGTTTGACAAGGTCCATTCCCCTTGGGTTTTTGAATAAATGGGTGGAGATCTGGAAATAATTTTCCTCAGCTTGTTCGACTCGGTACTGCTTTCTACGCTTCCACAGAAGAGTCTCCATGGCTGCCTTTGGGGGTATGACAAGTTCGTTTATGTCATAAAAGAACGTGTATCCCCTCCTGCTAAGCAGGTCTAGAGATTCCTTATTCATGAGGAATGAAACCAGCCTGCCTTCCTCTTCCGCTTCACCGGTTTTAATTATCTTCCAATTGCTTGTTGGTAGATCAGAGTTTTGCAGACGAATAATTTGTCAGATTCCGTTGATGGTCCTGGGAGTAGCAAGGCAGCTCTTTTGGGGCGGACCGGTATATCACTCTGTTATATCTCAATCTGTCTGAATCCATTTATTGACTGACTTACTAGCTTACAAACTGACTTATCTAACAATTCTCTCTTACATAATATCTTACTCTAAGTAACCTATTTCTATGTACTTATACATTCTACTCTTAATTTTTCCCTATGACACACTCCATTGCATAACTTGAAGCATTGCGCATTCCACAACCAGACACCATCCACAAAGGACGGCGGTTCTGCTGAAGGATTTTCATCCAAGAACCGTAGTACTTCTCCGGCTAGGGTTGCTTTGAGCGCTAGCCAGTTCTCCCCGCTCATTTTGCGCCCGTCATTTCCAATGTCGTAACTGTCCTAGAGCATGTTGTCCTTTTCGCCGAATCAGCATTCCTTGTCTTCTTTGAGGTCATGGCGGGGGTTCCTTCAAAAGTCCTTGGTCTTTTTGTCGTTAAAATTTTTTTGACAGCACCTACCGATTGTCTTCCCGAAACAGGAGGATTCTTCGGGTTGCCGCAAACAGTACTGGGTACTCTTTTAGCAGTTGTAGAAGTTGTAATATGTCCTTCTCTGTGTAGAGGGGGTCTCTTACTAGGGTTGTACTTACTAAGGCCGTTTGATTTCGCTTGGACTGCGGCCAGTTTGTGCTTACTGGCTCCGGGTGGTGCTCTTACTGCGCCAATGCAGATTTCTGCTGCCTAATTTCCGCGTCCGAAACAGACGCATTAGCGGATCTTCAATCCGAGTCAAACGGAATTGTGGAATCATCGTCATTATCAGAAGTCGGCTTCCTGTAATTTGTAATATTTGTCGGTTCGTTGTCCTTGTCCTTAGCTTGAAGGTTGATTTTGTTTTTGTTTGGTTTTGTTTTTTGAATGTCCATATAATTCCCACGAGTAAGCCGGTGAAGAGAGGTACTCCCCAACATAGGCGGTTCTGCTGGGGTGAGGGCGGCACTTGGATACTACAGGCCCTGCCAAGGCACCTTAAGGAGCTCGTACGCGACTTTCATCCCTCGGCACGGTTTGAATAAAACACACAAGAATTGGGCTCACTATATTTAAGGTTCGGAAAACCCTCCTCTGGGGGCCTTACAGTATGGGAGTCCCTGCCGCAATCGCCCTCCGGTATCAAAAGGAAACTACTAAGCATCCACATCACTGAAACACTTATCGACTACAACTCGAACGATAAGGGTGAGTAGTAAGAAAGTAAGTGTGCCATTGTAAAGTTGAGATGTAGATGTGGTGTGGATGGGTTGTTTGCGGATTAGCTTCGATGACACAGTATTCAGTAATTCTAAAATGTAGCATGCCCGAACTGTATCACATTCCCCAAAGTTGGCTTTTTTATTTGTGTATGTTTTTGCATGTCACGCGGATTCAAAATTGGCATAATACTGATAGGAAAACAAAATGGCGTATTTGAAAAAAAAGGGGACCAGCGGCAAGAGGATTGCGAGTGAATTGAATTGAAACAAACTATAAAATACGGATCAAATGTCACGTAAATTCCGCCTTGCACCTTGCAAAGGCCACTTCCACTGTCGGCAAAGTTGCTGTTAGCGTTCATAGAATTTTATCCATTTAATTTGAAATTATTCGTTTTGTGTGGATAGTTTTTTTTGTAGGAATAAGTCTACATTACAAAAACAACAATGTAAACAAATGGGTTTTGGGGGGATAGACGTACGAAAGATATCCATCTCTTTTGATCACTCATCTCCGTGCGTGACTTTGAATCAGAGATGAATGATTAAAAGAGATGGATATCTTTCGTACGTCTATCCCCCCAAAACCCATTTGTTTACATTGTTGTTTTTGTAATTTCAACCCCCGTCTGTGAATACGTATGATCAACAAAAAAGCGTGCTGCTAATGGCCGACCGCGAATCATCTTGCTTTTATGAGCATCGCGGTGTTTAATTGTTCTGTTTTTTGTATTGAATTTGTTTGGTTTTTGTGGAGGTTTTGATTACAATGAAAGAAATTGTGAAATACACAGTAGAGAATATCGAATTCTTGAATGAAGCTAAGTATCCTGCTCGCGCTAAATTTTAGCATCTCTAGTCTCCACTCCGTTTCTCCACAAGCAAAGATAAATGTTCGATAATTTTGAAATATGATAGATGGGACAGAAACCATATGATCATGACAGATGTCGGTAAACGTCATTTTAATTATACACGTAGAAAGCAATTCAAACTTCAAAGACATAGCAATATTTAAATGTCTGCAAAACAATAGATACAAGAATAATTGAAGAAAATGTTATAATTGCTGCAGCAGCTGAAATAATTGCTATAGTAGCAAGTAGAAGACGACACTTCCAAATCAATATTGCAGTGGGATTTGTCCTGCAAGTTACATATAGTTGGTCGTTCCTCTACAAGCCCAGCAAGTTTTTTTTTTCATCGCATGAAAAGGGTATTTTGGTTTTTCGTCATCTTTTACTTATACCTACCGCTAATGTTTTGTGGTGTTTGAGATAATAAATTCACCCGGCAGCAACAACACAACACAAACTTTTTCTTCTGTCAGAATTTATCTTTGATTTAATGTACCGGACATTTATTTCGCGAGCTAAATGAGTGGAGACTTGTCATCGGCCCATCTATATGAAGTTAAGAATTTAGCGAGCGAACAGGATACTGCTTTGCTAAATTGTCTCGCTAAATTTTATCTTTGTAGACATTTTTGTATGGGAGATAAAATTTAGCGCGAGCAGGATACTAAGCTTTAAAGTCCAATTCATGAACTCACATATACTAGAATAGAAATAAGCAAGTGTGTGTGGCTTCATGAATTTTTCTGGAAAACAGCTTGTAGGTAGCCGCCTTTCCACTGGAATGTAATATATCTCTGTATTCCATTATCTTTGGCGTAGGTACTGCCGCAGATTTTACACTGGAAAGTTATGCGTCTCTGTTAGTTCTCTTGTGTGCTTCGTGTGCTTGATGTACCTTTATATAGGTATATTACATTCATAATAAATTAGCAAGATTTGCGCGATGACGTTGGGTTAAAAATTCTGCACACCAACGTTATTTGCAGCCTTTCCACCGTCGCAAAAATAAAATCAAACAAGCAGTATACATTTTGTATCAGAAACCAACGCACACTGCATCGTAACCTTCGAAATGGAGTCCAATTGCCAAAAAACAAGTAAACCTGCTCGAATCCCAAATGAAAACGAGGAAACCACATCTGTTGACGACAATGACAATCGAAAAAGTGTAAAGACGAAAAAGCCTCTGCAAGTGCCACTAAAGAAACCATCACTCAGTCGAAAGAATGCGGGTACGAATTGGTCAAGTGTCCTCACGGCATTAAATGCCGCAGAAGGCACAACTACCCGGCCAGAGGACAAAGGATCAAATGTCGAAACGAATGCAAAAAAGTCTCGTAATCGTCGCAAGAAAGATCAGCGTATGGTTAAAGTAGCTATGGATTGTGAAATGGTAGGAACAGGACCGATGGGGAGTGACGATATGCTGGCGAGAGTCTCAATAGTCAATCAAAGCGGAGAGGTTCTACTAGACAGGTTTGTCAAGCCACGAGAAGCGGTCACTGATTACCGCACCAGTGTAAGTGGTATTCGCCCGCAAGATATCAAAAATGGTGAGGAGTTTTCGAAAGTACAAGACGAAGTCATTGAACTGCTTCAGGGTAAACTTCTCGTTGGCCATGCAATCCGTAATGATTTGGCGGTTCTCTTCTTAAAGCATCCTTATATAAATATCAGAGACACGGCCAGATACAAACCTTTGGCGCGTCTGGTTTCTAATGGGCGAACACCAAGTTTAAAGCAACTTAGCAAAGTTATACTTGGTGTGGAAATACAAACAGGAGAGCACAACTCAATAGAAGATGCTCGAGCAGCTATGAATATATACAACCGACTCAGCAGTGACTGGGAGAAGTACATACAGAAGCGAAAGTAGACAAAATCGTAATAAACCTTATAAACTACATATTTGAATGTTCAAATTTATTTGATAATTTTTAATTTTAAAATATATATTTTTGGAGAAACGCCTTGTACTCGTGCATCGCACCAATCATTATAAAAAAAGAAAAATATTCTTTATTTACATTATTTGATAATAATAGATCTACAAAAATTGAAAATTTGTTAAGTTCATTTCCGCGATAATATACAAATGATATGAGATATGATTATTGTTATTTTCATTCATGTCATTGCGTTCGATGGTATTGCAGTTGTATAGTCTTTTTGCGGTGAGCCTTTTTTTTCATTTGATGGTTCGTGTTCTTGTCCTGCAGCTTTCAAAGATGGCGCATCGATGTGACTGTTTTGTATTGCGTGGTGTCTATCGAGAAGTTCCTTCCATGGGTCACCCAGCATTGACGGATGGTAATAATCATTTGTAAAACTACAATCTGTTTTATTCTGAAATGAGAGTGTTACATAGATAAAAGAATAATGTATAATACAAACAAGAATATGATTTAAGAAATTGAGTGCCTTTTAGAGTAGTAACAAAAAGTTCAGATGAAGGAATCGACATGAACGTATAAAGCTGGAATTGCTAGTGAAATAATAGCTCACTGTAAGCCTTTTCAAATATGACTCATTTTTCAGAGAGGTCAGTGTTAGGAAGAATTTCTCTTCCCAATCGCTAACCCAAAAATAAAACTATCGACTTGATTATGGCATAAAAGTTTTTTTTTTTTAAATCCATTCACAAAAAATTTCCGCAACTATTCCAGTTACCAAAACTATAAGACACGAATGATCACTTACGTCGCAGAACGAATGCGAAACTCTTCTCAGGCAGTAGTCTCCTCTCCTTTTCTATGCCTCTTTCATACTTTATTTATTCCGTGTCTCGAAGTTGCCAGATACTAATAGAAGAATGTTTAAAGTTTCATTTCAGATACCAAGGCACCAACAGGCGTTTCATTCAGCTTGTTGTTGGATAGAGTTATGGGTTCTTAAAGCTGCGTTGTAACCTGACACCCTTTAGTTCGTCCTACGAGTAGCCAAAGAAATGAAGTCTTTTTATCTACAAGAACCACCCAGATTTGAGTATGAATCTCAGGAGTACTTTGAGGTCAACATTCTTCAAATCATCTAGGTCATTGAAGAAGAAGTAACTGTTGAGAATCCTCTGTCTGCTGTTTTTAAGCGCTGGGCATTCGCAAAGTAGGTGTCGAAAAGATTCTATTTCTTTAACGTCCCTACAGCTTCTGCGAAAGTCAGTTTGCAGTATCCACAGCCGTTGCGCATGTACGCATATCGCACAGTGTCCAGTAATGACTCTCGTGAGTATGCGAATATTTTTGCGGCTTAGTCCGATCATACATTTAGATCTCTTTTTGCTCACCTCTGGCTTTAGTTGTTTTGTGTGCCTGCAGGTAATGAGATTGGTCCAGCGTAGGTTAGTTCTCCTCCAGGACTCAACGTCAATCTTCTTTGAAAGCGTGCTTAGCGGAGTTCTTACTGATTTTAGGGCCATAGATGCATGTATTTTCGACCCGTTTCTTGCAAGCTCATACGCCTGTTCATAACCTGGAATATCCACAAGGTCGCATTGGCTTGCAGTGACTTACTACTCTTGACTTCACCACGACTGACTCCATAATTCTGAATGATTCTCGAAGGTCCAGTGCTTCGCTGAAGATGCCCGCTTCTGTACTGATATCCATCTTAGAAACATGCATATAGGGCTAACTCCTCTTCTTATGTTACTTATTTATTCTCCCATTCGCCTCTATTTGGAATTCTAGTGGTGAATCTCCTGTCTAAACCGAGAGTGGGGGTAAGTAGTCTGCAGTCAACTTCTCCTTCGCCGCACCCCATTACGATTCAATTGAGGCGTGCGCGTAGGGTTAAGATGGCCATAATCTAGACTCTTTTATGGGTTTTAACCGCCATGCTGCTGCAGTAAATGTCCATAAGGGTAAGGGTTAGGATCACTTCCATAGCTGGTTAGACTTGAAAGATTGTATTTCTTCTCAATAGCCCTCCACCACACCGTTGTACCATATGTTAGGATGGGCACTATAGCTGTGTATAGCCAATGCACCACATGCGGCCTGAATCCCCACCTATACTTTTTTGATACGATCCTCTTCCAGCTGAGTATGGAATCGCATTGTGTAAACTTATAAAAAGTAAATGTTTTTATTGGAGATCCTGAACTGCATAAAGATGAGTGGAGACTAGCGGAAGGAGACAAATTTTAAACCTACATCGAGCTATGTTTCTGATATTGCAATCTTATATTATTTGTTTGTTGTTTTCTTCTTCTTTATTTTTTGCCGTTTTTTTTATCGCAATAAGTTACGAGAAGCTCATTTCAAGTTGCGCAGTGGAAAAACCTTAATGTGGTATTCGTTTGAGCACTTTTTTTGCCCTCAGAGCAATTTTTTTGTTCGTTTGGTACCAAAAAAAGCCATCTTTTTCAGATTTCAGAGCACTTTTGCGAATCTAGATATTTTCTCAGATTTGCTTCAGATTTACCAATACAAGTGCATTTGAGTTTGACATTTGGTGGAGTTTGTTTACATTTGCGTGAATTTTTTCTACAGCAAAGAAAAGCATTGCATCGGGTGAATCTATTTTCGTAAATTATTTGTGTGCAAACAAATCAATCGGGACGGAAATTTCGAATGTTTTAATACAAAATTTAACCAGTGAATCGAAAGCGCATAGAAAAGTGTAGAAGACTACACATATTACAGTCGCACGAATATCAACACAAAAAAAGAGCAAGAGCGTTTTTATCAAAGAGGATCTAAACTAGAGGTCCAACTGAGAGCAGAAACGGTACATTTGCCTACAAGCTGCTTTTCCTGCATAGGAATTCCTAAGTATTAGTGCCTGTACAAATCAAAGGAGCGCCATTGCTGCCGCACGCATACTTAGGAAATCCTATGCAGGCAATTAATGTCAATCACGAGGCCATTTTGTAAGCCGGGGCGACTGTGTTCAACATTTTTGGTACCCTTTAGTTACACGGCGTTCACATCGCAGTTCAGTTTAAAAGTTCTTATAGTTTATGAAATTGTTGGAAAAAGGAATTCCTGATATAATTTGTTCACAATGCCAAATACCTTAATATAATCATAGTTTTTTTTTCAGTATCTAGAAAAAATCCATTTCATGATATTAATCAGAGAAAAATCAACTTAAACGGTTCTTCCACTTTTCTTAAAAGAGATTTTGTAACTTCAAGCTTTTATTGCAGGTATACTTTAAAGAAAAAAAAATTGTTGTTCGTCGATTTTAATGCTTTTCATTTCGAAGTCATATTGAAACAAAATAGATATTTTATCAGAGTTTGGGGAAAGCGTTTTTTTTATTGTGGGAAAAAAGATATTTTAGTTTTAGCATAATTTTTAATCTGTAAATGGTACGTAAAATGCATACTTGTACAATAACGTATTCAAGTATATTTGTTAAATTCGATATTTTTTTTCCGTTTTCTGGTAAGTCACTCTGTATATATTTTTAGAAAGTATTCATAACACAACACACACTTCAATTCAATTCCTTAGGGACTTTCTTATGTGGTATTCGTTTGGGCTTCTTCAGATTTGCACTCAGATTTCAGATTTCGTGTGCCTAATCAAACATAAAAACGCTCTTGCTCTTTTTCGTGCGACTTGAATATGTGTATTTTTCTATGCTCTTTCCATTCACTGGTTAAATTTCAAAATTTCCGTCCCGATTGATTTCTTAATATTTGCACACATATAATTTACGAAAATAGATCCACCCGATACAATGCCTTTCTTTGCTGTTGAAAAAATTCCCGCAAATGTAAACAAACTCCACCAGTTGTCAAACTCAAATGTACTTTTGTTGGTAAACCTGAAGTAAATCCAAGAAAATATCTAGATTCGCAAAAGTGCTCTGAAATCTGAGAAAGATTGCTTTTTGTTTGTACCAAACGAACATAAAAATTGCTCTGAGGGCAAAAAAAGTGCTCTGAAATATCACTTCTTGCACTTGTTTTTGTTAATTAATAATTTAGAGAGGCTTATTAAAATATCAGCGAACATTTCAAAATGCAAAAGCACATTACCTATAGAAATACGGGATCTGAAAATTAACAAAACAATTTAGATTCTTACGTTCGATTGAATACGCAAAATCTGAAATCGGATCATAAACACCACATTATATCATCTTTTTGTTAGGAGTTCAATCATATGTACTCGTTTTTACGAATTTACTTTCCGAGAATAATATTTTTTTTTTTTAAATATGAATAAAATTTCAATTTTTGCTGTTCCTTAGTAACATGAACACTTTTCACTCTTATTAAACACAGAATTCCTAATCATATTTTGATTTTGTACAAATACGGTGATAAAAAACCAAGTTGAAAACACCTACCAAGCGTAATAGAAATGTATACAATGTTTGCGAATATTTTAAGAAATTCACTTTTGCCCTAGTGAAAACTTGGGTTTAAATTGCATGGAATTAACCTATTTTTGGAACAACTCCCCAAGGTAGTTTCATGAATTTTGCTGTCAAAAATATTTTTCGTGTAAAAAAAATAAAAAAAACCTGAAATGTGAATGGATGAACATTTTATGGCGCATAAGATGGATAGAGAACAAGTAAAGCTATCTAAAAAACCATACTCAACATTTATTCCTTTTACATTTATTGTTATAAATTCATTTACAAATTGTTTTTTATTGGAAAAGACAGGAGAAAAATGAGCGCGGGAGAGAGGGCTGTCATTCAAAATTTGCGGGGAAAATCGGGTAGGTGCACGGGAGTTGGCCCTCTAGTTTAGATCCTCTTTGGTTTTTATGTTCGATTAGGCACACGAAATCTGAAATCTGAGGGCAAATCTGAAGAAGCCCAAACGAATACCACACAAGATTTACTTTTTGTTTTTCTGGTGAACGATAATGAGATACCTCGCTCAGTAGTCTAACCACTAAGCGGCTGCGGCTGCGCCCTCTATGCCTGAAGTAAATGCTGAACGTTAGGCAATAACTACATTACTATCGAATCTAAAAACAATGAAACAAGAAAGCTGTTTCTTTTCGACACAATTAATTTTTTGGTGATAAAGTAATCTAATTTTAGAACTTTACCAACCAATATTCTACAGCTCCACCTTCACTGCTGATAACTGGGAATGGGCCACCAATCTTCTAACACGAGGTTATCAAGCTAAATTGATAAAAACGCGTAAGACCCGCAATATATTTATAAAACGCAGTATCCCGTATTGGTATAGAAGGAAACTGCTCAGCTTACCGCATTCTGCAACTATTTACGAAAACAAACACACACAACCGAGCAATTAAAGTTTTATATTAAGTCATAACAGGAGACTCGACCTATGTCAGCCGAATGGGAAGGTTGGTTTTCTGAAAGCGCGTGAATTTTGTTCCGGAATTTTCTGAGCCAGAAGTAACGGTTATTTTTAATTATAATTAAAGCGATTCAAAGTACGCGATCGAAATTACTTTTGTTGTGAAAGGGGCATATTCATAGATCTTTGATAAGCTATTACTATGTTATAACTAAACTAAACCGGAGTTTATGTTACTCATAGACAATTTAAACCCATGTCTAAACGAAAAACTCGAGTCTAACATTAAACACGACAGAACGTATGTTTAAGTTGTTTTTAACTCAATTATACGTCAAAACTAAGTGAACGAAAAGAAAATTTAAGAATCTCGCAAATAATCTCATATTAGATTTACAATAAATAAAATAACGTAGCGCGTAATTATTCACCAAAAAAAGTAAATGAAAAATATCGGTGGATTACAACATTGAGGAAGATTTTGATATTTTGAAAGATATTGCTATGGTACCACCAACTAGAAGACTGAAGCGCGACAGAACCCGAATCGATCCGTTTCAATCATTGACTAAAGAAGAATTTTATGAAAGATACGCCAACTTTTATAATTGATTTGTGTTATTCAAGACCAACCATCCAAGAGAGGCTTGCCTTTATCGAAAAATACAAGTCAAATTTTTGCAGTTATTTTTTTCGAAATCATTTTGACATCGTTTCTTTTATCGTCCACAACATTTAAATGCCTCGGACAAACGCAGCATTTCTTTTTCTGCTTCTGACCAGTTTTGTTCTCTTGCTCTTTTAGTTGCCGCTCATCTGCAGTTTTATAATTTTCGTTTATATATCACAAAACAAATTATGTTTGCACTAAAATGCACACCAAAACCATGCAGAACCACAACAAAACGATAATTAAAAGCAGAGACAATTTAAATCCTTTTGACTTTTTGCTGTCAGAAAGTATTTATGTAATAGATTTGTAATAGAATACGCGTTAGACTCGGATCTAATTAAACAGAGCTGCCAAATTCTTTATGAATAGCACTTGTGTTTTACCTGTGGTTTAACTTAAGATTCGAGTTTAGTTAGACTCAGGTTTATAGTATAACTATGAATATGCGCCAAAGTGTTTAACATAATTGTGCTGTGGGAGCACGTATCAATTCCAGGTCAAATCCTGGTTTTGCTGTGTCATTCCCCGTGTTAGTTTTCCCCGCACACAACCTAATTTGTTTCCTCATCTGTCATGAGCAAAAACAAAAACAAAAGAAGTGGTCCTTCCCTTACCCTCATTAATAAGGATTTATTAAAAAAAAAACATATTTCTGAAAATCAATCGCTGCAAAAGAAAGTGCCGTTAGCCGCAAGTAACTGTAGTGCAACCGGTGTTTTGTCGCAACAGACGCCTGAGTCTCAGACTCGTGAGGTGCAACATTCAATAGCAACCAACGAAAGTGACATACAGTGTATCATGGCCAATCATTACAATAAAGTGTTCTTCGGAGGAAGAACAGTTCCCTCAGTTACCTGCAACTTCTTCAAATGCACAAACCGGCAGCCCCAGTGCTATCAATGCGGCTGTCAACCTTGTCAGCTCTAAATCTTCGCACAAGGATAATCGTAGGACAAGTAAAGGAAGCATTATCTCTCATGATGAAAATGATATGGACTCCAATTATAGTTGGGTCTTATCAAACAAAAACCCAGCTCAACGTGGATCGTCTCAGACCATCCCAGGTGATTCATCGGACAACAATCGATTCCATCCCCTAAGGGAATTAACTTTCCATTCAAGGGATGAAGCAACGCAATGTAACAACAACAATAATTATAAGAACTATAAACCAATTAATGTAGAAAACGTGCCTTTAGCTGGCAAAATTAAGTATTGCCCTCCAATCATCCTTTTTAAAACAAATGTTAGAAAATATAATAATAGAGGATCTAAAATGTAAAACGCCTCATTTAAAATTTAGGGTGGTAAACTCCAACAGTGAAAATCCGAATCATTTTCAAGTTGTTGCTCAGCTCAATTCACGAACATACGACGCTTCTGGTGGTCAAGCGGCTTCAGTTCTTGCGTCAATTTAATCTTGTGAGGATGTAGGCCAAGATCTTTTCGCTAAATTCGCCACAACGACGTCACAGAGATGCCCAACGCTTAAGAACGACGTGTGAGAGACACATTTGGGCTTTCTTCAACTGAAGCCTCAGCGGCAGCAATATTCTCGACGCTACGGGCACTTCTTAGTCTCACTGGCACGGGAACATTTTGTACTGTGCCTCTGGATTCAAATTTTTCCATTAGACGCTCAATTATTGATCTGCTAGGACGATTATGACGACCATAAATTGAACGTAGCGCTCTTAACGTTGAGGCCACTGACTCCGAATTTCGGTAGTAACTTTTAATAATTTCGGCTCGTATATCTTTCCATCATGAAATGGCAAACCGAAGAGAAATATCAAAAGAGCGGCAAGAAATTCGGCGTCGTTTTCTGTCCCTGTCGCTCTACTTTTGTAGCGTCCCTGTTGAAAAACCCTTTATATTTCACACCCGAATCACGTCGGAAAAACCTCATGGCAATAAAGGCCCCCGACAATGTCGGAGGTGTCAGGCTTTTGGCCACATTGCCAAGAATTGTGCCAGAAGGTACAGATGTGTCAAATGTAACATTCCACATAACCCAGGTGAATGCATGGTTACCAGAAGTGAGGACTCAGTCGCGTACTGATAAATTGTGACTCTGCTGGTCATGCAGCAAACTTCAGAGGTTGTCCCCACTACAAGAAATACATGGATCGCAGAAAGGATCTGATTAATCAGGCGTCTCAAAAAAGAGAAGCCAGAATAAACAATGTTGTTAGCCAAGTAAGCCAAGTAAATCGTGTCTCCCCTAACATCTCTTTCGCTAGTCACTTCAAGCAACCTTCCTCTAGTAAACCGAATCTCCAATCTCCCAACGGAGTATTCTCGGACTTCCTTAACCTATCCCAAAGCCTCTTTGGCTGTGATTATACTACCTTACTTGCTAAGGTGAAAAAGTTTATGAATAACTTAAACAATTTCGGCTCACTGGAGCAGAAGCGTCTTGCGTACCTTCAGTTGCTAGACGAAGTTGTTATTGCAGACCCATAATGATAATCAAAACTATGTCTTTCAACGTTGCGTCATTAGTCGACCATCGTTGAAGAATTGAGCTTAACAAGTTACTCACACATAACAACATCACGTGCGCCTTCGTGCAAGAAACGCACTTGAAGGATCGTCATAACGTCGTTATTGATAAGTATAAAATTTTGCGTAACAACTTAAATTAAGGTGTTGCAGTCTTAATACGCTCGAATATAAAATAAAAAATAGTGGATTCCTCCCGTTTTGTTATTCCTACTGCCCTGATCTCCGTCGAACTCTTAGTTGATGGTAATACCAATCATTTTCTCTACGGTTCGGTGTATGTTGAGTCTAACTTATCTCCAACCATTTTCCTAAATGAACTCTGCAAATTAGAATCCAACTCGTTCCATGGCGCGATAATTGGTGGCGACTTCAATGCCAAAAACCCATGCTGGGGGGACTCAGTTGTAAATCCGAATGGGCGAAGAGTGCAAATCTGGCTTAGTAGGGGAAACACCAACCTTTGTAAACTAACACCTTTAATTCCTATCTTTGTAAATGGCCCTTCATTTCTTGACCATTTCTTTGTATCAAAGCACTTACTAGACACACCTACCCCCAACTTCTCATTGATCACTCTACCCACATTTTCGGACCACCTTCCTCTTGTTCTTTCCCTTGACATTAGTAATGCCCAAATTGTTCTCAATGAACCTTACACTTTTAGATCCTACAACAACACGAATTGGCATAAGTTCCAAAATGACTTAGATTTTGCTTTAATTGATATCTTTCCCCCAGCCACGGTTAACCTTTCTAAGCATGAGATCGACTCCTACATTGACGGTTTTGTTAATGGCATTCACAGAGTTGTAGATTTGAACACATCACCCCCTCAACAAAAAAATATAAAGACCTTCCATACGACAGTCAAACATGCGTGGCAAAAAAAAACTCAATAAAATCTATAAATCATTTCTCAATAGAAATAACCCAATTTATATAGAATTATCAAAACAAATTTCACTAATCAAGAAGATAATTAAGGATAAGGTTTCAATCTGGCTTAATCAGAAACTTCAGCAACCGCTATCCACTATAAAGCCAGGTCCTCAGGCTTATAAGCACATCAATGGATCGAAGGAACAAATCTTCATGTGAGAAACTTCTGATAGACGGAATTTCCATTTGTGATGACCAAGGAAAAGTCAATACATTTGGGAAATTTTACGAGAAAATTTATAGCGAAAAAAATCCAGACTTCGACCCTCTCCTGCAAATGAGAGTGCATTCGATAGTCAACTTTTTAGAGAGTCTACCAGCCAGAATTTTCAACTTCGACTCGGATAATACGTCCCTTTGCCCAATTGATAAAGGAAAGTTCACATCAGCTTCCGAGGCCTCATCCATTTTGACTTCGATCAACACCAAAAAATCCTTTGGTTGCGATAAAATCTCCAATCATACCATCAAAAAAATCTCTGAGAACGCCATCAACTTCTTAGTAATAATTTTCAACAACTGCCGAAACAACATGTATTTCCCAGATAATTGGAAGAAAGCCAGAATTATTCCAATAGCTAAAAAAACCCGTAGTCTAGATGTAAGGGATTTTCGTCCAATCTCAATGCTCTCGAACCTATGTAAAATTTTTGAAAGGGTTATTTCCAACAAACTTGACGTATTCATTGAAGAGCACCCTGGTCTCATTCCGGATTATCAGTTTGGTTTCAAGAGGCAGCACTCTACGACACATGCTCTTCTGAAGCTTCACAATGACATCACACTAAACCTTCGCAATAAAAATTGTACTGTGCTCTGTTCACTTGACGTCGAAAAAGCCTTTGATAGTGTGTGGAGTAGCGGCCTGCTTTACAAAATTGAAATCTTTGGGATCTTGTCTGGCTTTCTTTCCACATGAAAGGGATTCGTGCAAATACAGAATGCCGAATCAGGTCACTTCGAAATACTTTCAGGAGTTCCTCAAGGATCGATCCTTGGCCCTAAACTCTTTAACATCTTCTTATCGGATTTTCCTCATTAACATTATATCAATAACATCCTGATTTCCAAAGCAATCCTGTATGCTGACGATACGATAGTCTTTGCTCACTCACGTCAACCTTCTTTGGCCCTAACCTATATTAATCAACACCTAAACGTTGTTAACACCTTCTATAGAACTTGGGGTATTAACATAAACTTTCAAAAATCAGGATGTATGTGTATTCGAAATGCTGATGGGAAAGGTCCCAGGGGAGTAGGCTTAGAAAGTAGACATTTAATGCTTAGTAGGCGTTTTTCTTTTCTAGTTCAGAGTAGAACCTGAACTGTTACCTATACAAAAAGTTCGTGTTCCTTTTTTAGCTCAGATACATCAGAGCTCAAATTTGTGTTTCTTTTTTCGTTCAGAGCATGATCAGAGCGCGCTCTATGAACTCAGAATAAATTGACTGAGCAGCCTGAGGAAAAAGCTGATTACACATGTACAAACACACTTCCAGTCACATTTGAAAGAAGAAAAAAAAAAAAAACAAATGCTCTGAGCACACTCGGTTCAGAGCGCGCTCATAATGCTCGAGCTCAGTTCAGTGCTCAGCTCTGAACTAAAAAAGAAAAAAGTCCTAGTATAAACAACATCAACATCCCTCTCAATAACACTATCAAATACCTGGGCATTAACTTTGACATACATATTGCTAAAATTCAATCATCACGCAAGAAATAATTTGATCAGAGCCAAAAAACAGCAAACATACAAACACCTTTCCTAAAACATTCACAACTTAACTCCGATACAAAGCTTCTATCACAGATAATACAATATACAGATGTCGCAATCCTATGTTAGCTGATGTCCACATTTCTTGCGATCGTCCAACAACGATTGTCCAACAAAAAGCTCTTCTCTTCCAACAACGATTGTCCAACAAAAAGCTCTTCTCTTCGTCCTTCGTTGTTGGACACAAAATAAAAGCTTTTTCCTGAGTGCCATTTGGTTACATTGTAATCATTTGCGTGATGGCATAAATGTATTGTGTGTGACGTAATTTCTTGCTTTCTTTTTAGGCTACGCTTCTCGTTCCCAATTCCCTTTTCCCATTCCCAACAAACAGAAATTTTAATTTTGCTTGTGATTATGAAGCAAATGTCCTGAGGCAAAAACAAAACTCCCAATTGAAAGAACAAAAATCGACCATTGTTGAATTATCTCACATTACACTCGCTAAGAAAGAAAAGGGCCAAATACTTTTCTGATACGTTATATAGGGTTTACACTCAATTAAGTTTCAAATTGATTTATTAAGAAGGTAGCATATCGTTTGGTTTTAATAGTTTAAGACTTAGTACAAAAATAATAAGGATAAAATATGGGAAGACTAAATAATATAGAGTAGAATAGAGGTATTTCTTGGAGTAAAGTGTATAGGTAATTACTTGTTGAAAAAAAAACATTAAAATTATTAAGATTTCCTGAACTAAATAAGTGATTAACAAAAAATGTTTATTTTATATTTTTATACTTTATATTTATATGTACCTACCTAAACAATAAAATAAAATCATGTTTTTCTTTTTTCATTTTATGTTTATTTTATATTTTGTAGCTTCTTTATCAGGAAATTTAAATACATATTTTCATCTCTGGATACTTCGTGGCATTTGCGTTGCAGGAAGTTATTATGCACTTCACTCTCCAAGACATACCTATTATACTTTATTAAATTTTCTTAAAATGAATTTAAACCTATAAAACAAAACCATAGGTGGCTAAAAGTTTCCCAATAATATTTTTTCGTCAAGGAAATCTAAATTTGCTTTAATTTGTCCTAAAAAAATGGAAAGGGGAAATGAGAGCAGGCACTAATGGCAGATAATACAAAATTAATGGGAATCAACCCCGATTTTTATTCCATCAACCACGGAATTTTTTTTTTCGAAGAGCTGGAGGACATTCGATTCATATTGAGAAGAAGAAGTATAGGAAAGAAAAAAAGAAAGAAAATCAGTCATGCACGAACGATACACATCTAAATGATACGCTTGCTTTCGTATGAGTTCGATATGCATGTAACAGGTCCGACTTCGCGGAAGGATAAAAATGAAGAATAAAAGAGACAGAATAAGTGATCTGTGATTGTGTGATCTGATATGAACAAGAACATATAATAATGTTCTTTACTGTGGTAGTAGTAATGTGTTTGACTTTGGCTTTGGTTACCTACGCTTTCTCTCTGTAAAAGCTTTTTGGAAAAGCTTCTTAATGTTTCGGATTTTGGTTTCATATGACAAGAGTTCCTGTTGGACTGCGTCATCTAGGTGATTATACTATCTTTGCTTCTATTTTATAAAACATTTGTCCGCCCAATACTCTTATACGCTTTCCCCTGTTGGTTCACTATCTCGCCAACCGTGGCAAAAGAGTTAGAAATATTGGAGCGAAAAATACTAAGACTGTGCATTAATGCTCATTACCAATCTAGACAAAAAAAATTCTCCAATAACTACATATACAACAAAGCAAGTCATGCCACTAATGAAATACGCACTAATTCTCATGGACAAAACAATACGCAAAATGAGTTTCAACCCCTTATCAAAGAACTATACGACTCCCAACCCAACATCCTATCTTTCTCCTATCAACATAGTATCTGACAGCTTAGATAATATTCTGGCTGGCTCTGAAGATCAGCCGCTCCTTCCCATCTTCTACCAGAAGACTCTTCACAACCAGGACCGTGGGTAACCCCTCAATGTCGCCCACCCCCACATCCCCCGTTGCGTGATTAACACCAATACCATCTCCAGTTTCTTTAAGCATCACCACGGACCATGGTTTGGATCAACCAAGGCCATCCCCATCTTATGGTGCATGGCAGCGGTTGCCCAGACCGTCGTTGTTTACCACCCTAATCCCTGTAATACAATTTAAGTAACTAACACTATCTTCTAAATAAACAATGTTATTCTCAATGTCAATAAAAACAAAATATAAAATAAAAAAAAACGATTATCGTAAAAACTGTAAAGGTATATCAATTACCTATTCATTCATTACCTTTGTAAACTTAGAGCCAAAACATTAACTACCATTTATATTATCTCAAAACACTTTAAAAAAAAAATATATATATAAATTATATCTATACTACATAAGTATATTACATCATTAGTTCCACAACACCATCCAAGGCAAGTGTGATTTAATTTATTCATAATTGTATCAACCAACAAATTCCATATCAGACACAATTTTATAACAGTTTACACCAAGTAGCAACATGTTGCTAAAAACAAAAATGAAATGTTGTTATAGAACTATCCTCTTCAACACATTACCAACAACAAAATGTATATAAATTCACACCAAAACGTACAAACGCCAAACGTTGTACCTGAGGAACAAAGACAACACACTGAAAACAGCATAGCCGTCAGCTCCAAAGGAATACGACGCACGAGGTCATGCGTCAGTTGAAGGCGTAAGGACTACACGTAGAGGCCTGAGACTTTTTCGTAATACATATATTGTGTGAGAAGCTGGACCAGGAGACTGCTCGACAATGGAAGTTTCAGCGCGACTCCGATCAGCCAAAATTGGAAACGATGCTGGAGTTTATTGACAAGCAGGCGGCTGCATTATCTAACGTAAAAGTAAAAGTAGTACAGGTCATACAGATGTAGAGGTGGCTGCTAGACAAGCTGAAGTCAGAACAGGTCTAGCACCCAGAGACAGAGTACAGGAGAGGGCAACCGCCCCTAAAGGTACTTCGAGGAACACCGGACGTTCTCCATGTGAGGTATGTAAGTCAGATCACCAGATCTGGGAGTGGGAGATGCAGGGAAGACTTTGTGGAGAGAAGAGCAATTTTCCCGAATTGTCTGAAGCATAGACACAAGGAGAACAACTGCTACCAGAGAGGTTTTATCCGCTGTCCAGCCGCTCCAAAGGACAACATCCATTTAAGCCCATCAAGGGAGGTCAATAAGCATGTGCTACCAGCCATGCGTGTACAGGTAAAGGAAGAAGGAGAAAAACGGTACAGGGTTCCAGCTCAAGCTGCTAGCAGGGGGAAGACAAGAAGAGCAACTGGCAACAGGTTGAAACAAGATTGACTAGGAGGGCCACTGTACAGGTACGTACAGAAAAGAAGCTATCCAACATGATGTACAGTCAAGCAGTAAAGAGGAAGAGGTAGGCGACGAGCAGAATCAAGTATTGTTTGCACCCAAGCTGCAGACGCTTAACAGCAAGATTGATGAATTGAATGTAGAGGAAGCGACGTTGAGCAGTCCCTCTTCAGCATCCGTGGTGATACGACGACTATGTTAGTGAGGCAGTGTAAGCGAAAGCATAAGTGACAAATATTGTTTTTGGATATCGAAATCCAATAAGCCATTTGGCTTAGTGGAGCGTAGCATCGGCTGACGTGCGCAGCTTCCAAGTGTTGGAAGCATGCATCGTACGCATTCCCCTCAATAGTTAGAGGCGGATGTATGTTGTGTCGCTTTACGCACCGGAATCTCCTCGACGCATTGAATTTCTAAATGAGATCGAGACGCTTTTTCGTTGCTTAGAGCTTCAATCGGAAGATAAGTATTACTTTTTGGGCAGAGACCTCAATGCTAAACATGCGGCATGGGGAAATGATATTCCGAACCCTAGAGGCAACCAGTTTCACGACTGGTGGCGTCATAATATGATTGAGTACAAACTCGAGTTGTACGCGACGGATATCCCGTCTTTAGAGACGGTTCTTTCTTGGACATAGCGCTAGTTGACGAAAGACTGGAACTGACAATCTAAACACGCGGAACTGTTTACGAACGGTTGAGTACGATAGTGATCACTACGGACTTGCCGCCGTATTACGGATCCCGAACGAGCAGACGCAGCTGGAGCAGTACGATCAAGTGCGTTCTTTCGCTTACCGAAAAGCTCAGTGGTCGCGCTTCTCCAGAGTCTTAAAGCGCGACATACGCTCATGCGAGATCGACCCACCGACAAACAGGAACTTAACGAACGATGAGATCGACAGTCATTTACGGCAAATGAATGACGTCATCAAACAGACGAAGAACAAACTGAAAAGTATCGAAACGCAACAATCGATGCTCTGTACAAAGAGAACAACAACGGTTTCACCGGGTTCAATGACGGCAACCGTGCAAACGGCACAGTCGCCGATGAAAATACTCATCTGTTTGTGAGTAGGGATGAACTTCGGTGCATCTTTGAATCATTTAAAAAAAAAAGTCGACGGGAGTTGACGGTGTCCCAAACGTCGTATTAAGACACCTGCCCCTAGAGGCGATAGATATCTTCGCCACACTATTTAACAATGCGCTGAATAATGCATATTATCCGGAGCAGTGGAAAATAGCGGTGGTACACCCCATCCCGAAAAAGGATAAAGATAGGACGAACCCTGCTAATCTCCGGTCAATTAAATAGTTTGCTTCCGAATGTTAGCAAGGTATTCGAGAAAGTCGTCAATAGATCTCTTTTGAAATGGGTTATTCCGGACAACCAGTTTGGCTTCAGAGCGGGACATGACACTATTCATGCCGCGTCGAAACTGGTTTCCGATATTCACTGGAATAAAAGTAAGAATCAATGCACGGGTGCCTGCCTGGTCGACTTTGAGAAGGCCTTCGATACCGTATGGTTGGAGGGGCTCTTCTATAAGCTGACCAGATTGGGCATACAAAAACCTTTGCTATATATGATTAATGACATGCTTATGGGAAAGAAGTTCGTTGTCAACGCGCTCATCCACGACGGGTACGCCGCCAATGCTCCTCCTTTTTAGTACCGCAATTGCGGATCGGGACAGGGTCGATACGTTAAAGCAGTTCACCGAATTTAGGTGGCTTGATGAAGAGGTGAGGGTTGATACGCTCTCCCGGGGCGGTACGCTACTAATGTAGCATCCTCCTTATTTTTAAGCTAGATATTAAGTTTTTAGCTTTAGGCTAGAGTAGTGGGTCTTTGGGAGGGGCCGGGCTAGCCAACATGAATAGTGCTGCCTAGCTCGAGTCTCGGTGGCACTGATGAACCCTTGTGGGCGGCTGTAAGGCACCCATGGACGCGATCAGGATGGTGACCAAGTGATGAGATTGCTCACCACCCTGATTATAGGTAATTTAGGTTAAGTAGCTTAGGTAGTTTTAAGTAGTTTTAAGTAAAACAAATAATAGAAAGTTCAAGTTTTAAAGTTGCTTGAAAATTAAAAAACAAAACAAATTATAGATATAGATAGATTTAAGGCCGAAAGGCAATAATTTTAAGGATATTGATAAGTTTAGAGCGCTCGCTTAGAGCCAGTAAGCTAGAATAAGATAAATGTTAAATTTTAATTAGATTTAATCGTTTTTGTCTAGGATGTAAGTTGAAAGAAAGTTATAAATAAAAATGAATTTAAAATGAAAAAAAAAAATGTAGCATCGGCTATGACGCGAGTGGAGCGTGGTTCGAGTGGGGGAAAAACTTTTTATTAAGAATATAATCATTTAACACAAAACAAGAAGTGGAAGTGCCGCAAGGCAATCAGGCGATTGACACTGGCCAGCCAATGATCCAGCAAGGAGATGCCCCGTTGCCGAAGCCCTTGACAAGGCAAGTCCAGCAGCAGCAAGTGGGAGCAAAAACAACAACAGCAGCAGTATAAGCATCAACAAGTGCTGCAGGATTAGCAGCTCCAACAACAACAACGCAAGCAGCAATAGCAGCACCAAAAACACAAGAATTGGTACAGTCGCAGGAACCGACAAAAGTCGAAAAAAGGCGACGTAAGTTGAAACCCACACCAAACTTATCAGCAAAGACAAAGTCAAAGCAAGACGGAGCGTCGATGACTCAGAAGGCAAATACGACCGAGGCCGAGCCAGAAGAGGACGATGTTCAGAGCTACTCGTACGAGTCTGAAGGGAGCGAAGGTCGGTACGAGGACGACCAGTATCTGTATTTTGACAAACATATAGTTGCTTGTCTCGATGGGGCTAAGAGGGCCTACGCTCTGACAGACAAGGAGACTGTTTCGCAGTCAACTTGATTCCAGGGTGAAGGTAATTTTTTACGTGGCCCTTATAGAGAGCCTATCATCGCTTATGGCTGCCCCATGTGGTTCAATATAGCGCCGTCCAATAAAAATGAATTTAAAATTAAATGAAGCCTCGTTGAGCCAGCAGCTGCATAAATTGTCGAGGAAACGAAAAGTGAAGGAAGGTATAGGAGAAAATGTTCAAAATGTAGTGCCAAGGAAATTGAGAAAAATAAATGATAAAACTTTAGTACAGCCTGTTAATTTCTCGGGCACGAGGGTTCTTTAATCCCGCCTGCCATGCCATGGTCAAAGTTGCATTTGATGGCCTAATGCATGGTCCTTTTCAGGCAATGTTGGATAGGGATACTTACCAAGAAATCAGCGGGGAAACTAGTTGGCATTGACGGCGCTCCCTTTTCCATCACACGCAAGGCCATATTCAAGGTTTGCTTCAAGCGCCATGGAACCGTATACACTAGTGCCCGTTTGGTTCATGACATAAGAAAGTCAATGGCAACCAATCCTGCCAACTAGCACAGTACAGGTAAATAGAAGCAAGAAGACTTCTCTGGTCAGGCATGCCGAACCAGACTATTGCAAGCCAGGCCCGGCGAGTCTTTTGTTAGGAGAAGAGTTCTTTGCGAAATCAGTTATATCAATACCACCAAGAGGGTCAGATGGTATTGTCCGCTGGAGACATCTCTAGGTACAGTTGTTCTAGGTGCCAATGCTGGAAGGGACAACAGCAAAGCCAATCAGTTTATAGGTATCAGTTTAGCAAAAGATGATCAGATGGACCAACTGCTGAAGAGATTATGGTAGATGGATCAGGTGGATACGTGATCCATTCGTACAGAGGAAGAAGAGCTTGTAGAGCAGCATTTTGTACAGACGCATCATCGCGACGAAGATGACGGTTTTTGTGGAAAAGATGCCACTGAAAGAAGGATCCGAGAAGATGGGTAGTGCAAGAGAAGTCGCATTGCGCAGGTTTATGTACCTGGAAAACAAGTAAGAGAAGTGCGCACAGCTGAAAGAGAACTAAAGGGTTTTCCAATAAGAGGTGTTATTTTGGCATTCAAAGAATTTTTTGAGATAAATGATCGGATGTTTATTTCATAATAAAGAGGAAGATATGTCGTTAATAATGAAAAACAACATCAGCCAAATGGCCACCACGAGCACGCATACAGGACCATATCCTTTTCATGAAATTTTCCATAACCAAATCGCAAAGTGGCTGCCCTATGTCCTCGATAGCTTCACGAATTTTATCTTTGAGGTCTTCAATCGACGCTGGGCTGTTGGCGTGGAACTTATCTTTCACGTGGCCCCAAAGGAAGATCTCAGTGGCCAATTGTGATCACATCTTCGAGAGATAACACGGTCCGGAAACTTTTCCCGTAAAAAATCAATGCTTTCGTTGCTTGTGTGGCACGTAGCGCCGTCTTGTTGAAAGTAAACGTTGTCCAGATCAATACCATCCAACTCCGACCATAAAATACGGTGTAATGACGTTTGTGGAATGCCCAATTCCAAATAACGACGAGGAATGGACAAACCTGGGTTTTCTTCAACACTTTAGGCTACAGCAGCAATATTCTCAGTTGTTCTTGAGCGACGTGCACGGGTTTTATTCTTCACATCACTAACTTGTCCCAACAGCTCGAATTTTTCCACCAATTTCTGTATTGCGGTCCGACAAGGTGCTTCACGACGACCAAAAAATGCTTTAGTTTTGCGAACTGTGACTGCAAGATTTTCACCATTTTTGTAGTGAAATTTAATAATTTCAATGCGTTGTTGAATCGTTGTGTATTGTTCCATTTTTAGTAATGGCGTAGTTTCTACTTGTCAAATGTCAAAGAATAAAAGCTTCAAAAGTGGCAGCTACCGAAATAGCGGGCCATTCACAATAGCACCTCTCATTGGAAAACCCTTTACATCAAGAAAATGCGAGAAAGCATTCAGTTAGATCATGTACAGAGTACAGGTTGTGAACACAAGAGCGAATACAGGTGCTGTGGTATATCATATACCCCACCACTGTATAGAAAAGAAGTTTCGTATATTCTATGATGCAAGCTGTCGTACAGACAAAGGTAAATCCTTGAACGACGTACAGATGTTAGGTAAAAAGCTGCAGAGAGATCCAGAGAGATCTGCATGAGATAATAATGCGTTTTAGAAGGCATTGCATTGCAATATGCGGGGACACAAAGAAAATGTTTAATCAAGTTATGCTCAGTACCTACAGATCAATGGGACACACAACACATCTTTTGGAGAGAAAGCAGACAAGAGCCACTACGTTAATATTGGTTGACCGTCGTCACACTTGGACTGACGTCGTCAGCGCATCTAGCAGTCAGATCACTAGAACAGGCGGCAAAGAAAGTGCAATCAGAATTCCCAGAAGCAGTCAATGCAATCGAAAATAAATGACTATTACATGGATGATTGCACCACGAAGCTAGTATTGGCCGCACGATTGCCGCATGCATCCACAAGATTATTTTGGGGTTTGGTTCCCACCTCCTGCCAAAGATGCGGCAACATGCTCGAATTGTGGTATAATTCTTTTGTTTCTAAAAAGGACAAGCTCGGTTTTTTGGGGATTAACGCCAAGGCCGCATTGCTTTGTCCACGTACTGAGGGTTCTTAGTGAATTCCCTAACAGGTCACTTATGGTTTGTAAGAATTTTCCTTTTGCAAGCAAAACTCCATCATCTGCGTATGCAGTTACCATGACCCCCGTATTCTTGAATCTTATTAGTATCTCATTAATGACAAGTACCCAGATTAAAGGAGAGATGACCCCTCCCTGCGTTGATGTTCCTTTCACTAAGTAAATTTGTTATCACATTAGTGAGAGATTGGTCAACATTTGAATTTTGTAGTGCTCTCTTTACTGCGCATGTTTTAAGATTATTGACGGCACCTTCAATATCCAAGAAAGCCGCCAGTGTATTTTCTTTATCTTTTAATGACTTCTCTATAGTGCTAACGACCTCATGCAGTGCGGTTTCCACCCCTTTGCTTTTAAATATAAGACTGTTGGGCGGAGGAGATCGCATTGTCATCTAATCGATTACGTGTTAAGACGTTCATTAGGTTTTCAAAAGTTTTCAGAATAAATGATGCCAGACTTATCGGCAAAGGCTGGTAAAGCAAGTCACACCAACGCAAAAGACTTCAGACCAATAAGCCTCACTTCCTTCATACTGAAAACATTAGAACGACTGATAGATATACACATTCGTAGCAGATTACGCCCGGAAGATCTATCTCCGGCCCAGCATGCCTACACTAAAGGTAAAAGCGTGGAAACCGCGCTACATTGTGTTGACGGAACAATTGAAAAAACTTTAAGTGATAAAGAATATACCCTACCGGCTTTCTTGGACATTGAAGGAGCGTTTAACAATGCCAAAACGGATGCCGTACGCAGAACGCTGAGTAAGCTTAACATTGATAATTACATTATCGACTGGATAGTTAGCATACTCGAAGAAAGACATATTATATCTGAACTTGGGGGTGTTAGGCGAGAAGCTTTCGCCTCTAGAGGAACTCCTCAGGGTGGGGTTATATCCCCACTGCTCTGGGTTATTGTTCTTAACGAGGTGCTTATGCAGCTTAGAACCAGTGGCGTCAGGACAACGGCTTATGCCGATGACGTAGTGTTGTTGGCAACAGGTAAATTCCTTCCAACACTCTCCGATCAAATTCGCGACGCTCTAAAAACCCTCGACAGCTGGGCCCGGAACTGCGGCCTAACTTTAAATCCCCAGAAAACTGAATTGGTTATATTCACAAATAAAAGGATAATACCACAGTTTGTCGCACCTTCTGTTGGCGGTACACCCCTAAGAATATCTGACAGTGCAAAATGCTTGGGACTTATACTGGACAAAAAACTAAATTGGAAACTGAATACATATGAAAGAATCAAAAAAGCCTTCTACTCCTGCAGCAGAATATTTGGAAAAACCTGGGGACCATTACCCAAAATTACACTGTGGATGTATAAGGCTATAGTAAGACCTATACTCTCCTATGGAAGCCTTGTATGGTGGCCGGCAACCAACAAAACCACATATCTAAAGGCTATTACGAAAGTGCAAAGACTAGCGTGTATTGGTACCACCAGTGCGATGAGAACAACTCCAACCGCAGGTCTTGAGGCTATCCTCAACCTGCTGCCGCTAGACATCTTCATACAACTCTCAGCCGCCTTTAGTGCCATGAGAATAAGCCAATCAGTAAACTGGAAACTGAATGAAACGGGTCATTCATCGATCCTTAAGAGATATTTTGGCTATGTACCAAACACAGACTACATTACGCCATACTTAGATTTTACAAGAGCATTCTCAAGCGCCTATCCCAGCAGGGAAGAATGGAGAGACGGACTAGTGCCTAACACGCAATCCATAGCCGTTTTTACGGACGGATCTAAAATGGAAACCGGGGTCAGGCGTCTTCTCCGAGGCGTTTGGTCTCTCAAAATCTATACGCCTCCCCGACCACAGCAGCGTCTTCCAAACAGAGGTCCTGGCAGTGGCAGCAGCAGCCCGTGAGTCTGCGATAAGGGCAATACCAGCTGATGGTATTACCATCTTTATCGACAGCCAGGCAGCAATAAAGGCATTACCTGCAATAGAAATAAAATCAAAGCTTGTGAAAAGCTGTCGCGAAGAACTCAGGGTTCTTGGCACTCAGCATAAGGTATTGCTCTGTTGGGTTCCGGGACATGAAGGCATTCCTGGCAACGAGAAAGCTGACGAATTGGCTAGGCTAGGTTCAACAGCTATATTAGCAGAAGCTGATCCCTCTGTGAACATCCCGCCTTGCTCACTCAAGCTCGAAGCAGGAAGAAAGGCCACAGAAGAGGCGAACGCTAGATGGACCGCATTAGAAACCTGCCATACAACAAGAATACTATGGCCAAACTTTAATGAATTTAGAACCGAGAGTCTAATACGAAAGGATAGGAAATCTCTGTCCATCCTCGTAGGTATCTTAACGGGACACAACACTCTGCGGTGTCATATGAAGAAACTACGCTTAACAGAAGAAGAACTCTGTAGAGGCTGCGGTGATGAGGAAGCGCTTGAGGACACAACCCACTTCCTATGCCACTGCCCTAGTCTCCAACACAAAAGGCACAGATTCCTAGGGAGACACTTCTTCCACGAGCTAGACGAGCTTTCCAGCACATCAATAGACAAGATAATGAGCTTTATCAAATCCACAGGATGGTTTGTATGCAATAGCACAGTGAGTACTTAATCCACAAGTACATTCGCATAATATATAGGGTTATTACGGGTAAGGAACAACCTTTCCCCCCAATGGGCATCACAATGGGTCAATATTGACCTGAGTGTGGCACGGAGTACTCCACGCCAACCCGCTTACCTAACCTATCGGCTTGAAGTCTTTGGCGGTGGTGTGGCTAGATTTCCCCGCCTTCGGAATGAAGACGACCTTAACCCTCGCCAGGTTTTAGGAATGTAGCCGCATTCCAGACTGCGAATGAAAAGTCTTTCTAAGACCGGTGTAGAAGCTAAGGCAATAAGGTTAGCCAAAGAGATGTACATTGTACAGGATATTCGAACGTGCCGGTTTCGAGTTATGTCAATGGAAGTCAAACTTCTCTAGGTTCATGAACGAGAAATCATCCATTCTAGGACTTAAATGGCTAATTAGTTCGGATCACTTTACGTATGAAGTGAAAACACCAAAGTTAGATAGCATCCTCACCAAGAGAAAGATTGTTAGCTGCTCAGCTAGATGATCCAAATGGGTATATATATCCCCAGTCACTATCATATGAAAGATCTTGATCCAGGACATTTGGAGGTTGAGTACAGGATGGGATGATCGCATACCCATAGAAATAGAGTACAGGTGGAAAGAGTTATGGAAGAGATAACTCTTATAGAGATTTTCCTTATAGACAGATGGTTAGGCACATCAGACGTACATGTACCGGGGTTTGTGATGCCTCAAGCTCAGCTTATATAGGAGCCATTTACATTCGTACAGTACATTCAGATGGTACAGTCACATGCAAATAATTAGTGTCAAAGACACGTGTGTCGCCGTTGAACAGTATCTATTCCGAAGTTTGAGTTGGCGGCTGCGGAGCAAGATGCATCCTACTTCATATGGACCAATTCGATGGTCGTATTGCTTTGGTTAAGAAAACTCCCTCGTAATTTAAAAACATACGTAGCGAATCGGGTCTCGTCGATTCTCAAACACAGAGGTGAGATGATGGCACTATATCAACACGAAAGAGAAACCAGCCGATTTGTGGAGTAGAGGTGTCTATGAAGCCGCAGTAAAGTCGATGAAATTTTATCTAAAGAGAGTAGTGGGTTTAAAGGTGCTTTCGTATGAGCAGTTTTCAACACTACTAGTAAAGGTAGAAGCCATACTGAACTCGAGGCCAATTCATCCCTTGAGTGATCCAGACGATGCGCAGTCACTACCCCCTAGGCGAACCGATGATCCTTCCAATTCCATTCAATATCAGTCACCAACAGGTAGGTGTAAGACTCTGGAAAGACCGTTAGCAAATGTTAGGCCACTTTTGGGAAAGGTGAGTACAGATTATTTGACATCTCGGCAGCAAAGAAGTGCAGTAGAAAGAAGGAGCCGTTGAAGGTTGGCCAGCTGGTCACATTGGCAAACGAAGGTTTTCCACCAGAACACTGGGCGCTTGGTAGAGTATGCGAGTTCATCACCAGCAAGGATGGATCGGTACGATCCGTAGCTGTACAGACTGAGACGGGAAAGCTGAAACGTCCAGTACAGCAATCAGTAGAATGTGTAGTAATAATTCGAGGTATTCATATATAAAAATTGCAACGTGAGCCCCCTTTTCTTTATGTATAACATATGATATGGTCGAGCGGGCGAACCTTCTTCGAATAAGAGGCCGATATGCAAGCTCAGTCACATTCTGACGGTACAGGAGTACAGGCTGCTGTACAGAGTTGATAGTTTGATAATACAGAATAAAGATTGAATAATAAAGGGTCCGCCAAATACCTTTTTTTTTTTTTGAAAATGCAATAAAAAAAAAACTACTGAATATTTTCTCAAATTTCTTTTTTTATTTGAAAGTACAATCCTTCCGGTTAATAATGGAAAATAATTTCATTCAAATGGCTGCCTCGGCTGGCCATGCAGTAGCCTACACGATCGGTCCAATTTTTAAGCACATTATCGATTGTGTGCAGCTGTATTTCACCAATGGCTTCACGAATATTGTCCTTTAAAGCGTCAATTGTCTCTGGCTTGTCGGCGTAACACTTATCTTTTACGGCACCCCAAAAATAATAGTCCAACGGTGTCAAATCGCAGCTCCGAGGTGGCCAAACGACATCAGCTCTGCGGCTGATAATGCGATCTTCAAAAACAGGGCGCAAAACATCGAGTGTAGCTTCAGCTGTGTGGCACGTAGCGCCGTCCTGTTGAAACCAAATGTTCCCAATATCCTCCTCTTCAATTTTTGTCAACAAAAATTCGTTCAACATGGCCCGATAACGATCGCCATTGACTGTAACGGCCACTCCTTGCTCATTTTCGAAGAAAAATGGCCCAATTATGCCTCTGGACCAAATTCCGCACCAAAAAGTGACTCGTTTTGGGTATATCGGCTTTTCAATGTATGCGTGCGGGTTTTCTGTGCCCCAAATGCGACAATTTTGCTTGTGTACATACCCGCCAAGATGAAAATGAGCTTCATCTGAAAAGATGATTTTTTTGGGCAAAATCGGCATCTTCTCTAAGTCGATTTTCAATGAATGTTTCCACTTTTCTTATAAAATTCTTTTAGTACTTTAAAAACGTAAAGGTGTCTCATTTGTAACATATGAAGGTCTCTAAATAAGGGCCAACTCTGTGGGCAGATTCTGTAAGGTGTCCAGACCAGCTAGTTAAAGTTAAACTTAATAAAGTTCAGCAATTCCTATTGAAAAGCGAGGCTCATATTGACAATATTATACCATTTTCTACAATGGTGGACAATATGGAGCTTTTCTGGACACCGCTAAGTTTGAGCACCATCTCGCTAAGCCAATGCTCTTGTAAGATCTAGTTTACAAGATGACGGTGTCAAAAAAGCTGAATTGGGCATACCATGCAGCTACTATACAACCATATCCCTCTATTAAGGATTTTGCAATGAACTGGCGATCATCGTCTAACTCATACCTACGAACTTAGTTGCCACAAGTCAAGCCGGGAAGCCATGTCGATTGATGCATTGACAATAATATCCCTGAACACACGAAAGGCAGACGGTCCTTTAGTTGCTGCGGTATAGATCACTGGGTGAGAGAATGCTCTAAATTCAACGATCTGAACTATCTCACCATTGCTAAGCGTTGGGATTTTGTCAATAGAAGACATATATCTTTTGCTGTCTCAATAGGGGCCATGGGATCTGATTGTGCGGCAAAAAGTACAGTGAGATTGGTTGTGACAGATTCCATCATCCACTACGAAACCGATACTGAAAGTGCACATTCATTGAGAGCCAATCTAGACTTTGGGCAGATATTAAAAGCTCATAGCAACGAAGAGCCAGCTCGTCCACTTACACAATTATACACTGTTAACACTAAGCAACCAACTGTTTCGTATATTGCCAGTTGTCTTGATTGGCCCACGAGAGGAATAGAAAATGTATGCTATGTTCGAGAAAGGCTCGTCAGTGTCCATTATGGAGGATGAAGTAGCCATAGAACTGGGACTCCAGTGTAAGCTACATCAATAAACCAACGAGGAACTGAGAATGGATCTCAATCCTTTTCAAGCGAAACATTAGAACAGTAAGAAATCTGAATCTCCCTATTCAAAAGGAGGGAATACCACATATCCAGTGCAGGACCATAATAAACTACAAACTCGTCATCCTTATTGGGTTGGATAATTGCATGCTAGCGTTGTTAGTAAGTATCAGTATGAACCTATTGCAACACGTACAATACTGGGATGAATCCTATATGGGCCACTAAGCACCCAATTGTATGTACTACAGCAATTGGAAGAAAATCATTGAAGAGAATCAACAAACAAGTAGAGTGGTATTTCACAGTGGAACATTTTGGTCTTTGGATCATACTCAAGCAAATCAAATACTGCAAGGATTTACTAAACGCACTGGAACACGTTTTGAAACGCGTCATGATAATCGTGTCTTGTCAAATAGTCTGCCAATGGCCACAAAAAGGATGTACACCATCGAGGCTAAAATGAGAAGGCATCCAAAAGTTGCTGAACAGTACAAATTCCAAATTGCAGACCACATTAACAACGGGTATGCCAAACAGTTGTCACACAAGGAGGCCGAAGCAATTCCTGACCCTTCTACTTCTTTAATAACTTAGAGGAGGTTGGTTCCTCAAATAATATTGAGACCATAATTAAATTCTGTAGGGAAATTGATTGTTTAGGTTTTTAACCGTTATGATTACCTGGGGATGGCGATGGGCCCGCTATGTAGGAACGGATAAGAAGACCAGCCTATTCAAACATTTGTGATGACATCAATGATATTCGTTGCGGTTTTGTTCGTGCTCTAGCGAATATATTAAAAATAGTTGATGCAATAACAAACATCCATTATGTGATGATTGAGTGTGTAGCTTCGAAGATGAAGTCCTTGGAGCCTAGCAAACCTGGAACCGCTGCAACACTTATACTGGTGGCTGGAGCTCGAAAGTGTTAGACAGTTCAAGACGTTGTTACTCTCCAAAATTGGTTTAAGCTGAAAGCGTTGAACTTCACATATTCGTTGACGTACAAAACAAGGTTCCTATTTCATGGGTAGTATATTGGAGTGATTCGAGGACAAGAATTTGGTGGATTCAGTCCTCCCAACGAAAATACAAACCTTTTGTCGCATATAGAATAGCCGCAATTCTCAATGTGTCAGAGCCATTGAGCTGACGATGCCACGAGAGCTACCCCACCACCAAATTTTACCGCTAGAAGTCGATGGGTGAATGGTCCAACATTTCTACACCTTCCTGAAGAGAAATGGCTAAGCTACGCTCAAGACTCTATTCCCGAAATACTTCATGAGGTTCACCCAAGTACGCTGCACATTAGTCAGGTAAACGGTTCTTTACAAAGATTTTGACAACCCATGTCAAAATCAATTACCACAAATAAAATTCTTCAGCATTACTGGGTTCCACACATTCGACCACTAAAAGAAATTGCCAAATTTGTAAGCTAGCACGAGTCAAATCAGCCACCCCACTCACGGGTCAGCTGTCACCAGATCGTGTCACACCCTATGCCTATATTCCCCAGTTCTTGTAAACCGGTTTGGACTACTTTCGGCGCGGAACTCCATTCCAGATGAGAAGTGACAATGAAACAAATTTTATAGAAACTCAAAGGGACACTGATCGCATTCACAAAGAAATGAATGCTATGGATATTGAATGGAAATTTAACTGTCCTTTGAATCCAAGCGAAGGGGGCGTGTGGGAGCGTATGGTGCAATTGGTAAAAAAGATTATTTTGGTGACGCTGCGAGAGGAAGCACCAAGGATGGAAGTTTATTATTAGGCCGAGAACATAGTAAATTTTAGACCCCTAACCGAACTGCCGCTAGACTCCGAAGAAAAAACCATTGACTCCCAACCACTTCCTGAACGGCTGTACCAACTCAACACAAACGCCTAACCTACATGACTCATCAGTATGCTGCCGTAAATAGTGGAGGATAGCACAGCAACTAAAGAATAGGTTTTGGAGGAGGTGGGTTTTGGCGTATCTTCCGATACTTACCAAGCGAAGTTAGTGACATGAAGCAGTACCTCGTCTCGAAATTGGCAACCTAGTTGCGATTTGCGATGCAAATCAAGCATTGGAAGTGACACCCCCGTTGGTCTTTAGCATTTGATACTGGCTGCATGGAACTTCTCGAGATTTTATGAAAACATGTCTCGTTAAAGTAAATAATCATGAATGCTTATCATGCTTGTTTACTTTAACGAGACTTGGAAAACGCTGTGAGAAACTTTGCAAAGAACGTAAAACTAAAATTGTTGTAGATATAATTGTTTTACAAATGGACTCAATAGCTGGTTATATTTAGATAGCTTGAATATATCTTTTACAAGTCGCAACATCTCAGTTCAATATAACTTGTAACATTCGACAACTCCTCATTCGAGCGCATAATTACAACAAAATTCAAAAGAGTTTTGGCACGGATGGCTTTCTCATTAAAGGTTGTTGCTCACTGGAGGTTTATAAAATGATGAAATTATGATATGATTTTAAATACAATAAAGAAAAATATTTCTTATTATGTTTCCGACGTCAGTATATTTGTGATCCAAGCGAAGAAAAAAAATGTCTCCAGATTCAAGTAAGATAGCAACTTTTGTTTCATTGCACTAAGAATAGGAAACTTTGATCCTCAACAATTATCACCTTATCTCGCTACCTTGAGTCAAAAGTAATTTCTTTAGTGATTTCCAATTTGGTTTCTGAAAATCAAGATTGACAGAAGAAGCTGTGCCTCGCTTTCTTTTTAAACATGACGTCAGAAAGAATATCAACGACCGATGAAGGAAGAAGAAAGTAAATGGATACCATACAGCCAGTGATCCCAGATAAAAAATCTGAAAATCTTGTTTCTCCGAAACAAAAAATCTTTTTTTTTTCAAAATTTTTATAAAATATAAAATACAATTTTGAAGTACATCAACTCTCGACTAACCGGGGTGCTCGGGACAGAGCTCTTACCGGAAAATCGAAAATGATATTGTTTTTGTTTGCAAAGAGTGAATCCCGGCTAATCGATTTCTATATAAATAAATTTTTGAAATTAAATTTCCCGGTTAATAGAGTTGCCGGATAATCGATAGTTGACTATATAGAGAGTACTATAACTTATATTTATTTTTTGGACAAAATTAATTAAGGTAATGTAGATGAATCAGATAAATCAGATGAATATCAAAAAAAAAAACGTTTGTCATAAATAATAATGTTTCTGACTGTATGCCAATTATGCATATGAATGCCAAAAGGCAAATGACCAGATTTGCATATGTGGTGGTGCGTGTTTTAAAAGTCCGCTGTTCTTAGATTGTTATTTATTCTTATGAAAATCCACTCAATTTATGTTAGTATCCAATGCAGCGTCCAAATGTAAATTATTCTCTATTTTTCAGGCTTGCCTTCTAAAAACATAATTAATTACACACTTTAATGTTTGACAAAAGACAAACGTTTTGGTGTTAGTGTAAGTAGGTGTGAATCTCGCTCAGATATCGAGATTCGCAAAATTGCTCTGACTCAAAAAAAGGGATTTTTTTGCGTCTAATGGAACATGAATCTGAATCTGAAAAAAGTGCTTTTTCTGTCCCAATGGAAAACGACATTTGACTATATGACCAAAATTACCAATATGGTATTATTTGCCTTGATGGTACTTTAAGGCATTTGTTATTTATTACCTAAAAGAGAACGAAAACTAAAATAAATCACAATTCCACGAACTCAAACACCGATGAGAACAAAATAATTCCTGTTCCATAAAAAATGCCATAACGAAATTTCAATAAAGTACATATGGGCATATAATGTGGTATTCGATTGGGCGCTCTCAGAGCACTTTTTTGCCCTCGGAGCAATTTTTATGTTCGTTTGGTACAAAAAAAAAGGCAATCTTTTTCAGATTTCAGAGCACTTTTGCGAATCTAGATATTTTCTCAGATTTGCTTCAGATTTACCAATCCAAATGCATTTGTGTTTGACAACTGGTGGACTTTGTTTACATTTGCGTGAATTTCTTCTACAGAACAGAAAGGCAGTGCATCGGGTGAATCTATTTTCGTAAATTATTTATTTAGAAATCAATCGGGACGGAAATTTCGAATGTTTTAATATAAAATTTAACCAGTGAATGGAAAGCGCAAAGAAAAGTGTCGAAGACTACACATATTCAAGTCGCACGAATATCAACACAAAAAAGAGCAAGAGCGTTTTTGTGTTCGATTAGGCACACGAAATCTGAAATCTGAGGGCAAATCTGAAGAAGCCCAAACGAATACCACATAAGGCTATATGCTGGCATTCAGAGACAATACTGAGACCCCCAACTCGCAATCCTCTTGCCGCTGGCCCCCTCAGTTTTTTTTTGAATTCGCCATTTTGTTTTCCTATCGGTGTTATGTCAATTTAGAATCCGTGTGAGCTTCAACAAAAAAAGCAAAACAAAAAAAATGAGGTGAATTTCTTTTGACAGAAGTCGAGTGACAACTGTCAAAATATGGAAAAAAATTTTATTTTTCCTCCAACAAATTGAAATAATGTAAGTTTTCACGTATTTTAAGTGTTTAAATTAATAATTAAATACATTTATCTTACAGCTAAGGAAGAAGCCGACGTTGAGGTGTTCGCTAACCTTACCATATATAATGGATCGCACTGGAGACAACGATGAATATCAATCGGAATCGATATAAGTAAGCCATACTATTCAATGAATTTGTCTCACTGTATATATTTAATTATTAGATATTTCTTCAAGGTTTGTTAAATCACAAGAAGCCCTTGATTTGTCCACGATGCAGGAGAACACACGCCATCAAGAGTGTATGGCCAAAGTCAAGGAAAACGAAACACATATTGAACAGGCGGAAGTTGAACACAAGCGTATCGATCACGAAGAGCGTAGGAAGACCCTGATTGTAAGTTGGATTTGAATTAATATGAACCTGACGACGAATTGCTAACCATTTGTATCCACTTCTAGGAAGAGTCCAAGCAACAACAGTATCGTGCCCAATATCAAGACCAAGTGGCAAGGCGCCGCTATGAGGATCAATTGTCGCAGCAGCAACGTATCCAGGAGGACAATTTCAAAAAGTAAGAATATTGTAAAACTTGTGTGAATTGATTCTTTAAACGGTAACACTTACTAGGCAAGAGGAAAGTGTCGCACTCTAAGAGGCAATGCGCCGGCAAACCATCGAACACGAGATCGAAATGAAGGAGAAAAACCGTCTTAAACTACTCGAGCACGAGATGAGAACAAAAGCCAGTGTTGACAGGGAGAATCGTGACATCAACAAGAACAGATTCGTTTAAAGGCACTGCTGCTTGTCTGCCAAGGGAGCAACTGGGCGTCACAACTATTTACAAAGTCTTCGATTAGGCCAACACCAGTAATCGTAGGTTGTTGTTGTTGCAAAACATTTTATTATAATGTATTGAATATAAAATAATTTACATGTAAAACTATCAGTACGTGTTATAAATATGAAAGATAAAACGATCTGCACACTTTTCTGTTGGAGTCCAATTTAATTTCGACTTCACTGCATATGAAGCCGAGCCAGAGGAATACTTGTTCGCCGTTGTCCAGTATCTTGATGTCGCCGTCGGCTAAATCGTCTTTTCGGCGACGGAGATGCAGCCCTTTTCTTTGGAGCATAGGAAAAGTCGGATGAAACTCACGTATCAGGGATGGTTTTCCCTCGAAATCCAGTTTGTTGTCAATCAAATACAGACGGCGTAGGTTCATCAGCTTAAAGATTGATGATGGTAGAGCTTTCAGCTGGTTGTGCGACACATACAAGATCTCCAGCTTTTGCCAAAACTCGACCACGGATGATAGTTCGCTTATTTCATTATCGCTCAAGTTGAGAGCAGGTTGAGACGTTTCAAGTTGGACAAGTTGTACAGGCAATCGGTACCTGGCAGCGAATTTCGCGAAAAAAAAAAAACAGTTCGGATAAGTTAGACTAGTTGTCAGTGTCAGTGTCAGATTTCAACCGTGGTGAGCTGTGACTGTGTTCAGAAGTACAGCTTTTTTTAGGAGAAGTTCAACTCAAATTTGGTGAATAAGTATATTATCTCAGTACATTTTCATGTTAATTTTTTCATAACATTTTGTATTTCTATTCAACCAGAGTACTCATTCACCATTATTGTTCCATTATAATACCAAAACATACGCCTTATAAGTAATATAAATGTAGACTTGGAAATACGAGACACAAAAAAATAAAACAAATACACATACGTATACTTTATTTAAAATTATATTTAGACTAACGGAGGAACTCTTAATTTATACTTAATAACAGCAACGATATTAATCTTGGTATTTATAAATTATAACTAAACTCCAGAAGCATACTAAGCGACGTATGTGATAAGTATATTCTACTCGATTTATGTTAAATGCCTTACAAATGTTCGCTAAAAATGTTTTAATTTGTTTATTATTCTACAGAATTGCTCATCTTTCTTTTATTTCACATAAATATACAATTATTTTTTGAAATTAATCACTCTCCACACAAAAATTAGTTGTGACAATTATTTTCAAATTTAACGGATAATATTTTACGAACGCAGCCAGCAACTTTGCCCACACCGGAAGCCAGTTTGGAAGCAGCGGAAGTTGTGCTCTTTTTTTGAGCGTGTGTTGGTGACCCGGAATTTTTGAAGTTTCGTGACATTTGTCAATGCGAATTTCTATGTATCAATACTAGCGCAAAAAAACGTCACAAGCCCATGGTAATATAGCTTGTAGGCAAGTAACGGAAAATCGGCCGGAGTTGGGGGTCTCAGTATTGTCTCTGCTGGCATTCGTGCTTATTGTCCGATTACACTACATGCTATTTGGGCATTTTTAACTGTCAAAATCAGCCTGGTCATATGTGGCATTCAGGTCATTACAGCATATGAGATATGCCCATTACATTATGACCATATTTTGACAGGAGAACTGTCAGAAATTGGCATTTTATGACCACTTGGCATGTCCTCTAATCTTACCTTTAGTAAAACAGAAATAGAAATAATGTATGGGCTCTGTTCAACTCGCAATATACCTATCAACACAATAATGAAATTAAAAGAACTTTTTATCTTCCATGAAAGGTTGTTTCCATTGTTAGATTTAAAAAATGTAAGGTAAATATTTCGATATTGTAAAAATTGTTTTCGCAAATATCTTCCCGCACTCGAAGGACGGTTCAATTTTTGCAAGTGCAACAAACGCCAAACAAAGAGTCAATGATTCCCGAGAAATCTGAACCACTGAAAACAAAGGGGGTGGAGGATAGATTACAGATGTGTCGAACAAAGGTAATTAAAGAAACGTAAGAAGTTCCTATTCGGCGGTCCATTGCGGTTATACTGGCTGATGGTACTGTACTCTACTGCTTCATGGACTTCGCCTTCGAGATACGGCTATGTATTCTATATAGCGTAATGCCTACAAAATTATCCAGGGCGGGCATACAAACATTTTATGGAACGCAATAGAATACATAATCACAAATAACGCAAACAAAAGTTCATAAAACGCGCACTTACAAATTGTTGCCCATGATATGGCTGCTGACGATTCCCAATATTGCTCTGCCTCTGTGTTTGTTGCGGGTTGTAGTTATTTTGAAAGTTATTTTGACAATTGCGATATACTCTACCTCCTTTTAGGTTGTTTCCACAATTGGTATCACCCTTATTTCCGTTAAAGTAACGATTATTTCCGCGTCGCCATTGACCTATATTGCCTTGATGTTGCTGCTTGAAAGGAGTTGACGACGGCATCGAACTCTTGCCACCAAATTCATTGGGAACAAATTCCTCGGATTGGGAGGGATATTGTTGCAAGTGTTTTGCATACGGCGATTCAAGTAATCTACCTACACTCTTCTGTGGAGTTCCCATTCTCCAAGCGCTTGGTTGAACTTATTTTACTTTACTATTTTCCAAAACATTAAAGTAAATAAATTAATCACACACTATTAAATAACAGACACAAATAACTTTTTAGTAGAGAGGCGGCTCCTGTAACAGAAGTAATTGAATTAATAGAGATGTAGGTATAGCTTTCCACAGGAATGACGGCTGCCAGCAAAGATGGAAATAGTTTATAACTTTCCAGTGGAAAGGCAGCTGCCGACCTCATTTCTTTTCGAGCATATATGTGAGTTCATGAATTTGACTTTAGTGCAAGAATCTGGTATTCTCTAATATGTATTTCACTTTTTTTTTCAATTTAATAAAAACTTCCACAAAAACCAAATAAATTCAATACAAAACACAGAACAATTAAACACCACAGTGCTCATAAAAGATGAATCGCGTTCGGCTTATAACAACATGCTTTTTTGTTGATCACACGTATTCACAGACGGGGGTTGAAATTACAAAACAACCATGTAGGAAATGGGTTTGGGGATAGACGTACGAAAGATGTCCATCTCTTTTAATCATTCATCTCTAGCTTTGCTTTGCTGATGTGGTATTCGTTTGGGCGCTCTCAGAGCCCTTTTTTTGCCCTCAGAGCAATTTTTATGTTCGTTTGGTACCAAAAAAAGCAATCTTTTTCAGATTTCAGAGCACTTTTGCGAATCTAGATATTTTCTCAGATTTGCTTCAGATTTACCAATACAATTGCATTTGAGTTTGACATTTGGTGGAGTTTGTTTACATTTGCGTGAATTTTTTCTACAGCAAAGAAAGGCATTGCATCGGATGAATCTATTTTCGTAAATTATTTGTGTGCAAACATTTAGAAATCAATCGGGACGGAAATTTCGAATGTTTTAATACAAAATTTAACCAGTGAATCAAAAGCGCATAGAAAAGTGTCGAAGACTACACATATTACAGTCGCACGAATATCAACACAAAAAAAGAGCAAGAGCGTTTTTATGTTCGATTAGGCACACGAAATCTGAAATCTGAGGGCAAATCTGAAGAAGCCCAAACGAATACCACATGAGATTCGAGGCTCAGAAAATCATACCTTGTGTAAAGGTAAGATTAGACGGTATGCCAAGTGGTCACAAAATGCCAATATCTGACAGTTCTCCTGTCAAAATATGGTCATACAATGTAATGGGCATATCTCATATGCTCTAATGACCTGAATGCCACACATGACCAGGTTGATTTTGACAGATAAAAATGCCCAAATAGCATATGGTGTAATGGGACAATAGGTACGAATGCCAGCAAATAGCCTTATATGCCCATATGCTTTTAATTGAAATTTCGTTATGGCGTTAATGGCATTTTTGATGGAACAGGAATTATTTTGTTGTCATCGGTGTTTGATTTCGTAGAATTGTGATTCATTTTAATTTTCGTTCTCTTTTTGGTAATAAATACCAAATGCCTCAAATGACAATCATGTCAAATATGACCATATTGGTAATTTTGGTCATATAGTCTAATATACAGTTTTGATAATCCTGGCATTTTGTTCATTTGACAGCTAATCTGGTCATTTGCCTTTTGGCATTCATATGCTTAATTGGCATACAGTCTAATCTTAGCTTAAAGCTAAGTATCCTGCTCGCGCTAAATTTTAGCGTCCCTAGTCTCCACTCCGTTTCTCCACAAGCAAAGATAAATGGTCGCTAAATTTTGAAATATGATAGATGGGACAGAAACCATATGTTCATGGCAGATGTCGGTAAACGTCATTTCAATTATATTTACACGTAAAAAGAAATTCAAACTTCAAAGACATAGCAATATTTAAATATCTGCAAAACAATGGATACAAGAAGAATTGAAGAAGATGTTAGAATTGCTGCAGCAGCTGAAATAATTGCTATAGTAGCAAGTAGAAGACGACACTCAACTTCGTGTCGCGTAAATCCAATCAATAAACTTAAATCAGTATTGCAGTGGTATTTGTCCTGCAAGTTCCATATAGTTGGTCGTTCCTCCACAAGCCCCGCAAGTTTTTTTTTTTCCATCATTCATGAAAAGGGTATTTTGGTTTTACCTCTTCTTTTACTTATACCGCTAATGTTTTGTGCGGTTTGCTCCAAAAAATCTATATATTGACTACTAGTTTCAGTTAATAAATTCACCCGGCAGCAACAACACAACACAAACTTTTTCTTCTGTCAGAATTTATCTTCGATTTAATGTACCGGACATTTATTTCGCGAGCTAAATGAGTGGAGACTTGTCATCGGCCCATCTATATGAAGTTAAGAATTTAGCGAGCGAACAGGATACTGCTTTGCTAAATTGTCTCGCTAAATTTTATCTTTGTAGACATTTTTGTATGGGAGATAAAATTTAGCGCGAGCAGGATACTTAGCTTAAGCTTAAACAAAAAATAAAGTGAAGATAACACTTCGTTCACCAAAAGATAAATATATTTCAATTTCAAAAACTGGCAGACTTCAGGGAAACATATTTTGCGTTCGATATAGTAGCTGAGTTTTCAGGGTTGTGCAGGGTTTTTAGCAGATGTGGAAATCAGGTGATACTTCTCAGCAGAGACAATACTGAGACCCCCAACTCGCAATCCTCTTGCCGCTGGCCCCCTCAGTTTTTTTTTTTTAATTCGCCATTTTGTTTTCCTATCGGTGTTATGTCAATTTAGAATCCGTGTGAGCTTCAACAAAAAAAGCAAAACAAAAAAAATGTGGTGAATTTCTTTTGACAGAAGTTGAGTGACAACTATCAAAATATGGAAAACAAATTGTATTTTTCCTCCAACAAATTGAGAAAATGTAAGTTTTCGCATATTTTAAGTGCTTAAATTAATAATTAAATATATTTGTCTTACAGCTAAGGAAGAAGCCGACGTTGAGGTGTTCGCTAACCTTACACATATGCAATGGATCGCGAGACAACGAAGAATATCAATCGGAATCGATATAAGTAAGCCATACTATTCAATGAATTTGTCTCACTACATATATTTAATTATTAGATATTTCTTCAAGGTTTGTTAAATCGCAAGCTTCCATTCAAGATCCTCCTAGGGAAGCCCTTGATTTGTCCACGATGCAGGAGAACACACGCAATCAAGAGTGTAGGAATACGAAACCCATATTGAACAGGCGAAAGTTGAACACAAGGGTATCGATCACGAAGAGCGTAGGAAGACCCTGATTGTAAGTTGCATTTGAATTAACATTAGCCTTACGAAGAATTGCTAACCATTTTTATCCACTTCTAGGAAGAGACCAAGCAACAACAGCATCGTGCCCACTATCAATACCAATTGGCAAGGCGCCGCTATGAAGATCAATTGTCGCAGCAGCAACGTATCCAGGAGGACGATTTCAAAAAGTAAGAATATAGTAAAAGTTGTGTGAATTGATTCTTTAAACGGTAACACTTACTAGGCAAGAGGAAAGTGTCACACTCCAAGAGGCAACGCGCTGGCAAACCATCGAACGAGATTGAAATGCAGGAGAAAAACCGTCTTAAACTACTCGAGCACGGGTGAGAACTAAAGCCAAGGTTGACAGGGAGAATCGTGACAACAACATTGAACACATTCGTCTAAATGCACTGCTGCTGGTCTGCCAAGGGAGCAACTGGGCGTCACAACTATTTACAAAGTCTTCGATTAGGCCAACATCAGTAATCTTAGTTTGTTGTTGTCCAAAACATTTTAATTTATGTATTGAATATAAAATAAGTTGCATGTAAAACTATCAGTACGTCTTATAAATATGAAAGATGAAATGAATCTGCACTCTATTCTGGTGGAGCCATGTGTGCACTCCAGCCATGGAAACATTTTGTGAAGCGCTTCGACTTCTTGTTCTTCAGAGTGTTTGATAGATGTTGTGTTGAATACCTGGAATAAATGTTATTAAATGCATATTTGTGTAAACTGAAAGAGTTTCTGTCGTCGGCTGTGTGACTTACTTGTGCAGTTTTCTAGGCTTATTTGATTTCGACTTCACTGCATATGGAGCCGAGCCAGAGGAATACTTGTTAGCCGTTGTCCAGTATCATGATGTCGTCGTCGGCTAAATCGTCTTGGCAGAAGTCAGCAATTTTCGGCGACGGTGTGCCCTTTTCTTTGGAGCATTGGTAAAGTCGGGTGAAACTCATGTATCAGGGATGGGATTCCTTCGAAATCCAGTTTGTTGTCAATCAAATACGGAAGGCGTAGGTTCATCAGCTTGAAAATTAATGAAGGTAGAGCTTTCAGCTGGTTGCGCGACACATTCAAGAACTCCAGCTTTTGCCAAAACTCGACCACTGATGATAGTTCGCTTATTTCATTTTCGCTCAAGTTGAGACCAGGGGCCCAATTCCGCAAGAGTGAGTTTTCTTGTGTACCCGAAAAAAAGTATACACTGGCTTGATCTGATTCCGCAAGAGTGTAAGAAGGCTTTTTTGACAGTTTTCGTGAACACAATTCAAAAAATGTATTCACTCTGTTTTCGACTGGGAGTTGAGGAATTTAAGCAAAATGGGCGAACCGAAGCCAATGAAAAAAGCGAGTGACGAACAAAAAGAATATTTATTGGTCTTCATGGAGGAAAACGTAGATTTCGCTCACGACAGGTTTGTTTATTTGCCTAATATTATATTTTCTCATACCTATACATACATATTTTATTTTATTTTAGGTTTGAATCATCAGATGGGGCTCATTTAAAAGCCACTAAATGGCAAATGCTAACGGCAAATTTAAATGCAATTGGAGGTGCGAAGAAAGACGTTAACCAATGGCGAAAGTATTGGAGGGATCAAAAGTAAGTAAATCAAACCGTTTAATTTATTTGATATATTAGTTTCTGTACTTTCGTTTAGACTTCATGCTAAAGAACGAGAAGCGCTAATAAAAGCGTCTTTTCAAATCAGTCGAGTGAACGGCACAAAGAAGGTTAAGCAGCTAAGTCCATTTGAAGAGCGTATAGTTGCACTATTAGCTCCCGCTTCAATAAGCGGGGCAGATGTCCCGGAGCTGTTTGTCTTACCGCAATGTCAAGTCAATATGGTAAGACAATGCAAAACTAATTTAACTTTTCGAATGGTTTATTTTGTGATTTCTTTTTACAAATTCAGAGATCGGTATCTATTCACAGTCCGCCGTCACAATCAGCTCCTGAGGATGATGAGAATTTGCCATGGGTTGTGGAAGCCTTAGACGACCCTTTAGAGGAAAAATTTGTGCAAGAAATGCCAGTTACAGCCGTGGCACGGCCGTCTTTTGCAGCTAATGCAAGACCAACAGATCGCAAAAGGAAAAAGGCTCCATCGGGGAAGCATTCAGAGGCGTCTTCCTTTGAGGAAAATATAATAAAAATTGAAGCAGAAAAATTATTTTACATCAAAAGAAGCTTTGAAGTGCAGGAGCAATCTTTTCATTGGAGAAAGGAATATGAAGGAAAGCTTCTTGAGTTAAGAGAAAGAGAGGTATTCCTTCAAGAAAAACTATATAATTTCAAAACAAAGCAATAATATATGTAATATATTTTTTTTAATACATGGACAAAAAATCAATAAAAGTTTGTTTCAATTATATTCTGTCTTATTATTTGTCCTCGTCGTAAAGTATTAATGTCGTCCAAATTGGAAAATTGAACATCGTTGCTTGGTGTTTCGGGTTCTTCGTTTGTGGTTAAGCTGATAGGTATGTTCGCTTTTGTGAGAATGTTATGGAGAACAACACATGCGTTTATAATTTTTCCAGCTTTTACAGGATCAAAACTTAGTATTCTGTGTGAAGAGAGACACCTAAATCTGCTTTTTAAAATCCCGATGCAGCGTTCTACCATACATCTTGTAGTCTTATGAGCAACATTGTACTTCTCCATTGCTCTATTAGATGTCGTTTTACATGGTGTCATTAACCATGGCTGCTGTGGAAATCCACTATCTCCCAGCAGCCAAAAGTTTCTTTTTCCTTCTGCGTACTTTGTCTTGAAATATTCTTGTAAAGCTGAGCGGCGCCAAATGTATGCATCATGCGAAGTGCCTGGAAACTTAGCATTCGCATAACTAATTAAGTATTTTGAGTCACAAACCAAAAGCACATTTATAGAATGACCTCCTTTCCGGCAATAATAAGCGTATTCAAGGTCCTGCTTTGGTGCAACTATCTTAATATGAGTTCCATCTATAAGTCCTACAATCCCGGGGAAAGATGCTACATTATAGAACTCTGCTTTAATAGTGGCTTGGTCTTGCTCGTCTGGAAATGTAACATATTCATGCGCTATTTCATTAAGGATTTCTGCTACTTCGTGAATACAGCGATGAACCGATGTCTGAGACATACAAGAAAAAAAATCTTGCCCAATAGGTCGCTGATAATTTCCTGTTGCAAAATATCGCAAAGCACAAAGGAGACGAGTAGTAACACTTATTGCAGATTGACGTTCATTTTAAAAAAAAAGATGTTGAATTTTTCCCAAAAATTCCAAACACAACTTTTTTGGGAACCGATACAAATCGATAAACTGCTGTTCTGTTGCTTCTTCAAAGGGATCCCGAGAGTTCCTAATATTTCTTCTTATAATAATTAATTTTCTCCTGCGAAAATATAAACGATAATACACAAAATGAGTTAACTAGAAACAATTTAATATACCAACATACCGATTTTGTCGCCTTGTGTGTCTTACAAATTACAATCGCGTTCATTTTCCTTTTTTTTTAAACAAAAATTCTGTCAAACAGAATTCAGCTCAGTCGGCTGACAAAAAATGTTTCACTCAGCACATTCAAACTCACAGTACGTTGCGGAATCGCGTGAACTGTGTTTGGTGTACATGGGCAGTGAGTGTGAGTTTTGTTAAGCGTGTGCACGGGCAAAAAACTCACTCTTGCGGAATTGGGCCCCAGGTTGAGACACTTCAAGTTGGGCAAGTTGTACAGGCAATCGGTACCTGGCAGAGAATTTCGCGAAAAAAAAAACAGTTCGGATAAGTTAGACTAGTTGTCAGTGTCAGTGTCAGATTTCAACCGTGGTGAGCTGTGACAGTGTTCAGAAGTACAGCTTTTTTTAAGAGAAGTTCAACTCAAATTTGGTGAATAAGTATATTATCCCAGTACATTTTCATATTAGTTTTTTCATAACATTTTGTATTTCTATTTAACCAAAGTACTCATTCACCATTATTGTTCCATTATAATACCAAAACATACGACTTATAAGTCATATAAATGTAGGCTTTGAAATACGAGACACCTAAAAATAAAACAAATACACATACGTATTATATTTAGACTAACGGAGAAACTATTAATAACAGCAACGATATTAATCTTGGTATTTATAAATTATAACTAAACTCCAGAAGTATATTAAGCGATGTATGTGATAAACATATTCTACTCGATTTATGTTAAATGCCCTACAAATGTTGGCTAAAAATATTTTAATTTGTTTATTATTCTACAGAATTGCTCATCTTTCTTTTATTTCACATAAATATACAATTATTTTTTGAAATTAATCACTGTCCAAACAAAATTTAGTTGGAACAATTATTTTCAAATTTAACGGATAAAATTCTATGATTGCTGATAGCAACTTTGCCCACAGCGGAAGTGGCTCTGAAGCAACTTTGCCCACAGCGGAAGTTGTTTATTTTAGGCGCGAGTGTGTTTGTGAGCCGGAATTTTTGAAGTTTCGTGACATTTGTCAATACGATTTTCTATGTAACAATACTGTTACATTTGGGCTGGGATTCGAAAAGATAAAACACTATTCTGTTAAACTTTTCTAGTCAAAATCACTTTTATTACACTTTTACGGATTATCCACTAATTAAGTACTAGAACAATATTACTTAAACAATTCCTCAACGATTCAAACCAATCACTTATTTCACTTTATTACTCTGCACTTATTTATCTTTACAACCGATTACTATCTCGAACTTTAACCAATCACTGATAAAAATCAACTGTCGCCCTGTTCTACAACCTCTCCTTTTATATCTGCTCTGCCATCTCTTCGAGAACTTTCTAGCTAACTCCAATTGGTTCTACAATTGGCTGACATACTTTTTCCCCTTTTCAGCAATTGATAAATTCCCAGTTAATTTAGTTTAGTGGGGAATTGACAGATTCCAATCTCCAATTGGAAGTGGAACTTGTTTGGTGACTAATTTTCATTTCACCATCTTAGTTTGTTTTCATTTCACCACGATTCATTCCACGCCACAATATCCCCCTCTTAAACTTGTTCGTCCCGAACAAACTCGTTAACATTTGCACCATTGTAGCGATGAAGACGATCCACATGAACGACTTTCAGCTTGCCTCTTCCTCGTTGGATGCGATAGACAACGTCGTTGATGCGCTTTACGATTTTGTAGGGCCCTTCCCAGTCTGGTTGCAACTTAGGTGATAAACCTTTTCGTCGAAGAGGGTTATATAGCCATACCAGATCTCCTTCTTGAAAGCCTGTAGTTGTTGTTTTAGTATCGTACCTCGTTTTCATGCGGTCACTGGCTATCTTAATATTAGCCCTAGTCCCTCGATGCACGTCCCTGATGATATCCCTGAGGTCTGTAACATAGTCCTCCTCATTTTTGGACTCTTCGCATGGAGATCCAAACATTAACTCGCTAGGTAGGTGGACTTTTCGACCAAATAGGACTTCAGATGGAGTATGTCCTGTGGTGTTGTGCACTGCACTTCGATAGGCCAATAAAAACATGGGAATGTGTTTGTCCCAATCTCTCTGGTCATCGCCAACGACCTTAGAGAGGTGTTCATTCAGCGTTCTATTGAAGCGCTCCACCATCCCATCTGATTGTGGATGAAGCGGTGTTGTTCTTGTCTTCTTAATCCCGAGTAACTGGCACACTCCTTGGAAAATCCTGGACTCGAAGTTTCGTCCTTGGTCCGAATGCAGTTCCATAGGCACACCGAATCTGCTTACCCAGTTGAAGACGATTTGCTCCACCACAGTCTTAGCTTCTTGATTTGGGATAGCGAATGCTTCAGGCCACTTACTGAAGTAGTCCATAACAACAAGGATGTAACGATTTCCATTGTTCGTTTCAGGAAACGGTCCCGCAATATCAACGGCTATCCTTTCGAAAGGGGCTCCCACATTATATTGATGCATCTGGCCTCGGACTTTCACTCTCGGGCCTTTGCTGGCCGCACATATTACGCATTTCCTGCACCAATTCTCAACATCCTCCCTTGAATGGACCCAGTAAAAGCGTTCTCGTACTTTTCCGAGTGTTTTGTTTATTCCCAAGTGGCCTCCAGACACTCCATCATGCAATTCCCTCAGCACTTCGATAACTTTTGTCCTGGGAACAACAAGCTGCATTACGTACGACTTTCCATCCGGGCTTTCCCATTTTCTTTTTAGAATGCCGTCTTGGACATGAAGGGAATCCCACTGCGCCCAGTATGCCTTCAGCTCGGGACTCCTATTGGATATCTCCTGCCAGTCTGGTTTTCCCTCATGCTCCTTCCAGGCGAGGATTGGTTCGATATCCGGATCTTCCTTTTGAGCCTCCCGGATTTCCCGTGCACTCCAGCCACCAATGGGCACAGCTCTCACCCTTTGAACGGACACGACATCTTTTTCCTCGTGTCGTAAGCAATGTTTACAATCTGCTTTGCACGGTCGACGGGAGAGAGCGTCTGCATTTGAGTGAAGACTTCCCTTTCGATGTTGTATTTCATAGTCGTACATTTGCAGCTGTTCGATCCACCTTGCGACTTGTCCTTCAGGATTCTTAAAGTGTAGTAGCCACTTTAAAGATGCATGGTCTGTGCGAAGGATGAATTTCTGCCCATAGAGGTACTTATGGAAATGTTTCGTTGCCAGTACCAAAGCAAGGAGTTCGCGCCTGGTAACACAGTAGTTCCTTTCTGGCTTTGAGAGAACTTTGCTGAAGAACGAAACTGCCTTCTCTTGGCCCTCGTGTACCTGGGATAGCACGGCTCCAATTCCCACATTACTAGCGTCTGCATCCACAATAAATGTTTTTCCAGGGGTGGGGTACGCTAATATGGGGGCGTCGCACAACTGTTGCTTAAGTTCTTTGAAGCTGTTTTCGCACTCACCTGACCATTTGAATTGTTTGCCTTTTTCTGTCAGTTGATGCAAGCTCTTTACGATCCTGGCAAAGTCCTTTACAAACCGTCTGTAATAGGTCGCAAGTCCCAGGAAGCTTCTCAGCTGATGTTTGTCTTTGGGAACCGGCCAGTTTTTCACTGCATCGATCTTCTCCGGATCAGTCTTGACTCCCTTGGAAGAGATGATGTGCCCGAGATACTTCACTTCTGTTCGGAATAGAGAACACTTCTTCGGGTTCAGCTTTAACTGTGCACTTCGTAGCCTTTGGAACACCTCCCTGAGGTTATTTCGATGTTCGTTGAACGTTTTACCAACCACGATGACATCGTCCAGTTAGACCAAACAGGTTTTCCACGTCAGTCCCAGCAAAACACGCTCCATTAGACGCTCAAAAGTTGCTGGAGCATTGCACAGTCCAAATGGCATTACTGTAAATTGCCAAAGCCCATTTCCTGCTGTGAATGCAGTTTTCTCGCGGTCTTCTGGATGGATCTGTACTTGCCAGTAGCCACTCTTCAGATCAAGAGTCGAAAACCATTTGGCCCCGGATAGTGTGTCCAGGGTATCGTCAATTCTGGGCAGGGGGTAGCTATCCTTCTTGGTGACGTTGTTTAGTTGGCGATAGTCCACGCAGAATCTCGTACTTCCGTTTTTCTTTTTGACCAGGACGACCGGTGATGCCCACGGACTTTTTGAGCTCTCAATCAGTCCCTCCTTTTCCATCGTCGACACCATTTCTGCAACCTCCGTCTGCTTGGCCAATGGTAGTCGTCTGGGAGGCTGACGAATTGGTCTTGCATCCCCGGTGTCAATTCGGTGCTGTACGAGATGTGTTCGGCCATACTCGCTACTCTGCGAAGCAAATATATCAGCGAACTCGTCGATTAGACTCCCTGCCATGGCCCGCTGCTCCTAATCCAGCTCGCACTCTCCGAGTATATTCTTTTTCATTCCCGATATTTCCGTAGGTCTAACCGGTTTCGCAGGACTTTCTTTTGACAACTTTGTGACCGCAGTAATTGGTACGCACTTTCCGATCACTTCCCCTTGCTTCAGCTTTACGCTTCTGTGTTCCACATTGAGGACACGAACGGAAACCAAGTTGTTTTTAGGTTCAACAAGCATCTTTCCGACGATAAAGCTCTGGTAATAGTTTTCTGTATCTGGCTCTATTAGGAAGAATCGGTGACTCCCAGGATCACCTTCCAGCTTTGTCCAAATAAGTGTCTCTGACGAAGGTGGTAAAATTCCGTCCTCACTTACAACTGTTCTTAGAGCTGCGACGTTCTCGTTCCCGTAAACCATTGGAATCTCGACGTTTCTGTACTTTAGAACTTGCAAACCGATGTCGAGTACTACATCATGCGTCTTCATAAAGTCGATTCCAATGATGCATTCGTCACATATATCGGCCACTAAGAATGTATGGGAGAAGACTATTCCTGCTAGGTTTATCGTCAAGAGTACCTCACCATACACCTTTACCGTTGCTCCAGTTGCTGTTTTCAGACAATAGCTGCTGGTGTTGTGCAGCCATGATTGACGAACGATGTCCATTCTGATTATGGAAGCGGTGGCACCCGTATCGATTGTAGCCACACACTTTTTTTGGCCGATATGGGCTTCCACTGTCAAGCTCCTATTACATCGTTTGGTCTGGGAGACCTGAATTGTGGTCCTGGGGGCGTCGATTCCAGAAACAAGCTTCCGCCCCGCGAAGTTGGTTCTTAACTGATGGCTTTGTGAGGTTCTGTCCGCCGATTGTTCAGATCCCTCCTCGATACGACTCCTAGATCTGCAATGTGTACAACTACTCTCTCTACGTTCAGCTCTGCACTGTCGTTGAAGATGTCCAATTTTGTTGCAGTTCCAGCAACGGATCGGTCCCCTGCGAGCACTGTTCCGGTCTTCTTCATCTGTTCTCTGGCATGAGCATTCGACGGATGTTATTTGTCTCACGCGGTGGAATCCTTGAGATGCCTGGTCAGCAGCTTTCATAGTTAATGCAAATGCCAGTGCCTCAGGAAGAGTTCTCTTTCCAGCCATTCGTAGAGCCATCTGCAGCTGTCTGTCCTCTATGGCTTGTGTAAATGCCTCAATAGCCATTTCGTTGATGACATCTTCGCCGGCATTGGGATATGACAAATGCGCTAGCCGTTCTATATCCGCTTGCAGCTGCTGGAGTGTTTCTCCCCTCTTCTGGAATCTACTGCGCAGTTGCACTCTATACACTTGCTGCATATGGTCGTCACCAAACCGCATCTCAATAGCCTTAACCAAAGCATCATAGTCGCGCTGTTTTTCTTCTGAGATAGTTTGAAGCAATTCTGCAGCTGTACCTCGTAATGCGAGCGTTAATGCAATCGACTTTTCCTCGTCGTCCCATCCATTGGTCATTGCAGCTGCTTCGAACTGTCTCTTATAGATCGGCCATGATGTTTGACCATCAAAAACGGGTGATGCATCTCCTTCCTCTTTGGGCAGTCAGTAGAATATTCCCGAGCTTTCTGTTTCTTGACTTTTTCGAGCTCTTTAGCTATGTTCTCGATGTTCATGCCGAGCTCTTTAGCTATGTTCTCGATGTTTGTTTCGTGTCTATGAAGAGATTCATTAATTTCCTCAAACTTGGTTTCATGTTTGTTTAATTTCTCATCAATCGCAACGATTTTTACATCTAGAACATTCTTAAACTCTTCCACGGCATCTTTTTGTGCGGCGGTAATGGAATTTTTCTGTTCTTCAAGAGAATTCTTCTGTTCTTCTAGAGAATTCTTCTGTTCTGCGAACTTCGATTCCATAGAATTCTTCTGTTCTTCTAGAGAATTCTTTTGTTCTGCGAACTTCGATTCCATAGAATTCTTCTGTTCTGCGAACTTCAATTCCATAGAATTCTTCTGTTCTTCCAGAGAATTCTTCTGTTCTTCCATCTTGGCAAGAAGTAATTCCATCATAGCGCTAATATCAACGCCTGTACTTACTTGTTCTTCTGCCACGTCGAAAAGCATGGTCTTTGGATTTTCTCCCTCATTTTCGACAGCCTCCTGCAGACGAAGTATGAGGTCACTTTTCCCTCCAGCTGTAGAGATATTCCTCTTTTCTAATTCACTTTTTAATTGGGGTATGCTTATGTGGTATTCGTTTGGGCTTCTTCAGATTTGCCCTCAGATTTCAGATTTCCTGTGCCTAATCGAACATAAAAACGCTCTTGCTCTTTTTTTGTGTTGATATTCGTGCGACTGTAATATGTGTAGTCTTCGACACTTTTCTATGCGCTTTCGATTCACTGGTTAAATTTTGTATTAAAACATTCGAAATTTCCGTCCCGATTGATTTCTAAATGTTTGCACACAAATAATTTACGAAAATTGATTCACCCGATGCAATGCCTTTCTTTGCTGTAGACAAAATTCACGCAAATGTAAACAAACTCCACCAAATGTCAAACTCAAATGCACTTGTATTGGTAAATCTGAAGCAAATCTGAGAAAATATCTAGATTCGCAAAAGTGCTCTGAAATCTGAAAAAGATTGCTTTTTTTGGTACCAAACGAACAAAAAAATTGCTCTGAGGGCAAAAAAAGTGCTCTGAGAGCGCCCAAACGAATACCACATTAGTTGTAGCAATACACGACCCATTTTTTTTTTTTTTTGTCTCTTGTAATTTCGAAATTCACAAATTCACTTTAATTTTTTTTTTTTTTTTTTTTTTTTTTTTTTTTAAATGTTTCTTTATCACACACGCTTCAACACAGAATAAGTTTTATCCCACTTCTGACACCAATGTTACATTTGGGCTGGGATTCGAAAAGATAAAACACTATTCTGTTCAACTTTTCTAGTATAATCACTTTTATTACACTTTTATAGATTATTCACTTATTAAGTACCAGAACAATATTACTTAAACAATTCTTCAACGATTCAAACCAATCACTTATTTCACTCTATTACTCTGCACTTATTTATCTTCAAAACCGATTACTATCTCGAACTTTAACCAATCACTGATAAAAAATCAACTGTCGCCCTGTTCTACAACCTCTCCTTTTATATCTGCTCTGCCATCTCTTCGAGAACTTTCTAGCTAGCTCCAATTGGTTCTACAATTGGCTGACATACTTTTTCCCCTTTTCAGCAATTGATAAATCCCCAGTTAATTTAGTTTAGTGGGGAATTGACAGATTCCAATCTCCAATTGGTAGTGGAACTTGTTTGGTGACTAATTTTCATTTCACCATTTTAGTTTGTTTTCATTTCACCACGATTCATTCCACGCCACAATATTTGTACATAAATAATTTACAGAAATAGATTCACCCGATGCAATGCCTTTCTTTGCTGTAGAAAAAATTTACGAAAATGTAATCAAACTCCACTAGTCGTCAAACTCAAATGTGAAGCGAATCTGAAAAAATATTTATGTGGTATTCGTTTGGGCGCTCTCAGAGCACTTTTTTTTGCCCTCAGAGCAATTTTTATGTTCGTTTGGTACAAAAAAAAGCAATCTTTTTCAGATTTCAGAGCACTTTTGGGAATCTAGATATTTTCTCAGATTTGCTTCAGATTTACCAATACAATTGCATTTGAGTTTGACATTTGGTGGAGTTTGTTTACATTTGCGTGAATTTTTTCTACAGCAAAGAAAGGCATTGCATCGGATGAATCTATTTTCGTAAATTATTTGTGTGCAAACATTTAGAAATCAATCGGGACGGAAATTTCGAATGTTTTAATACAAAATTTAACCAGTGAATCGAAAGCGCATAGAAAAGTGTCGAAGACTACACATATTCAAGTCGCACGAATATCAACACAAAAAAAGAGCAAGAGCGTTTTTATGTTCGATTAGGCACACGAAATCTGAAATCTGAGGGCAAATCTGAAGAAGCCCAAACGAATACCACATTAGATTCGTGAGTGCTCTGAAATCTGAAAAAGATTGCTGTTTTTTGTACCAAACGAACATCTACATATTTTCTCAGATTTACCAATACAAGTCATGGCCATTTCATATTTTCATGGATATGGGCAATGGGCATGACTTTTTTTTGGTCCTCTTCAATCCTATTGTGGATTGTGGTTGTGGCCAATGAATACGGAATTTTTTAGTCTAAATTGGTTGGCAACGCTGGTTATAGTTGTGATCCATGAATGAGCGTGAGCATGAGCACTGAGCAGTGAGCAGAGCTGAAGCTGAATACCAGCGCTGCCGAAAGTACTACAAAAGTACTACTGTACTCCTTTTTCTTCGCCGTACTCCACAGAGACTTCGAGAATCGCAATAGTTGTTGTTTTGCGGGCTGCAAATTCTACTTTAATATTCTTTGCTGAGATCGAAGCTGAAAAAAAACAGGCCTAATATTTATGTTATGTTAAGATTAGTACGCTACTCGATCTAAATTTTCCCTCCCATACAAAATTCTCTCCAAAATTTAGCAGATCTAAACTTAAGCGAACCCATTTAGCTGAGTGGTATGCAGATCGAGCCAAATAATCAAACTTTTTTTTCAGAATGTACTTCATGTATCTGTCAAGATTTAGCGCGGCCATTTAATGGGTTGGGACATTTTCTCAAGTTAAATTTTGTTAGATCGTAGTGTTCTCTCGTTTTTTTTTTTGCGTGTTTGTATTGCGCAGAATGGGAGAAGTAAGCAAAGATGAGTTTTTTAATAAATAGCTCGACAAGGAGTACATAGAGCTGGAAATGGATGAAATTAGACAGAGTTGAATTTTTGAAGTAAGTTATTTTCCAAGAACAGCTGTTTTTTGTCACATTTATCCACAGCGCTCTCTATTTAAAAATTTAACTAGGACTTTAGCTGATGTTTGGAGAGAAAAGTTGGAGACCATATAAAATTTAGCTAAGCTCGGGCAGCGTACTAAGCTTTACTCAAAAAAATTATGTACTATTTATTGCGTTTCAGTATTATTTCTTTTCAGTTTTCAATACAATTGAGAATAGTTGATTTGCAACGCTGCATCCAATCAAATCCAATCTCAAGTCCCAACCAGCGTTACCACTTACCATTTATGCTACATATTTGCTAAATTTTTTACGCCATACTGCATACTACATATTATTTTGGTTATTTTTTTGTGAATTCAAATTATATTTTTGTCGTCATTTATCCATTTATTTTGTTTGTTATGTCACTTAATTTTAATTTCAATAAAAAATAATCAGGTAGAACTTTTTGTTTGAAAATACTACATTTTGTTGTACTACATTTGCTAAAGATTTTAGTGGCAACGCTGGTCCCAGCCCAATGCTGTTTGCTGAGCATTGAGCATGAGCGAATCAGCGAAAGCGAGTGTAGCTGCTAGCTCTCTCGCAGTTATAAAATTGTCGCCGACGTCGACGTGTTCGTTTTTCGTTCCTTGTTTAAGGTAAAGTTGAGTTTTTTTTAATGTTGATGGTTGTAGTTTTGTCGCACCCCACCCAAAATAAAGACGGCTCAACCATTTTCTTGAGCTTGCAGTGTAAATTATAATTTAAATGGTTTTCTGAATTCGTTTCATTAACTTGCCTGTGTTTCCGCAATATATAGTTTTTTTTTTGTTTCTTTTTTTTTTTACATTGCCTTTGTTTAACGTCCGTCAGTCGATCCAATGGGACAAAGACGAATCGAACCGGAAAATTGATTGCATTCCCTGTACTTCCCACATCGTAATAATGATCGTACGTCGTAGTCGTACCCGTAAAATGTGGAAAGGACAGCTTTGCCAATCCCCCACTCATCAATACATAGCGATTTATACATAAAATCTGTGACTTTAATTTCCCTACATTCAATAGAACAGTGTTAAGAATCAAGATATTATGTACATGCACATACCACAGATCTAATACTATGGCTGCGACTGCGATACTTATATATCAATTTGGATTGAAAATGAGATACGAATCATATGAATACGAATGCGTTTACAGCCGCTAAACCTGTTGCGTTTTTATCGGTTTATATAATTTTCTTGTTACGTTAAAAAAACAAATTTTTCAAAATAATTTAAAAGAACTACGTTATATGTCAACAACGTTTGTTGACTCGTGTGTGAAATTGGATATTCAATGGTTTATTTAATTCAATCAAGCTTGTGAATATATTTTTTTGTTTGGCTACATCGCTGAAAAGTTGCTTTGTGTTTTGTCTGCGCTATTTTTTTTTTTTAAATGAAATCCAACGAATTGTGTGTCTAATTGTATCGTATCCCTCACGTATGTTTATAGTCGAGCTCTTCGGCGGTATCAAAAATTTGTCAGTATATAAGATTGAAATCAATCTTGGTGGTCTGGATCTGCTACATTCCATTTGGGAGCAACTTTATAGTTGCCCGACAAGGCTCTGTTTTGTCACTGATGAGGAGGCCGTGGTCGATAACCAATACTACACCAGGAGGAGTAGGAGAATCATAGCAGTCAAGTCAGAAGGACGACTGGAAAGGTTCTCAACATTATTTTTCGGAGGCGAAAGAATGGGTACAGTCAAGTCTCGACCTCTGACACAATCTGACTCGTCGGATGGAAATACATCTCAAATGAATGGCAATGGCGGTAGTGGGGCTTGCAATATAGTGACCAATTTTCCAAACAAACACGACCTGCGCTATGAAATCTCGCCACAATCGTCAATTTCAGGTGCAACAAATCAATATCATGTACGGCAGCCCAGTGTCAGAAGCCGTTCGCAACAACCAATGCCGGGTACAGTCGAATTGGATAGACGATTTGCTAAAGTTCTGGTAAGTATTGCGGTTTGATAACATCTGATTCAAAATGCCTTGCATCTATAAAATTCTAAATAAGTGGCACTAGAGTGTGTAGTCTAGTTAGTTTTAGATTTTTGTTTGTTAAATTGTGTTTGATGGTTTATGTAGAGTAAGTTAGGGTAATATGGAATACATCTTTCTTATTCTGAAATTATGTCTACATTTTTGGACCAAACTACTCTTCAAGTGACTTAAAGTGACTGATGTCTATTCAGGTACATAGGCCAAACTTACCAGAGCATTAAGACTTACCACTTTTGAATTATCGCTTTTTACTATAAAAAATTCTAATATCTTATTTCCACGAAATGTGTAGGTAATATGGAATATTCCATATTACCACGATTTGGGTGCAATATGGAATATTCCATATTACCCACGTTCGAAATGTTTTTTTTTCAATTTTATTTTGTTTAAAAGCTTTAATTTATGAATGAATTTTCACAAAATTTACATAAATATTTTGTCTTTAAACAATTTTTGTGGGACCACATACTACATTGAATGCATCTGTCCCATAAGAGACCATCAGGATACGATTCGTCACATGCATTGCAGAACACGCCTTCACTAGTTCAGTCTCCATCTCGTCTGTGAAGATAGGTTTTCTTCCAAGGGGAATACGCGATACTTTAGTAGAAGTTTTTGCAGATGTGGCCAATCTAAAAAGAGTTCCGCGTGGAACATTGAATGATTTTGAAGCTTTGAGGTAACCCATTTGCTTTGAACGAACGCAGTGAATGGCTTGTTCCATGTCCTCTGGTTTCCATTGCTTGCGCTTTGCTGCGTTTTGGGTCTTAGTAGCCATCTATACATTAAGAGTTCAGGTCTTAGAGATTTTATCAATATGAAAAAAAAGTGCTGATAATATGGAATACTATTCCATATTACCCACGTCTAGGTATTCCGTATTACCACACTTGTGCACATTTCAGGAAAAAAGTAAAAAGTTACATACCGTTTATATATTTTTTCAGAAAACCGGCAATAAATGAAAGTGCGAACCAACTGCTTTGCAAAACACACGATTTTACTTTAAGTTTACGATTATAATATAGTTTTTAATAAAAAGTCCTAGCACCATGAAAAGTTTTGGTTGCAGCGGTTTTTGAATTTGAATTTTTTTTTTTTTCAGTTTGACAGCTATTTGAAATCAAGTTGAAGATTGCTATGATTTCTTAGACTATCTATGTTCTGAGTGTGAATAAAGAGATGTCGCTGTAGTAAATACGGAGAAACAGTGGTATTCCATATTAGCCACATATTCCATATTACCCTAACTTACTCTACCTATGAGTAACTTACCTACTCATCGGAAATAACACAATTGATAGATCATAATGGGAAACCCTTTTTTATTATGTGGTTGTTGTAACAGTGGGTGTCACATTGGAGCTGCATTACAAATTTATGTTTTTCAACTTGAGGAGCAATTGTTTGTTTAGTAAGATTTTGTACCCAAGGACCGTTTTGTTAACCCGTTTTTTAAGTTTAGTGATAACGTAAAACTAAAAAAAAAATATATAGAGGTGTGAAGGGTATTCAAATAATTAATAACTAGCAAGTTCTACATACCTATAAAAGTTACTAATGCTAGTTTTTACTCATACCTACTACCCAATATAATTATGTTTATTTTGGAAAAAACCTTGACAGCTAGCGTGTTTTTAATTGCGCGATATTAATAATCGTAATTAGTGTCCAGGCTAAATTTGTCGAACTCATAATGGCAAAATTTTCCATATAATTACCCATTGTGATCTACAAAATATTTAGTGTGATAATTAAAAATCATTATTAGTAAGGCCCATTGTGTTTTAACAAAAATTATTTTACAATGTATTCATTGAGGTCACTATAAAAATGGAATATAAATAGTCCATTGTATTTTTAACCCGGTTGTATCTTGGGCACGCAAATGTTTTTAAAACTTTATTTTTCTTTTTGTCACTGATCTGAAACAACTCCAGCATAAGTTGCACATTTGGGATGCTCGATTTTTCGTTTCCTTGCTGTACTTTGTCAACGTTTTGGACCCTTGCATCTTTATAAAAACTACGTCAAACGCCAAATCATAAGGTATATTTATTGGTGGACATTAAAATTTTTCGTACACTCTTTTAGTATTTATTATGAAATGAATAGAATGAAACTTGTACCATTCGAAGGGTACTGTGCCACAGATGTGCGACACATCGTGGGTATATGTCGCGATTAAGACTGCTAAAATTAAGTTAAGAATTCCCCAAATGAAATGCTTATCATTATCAGTTAATAATCATTGTATCGTCTTCAAATATATCATCTTAGATAAGAACCTCTTTTCGAAAGAAAGAAATCTACCTACCCCTTAAAGAAAGCAACTGTACACCTAATTTTGATTCAAAGGCTTATATTATGTTGTACCTACTATGGAAACGAACATTTTTTGACATACATTTTTTGCTCTAAATTTTCATAGTAACGTATTAAATCCTAATCATGAGGAAAACTTATTTTCAAAGGGTCGTATTTTTTCGATAACTAGATGCCGCTGTTTCGCTTATAAGAAAACAAAAACATAAGCTCGAACACATTAGCCAAATTTAGTCAAACTTCGTTCCCTTGCGCAAAAGTGGTGGAGAAGAGACCCAAAAAGAGAGAACAAAACATTTCCCCTCCAAAAAAAACCTGCAAATATTAGCCCAAGAAAGTTCTTTGGGCTAATTGGTTATTGCTGAGAGATGGTTGTCAAATCGTTCAAATGCTAATTTGTAACTGATTTTTTTTTGTTTTCTTTTATATTTTGTGCTTGTATAGCATTAAAATAGATGTCCTAGGTACATCTATTTAATTTCTGCAATAAAAGCAAATCAAATATTGGACTTAAATATCAATTTGTGATTTGTTCTACTGTTCCCCCTCTAGAAAAAATTCACATTTTTCAAGTTTGTGGTTCAACGCGTTCCTTTTCTTTTTGGTTATATATCATTTCTGCGAGCAAATTCTCTAGCGAGAGAAATGTGACATATAGCCAAAATTGAACCAGGAATACCTATAATTATCGAAAATTGTGGTACTTTTTTAATACAGTCGAACTTGGTTAATTGGAATCTATTCCTGTTACCCAGTTTCTCACTCATACAGGTAGAGCAAATATTTGTTTCACGGAGGCCTTCAAAAAAAATTTAAATGCAGTATGCATATTTTAGCTATTAGACTGACTATACCTAACTTAAACTAAAAACTCCATCATTAAAGTTTGAAAAATATTATGGAACTAATAAATGGAATACATTTTGAAAACTTAAAAAAAATCTTAAATTTTACACTAATTGACAAACAATGCAACTTTCGCTTCGACAGTTTTAAATCGCGCAAGCACGATAAACGAGGACGAACTGAATTGCAGCTGAACAATACAAATTTGACTTCAATATACGTCCACATCGAGTGTTAAAGCAAAAGACACGGTAACTGTTTTAGTCGACGCAATCGAAAACAACGCTTTGTAAAGAAAGAAAATATTGGCTGCGAAAAAATAGAACATGCAAGTCTGTTTCACTTACAGAGGTTAAAATAAATAAATTTGCTAGTCTGGTCCAATTACAGATGTTAATTTATATAATATAAGTTTCACTTATATAAATGTGGAGAAAGTTTCACTTATAGAGTTGTTTTTAAGGAAAATGAAGTTGCGCCAGACTAAGGCCCACAAATGGAGGTATTATACTAGGGATACTGGCTAGGTCCCACTTAGACATGTTTGACTGTAATAGATAGGTAGGTAGGATTTTCGACCACAAGCGAAACTAGTAATCTTATAGTCTATAAACATATACATATAATATGTGCTACATTTTGAAGTGACATCTGTTACAATTAATATATTCGACATGAATGAAAACTCATGATAGGTGTGATTTGATGAAATCAAATCAAAATTAAATTTAAATTGCAAGAGATGTTGATATGAAGGATGTAATTGAGAGTGGGGTTGTGTTTCATAATAACCCGAGAAAATTTTTTTTTTATGAAACCTCTTTGTAGTAAGTACATACATCACTTTTCTAGCAGAAAGGTACATATTCACAAATCAGTGTTCAACTCAATTTAATGGAGTCATATTATAATCAATATCTAGTCAATCGTCTCTCGCTGAAACATTGGCGCCGCAAAATAATAACCAATTCTTGTAGGACACAACTAGTACCTACAGTAATTTTTTTAGTAGGTGTATATCTGACCAGTTTATTTGACCGCGGCAATTAAAAAAAATAGTTTAAAGAAAAAAGATAAAAACAACTGCAAGAGCTACCTACAATAAAGTACCAGTCTTAAATCTGTAAGACAGAATGCATTCTGCCTTGTGTCGTCCGTGTGTGCACTCATAACTTAAGAACTTATCGTTCGTTTTTCACGATTATTTGCTTGATGGGTTTGTATTGGCCCAAGGAAGTAGAGAGGGGACTATTTGTCGCGAATACAAAACATTAAGGGAATGAAATAGGGGATGTATGGGGAAAAAAATAAACTGGAAAGAAAAACGGGAGTGTCACTTCCAATACAACAAAAATTATTGCATATTGTAATACAGGGCTTTCCAATGAGAGGTGTTATTGCGAATGACCCGCTATTTCAGATGCTGTCACTTTCGAAGCTTTTGTTCTTTGACATTTGACAAATAGAAACTACGCCATTAATAAAAATGGAACGATACACGCTTCAACAACGTCGTGTCTTTGCTGATTGGGCCCTTGAAATGCCTCAAAATGATCTGGAATTCCATCGAAAAATCATATCGACTGATGAGGCCCATTTCCACATCGGTGGCTACGTCAACAAGCAAAATTGTCGCATCTGGGGCTCGGAAAACCCAAGAGTTATTGTTGAGAAGCCTCTCCATCCTCAACATGTGACTGTTTGGTGCGGTTTATGGTCCGGCGGCGTCATTGGACCTTACTTTTTCGAAAATGAGGTTGGATCAAAAGGTAAGGTGAATGGATTGCGCTATCGAGAGATGATTAATGATTTTTTATGGTCGGAGTTGGATGGTATTTATCTGGACAACGTTTACTTTCAACAAGACGGCGCTACGTGCCACACAAGCAACGATCTTTTACGGGAAAAGTTTCCGGACCGTGTTATCTCTCGAAGAGGTGATCACAATTGACACTTAACACCTTGCGACTTCTTCCGTTGGGGCCACATGAAAGGTAAGGTCTACGCCAACAGCCCAGCGCCGATTCAAGACCTCAAAGATAAAATTCGTGAGGCTATCAAGGACATAGGGCAGCCACTTTGCGATTTGGTTATGGAAAATTTCCTGAAAAGGATATGGTCCTGTATGCGTGCTCGTGGTGGCCATTTGGCTGATGTTGTTTTTCATTATTAACGACATACCTTCCTCTTTATTATGAAATAAACATCCGATCATTTATCTCAAAAAATTTTAATTTTTCTTTGAATACCAAAATAACACCTCTTATTGTGTAACTTTTGAATAAAGACCTTGAATAGGCCGAATTATATGAAGCAGCATGTGCAATGCATACTCGGAATTATTACTTTCATTACCTTACCGAATTTGGGCGGAACGAAATTCGCCGGGTCAGCTAGTTCTATATAAAAGGTTTCTGCATAAATGGACGGCTGCCAAAAGTTGTCCTGATTTAATGAGGGCAAAAAGCGCGATCATTCGGATTACAAAATGACGTAATTAAGACCTTGTCAAATATACAACTAAATGTAGAAATAGATACAATATCCATTATATTTATAAAACGATTTTGGATATACATATTATCCTCAAACATGCATACCTAGTTAACTCATGAATCTTGAGTTCAGAGTTTCCTACAGCTGGAAATATTCCAAAGTTGTACCAGTGCCCCAATATACCACAAAAGGTCAGCCAGAAGATTTCAGGAATATTAGTATTACTATGTTTATCGACGCAGTGGCTTAGTGGTTAGTGTGTTGGACTACTAAGCGAGGGGTCTCAGGTTCGAATCCCGCAAAAACCCAAATTCCAACTTAGGGTTTTTTCCACTGCGCTGCCTCTCGCGAACGTCTGACAAACATCCGAGAGTATAACTGTCTTAAGAGCTTCTCAATTAGCCGTTTGGAATCGGCATAAAATTGTAGATCCCTTCCATTCGTTCCAAAAATGAAACTCACACAAAACGAATGGTTGTGAGAAGCTAGGCCTTGGGTCTGTACAGACCTGTTGCGCCAACTATATAAAGGGTGATTTTTTAGCTGGTTTCGTTTTGGCAACACTGGTTTTGACAGCTGACGTGTGTTTAGTACCTTGTGTCACTGTCAAACAGCTTCAGTTTGGTTTGCAATTTAACCATGGATCGTCTTACAAATGTACAACGCTTGCAAATTATTGAATTTTACTATCAAAATTCGTGCTCGGTTCGAAATGTTCATCGCGCGCTGCTTCCATTTTATGATCGGCATTCTCGACCTTCTGAGCAGTCTATTCGGAAGATTGTGACCAAATTTCGCACCAAATTTACTTTGTTGGACATTAAACCACCAACACGTTTACGTACTGTGCGTAGTGAAGAAAATATTGCGGCCGTATCAGCTAGTGTGACAGAAGACCGCGAAATGTCGATTCGGCGCCGTTCCCAGCAGTTAGGCCTTTGTTACAGCACTACGTGGAAAATTTTGCGGAAGGATTTGGGCGTAAAGCCTTTTAAGATACAGCTGGTGCAAGAACTAAAGCCAGCCGACCTACCACAACGCCGAATTTTTGGTGAATGGGCTCTTGGAAAGCTGGCCGAGGATCCGCTTTTTTATCGAAAAATTGTGTTCAGCGATGAGGCTCATTTTTGGTTGAATGGGTACGTAAATAAGCAAAATTGCCGCATTTGGAGTGAAGACCAGCCAGAAGCATTGCAACAGCTACCAATGCATCCCGAAAAAGCCACTGTTTGGTGCGGTTTATGGGCCGGCGGCATTATTGGGCCATATTTCTTCAAAGATGATGCGAATCGCAGCGTTACTGTCAATGGTGACCGCTACCGAGCGATGATAACAAACTTTTTTTTGCCCGAAATGGAAGTTCTTGACTTGCATGATATGTGGTTTCAACAAGACGGTGCCACATGCCACACAGCACGCGAAACAATGGCGCAATTGCGAGGCGAGTTTGGTGAACAGTTAATTTCACGTTTCGGGCCGGTCAATTGGCCGCCTAGATCGTGCGATTTGACACCATTAGATTATTTTTTGTGGGGGTATGCCAAGGCTAATGTGTATAGGGACAAGCCCGCTTCGATTGACGCACTGGAAGCCAACATCCATGCATTCATTCGTGAGATACCGGCCGATATGTGTGAAAGAGTATGCCAAAATTGGACTCAGCGGATGGGCTACCTGAGACGCAGCCGCGGTCAACATTTGCATGAAATTATCTTTAAACATTAAATTGCAAGGTTCAAACTATCGATTCAAATAAATATTTCATTCATTTTTTCGAATTTTTTGTGTTTTATTTTTAAAAAAAGTTCTAAACCTCTTAAAAAATCACCCTTTATATATATGTTTATCGAAAATGCTTGAGATTTTCTTAGAAAAAGTATTATCATGCTTCAGCGAAAAACGCATCTGTACGACTGCTTTGATTAAAAATGGCATAAAACTGGAATTTGATGAAAATAATCCGCATTTGTTAGACTTTTCAAAAGCATTTGGTTCTGAAGTTCATCGTCGCCTGGTTGAGAAGCTGATGCGGAAACTTAACTTAGGAAACAATGCTGCGGCTCTCATGTTCAACTATTTGAATAAAAGGTTTCAAACATCTTGAGTCGCTTACATCTTTTAGCTGAAGTGTTCTGAGGTAAACCACAAGGGTCTATTTTGCGGACACTCCTGTTCTCCTTGTTTCATGACTAGGCTATGTCTTAATTCAATCGTTTGTGTGACAGCCATATATTAATCACAGAGATATAAGAATAAGTATCGAACTTCATCAATTATATATTTCGTCCGCCCCGATTTTATCAAAGCTCAAATTCGTTTAAATACCGTAAATTCGCATCCGAAACTACAACTCAGCAGTTTATAGGTTTTCTTTTCTTTTGCATATAATGTATCTTCTAATGTATTTCTGCAAACTTGTTTGGATTACGCTCTCGCCCTTGCTATTTGAGCTCTTCTCACTCACGCTGGCTGTGCGTTCTACTTCCAATACATATATCGAATAACCGTTTCTCTTTGTGTGGATGCATTCCTAGTGGTTTGGATTTGACGGTCGCAGTGATTTAGTGGCGCCTTTAAATGCATTCATACTGCATATATGTACAAGAAATAAGAAAAATTAAAAATATGAACGTGTACATTATGCGTACCTCATCGGCGTAGACGTGTTGTTGGAACTCTAACGTCATGTAAAAGTTATTTTGGGAAAAATTCATTGTGAATCATAAGCACCCGCCTAAAAGGAATACCCCTTTCTACCTCCCACAACCCTGTCGAAATGACTTCGATCAAATATGACATTCCCGGACTATATATCCGCCCTACACAGATGCATGTTGCTTTGCTTGTGTTAATTCTAAGAGGATTCATTCTCACAAATGAGATGATATTAAAGAAATTTACTGTACGTGAAACGAGACTTATAGCAGATAAGTTTATGTCGATGTAAAGTGGAAAAAATGATAAGTGTGACGCACTAACGATTGAAATGTGGATTAAAAACAATATGCAGAGGGGCGCAAGTTCTTTGAATATTCTTCTTCTATGTTTTTATTCCCTCTGTTTCATTTCTTCTCCTACTGCTACTAATATAAATAAATTTGTTTTTGAAAGTGTCCTTAAAGGCTAAAGTTATTGAAGTTCAACATGTGGATGCGTTCATGAAACAACAGCAGTGCATAGACTTGATTAATCTGTGAACACTTTTTTACAGGCTAAAGAAACTAAAAGGTTTTCCAATGATAGGTGTTATTGTGAATGACCCGCTATTTCGGTAGTTGTCACTTTTGAAGCCTTTATTCTTTGACATTTGACAAGTAGAAACTACGCCATTACTAAAAATGGAACGATACACGCTTCAACAACGCATCGAAATTATTAAAATTCACTACAAAAATGGTGAAAATCTTGCAGTCACAGTTCGCAAAACTAAAGCATTTTTTGGTCGTCGTGAAGCACCTTGTCGGACCGCAATACAGAAATTGGTGGAAAAATTCGAGCTGTTGGGGCTCGGAAAACCCAAGAGTTTATGTTGAGAAGCCTCTCCATCCTCAACATGTGACTGTTTGGTGCGGTTTATGGTCCGGCGGGGTCATTGGACCTTACTTTTTCGAAAATGAGGTTGCATCAACAGTTACGGTGAATGGATTGCGCTATCGAGAGATGATTAATGATTTGTTATGGTCGGAGTTGGATGGTAATGATATGGACAACGTTTACTTTCAACAAGACGGCGCTACGTGCCACACAAGCAACGAAAGCATTGATCTTTTACGGAAAAAGTTTCCGAACCATGTTATCTCTCGAAGAGGTGATCACAATTGGCCACCGAGATCTTGTGATTTAACACCTTGCGACTTCTTCCTTTGGCGCCACGTGAAAGAATAGGTCTACGCCAACAGCCCTGCGTCAAAGATAAAATTCGTGAGGCTATCGAGGACATAGGGTAGCCACTTTGCGATTTGATTATGGAAAATTTCATGAAAAGGATATGGTCCTGTATGCGTGCTCGTGGTGGCCATTTGGCTGATGTTGTTTTTCATTTTTAACGGCATACCTTCCTCTTTATTATGAAATAAACATCCGATCATTTATATCAAATTTCTTTGAATACCAAAATAACACCTCTTATTGGAAAACCCTTTACTTTGATAATAATGTAATCGCCAGCTATTTATCCATCTTTGGTTACCCATTAATTGGCATGGCGCGAACGTAGCAGAAGAGGGATGAAACTTACTTTGAATGCTGAATAAATGCTGAAATCATCAAAAATCTATAAGGGCAAATAAGAGGTAGTATGCATTTTATAACTGTCGCATCGTTCTGTTGGAGAGATGTTGAGCTAAGTAAAGCTTTTTGGATGTATAGGCAGATGAACTGTATATGTCTCAAGGATCTATTCTTATTCCAACTCCGTTTCAACCTATTTCCATTCAGCTTTTTAGCTATTCTCTAAACAAACTCTGTTTGATAAAATCAATAAAAAGTTGATTAAGTACGAACAAAATTTTTGGTTTTGAAAAGCTTCATAATAATATTATTCTTTTTAATTCCAAGGTTTCTGATTTTTTGCAACGAACTGTACTCAAATTTGCTCAGTATATTTGAAATATTTGCGGTTCAAAGAACAAAATTCAACTATGTGTAGCAGTAGGAAAAGATAATGATATTAGTAATAACATGTACATTTATGTAAAAGCAATCAGAAGAAGGATCTAATGGAACAATCTGATATCATGATTTATCTGCGATGCTGTAGTACACTTCTATTATCAGTTAAGTAGATACCCAACTCGCTTCCATCCAAAACACGGCTAGTATGTGATTGTGCTTATATCTGCTTCTGCGAAAAAAAGAAACTACACAACAACCAAATCATTGAACCTGACATGAGTCTGTGTCTGAAACAGTTCAATTACTCATTCTGACAGGGCGGTGCGCGGTGGGCGCTTGGAGATTGTCATTTAATGAATTAACTAATATGTTCTGATAAAGAAGTTGTACCCTTTTGTAAATCAAGAAAGAAAAATAAAACAACATTTGAAAGAAAGTCTAATTAATTTTAAATAAAATTTTTAAATTTACTATTATTATTATTGTTTTGTTAGATCGTTAAGTGTTTTGTTCTGTTTTTCCAGTTGTATTCAAAATGTATTTTGGCTATTTCAAAGGTAAGTTAATGATTTGTGAAAACTGCGTGCGATACGTTAAGAGCGCTACGTCCAATTTATGGTCGTCATCATTTCTGGCTGAATGGCTTCGTCAATAAACAAAATATGCAGTAATGGTCAGGCAGAAATCCACACGTCATCCATGAGTCATCATTGCATCCCGATAAAATTAGGGTTTGGTGTGGTTTATGGGCCGGCGGCATCATTGGGCCGGACTTCTTCCGTGATGATCAAGACCGGCACGTTCCTGTGAATGGGAATCGCTACCGTTCAATGATAACCCAATTGGATGATATGGACTTGGAAGACATGTGGTTCCAACAGGACGGCGCCACAAGCCACACAGCGATTGTCACAATCAATTTATTGGAAACCAAGTTTGGAGAACGTGTTATCTCACGAAATGGTCCAGTCGCTTGGCCGCCTCGGTCGTGCGATTTGACGCCGTTAGACTTTTTCCTGTGGGGCTACGTCAAGTCATATGGTCTATGCCAACAAGCCAGCGACGATTGATGAACTACGTGAAATTGCAGCAGTATCGGCCGATTTATGCTTGAAAACCGTCGAAAATTGGGTTCAACGTCTGGACCTCTGCAAGCGTGCCCGTGGTGGCCATGCAAAAGAAATCGAGTTCCATACATAATGGCATCGAACGTTCTTTCACAGGAATAAAGAATTTCATTGATATCCAAAACCGTTTTTGTTTTATTTTAAAAAACGTTTGTAGCGCTCTTATTGAAAAACCCTTTACATTATCTATTCCACATATCTACATAAATATAATATAATTATAACTCGATATCCACTGGGCCAATTTTCATGATTCTTTCTTTGTTTTATTCGTATTGCTGTATTTAAAAGATAGGATGAAATTGAAAGTCGGCTCAGTTATAATTTTGTTGCGCAACCTAAATGCTCCGAAAGTTTGCAATGGAACGCATTTGATTTGATTGTGAAGAATCTCAAATCGAATGTCATGCAGCAAACGATTTTGAGGGAAAAATTCAAATGCCAACATTTTCATTCAGCGGAATCCCCTTATTCAGAACGATTTGCCATTCGTATTTGAGCGTCATAAATTTTCCGTGTGCCTCGCTTTCACTATGACAAATAGTCGCAAGGACAATCGCTGGATATTTGTGGCATCAATTCAATTCCCATGTTTCTCACATGGTCAATTGTATATGGCGTGCTCACGTGTGAGCAAACCCATCGATATTGCTATAATATGTACTTCATTTATTTCATAAAGCAGCACGTGCATTCTGCATGCTCAGAATTATTATTTTTATTAGGTACATTAATGAATTTGGGCGGAACGAAGTTCGCTGGGTCAGCTAGTATTATATATAACTCCATTATTTTACTAAATTTTAATTATTGCTCTAATGTCTTATATTTGTGAAGCAAAGGTAAAATCGACAATCTACAAATTTTACAAAATAGAGCTATGAGATGTGTATTGCAATGCGGATTGAGAACCCATATCTTTGATACGTTAAATGAGTTGAAATGGATGAATATCAGACAGAGAATAAAATTTAATTTATTAATCTTTACTTTTAAACTAAATAATGGATTGTGTCCTATGTACCTACAGAGAAATTTGCAATATGTTGGAAACTATTATAATTTAAGAAATGCAGGAGATTTCCCTCTTACTATTATATACGAACGTAACATTTAGCTAAGCGGAGCAACATATTTTCCAATTTCTCAACAACTAGACGACATATTTCAATATGGTTTTCAATGTTTTTTTAATTTCCCCTCCCGCCTAAACGAAGCGAGATTTAACCCCTCTACAAAAAATCGATATAATTTTTTGTCGCCTAAGTTATCGTACTCTCGCCATCTCCAGCCTTAACGCAGCCTAACTAAAATTACAATCGCTTGAGCTTGAATCGGAAATAGATCCAATGCCACTTGGAAAGAAGCCATGTTTGTATTGAAAGTCTAGCTACATTAATAAATCAAGGAGTATATGATAAAATAAAAACTTATTTCTAAATTATTTCCCGGTGGCGAATAAATTTTTCAAATTGGAGCTATTTTGATGTTCACGCTATTAGCAATTCTAGAAACGTAGGTATTCTAATCACGTTCATGTCTATTCACAATAACGGCAAATAATCCAGCAGTGTTTGGACTTAGTGTCATGCTTCGGGGAGCAGTTAGTTGAAATTGCCGAACATCGCAATTCATATTTGAACTCCACAACCGCATACGCGACCGATGCTAGGAGGTGTATCTGCCATGAGTCATAATTTTGCTCAGTTGAATATTATTAATAAATATTCTGGTGTTGAAGCAGGCGGCTGTTGGCCGGTCGCTTCGGTTATTATAAATTATAACCGTCGACAGAGTGAGTAGCAATTCCCATCGACTGACTCATGAATATGTATTTGTTCAACAATAACACCACGTCATGATGTTGTTATACTCTTCCAATATAAACAAACAGACAGGAAGTACACAATTGATAGGTGCCTTTCCTTTTGGAAATTGTAATGTGAAATATAAGTAATACTTACTTTATCTTTATAAAAATTACAAACACTATAAAAATACAAATAAAACAAAATGTACGAAACACTGTGGTTCCATTGAGAATGCGAAGTTCTTTGGCTGGTTTTATCTTTTGGACAAGTTTCGAAACGTGCTCTGACCATGAAAAGAACATGTTTTACTGCGGGTTACACGATATGCACGAACGTTAGAAATGGATATGATAATGACGGTAATTGTTTTGTTGCCGAGTTCAAGAAAACGTCTGCAGCATGTCGTAAATAAAAGTGAAATTAAGCACAAAATTAATATGTATACGTAAATAATAGTATGTGTATTGTGTATGCGGTTAAGGTCGTCTTAATTTCCCAATTAGATGTAGTAATGAATGGCATAAAGTGTGCTTTACTTTCTCAATTGTATGCACACAAATAGCAATGTTTTTTGGCTATAAGTATTATATTTACCGGTTAGTGCAGTATGTCTGGCTTCAATGTAATTAGAAAAAGTCGTATCTTGGTGTTGTCAATAAAATTGCTATAATGGTGGATGGGGATTTAGAATTCCCGGGTCACTTTAAAAACTGTTGGAGAATGGAATATCTGTTCGATCGCTCGCTAGGGCTCGTTACGTTCCTTAACAAAAGTTTTCGGTTAAGACACACTTAGGCAATCACTCTAGCGAGTGAAGACGATTGGGTACCTTGTCCAATATGCAATATGTGTTTTGTGATCCAATTCAATTTATCAAGTCGTTGAAAAAAAAAATCACAATCCATCTGAATAAAAAAACCAGAGAGGAAATTACACAGCACACCATGATTTTAGGTAAATGCAAAGATCTTTGATACAAATCTCGTTAATTGGTGTCAATCCTATAGCGTATGTCGTTGATTTACGCGTCTGCTCGAGAGAAGATGGGCTTCGTAGTGAAAAGAAATATTTGCGTACTCTGGAAAGTTTTCGAGAAGCATCTCACTTGCGTTCCTCGCGTTCGGAGAGTTCCTGCACAGTCGCAAAATATATGAGCTGTGTTAAATAAAGACGGTTTTGGCTTATACACCTTCATCTGATATGGCTGTACAAAATCAAATAACAATGTTCGATTTTGTTCAATTTTAAGCTTTTTGTAACAGGCGCGATTCCGGGTTGGGAAGTTTTCAGCACCCAATCCTAATTTGCTAAATAGGAGTTTCTTTGCCATAAAATCACAACTATAGGCTATTGTTCTATTCCTCCAAAAGCGATGGTCTCAATATTCACTTCATTGATCAACAACCTTTGACATTCAACAACTTTTTGGAATATGGTTAAATACAACATACATACAACATACCTGCGTGATTTTTTTTCAATACAGATTGATCAAGTGATCACAAAGATGACGTTGGTTTATGTTTTTGAAAAAGAAATCCGTATCAAATACCCACTGAAGGAAAATGTGTATATGAACTTGTAAATACTGTCGATATTCGATAACTCAAATAAAATTGGTTGGCAATAGCGCCACGACTTAAATTTACATGTAATTTGTATTTGATAACTCGAAACCTTCTATTACTCGAATGTCTTGATAACTCGAAAATAATTATCTGGCGTCACCTTCGATAAGTCGAATTCTGAGGGGGAATTCCCAAATTCTGTGTGTTTTTACAAGTTCGTTTTATAATGCATCGCTTTCGGGGCACTGTGTTTGTATGTTCCTATGACCTATGACATACCGTGTAGAAAATCGTGATTTTCGTATGCTGAGTAAGAATTGACAAATTTCTTTTATAAGAAGGGGTTGGAACACATAATTTTTACTAGAGTTTTTGAAAACCAAAATAAAAATATTTTTCAATCACGTATAACAGACTATTTATTTTAAATAATAAATGTGTTCCTTTCCTGTACTTTTTTGGTCTTGTATATTCGAAAATAAATATGCATGTACATATTTACATCGATTTTGTATTTTACTTGATAACTCGAAGTCTTGATACATTTTTTTTTTGTGGCAAGTGATGGTTCGAGTTATATCGAAGTTCGACTGTAATGCAAATCTTACCGCCTAAAGCGGCGTATACACAGTTCAAAAACTCATCAAGCATGTGAGAGTGTATAAGCAAATTTTGTTTGACGTTGCATACGCACCCATCAAGCATGTGTAAATGAAAAAAATTAAAAACGTTTTCCCACGACAATCGTCTTAATAAATTTAAAAAATGTTTAAAATATATTTTCGTGCCTCATTTTCACTAATACATTTACAGAAGCTTGAAGAATTTTTATACCAGTGTATTTGCCGCTTAACAAAGCAGGCGGTAGTGCTCTAGTTTTTTTTTTATAAATCTTTTAAGCAAAAGTACACTTATTCAACAAAAAAAAAAAAATGCCCCGAACTTAACGAATAATTTCAAATTTAACGGATAAAATTCTATGAACGCTTCCAGCCACTCTGCCGACAGCAAATTCGAAAAATCGAAAATGGGGTTTTCGAGAAATAAATAGTTTTTTAAAGAACCGGCGATTCGAATTAATGTAGCTTAATTTGTTTTGTAGGTTCAGTGGCTTAGTGGTTAGTGTGTTGGACTACTAAGCGAGGGGTCCCAGGTTCGAATCCCGCAAAAACCCAAATTCCAACTTGGGGTTTTTTCCACTGCGCCACCTCTCGCGAACGTCTGACAAACATCCGAGAGTATAACTGTCTTTAGAGCTTCTCAATTAGCCGTTTGGAATCGGCATACAATTGTAGATCCCTTCCATTCGTTCCAAAAATAAAAAAAACTCACACAAAAACGAATGGTTGCGAGAAGCTAGGCCATGGGTCCCTACGGACCTGTTGCGTCAACTGGAAGTGGTTCAAACTCACTCACAGCTTGTCAGCCAATTCTTGGAATTATACGCAAAATAATTGTATCAAATGAATATGTAAAAGGGTAGCTATGAACACGAGCTATTTTTTTAAAAAGTGATGAAGTGCTAAAACAACTGTTTTAATTCAGTCACCTCTCCAAATAATTTTTCAAGTGGTGCACTAGGCGTTGCATACAGCAACAAATTGGGCCTGTTGAACAAATCGATCCAAATATCACCGTTTGTTATTTGTTTCTTTCATATATATATCTTATAAAAATATGTGCGAACCTTTCCGGTTAATTATGAATTAGTATAACAAAGCTAAATATATCCCATAATGAAGGTTTATTAATGCAAGCACATACACAGTTACAAAAAAAAACCGAAAAATTAAGGTTTTCAGATACATTGACCCGTTGAGATAAATATTTTCATTGGGAGTTATATCGTGGAACATATATACTCGTAGCTCTCCAGACATAAAACAAATTGAATACGAAAAATTCTTCTTCATCATGCGGTGTGGACACGGGGGCGAACTTTGTCATACCACAAGGCCCAAACTACTTGGCAAATACCTGTAAAGTGTTCGTCTTTGTCAAAAGTCACGTTCTCTAGTGGGCACAGAGGAAAAAAAATAAAAAAGAAAGGAATAGGCTAGGCATCCGGGTTGTCCATGATTTCATGAGTTGGTATGTTGCTACTTGTTCTACAAACATTTTCTGTATACATGTGAATGGGAATGCTTAATGTTACACTTAGCACCACTTTTAAAATACGTTTTAATTTTTTTCTTTCTTTAGTTGACTTTTCACTACCTATTTTTTTTTTGTAAATTTTTTGAGAATATTTAAATCTTCCGTGTGATGAATTTTAAACTTTACTAATTTAGAAACTTTGATATCATTTGCCACTATTTTACTTATTTTGCGAATGCGTGGTGGACTAATATTGTAAGGGTTTCAAAGAAAAGGTGCGTACATTTTTTTGTAATGGTCAAATTTATCAATTGAATCGTTTAGTCCTAAAATTTCCTAAGAATAATATTTTGGTTCGTAACTCCAATCATCTGTCCAGTTAAATTACTTAAGTTACTTTTTTTTTTTCGAAAAAGTGTGTAGCGTTGATACAATGAATAGGCGTGCTCATTATTATAATCTGGAAACTTAAAAAAATCGTATGAATATATTTTATGTGCTTGAAACTTGTACAAACTACTTGCTTCATAATTTTCAAGTTTCAAGTGATTACTTGTAGTGGTGTAGCCCGCCCATTAGGCTCGAGGTTAGAATAGACCCGAAAAAGAATGCGGTCAGACGCAACTAGGCCATTGTACTACCACTACCCATTCCACATAAAATCCTTCGACTTTCGAGAAAAAAACCTAGAATGCGCCTAAGCGATAAGAATTATGATCCGAGCAAAGGCATGACACACACAATACGAAAGGACCGAAGTATCATTGCACAAGCGTAGCAGACAGAAAAGTACTGTTGTACTTAGAACGCCAATTAGTTGTCTACCTATAGAATCCTTTATGCTGATGAGAGACAGCAGATGATTTTTAACTTAAATTGGAGGTGCCCTCATCCTGAAGAGCGTGTCACACACAAAATGTGTTTGTTAGAAACTCAACCGCCCTAATTGAGGCGCACGAAGACTTCGCATGTTTGAAACTAATCAAAAAGCTTAAAGCTTGTTCGCCCAGTATGTGACCAATATTTTCCTCGTCTTGCAGGTTGCAGAGTCTACAGGTGTACGTATCCTGTACCTAAGTTAAGAATTCCCCTTAATGGTTTGGAGTCGAATTCTAGCCATAACGCCTTGGAAATTGGCCGACAGTATTTGACCACTTCGCAGGTCGGCTTTCTTGTTATTAGATTACTAATTTATGTCGCTTAATGTCCCCTTCCTCTCCTATTTCAAGTTCTCCTCCTATCCTCACAAGCTAATTAGCTTGCTCATTTCCAACTATACCATAATGTGTGAGTGCCAGAACACAGTTCCACTCGTTTTTGATTGCATAATGCCTTAAATATTGTGCGACAGTCCATTATTATTTCAGAATTGATGCTTACAGATTCCAGTGCCTTAAGCGCAGCCTGGCTATTGATGTAAGTGGCCTTATCCCTTCTAGGTATATATCTCATCTTCATAAGCCTGTAGACACTTTCAGGTTTGTGTCTACAGAAAAAATCACATCTGTATAGACTGCTATTTCATTGCGTTTGGTGATCTTGTCCCTTCGTTCGCGCAGTGGTAGAAATTCTACCATTATATATTCTTGCCTAATTCACAACATATTGGAAAACAAATTACAGACAACATTGCATTTCCCCACAAAAAAAAATCAAGGAAATGTGTTGTGTTTAAAGCAGTGAAAGTTGTTCTTAACTATTTCCCTTCGCCTATTTATATAAAGGGTTTTTCAAACAAAAACGGTTTAAATAAATAAAATCTTTATTCCTGTGAAAGTACGTACGATGCCATTATGTATGGATTTCGATTTCTTTTGCATGGCCACCACGGGCACGCTTGCAGAAATCCAGACGCTGAACCCAATTTTCGACGGTTTTCAAGCATAAATCGGCCGATACTGCTGCAATTTCACGTAGTTCATCAATCGTCGCTGGCTTGTTGGCATAGAACATAGACTTGACGTAGTCCCACAGGAGATAGTCTAACAGCGTCAAATCGCACGACCGAGGCGGCCCAGCGACTGGACCATTTCGTGAGATAGCACGATAGCCGTAATTTTTTCGGGATGCAATGATGACTCATGGAGTACGTGTGGATTGCTGCCTGACGAATACCGTATATTTTGTTTATTGACGAAGCCATTCAGCCTGAAATGAGCCTCATCGCTGAAGATGATTTTTCGATGAAAATCCGAGAGATGCCCAACGCTTGAGAACGACGTGTGAGAGACACATTTGGGCTTTCTTCAACTCAAGCCTCAGCGGCAGCAATATTCTCGACACTACGGGCACTTCTTTGTCTCACTGGCACGGGAACATTTTGTACTGTGCCTGTGGATTCAAATTTTTCCACTAGACGCTCAATTGTTGATCTGCTAGGACGATTATGACGACTATGACGACTATAAATTGGACGTAGCGCTCTTAACGTTGAGGCCACTGACTCCGAATTTCGGTAGTAAATTTTAATAATTTCGACTCGTTTTTGGCCCGTATATCTTTCCATCATGAAATGGCAAACCTTACTGAAGAGAAATGTCAAAAGAGCGGCAAGAAATTCGGCATCGTTTGCTGTCCCTGTCGCTCTACGTTTGTAGCGTCCCTGTTCAAAAACCCTTTATATAAAATGATACAGGGCTCGTGCACCAACACGCCTGCGATATCCTCTCTGATGATATAGTTCACAAACAAGCTCCCACACAGTCACAAAGAAAACCGACTCTAAATTTGAGCAGCAGCTGATGTTCTGGTGTAATTTTACCAAACGGTATATCCACGTCCAGTTTACTAAGCAAAAGCAAATGATTTTTCCATTCACTGATATTGACTGAATTAAAAATAAAATAAAAAAGTTTAACATAACTATGCAGGTTATAAGTATCTCGATATATGTATTTCCAAACGATCGGGCACATTATAGCAACGCTGATACCTAGTCATATTTAATTGTTTCCTCTTTAATTTTGCATTATGAATGCGGATGGAAACGGAACATGTACGCGCATTAATATAACCCTCAGTGTATATATACTCTTAAAGTGCACCCTCGCCTAAATTTGTGCTGTCAACTAAATGCAAACACAATTTCAAACATATGAGTATGAGGACTGAGAAAATGTTTTTACCATTGTTCAATTACTGGAGGACTATTGTTTCCAAATTATCGGTATGTGCTTTTTACTACGTTCCATTGGGATAGTTTTTATCAGACGCAACGAACTTCAAATTCTATTGAGGAAATAAAATTTCGCATCCGTTCCGAGTATGGCATTTCAAATCCATGTCATGTACAATAGAGAATAAAGACTTCATTTTGCTTACCGTGGTGGACTGTGGCAGAGTTCAAAATTACCCCTTTTTTGATATACAGTCCGCTTATTTTAACTACGCTTACGAACTTCAAATTCTATTGAGGAAATAAAATTTCGCATCCGTGCCGAGTATGGCATTTCAAATCCATGTCATGTACAATAGAGAATAAAGACTTCATTTTGCTTACCGTGGTGGACTGTGACAGAGTTCAAAATTACCCCTTTTTTGATATACAGTCCGCTTATTTTAACTACGCTTACGAACTTCAAATTCTATTGAGGAAATAAAATTTCGCATCCGTGCCGAGTATGGCATTTCAAATCCATGTCATGTACAATAGAGAATAAAGACTTCATTTTGCTTACCGTGGTGGACTGTGACAGAGTTCAAAATTACCCCTTTTTTGATATACAGTCCGCTTATTTTAGCTACGCTTACTGAAAAAATTGGTTGACTGAAACAAAAAATTTTACACGGAATTTTTTTTATCAAATCCAGATTGAGTTCAAAAATAATTGCGGCAAATTGATGTTTCAGTTTATTCTATTTTTTACTCAACTTACACCTTGATGTTTGATTTGCTGATTGCGCAATAAACACACAACTCATAGGTTTGCAGAGAAATATGTTTTGTGAATGGATAAAGCTGACGCAGTAGGTCGATATTGGTATTTTCTTTCCCAATACCCTTTTAGGGGGTTACCATAGAGGCAGTAAATAAACATGGTTATGGGAGAAAATATTTGTTTTAACTAGCATTACCGTTTTTAATGTTTTTAGACTTGGATTGATTTGAAATTTCATACGCTGGTAGAAATATTAAACGTCCTTAAAAAGGGTTTCGTCGTGTAAAATTACCTCTCTGAAGGACCATTCACATGAGAGCGAACTGCGAACGGGCGAATATTCGTAGATTCTGAAATTTCATTCACACGAAACCTTTTTTTAGTCGCAGGTATCCGCGAATCATTTGTATTGTTGAAGGTTAAGTTCGAACGAATTTTTCTAATGCTTTTGTGGTAAGACAAATAGTAATTTTCAATTCATAAATACAGTCAAATTGATTTGTTCGCAGTTAGCCTATTCGCAGTTCGCGCTCATGTGAATGGTCGTCATGATTATGGCTAAAGATATGACGTCAGAATCGGGCAAGTAATAACGAACAAATTTAAAACATGAAAATGACAGGCAACATATAGGCACAACCACTTATTGCCGATTTAAAGTCATGCAATTTTTGATATTGTATTACCTGTGTAATAACGCACTAGAATAACTATTTTGGATGTGACCCCCTTCATTGGGCAGATTTCTATAATTATATACATCATACAGTAGGCGCAGTGGCTTAGTGGTTAGTGTGTTGGACTACTAATCGAGGGGTCCCAGCTAGGCCTTGGGTCCCTACGGACCTGTTGCGCCAACTATTATTATATAGAGTGCGACGTTGACTGGCCACCCAGATCTCCAGATACAAACCCTCCGGACTTCTAACCTAATCAGTAATCACCCACCACCTAATCTAAACCAACCATTTTCGACACATGGTTTAAAGAAGAATAGAGAGTAAAAAGCGTTCCTTAACAAGAAAGAAAATAAAGTAAATACTTTGAAAGACTTGAAATTTTTTTTATAATAATATACGATTCCATTTATACTTACTAACTTCGTGTACGCGTTCGGACGTTTATGGAAAATGCTGAGGTGAATTTTTTGTGAGTTTTGTTGTGAGGATTATCGTAGAATGCAGAAAAAGATGTCGAATCACAACAAACCTCACAAGAAATCAATCTTACAAGATCTGGTGACTTGTGAGAGCTCACAACGGCAGAATCGGGCTGTTAAGTTTTTTAATAAAATTCAAAGAGCTCAAAGCTCAGAGCAAAGAGCTTTAAAACAAATAAACATCACTTTGCTTCTTCTGCTTTGCTATTCCTCTCGACACACAGTCATCATGACATTTTCTTAAACTTTAATGAAGATGAATGAACCAGTACTGTAATAGAGTCGCACACCTTACGTCTATCTATGCATGTTATGAAGAATCGTATTTACATTCTCGTAAGTAGTTTGCAAGTGTCGTGGAAGAGCGACCTTAGCTTCAATATAAGCGACTGCTATTTACCACTTCCAGTGTGGCAAACAGTGTAAAAATAAACGATACTTGAAGTTATGGACATGTACTTGTACAGTTATTAATTTGATTTGATTGATTTAATTAAAGATGTGCCGACGCGACATTTCATTTAGAATGTCGTGTTATTTTCGGCATAGTGAAGATTTGAAGGTAACGAAGTTGAAGAAACTAACACATTATAATAAAAACCAATAAAAACGATGCAAGAAAGAGCCGATTCGACGTCTTGTTATTATTTCTTTTCTACTCGTATGTGTGTTTCGACTTATACAAATTACTACTTGCGGTTCAGCGGTAATATATAATTTGCTTAGGATCACACCGAGTGTGCCACTATAATTGTGCTTAATATGCAGGTGAATAACGTTTATTTTATTGTATTTTTATAACGCATTTTACCTTTTTGAAAAAAAAAAATTCCTATACATAATATCGTCTACTCCTACTCTATCCAGTCATACAATAGGGCGGTGAATTCATATGAATATATTTTATTCTTCTTTTCTAGGCCAGATCAGCCGTGACATGTAACACTGGGTTAATATATTTATTATGCATTTTACATGTGGTATTACTTGATACAGAGAAAGGAAGTACAAAGAAATAAAAAGAGTATCCAGTAATTAACCCTATGGTAACCAATTTTATTAATTTGTGTGGGTTTTTTTTAATATCAGTTTGAAATTGCATATTGAAAATTGATGACGGTTCTTTGATTTGAGGTTAGAAAGTTAACACTTTTCCTGTGGAGTATGTTCTGTGGTTAACATAGAGATATTTTTCATTTATTTTCTTCTGTTATTTATTGTTTTGAATTAAAGAACGAATTAAGTTAGTTATTGAAGTCATCACTGAGTGTATTTTTTGATTGCTCCCATTAGGTAATAATGCCCGCCAATTTAGAGACGGCTTTTGGAGATGAAATAGAGAAGAATTACCTATTCTAAATTACTAGAAATAAAGCATTAAATTTTAACTTAAGTTCGGAAATACATAGTTAGCTTAGAGTCACCGCTGATCAAATCTAAAGTGACACCTGTCAATTGCAATCAGTTGAAGTTTACACTGGGAAAATAGCAAAACTGAGTCAAAATAGCGAGCAGATTAAATTTGTTTCATTTCTATCCTGCATGGGGCTTGGTAAGTTGGCCAGTATATAGTAGCACCAAAAAAATTGCATACAAAGGTTCGACCAAATACCTACATATGTTGGCCACTTTAACTTGGGCACATAATACTATATTTCAGTTCATCTTTCGTACTAAATAACCTTCGAAAGTTGGCCATGGTCGCTCTTTTGGGGTTCGCACTTTGTTGTGTGTGTATTTAAAAGTTTGTTTCGTTACATGTATTTATGTACCTACATTTTTATAAGTTAATACTATTTTTCATATTGGTTTTGTTTAAAAAAAACTGTTTCTTTTTGTGGCCAACTTGTGGCAGGTTTCACTGTATATTAAATTACTTTGAAAGTAAACTAATATTTTGTTGTCGCTTTAATATAGGAACAATTACAGTTTATTGTTATTCATTATTAGAAAGTAGCATACGGCATGCCCTCGGATTTGACTTTCGCATGTATTTTTTTTTAACTTCTGCCGCATATCGTGATAACTCGACGCAAAGTAATGAGAAAGCGCCGTAATCCCTGACCTCTGTTTTGTTGGATTCGTCTCCGCCCCGAATATCGGAATAACTATTAAAATACTGGAAAGTTTCATGTACAAAAAAAAGAATTATGGAAGTTTGTATGGAAAACCACACCTTGAAAAAAATTGACTGGAGAGAAAAACGGGGAGTGTCTTCAAATAAATAAAACAAAACTAAATATTACATTTTTTTTTCACATTTGATCATAACACCAGTGAGAAGGTCAAAGGTTTCACGTCGCAGTCGTAAATAACGACGTATATGGCGACTGCCACCCTCATCACGAACGTTTTCCGAATATCTTCAGAACTATGTTGACCGACCATGGCTGAATGGACAAGCGATTTTGTCTGAGAAAAAGAAGGATTTAAGAACGATTTGCCATTAATTTTGAATCGTCTTCAGTTTTCCGTGTATCTCACTTTCGCTACGACAGTTAATAAGTCAATAACAATTGCTGGATGTTTTTTCAATCTTGAATTCCAATGTTTGTCACATGGTCAATTATTGTATGCAGCGTTGCCAGACGGTCCAAATATTTTCCCCCAGATAAATCTGAAAACCCCCAGATTTGGCTATTTAAAAAAAAAAAAAAACTTTTGTCAATATTTTCTTAATATGTTTTTCGGCTTTAAAGTAGGAATTTCAAATTTAAAGCGCGAGCATGTTTAGTCTTACGATTGCAAAAGTGTTTCCCAAATAAATAGGTACACTCGATGAAAATGTCAACGCATGTTGCTTTTTAAAAGCATTTTTTAGAAATTTACAACGCAACATTCATGAAATTGCTGTTAATTAAATTTACTGATGAGGTTCATGCTTATATCTGGAAAAATATTTAAGGGAGAATTACAAAAAAACTTTACCTTTTTACCTAGTGAAACTGGCATAAGTTTTTTTTGTTTTTGAAAGACTTGTTTTGTAAATGAAAATATGTAGTCCAAAGATATTAGAATTTTCAGACATAAAGTTAAGTTAAATGGGGATGCATGTTCTACGGTTATAAAAAACGAATATTATAAAGAATTACTAATAAAATAGAACTAAAAGAAAACCCCAGATTTCCTAAATTATTTCTCCCCCCAGATTTCCCGTCAACGAAAAAAAACCCTAAATCTGGGGGGAAACCCCCAAACTGGCAACGCTGATTGTATGTGGCGTGCCACGTGCTACCTAATCTCCTGCTTTGTACATGTACGCGCTAGATAATAGAATGAAAAATGTTGTGTACCATAAAGCAATTCAGTGAAAAACGGAAGGTTTGCCGACACGTAGATCATAGTAGTATGCAGTTTCGTCGAAACACATCGACAGTAATATTATTTTACTATTTTATTTAAAATATCTTTTGAATAAAGAATTTGAACTGACCGAATTACATGAAGCATCATTTGTATGCTCGCAATTATTAATTTCATTACATTCACGAATTTGGGCGGAACGACGTTCGCCGGGTCAGCTAGTTTATAATAACTGCTTCTCAGACCAAACAACTTCCAAAATCTAGTCTATATTACAAGGCAAAACCTTTAAGTGCGTCTGGACAATCGGGGCCTGCAAAATTAATTCGAAATAACTACAATTCCAATTCATATCTACTGAAAATGAGTACGTTGATCCTACTTTCATGACTTTAGAAGAAACATTGGCATTGATTGTAGAGGTTTCAGTATGAAATTATAATAAAACTAAACATTTGGATAAACCAATGTTGCATGGATGGGTCCCTTTTTTGTAAATTCCAATGACCACAGGTTTTTGTAAATCCTCAAATGTCAGCAGATATAACAAGTATTTTTCTGTGTTTGATTAAAAAAATGCATGCAATAATAATTGTTGTTCCATTGATACTAAGCAACTTAAAGCATATTTGCACAGGAAACTGCAAAATATTTCGTAGCAAATTGCTATCTAATTGCTATCATCAGATCCGGTCTTAGCAAGTAGACGCAGGATTCAAAAAAAAAAAATTGCATCATGCCTATTGGCCATGAGTATCTTTGACATTGACATTAAGAGTATAATGACACAATTCTGTAAATTTGTATGGATATTTACCTAAACAGCATCGTAGAGGTGTAATAAATAGGGCTGTAAGTTTTTAGGATTTATGAGCGAAACTATTTTTTTTTGTATTAAAAAAATGGTACATATCTGGACTGTGATTATGGTTATTAAAATTTATGTTCGAAAGCCAATAATTTTAAGGATATTGATAAATTAAGCGTGCTCGTTAAGAGCCACATTTACACCACAAGATACATATAATGCAGTTTCAAATATATGCTTCTCCACTTCTTTACAATCCCAAATAAATAGGAAAAAATTCTTACGATCCTGGACCTTCTCTTATTGCACAGAGATGTCAACACGGGTTTTCGAAAATAAGAAATATGTTGCACTTTACCTAGTGATTTGTTTATTGGGAAGGCTTAGCGAATCTCTGCTTTAGCAATTATTGGCAAGTCCAATTGGCGACTTTTCCATTTTGTGCTTCTAGTCCTATTATTCTGAGAAATATGTCAATACTAGCGTACCCATGCGAGAATTCTCACATGTGGAAACCGGAACCCGTCACATTCTTCACACAAGTTAAAACGTTATCAAAACATTTATTTTATATACTATACTATAATCAGTGACTACGGTGTAGGTGTACCTGTCCAAAAAACGAAACACATGCCTGATTCATATCCTTACGCAATGTATAAAGAATCGAAGAGACTTGATGTGTATTTGCTTGCTGGGCTGACACACACAAAGTGAAGTTTATCTATAAACTAATAACTAAGTTCTAAATAGACCGTCAGCTCCCGCGCACCCAATTCCACAATTCCACCGCAAATTTTGAAAATACAATTCTCTTAGATTTCCTATCTTGAAACTTGAATACGTGTCACTGCTGAAAAAGGGGTTACTATTGTATTGATCTTAGTACTATTTGACTTTCCCGAGTACACAAGCACCAATTCCCAATTTTGAGTACTATTTGTACTATTCCTAATTTTTAAAATCCAACATAATGAGGTTATTTCACTTAAGGTCATATTATCCATTAACCCGAATATAAACTCAGTTTTTCTTAAACATGTCTGCGTTTAATCCAAATGAATTTAAACTTCACTGCGGATACCTTCGATTTTATCGAATGCACAAGGTTCATAATTAATACAATAAAAATGAAACTCGGGACACAGCAATTCAAATCAATTGCCAAGTGACAAAGAACAAAAAATAACTGTTATTTTATGTGAAATTTATAATTTTGTATTTGTATTGTAAGAATTAGGCCTCGTACACTGCGCCCAGAAGAGATCTATTGTGTTGGCGCCTATTGTTTAACCCAGGGAGCTGTTGAGGCTCTTTATAAACCTCAGTACCCTTCTTGGTTCCATGTTTCCTATATCAGCAGGACTTAGAAACGCCCCTTGCATGTGGATATCTCTGCCCCTTGCCACAGCAGGGCATTCGCAGAGTATATGTTCCGTTGTCTCCTCATCTTCTCCGCAGAGTCAACAGGAGTCATCGTCGGAAAGTCCCATTTTTTTGAGATGGTATCTTAGTGGCCAATGACCAGTAAGATAACCTGTTAGGATCCTTAGATCATCTTTGCTTAGCTCAAGTAACTTTTTTGTTTTACTACGAGCTGGGATTATGAATCTTTTTGCCTGCCTCTGTCCTTTTTGGTAGGTAGTTTAGCTTTTAAATGGATCTTTATCCGGCGGGTTTAAAGCATGTTTTTCAGTGAATATTACAATTGTAAATTTAAACCATCGGGTTTACAAAATGCGGAGTAAATGGTATGGTGCAAAATTAACCTTAACCTAATTTGCACTCGGAGTGAATAATATGGCTGTTAGATTCAATAAAATATCTTCTTTTTTTTGCTTGAAAATAGTATTTTTGCTATGGCATTTCTTTCAGTTGTCAGTACAATTGAGAAAAGTAAATTTCATCACTGATACGTGTGAATAGTTATAAGAGTAATATGTTTTCACTATAATCAAAGAGTATCTAAACTAGAGGTCCAACTGAGAGCAGAAACGGTACATTTGCCTATAAGCTGCTAGGAATTCCTAAGTATTAGTGCCTGTACAAATCAAAGGAGCTCCATTACTACCGCACGCATACTTAGGAAATCCTATGCAGGAACTTAATGTCAATCAGGAGGACAATTTTTAAGTGGGGGCGACGGTGTTCAACATTTATTGTACCCTTTAGTTACACGACGTTCACATCGCAATTTAGTTTAAAAGTTTTTTTATTTATGAAATTGTTGGAAAATGGAATTCTTGATATAATTTCTTCACAATGCCAAATACCTTAACATAATCATAGTTTTTTTCAGTATCTAGCAGAAATCTATCTCATGATATTAATCAAAGAAAAATCAACTTAAACGGTTCTTGCACTTTCTTAAAAGAGTTTGGGGGAAAGCGTTTTTTTTTTCCTGTGGGGGAAAAGATATTTTAGTTTTAGCATAATTTTTAATCTGAAAATGGTACGTAAAATGCATGCTTGCACAATAACGTTTTCAAGTATATGCATTTGTTAAATTCGATATTTTTTTCCGTTTTCTGGTAAATCCCATAATAAAAAAATTCTGTATAGATTTTGATAAAGTATTGATAATACACCAAACACTTCAATTCAATTCCTTAGGGACTTTCTTACTACGTCTGCTTCCTTACAGATCGCCCACCAGAATACCGAAATAGTACCCTTTGCCATCGACTTCCCCTTTGACACATCTCTTTCTCTTTCTAAATTGCTACAGATCGCCCTTTATTTATGTGAAATATCACTTTTTGCACTTTGTTTTTTAATAATTACGAGAGGCTTATAATAATATCAGTGAACAATTTATATTCTTACGTTCGATTGAATACGCAAAATCTGAAATCGGATCAAATTAAAGGAGTTTAATCATATGTACTCGTTTTTAAGAATTTACTTTCCGAGAGTAATATTTTTTTTAAATATGAATAAAATTTCCATTTTTGCTGTTCCTGTGTAGTAAAGTTCAACTTTTTCAATATTTAAAAAAAGTAAAACTGCAAAGATAAACACCCATTTGTTAAGATTGGTTGAAGTGTGAACCGCTACAAAATTCACTACATAAACTACAGAATTAATATAGAGGGGATAAACAGCACTTTATACTCGCATTGCCGTATTGATATCAGGAATAAAATAAACTGAAACATGCATGCACACAGTGAAAAAAATAGAAATGAAAACGACGATCGACATTAATATGAAAGCAGCTGTTCCAGAGCAGATGTTAAGTTCCTGAAGGTTTTCCATTCGTTCGGGTAACCGATAAGCATATATGAAACTGCTCCTAATACATGTGCAGTATGTCGATACGCTGTTGTTACTGATAATTATCTTGGAAGTGCCAACAAATGTGGGTTTCATTGCTTTTATTTTTAATTATTTGAACTGTTTTTACTGTTTTACTTGTTCTCGTGTTTCCCAACATTATAAGAATGTGTGGATGCTGCAAAAGAGTAGGTACGATCTCATTATTAGACACTTTGGGTTATTTTTTTGTTCCTGATTTGCAGACCAAACTTTTATTTAACTTACTTTAAATTCCACTTACAGTCCGGAGTGGACCAGGGGCTCGGCCCGCAGTTTCTACCTAGCCTCCAGTTAGAACTTACGAACACCATATATTTAGTCTGTCCCATCTTTCAAGCAAAACGTCTAGATATTCAAGCTTACGTGAAAATAAAAAGTGACGTAGGTGTACGGTATTTTTTGAGAAAGGGTAATGCTGTACTCCGACCTTTTAGTCTAGTTTAGTCTATACATGCACCTTGGAAAGGGCATTAAGATTCCCTTCAGAATAAAATGTGTGGTTGTCTCCAGTCACGCTATTTTCTCATTAGAACCACGAAAGTTATTTTTCCTGAGCCTGATGCATGTTTGAAATGTTTTTAGATTAAGTGGCCACGTAGAATGGTAAATAAATATCAAAAACTATGTGTGGTTTTATTTCCCTTTTAATGTGAAGTAAAATCTAACTGTCGACTAAGAATAAAGTGAAATTAAAGAGCCAAGTAGGAACTTTGGAATTTTTATTAACAAAAGAGAAATAAACTTTTAACCGACAGAGTATTATACCAAATTTAAACAAAAAAATTCAAAATCGAAATTCAGTTCACCAGCAAATAATCATGCCATCAATTATCTTTTATTTTGAACAAAATAAGTAATAACACGCTTTTCTTGGAGTTATTTGATTTTCTTCTACTTCTTTTCTAATTACGTGGTTAATTGCAGCTACAGGTAGTATGTTGAATCATTTTCACACCGAACCGGAAACAGGGTATAAGAGTGTGCTTTGGTTTACAAATTCAGTTGGCAGATTGCAGTGCATGACTGACTGAAAGTGAATTTAGAAAATGAACCTACAATGTATGACTTTGTTTCAAGGTACACAGAATGATGTAAGGTTTTTTTTAGAATTGTATGGGACTTCGACTTGGGTTCGACTTCCCATTTTAAAATGTTCACACCACGCCACTGGTATGTAATGCAACATTGTTTATTTCCACTGTGATATCTTTAACATATATTGACTCATTCCTTTTCCTTCTAATAGGAGTGTAACGAACAGAGCTAAACCAGCGATGATATCGTTTGAATCGTTATCTGACCGAACCCAACAGAACATTGTCCACGCACAAACTAGATATGTATTTGTATATATACCGTCCCATTTCCTGCAAAACTGAATCATAACACATAACAATCAGAATTTTCCACTCGTCTGGGCAATATAATAATCATATAGTTTTATTTATTTTTCTACGCGTTAAACTTACGGATGGGACTTATGTCAACGCGTAGTATGTGCATGAACTGTACATATAAGTAAAAGCGCAGGTTTCGCGCACGCGAATTGTAGTAAAACATATAAACATGTTGTTTAGAGGTAATGAAATGATAGATAAAACGTTAATAGCAGAGACAATTCCGAGACCACCAAGGCACCAACTTCGGCCGATTTCCCGTTACTTGCCTTCAAGCTATATTTTTATGGGGTAGCAAATGCTTAGTGCGTAAGTATTGTTAAATATAAAAATTCCGGCTCACCAACACATCGCACCTTGCATATGCCACTTCCGCTGTCGGCAAAATTGCTGTCAGCGTTCATAGAGTTTTATCCGTTAAATTTGATTGATTAAATTAAATTTTTTTTTAAGGAAATAAGTACTTTTGCTTGGTCTCATTATTGTCTCTGTCTCTGGTTAATAGTTTGGAAGCAACTACAAACAAGTCTGTATTAAAAAATACTAATAGAGATTTTGTACAATTTTCCCTGGTATTGTGGATACCTACTTTGGTGCTTTGGAGAGTCTAACTTTTATGAGAAAGCTTCGCAGTTAAACTTTTACATTCGTGCCAGAAGTTAAAATTTCACCAAGAAACCAAGGACCTTAGCGTTTTTTTGTTTTTTTTTTTGTTTTTTACCGTGGGTGAATAATTCTTACCATGTATCATATAATTGCCACAGAATCACCACTATACTTCTCGCATGAATAAACTAAATCCGGGCGCGGCAGCAACTCATTTGCGTCAATACCGTCGTCACTAATAACGGTGGATAATTTAAATTTGGTACACTTGAGAAGCTTTTGACTTGAGTTACTTTTTAATTTTAGTTCAGAGCCCTTGTTCAGATGGTAATCCATTTAAAAGGCAATCTTGACATTTCAGAATGCCACCTACTGTGCGGGAAAAGTCGAGAGTGCAATAGTTCATTGAGAATGCCTTTGTGCAAATGAACTAAATGTTTTCTTAAATTATTTCCCTTCAATATCGATTAATCTCAAATAACAAGTATGTCTTGGGTAAAATCGCTGAATACTTGCTTTTTGAAAACTAAAATACGAGTTCTTGTTATCAAGTGTCCCAAACATATGAAAAGAAGTGTTTCGTAATGAATAAACTTTTTTTTTTCTTATTGTTATAAATAAATGTCTTGCTACTCTGTTTTTTTTTTTGCTATATTTGTATTATGTGTGGAGGCACCTTTTTCGGCACCCCTTTTATAAATTTCTCAGCGGCACAAAAAATCAAAATAAATGTAAACAAAAAACTTATCCGAGTCCGTGATGCAAATCGGCTTTTCTCTATGGTACTAAAAACTGAAAAGAAATATATACCTACAAAATAGTAAATAATTTTTTATTAAAAAAATAAAAATAAAATCATATTATACTGAATTTTAATCAAGTGAATAACGTATATATCTTAAACCTAATGATTTAAATTTGCATTTGAGCTTCGTGCTACATTTTATATTCTATTTCACTTTGACTTATTTTCTGAACGAAAAAATGTCAATATTATGTAATGGGGTTTTATCCCGAGTCTTCGCAGTGCAGTTTAAATTCGTTCGGATTAAAGCCGACATGCAATTGATTTTTGAAAAAAAATAATTATAATTTTCGTTGAGTCTTAGTATTTTTCAAACTAAACATTGCAATAGTTGGTACTGTTTTGTCAACCATATTGAACATGCACCTTAATATAATTTTGGATAGAGTGTGACGACGAGAAAGGTAATTTATATTTTATATGAGGATAACAACGTGAAAAAAGTTATATGAATACTTTACAACTATTTAATAATAATATATAGGGTCTCGTGCACTGCGACATTGTGGTCTATAGTGCCCCCTGATTATACCTTGGGAAGGTTCATGCCCTTTTCCAGAGCCCCACCGCAGTTCCATTAAGAACTGTGTTTGTTGAGGGTCTTTCCTCAGCCTTAGCACTTCATCCAGTGTAGTTTATTTCATGAATCTGTAAATGAGCAGTGGGTGCATGGTTTGTATATCCTTATCTAGTAACTGGTACTTGCCCATATGCTTAATCCTCCGTTGGATCAGTGCTCCACAGGATTCCAGAATGTGATCTGGGGTTTCAGCGCTGATAAGCATATTTTCCTCAAGTTTTCCCTTAGCCTTCAGTGTCCCATTAGGAGACCTTTTAGGATTCTTAGGTTGTTTTTACATAGACCGATTCATGTTTTGAATCTTTTTATGTAAAAGTTCCCTAAAAGTTTTTTAGCTTCCCTAAGGCTTTGGATATTTTTTAAAACTGTGGTCCTTTTTTCTTTTTCCATTCTCCTGAACTCTTCTCGTAGGGTGTGTTTCCCTGTGCCGTAGAATGGTTCAGGCCCCGTGAAGGGCTCAGCTGCGCCCTGTCTTGTCAGAGAATCCGCAGCCTGATTGCCCATGGTGCCTGCTTGCCTTGATTTTGTGCGGTTTCTTCCGCAATGGCGGAAGACGGATTCTAAAAATGTTCCAATATTTCCAGTTCTAATGCGCGCTTGTTCCTAGCAATTTCAGGCGATCTTTCCCATACGCAACCTATTTAGGTAGCGAGAAGGATGTCGGCTGAGAACAACTGACAACAGCTAGACCGTTGTGCGACAATTTCGTACTTTTTTCGAGGACCCTGACATAATTTGTTGTTCCTTTGTTCCTTTTTATTAGTTGTAAAAAAACAAATTTATTCGTAGTTTTTGACACTTCATTCACATGAAAACTTTTTTTAGGCCGAGATACCCGCGAATCAGTTTCATTGTTCGAGCGAATGTATGTGGATTTTTAATAAAGTGTGACAGCTCGCGGCAAGAATTTTCAATTCGCGGAAGAGTTGCTGTTTTTGTAAATTTTGCTATTTAAAAATGGAGAGGCAGGTTTTTCAGATTAGATGTCAGATTAATTAAATATAATGTTTTGGTGGGGCAACAAAAATCAATTTTCAATTTATAAATACAATTAAATTGATTTGTTCGCAATTCGCGGTCATGTGAATAGTCCTTAAAAAAGTTTTCAAAAACTGTGATTTCAGAATTAATATGTGTTTAAAATATAACGCGGTTCTCCATCAGAACATCATAGTGTAAAGAGGGCTAATACTTGCTAAATATTGTGAGAAATTTCTTTCGGCATGTACGCATTGCTCCGGCAATGCATAGCACGCCAATCTTTGCCCTTTGCTGAGAATACAATTATTTGCCTTTGTGTTAATATACGTTGTGTGCAACAGCGAAAAACTGAGCATTGGGTGAGATATGGAAAAATATGAAAAAAAAAAAACAATACAAACTGAATACTGGTTTGATTTGCCCCATTCTTCCTCCACTATTGCTATCGCCACGCATGATTTCATTCTGATGAGATTACAGGGTAGTTGTTTGCATTTGCATAAGGTGAGGGGGAAGAGTAAAGGAAATGCAATTTTATGATAAACTACCTCCTTGGTTGCTGCGGGGAAGGAAGATGCAAGGGGTGATCAGTTGGGTGATCAGAATCAGATTTCTGCATTCTTTGTCTTACTACAGAGTATATAATATATAGTTAGTTAACTATAGGCGTTTTTCTTTTTTAGTTCAGAGCAGAGCCTGAACTGTTATACAAAAAGTCCCTGTTTCTTTTTTAGCTCAGACACATGAGATCTCGAATTTGAGTTTATTTTTCCGTTCAGAGCATGTCAGAGCGTTCTATGAGCTCAGAAGGCTGAGTAAAAGGTTGATTTCACATGTAGATGCACACTTCCAGTCACATTTGACAGAAAACAAAAAACCCAGAAAGTTCTGTTCAGCTTCAATTCAGTGCTCAGCTCTGAACTAAAAAAAAACCGCCTTATATTTCAGTTAAATATGCTCCAGTGGCTTAGCGGTTAGTGTGTTGGACTACTAAGCGAGGGGTCTCAGGTTCGAATCCTGCAAAAACCCAAATTCCAACTTAGGGTTTTATCCACTGCGCCGCCTCTCGCGAACGTCTGACAAACATCCGAGAGTATAACTGTCTTAAGAGCTTCTCAATTAGCCGTTTGGAATCGGCATACAATTGTAGATCCCTTCCATTTGTTCCAAAAATGAAACTCACACAAAACGAATGGTTGTGAGAAGCTAGGCCTTGGGTCTCTACAGACCTGTTGCGCCAACTATATATATATATATGCTCCAATTTCATTGTTTTTTTTTTGTGATGGATTTGTAAATTTTCTATCTAGTTCCTGAAGTATTTTATGTTGGTATAACACACTGTTTACCAATTTTTAATGAATGCGTTATGATATCAACAATTCAATGAAATATTATCTACTTATAGGTATGATAAGTCCTTTCTATCAACGGAACATGCTTATAAACGGTGTTGCACGCTCCCTTGTGTTTTATTTGTTCATAGGTGACGCCCTATACATTAATTAAGTTTATTTCTGGCGTTTTGATGAGCCTTACTAGCAATTTGTGCCCGGTTGACAAAAACGCGGGATTAAAAAAAAATTCAAGAGCTGTCAATTCCAAATCGTCCCTTATTCAGATGTGGAAGTATGCCCATTTTACATTAGGCGGGTCGCTTTTCAAACGTGGCAAAATTCGGTAAATATTCAAATTTGGATCGCTGCTACCGTGAGAAGCTGCGGGGGACATTTGAAAACTGTTATAAATTATATACAAGGTTCTTTAAAATCATCGACCCTTCCTTATTAAAGAAACCTTTAAAAGAAAGGGAATTTCAAGGATCCGCAAGAGTTTGTTCGACGCGAATGTTATAAAATCGAACACGAAAAAAATCTTAATGGAACATCGAGTAAGAAAAAAATTGTTTTGCAATTTACTAGGTAGGTAAATGTCAAGGCATGTGAAAATCGTTAAATCCAAAATTGAAAATAGGACTACAATTTGTGTGGCAGACGAAAAGTGAGTACAATACTTCTACTCATATTGTAGTACTTTCGGCAGCGTTGGTTTGAATGGCTGACATTTCAAAAAAGGTTATGAGGCCCCATTGTATAAAGTTTTTGCCAATGTCTCAAAATAATGTTGGTGATATATTTGTATAACGTTCCCTTTTCATGCTTATGAAACTTAACATACCTATTCATATTGTCACTTTGCGCCTTTCGTACTAAAAACATTTTTGTGTACAATCCTCATGTGTTTTAAGTGTATATTATTCCAATGTGTTGTTTTTTAAAAATTACAGGCATCCATGGATCTTCCACCGGATAAAGCGAAACTTCTTAAGAACTACGACGAAGAAAAGAAATGGGATATCATATGCGATCAGGTAAGCTCAATCTTATAAAACGATCGGTTTTGTATTACCTACTTATTGATTCGTAAAACAATTTCCATATTTATGAAAACCAAAATTATATTTGAAAGTGTTATTTCGCATTAAAGTTAAACCAAGTGATGAAAACTTGCCTACTAAAGGGTGATTTTTTAAGAGGCTTAGAACTTTTTTTAAAAAAAAAACACAAAAAATTCGAAAAAATGAAAGAAATATTTATTTGAATCGATAGTTTGAACCTTGCAATTTAATGTTTAAAGATAATTTCATGCAAATGTTGACCGCGGCTGCGTCTCAGGTAGCCCATCCGCTGAGTCCAATTTTGGCATACTCTTTCACACATATCGGCCGGTATCTCACGAATGAATGCATGGATGTTGGCTTCCAGTGCGTCAATCGAAGCGGGATTGTCCCTATACACAGCCTTGGCATACCCCCACAAAAAATAATCTAATGGTGTCAAATCGCACGATCTAGGCGGCCAATTGACCGGCCCGAAACGTGAAATTAACTGTTCACCAAACTCGCCTCGCAATTGCGCCATTGTTTCGCGTGCTGTGTGGCATGTGGCACCGTCTTGTTGAAACCACATATCATGCAAGTCAAGAACTTCCATTTCGGGCAAAAAAAAGTTTGTTATCATCGCTCGGTAGCGTTCACCATTGACAGTAACGCTGCGATTCGCATCATCTTTGAAGAAATATGGCCCAATAATGCCGCCGGCCCATAAACCGCACCAAACAGTGGCTTTTTCGGGATGCATTGGTAGCTGTTGCAATGCTTCTGGCTGATCTTCACTCCAAATGCGGCAATTTTGCTTATTTTTCGTACCCATTCAACCAAAAATGAGCCTCATCGCTGAACACAATTTTTCGATAAAAAAGCGGATCTTCGGCCAGCTTTCCAAGAGCCCATTCACCAAAAATTCGGCGTTGTGGTAGGTCGGCTGGCTTTAGTTCTTGCACCAGCTGTATCTTAAAAGGCTTTACGCCCAAATCCTTCCGCAAAATTTTCCACGTAGTGCTGTAACAAAGGCCTAACTGCTGGGAACGGCGCCGAATCGACATTTCGCGGTCTTCTGTCACACTAGCTGATACGGCCGCAATATTTTCTTCACTACGCACAGTACGTAAACGTGTTGGTGGTTTAATGTCCAACAAAGTAACTTTGGTGCGAAATATTCAATAATTTGCAAGCGTTGTTCATTTGTAAGACGATCCATGGTTAAATTGCAAACCCAACTGAAGCTGTTTGACAGTGACACAAGGTACTAAACACACGTCAGCTGTCAAAACCAGTGTTGCCAAAACCAAACCAGCTAAAAAATCACCCTTTACATACTTTGTAGGATAGTGCTTCCCCCAATTCCTTCACGTGGTAGTTTGTTTGCGGTCTCAAGTATCTTTTTAATTTACTTTTTAAATGGAATGCAATACATAAAACACTGCTATATACAAAATCCCACTACAAATAGGGATTTACGCGACAAGAAGGAAAGTATCGTCTTCCACTTGCTACGAGAAAAATTATTTCAACAGCTGCAGCGATGATAATTTCGTTTTCAGCTTTTCTTGTATCCATTGTTTTTGAGATATTCAAATATTGCGATGTCTTTGAAGTCTGAAATTCTAAAATTCTAACTACAAGTATAATTAAAATTACGTTTAGTGACATCTGTCATGAACATATGGTTTTTGCCATATCTATATCATGTTATTTTATCTAGCGACCATTTACTTTTGGTGTGGAGAAACAAAGTGAAGACTAGGGACGAGAAAATTAGGCTTAAGCAGTTAAAAAACATTGTTGCAAATAACTATTGTACATGAATATGTTATGTATTCTAATTTATAAATTTTGTTTTTTTTGGAGACCAAAACCACTAAGCGGCAGAAGTGTTACACAATACCCGATGCACTTACCTAGATCTGAATACCAAATACCAAGTGTGCAATGGAACTTTGCTAGTTTTCCTTTCTCTCTTTAAATCTTCTCAAGAAATGACGGTTGAGAGTTAGGACCGATCAAACAAAAATTAATATACCTCTACTTCCGAAGATGTCTTACGATCGACGATCGGCATAAGACAGGGATCGAACTGCCGTATCCGTGAGTTTGCAATAAGTCACTGAATTTTGTGGATTTTACATGCAAAAGAATAACAAATTCATTCAGGTAGTACTCAATCACGGATTTGGTAATTCAACCCCTGATTGCATCGTAGGTGGTGCCAGAATTTCAAAAAGGAAAATGTTAGACTGCACAAAAATAAACTAGAATATATGAATAAGTTTTGATGAGATTTCAAAAAAATATATATTTTATCTTCATACTACAGATTCATCATAAAACTCTTTCTTCAAGCAGTACGCAACTGTTTCTTATGGTTTTCAAATTGGTAGCGAAACGTCTGCGAAAGTCAGCTGTAAATAGTTTGTGGAGAGTTTCATCAGCTGCTACACAAGTAGCATCACTATTTATCTCCGATTTGGCTACTCGAACTATTCACTGGCTTCTTAAAATGTTCATTTGTGATTATTCTAATTTTATTCACTTTAAAATTTGGCGATTTTTCAAATTTGGCTCCAACATTTTTCAAGTTTGGCTTATTGCGTCTTATAAACATTATTATGCATTATAACATTGAGTACAAGTGTGAACTTTTTGGAAACAATTAATGTCCCGGACAATAAATGTGTCCGAAAGAAGAATGGAGAACTGTAACAACGATAAATCTGTTCTCAGAGCGAATTAATTATTGTTAACGCACACAACCAAAACAACAAACAGCCTACATTACTCGCAGAACATTTTTAACCAATTCTATCGATTTTACAAAATTAAAAGGTATTCAATTAAAGCCAAATTTAAGCTCTCTCTCATCAGGCAAATTACTAGAAAACAGCACCGGAAAACAACATAACACATCTTCTATCTATACATATAATAAAACTGTAGGCGTTTTTATGTGTTAGCAGTTGGCGTGAAAACTACTGTACAGATTCCGATGAAACTTTTTTTGAAATGTTCCATAAGACTCTGAGAAGCACATAGGCTATGCCTTTCATTGCCTTGCCTATCTTTTGGGAGCGTTTTTGACAAAAATGTGTTTTTTTTTCTGACATAACTGCTTTTTACACGCCATTACTCAAATAATTCTTAATCAATGCAAACATAACAAAATAATTAAGAGAGCCAACACTTTCACAATTATTTTAAGCCATCAATCAGCTTTCTGTGTCATCTAGAAGCTGAGCTACGACCCAAAATCTAACATGAAAAAAACAATTTTTTTAATCGAAAATTATCAGCAACCGTTTTCCTGCTTTTTGGTGGTGGGCTGGCGCAGGCGTACATCGCACACGCGCATTGATTTCAACAAAAACGAAAGAGAAGTATGCGATGTCAATGGGGATGTAATCTATATAATTATAAAAGAGAATGACGTCCGTGTGTGCGCATAACTCGAGAACGGATTGTTCGATTTTAACGATTTTGGGCTTGACAGTTTCGTTTTGGACCAAGGGCGGACATAGGAGAGGATGAAAGAGGTTATTATTATTATTATTATTTGAAAGGGGTTATTGTACTGCGACCTTTTGTTCTATTGTACCCCCTGCCTACGCTTCAGAGAGGTATATTCCCTCATAAGAGTGCTCTCACAGTATGATTCCTTTCGGAACCATTTTAGAGGTTCTTGTGCTCTTCTTTCTTCTTGGCGGAAGAGATCTGTCTTATAGCACTCTCTCCAGTCCAGTTTCCTTTAAGAATCTTAGGATGAGAGCTGGCTCCACTGACAGTATTTCCTTATCAGATAGTTGGTACCTGCCCAAGTATTTCAATCTTTCAAACAAGTGTTCTGGGATTTCACTGGACTCATCGCAGAATCTGCAGAGACCTTCTTCAGATATACCCAGTTTGCTAAGGTGTTCCTTGAGTCTACAGTGCCCCGTTAGGTAGCCGGTTAGAATACGGAGGTTATTTTTGCTCATGCCGAAGCAAGCTTGGAATCTTTTCCGGCTGTGTTGCCCCAGAAGTTTCTTGGCCTGCCTCATGCCCTGAGTGTTATGCCTTCTTGCCCTGTTATCTTTCTCTAGTTTCCTAAATTCTTCTTTGAGGGTGTGATCCCCTATTCCGCAGAATGGTTCAGGACCTATGAAAGTTTCTGATGCTCCCTTTCTTGCTAGGGAGTCGGCCACTTACTTTACTTTAAAATTCATTTTTTATTTACTTCTTTCTTCAAACTTACATACTAGACAAAAACGATTAAATCTAATTTAAAATTAACGTTATATTATTCTAGCTTACTGGCTCTAAACGAGCGCTCTAACCTTATCAATATCCTTAAAATTATTGCCTTTCGGCCTTAAATCTATCTATATCTATTATTTGTTTTGTTTTTTAATTTTCAAGAAACTTTAGAAAACTTGAATTCTTTATTATTGTTCTGGTTATAACTATTTAAAACTACCTAAGCTACTTAACCTAAATTATCTATAATCAGGTTGGTGAGCAATCTCATCGATTGGTCACCATCCTGATCGCGTCCTTGGGCGCCTGACAGCCGCCCACGAGGGTTCATCAGTGCCACCGAGACTCGAGCGAGGCTATAAGCTTCGTTCGAGTCTCGGCAGCACTATTCATGTTGGCTAGCCCGGCCCCTCCCAAAGACCCCCTACTCTAAGCCTAAACCTACAAACTTAATATCTAGCTTAAAACTAAGGAGGATGCTATGTACGTAGAGCACCGGCCCGGGAGAGCGTATCCACCCTCACCTGTTCATCAAGCCACCAAATTTCGGTGAACTACTTGACCGTTTCAACCCTGTCCCGATCCGCAATTGCGGTGCTAAAACGGAGGAGCTCCTGAGCATTGGCGGCGTACCCGTCGTGGAAGAGCCGCTTATCCCTCGCGCCGCGGTGGCTGTGGTACAATACCGGAACACCATCTTTTGTCTGGACTAACCCTTTCATGTCTACATGAAGAAATGCCTCAGGCGGAATAAAGCCAGACTGAAGCGTACTCTCGTGGTACATTAAATTGGGGTAGTAAGCCCCTGAGATCAGGTTATTATCACTGGCCATCGCCCTTGCGACGTGCCTGCGAATCACCTTAATAAGGAAATTGTCAATCCTATTCAGTCGAGCCCCATTGTATAGGGTCCTGTTGGGATAATATTTTATGTACTGAGATTCAGGAGTTCTAAACAACCCTAGACAGGCCCTGAGACATTGTCTCTCAAACACCCGAATCTTTTCCATATAGAACGGCGCTATATTGAACCACATGGGAGAGCCATAAGCGATGAAAGACCTTCTAAGGGCCACGTAGCAAATGACCTTCACCCTAGAGTCAAGTTGAATGCTGCGAAACAGTCTCCTTGTCAGAGCAGAGGCCCTCTTAGCCCCAGCAAGACAAGCATCTATATGTTTGTCAAAATAGATACTGGTCAAGCTAGATGCCAAGATACCGGACAGGTCACTTCATTCCCCTGTATTCCTACGTGGCTAGGCAACCAGCAGAGGGTTATTTTGTGTTTCCTACCAAGTTCATTAAGTAACAAAGTTCTTTTGGAAATCAAATCTTTTGATGATGTCGTCTCTAGGACAGGAAAGTTTTTTTTTTTTTTAGTTGTACTTGCACTTGCCTCTTCCTTTGCCTTCCTTGGCCATTCCTAGGATCGTTTTACTTGCACATTCCTCAACCACGAGGTGCAACGGAAATAGTTCCAATAGCACCTCCATGGCTGCGGTTGGGCAAGTTCTCATGGACCCTGTAATACATAGGCATACCAGTCTTTGCATTTTATTGAGTGTCATCCATGTGATGGATAGACTGGTTCATTTTGCCCATGCAATCGCTCCATACGTTATCATTGGTCTCACAATAGCAATATACATCCATCCGAGGATGGTCGGGCTACATCCCCAGGATTTGCCAGCTAGCCCGCGTTGCTTTTCTGGTTATCTATTCTGTGTGTTTTTTCCAGACGAGTTTGCTGTCCAGGTTTAGTCCCAGATATTTAACTTCATTGACTGATGTCAGTGTTGTACCCGATAACCTTATTGGCCTCAGTCGTTCAAGTTTTCTTTTCCTCGTGAATGGTACTATTGTAGTTTTTGCCGGATTAAGGCTTAGCCCAGCCGTTGCACACCAGTCCCGAGTTACTTCGAGTCCCATTTGTATGTAGTCACATAGGGTTCCCTCAAATTTACCCCTGGCAATAAATTCTATGTCATCAGCATATGCTTGACAGTTGATGCCCTGGTTCGTCAATTTCTCAAGCAACTCGTCCACTAAAAGACTCCACATTAGGGGGGATAAAACTCTTCCTTGCGGACAGCCTCTTGCTGTGTTAACCTTGATAATACCTTCTGATGTGTGAGGCTCTGCTGATCTTGTGTGCTTAGGAGTTCAAACATCTACCTCGATACTGTGTTATTTACTCCTTTTCTATCAAGAGCTAGTATAATTGCATCATGCGATGTGTTATCGAATGCTCCCTCGATGTCCAAGAAGGCACACAATACTATCTCTTTCGCTGCAAGAGCGTTTTTAATAATCTCAGTTAGCTGATGCAGAACAGTCTCCGTAGATCGGCCCGTTCTGTAGGCGTGCTGACGATGATGAAGAGGCGATAAACTTAGTACATCTTCTCTTAAGTAGTTGTCCACAGCCTTTTCCATCGTTTTAAGAAGGAACGAAGTAAGGCTGATTGGTCTAGGACTTCGGTAGATTTGGGTCCTTTTTTTCCACTTTCGGAATGAACACTACCTTCGCTCATCTCCACTGGTTTGGTATGAAGCCCAGTGCCAGACTGCTTTTTAAAATTCTTGCCAAATTTGGAAGTAATTTACCTTGCCCTTTTTGTAGTAGGACTGGCGTAATTCCATCCATCCCCGGTGATTTAAACGGAGTCAATTGCCCATTCTAGTCACCTTCTGGAGAAGATTTCGGTTGCTATTTTACAATCCTCTTTCCGAGGTCTTTGAATATTGGTCATGCTCCTATTGTCTGTGCTTGGATGACTACCAGGAAAATGAGTTCCTAATAGAAGTCGTGCCTGCTGTTGCTCATTATCTGTAAAGCTGCCGTCCGGTTTTCTGAGAGACATTGATGTTCCATGTGTTTTTGCTTGTGCTTTTTGCACTCTGGCCGCAACAGGAGTATGCACAATTGTCTCACAGAATTTCCTAGAGCTTTCTCGTTTTGCTTTTCTTATTTCTTTGTTGTTTGAAGTCAGCGCCATGCTGTAGCTCTGTCAATCTCCAGTACGTTTCGCTGTGTTAAACAGTTTACGCGTTTTCGACCGAAGTTTTGACAGATTGTTGCTCCACCAAGGTACCTTATTCTTCTCTGCATTTCTGCTTATTGGGCAGCTAGTTTCGAACGCACCTGTGATGGCTGATGTAATGCCCTCTACTGTGTGTTCCAGTTCTAGATGGTAAGCTGGAGCTCTCCTATATCCGGTTTAGCCAGTCTTAAAAGATAGAATACTTTTGGACCCGATAGGCGGCGCTGTTGTCAATCTCCAAAACCACACTACAAATTTCAATGAAATTTTGTGGATGGGAATGGTTGAGTCCAATTTGAAAGATTGGATAGTTTTAGACCCTAAAGGTGGCACTTTTCAAAAGTTAAACGGGATAGGAAAACAGGTTGTGGAATCTCCCATTCAGAAAAACAAAATATCAAACGCTATTTCTAAAGTTGTGTAATTAAAATTATTAATGTTTGCGGAATGTGGGCATGACTTAATACGAAACCGATCAAGCTGAATAACGCAGTTATAGATTTATCAGGAGAGGTAAAATATCTAGGAGTAATCCTAGACAAGACTCTTACCTGGAATTCACACCTTGATCATGTCACAAAGAAGGCGACAAAGACAATTTATATGTGCCATCGTCTCTATGGCAAAACCTGGGGCTTAAAACCAAAAATCTATTGGTTATACAACACTATCATCAAACCAATGATCACCTATGCAGCGACATCATGGTAACCAAAAACCGAACAAATAACGGCCCAACAAAATCTAAATAAGATATATCGCTTAGCATGCGTTGGTATAAGGGGAGCAATGAAAACTTGTCCAACCGCAGCCATAGGGGCAATGCTCAGCCTTTTGCCTTTACATATTTCTGTAAAGAAGGAAGCTGGTCTCAGTGCCCTCATATATAAAATCTTAAAACAGGAAACCTCACAGGACACCTTAGGGTACTACAAATGCTGCAAGATGATCCTGTAATCAAGGTATCAGACACCATGCTTAAAAGGCATCGCTTCTCCAGGAAATTTAAGATAGTCATATCTGACAGGAGTACCTGGAGAGGCAACCAATTCGTAATACCATCAGGATCACAAATCTGGTACACCGATGGTTCAAAGATGGAAAATGATGCCACCGGGGTCTATGCGCCTAGGTTCCAAAAAGCTATAGCACTGGGAAAATCACCAGACATCTTTCAAGCGGAGGTACACGCCATAGAGATATGTGTCCGAGAATGCTTACGAAGGAACATTAAAGGTGCCCGCATCTACATCCTCTCAGACAGCCAGGCAGCTCTTAAGGCCTTAAGATCGTATTCGATCAGATCAAAGCTGGTCTGGGAATGTTTTAACCTCCTTGAAGATCTGGCCAAGGACAACATAGTCACCGTTGCTTGGATACCAGGTCATGAGGGATTCAAGGGCAATGAACGTGCGGCTTGTCTGGCGAGAAGAGGCGCATCAAGCCTGCTCACTGGTCCTGAGCCCTACTTCGGGTTGCCTTTGAGTTACGTACACTCAAAATTTAGGAGGTGGGAAGATACCTTGCCGAATACTGGAGGGAATCCAAAGGACAGAGGCAGGCAAAAAGATTCATAATCCCAGCTCGTAGTAAAACAAAAAAGTTACTTGAGCTAAGCAAAGAAGATCTAAGGATCCTAACTGGTTATCTTACTGGTCATTGGCCGCTAAGATACCATCTCAAAAAAATGGGACTTTCCGACGATGACTCCTGTCGACTCTGCGGAGAAGATGAGATGACAACGGAACATATACTCTGCGAATGCCCTGCTGTGGCAAGGGGCAGAGATATCCACATGCAAGGGGCGTTTTTAAGTCCTGCAGATATAGGAAACATGGAACCAAGAAGGGTTCTGAGGTTTATGAAGAGCCCTAACAGCTCCCTGGGTTAAACAATAGGGGCCAACACACTAGATCTCTTCTGGTCGCAGTGTACGGGGCCTAATACTTACAATACAATAAAAATAATACGAAAGCCAAGCCACTTCAATTGGATTGGAGATAGAAGTCTGTATGGAAAACCGCACTGTGAAAAAAAAAGATTGGATAGAAAAACGGGTAGTGTCACCAATACCACAAAAATTATTTAAAATTTTTAATTTTTGAATTCTTTGGATTGTTGCATACGTAAATAAGCATATCCTATATCTTACCTTGCTATCCTATCTTCCATTCATATACTCCTTCCCACTATTCAATAATTGCAGTAACTCGCGGCGTGAACCGGTCACTGCCAGCCTTCCCAAAGGTGTCGCATATCTTCTTCAGGGTAATCATGCGTCCAGAAAAATTCATATTCGGAGCGAGAGCAGACAATTAATTAGTGTGATTGGTTCGAAGCTTGTATTCTCAGGGATATATAAATAAAGTACCTGCTATTAATAAAAAACTTATCTGAATAAAGTATCTGTTATCTACTTAGAAACATATCCGAAATATACATATGAATAATTCTGTTTTGAAATTAACTGACAAGTGTAAAAGGTGTTAAATAAAAAACATAACATAACATAACATAACAATTTCCGTAGCATGATTTCTTTATATAAAATTAAAAGTGTTTAAGATACTTGTGCATGGATTGCATTGACACAAACCCTTACGTCGTTTAAATGGGTGTTAAAAAAAAACCATAACAGAATGTTCCGGGTGAAATTAAAAGTTTGCAGCGAAACGCGTTTGATTTGATTGTGAAGAATCTCAAATCAAATGTCATGCAAGCGGTGATTTTGAAGGGAAAATTCGAAGGCAAAAAATATAATTCCGCGGATTCCGCTTGTTCCGCCTCCCGCGGTGAGCGCCGACCACTTTTCACTTTACAAAAATAAAACAAAACAAGAAACCTTTGTTTCTGTTGGGAAAAAGGCATTGCCAAAAAAAACCCAACATTTATTAATTTTACTTTCCACTTTCGACTCTAGGTCTTTCCCTAGCGGACTGTATTCTTTTACTGACTCGCAAGTCATAAACCAGTAATGCTCTCCTGCTTCGAGTACTATAGTTGTCTCTTTCTAATTATGACTGCGATAGCAATATAATATAACATAGGGTAAAAACCATAGCATTACGATAATACAAAAACGCCTCATAATACTACATGTTTAAACTCATACCGTGAAACGATTCAGAACGATTTGGCATTCGTATTTAAGCGTCTTAAATTTCCCGTGTGACAACAAACATTATTGTATACCGTTGGGCCCCTATTGTTGAGCCAACGCATTTAAATATTTATAAGTCACCACCATTTGTTACCTAGCCTTAAGTCAAATTTTATATATATTTTTATATTTTATATTTTAAAAAAAGTGTCTCGCTTTCACTATAGCAAGTAATAAGTCGCAAGGACATTCGCTGAATATTTGTGGCATTAATCTTGAATTCTCGTGTTTCTCACATCTCACATGGTCAATTGTATGTGGGGTGCTCACGCGTGAGCAAACCTTCCGCTTCGTACGTCGTGTATCATAAAGCACTTTAGTGAAAAGGTTATGATTTTCATTACATTACCGAATATGGGCCGAACGAAGTTCCCCGGGTCAGCTAGTTTATTTCTAAAACAGTACAAAATGCTGACACAAAAAAACATAAACAATCACTTTTACTGAATATAGTAGAAAGATGTTCATTTGAATTCAATGCTTCACATCGACGTGTAATTCTGCTGATTGCTTCTTATTTTTGACATAAAAAGTTTATCTTTAAAACTTTCAGAGAAATCTCCAAATCGATATTCCGGAAAACCTACCTACAAAATGCTCAACAGTGAAACCGCATCTTTGATTTCTTCAGAATGTTGTTACGCATTCCATGCTACTTCTCGACATATCCAACCCAGCCCAGTATGTTTTCTTTTAAATATTATTTTTTTCTTACAAAGTAAACACACAGCTTTGTTGCTTTGGTTGTATGCGTTAACTATACTAAAATAACTCTGAGAGCCGATTTAGGTGGCTTAGTCGTTAGTGTGTTGGACTACTAAGTGAGGGGTCCAGGTTCGAATCCCGCAAAAAAAAAAAAAATCAAATTCCAACTAAGGGTTTTTTTCCACTGCGTAACCTCTCGCGAACGTCTGACAAACATCCGAGAGTATAACTGTCTTGAAAGAGCTTCTCAATTAGCCGTTTGGAATCGGCATAAAATTGTAGATCCCTTCCATTTGTTCTGAAATTGAAAAACTCACACAAAACGAATGGTTGTAAGAAGCTAGGCCTTGGGTCCCTACGGACCTGTTGCGCCAACTATTTATTTAATTATTTTGTATAGCCATACGTAAAACGAAACCGTACAATTTTTTTTTTTTTTTGACAACTTAAACCTATAATCTATTAATTTTCCCGTACTAATATTTCATTTCTTTACTGTTCCATCTGTCAGGAATATTTTTTCTGATGAAATCCAATCAGGGAAGGTTGATTTGTTGTGATTGTTTTCGAAGGGAAACATGTTTCTGACAGAATTTTCGCTAAACGTAAACACTGTTCCAACTTTTTCAGTTGCATTTTACCTATGACTATAACTGGGGCGTTATCGTTGTGCCGATTCAGAATGGAATAGTTAGGTATAAGTTTTAACTGTTATTTGTAACATTGATTTTCTTTGCAATCATGCAAGCGTCAAGAATTCTAAGATACCTTAAAGGCGAATGGAACCATACGAGTGCATAGAAATTGTTTTTTTTTTTTTTTTATTTTTTTAATTTTTCATTATATTCGATTCGCTGATTGCTTAAAAGCCAAAGAAAAGGCAATTTATTTATTGTTCACCTACCTACCAATAAGTAGCGTATGAAATTACTCAGCATAGTGTACAATTTCTTCCTCAAAAAGTTGATTGCGTGTGCGAGTATGTAATGTATTGTAACCACAATTATTTTTTTTTACCTGATTCCATAAAAGCAAGTGCAAGAGGTAGTAATAAATGTTTGTCTTCCTTGGGTCAGTGAATGTGGTTTTTACTTTGTTTTTTCTTGATGCTGAAAAATGGGGGGGAATGGGTTTGGACAGCAGCTGACCGCACAGATTTGAATTTGCATTGCATTCAAGATTATGAAATAATACGGATTGAGCTATAGCAATGGGAATTGATTGATATTATTACGTTCCATTTTTTTTTTATCAATAATTGCGATGTGGCGGCTTACATAATTTAGAAAAGCAATGGGTTTCGTATTTGTATACAAAGGACAAATTTATTTTTTAGGATCACTATATCATCATCATCATACAGGTAGTGGGCTATAATCACGTAAGCACAAAACGATCTATCGGCATCGTCTCCACGATGCTTCTATACATCGTGTAACAACCAAGAAACGATAATCGTCGAAAGGATTGGAAGATCATCGTTTTTTGTTGCTTCACCCACCTTACTGATTCAAACGCCAAATACCCTCGTCGAAACGATTGGATTGAACGATGACAATTTTACAATCGTTTCATCGCTTTTACGTGCGTTTTTTCAATTTTAATTCATCCGAGTTGTAAAAGAATGCATTCTTTTCATTTATTTGTTTTATAAAAATTGTCATCTGTTCCACGAAATCTAAGATCTTTATTGGCATTTTAATTGCTCTTATTTATGTATATATATATTTCAAAAACACCAAATCTTCTACTCTCCTACATCTGCATACACTTAAGCACATTATTTATTTCCGTTATAAATGGTTTTCTAATTTTACTGTACACTTTCACTATTCACTCTGCTTGGGCGATAAGTGTTTACTTGCATCTTGATACTTATAGAAGCATTATTCCTTACTATCTATCCATTTTTGCAATGACAAAGAAGAAAATTACACACATTCAAGGAAAAAAAAAAAACAAGGTGTCAGAGTTTGCTTACAGTCATGTTCAAACTGTTCAAACGATGAACGATTCGATTGAACGATACGACGAAGATGTTATATGAAGCAATCTAAAAACGATGTCATTTTGTTCAGTCGATTCGACGACGATCGTTTCATATAAGAGAGAGCACAAATCTTCACCACAGTTATTTATAGTATAGCCTTAAACATACTTTCGAAATTAAATACCACATTGTCTTTTAGTTAGCAATTTAATCACATACACAAGTTTTTACGGATTTGTTTTCCGGTATTTCCATTTTTTTGTTTTTTTTTTAATAAAGTATGAATATCATTTGCATTTTTACTGTTCCTAAGTAACATCATTGAACACTGTTCAGGGTTATTAAACTACAGAATTTGCAATCGTATTTGGATTCTGTGAGTAATCTTCAATGTTCGGGAATATTTTCTAAAATTCACTTATGCCCTAGTACAAACTTGGGTCTAACTTGCATGTTGTTGACTCATTTTTGAAACAACCCCCAGGATTTACATTTCGGCAGCTGCATGAATTCTGCTGTATAATTCATTAAAACAAAATTAAAAAAAAAACTTATAATTGAATGGATGAACATTTTTTGTCGCCGAAGATGGATACATAACAAGTAAATTTAAAAAAAAAAAATTTAATTTTACATTTCTTGCTATAAATTTTACAAATTGATTGTTATTGGAAAGTGACACCCGGCGGCCATTAATAACACGTTTTCACAGACAGGAAAAGCAAGAGTGCGCAAGAGAGGATTTTCGTTCAAAATTGTCGGGGAAAATCAGGTTTTGGTTGCGCCAGGAGGTGAGTAATCTTCAAAAGATACCAATGGCCCGTACCATTGGTTATGCCCGATTCAGATATAAATAGTCTGCCTACGGGCTAAACCTCACCCCTCAGAGAGGCACTATGAGATCCTGTGGCGTGCGTTCATAGTAGTATGAAACTCTTTCCTCTCACTTTTTCATTTTTGTGATGACTACGACTAAGTTTCCTTAACAAGTAGTTTATGCTTCTGTAGTGTTAATCGCGTTTGGTAGGTAGCTTTCCAGCGAACGCACCTACTAATACCGTCATTACATGCGGTTTTTTCTTATGGCGCTAGGTTGAACGGTCTTGTTCTTTGTAGTCGGCGCTCAAGGTTTGTCACTTCCAGAGTACGGGTTATTTCATTATTGCAATGAGCATGCGAGTACGAAGCTTGCGAGCAGAGTTTGTTACTTGCTTGCGAGCAGAGTTTGTTACTTCGTTGCTCACGGTAGCAATTCCTAGATATCTGTGGATATCACTATTCCTTATATACCATGGAGCATTCACGATTGCTCATAGCGTTTTGTTTTGGAAAGTTTATATTATAGCCATATTGCTTGGTTTGGTACAACCCCAGAGTTGTATACCGTGTGTCCAAGAAGGTTTTGGCACTTGCTTATACAAGAGCAGTTTGTTGTATACGCTTAGCTTCGAAAGTTTTCCGAGAAGCTAATACATTTCTCTAAGTCTGATTGTGAGCTCGTTGCGTTTTTTCTTAACGTGTGGCTTCCACTTAAGTTTCGCGTCTAGGGTAATTCCTAGAAATTTTGCCTCGTTTGGGTATGGTATTTGTACCGAGTTAATGAAAACAGGTAAGTTGTTTATCTTTTTGTACGTGAAATTGACATGCGTCGACTTGGTCTCGTTAAGGGCGATTCGCCAGGTCTTTGTCCACTCGGATACTTTGTTACGATCCCGTTGGAGTTTTCGCGTTGATGATTCGACTGACTCGTCCATTGCGAGGATAGCCGGTTCGTCTGCGAACGTTGCTACGATGGTCCCTTCATCTTGTGGTATATCTCTTGTGTAGAGCAGGAATAAGATTGGGCCGAGAACGATTCCTCGCGAAAGAGTCTGTTTTCAAGGTAGAATTTCAGTTTTTAGTATAATTTTTGCCGGTAGGATTGACCTTAGCTTACATTAGGCCTCCGTGCCAGAAAATCGCTGGAGCAAAACTTTACATTCTAGAGCTTTTTCAATTTCATTTGTTATTCGATACACCTGATCGATTGTGGAATGTTTTACCCGCAAGCCGAATTGATGGTCTGGGATCAAGCGTCTTTCTTCAATTACTGGTTGTAATCGTTTTAGCAGAAGTTTCTCGAAAACCTTAGATATTATCGGCAGTAGCGAAATAGGTCTATATGACTTCTTATCATTTGTACTTTTCCCCGGTTTCGGAACCATAATGACTTCGGCTACTGACCATCTAGTTTGAATATTCTCTTATGTATGCAGAGTAGTTGCTATTTGTATTCGTAAGACAAACCGACGTAACCGCGACTCATGTCGCCAAACATTCTATTCATTTCTCTATCACAAAAGGTGCTGATGAAACTCTATTTATATGAGCAAGCAATTACCCAATGGTCTTTTCTGATTTTGTGATCTATTGCCTAGCAAAATCACCACATGAGCAACAAGATAGCAAATGCAATGCAGCAATTAATCGACCCAAACGATGAATTCAAAGTTCCGGTCTGCCGTTGCGTTCTGATTGAAAAATTACTCTTTTTAATCAGACGAGTGGCGAGCTAGTTAAACATCATCGTCATTGTTGTTTCCCATTCATAGATCGTACAAAAACTACATATTGCGCCGCAACCACTGCTGTATATGCGTATTACTCACTACTCACATGACAGCATAAAAAAGAGTCTAATTGACTTTTTGGGTTGTAAACTTGCTGCTACTCGAGTCATCCAATTTACATTATATGTATCTTCAAATTGTAAATATACTTGTAGGTATACTAGAGTTCACCCAGTAGTGGAAATTCTACCATTAGATTGACCTTGCCTCTACACAAGATATTGGAAAACATTAGTATTGCATCTCTGCACAATCTTGTATATGTATGTTGTATTTAAGGCAGTGAAAGTGGTTCTTAACTATTTCCCTTCGCCTATGTATGTATTGTATATACCTATATATGATATACTGCCGACGCAGTTCTATAATATTTCTATATATATTTAGTATAATTGAGAATATTTTCGAGTTATAACAAAGCTTTATGAATGGAATAGAGAATCATAACTAATTTAATAAGCTCTCTGTTCTGAACATTAATGATACAATCAGGCTCACACCTTATAAAATGGTAGTGATGACGATCATCGACTGAGTCATATTTTTTTTCATACTTAATCGACCAGATGCTAATCGGTTTCATTCGCGTTGCGATGAGATTGTTCAATGGCCATGTAGTTTTTTGTTTAGTTACTATGTATTTATTACTTATTTCTGAATTTTTTTTTTATACAATTGACTTTCGGAGGCCTTAAATGCAATACACGAGTGGTGGGTGCGTATAGAAATTTAGTGTAAAATTTAATAATAACCAGTTATATACATTTTGCATTCAAGCACAAACTTTTAATGGGTGAGTGGATTTCTGGGTCATGACTAGATCATGCCCCTAATTTGAATATGATTACAGTTTACCTTAACATACAGCAGACCAAAACCGATTCGACCAAAGTCATTTGTAATATAATGAAGTTGATATATTGCCACTTAAACCATGAAGCCTTCAAAAGCTATATGCTGTGATTTCACTGTGTATTTTCATTTCTGGACATTACCCTTTTTGGGTATCTTATTTACATTGCTTTTGGTAGTGCTTGCAGTCCGGGGTGGACCACGTTCTCCAACAAGCTCTTCCAGCCCACTCGGTCTCTAGATAGCTGCCTCCAGTTGGTTAAAATCGCCCTCTAATTGTGCGCGCATTGGTTAGCATTTTCCAGCTACGCTTTATTGTCCATACAGTCCACACTCGATCGATACAAACTGGACCGAAAATATGCAAAAATAATTTTTTTCTTAAAACATCGCAGGAGGTTATTATCCGTTTTTGACGCAGTTCGTACTTCTGCACCATATGGCACGATCGGGATGATTAGGGTCTTTTATAATATCTCCTCGGTTCTATAAGATAGGGCTGAAGAAACAACGATATTGGCAAGGACGATTTTGCGCTTGATATCTGTTCGATGTTATTTTTAAGTGACAGAGTAGGCAAAGTTAAAGTCGTATCTGTCAATCGTGGCCTACATTATTCGAAATGATTTCTGCTAACCTCAATGCTGTTTATAGGTTTATTCAAACTTTATAAATCTTTTATTTTATTTTTCATTTGCTTTAACTTATATAGTATCGAAACGGATATCTCGAATTCAATTTCTCCGATTTCCGGATACCTAGATAGGGATACTGGATATAGGATAGGACTGTGTCGATTTCCGGCGTTGGCTGGTATAAGAATGAGGATCTACGGACATCATTGGGTCGAGACCCAGGATGAAAATAATCTCTTATAGACAGATGATAGCGTCAACAATAGAAGTCGAATCTAGGGAAGAAATCCAGTGAGTCTTTCTTCGTAAAATTTTTAGTAGTAGAGAGACGAAAAGAGACCAGATAATGGTGGTCTGATTCGAACATCTCTCGAAATGTAAAGGGTCTTTCATTAAGGACTTGACAACCACATATCACTGAATAACGTCCCAACATGTATCTGTAGCGAATACCATTTACGGTAACGTGACGGTCATTTTTATCGACGAAAAAAAAAGGCCCGTGACGCCAGACGCCACCGGAATGAAAACTGCACCAAACAGTGACTTTTTGCGGATGAAGTGCTGTTTCATGAAGCTCATGAGGGTTCGCACCTGTCCAGTATTTCGGTAGTAAATTTTAATTATTTGTAACTTTGTTCCTTCGTGTAATTCACCATGATGAAAATGTTGATTTTACTGAATATTTTGACACCGTACTGTCGGTAATCTTTTTAATGGTGCGTTCACATAGGGATGCCAGATCTGAAAAATTAGCAGGCGGGACATTTTTGCATTTTACTTGTTGTAATAAGTAATTTTTGGTTCAAGTAAAAGTCTTTTGATTCATATTTGTACATTTTATGTAACTTTTTCAAAGGAAAATAACTTAGTTTAAATAATAATAAATATTTTATATGAAGATAATATTTATAAAAATATAAACAAAAATTAATTCTACAAAAGGAAACTAAAGATGCATGTCACGAAACGAACAAGTTAAAATTAACAAGGCACTATCTCACTTAATATTACATTATTTCTAAATTATTTTAACCGACTTCATTTTAATTGCAATTTATAGGTAATTTAAGTTATAAACATCAAAGTTTTTTACATAAAAAAAGGCAATTCTACGAAAGTCAAACTCTACATTTCAGTACTTATCGGATGAAGCTATTATCGAAACTATTTCCTTTTTTTCCAAATTCAGTTTCGCAAAAATCCTTAAATTCCCTGCAACTCATCGGAAAATGTTGCTTTACAAGAAGCTCCGCTTCTAATATTTCCATAGAAAGCTGATTTTGCTCAACTCTCCATTAGTTCTCCATGAACCTGAATATCCTTTCAGAGCTTGCACTAGAAATACGCAACGAAAATACAAAATTGCAAAGAATTTCGAAATTTGGTGCCTCAACTTTTCTGAAGAAACTAACCCAATTTTTCACCCAGACTACTGAACCATCACACTTTGTAAGTTACATATGATTATAGTTCACTAGGGCTAGCGCTTAAATTTCTATCGCATTTATCACTAAATTTTTTCAGTTTCATTAGAGACGTTATGGACATGTAACTCTCCCGCACCCTATTTCAGATTAATTTTTTGTGCCGAATAGAATAGCTGAATGAATCTCAGATAAACATTGTCTAGCTAAAAGCAGTTCATTTCTGTTTATTTTCTTCATTTCCTTGCTTATCTATAATTTTGCAGACCGAACAATTTCATGCGCATGATTAGCAGCTTTGTTCCTTTCGCTCTATTTAACTGATAACACTAGAGCATTTATGGAGACACTATTTGATTAAGTTTTGTAAAGGGTGCCGCAAACAAATATCCAGAACATTCAACTGGGAAGTAAAATGTTCGCTGTGTTCCGTTTTGGTTACTGTAGTATATTGAAGAAAGGGCTTCGAAAGCGTTGTATGAAATCCGTGTTACCGGGAAGACGGCCCAGAATGGGATGGCTGAATCAGTCCGATGCCTTTGCTTTCGCCGCGTGAGCATTGCCCCCGATGATTTAAAGAAATTGAAAATTCTTAACTGAACTTATGGAATCCCCAATTTATTAAGTTATTTATTCTATTGTCAGATACAGGTACCAAGATAAATTATGTTTTTTCAATATTTTCTAGGTATAGTATAATGCTTATCACCAAACGTTCTATATGTTCTTTTTTCAGGAAATGGTTCAAGCAAAAGACCCACCATCTCATTATCTCAACAAATTGAGAACGTATTTAGACCCGAAAGCATCTCGCAGTCACAGGGTAAGTTATAAGTTTGCAACCTTCTGTTTGATTGTGTTCTTAAATTGCAATTAAATAACATTTTATAATTGTTCTCTTTTAAAATATGAACAAAGGTATGGCTGCAGGTATTTAACAAAACTTTGAAATGAAATGATTGATTTAATGCATGCGCTCTTTTAAAAGCATGATACGCCACGTTAGTTTGCTAATTTATGTGTATATAGCAGAATGTAATAACTAAAAAGTGTTTCGGAACGTATAGTAAAAGATATTTTGTATTTTATTTGACAAACTAATATCTCTATTTAATGTTAGACTTCCCAGAATACAATTTGCCTAAAACCATTCCCAGTTGGACTAGTGATCCTGTACCTAGCGGTAGACACATCGATGTATCCTGGGAAGTTATCTGTGAGTATTTCGAGCATCAGCTCGTGCGACTCAGTCCAGTTACTATTAACGTTTGTTAACGAAACATCGGCGTCGGTTCTTTAAATCGGACTTACTTTAACAAAGGTGCTGCAATTGTAAATGCAATTCATTTGCTGAAATGATTCGGAGAGGAGCTGGGTTAGAGATTGTACTTTAGTGAAATATTTTTCTGGGTACCAAACAGTTTTCAGATAGCAATACTTTGATCGAAGCTCTAGTCATCTGAATGTTATTAATCCATTGTTTTCGGATTAAGGCCAGATCCAGCTGCTCCTCCTTTCTTTTCTTTGCTTGTGGGCTTCGGGGTCTTTTTTAGCGAGTCATATCTCTGCCGTTTGAGCCGTATGTTGACATGTCCGCAACAAGATGTTGGCTAACATTTGAGCAGTTGAAAGTTTCCAGCAAGGAACACGCCTTGTGAGAAGAAATTCTTTGCCATCGTTTCCTTGTCGATTGCAAGGAGGCTCGCTCCTTTTATGCGAAGGAGCATTATTCTTTGACGATGAGAATGCCATAAACATATGTATTCTATTTATGTATGGTCTTGTTTCGTTAGCAGACTTGCTGGATTTCTGGTCATATCGGTCCGAAAAGTTGAAGTCCAGATGTTTTCGCGTGCTGATCAGCTGGCATCTAGAGCCTTTTGTCCAAGGTAGCATGGTACCACAATTGCAGCCGACTAACTTTTGGAACTAATCGTACCATCTTCTCTTTCATCGTTGTTTTTGTTCTTTTCAAGTAGCTATTTGAATCCCATGAGTGTCGTCTGCCCAGACAGCGATGATAAGACGGAGTACGACGTTACATCACCTGCAGGTCTTTGCGTGAATAGCTAAGGACGTTTGTTAGTACATAGTTGGTAATATTTATATCCAACAACTACTAGAACTTGGTAGGCAGTTCTTGGTTTGTCGCTCTTCAAACATCGGCCCTGCCTTGGAGAAAATTATAGATAGACAAATTATCTAGGATACTCAGACACAGCTCATACCTGTGGAATTTTGGACTCAAACTGACCCAAGAAATCTTACAAGGCTTAAAGCATTCTGTAGGACTTAACCAATCTCCATATTCGAGAGCAGACGAAGAATTCTCTTCCTGCAAAAAACCAAAGTTTCTTGTCTTACACACACGTGCACAAATACAATGGCAACGCTAATCAAGTGCTAGGTATAGTGTAACCCCCACCTTGGCGCACGCTAGTATTTGTGCGGAATCCGCCATTTTGTATTTCTGTCAAGTGCCCATGTAATGCCAAATATAATTCGTTGGATTGTCTTAGACCAGGGACGTGTTCCCAGTATTCAAGACGACGTTGTTTTTCCTAATCGTTAGTTTGCCTTAGCGCAGTAGTCCAATTGACCGTGCAGCAGGGTTCTGTTCCAAAGAAAAAAGATTCGGTTTGTCTGCATGTTCGTTGCCTGCAATACCCTGATGACTCGGCGCCCAGCCAAGCCTTACATTGTTGTGTTTGGCTAGGGCTTGCACACCATCGTGACAGCACTTAACTGTTTTCGAGTCCATTGTATTGGACGCTAACGCTTGTAAAGCTGCCTGACTGTCTGAGAAGATTTGAATGATTGCACCTTCCATACCTTTTTTGGACATTAGATCAGCGCAAATTTCGATCTCATGGATTCATGGGTCCAAAGACACCAGCTCCAACTCCGGAATCCATTTTTGATCCGTCGGTGTACCATGCTAAGCTTTTTGGGTTAAGTGACGGAACGCCACTGGTCGAGCTGTCTATGAGCTGTGACCACAGCAAAGGCGAGAGCAAACCCCCTTGGGGGCAGCATTTAACTGCTCGCACCGACACAGCCACTCCGCCTGAAGTGGATGTTATTGGAAGCAAATTCTGTCTGGAGGATGTCGAATCCCCCGAACACATCTTCGGTGAATGCCCGGCATTTCAGACATAGTTCACTTTGCTACTAAGGACTTATTGACCTTCATTAGGGAGGTCGCACGTCTCTTAGATTAACCTCTCCCCATTGATACAATATATCTTTCAGGTCGCAGTGTCAGCCAACTGGGCATGGGATGATAATAAATATAGGGACATCTGTCCCACCCCATCGGGACATGGGGTGCACATGCACATTGCACATGTCTCTCTATTTCTAAATTTGCTGCAAAATTCAAGGCTACCACAACACAAAAGAAAATAAATTGCGATTTTAAGTATTTGGCATCATCGCCTTTTGACACTACTGATCGTGTTTGTTTTTGTTTTTGTTGTAAACAAATCAGCTGCCTAATGACGGAAGCCCTATTAGCCGATGCAATGCATGTCAAACAATTTTCTGCACATCTGTCCATGCACATGTGTTTTGGGCATAAGTTCATCAATTTTTTTTTATCGAAAATGGGATATATGTAAGTCCCGAATTTTCGGAAAGATTATGTTTGAAATAAGAAAATTATTTGGATTTTCCTTGGACAACGGATTTGATTTTTTCCTCTAAACTTACAATGGGTCTTTATATTTTAAAATAAAATTAAATAAACAATAATTATTGGAACGGTTAATGTTTTTCAACCGTGAGGATGGCTCATGCGGAATTTAAATAAATCCTATTAAGTACTTGAAACTTTAAAAATTCAATTTTTTTAGCATAAGAAAAAAAAATCTCTCGATTTTCTTTCAGGACTTATGTCCCTGCGCCATTAAAACTATCTATAGGAAATGTTTTAAACATTTGAACCATATAATTAGTAACACTATCCACCGTATTAATAAACAATTAGTGAGCACATGGCGTGGGTATGTGTTTTCCATAGGAGCAGTGGCTTAGTGGTTAGTGTGTTGGACTACTAAGCGAGGGGTCCTAGGTTCGAATCCCGCAAAAACCCAAATTCCAACTGAGAGTTTTTTCCACTCCGCCACCTCTCGCGAACGTCTGACAAACATCCGAGAGTATAACTTTCTTGAAAGAGCTTCTCAATTAGCCGTTTGGAATCGGCATAAAATTGTAGATCCTTTCCATTCGTTCCAAAAATGAAACTCACACAAAACGAATGGTTGTGAGAAGCTAGGCCTTGGGTCCCTCGAACCTGTTGCGCCAACTAATTATTATTAATTATTAATTATTATGTGTTTTCCACTTTTCGATTTCAATAACACCTATTATAAATATATAACACAAAATGTTTTTATTTTTCTAACTGAAACAGTAGATTATTGATTGCAATTATTATAGAGTTCCTGTTAGGACAGTATAAAAGGTAGCACGGCTGTTAGTTGGTTTTGCGTAGGTTCAAAGCCAGAAGTTATCCAAAACTGGAAAGTTTATAAAAAAGAACTCCAGTTTTTATGAAAAGTTTGTGAACAACTTTCAGTTATTGATGAAGGCTTTAAAAACGTGTAAGATCATTCTAATATGCTTTGTAAATAGCGTATACATTGTTAGTGTAAATATTGTTTGAATTAAGTTAACGCATGCACAATAAAAACCTTTCGGCCAAATTAAATACTTTGCTGCCATGGCTATCTTTTTACTCTACATATGTTTATAATTCGGTTCTTAAATTTCTGATTTCCCAACTTCTTTACTAGTGGTAGCTAAACTAAGCTTTAATCAGTATTAAACCAACTCACCATTGTGTTTTTCCCTCGTTCTCCCCTCCCGCCTGATGTACTTACAGATTTTCTTCTACTTTCTTTGCCAGAAACGTAAAATGGTTGGTGAGTCAACGTCCACACAAGTGTTACGTGATCTAGAAATCTCACTGCGAACTAATCACATTGAATGGGTGAAGGAGTTCCTCGACGAGTCAAACCAAGGCCTTGATGCGCTTGTTGATTATCTAAGTTTTCGCCTCCAAATGATGCGTCACGAGCAACGAATACAAGAAGCACTCAGTGAATCTGATGAACGTTTGAATCTCACAAACACAACCATTCAAACGATTGGTTGTAGTGATAATGAGGGTGGTAACAATTCAACTCTTGGGAGCAGCAATCTTCATCATGAATCCTCGGCCCGGTACAATAATCATAATTCTTCGAATGGATTTCTGCGACCATCGCTGGCCGATGTTCTTGATAGTCCGAGTATTAAACGCCGATCGCGACACATTGCCAAACTGAATATGGGCGCATCAACCGATGACATACATGTGTGTATAATGTGCCTGCGTGCCATCATGAATAATAAGTATGGATTTAATATGGTAATCCAGCATCGGGAGGCAATAAACTGCATCGCCTTAAGTTTGATTCATAAGTCGTTGCGAACGAAGGCGCTGGTCTTAGAGCTGTTGGCGGCTATATGTTTGGTGAAGGGTGGTCATGAGATTATATTGTCGTCGTTTGATAACTTTAAAGAGGTGTGCCAAGAGAAGCGGCGCTTCCAAACGCTAATGGAATACTTCATGAATTTCGAGGCTTTCAACATTGATTTCATGGTCGCGTGTATGCAGTTTATGAATATTGTCGTGCACTCTGTGGAGGATATGAATTATCGGGTACATTTGCAGTATGAATTTACTGCACTGGGGTTGGATAAGTATTTGGAGAAGCTGCGACTCACTGAGTCGGAAGAGTTGAAGGTGCAGATATCGGCATACTTGGATAATGTATTTGATGTCGCTGCCCTGATGGAGGACTCCGAAACAAAAACAGCCGCTTTGGAGCGAGTACAAGAATTGGAAGATGACCTTGGTCGAGTAATGGATCGCAATGCCGAACTGGAGCGCGAGTTTATGTATAAACTAGCCGAAATGGACAATGAAATGGTGCAACTCAAAGTCGAACGTGAGGAGCTACTCGCAACCAAATGCAAGTTTGACGAAGAGGTGTTGACCCTGCGAAAAATTTTAAAACACAATGAGCAGGAGCTCAAGAAACGTGAGTCTATGCTACACAGCAAGAACTTGGAGCTACAGACGCTGAGTAAATCCCTGCCTCGCTCTGGTTCTAATGCAGAAGGTGGTTTCCTCCTTATAAATGGTAATGCCGGCTCTCCCGATTCACATAGCTCTACAGCATCACCACCGCCACCTCCACCGCCTCCATTACCTTGCGCTGTATCACCACCTCCACCACCGCCACCGGTTCCACCACCACCGCCCTGCATGAATGGTGGATTCAAGGGCATTGAATCTCAATATTCAAATATGAACCCCCACGAATCGACATCACGAATGCCACCACCAGCGCCAGCTCTACCATTTATGTCGACATTCTCGCCGCCACCACCACCCGCTGCTGGTTTTATGCCCGCTCCAGATGGTGCGATGACCATTAAACGAAAGGTGCAAACCAAATATAAATTGCCGACACTTAATTGGATTGCACTGAAACCCAACCAGGTAAGTGAGCTGCAGAGGAGTAACCTATTTTTTACTTGTTTTAAGTTATATGTAAATATGATAGACGGCCACTGATAATGTGATGATGGGATTAAAATGCCCGTAACCAGAAAGCAGCAAAGTTTCTTAAGTGGTATTTGCCTCAGATTTCAAATTTCCTTCAAATAGAAAATTCAAATCCGATTTGGAATGTGTGTAGCCGTCGACACAATAGGTCTGTCTACCTGCGGGGTCCTACTCTGTATCTCGTTTCGAAAGTAGCATTTTTCGAAAATGAACGTTTTGTACTGAATGAAATGTACTACTTCTCCGATTAGGAATTCCGAAAGTATTACAGAGTACCAGCTTAAAAGCAATTTCGAATAGGATTGACTCCCGGAACGAAATAGAGAGTAGGGCCGCTGATGCAGTTTTCTACGACACATTAACAAAATGTATTACCTGTCAAAATCAACTCTGAAAAGGAACCACATTTTGGAAAAAGCTCTTTAAATTCCATTATTTATTTCAATCTAACACAAAACAAAAAAAAATCTAATTTCCTGCCCAATCGAGTACCACTTTACCAAAGAGTGTGGATCTGTTAGGTCTAGTTAGCTTTTGGAGTTAAATATCCCATCACATGGAACCTTAACAGGTTACTGAGAAGGGAGCTATGAGTTGTTTCGGAAAAAATCAATACATTTATTTATTGTTATAACATAAACGAATAACAATCTAGAATTTGGTCCAACAAAATTATCGATTTTGTATGTGTCCGCCTCTCAAACGATAACAAATATTTTATAAGTCTATATATTTATTTATTATATATATTTTCTCAATAATCTTTAATTTTAAATATAGGTTCGTGGTACGATATTCAATGAACTCGACGACGAAAAAATTCACAAACAAATCGATTTCATCGACTTTGAAGAACGCTTCAAAATTGGCATTGGAGGTCCAATCGCGAATGGTAATTCCGATGTCGATGGCCTACATTCATATCCGAGCAAACGTTTCAAAAAACCTGAACACGTTTCACTGCTGGAACACACGAGATTACGAAATATTGGTAAGTATATGAAGTTACTTAGGCCAAACTATCAACCCTTCTACAATAATGGTACATTTCCTGCTATTGTACAGCAATATCTCGTCGAAAACTTGATATGCCAATCGATGAAGTGATAGCTGCGATACATAGTCTCGATCTGAAAAAACTCTCACTGGAGAATGTTGAAATGTTGCAAAAGATGACTCCAACAGATGTTGAAGTTAAATCATATAAGGAGTACATTGGCGAACGTAAGGATCAGAATCTTCTTACAGAAGAGGACAAATTCATGTTGCAGCTGGCTAAAGTGGAGCGAATATCGTCCAAGCTATCCATAATGAATTACATGGGCAATTTCTTTGACTGTGTGCATTTAATTAGTCCAGTAAGTTCTACTAATATACTTTAATTTCTGTTTTGAAACATTCCTTGTCTGTAAAATTTTAGCAAATCACAGCGATAACAACAGCTGCCAACTCCTTAAAACAGTCGCGTAAATTCAAAGCCGTCCTAGAAATAGTACTCGCATTCGGTAACTATCTGAATAGTAGCAAACGAGGGCCAGCATATGGCTTTAAACTTCAAAGTTTGGACACATTGATCGACACGAAATCGACAGACAAACGAATGTCGTTATTACACTATATTGTTGCAACAATACGACAAAAATTCCCTGAATTGTTGAACTTCGATACAGAACTCTTCTGTACGGATAAGGCGGCCCAGGTATCGCTGGAGAATATCGTCACCGATATGCATGATCTGGAAAAGGGCATGGAACTGGTGAAGAAGGAAGCAGATTTACGGTTAAAGGGTGCTCAAACTCATATTTTAAGGGATTTTCTCAATAACTCTGAGGACAAATTGAAGAAGATCAAAGGGGATCTTAAAAATGCGCAGGACGCATTCAAAGAGTGTGTGGAATATTTTGGCGAATCCTCGAGAAACGCTGATGCGAGTGCATTTTTCGCGTTAATTGTGAGATTCACACGCGCTTTCAAAGTTTGTTACTAACCCGCCTAGAATATATCGTTTCTAATGGAATTTTTTTTTAGATGCACGATCAGGAGAACGAACAACGTCGACGATTGGAGCAAGCTGCCGCACTAGCCGCTAGTAAAAAGGAAAACGAACAGGTAATCCTTAGGAACAAGATGAATCAGAAGAAACAGCAGGTAAGCTCTATCTTTCTGACTTTTGGCTTTTGGTGGATACCCAAATGTTTCGCTATTTGTTTTTCTTTTTCTTTTAATTTTGCCATTCTATTGATTTATCCTCTCATTCTCTCACACTTCCGTTCACAATAATTGACAACTACACACAATACACTCTCTTCTGTTCTACTCTTTTAATATTCTTTCGAATTGGCGAACATTCGTTATTTAGAATTTTGGTTGCGTGACAATGGAAAGCAGTTTACTTCACAAAGCACTAACAAATTCGGCGAGAGATGACGAAAGACATTTTTACTCTTGTTGACGATAGTAGCTACTATTAAAGAGATGTTGTTGCTTATACGAGTAGTAAATATAAAAAGATACAGTAAAGAATACAACATTCGAAATGTTGTTTTGACAGTGTACAGGAAAACAACAATTTAAAGACAAAACCGTAGAATAAATCCTCTTATACTCGCGCATAAAAACGATATGTTTGTATATATGTATATCACTCTGTTGGAAATGGTTGCTTAAGTCGTTATATGTAAGTGAGCGAATTGATTCGTTTTGTAAATTTAGCTTTATGTGGGAATGGTTTTAAATTTGCCTTAATTTGTTTGTTTATAGTGTCTTATGAGAAAATGTACGTCTTATTTTTGTTGTTGCTACTAGTGTACTAAAAAGGGCTAGGTCTTTCGCACTAATCAGATTTATTTTAAATATCTCGAGCATCTTTCGAGTGTAATATTCTGCTTAACGGAGTTTCGTTGGCAGTTTGCTTCATAGATATGCTCCAGCAAGTCAAAACGTTCAATTCAATTCAGATTCCCCTGAATCTTGTTGACTAGTTTGAAATAGATGTTTAATATCTAGAACAGTCCAGAAACGAGAAAATATTGTGAGCAAATTCGACGTCGAAAGACTGGAAAATCCAGCATAGACGACCAAGTGACACTTTTGCATCGTGATCTGTAAAGCTACGATTGTACGATCAACGAAGTGTGTAAACGCGTTCACTTTCTGACTTTAAAACAGAGATGAATCAATTTAAGAGATGCATATTCACTCCATAACATATTTGTTTGTTTACATTATTGGTTTTCCCTGCCTGTGAAAACGTGTGAGATGCAAAAAAAATAACATGTTGCTAATTGGCCGTCCCGCAATCCTCTTTGTTAAATTTCGGTTTGCAACTCAGTACGTAAGAAAATAATTTGAGTTGTTTTTATTCATTCCTGCGTTTTGAAAAAAAAAAATGAATGAAATAAAATTATTATTTGCCTTGTAATCGTTGTATTTATATGTAAATTCTCACAAAAATCGGAACCGTCACATGATACCGTCGTCGTCGCATAAGTAACTAAAACTTAATCGAACAAAAGATAAGATCTAACTCGACTTTCTGAGCGGTACGTTTCAAACCGATTTACGTTTATATACTCAATTGAAAAAATCTTTGTTATTCCCTAGTTATAGCCATACGTTAAACGAAACAGTAAAAATGTTCTTTTGCTTTTTTTGACCACTTCAACCTAATGGTTGAACTCAATCTTGGTCTTAAAATGTTGCTTATGAATATTGTAAAGTTAGTTTATATTAAAAAATTAACAAATTTAATTTAAATTTTTTAGAAAAATATTTTATTAATTTTTCCGTGCGAAAAACTTTTTCCGATCAAATGTCTCATTCTACAAAAAAAAAAAAAACAAATCATTCCAATAAAATATTTCATTTCTTTACTGTTTCATCTGTCAGGATTTTTTTTTTCTGATGGATTCCCATCAGTGGTTGTTTTCGTAGGGAACATTTTTTCTGACAGTATTTTTGTTATCACCGCCTAAACGTAAAAAAAAACTCATTTTCACACCGTTTCAACTTTTTCGGTTGCATTTTACGTATGGCTAACTAGGGCCTTATACACCAAACAACAGCGCGTGCATAAACCACCCTCATGAGAGGCAACAGGAGTAAAGGTCACAGCTGCCCAGTTGGACCATAACAAATCATACTGAGACTACCAATTTCGGCCGATTTGCCGTTACTTGCCTACAAGCTATATTTATACGGGGTGGCAAATCTTAGGTGCGCTAGTATTGTTACATAGAAATTCGTATTGACAAATGATACTTCATAAATTCCGGCTCACCAACACCTTGCCACTTTTGTTGTAGTTGCTGCAGCGTTTTATACTTTAAATTTGAAATTATTGATTGCGTGTGGATAGAAATACTTTTTTTTAGGATAAAATGTACAGTTGCTTTTAATATTTACGAAAAATGTACAAAGAAAATACATAATACTAACTAATAACATTTAGTACTGCTATAAGTTGGCAGCATTTTTTTTGTATGTTTTTGCGTGTCACACGGACTCCAGTTGACACCGATAGGAAAGCAAAATGTAGAAGTTTGAAAAATGTTGAGGGGCCAGCAAAATAATTGCGTGTTGGGCGTCTCATGTACTTGCATTTTCGGCCTTACCAATAATCAACTTTAGTCTGGCTGCTTACGCAAAGACTCCACACTTTCCAAAACTCCTTTACCAATAAACAAATATAGTTGCCAGAATATCGCTATCAGTTAGTGTTGGGAAACCCATGTTTATCTCGGACATTTGCTAAATAAACCCTGCCTAATTGTCATTTTGAGGAGGAGTGTTGCCCAACCATCCAAAATGTATTGAATTTCGCAATGGGAGCGAATTTAAATACCCCGTTGTTCAGGCTGAGAGTCTATAATTATAAATTAATTTTAGTAATTTGTAAATGTTTTCTGATTGTATTTGTTGGAATACAACAATGCAAGTTAGTCAGTTGAAAAATATTGCATTTTTGTCTAAACACATAAAAATATATTATTATCTCTGTGTATATATTTATTTATTTCAAAGCACTTTTTATTAATTGAAATGGTTAATGATTTTCTCTGCTTTATCTGGTTTAGGCACTAGCGCCTGTTTTTTGATTGGTTGTGAAAAGTAAATTTTGTATAAGTTTGGGATCATTCCTAGGCAAGTCGTCAGAAATGAAATTGTATGTCCACTTATGTTTCAACGGCTCATACCTGAAAACCTACTTTTTTTCAACAATTCCCAGTACCTTAGGCGATTCAGGTAGATATGCAGCCGATTACATAATAGTTTTTTAGGGAAACCATTGACCTTGTTTTTCTCGAAAAACATATAGTATAGACATATAAATTGCAGTATGTATTTCTTAAATTATGAGTCTTTAAAGTCGTCACTGCAATGCGCTCCACCAAAACAATAAAGATTGGTCCACTAGTAGTAATATCATGTATTCTGTTTTTTTTTTTTTGTTTTGTGACTACAAGGCATGTTAACAGAAGAACGTAGGCTACTTTTTAATTGCGCTTACTTCGTTTATGTATGTATTTGATTGAAAATTAACTAAAATCTAAAAATATATTCTAGGTATGTTCTGTTTCAGTGTAGTATGGCGTTCTTAAGTTTTGTGTTTTGTTTTCCTCTTTTGTAATGGTGTCCTACAGAAACAACTGCTTTTTCTTTGTTGACTTAAAAAGTGAGAAGTATGATTTTAACAACCCTTTCTTACTAACAAAATATACCTTCATTATATTTCTCCTGCATTTAAATTGAAAACAAAGCAAACCATAATTTAACACATCTTTATTAATATGTATTTTGTATTTAATTTTAGTTACTCTCAGGGTTCAATATGGTCACAAGGTTATACTAATATGGTTTTATTTTTATCCCTGTTTCCTTTTCTATTTCTCTGCTTACTTTTCTCAGACGACTTCGGTTTCATTACAGGAAGCAGTTATTAACGAGCTAAAGAGTAAAGCAAACTCAGTTCGTGAAAAGAAACTCCTACAACAGGACGAAGTGTACAATGGAGCTTTGGAAGACATACTACTGGGACTGAAAAGCGAGCCCTATCGACGCGCAGATGCCGTTCGTCGCAGTCAACGGCGACGTATAGATAATAACCGTCTATCTAGGACTCTTGAGGAGCTTGATGTCTAAAGCCATATTTGGGTGCACTTCTTTGATTTAGCGCTCCCCTTTAATGCTCTCTTTTGAATGTGTCTGTGAGAATCCATCGCCAAATTTTTGTATATATATTATTTAGTTATATTTATATAAATAGTCACACGCACATGAATTGTTTAACAAAATGAATGAAAAATCGAATTTCTGGGATATACTCTACATTAGATATATAATGTTTTCGGTAACGAAACAAAATTTCTAAGACCGCAATCAATAGATATACCTTTTGTGGCCTTCGGTTTGAAAAACTAATTTTGAACAATGCATTTTAGACTTATTTCGTGTTAGAAATTGCCATTTTGTATTAAAAAAAACTTTTACATACAACAGTATTCAATAGTTAACGAAACGTATACATCCTAAATTTTGAGAATGCATGTTTACATATTTTTTGTACATACGTATAAATATTCTGTAGTACCTACAATATTCTGTAAATCATATTACAAAAAAAAAAAATGTTTACAAAACTAATTTTTGATATTACTGCAAAGAATTTCATTTTTCCTACATTTATAAGCTTTTTGTACAAAAAAAATAAAATTTCATATACCTAATAAATAAATTTAAATTTTGTAAATTTTTTTAAAATATCATTTTAAAAATAAAGATAATAAATGTTAAGGTAAATAAAATATAATAACTAATAACATACTTGCATTAAAAGTATGTAATGAAAAAAAACCGCATATCTGGGTGTACCTATCTATGTCCACACATATATTTTTGTTATCATTTTTAATTTGTATTTTTGTTCTTTTCTTTTTGTGGTTGTTGACAAAATGTTGAAAATTACATTGGTAGAAGTTCAACTAGAAACTATTCTTTTCTGTTTACAATTTTATAACATATTTTGTGCATAGTCAATTATTAAGGCATGGTTTAGTTAAGAAAATAATATTTTGTTTGCCCAACTTTTTTGCGGTTTCTTTTTTATCTTATTGTTATCTATAAAATATTATTTTACCGTTTAATAAATAATAAAAATAAACTATAAATAAATTAACTTTATTAAAATACAGAATTATTAATTCATTTTATATAAATATGGATTTGTTTAAATATTTCGGGATTCTTAATAACAATAAGGATACCTTACTGTCTAAATGTAGGATTGGTGTTCAGGAAGTAGATCTTTCATCAGCGCACTTATCCACATCAATTCCTTTACAGCCTCTGATGCCGCTATATATTCTGCTTCAGTTGGCGAGAGTGCCGTACATCCTGTCTGCGTGAACCCCAAGAAAATGGTGACCCCCAAAATGAATATGTATCCACTGGTTGAACGCCTATTGTTAATGTCACTAGCATAGTCAGTCACTTTAAAATAAAAATGGGTATATTTCCATACCGAAATAATTCTCCGCTCCGCCTACATCTTTGACATCGTTTACATCACTTGCATCAACTAGACCATCATCAAAGACAATGGAATACAGAGATATATAGCTTTCCAGTGGAAAGGCGGCTGCCTACAAGCTGTTTTCCAGAAAAATTCATGAAGTCACACACACTTGCTTGGACTTTAATGCAAGAATTCAGTATTCTCTACTGTGTATTTCACAATTTTATTCATTTTTATTAAAACTTCCACAAAAACCATAAAAATTCAAAACTAAAGAGCGCGATGCTCATAAAAGCAAGATGATTCGCGGTCGGCCATTAGCAACATGCTTTTTTTTTTGATCACACGTATTCACAGACGGGGGTTGAAATTACAAAAACAACAATGTAAACAAATGGGTTTTGGGGGGATAGACGTACGAAAGATATCCATCTCTTTTAATCATTCATCTCTGACCATCATCAAGTGCTACGAACATAATTCACCCGTCTATACGATGAGTAAACAAACACGAAGCCGCTGTACAGGTTTCAAACTCATAATTTTTGAGAAGCTTGGAAATAGTTTGGTTCTTATTTCTTGAAGCCTGTCTAGGGCCATAGAGTGTTTTATTTAATTTGCTTTCCCGTCCTTATAGACGTACAACAACACCCTCTTGTTGGCTTTAGTCTTGTTGCATTTGGGCTGGGATTCGAAAAGATAAAACACTATTCTGTTAAACTTTTCTAGTAAAAGCACTTTTATTATTCTTATATGGATTATTCTCTTATTAAGTACCAGAACAATATTACATAAACAATTCTTCAACGATTCAAACCAATCACTTATTTCACTCTGTTACTTTGCACTTATTTATCTTCACAACCGATTACTATCTCGAACTTTAACCAATCGCTGATAAAAATCAACTGTCCCCTCTGTTCTAAAACCTTTCCTTTTATATCTGCTCTGCCATCTCTTCGAGAACTTTCTAGTTAACTCCAATTGGTTCTACAATTGGCTCACATACTTTTTCCCCTTTTCAGCAATTGATAAATTCCCAGTTAATCTAGTTTAGTGGGGAATTGACAGATTCCAATCTCCAATTGGAAGTGGAACTTGTTTGGTGACTAATGGGGGTCGTTTTCATTTCACCATTTTAGTTTGTTTTCATTTCACCACGATACATTCCACAAATTCCACAAATGTCACGAAACTTCAAAAATTCCGGCTCAAAAACACACTCGCACCTAAAATATGCCGCTTCCGCTGTTGGCAAAGTTGCTATCTGATTGTGCTCTTTTTTTAAATGGATGTTGTGACCCGGAATTTTTGAAGTTTCGTGAAAAATGTCAATACGAATTTCTATGTATCAATACTAGCGCAAAAAAAAAACGCCAAGGCCACATGGTAATACAGTGTGGCGTGGAATGAATCGTGGTGAAATGAAAACAAACGAAAATGGTGAAATGAAAACAACCCCCATTAGTCACCAAACAAGTTCCACTTCCAATTGGAGATTGGAATCTGTCAATTCCCCACTAAACTAAATTAACTGGGAATTTATCAATTGCTGAAAAAGGGAAAAAGTATGAGAACCAATTGTAGAACCAATTGGAGTTAGCTAGAAAGTTCTCGAAGAGATGGCAGAGCAGATATAAAAGGAAAGGTTTTAGAACAGACAGTTGATTTTTATCAGTGATTGGTTAAAGTTCGAGATAGTAATCGGTTGTGAAGATAAATAAGTTCAGAGTAATAGAGTGAAATAAGTGATTGGTTTGAATCGTTGAAGAATTCTTTAAGTAATATTGTTCTAGTACATAATAAGTGAATAATCCATAAAAGTGTAATAAAAGTGATTTTGACTAGAAAAGTTTAACAGAATAGTGTTTTATCTTTTCGAATCCCAGCCCAAATGTAACAATAGCTTGTCGGCAAGTAACGGAAAATTGGTCAGAGTTGGGGGTCTCAGTATTGTCTCTACTACACATATTCAAGTCGCACGAATATCAACACAAAAAAGAGCAAGAGCGTTTTTATGTTCGATTAGGCACACAAAATCTGAAATCCGAGAGCAAATCTGAAGAAGCCCATTCGTATACCACATTAAGCAATGTTAATTGTGTCACGCGTTGTGAAGGCCGGCGTAGCAAGACACTTGCAGGCGATCGCACGTAGTGACCAATTTAGGACAAAAGTTGACGTCATAGTGCCGTTGGCATGTCAAATTTTGATATGAAAAGTTTAATAAAATGTGTTTATAAATAAAAATGTTATTTTTTATATGGTTAAGGGCGGTCTGTCTACATCTGGACATAACCGTGGTTAGGTTACCATAGACTTAGGTCAACCCATGACTATTAATCAGTGATAAGCAGTGTTCGTTGAACGTATTGTCACTTCGGCTACCAAACCATAACTTTGCGACATTCCACTTTATTTGCCAACTCAGCCCAATCTATGGTTAAATTTTTTTGTTTTCTGGGCCCGTTCGTTTTTAGTAAGTAATTTATTTATGTATTCTTTTAATGTATTTATTTTCACAAAGCTAATGTTATCATTAAGACTTGAAAAAAAAAAAAAAAAAATCCAGAAAATCATTGCGCGACACTTATAATCATATTGTTGCATTTGGGCTGGGATTCGAAAAGATAAAACACTATTCTGTTAAACTTTTCTAGTCAGAATCACTTTTATTACACTTTTATGGATTATACACTAATTAGGTACTAGAACAATATTACTTAAACAATTCCTCAACGATTCAAACCAATCACTTATTTCACTTTATTACTCTGCACTTATTTATCTTTACAACCGATTACTATCTCGAACTTTAACCAATCACTGATAAAAATCAACTGTCCCCCTGTTCTACAACCTCTCCTTTTATATCTGCTCTGCCATCTCTTCGAGAACTTTCTAGCTAACTCCAATTGGTTCTACAATTGGCTGACATACTTTTTCCCCTTTTCAGCAATTGATAAATTCCCATTTAGTTTAGTGGGGAATTGACAGATTCCAATTTCCAATTGGAAGTGGAACTTGTTTGGTGACTAATGGGGGTTGTTTTCATTTCACCATTTTAGTTTGTTTTCATTTCACCACAATTCATTCCACGCCACAATATCCCCCTCTTAAACTTGTTCGTCCCGAACAAGCTCGTTAACATTTGCACCATTGTAGCGATGAAGACGATCCACATGAACGACTTTCAGCTTGCCTCTTCCTCGTTGGATGCGATAGACAACGTCGTTGATGCGCTTTATGATTTTGTAGGGCCCTTCCCAGTCTTGTTGCAACTTAGGTGATAAACCTTTTCTTCGATGAGGGTTATATAGCCATACCAGATCTCCTTCTTGAAAGCCTGTAGTTGTTGTTTTAGTATCGTACCTAGTTTTCATGCGGTCACTGGCTATCTTAATATTAGCCCTAGTCCCTCGATGCACGTCCCTGATGATATCCCTGAGGTCTGTAACATAATCCTCCTCATTTTTGGATTCTTCGCATGGAGATCCAAACATTAACTCGCTAGGTAGGCGGACTTTTCGACCAAATAGGACTTCAGATGGAGTATGTCCTGTGGTGTTGTGCACTGCACTTCGATAAGCCAATAAAAACATGGGAATGTGTTTGTCCCAATCTCTCTGGTCATCGCCAACGACCTTAGAGAGGTGTTCATTCAGCGTTCTATTGAAGCGCTCCACCATCCCATCTGATTGTGGATGAAGCGGTGTTGTTCTTGTCTTCTTAATCCCGAGTAACTGGCATACTCCTTGGAAAATCCTGGACTCGAAGTTTCGTCCTTGGTCCGAATGCAGTTCCATAGGCACACCAAATCTGCTTACCCAGTTGAAGACGATTTGCTCCACCACAGTCTTAGCTTCTTGATTTGGGATAGCGAATGCTTCAGGCCACTTACTGAAGTAGTCCATAACAACAAGGATGTAACGATTTCCATTGTTCGTTTCAGGAAACGGTCCCGCAATATCAACGGCTATCCTTTCGAAAGGGGCTCCCACATTATATTGATGCATCTGGCCTCGGACTTTCACTCTCGGGCCTTTGCTGGCCGCACATATTACGCATTTCCTGCACCAATTCTCAACATCCTCCCTTGAATGGACCCAGTAAAAGCGTTCTCGTACTTTTCCGAGTGTTTTGTTTATTCCCAAGTGGCCTCCAGACACTCCATCATGCAATTCCCTCAGCACTTCGGTAACTTTTGTCCGGGGAACAACAAGCTGCATTACGTACGACTTTCCATCCGGGCTTTCCCATTTTCTTTTTAGAATGCCGTCTTGGACATAAAGGGAATCCCACTGCGCCCAGTATGCCTTCAGCTCGGGACTCCTATTGGATATCTCCTGCCAGTCTGGTTTTCCCTCATGCTGCTTCCAGGCGAGGATAGGTTCGATATCCGGATCTTCCTTTTGAGCCTCCCGGATTTCCCGTGCACTCCAGCCACCAATGGGCATAGCTCTGACCCTTTGAACGGACACGACATCTTTTTCCTCGTGTCGTAAGCAATGTTTACAATCTGCTTTGCACGGTCAACGGGAGAGAGCGTCTGCATTTGAGTGAAGACTTCCCTTTCGATGTTGTATTTCGTAGTCGTACATTTGCAGCTGTTCGATCCACCTTGCGACTTGTCCTTCAGGATTCTTAAAGTGTAGTAGCCACTTTAAAGATGCATGATGCATGGTCTGTGCGAAGGATGAATTTCTGCCCATAGAGGTACTTATGGAAATGTTTCGTTGCCAGTACCAAAGCAAGGAGTTCGCGCCTGGTAACACAGTAGTTCCTTTCTGGCTTTGAGAGGACTTTGCTGAAGAACGAAACTACCTTCTCTTGGCCCTCGTGTACCTGGGAAAGCACGGCTCCAATTCCCACATTACTAGCGTCTGCATCCACAATAAATGTTTTTCCAGGGGTGGGGTACGCTAATATGGGGGCGTCGCACAACTGTTGCTTAAGTTCTTTGAAGCTGTTTTCGCACTCACCTGACCATTTGAATTGTTTGCCTTTTTCTGTCAGTTGATGCAAGCTCTTTGCGATCCTGGCAAAGTCCTTTACAAATCGTCTGTAATACGTCGCAAGTCCCAGGAAGCTTCTCAGCTGGTGTTTGTCTTTGGGAACCGGCCAGTTTTTCACTGCATCGATCTTCTCCGGATCAGTCTTGACTCCCTTGGAAGAGATGATGTGCCCGAGATACTTCACTTCTGGTCGGAATAGAGAACACTTCTTCGGGTTCAGTTTTAACTGTGCACTTCGTAGCCTTTGGAACACCTCCCTAAGGTTATTTCGATGTTCGTTGAACGTTTTACCAACCACGATGACATCGTCCAGGTAGACCAAACAGGTTTTCCACGTCAGTCCCAGCAAAACACGCTCCATTAGACGCTCAAAAGTTGCTGGAGCATTGCACAGTCCGAATGGCATTACTGTAAATTGCCAAAGTCCGTTTCCTGCTGTGAATGCTGTTTTCTCGCGGTCTTCTGGATGGATCTGTACTTGCCAGTAGCCACTCTTCAGATCAAGAGTCGAAAACCATCTGGCCCCGGATAGTGTGTCCAGGGTATCGTCAATTCGTGGCAGGGGGTAGCTATCCTTCTTAGTGACGTTGTTTAGTTGGCGATAGTCCACGCAGAATCTCGTACTTCCGTCTTTCTTTTTGACCAAGACGACCGGTGATGCCCACGGACTTTTTGAGCTCTCAATCAGTCCCTCCTTTTCCATCGTCGACACCATTTCTGCAACCTCCGTCTGCTTGGCCAATGGTAGTCGTCTGGGAGGCTGACGAATTGGTCTTGCATCCCCGGTGTCAATTCGGTGCTGTACGAGATGTGTTCGGCCATACTCGCTACTCTGCGAAGCAAATATATCAGCGAACTCGTCGATTAGACTCCCTGCCATAGCCCGCTGCTCCTGATCCAGCTCGCACTCTCCGAGAATATTGTTTTTCATTTCCGATATCTCCGTAGGTCTAACCGGTTTCGCAGGACTTTCATTTGACAACTTTGTGACCGCAGTAATTGGTACGCACTTTCCGATCACTTCCCCTTGCTTCAGCTTTACGCTTCTGTGTTCCGCATTGAGGACACGAACAGGAACCAAGTTGTTTTTAGGTTCAACAAGCATTTTTCCGACGATATAGCTCTGGTAATAGTTTTCTGTATCTGGCTCTATTAGGAAGAATCGGTGGCTCCCAGGATCACCTTCCAACCTTGTCCAAATAAGGGTCTCTGACGAAGGTGGTAATATTTCGTCCTCACTTACAACTGTTCTTAGAGCTGCGACGTTCTCGTTCCCGTAAACCATTGGAATCTCGACGTTTCTTAACTTTAGAACTTGCAAACCGATGTCAAGTACTACATCATGCGTCTTCATAAAGTCGATTCCAATGATGCATTCGTCACATATATTGGCTACTAAGAATGCATGGGAGAAGACTTTTCCTGCTAGATTTATCGTCAAGAGTACCTCACCATACACCTTTGCCGTTGCTCCAGTTGCTGTTTTCAGACAGTAGCTGCTGGTGTTGTGCAGCCATGATTGACGAACGATGCCCCTTCTTATTAAGTAAGTAAGTAAGTAAGTAAGTAATTCATTTTATTTTACATTTATATGACAACTTATAGTACAAAGTATGAATTTAAGAGCTATGGCTAAGCCGTCAGCCTGGTTAGCAAATTTATAAATGAATACATTATTAATTAAATTTAATGTTCAATAAATAAAGAAAGGGCTAGAGATTCAAACGTACTCTGATATTATTAACATTCTGTACTTGTAAACTGATTTTAAGAAATTGCTTAGGGTTTTCCAGTCGCACTCGTTTAGAATTTGTATAGTTTCTTGCATAGTTAATGTTTGTTTACCAAAGGAAATTCGCCTTTGCTGTCTGAATATTGGGCATATACTTATGACATGAAAGCTTATTATGGAAGCGGTGGCACCTGTATCGATTGTGGCAACACTCTTTTTTTGACCGATATGGGCTTCCACTGTCAGGCTCCTATTACATCGTTTGGTCTGTGAAACCTGAACTGTGGTCATGGGGGCGTCGATTCCAAAAACCAGCTTCTGCCCCGCGAAGTTGGTTCTTACTCGTTTCCCGACTGATGGCTATGTGAGGTTCCATCCGCCAATTGTTCAGATGCCTCGTCGTTTCGACTCCTAGTTCTGCAATGTGGACAACTGCCCTGTCTACGTTCAGCTCTGCACTGTCGTTGAAGATGTCTAATTTTTTTGCAGTTCCAGCAACGGATCGGTCCCCTGCGAGCACTGTTCTGGTCTTCTACATCTGTTCTCTGGCATGAGCATTCGACGGATGTTATTTCTCTCACGCGGTGGAATCCTTGAGATGCCTGGGTCAGCAGCTTTCATAGTTAATGCAAATGCCAGTGCCTCAGGAAGAGTTCTCTTTCCAGCCATTCGTAGAGCCATCTGCAGCTGTCTGTCCTCTATGGCTTGTGTAAATGCCTCAATAGCCATTTCGTTGATGACATCTTCGCCGGCATTGGGATATGACAAGTGCGCTAGCCGTTCTATATCCGCTTGCAGCTGCTGGAGTGTTTCTCCCCTCTTCTGGAATCTACTGCGCAGTTGCACTCTATACACTTGCTGCATATGGTCGTCACCAAACCGCATCTCAATAGCCTTAACCAAAGCATCATAGTTGCGTTGTTTTTCTTCTGAGATAGTTTGAAGCAATTCTGCAGCTGTACCTCGTAATGCGAGCGTTAATGCAATCGACTTATCCTCGTTGTCCCATCCATTGGTCATTGCAGCTGCTTCGAACTGTCTCTTATAGATCGGCCATGATGTTTGACCATCAAAAACGGGTGGTTGCATCTCCTTCCTTCTCGGGCAGTCAGTAGAATATTCGCGAGCCTTCTGTTTCTTGACTTTTTCGAGCTCTTTAACTACGTTCTCGATGTTTGTTTCGTGTCTATGAAGAGATTCATTAATTTCCTCAAACTTGGTTTCATGCTTATTTAACTTCTCATCAATCGCGACGATTTTTACATCTAGAACATTCTTAAACTCTTCCACGGCATCTTTTTGTGCGGCGGCAATGTAATTTTTCTGTTCTTCAAGAGAATTCTTCTGTTCTTCTAGAGAATTCTTCTGTTCTTCTAGAGAATTCTTCTGTTCTGCGAACTTAGATTCCATAGAATTCTTCTGTTCTGCGAACTTAGATTCCATAGAATTCTTCTGTTCTTCTAGAGAATTCTTCTGTTCTTCCATCTTGGCAAGAAGTAATTCCATCATAGCGCTAATATCAACGCCTGTACTTACTTGTTCTTCTGCCACGTCAAAAAGCATGGTCTTTGAATTTTCTCCCTCATTTTCGACAGCCTCCTGCAGACGAAGTATGAGGTCACTTTTCCCTCCAGCTGTGGAGAGATTCCTCTTTTCTAATTCACTTTTTAATTGGGGTATGCTTAGTTGTAGCAATACACGACCCATTTTTTTTTTTTTTTTTGTGTCACTTGTAATTTCGAAATTAAAAAATTCACTTTAATTAAATTTTTTTTTTTTTTTTTTGTTAATGTTTCTTTGTAACACACGCTTTAGCACAGAATAAGTTTTATCCCACTTCTGACACCAATGTTGCATTTGGGCTGGGATTCGAAAAGATAAAACACTATTCTGTTAAACTTTTCTAGTCAGAATCACTTTTATTACACTTTTATGGATTATACACTAATTAGGTACTAGAACAATATTACTTAAACAATTCCTCAACGATTCAAACCAATCACTTATTTCACTTTATTACTCTGCACTTATTTATCTTTACAACCGATTACTATCTCGAACTTTAACCAATCACTGATAAAAATCAACTGTCCCCCTGTTCTACAACCTCTCCTTTTATATCTGCTCTGCCATCTCTTCGAGAACTTTCTAGCTAACTCCAATTGGTTCTACAATTGGCTGACATACTTTTTCCCCTTTTCAGCAATTGATAAATTCCCATTTAGTTTAGTGGGGAATTGACAGATTCCAATTTCCAATTGGAAGTGGAACTTGTTTGGTGACTAATGGGGGTTGTTTTCATTTCACCATTTTAGTTTGTTTTCATTTCACCACAATTCATTCCACGCCACAATATTTAACGTGTGATCGCTCTTTAATGACGCCTGGGACAAATGACAGAAATTTTTGCCTGTTGCGTCATTTAAGTCGATAAAATAAGGCAAAACGCAAAAAGCAAAAAGCAGGAGAGAATCGGAATAGAAAAATTGGTCATTCATGGAGCGACGAAGAGGCATCGCGGATTAACGTTAGTTTTAAGAAACCAGGAACGTTGTGGATTCCTTGTGAATCGGGCCGAAACTCAACATGTATTCATTTGATGGTAACGCTTAGTACACTGATAGAGCTCCCATACAAAATTCTGTCCAAAATTTAGCTGAGCTAAATTTAAGTGAATCCACTTAGCCGTGCAGTACGCAGAAATGAATTTTTTTTTTCCTGAATTTACTTCATGTTCATGTATATCTGCAAAAAATTTAGCGACACACTTTCTCAAGATAAATTGTATCTGTTATTCTTTTGCGTTTTTCTATTGCGGCAAGGATGAGTTTTTTTAATAAATACTTGGACGATGAGTAAATGGAAATGGTTGAAATCAGAGAGAGTTGAATTTTTGAAGTAATTTATTTTAAAAGAACAGCTGTTTTCTGTGACACTTATCCACGACGTGCTTTATGTCAAGTCTATAGCTAGGATTTTAGTAAATGTTTGGAGAGAAAAATTGGAGAGCAACTTAAATTTAGTGTGTTGCACTTTCAGTTGTTGGAAAAACTATGTCACTTTGCGGTGTTTTAGGCCAACGGATAATTTCCGATTACCATACGGTTCGATGGATAACGGTCATGAAAGCTGGTCACAAACGGTCCCCTGTACTGGGGAATGGCGTTGGCAAAAGCTCCCCGCTACAACCACTATAAAAATTCGAATGTGTTTGCACATTACTGTATACCGTGAATTTTCTCTCGTAGTTTTCTCTACTTTCTTTTTTTTAAATTTAAACTTTTCTTGCGTCTGGTCTATCAGGCGGCTAACCAAAAAGTGAGTCAGCAGCGTTGACAGCTATTCGCATCACGAGCTCTGACAGCTTCTTCTCCGACTATGTTTCATATTCATTCAATCACGGATCTCGCTCTGTTCGATTAAACATCTCCGTGGCTGCTTAGGTTCGCTTTACCAACCCCCATGCTAATGTCGAGTTATACCATGTTCCCACCAAACTGAAATCGCGAGATTTCGATGAATTTTTACTGAAATCTCGTAAGTCGTTCCCACCGAGTTGAAGTGATTTCAAAAGTCATAAGCTGTCAATTTTGAAGTGGCTGGCAAACAGCTGTTTGATTTTTTATTTTTTTGATTGTTTTGGCGCTTATTATTTTGACGTACACAATGAACAAATGAACACAAAATAAACCAAAGTTCATGCTGTAGGCTTGTTCGGTTTGATCACCTCTCACGGGCGGATGAACTCAAAGGGATTTCGACTAGATTTCGCTGAAATCCCGAGATTTCGGCACGTCAATAATGTATGGCGAAATCTCGGAGATTTGGAAAGATTTTACGAAATCTCGCGATTTCGCTTGGTGGGAACATGGTATGAGCTTCCGCGCAGAAAGGGTAAATTAATAGAACACAGGTAGTTGGAAGTTATCGTTTACAATACGTTTACATTTGGGCTGGGATTCGAAAAGTTAAAACACTATTCTGTTGAATTTTTCTAGTAAAATCACTTTTATTACACTTTTATGGATTATTCACTTATTAAGTAACAATATTCGCATCACTCACCTTCCCTTCACCATTTTATACCATGTTCCCACCAACCGAAATCGCGAGATTTCGTAAAATGTTTCCAAATCTTCGAGGATTCGCCATACATTATTGACGTGCCGAAATCTCGGGATTTCAGCGAAATCTAATCGAAATCCCTTTGAGTTCATCCGCCCGTGAGAGGTTATCAAACCGAACAAGCCTACAGCATGAACTTTTGTTTATTTTGTGTTCATTTGTTCATTGCGTACGTCAAAATAATAAGCGCCAAAACAATCAAAAAAATAAAAAATCAAACAGCTGTTTGCCAGCCACTTCAAAATTGACAGCTTATGACTTTTGAAATCACTTCAACTCGGTGGGAACGACTTACGAGGTTTCAGTAAAAATTCATATAAATCTCGCGATTTCAGTTTGGTGGGAACATGGTATTAGGTTCAACGATTCATTCCACGTCAAAATATTATTTACTTTTCAATTTTATATAGGATGGGCACACGCGGCCTTTGTCGTTATCCCTTATTTATAGTTATGAACTGGGGATCGTCCGTCCACCCGTTGAGAGATTCCCGACCGTACGTCTGGGCTCTAGGACAACCTGTTTTTGTCATCCTCCCGAGGCGAAAGGAAAGCCCCTAGAAGATACCAGGAGAAAGGGGTACGAAAGGGTAAAAAATGAAAATGGATCAGGAATGGAAGGATGGAAAGGACCAACGTTTTGAGCGTTAATTTTAAAGCAACAAGTGGAATGGTGGAACTTATTATTTTAGAAATTATTTTGCGAAATAGAGTAGGTTCTACTAAGGTTATATTACACAAAAATATTTTTGCGAATTTTTGTCTTTTATTTTATCAAATTCCCTAAAGTTGAAACCAAAACGTTTTTTGATAAAATAAATTGACTGCCGCATAAAATCAAATACAACCCATACATACACAATTAAATATTTACAACCTTCAAATCTCATAACTTCATCAGGTACAATAAATATGAAACATTGCAACCCTTGCATCTTCTACCTAGCATTACCCAAAATTAGTACCTCCTTCCCCTATTAATCCATATTCCACAAATACATTTAGAAAAACTTTCACTCCATCGACCTTTTGCGGTATTAAAAATCACATTTATTGTCCAGGTTAGATTTTAAGAACTCACAATGGCGTAATTTTCCATACAAAAGTACCCATTGAGACCAATAAAATATTTAGTGTGAAGATTAAAAATGATAATAAGTAAGGCTATTTATCTTAAAAGTAAGTTCACAATTACACCCAACATAATACTCGTTCGACTGCAACACTATCCACTAAAGGTGAGTGATGCGAATATTGGCTGTTGCAAAGTTGAGATGCCATCTACATATCAAGTCCACATGCAGACGACTTAACTTCACAATAGACAGCCAATATTCGAATCATATTCGTCATCTACTTCTCAACACCACAATTGACAGCCAATATTCGCATCACTCCGCCTTTAGTGGATAGTGTTGCGTCGAACAAAGTATTAAGTTCGGTGTTAAGCCTAGCACACCGTTCACGTGAAATCAAATTTTCCTTAAAATTTGTTCAGAGTAAAAAATACCTGCTTTAAAAACTGAGCTGTAGCTGGCGATACTAAATTCTCTCAACAGACATTTAACTTGGCCTTTGTCGCATTAAGTTTTAAGAAATTTATTTGAATTTCAGATGTTTCTTAGAAAATACTACGGTTAAAAAATAGTACGATAAAGTTAGGTGTACGAAAAGCAGGGTACCTAAAACATTTGTCCACCCTGTTTTAACTAACAAGTCCCAACAGTACGCCTCTAGAACAAGAAGGTCCTAATTGCACTAACACCATTTTCGAGAAAACAAAGGTTAAATATTGTAAATAGCTTTTCTGAATCAAAAACCGTTTTTGAATCATTTTAAATTATTCCCTTAAAATTATAATATTTTAAAAAATATTTAAACTACTGTATTTGCTTTTCTTAAATTTAGGGCTTAAAATATTGATAGAACTATGTTGCCCAACGATAATGGACATAGAAAGAGGACATAAGGGTTGTTAAGTGACAAAAGCAAGTGACAAGCGAACACGCAGTGGAACACGCGTGCCAAAATGAATACTCATGACCAGGGAACGGATTTTGTTGACCTAAAAAATCAATAAAAAAGGGAAAAATAAACTGTGAAAAAGGCATAAATGCTGTATCAAATACCGGAGAAATTTGATATTGCACACACGACACAAAACACTAGTAGAATGTAGATATAGATATTTTTTACAGCGCAATGCGCATTAGTGCAAATACACAGTGAAATCTCAATCACAAACTAAGATGCAGTTGGTAAGAAACTTATTCAAAAAGTTTGCTTCGACACGAAAGTAAAGCCAAACAAAACATAGTTCTGGCAAACAAAAATGCGAAATTATAGTCGCATCAGAGAACTCTATTGGCAAGATTAGCAGTTCGTGCAAACTTCGGTGGTGTTCCCGCGATTTTATTATTTTAAATTTTAATGTTAAGAATAAAGTGCACATAAACTTAATAAATATGGCCAAAAAAGGCAACATGGTTAAAAAAGGCAAGGTCAACAAAATCCGTTCCCTGCTCATGGCATTTTTGATGCGGAGCTTTTTCAATTAAAAAAAAATGGCTTGGCAGTATAATTAGCTTTAATGCATGTATATTGACGTTTACTGCAAAATTGAAAACACAATTAACTCAGTTGAAGCAAAAAATTTTCTTCAAATTAATTTTTGCACCGTACTAATAACAATTTTAGTCTCGACATTAAATTTACGGAAGCTCACAGTGGCAAAATTTGCATGGAAAATGTGGCCACTGTGAACTACTAAAATTTAAAATCGAAACTAAAAATGTTTATTGGTAAGGCCCTTTATGTTTTTCGATTGGGGCTCCCAGATTCTGCTCTCAAATTTTCGATTTCGCATGTCAAATTCCAATCGAATGAAAAAACCTGAATTCCTCGGTTTATTGTTGTTTGCCAGTGTTGGGAATATGTCTAGCTACAGAAACTTGTTTGTTTACATGTTTTCTGTAAATCTGAAAAGAAACCGACAATCGGAAAGTGCTTTCAATTCCAAGAAAGATTGAGACTGTTTTTTTTGCACCAATCCAAAGTGAAAATCGATCTAGGGTAAAAAAAAGTGATCAAATACTCTATTTCGTAACAGAGGAAAAAAACTACATGGTTTTGTTTTTGAAGGGTTGGGGGATAATATCCTTATTATTATTTGCAACTAAATTGCACAATAATGAACAGATGGTGGTCGTAAAAAGGGTCTTAAAATTATAGCATTCTCATTACTGGGACGGAAGTGAAAAAAAATAATTTAAGGGTATCTGCGACCAACTTCCGTGCGCCAGCAATACCTATAAAGTAGGGGGAAAGCGGGAGAATTGAGCAAATGGGAGACTTGAGCCACTCTCAATACCTAATTTACTTAAATTCCATTGAAATCCAACAATTGTAGGATGTAGGTGTATGCAGGCAGTTACGCGTTAATTGCGCACAAAAAGAATTCTAAGTCATCCGTTGTCTCTGGTTTGTGGAAGAGAAAAGGTGTTTTCCAGTGCAAAAAGTGAATTTTTTTTTCTTTTTTTTCTATAAAATTTATCTGTGATATGGTAGGTAAATAAGTTTGATGTTACCTAATAGTACTGATATTCTACATTGTAAATATTAGCATAAAACCATTCTGGCTTGTATTTAATAAAAATGAGAAATATAAATTTGTAAAAAAATGTGAGCGGGAGAGTTGATCAGTGCTAAATGATATATAGTACGTAGTGTAAACATTGAATTAAATTTAATGCAATTATTGTACTTCCACCCCCGACAAACCAAAGCAAGGCACTCACCGTGGCCAACTTCAAGAAGATACATACAACTGCGGCTGTCGTTATTTACCCTGTGGCTAAAGGCATGGACGATACAGTTGGCCACTCGAACGATTGAGGTGAAAATATAGAATTTATAAAAGAGAAAAAGATAGAGACAACTATACAGGAATGTTTTATTTTTTATTTTTGACGTGTATAATGTAATGTTACTTAACGTATTGTAACGCTTTAGATTTAATGAACCTACTATATAAACCCTAATTTGGGAAAATTTTCTTTGTTCTTTTGTTGTGCGCGCCTAGTTAGTAACAACCAGCAAATACAAACCAGCGTAACCGAGATTCGCAAAGAAATACAATAGAAACGAGAACACTGTCATAAGCATCACACCAGGTTTGTTTGACGTGCCTAGCCCACTAGTGCGCACTGAGAAGTATCAGGCAGAGACAATACTGAGACCCCCAACTCCGGCCGATTTTCCGTTACTTGCCTACAAGCTATATTACCATGGGCTTGTGACGTTTTTTTGCGCTAGTATTGATACATAGAAATTCGTATTGACAAATGTCACGAAACTTCAAAAATTCCGGGTCACCAACACACGCTCAAAAAAAGAGCACAACTTCCGCTGCTTCCAAACTGGCTTCCGGTGTGGGCAAAGTTGCTGGATGCGTTCGTAAAATATTATCCGTTAAATTTGAAAATAATTTTTACAACTAAATTTTGTGTGGACAGTGATTTATTTTAAGAATATTTGTATACTTTGTTGACAATATAAGAAAAATAAACAATTCTGAAGAATAATAAACAAATTAAAACATTTTTCGCGAACATTCTTAAGGCATTTAACATAAATCGAGTAGAATATGTTTATCACATACATCGCTTAATATACTTCTGGAGTTTAGTTATAATTTATAAATACCAAGATTAATATCGTTGCTGTTATTAAGTATAAATTAAGAGTTCCTCCGTTAGTCTTAATATAATTTAAAATAAAGTATACGTATGTGTATTTGTTTTATTTTTTTGTGTCTCGTATTTCCAAGTCTACATTTATATTACTTATAAGGCGTATGTTTTGGTATTATAATGGAACACTAATGGTGAATGAGTACTCTGGTTGAATAGAAATACAGAATGTTATGAAAAAATTAATATGAAAATGTACTGAGATAATATACTTATTCACCAAATTTGAGTTGAACTTCTCCTAAAAAAAGCTGTACTTCTGAACACAGTCACAGCTCACCACGGTTGAAATCTGACACTGACAACTAGTCTAACTTATCCGAACTGTTTTTTTTTTTTTTCGCGAAATTCGCTGCCAGGTACCGATTGCCTATACAACTTGTCCAACTTGAAACGTCTCAACCTGGTCTCAACTTGAGCGATAATGAAATAAGCGAACTATCATCCGTGGTCGAGTTTTGGGAAAAGCTGGAGATCTTGAATGTGTCGCGCAACCAGCTGAAAGCTCTACCTTCATCAATCTTCAAGCTGATGAACCTACGCCGTCTGTATTTGATTGACAACAAACTGGATTTCGAGGGAATCCCATCCCTTATACATGAGTTTCACCCGACTTTTACTATGTCCAAAGAAAGGGGCTACTTCACCGTCGCTGAAAATTGCTCGGACTTCTGCTAAGACGATTTAGCAGTAAAGTGAAAATCAAATTGGCGTAGAAAACCGCACAAGTAAGTCACACAGCCGACGACAGAAACTCTTTCAGTTTACACAAATATGCATTTACTAACATTTATTCCAGGTATTCAACACAACATCTATCAAACAACCAGAAAGTGCACGCAAACTTTTCCTCACTCTGAAGAACAAGGAGTCGAAGCGCTTCACAAAATGTTTCTATGGCTGGAGTGCACACATGGCTCCACCAGAATAGAGTGCAGATTCGTTTCATCTTTCATATTTATAACACGTACTCATAGATTTACATGCAACTTATTTTATATTCAATACATATAATAAAATGTTTTGGAACAACAACAAACTACGATTACTGGTGTTGGCCTAATCGAAGACTTTGTAAATAGTTGTGACGCCCAGTTGTTCCCTTGGCAGACCAGCAGTAGTGCCTTTAGCAGAATCTGTTCTATGTTGTTGTCACGATTCTCCCTTTCAACCTTGGCTTTAGTTCTCATCTCGTGCTCGAGTAGTTTAAGACGGTTTTTCTCCTTCATTTCGATCTCGTGTTCGATGGTTTGCCGGCGCATTGCCTCTTGGAGTGCGACACTTTCCTCTTGCCTAATAAGTGTAACCGTTTAAAGAATCAATTCAGACAACTTTTACAATATTCTTACTTTTTTAAATTGTCCTCCTGGATACGTTGCTGCTGCGACAGTTGATCTTCATAGCGGCGCCTTGCCAATTGGTATTGATATTGGGCACGATGCTGTTGTTACTTGGTCTCTTCCTAGAAGTGGATACAAATGGTTAGCAATTCGTCGTCAGGTTCATGTTAATTGAAATCCAACTTACAATCGGGGTCTTCCTACGCTCTTCGTGATCGATACGCTTGTGTTCAACTTTCGCCAATATGTGTTGCGTATTCCTTGACTTTGGCCATACACTCTTGATGGCGTGTGTTCTCCCGCATCGTGAAAAAATCAAGGGCTTCTCTAGCATGATCTTGAGAAATATCTAATAATCAAATATATAGTGAGACAAATTCATTGAATAGTATGGCTCACTTATATCGATTCCGATTGATGTTCATCGTTGTCTCCAGTGCGATCCATTATATATATGGTAAGGTTAGCGAACACCTCAACGTCGGCTTCTTCATTAGCTGTAAGACAAATGTATTTCATTATTAATTTAAACACTTAAAATACGCGAAAACTTACATTCTTTCAATTTGTCGGAGGAAAAATACAATTTGTTTTCCATATTTTGACAGTTGTCACTCGACTTCTGTCAAAAGAAATTCACCACATTTTTTTTGTTTTGCTTTTTTTGTTGAAGCTCACACGGATTCTAAATTGACATAACACCGATAGGAAAACAAAATGGCGAATTCAAAAAAAAACTGAGGGGGCCAGCGGCAAGAGGATTGCGAGTTGGGGGTCTCAGTATTGTCTCTGGTATCAGGTGATTTCCACATCCGTTAAACCCTGCACAACCCTACTCGGCTACTATATTCAACGCAAAATATGTTGCCCTGAAGTCTGCCAGTTTTTGAAATTGAAAAAATATTTATCTTTTGGTGAACGAAGTGTTATCTTCACTTTACTTTTTGTTTATTGTTAAAAATGAATTTATTTGTATTTACCTTTATCACGATAAACAAGTGAATGACAGCAAGCGAAATGACAGCGCAACTCAGCACTGAATTCTTGCCCCAACAAATTAACTGGGGTTAGTTCAGGGCACAACTAGGGCGCCCTAGAAGTCATGTCAAACACAGGTTTTCAGTACCAGGGCGAGTTAAGTGCTATATCGAACACGTTAGGGTTAAACCAGTGCATTAACTACATTCCTTATTACTTTATTTTGGAAGACTTGAATTTTTTGTAAATTTGTTTGGCATGCCCACAATTGGAGCCCGTAGGTCCATATTGGTTTCAAGACTTGCTTGTATAGCAGTAATTTTTTGTAGTTGGACAGGGATGAGTATCTCCCAATAAGCCAATACATTTTACTGTATCGCATGTTCAACTCATCTCTTTTTTTCTTTACATGCGCCTTCCAACGCAGTTTAGCGTCTAGGGTCATGCCCAGATATTTAGCTGTATTTGAGTATTCCACTACATTGTTATTAATGTATACTGGAATGTGTGGTACGTTTTTATACGTAAAATTAATATGGACTGACTTTAGGTCATTCAATCTAATCTGCCACTTTTTAGTCCATTCTGAAATACCGTTTATTGCCATTTGGAGTTTTTTTGTTGCTATTTCGACGGTTGCTCCAACAGCAAGCACAGCAGTGTCATCTGCAAACGTTGCTATAGTAGTTTCTTCACTTTCAGGTAAATCGCTAGTATAGCACTGGACCTAGCACACTACCTTGTGGTACACCAGTTTTAATTGCTCTTAATGTTGAGTACTCTGTCTCTTGTTTGATTCTGAAGAATCGATCTGTTATATATGACTCCAGAATTGTCGAATACTGCTTCGGCAGTTGCCTTTGTAATTTTTGGATCAGTCCCTCATGCAAAGAGGATCTAAACTAGAGGGCCAACTGAGAGCAGAAACGGTACATTTGCCTACAAGCTGCTTTTCCTGCATAGGAATTCCTAAGTACTCCCTGTACAAATCAAAGGAGCGCCATTGCTGCCGCACGCATACTTAGGAAATCCTATGCAGGCAATTAATGTCAATCACGAGGCCATTTTGTAAGTGTGGGCGACTGTGTTCAACATTTTTGGTACCCTTTAGTTACACGTCGCTCACATCGCAGTTCAGTTTAAAAGTTTAGTTTAGTTTAGTTTATGAAATTGTTGGAAAATGGAATTCCTGTAATAATTTCGTCACGATGCCAAATACCCTATATAAATATAACCATAGTTTTTTTTCAGTATCTAGCAGAAATCTATCTTATGATATTAATCAGAGAAAAATCAATTTAAACGGATCTTGCACTTTTCTTATAATACATTTTGTAACTTCAAGCTTTTATTGTAGGTATACTTTAAAGAAAAAATTGGTTTTCCTCGATTTTAATGCTTTTCATTTCGAAGTCATATTGAAACAAAATAGATATGTTAACAGAGTTTGGCGAAATTGTTTTTTTACTGTGGGGAAAACGATATTTTAGTTTAAGCATCATTTTTAATCTGTAATTGGTACGTAAAATACTGTTACATTTGGGCTGGGATTCGAAAAGATAAAACACTATTCTGTTCAACTTTTCTAGTATAATCACTTTTATTACACTTTTATAGATTATTCACTTATTAAGTACCAGAACAATATTACTCAAACAATTCTTCAACGATTCAAACCCATCACTTATTTCAACCGATAACTATCTCGAACTTTAACCAATCACTGATAAAAATCAACTGTCCCCCTGTTCTAAAACAGCAATTGATAAATTCCCAGTTAATTTAGTTTAGTGGGGAATTGACAGATTCCAATCTCCAATTGGAAGTGGAACTTGTTTGGTGACTAATGGGGGTTGTTTTCATTTCACCATTTTAGTTTGTTTTCATTTCACCACGATTCATTCCACGCCACAATATCCCCCTCTTAAACTTGTTCGTCCCGAAAAAACTCCATTATAGCGATGAAGACGATCCACATGAACGACTTTCAGCTTGCCTCTTCCTCGTTGGATGCGATAGACAACGTCGTTGATGCGCTTTACGATTTTGTAAGGCCCTTCCCAGTCTTGTTGCAGATCTCCTTCTTGGAAGCCTGTAGTTGTTGTTTTAGTATCGTACCTCGTTTTCATGCGGTCACTGGCTATCTTAATATTAGCCCTGGTCCCACGATGCACGTCCCTGATGATATCCCTGAGGTCTGTAACATAGTCCTCCTCATTTTTAGACTCTTCGCATGGAGATCCAAACATTAACTCGCTAGGTAGGCGGACTTTTCGACCAAATAGGACTTCAGATGGAGTATGTCCTGTGGTGTTGTGCACTGCACTTCGATAGGCCAATAAAAACATGGGAATGTGTTTGTCCCAATCTCTCTGGTCATCGCCAACGACCTTAGAGAGGTGTTCATTCAGCGTTCTATTGAAGCGTTCCACCATCCCATCTGATTGTGGATGAAGCGGTGTTGTTCTTGTCTTCTTAATCCCAAGTAACTGGCACACTCCTTGGAAAATCCTGGACTCGAAGTTTCGTCCTTGGTCCGAATGCAGTTCCATGGGCACACCAAATCTGCTTACCCAGTTGAAGACGATTTGCTCCACCACAGTCTTAGCTTCTTGATTTGGGATAGCGAATGCTTCAGGCCACTTACTGAAGTAGTCCATAACAACAAGGATGTAACGATTTCCATTGTTCGTTTTAGGAAACGGTCCCGCAATATCAACGGCTATCCTTTCGAAAGGGGCTCCCACATTATATTGATGCATCTGGTCTCGGACTTTCACTCTCGGGCCTTTGCTGGCCGCACATATTACGCATTTCCTGCACCAATTCTCAACATCCTCCCTTGAATGGACCCTGTAAAAGCGTTCTCGCACTTTTCCGAGTGTTTTTTTTTATTCCCAAGTGGCCTCCAGACACTCCATCATGCAATTCCCTCAGCACTTCGATAACTTTTGTCCTGGGAACAACAAGCTGCATTACGTACGACTTTCCATCCGGGCTTTCCCATTTTCTTTTTAGAATGCCGTCTTGGACATGTAGGGAATCCCACTGCGCCCAGTATGCCTTAAGCTCGGGACTTCTATTGGATATCTCCTGCCAGTCTGGTTTTCCCTCATGCTACTTCCAGGCGAGGATTGGTTCGATATCCGGATCTTCCTTTTGAGCCTCCCTGATTTCCCTTGCACTCCAGCCACCAATGGGGATAGCTCTCACCCTTTGAACGGACACGACATCTTTTTCCACGTATCGTAAGCAATGTTTACAATCTGCTTTGCACGGTCGACGGGAGAGAGCGTCCGCATTTGAGTGAAGACTTCCCTTTCGATGTTCTATTTCGTAGTCGTACATCTGCAGCTGTTCGATCCACCTCGCGACTTGTCCTTCAGGATTCTTAAAGTGTAGTAGCCACTTTAAAGATGCATGGTCTGTGCGAAGGATGAATTTCTGCCCATAGAGGTACTTATGGAAATGTTTTGTTGCTAGTACCAAAGCAAGGAGTTCGCGCCTGGTAACACAGTAGTTTCTTTCTGGCTTTGAGAGAACTTTGCTGAAGTACGAAACTACCTTCTCTTGGCCCTCGTGCACCTGGGAAAGCACGGCTCCAATACCCACATTACTAGCGTCTGCATCCACAATAAATGTTTTTCCAGGTGTGGGGTACGCTAATCTGGGGGCGTCGCACAACTGTTGCTTAAGTTCTTTGAAGCTGTTTTCGCACTCACCTGACCAGTTGAATTGTTTGCCTTTTTCTGTCAGTTGATGCAAGCTCTTTGCGATCCTGGCAAAGTCATTTACAAACCGTCTGTAATAGGTCGCAAGTCCCAGGAAGCTTCTTAGCTGATGTTTGTCTTTGGGAACCGGCCAGTTTTTCACTGCATCGATCTTCTCCGGATCAGTCTTGACTCCCTTGGAAGAGATGATGTGCCCGAGATACTTCACTTCTGGTCGGAATAGAGAACACTTCTTCGGGTTCAGTCTTAACTGTGCACTTCGTAGCCTTTGGAACACTTCCCTAAGGTTATTTCGATGTTCGTTGATCGTTTTACCAACCACGATGACATCGTCCAGGTAGCCCAAACAGGTTTTCCACGTCAGTCCCAGCAAAACACGCTCCATTAGACGCTCAAAAGTTGCTGGAGCATTGCACAATCCAAATGGCATTACTGTAAACTGCCAAAGCCCGTTTCCCGCTGTGAATGCTGTTTTCTCGCGGTCTTCTGGATGGATCTGTACTTACCAGTAGCCACTCTTCAAATCAAGAGTCGAAAACCATTTGGCTCCGGATAGTGTGTCCAGGGTATCGTCTATTCTAGGCAGGGGGTAGCTATCCTTCTTGGTGACGTTATTTAGTTGGCGATAGTCCACGCAGAATCTCGTACTTCCGTCTTTCTTTTTGACCAAGACGACCGGTGATGCCCACGGACTATTTGAGCTCTCAATCAGTCCCTCCTTTTCCATCGTCGACACCATTTCTGCAACCTCCGTCTGCTTGGCCAATGGTAGTCGTCTGGGAGGCTGACGAATTGGTCTTGCATCCCCGGTGTCAATTCGGTGCTGTACGAGATGTGTTCGGCCATACTCGCTACTCTGCGAAGCAAATATATCAGCGAAATCGTTGATTAGACTCCCTGCCATTGCCCGCTGCTCCTGATCCAGCTCGCACTCTCCGAGTATATTCTTTTTCATTTCCGATATCTCCGTAGGTCTAACCGGTTTCGCAGGACTTTCTTTCGACAACTTTGTGACCGCAGTAATCGGTACGCACTTTCCGATCACTTCCCCTTGCTTCAGCTTTACGCTTCTGTGTTCCACATTGAGGACACGAACGGGAACCAAGTTGTTTTTAGGTTCAACAAGCATCTTTCCGACAATATAGCTCTGATAGTAGTTTTCTGGATCTGGCTCTATTAGGTAGAATCGGTGGCTCCCAGGATCACCTTCCAGCTTTGTCCAAATAAGTGTCTCTGACGAAGGTGGTAATATTTCGTCCTCACTTACAACTGTTCTTAGAGCTGCGACGTTCCCGTAAACCATTGGAATCTCGACGTTTCTGTACTTTAGAACTTGCAAACCGATGTCGAGTACTACATCATGCGTCGTCATAAAGTCGATTCCAATGATGCATTCGTCACATATATCGGCTACTAAGAATGCATGGGAGAAGACTATTCCTGCTAGATTTATCGTCAAGAGTACCTCACCATACACCTTTGCCGTTGCTCCAGTTGCTGTTTTCAGACAGTAGCTGCTGGTGTTGTGCAGCCATGATTGGCGAACGATGTCCCTTCTGATTATGGAAGCGGTGGCACCTGTATCGATTGTGGCCACACACTTTTTCTGACCGATATGGGCTTCCACTGTCAGGCTCCTATTACATCGTTTGGTCTGTGAAACCTGAATTGTGGTCATGGGAGCGTCGATTCCAGAAACCAGCTTCTGCCCGCGAAGTTGGTTCTTACTCGTTTCCCGACTGATGGCTTTGTGAGGTTCCATCCGCCGATTGTTCAGATGCCTCCTCGTGACGACTCCTAGTTCAGCAATGTGGACAACTACCCTGTCTACGTTCAGCTCTGCACTGTCGTTGCAGATGTTCAATTTTGTTGCAGTTCCAGCAACGGATCGGTCCCCTGCGAGCACTGTTCCGGTCCACTACCTCTGTTCTCTGGCATGAACATTCGACGGATGTTATTTCTCTTACGCGGTGGAATCCTTGAGATGCCTGGTCAGCAGCTTTCATAGTTAATGCAAATGCCAGTGCCTCAGGAAGAGTTCTCTTTCCAGCCATTCGTAGAGCCATCTGCAGCTGTCTGTCCTCTATGGCTTGTGTAAATGCCTCAATAGCCATTTCGTTGATGACATCTTCGCCGGCATTGGGATATGACAAGTGCGCTAGCCGTTCTATATCCGCTTGCAGCTGCTGGAGTGTTTCTCCCCTCTTCTACTGCGCAGTTGCACTCTATACACTTGCTGCATATGGTCGTCACCAAACCGCATCTCAATAGCCTCAACCAAAGCATCATAGTTGCGTTGTTTTTCTTCTGAGATAGTTTGAAGCAATTCTGCAGCTGTACCTCGTAATGCGAGCGTTAATCGACTTTTCCTCGTCGTCCCATCCATTGGTCATTGCAGCTGCTTCGAACTGTCTCTTATAGATCGGCCATGATGTTTGACCATCAAAATCGGGTGGTTGCATCTCCTTCCTTCTTGGGCAGTCAGTAGAATATTCGCGAGCCTTCTGTTTCTTGACTTTTTCGAGCTCTTTAACTACGTTCTCGATGTTTGTTTCGTGTCTATGAAGAGATTCATTAATTTCCGCAAACTTGGTTTCATGCTTGTTTAATTTGTCATCAATCGTGACGATTTTTACATCTAGAACATTCTTAAACTCTTCTATGGCATCTTTTTGTGCGGCGGCAATGTAATTTTTCTGTTCTTCAAGAGAATTCTTCTGTTCTTCTAGAGAATTCTTCTGTTCTGCGAACTTCGATTCCATAGAAATCTTCTGTTCTTCAAGAGAATTCTTCTGTTCTTCTAGAGAATTCTTCTGTTCTGCGAACTTCAATTCCATAGAGTTCTTCTGTTCTTCTAGAGAATTCTTCTGTTCTTCCATCTTGGCAAGAAGTAATTCCATCATACCACTAATATCAACGCCTGTACTTACTTCTTCTTCTGCCACGTCGAAAAGCATGGTCTTTGGATTTTCTCCTTCATTTTCGACAGCCTCCTGCAGACGAAGTATGAGGTCACTTTTCCCTCCAGCTGTGGAGAGATTCCTCTTTTCTAATTCACTTTTTAATTGGGGTATGCTTAGTTGTAGCAATACACGACCCATTTTGTTTGTCACTTGTAATTTCGAAAATCACAAATTCACTTTAATTAAATTTTTTTTTTTTTAATTTTTCTTTATAACACACGCTTCAGCACAGAATAAGTTTTATCCCACTTCTGACACCAATGTTACATTTGGGCTGGGATTCGAAAAGATAAAACACTATTCTGTTCAACTTTTCTAGTATAATCACTTTTATTACACTTTTATAGATTATTCACTTATTAAGTACCAGAACAATATTACTCAAACAATTCTTCAACGATTCAAACCAATCACTTATTTCAACCGATAACTATCTCGAACTTTAACCAATCTATATATATAAAAATGGATCTTGGTTTGTTCGGATGCTTAAAACTCGAAAACGTGTGGACCAAATTGGATACTTCCTTCTGCGGATTTGTTCGTAATTACTCCGCGAAGGTTTATGAAAAAAGAAAAATTGAAAAATTCTCAACAGGTGGCGCTGTAGGCGGTCATTCAATTTGATAGCACAGTATATGTTCTTTGTGATTTGATAATTTGGGCTCTGTGGTAACGGAGGAGGGGGGGGGGGGGGGGGGGGGGGGGGGCAATGAATTAACTAATGTGTTCTGATAAAGAAGTTGTACCCTTTTGTAAATCAAGAAAGAAAAATAAAACAACATTTGAAAGAAAGTCTAATTAATTTTAAATAAAATTTTTAAATTTACTATTATTATTATTGTTTTGTTAGATCGTTAAGTGTTTTGTTCTGTTTTTCCAGTTGTATTCAAAATGTATTTTGGCTATTTCAAAGGTAAGTTAATGATTTGTGAAAACTGCGTGCGATACGTTAAGAGCGCTACGTCCAATTTATGGTCGTCATCATTTCTGGCTGAATGGCTTCGTCAATAAACAAAATATGCAGTAATGGTCAGGCAGAAATCCACACGTCATCCATGAGTCATCATTGCATCCCGATAAAATTAGGGTTTGGTGTGGTTTATGGGCCGGCGGCATCATTGGGCCGGACTTCTTCCGTGATGATCAAGACCGGCACGTTCCTGTGAATGGGAATCGCTACCGTTCAATGATAACCCAATTGGATGATATGGACTTGGAAGACATGTGGTTCCAACAGGACGGCGCCACAAGCCACACAGCGATTGTCACAATCAATTTATTGGAAACCAAGTTTGGAGAACGTGTTATCTCACGAAATGGTCCAGTCGCTTGGCCGCCTCGGTCGTGCGATTCGACGCCGTTAGACTTTTTCCTGTGGGGCTACGTCAAGTCATATGGTCTATGCCAACAAGCCAGCGACGATTGATGAACTACGTGAAATTGCAGCAGTATCGGCCGATTTATGCTTGAAAACCGTCGAAAATTGGGTTCAACGTCTGGACCTCTGCAAGCGTGCCCGTGGTGGCCATGCAAAAGAAATCGAGTTCCATACATAATGGCATCGAACGTTCTTTCACAGGAATAAAGAATATCATTGATATCCAAAACCGTTTTTGTTTTATTTAAAAAAACGTTTGTAGCGCTCTTATTGAAAAACCCTTTACATTATCTATTCCACATATCTACATAAATATAATATAATTATAACTCGATATCCACTGGGCCAATTTTCATGATTCTTTCTTTGTTTTATTCGTATTGCTGTATTTAAAAGATAGGATGAAATTGAAAGTCGGCTCAGTTATAATTTTGTTGCGCAACCTAAATGCTCCGAAAGTTTGCAACGGAACGCATTTGATTTGATTGTGAAGAATCTCAAATCGAATGTCATGCAGCAAACGATTTTGAGGGAAAAATTCAAATGCCAACATTTTCATTCAGCGGAATCCCCTTATTCAGAACGATTTGCCATTCGTATTTGAGCGTCATAAATTTTCCGTGTGCCTCGCTTTCACTATGACAAATAGTCGCAAGGACAATCCCTGGATATTTGTGGCATCAATTCAATTCCCATGTTTCTCACATGGTCAATTGTATATGGCGTGCTCACGTGTGAGCAAACCCATCGATATTGCTATAATTTGTACTTCATTTATTTCATAAAGCAGCACGTGCATTCTGCATGCTCAGAATTATTATTTTTATTAGGTACATTAATGAATTTGGGCGGAACGAAGTTCGCTGGGTCAGCTAGTCACTGATAAAAATCAACTGTCCCGCTGTTTTAAATCCTTTCCTTTTATATCTGCTCTGCCATCTCTTCGAGAACTTTCTAGCTAACTCCAATTGGTTCTACAATTGGCTCACATACTTTTTCCCCTTTTCAGCAATTGATAAATTCCCAGTTAATTTAGTTTAGTGGGGAATTGACAGATTCCAATCTCCAATTGGAAGTGGAACTTGTTTGGTAACAAATGGGGGTTGTTTTCATTTCACCATTTTAGTTTGTTTTCATTTCACCATGATTCATTCCACGCCACAATACATATGTTACATTTTTTCCGTTTTCTGGTAAATCCCGTAAAAAAATTTTTTTAGAAAATATTGATAATACAACACACACTTCAATTCAATTCCTTAGGGACTTTCGTACCATGTCTGCTTCCTTCCAGATCGCACACCAGAATGCCGAAATATTACCCTTTTCCATCGACTTCCCCTTTGACACATCTCTTTCTCTTTCTAAATTGCTACAGATTGCCCGTTATTTATGTGAAATATCACTTTTTGCACTTGTTTTTGTTAATTAATAATTTAGATTCGATTGAATACGCAAAATCTTAAATCGGATCAAATTAAAAACCACATTATATTTTCTTTTTGTTAGGAGTTTATTCACATGTACTCGTTCTTACGAATTTACTTTCCGAGAATAATACTTTTTTTTTAGATATGAATAAAATTTCCATTTTTGCTGTTCCTTAGTAACATCAACTGTGTTCACTCTTATTCCTAATCATATTTTGATTTTGTACAAATACGGTGCTAAAAAACCAAGTTGAAAAGACCCACCAAGCGTAATAGAAATGTGTGCAATGTTTGCGAATGTTTTAAGGAATTCACTTTTGCCCTAGTGAAAACATGGGCTTAAATTGCATGGAATCAACCCATTTTTGCAACAACTCCCCAACGTAGATTCATGAATTTTGCCGTCAAAAATATTTTTCATGTAAAAAAAATTAAAATAACCTGAATGGATGAATATTTTTTGGCGCATAAGATGGATAGAGAACAAGTAAAGCTATTTAAAAAACCATACTCGACATTTATTCCTTTTACATATATTGTTATTAATTCATTTACAAATTGTTTGTTATTGGAAAAGTTCCACTCGGCCAGTGCTGCCAGATATTTTCACCAGAAATCGTAATTACTAGCTTTCAAAATCGTGGAAATACGATTTTGTTGGAAATAAAAAAAAAAAAAAAAAAAAACACGGAAGAACGTTATTATACTTCAATTTATTACAACATAAATTATTTTGCATCACATAAACATTTTTCGAAACATAACATTTTTAATTTATTAAATAATAAAAAAACTTATGCGTATACATGTTTTTACTACTGTAATCTACTATAGTCTACTTCTTTACACATACATACTTGAATTAAATTGATTTAAAATGCTGCTATTTATATTCAAATTGTAGCAAGAAACCTCTTGCATTCTAAGCAAATCTTTGGTATGCAAAATTCCTTGCAAGGTTTCTGTGGCCAACGAATTTCTTGTTTTCGTTTTATTAAGGTTAACCGCCGAAAATATACGTTCAACAGTAGCAGATGAATTCGGAAGTGATAAGACTTCAAAAATGAATTTATTCAGTAACGGAAATGCTAAACTTTCATTTCATTTGCACCACCGATTTTTCATTTTGTTTGCGGGCATTTTTATTAGATTTTTCTAAGAAATATCAAAATAAATATGAAGAAAGTCTGTATTTTGTTATTCTTTACTGTTTCTACATACCTTTTCTTGCAGCAAACTCCTTTGAATTCATTTATTTAACAAATACCATCAAAATAATAATAATAACACAGTAGATACACAGCTCCGCTTCCACAAAATGTACGACTCAATCAAAAATTCAAAACTCAAAAGCAAAACAAAACATCAGGCAATATGGCCGAATGCGTTACTGTTCAAAATGCCACAGTTTGTTCCATGACTGTACAAGTACATTTAATAAAAAAGCAGTATGCATAAGCATTAAGCAGAACTACAGATGGGCGGGTTTTATTTCACCTTCGCATTTTTAGAATATATTTGGAAATTTTGAAATGAATTTTTATATTCGACAAATTTGAAAAATCTTGGAATTTAATGCTTTTTTAGCTCAAAAATCGTGGAATAAGTTTTAAGCCCTAAAATCGTAAAATTACGATAAATCGTGGAATCTGGCACCGCTGCACTCGGCGGCCATTAATAACATGTATTCACAGACAGGAGAAAAAACGAGCGCGCGGGAGAGGACTGTCATTCAAAATTTGCGGGGAAAAACGGGTAGGTTTTAGTTTAGATCCTCTTTGCCCTTATGCCAGACTTTATCGAAAGCTTGTGCTATAACAAGAAATATTGTAGAGCACACATTTTTCTCTTCGAATGCTTTTTCGATTCTATCTGTGATTCTATGCACCTGATCAATTGTAGAGTGCTTCTTTCGAAACCCAAATTGATGAATTGGAACTATCGATTTTTCATCAATTATTTTTTGCAGACGTTTTGCCAGCATTTTTTTGAATAGCTTGGACAACATTGGTAGTATCGATATTGGGCGATATGAGGTTACTTCGATAGGTGGTTTACCGGGTTTTGATATCATTATTACCTCCGCGACCTTCCACATGCGTGGCACATATCTCAACTTAAATGCAGCATTTTTAATCTGCGCTAGTTTATTTAAACCTTTTCGAGGAAATTGTTTTAAAATTTCCCCTGTGATTAAATCGAACCCTGGGTCTTTTTTTATGTTTATGCCTTCTTTGATTTCTTTGGCAAGTTCTTTAGCTGTCACCGGCCGAATAGGGCTGTCTTCTTCGCACCTTTCTTCGTTTCCTTGATAATCTTTATATTCATAAGGCTTGAAGACGTTCTCAAGGTACTCTGCAAAAGTATTTGATTTTTTTTCACTGCTTTTTGCCCAGTTACCTTCTCTGGTTTTTACTGGCGGAATGTGAGCTATTGGCCTGTTCATTTTCTTTGTTGCCTTCCAGATCGAGTAGTGGGTACTAGCATCATTTGTAAGACTGGTAAGATATGTTTTTAAAGACTCGTTATTAAATTCTCTTATAGATGTTCTGGGCTTATTATTTAAGTTGTTCAGTGTGGTTTTGTCGCTTGGCGCCCTTGTCTGTTGCCAACGTTTTCTAGCTTTCCTCTTTTCTGTAATAATTTCACATATTTCACGAGGATAAGAGTTTTGTTTAATTTTTTTTTTTTTTTCTTTTGGGAGTCCAGTGTAAATGTTTGCACTGCTTCTTCTAGTTGATCTTCCGTTTGAATTGCTGATGATAGTTGAACACATTCTTCCAACTTCTGCCTGAGGTGGTTCCAATCAGTCAGTCTATTAACTAGCTTAGAGCTATGTTCTTTTATTATTATTCTATCGCCAAGTGTAAGAAGTATTGAGGAATGATCTGATTGAAGATATACACTGCGCGTCATCAGGTTAGCACACCTTCATCAGTCTAATATAATTGCTTCTTATTTTGTTGTTGTTAACTTGCAGCTACTCTTTTGTTTTCTAAATATTTTACTCATCTTTGTATGCACTGTCACTGGTAAAGAGAACATGCGATAACAATATACCGTTATATGGTTTTTGCTATTTTCTTTTATTTTAAATCGAAAAATGTGCTTAATTTTTGCGTCATCAGGTTAGCACATGCAATTTGTCTTTCAATTATCTTCGGAATTTGAACACGTATTGAAACCAAATTTGATTTTCTTCTCAAGTGATCTATTTTCTTTAATATGGGTAAAGGAAAAGCGCTATCGGTTGAAGAGAAAGCAAAAATCAAAGCCTATGAAGAGTTGAGGCTTTCAATAACGCAAATATCAAAAAAAAGGCGGCAGAAGTCGAAAAGCTTTATACAATTTCTTACGTAATTAGTCGGGTTTTTGGTCGAAATAATAAAGGCGGTAACCATAAAGTGATTTCCGATGCTGATAAGAGAGCAATTTTGAGAGAAGCATCCAACTCTCATGAATCGACCGCAAAGATCAGGGCAAATGTTGGTGTTGAAGCAAGCTTATCTACTGTTTAAATGGTGATAAGGAATGCTTCACATTTGAAGAGACTGAAACTTAAGAAAAAACCACCACTTAACTATGCTCGAAAAGAAATGCGATTCAATTTCGCACGAGAGCACATGGCCTGGAAGTCGGATTGGAGCTATGTTGTCTTTTCGGATGTAAAGAAATTTAATTTGGAAGGACCCGATGGATTCAATTATTATTTGAATGATCTTCGGAAGGAGGAACACCAGTTGGATCGACTTCATAGTTGTGTGGGCGGTGTGATGGTGTGGGGAGCTATCTCCTACTATGGTACGTGCGAGTTGCAGTTTTTGAATACGAATATGAATGCAAACACTTATAAAAACGTACTGGAAACTGCTTTTCCGCATTTTAAAAATTTGTTTGCAAATATGCCATGGCGTTTGCAACACGACAGTACTCCGATTCACACTGCCCGGGTGATTAAATCTTGGATCGAAGCACAAAACGTCGATTTATATCAGTGGCCGCCTTACTCACCGGACATCAATATTATAGAAAACGTGTGGGGATGGCTGGTTCGCAAAGTTGACGAGTCTGGCAGCCAATATTCTACCAAAGAGGAATTAATTGAAGGCATTAAAAGAGCTTGGACAGCCATTTCTTTGATTTATGTGTGTTAACCTGATGACCCAATATAAATTGTTAATGTTTCGGATGATTTTGAAAAAAAATTATAAAAAAATATTGGAAAATAGTGCAGCATTAATGTTTGTTTTATTCAATTGAAAATTGATTTGTTAATAATCCCTAGAATTGTTAGAATTTTACCTCTTTTAGTTTTAACAGAAATGCGCTGAAACTATTAAAAGCAGGTGTGTGCTAACCTGATGACGCGCAGTGTATATTGTGAGACAAATTCATTGAATTATGAATAGTATGGCTTACATTTATATCGATTCCGATTAATATTCTTCGTAGCCATCAGGTATAAATGATTGTCTCCAGTGCTGTAAGACAAATATATTTTATTATTAAGTTAAACACTTAATATACGCGAAAACTTAATTTTTTTTTCAATCGACTTTTGTCAAAAGATATTCCCCCCTTTTTTTTTTGTTTTAATTTTTGTTTTAATTTGAAGCTCACACGGATTCTAGATTGACATAACACCGATAGGAAAACAAAATGGCGAATTTGAAAAAAAATTGAGGGGCCAGCGGCAAGAGGATTGCAAGTTGGGGGTCTCAGTATTGTCTCTGCTTGTAACATTCCTTTCATGAAATATAAATCGGTACTAAATTCAACACACCATATCCACAGTTTTCTTAACATGTCTCAATAACGGCCTATTATTTGAATTGTTTGAATTTTTTCCAATGTCACCACAGAAATAACTGTCAGTCATTTGTCAGTTTGCTATGTGCAAGTGTATGCGTGTGTCTAATTTATTTTAACATGACACACATCCTTTCCCACATAGTAAACATGAAAAACAGCTTGTAGGTAAATTCTCTTAAGTGGGCGGAGCTGACGGTCTATTTAATACTTAGTTTATGAAACAAAGATTTGATCAACAAAAAAATTAAAGATAATAGGTATCAGTATTCTAAAAAGGATCCTGTAGGTACTTAGTTTTTCTCAAAATATTGGACAAAAATTATTTATATTTCCTTTCGCATATCTACATACCCACTATGTATTTTTAAATAATCTAAATGCCCCACTTGCAATAAAACCGCAATAATAGCAACGCAAAACTTTTTTTTTAGCAAACTTATTAAATATGCAACTTAAAATAATTCCTTCTACTTGGAGCTTACACAATCAGAAACTGCCACTTCATTTGCACCCGCACACACGTCTATCGGAACATTCAGTTTAGTTACTATAATAATGCAATTCAAAAACCGATCCCGATAACTGATTTTTCAAAAATTTTGTGCTTCATATCCTTCCAGAGGCAAAAAAAACTTCACCTTAAATAATCTTAGATTAGATACCCAAAATAAACGCTCATGCAAAGTGCACCTTCGACTGCTTTGAATATAAGTTTTGTTTTTCTTTCGGAGACAGGGGATTGATCTTGCTTCCTCTTGCAACAAAATGATACACGACTTGGAGATGAACAATTTGATAAATGACTTAACAAACAATTTTGTATATGTATCTACAGACCGCCAACGCTAGTAAATTTGTTCTTCAAAAAATATAGACGAACAGAGCTACTGAGAGATAAAGCACTACAACAAGTCGTGAGATAATTTAAATTTTAGCCTGAGCAAACATATAACCTACATATTTATCCAAAAAGTAGGCGCAGTGGCTTAGTGGTTAGTGTGTTGGACTACTACCGCAAAAACCCAGATTCCAGCTTAGGGTTTTTTCCACTGCGTAACCTCTCGCGAACGTCTGACAAACATCCGAGAGTAAAACTGTCTTCAAAGAGCTTCTCAATTAGCCGTTTGGAATCGGCATAAAATTGTATAGATCCCTTCCATTCGTTCCAAAAATGAAAAAACTCACACAGAACGAATGGTTGTGAGAAGCTAGGCCTTGGGTCCCTACGGACCTGTTGCGCCAACTATTTATTTTATTTATCCAAAATGGCTTCATCAAATAAGCCTTTAAACATGATTCTGTTGTTGGTTGGAAATTGATTACATGTTTACATACATTTGGGTATGGAATGTGTCGATCCGGTTTATTAATTGGGATATTTGCGTCTTAAAGTTAATTCATTTGCACATTTAAATTACCTCTTAATCGAATGAGAATTTTTTTCTAAATGTTTAAGGAAACCTCCAAATTTGTAATTAAGTTGATAATGCTATAGAAAATTGAAAGCAAGTTGATTTATGGAAGACCTAAGCCTGCTGTGTTCCAATTAAAACAAGACAATAGAAAATAAGCCAATTTAAGGACCTCTTTTGCCAAATCCGCAACGTTTTACTTTTGTAGTTAATTATGTAGGGTACCTACTCACAAAAAATCAACGCAAATCTTTTATCGATTTTAATTATTTGTGGGTTTTTATAAATATTGCAGCGGGTAGAGTGTTATTAGGAAACCACACGACTAACTTAATGAAAGGTTTAGTAATCAAATACTTGAAATTTATTTCAAACATTTCAGCAAGTGCACTGAGAGTAGAATTCTCTACATAGATAATTCACAGGAAGAACTTGTGCGATTACATTTTGTGCTATTAAAAGGAATTTAACGAAATAGAGTAAGTGCTGCAAATATGGCCCATGTTTGCAATATGGCCCACCACAATATTTCACAACAGGAAAAGCATCACATACCGCTGTGCATTCATTTCATTCATTTTCGAACCGGTTGCTGGTCATTGAAACGTGTTCAGTCTGGCTCAACAGACGTGTGCAGTAAAGCACGTGGCAGATTTTTAATTATTTTATTATAATTTTTGGGTAAGTTTTGCTAAGTGATATTTCTATAAAATTTTGTGAAACAAGTTTAATGTTTTTATAACATTGTGTAGTGCTCAAATTGAAATATTGATATAGGAAATCCAAATTATTTAATAGTTTAAAAAGTGTGTGATAATTGAAAAAATAGTGAAAACGCCCGATGTTGGTAATATGGCCCACCATAGGTGTTCCTATTATGACACAGTGGGCCATATTTAACACACTATTATGCATAAAAATAACATGATTGTTTTATATTTTTTAAAAATTCTAATGGCTTCGAGAGTTACACAACCGCCAAAAAAACGACAGGCGTGGAACAAAGAGCATATGAAAGCAGCATCAGTTGCCATTAAAGAGAAGAGGATGGGGTTCTTGAAGGCATCGAAACAATTTAAGGTGCCTAAAACTACCTTAAGGCGTTTGGTTGCACAGACACAAAAACCAGTGGAAGATTTGGTGTCTACTAAGTTGGGCAGAAAACCCATCTTCCCCTTAGAGCTCGAGGACTCTTTAGTGGAACATACGCTTTTTTTTTTTTTTTTTTACGCTGGGAGGTGGAAATCTTCTGAAGATAAGGCAGGAGAAAAATGGGTTCAATGTGTTATCTGTACCATGTAGGCACATGAAGATTGTTCAAGCAACGAAGATAAATATTTCATCTGCGAATTTTGCTCCGCATAGATAGCAATAGTAAGTTGTATTAATTATGGACCACCCTGGTCTATATTAACGCAAGGTGATTTATATTAGCAGCCCTTTATTAAAAAGTGTTAAAATAACTTTCTTTAGTTTTTATTTATTAATTTTTTGTTAAGCTGTTTTTTATGTTTTATGTGTATAAAGACTTGTAAAGAAATAATTTCTTTAAAAACTAAGTGAATTTATGTAACACTGGGTCTATAAACCCCAAGTATTGTTTTGCAACAAAGGATACAAATATTGCTTGCAGTTCAGTTGATCACGTTCGAAGACGAAGAGGGACAGACAGCTTTATTAACCCCACATAACATCCACTCCAAATCTATGGGGTTTGTGTTTGTGATGCTTTCACAAATTTATAAATGTTCCCCACGGATTTATTGATTTAAATCGCTCACTCGAAAATACGTCCCTGTGTGGTACAATTTGGACACACTTGCCCCCTACAAAATTTTATTTTTCTTACTTTTGAAGAAAAACCAAACAAATTAGTTTTCCATTTCTTTCCCTGTTCATCTGAAAGCCAACTTCAATTTGTCATTTGTAAGGGTAAAAGTGACATTGAAGAAGCGGAAGAGATCATGGCAAGGTAAACAGAACCATACCAAACACTTCTCTGTAAAGGAAAAAAAACATCAAACTCCTTTTAAAAGCAAATCAAAATTGATTGCTTGTGCGGTTTGGTTAGGGCAGGGAATACGGTGACATATTGTCCTCATAATGCAATTGACTTTCAACAATGAAAAAGGAATTCAGGTATTTTTTAGGCGGCTTACTGAAAACTTCGGCAAAGTAAAAGGACCCGTAGTCGGTGAAATAACTTTTTAATGGGATGCCTACTTTTTTTTGTCAATTCATCAGCAACCGACAAGTGAATCGAAGCATTTGGCAAATTAGGGGAGCAAAACCTCAACAATTAATCTTTTTTTCCGATTAATTGAGATAGATTGAGGTATTTCAAATCGGTGGCAGCAGACATTTTCAATTGATTTAAGTAATTAATTTACGGAATTTTGGAATCAACAACCGCATTCAAGGCTGTCTTGGAATCAATAATATAACTATTTTTTCTTCTTTAAACGTCAGTGGATTTCATAACTGGTCAGAAATCTGTTTCGATAGATACAAATCAAGATCATAGATAAGAGACACATTCCAATCTTCCTGATCATATATCCCACTTCCCATACACAGATCCCCTACTCAAATTCATTCACATTCCAACGTTCTCTCCTAAATCAAAATAATCAGTTTCGCATATTATAACCCATGCCAACGATACCATAGCATCTGGTCACCCAACACCGATGTCAGCACAAACTTATTCATTCACTAGCTGGCCCGGCGAACTTAGTGCCTTGAAAGTGATTAAAATATTAACCCTCTACCGCATACAAAGCCATTTATGGCTTTGCATCTTCGTGGCGTATCTTTACTTCCCCTGTAATTCGAAATGAACAAGTTGCAACGCGATTTGTTAGCGTAACCTATCCATCACACACAACGATAAATATTCTAGGTATCTGCCAAACAACGACGACAGGACTATTCGTGTTTGCAATTCAGTCTACCGATCGAGTGCTTGCAATAGAGTGCAGGAATAATTCTTATTTTAAGTGCTAGTTAGAGTGATTAATTGGTAAGTAAATTGAATAAAGAAATACATTTTGTGAAAAGTGTTGAGTTCTGATTGTTACTAATGCATTTTGAAATAAAAAAATAAATTAGTATAGATTTGTGAGCGTTTTTATTACTAACGCCATATATGGCTTCGTATGCATTGGTGGCTGTTTCTTTTTATTAATTGCTATCCTTTTGGTGTCGTGTTCAATATTTTTTTGTCTGCTTCAGCAATGGATCCTCTTCAATTCTATGGTAAATCGTTGCATGTAAATTGCATACCTGGGGATGGATCAATGAGTGATGACGATCTAGCACCAGATTCTGATGTGGAATTTGAAGACCAACTAAATCCTGTAAATGGTGATAGTGATTGCTTTACAGTGGATGAAACCGACACAGAGTCTGAACTCGACAATGAAGCCGTCGTTGCCTCAACATCAAAGCAAAAAAAAGGAAAGAAAACAAGTATTAAGAAAACTAAAGTTTTTTTGGAAAACAGGACACTTGGCCCCATTCGACGAACACAACTTCAAATTTATGGGAGTTACTGAATTGCCGGCAACTGTAAAAGCCTTGAAGACACCAGCAGATTTTTTTTCGTTCTTCTTTACTGATGATGTGATTGCATTTATTGTAGAGCAATCAAATATGAAAGCACTTCAAGACGACATAAATAAGCCTGTAAATATTAAAAAAACCGAAATGGAGCAATTTATCGGCATTGTAATTTATATGTCATGTGTCCAGCTACCTTCATCGAGGCATCACTGGGGCAAGGTTGTTGGTCAGCGGAATGTTTTCGAGACGATGACATGCAATAGATGGGAAACCATTAAAAGATTCCTTCATCTCAACAACAATAACGATTTTAAGCCATTTGGGACAGAGGGATATGACAAACTTTTTAAGGTAAGACCCCTTTTAGACAAATTAAGGGAACGGATGCTGCTCATTCCAAAGGAGGAGTTTCTAGCCGTGGATGAACAAATAATACCCACTAAGTGCCGCCACGAACTTAAGCAATACAATCCAGCCAAGCCTCATAAGTGGGGTTACAAAAACCAAGTTCTCAGTGGGGTATCTGGATTGTGTTACGACTTCGATATATTTGCTGGAGAACAGAGCAATACATTTCCTGAAGATGCGCCGGACTTAGGTGTAAGCGGAAACGTCGTAACAAGGCTAATATCCACAGTAGTTCGGAATGTAAACCATAAAATATTTTTTGATAATTGGTATAATAGTCCAAATTTAGAAGTCCATCTATTTAAAAATGGACTGTTACCTTTGGGTACAGTTTGGCTCAATCGAGTTCCCAATTCTAAAATGCCATCAGAAAAGGAAATGAAGAAACAGGGACGGGGAAGTATGACTGAAAAAGTGGCAACCGTCGAGGGTGTTAAACTTAGTTTGGTAACTTGGTTTGACAACAAACTTGTAAACATGCTGTCGCTTTATGTTGGAAGTGAACCGGTTACCAGCAAACGCCGATACTTCAGTAAGGATAAGCAATATAAAACAGTTCCTGCTCCCCAAGCTGTAGAAATCTACAATAAATATATGGGTGGTGTGGATTTACTGGATTCGATGCTTGGACTGTATAGAATCCCACTGAGATCTAAAAAATGGTACAAAAGGATATTTTTCCATATGATAGATCTGTGTGTAATAAACGCTTGGATTCTTTGGCGCCGCGAGAACGATTTCCATATGGTTCTCTATGATTTCAAATTGGCAATATCTGAGCATTTACGCAAAGCGGACAAAGCACCTAGAAAACGTGGACGGCCACCTACGGGATCTATTACAGGAACGCCAACATCAGTCTGCAGTAGATCCGATCGAGGAACGGATACGGAATCGATTAGTACGCCAAAACGAAAGCGTCCCGCAAGACATCAAGATCTTCCCCTGCAATCCGTAAGAAGGGATAATTTGGGCCATTTTCCCAAATGGCAGGAGAATCGGCAAATATGCCAAAATAATTGCCCATTTCGATCATATACTTTCTGTGAGAAATGTGAAGTATATTTATGTTACAACGAAAAAAGAAACTGTTTTACTCAGTTCCATCTAAAATAGACAAAGTGTCTTTCTTTTTTTGCAATTTTTTATTTCTTATGTGATATTATGAATTATGTTGTTTCTGTTTTTAATAATTTTTACGTGATATTTACTTGAATTGAGTTGTTTTTGTGTACCTACTTTTTTAAATTTAATATGCTTTCGAAAAGCTTTAATTTTTTCTTTAATTTCTTTTTTCAGAATTTTTTTTCTTTATAATTATAAAATGAACTATTGCGTTTTTGTTTAGTATTTATTGTTATGAAATATGATGCATTTTTTCAATCATCAAAGGTGCCAAAAAATGATACTAATGAAGTCTTTATATTCCCATTTTCAGTTAATCATAATGTAACCCTTATTGCATACGAAGCCATATATGGCTTAGTTTTTCATTTTTTAAAAAAAATATTTTTTTTAAGTTTTTTCAATAAAAATTGTTTGAGAATAGCAGAATAAATCTAAAACAATCGATTATTATTATTTTTTTTTTCTGTTCGGGAAGTTTCATGCAGTAGAGGGTTAATATCGCTTTCGAAAATCAAGCCCCTCATTGATGGAATGAAACTATTTTGGAATCAAATTAAACATAATGCAATCCGATTTCATAGATTTCCGGCTTCTTGATCGGGAAAATGTTTCAGCGATAATGGTTGAATCGACTTGGTCCGGTCAGATTTTCTCAATCAACCAAAGAAGAATGTGGGCATGCGGCAATCCTCCCTTCTTCTTGGATATGGATATGATGTCATTTGGAAGCAGCCGTTGCATTGTAAGGTGTATGCAGGAAATGCCGTGATTGCGGTTTAACTTCATGGTTAAGCCTAGTATCCGCTGGCGTTAAATTTTAGCGTCTTTGGTTTCAACTTCGTTTCACAACACCAAAGTTAAATGGTCGGTAAATTATTAAACATGATGATGGGACAAAAACCACATAATGTCAGTTAATATAATTTTAATTGTAACCGTATTAATTAGAATTTTCGAATTTCAGACTTCAAAGACATTATATTTGGCGATATTTCAATATCTCCAAAACAATGGATACAAGAAAGATTGAAGAAGATATTACCCGACAGCTGAAATAATACAACACAAACGAGCTTAATTAGTGGAGAACAGGATACTAAGCTTCAAAGTAAATTTGTGTTGATGCAACTCCAGATTGTACCGTTAAACTAAAGGGCAAATTTTCTCTCTATTAATTTATAGATCAAGAACAGAAGTTTTGATTTGAAAACATTTTTTTTTTGTAAAATGAAATAATGTTATGTTAAGTTAAGTTGGGGAAGGGGGGCCCATTGTGATTCTTCATATAGCTAACTAAACAAACCCCAAAACAATGAAAATGAAAGTTCAAGTCAAGTTTTGAAATAAAGTAACAGTACAATAATACGCCATGATCCAATATTCGTTATAAAATTAACACATTGTCATAGATTAAAATTTTCTACATTCCAAACAAAATATAATTTTTAGAAATCTCTGAAAGTATGCAAGTATGTGATAGGTAACACATGCAGAATGAAATGAAAAAGTGATGCGACACTTCATGTCAATGACTTGCTCATTATGTGCCTGAAAGTTCAATGAGGCGGACATAGCGCCATCTGTCATTCAACAGCATAAATAATTTTGTCCTGATGGTTGAAAATCTTACGACGGTTAAATTATTTGTATATTGTTTACACAAAAATCTTAAAATCGCGATTAAAAAATGGGAATTTTTTTCTCATACCTAACAAATGCCCACAAAAATTTCATAAAAATGTTACGAGCTTTTTCGGAGGAGTGCGACCACAAACACCGTGATACGAGATTTTTATATATTAAATGATTGCAGTTAGAGAGCGGCACATGTCGTCTAGCAGCTCCTGATTTGTGAAATAGTATTTAAGCTCTTGCACAAATTTAATAAAATCGATAAATTTAATAAAATGAGTCGTGTCACTTAGATCAAAACAGATCTAAACAGGTACCATGATTATTAAATGAAAGCAGAAGTTTCCAGTCCTGTTGGCAGCTATGCTGGAGATAGGGCCGTCTAACGACATAGGTCCTTACTAATAATCATTTCTAACCTCCACCTTATATACTTTGTAGGTCACAACTATGCAGTTTTGTATGGACAATGTCGGAATTGAGAGTTCGAAGCATTTAGCCTGGACACTAAAAATGGTTATTACTATTAGTAACGCGGATAGTAAACACGAGACAGCTTATTTTCCCCATTGAAATCATCAATCAAAATCACCATCATCCCATCACTTTTTCTTGTAATTCAGCTGTCCCAACTCTTGTGAGTATTGGCATTAGATGGATATGTACAGTACAGATATATTGCTTGTGAAAGAACTGCGTTGATAACATCTTTCGATGAAGGATCAAAATTTTGACAATACGTAATGATGACGTCGCTCTTCGAAAAGCAGAACAAATAACAAAATGTGTTACTCTGTCTTAAATTTGTAACATTTGTCAAATTGGCAGAAAAACTTTAATTTCTTGGATGCTTAACAGTGAAATTTGTATGTAAGGTTTAAACGTTAAAAACGTTACCCTAGTATATTCTTAAATATCAAATATACGAAACATGAGTTTCGACTCCGAATTAGATGTCAGATCTGCGCTCATTTGGTTCCCGATTTTGATAATTTTGGCCCTTTTACTTGTTTTGTGTGCGATTTCTGACTCTTATAAGAAATGCTATTTGTCTTGTGAGTCGTCTTTTGACGTAAATATCATGTTATAATGGGCTATTTCTGTGTGGAACCTCATAAACATGATATTTGAGTTATTTTGGCTCGAATAACATTTACAAATTAAGGGGAAACATTTTTTGAACCGTATTCGGATTATTCGCGAACTTTCCCGAACCAAGCACTTAAAATCTGAAAAATTAAACGTTACTCTCTCAGAGAGTGGAAAATATACTCCAAAGCGTTGCTGCTGAAAACTTTTAAAAAAAACCGACTACAAAGGGCCCGAGGCGTAAAAGGGCCTACCACATAAAATACTTATTTAGCAAGAAAAAAGCCGCAGCAAATTCATTTATTTATAACCTAAACAAATTTATTCATTACGAAACACTTCTTTTTATTCTTTTCATATGCTTGCCTTCTTTTTCGTTTAATAATGAACAAAATCTTCCTATAACTGAAAAAGGGACCATTTTTATCCCGTAAAAGATCGTTGCTTGTGTGGCACGTAGCGCCGTCTTGTTAAAAGTAAACGTTGTCTAGTTCAATACCATCCAACTCCGACCATAAAAAATCACTAATCATCTCTCGATCGCATAATCCATTCACCGTAACTGTTGATCCAACCTCATTTTCGAAAAAGTAAGGTCCAATGACCCCACCGGACCATAAACCGCACCAAACAGTCACACGTTGAGGATGGAGAGGCTACTCAACAATAACTCTTGGGTTTTCCGAGCCCCAGATGCGACAATTATGCTTGTTGACGTAGCCACCGAGGTGGAAATGGGCGTCATCAGTCAAGATGATTTTTCCATGGAATTTCGGATCATTTTCATGCATTTCAAGGACCCAATCAGCAAAGACACGACGTTGTTGAAGCGTGTATTTTATTTTTAGTAATGGCGCAGTTTCTACTTGTCAAATGTCAAAGAATAAAACCTTCAAAAGTGACAGCTACCGAAATAGCGGGTCATTCACAATAACACCTCTCATTGGAAAACCCTTTACTTGTGTCAAAAATAAAGCAACAGATATTTCAGGTGTGAGTTCAGAAAAAGTGAAAGCAAAGAAATCCGACAATAGCACCGAATTTTCTTTATTTTCATACTCTCTTTTTGTGTGACTCTTAAGATGGATTTTTGAATTGGTTTCTTATCAACTTTGTGCATTTGACATACATATCAGTAGATACTAGCCGGTTGAAATTCTCTGGGCTGTGTCAAGAGAGCAACTGCTTGTTAATCCTTATTTTGCTAATTTTCTTTTTTTCTGTAATTTTTGATGAGAATGCGTATAGATTTTGTGCAATAGTCATCGATAATGAATCAAAGACGTTTCTGTGCTAATTTTCAGGTTCGATATTTTTGAGGTTTTTCTTTCTCATTTTGGGCACAGTTTTTGAACTACTTGTTCTGTTATTTATTCTAAATATATATCTAATATTTGCCGTATAGTTGATAGGATTTGAATTGCTTTGGAGAACCTTTATAAGTCAAAACTAAATCAAAGCTCCGTCCTCAGTTAGTCTAGTTAGTGTGGTGTACTTAAATTCAAGACAGTTATAAACTTCCTAAGGCAAGCACAACTTTTATGCGAGTGCAGCATTGTCTTCTCAAATCTAAGAGTCGTACATCCTCCAACTTAATAAACATAGGTATACCAGTATCTTGTGAGAAGGCATTTAAGTTATGAAACTTGTCAGGTAGAGGTGCTGGTTTGGTGTGCTCTTCCATTGAGTAAACAATGTGCATGCGTTACTCCTTGCAAGAAAGTCCACAGATAAAGGATTTAAATTTAGTATAATCAACGAAATCTATATTATTGGAGACATTTTTTGATATGTCCATCAGTATATGAAAATGGAAAGCGTAAACGACACAAAGTGTTACATTTTTTCACAGAGCATATACCGACAGGAAAAGGAGCAAAATAATTTTTCAATTTATGTAGAAATAAAAATGGTATACCTACCTTATCCGCTCTTTCATAGCTATGATGGAACGTGCGCTGTCCGTTTCCTGTACGCAACAATATTGGCAAAATGCACAATACATCTGGGATCTGGCACTCTGGCACTTAGGATGTAAAGCCCGCACGAACATAAAATATGAGAAACGAGGGGAAAAGAAAAAAATGAAATGGTTCTGAAGAAAAACACAAGGTGGTGATCGTTTTTTTTTGCTTGTACACGAGTGGCAATCCAACCACTACAATGTGCAGGACAAGGAATTAAGTTTTAAAAGTTTCTTGCACTCAACCATTGCATATATTATATATAGTCTCTATATACAATGACTCAACTCAATACCAACCGTATAAAAGTGCGGAATTCTACATGTTGAATGTGTATATTGTATATTGCCTGAGAACTGTACAAACATTTCGAATCTACGCAAAGTAAACTGTCATGCATATTTTATCGTTCAAATATTGGATTTTCACTTCGCATAAAATTGTGATCCTTGCGTATCTATGATACCTATTTACTTTTACAGAGTATATTCGGCGACTATTGGAGTTTACATTAAATTTAACTGTGTGCGGAGGTGTCTCCAAGGACACTGTATAACTCACATCTAATCACACTATCGATCGTCCTGCAAGTAAATCCCTTGTAATCTACTTAAGATCTTGGGGGACAACAAAAATACTTGATGGAAGACTTTAATGATGTTATCGTAATGTAATGAAAAAGCCACAAGAAGGAGGCCGACATACGTAAGGGTTTTGATAGGAGGCAGACATTTCAAAATTAATAACAATATATGTGCTCACACTATACACTGAACTGTATATGGGCTTGCTTTGAAGATATAGTGAAGAGTGTCCTTAGTGACCAGACACAGTCTAGTATGTACATGACAAAGGCGGACCACATTATAAATATTTATTTGCTTGATGTGACTATATGTTATTAATGAACTAAAGGACCTTTTAAGTGGTTTTAAGATGCTGCATGTCGTACGGTGGCTTTTTAATGTTTCGGGATGCTTTTATCGATTATAGTTTTCAGCATTATGTTGTCGGATGTGTAGGTTGATTTATGGTTTGGAAACATTTCTATTGTATGGGGAGGCGACAATAATTTGCTTCATCAATGGTAATGCAGTTCAAGTGGTGAAGTTAGTTGTTGTGGATTGTGAATGTTTGTCGAGTGAAGTTGTTTTTGATACAAAAATACCCAGCAATGAACATATTACCTTCAACAACGGTTTGACGTCGGCAGGTAGACATTTTATCTTTCCCTTGGTCCTTGGTGATTCTACTAAAATCAGTATTCTAATATCAGTATTTTACCAGTCCAGCGCCATCGATATACAATAGCACTTGCCTCGACTTTTGTTACAATTTTCAGTTGGATGTAAAGGGTGATTTTTTAGCTGGTTTGGTTTTGGCAACACTGGTTTTGACAGCTGACGTGTGTTTAGTACCTTGTGTCACTGTCAAACAGCTTCAGTTTGGTTTGCAATTTAACCATGGATCGTCTTACAAATGAACAACGCTTGCAAATTATTGAATTTTACTATCAAAATTCGTGCTCGGTTCGAAATGTTCAGCGCGCGCTGCTTCCATTTTATGATCGGCATTCTCGACCTTCTGAGCAGTCTATTCGGAAGATTGTGACCAAATTTCGCACCAAATTTACTTTGTTGGACATTAAACCACCAACACGTTTACGTACTGTGCGTAGTGAAGAAAATATTGCGGCCGTATCAGCTAGTGTGACAGAAGACCGCGAAATGTCGATTCGGCGCCGTTCCCAGCAGTTAGGCCTTTGTTACAGCACTACGTGGAAAATTTTGCGGAAGGATTTGGGCGTAAAGCCTTTTAAGATACAGCTGGTGCAAGAACTAAAGCCAGCCGACCTACCACAACGCCGAATTTTTGGTGAATGGGCTCTTGGAAAGCTGGCCGAGGATCCGCTTTTTTATCGAAAAATTGTGTTCAGCGATGAGGCTCATTTTTGGTTGAATGGGTACGTAAATAAGCAAAATTGCCGCATTTGGAGTGAATAGCCAGAAGCATTACAACAGCTACCAATGCATCCCGAAAAAGCCACTGTTTGGTGCGGTTTATGGGCCGGCGGCATTATTGGGCCATATTTCTTCAAAGATGATGCGAATCGCAGCGTTACTGTCAATGGTGAACGCTACCGAGCGATGATAACAAACTTTTTTTTGCTCGAAATGGAAGTTCTTGACTTGCATGATATGTGGTTTCAACAAGACGGTGCCACATGCCACACCGCACGCGAAACACTGGCGCAATTGCGAGGCGAGTTTGGTGAACAGTTAATTTCACGTTTCGGGCCGGTCAATTGGCCGCCTAGATCGTGCGATTTGACACCATTAGATTATTTTTTGTGGGGGTATGCCAAGGCTAATGTGTATAGGGACAAGCCCGCTTCGATTGACGCACTGGAAGCCAACATCCATGCATTCATTCGTGAGATACCGGCCGATATGTGTGAAAGAGTATGCCAAAATTGGACTCAGCGGATGGGCTACCTGAGACGCAGCCGCGGTCAACATTTGCATGAAATTATCTTTAAACATTAAATTGCAAGGTTCAAACTATCGATTCAAATAAATATTTCATTCATTTTTTCGAATTTTTTGTGTTTTTTTTAAAAAAAAAGTTCTAAACCTCTTAAAAAATCACCCTTTAGTTTGCGGACAACGAAGCTTTGGGATATATCATAGACAGCGGTTAATCCAAGCTTTTCTCCTCATGTTTGCCCAGATTAGTCAAGTTTTACAGAGAGCACGGACTTAAAGTTGGGTAAGCGTAGAGACTCAGCTTAGAACGAAGGAAATTTCGACTGGGATTTCCAAACTGATATCGGTCGGCATAAAGGGAGTTTTCTTTATTATTCTTTTAGTTTAATTTGTGTCTTAGTGGCGGTGACCTGGGACCCTGTCAAACAGTACAGCTTGAAACCGAATTTAAAGAGTTCTTGCAACAAGGTTTACCGTGACCTTGTGGCGGTGTCATCCATGATGACAAACCCAGTCTGAAGCCAGGTCAAAGCACAAGAAAAAGTGACTCCATTATTCTACTGCCGCCAAAGTTCTGTTGTCACAGACTCTACAGTTGTTGTTTTTTGTTCTTTAATTTTTCGTTTGAGATTTCTTGAAGGTGTCCTTATTTTAATGCGCGTGGATCTGGTCACCTACTCATATCCCTGCCATCGACCACTGCCTGTAGTCAACACGGCTTCAAACATTAATTTAAATTTAAATTAGTTTGTCTTTTCCAAAAATTTAAATTCGTTTGTCTTTTCCAAAAATGATTCAATTCAACAGAGCCTCCCTTATTTGCCACCCATGCAAGACGCATCAACCTCCCCCTTCACTCACGGGTTTAGTCACCATGCATTCGTTTTGAGGAACGTCTGCAAACCATGTTTGATTCTTCATTCAGTGTCTCTGCAATTTAAGGTTTGTCAATATTAAAAATTCCGTTTAGTGCTTTCAAATTTCACTTTGGTAAAGAGCGGGAATTGATAGTTTTCTTTTCAGCAAATCACGCGCTTTTACTTAGGGAAACATTATCAAATCACGGGAACTATTAATAATAATGTCAGAGCGGTATCTAAAAAATATAGTCTTTATGCAACATATATCAATAATTGAATCTTTGAACCATTTTCCAGTCAATGCCCAATAACCTCCTTCAAATGTGAATCGCTTTTGACGTACTGATCTTTAAAAAATCAGATTTAAATGCCAAAGGATAAATCATTTGAGTGTTCATTTACGACGCTCATCATCGTTTTTTCATATAAAATTATATATTAAGAGCCCCATCTGACCATATCCCAAATGCGGGGTAGCAAAATCAAACATCTACCGTCTGCGCATTCTATTGGACGTTTATACGACTTCAGTGAAAACTCCATAAGCTCCCGATGTTACCTAATGAAATGTCACCAACGCAATTTAAGCAAGAAAAAAAAAAAAATACTGACCTTCAAAAATAATGCCTGATTCGAATTAAATTTCGTCCAGCCGCACACCGAACACACAATAAATAAAAAATCGGAAAACTGTAGCTGAGTGCGGATTTTATTTTTCAAATGAAAGAATTTCAAATATCAGCACAGGCGTTTTATGTGAATGGATCTGTAATATCGCCCCGTCCAGCAAGTCCGAATGGATTGCTGATACGGACAATTTGTTCATCTGTGAAAGAAAATTAAATTGGTAAATCGCATTTTGTGCGTGGGCGGACTTGATTGTATGATTGATTAAGTTCGTCGGCTTACTTTTATTGGAGACGCATTTTGTGAACAATGTTATTGTTCTTTTACTTTGGGTTCATGAATCATGGATAATACTCTTTTGCGGTTCGCATGCATGATTTATTTAGTTTTAAAATTAAATTCGGTTGGAGTTTACCAAGGAAACAGTTACGTTCTATTTAAAATATCAAGAACTAGGCTGCTGCGATAGCCATCTGTGGTGGTGGTTGCCTCTATCAAAACCGTTACTAAAATCTAGATGGTGGTTAGTAACAACAATAACCACGGTTTTATTCGCTCAACGAAGCGTACTGAGCTGAAGCTCGAGCATCTTGGAAACTTCCTTAGTCTAAAAAGTTTTGTGTAATATATTGGCGCAACCAAACCAGATGTAGCAAGCTAAGTTCTACCCCAAAATCAAAAGCGCATCGGAAATGCCCAGAAGAAACACCAAAAAGACTCAAAAACTTAAATCCAAAATCCACCAATTTTTTTTTATAAAATCTCAAATGTTAAATCCTACACCAAGAAACGACTGAAAGTAACATCAAATAAATTTGTCAAAAGTTGCCGCCAAGGTTGGCTACTAAATCACATCAAAAAAATATTGAACGCACCTGAAACTGGGCTCACGAACTGAGTTAAATATCAACTTAAGAATTGATTAACTATGATTTACTAGGCATTCGTATGACCGCCTCGTAGTACAACATTTGCGATCATCTTTCCACAAAATAGTCTTATATGACTGCGAATAATTTAATAGCAAAAAGTAATATTTCTACACCACAGCCCTAATTTCAAAAGCATTCAAACTTCTAACTGTTTCCATATACCTCACTGATGGGTAATAAATAAAAGAGTTTATTGCTTCGTTGTCTTAATAATTCAACACCTAAAGCTATAAACCGTTTTCATTGCAAACCAAAGATCGTTCCATATTCCAGGTTTCGTGTAATTTAAGTTTCATTTCAAACTTAATTGCATTCACAATGGTTGTAATCGTAAATGATATCGTTCCGTTGGAGGTATTTATTCCACTTACACTTACTCGAAAGCCTTTGAAAAGTTACTCCCAAATGCTAATAAACTTGTGCAGATTATAATGAAAATAAAAATACAACAGGGATGTTAAACAGTCTACTCCTTAGGAATTTATTATTGAATTTTTCATAAAAAAACAAGGATACCTACCTCATCCCTTTGAAAGTTAGTCCAGTTCCTGAACTTTTGTCACTAAAATTGCAATCAGAGGATAAGATGCTACTTCCCTGCTCACTGAGTCATTCACAAAATGACCCGGGAGACTTGTATTGCATAGGATAGCAATCAGGCTATCCTTCGTGTATTATTTAAGATGACAATCTCATTCATTCATTATTGCATCGGTGATTGGAATAAACAGCGCAGTATCATTATGTCTGAGAAAGTTTTCTTTTCATTTTCAGATTTATATACAAAATGATGAGTTGCATTAAAGCGCTTTTCAGTGGTGGGGGTTGGCGTTAGAGTCTTTATTGGATACAAATAGCATCACGTTCACGTTGCACAGTGTGCAATGATGGGATGTTGTACAAAACATTTCAAAATGGATGGTAGTGGAATGGAGTCGTATAGTAATAGTCAACTGAATTGAATTCAATTCTCCCTAATTCAATTTGCGATATATTGGTAATGTTTAGGGATGTGTGAGTTGGATAAGGGTGAATTCGTTTTACGGTTTACTCAAGCGTGAACGTGTTTAAATGGGATTTGTAATAATGGTGTTGTGGGATTTATCCACTAAGTCGAATTTTAAGTGGGTCATAGAACGGAATAATATTTTGTGGAGCAGAGAAATTGGATATTATTTCTAAAGTCACTCACCAGACAATTGTAGTTTTGGAAACACGTCTGTTACTTGCATTTTTCGCATGTTCTCTCAAATAATTCTTTCGTTAATGATACTTAAATGTTTAACCGGAAAACGAAGCCACAAAAAAGGGTCTATGAAAAAATTCACGCACCCTCCATTCGATATACAGGCATCATTTCAAAGGCAAAATAAGTGTAGGTCTTCCAATCGACAAATTTTATTTTTTTTTGCAGTGATCCTTTGCAAAGAACACCGCACACTTCAGTGGGGAGCAACAACATTATTCCCAGCTTACATTTATGACTAAAATGCGATTACACAGGAATGCTTTTTCTATGTTACGTTGGATGATATAAAATGATATGCCAAACTTCCATCAAGACGAGGAGTAGATTGCTCGTTGGTTTCGATTGATTTCATAGGGATGCAAAACCAATCTAATTGATTGTATTGTAATTGTCGGTCTAATTGTAATAAAATGGTATCAATTGTTTTTCTTCCGGAACATGGTGTCCAATAGGCGGATAGAACAAATGGTGACCTTTGATGACTTTATTCACATAATTTAGTCAGAACTTCCTCATGATTAGAAGTTCTAGCTGCAGTTTTATGTTAGGCTAAGTTAGGTTTATGGGTGGATATGGCAGAGCGAGCAAAGCCGCACCTCACTTAGGTCCAGTTGGACCCATTGTGACGCCCTTGTTGGGGGTTAGCCGATGTTGTTGGCGATGATGTTCGTTCCCTCTCGGTAACTCGACCTTGTCCAGCCATACTCATGTGTTTATGAACCTGTAAATATTAGATAAAAAGAAATCCGAAAGTTTATGTAACTAAGTCATAGAAGTAGTTTCTTCCAAGTGTTCTGTTCCTCAAGTGACAGAGACTTGGGCAATAACAGAGGAAGTGATGTATGGTGTATATCGTCATTCTTGAATTTCAATTTCATTGTGTGGTTTCTTAGGATGTTGCGACTTGTTAGGGCCGCTACCAGTTTATACATCGACTTTCTATCAAACCGCATAAGCTTGCTAGTCCGACTTGGATTATATTCCGAACATAGCTTCAGTGGTACTTTGCAGGTAGTTTATTCTTTCCACCTGTTGTTGGCTTTCATGCGGATCTTATTTTCCACTCGGTCTCTAAGATTACAGAGTGGTGGTTTGATTGATTTAATCGCCTGACCCTGACCCTGTGTGACGCATGGAGTGCTGCGAGCAGAGAACCTTAAGCTCTTCGCGGCAGCGACGAGATAGCTTCGATTTTATTTCAATAACAGACACTGTTTTAATAGCCGCTTAGCTGTCAATAAACATGGTAATATCATTATTTGGTATTGCTAACATTGACAGCATATAGATTTAGAAAATTTAGAGAATTTAGAGAAAATTGCAGCACCTGTTCCACAGTGCTATCTGTGTAGATAGATATCTATTTCCCTTTTGTGGGGTCGTCTGAGTTAAATGGCTCCCTGCTGGGCGAATTGTTTGTGGAAGTCAGTCAAATCTCAGAAGTGACAGTATCTCCCACGTATTTGTTCAGAATCTGTGCGTGTCCTATTTTGTAGGGTTTCCAGCTTTTGGTTTGACTGATCCTGATCCTGTATGTATAGGTCTAACGGTATCAAGTTGAGGATTGCCTCCATTACAGCAGTAGCTGTTATCCTTATGCACTGGTTGTACCTACATGCTAGTCTTTGTATTTTAGTCACTAGTTTTAGATTCGATGCTTTATGTGTGGCTTGCCACTAGATTACGTACGTGAGTATTGGACGCACAACAGCCGTATACATCCACATAATTATTTTAGGGTTTGGTCCCCACCTTTTGCCAAAGATTCGGTTGCATTTGCAGCATTTTTTACTCTTTCATTGACGTTTAGTTTCCAACTAAGTTTCCCATCTAAATTTGTACCCACATGTTTAGCACTCCCGGCTAGCCTAAGGGGTATTACCCTCAATAGTTGGAGGATCGAAGTTTGGAATAAATACATAAAAAGTTGGCGCAACAGGTCCGTAGTACCCTAGGCCTAGCTTCTCACAACCATTAATTTTGTGTGAGTCCTTTATTTTTGGAACGAGTGGAAGGGATCTACAATTTCATAGCGATTCCAAACGGCTAATTGAGAAGCTCTTTCAAGACAGTTATACTCTCGTATGGTTGTCAGACGTTCGCCAGAGGTGGTGCAGTGGGAGAAAAGCCCTTAGTTGGAATTTGGGTTTTTGCGGGATTCGAACATGGGACCCCTCGCTTCGTATCCCAACACACTAACAACTAAGCCACTGCGCCTATGTGGGGGAACTTTAACGGACACAAACGACGTGAGAGATAACAACAAAGATGTTCGCTGGTACAAGTGTCTTTAATCGGTAATATCGAACTCTGTGAACAATAGATTTGGACTCTCTTTTATAGACAATAGAAGTACAGTAAATTCTTATGCATACGTCGACTGGAAGAAGTTCGGTTAGATCGTTCGATCAGTAGGCCAAAAGCTTATGTGATTAGGCATAAATTATATGATAAGCGACACAGTGACGCTGAAAATAGTACAATCAGATGGTAAAATAGGCTACACCTACAGTTTGGAAGTTACTGAATAAGACTAGTTCTGTCTTCTGTGAATTGACTAAAAAAGTGTTCATTATTCGTTTTCTAGTGGTTCACTTATGGTAGGTAGGAAGTTGACTGTAGCAAGTCTGCAAGGACCCAGAGTAAGGGGGATATGACTCCTCCTTGTGATGTACCGCTTGAGGCTGTCACTCTAAGATCAATGTCACTTAGTTTTTGTTCCTTTCATTGAGCAAGCTTTCAATCGCATTGGGTAGCGTTTCGTCAACTTTGGAATTGAGTAATGCTCTCTTCACTGTCTTCACTGCGCACGTCTTGACATTGTTGAATGCTTCTTCAATGTCTAGGAACGCGGCTAGTGTATATATTCTTTGTCCTTCAGGGATTTTTCAATGGCGCCGGTGACCTCCTGCAACGCGGTCACAACCTCTAAGGTGTAGTGTTAAATTAACTTTAACTCACTCTAAGTATACTTTTATGAATTATTCTAATATTTCACTTATTAAGTACCAAAACAATACGACTTAAAATAATTCTTAAAGGATTCAAACCAACCAACACTTAGGTATTTTTCTTCACAACCGATTATTATTTCGAAATTTCCCAATCACTATTTAAAAATCAACTGTGTCCCTGTTCTCATACCTGCCTTTAAATCCGTTCCGTCATCTATCGAGAAGTTTCTAGTCTATTCCGGCTGGTTCTAGAACTAGCTCACTTAATTCTCCATTTATTTGACAGATCGAGTCTCCAATTGGAAGTGGAACTTATTTGGTGACTACTGGGTTGTTTATACTTCTCCATTTTAAGTTCCACGCTACATTCCACACCACAATACTGCAAGATCGGCCTATTTACCTTTCAAGTTGTAACACTAATCAAATATCCCCAACAAAATCTGACATTTTTCCTAAGACAATCAAGCCCATGTAGGCGCAGTGGCTTAGTGGTTAGTGTGTTGGGATACGAAAAAGGATAAAGATAGGACGAACCCTGCTAATCTCCGGTCAATTAGTTTGCTTCCGAATGTTAGCAAGGTATTCGAGAAAGTCGTCAATAGATCTCTTTTAAAATGGGTTGAGGAAAACAAGATCATTCCGGACAACCAGTTTGGCTTCAGAGCGGGGCATGACACTATTCATGCCGCGTCGAAACTGGTTTCCGACATTCAGTGGAATAAAAGTAAGAATCAATGCACGGGTGCCTGCCTGGTCGACTTTGAGAAGGCCTTTGATACCGTATGGTTGGAAGGGCTCTTTTATAAGCTGACCAGAATGGGCATTCAAAAACCTTTGCTATATATAATTTATGACATGCTTATGGGAAAGAAGTTCGTTGTCAAAGCTGGCAACGTGACTTCAAGCAAGGTTTTCGAAATTAAAAACGGCTTACAACAGGGAGCAGTGAATTCTCCGATCCTGTTTAATATTTACACAAGTGATCTGGTGGGTTCCCTCAGACATGCTATAGCGTACGCAGACGATTTAGTGGGGTACAGGTCAGGACCAAAAATCGAGGTCATCAAGATCCTTCTGCAGCGTGACTTCGAGCAAATTAAGAGGTATTGCGATGATTGGAAGTTGAAAATCAATTTCCAAAAATCGGAAACAATACTGTTCAGAACTCCATTGGCTGGGGCCCCTAGGGATACCAGAAAAAACTGGAGGAAATTAACAATTATTGGACAGCAGGGGCGGCCGTTGGCGGTGAAAAACGTGGTCCGGTATCTTGGCATCTGGCTCGACCAGTATCTGTATTTTGATAAACATATAGATGCTTGTCTTGCAGGGGCTAAGAGGGCCTACGCTCTGACAAGGAGACTGTTTCGAAGCAGTCAACTTGACTCTAGGGTGAAGGTCATTTGCTACGTGGCCCTTATAAGGCCTATCATCGCTTATGGCTGTCCTATGTGGTTCAATATAGCGCCGTTCTATATGGAAAAGATTCGGGTGTTTGAGAGACAATGTCTCAGGGCCTGTCTAGGGTTTTTCAGAACTCCTGAATCAGAGTACATAAAATATTATTCCAACGGGACCCTATACAATGGGGCTCGACTGAATAGGGCTGACAATTTCCTTATTAAGGTGATTCGGAGGCACGTTGCAAGGGCGATGGCCAGTGATAACAACCTGATCTCAGGGGCATACTACCCCAATTTAATGTACCACGAGAGTACGCTTCGGTCTGGCTTTATCCCGCTTGAGGCATTTCTCCATGTGGATATGAAAGGGTTAGTCCAGCAAAAAGATGGTGTGCCGGTATTGTACCACAGCCACCGCGGCGCGAGGGATAAGCGGCTCATCCACGACGGGCACGCCGCCAATGCTCAGGAGCTCCTCCGTTTTAGCACCGCAATTGCGGATCGGGACAGGGTCGATACGGTAAAGCAGTTCGCCGAATTTTGGTGGCTTAAGGAAGAGGAAGAGGGTGGATACGCTCTCCCGGGCCGGTGCGCTACTAATGTAGCATCCTCCCTAGTCTTAAGCTAGATTAAGTTTGTAGGTTTAGGCTTAGAGTAGGGGGTCTCTGGGAGGTGCCGGGCTAGCCAACATGATAGTGCACTGATGAACCCTTGTGGGCGGCTGTCAGGCGCCCATGGACGCGATCAGGATGGTGACCAATCGATGAGATTGCTCACCACCCTGATTATAGGTAGATTAGATTAAGTAGCTTAGGTAGTTTTAAGTAGTTGTAAGTAAAAAAATAATAATAAAAGAATTCAAGTTTTAAAAGTTTCTTGGAAATAAAAAAACAAACAAAAATAAATATCGATAGATTTAAGGCCGAAAGGCAATAATTTTAAGGATATAGTTAAGTTTAGAGTGCTCGCTAAGAGCCAGTAAGCTAGAATTAAGACCAATGTTAGCTTTAATTTAGATTTAATCGTTTTTGTCTAGTATTTAAGTATAAATAATGATAATAAAAAATGAATTTAAAAAAAAAAAAAAAAAAAAAAAAGTGTGTTGGGATACGAAGCGAGGGGTCCCAGGTTCGAATCCCGCAAAAACCCAAATTCCAACTTAGGGTTTTTTCCACTGCCCCACCTCTCGCGAACGTCTGACAAACATCCGAGAGTATAACTGTCTTTAGAGCTTCTCAATAAGCCGTTTGGAATCGGCACAAAATTGAAGATCTCTTCCATTCGTTCCAAAAATTAAACCCACACAAAAACGAATGGTTGTGAGAAGCTAGGCCTTGGGTCACTACGGACCTATTGCGCCAACTATTACTCATCGAACCCAGTGATTTGATTTATATGGTATGCTTATGATAACTTCTATTATTTTGATAAACTGAACCATATAAATGGGAACTAATTTTAATTATTTTTAGAGCGGTTTATAAAATATGAAAATGTCCTATAGCAAACGTACCCAAGGATGAAAGCCTGGGGTAAAACAAGTCGCGTATAAGCTCCCTCAGACGTCATGGGGGTGGTCTGTAGTTACTAACTATTGCGGCTCTGCCTTGGCTGACCTTGTTTTTTTCCATGAGAACCAACAAACAAAAACTTAACGTTAGCTCACTTAGCGCCTGGAACAGGAAGTAATTGGAACGGGCCAAAGAAACTTTGCCCGCTGAAGCTACCAAAAATACCCGTAGGCTCAGCAGTCGCGGGAAAGTTTGAAAGAACTCACAGATATGATTAAGAGCAACCTAAGATCTCATCTATCTCTTAGGTGACAGGAACATAGACATCGCCTTGGTGCAAGAGCCATGGATATCCCGTGGCAGAATACGTTGGCTAAACCATAAAGATTTAGTCACCTATAGCATCAAGCCGCTTAATGCGGAGAGTAAGAAAAGAACATGTATAGTAGCTAGAAAGCATATTAACTTATTACTTCTATCTACCTACAGCAATCTAGACCAGACAACGGTAAGGCTTGAACGGAGGGGGCTTCCCCCACTGATTATATCAGCCTTAATCCATAAAACGGAACAGGAAGGATTGGACTTGATAATGGGATGTGACGCAAATGCCCACCATTCACAATGGGGTAGCGGAGATATTAACCCACGTGGTGAGTCAGTTTTTGAATGCATTATTGAAAACAATTTTCTAGTAGCTAATAGAGGGTACGAACCAACATTTGTAGTTAGGAATAGGCAGGAGGTCATAGACATAACGCTCTTAAATAACTCCAACACCCTTACCATCGATAAATGGAACGTTCTGAATGTGGAATCCTACTCTGATCATAAATTGATTGAATTCCTTGTAGGCAACTGCAGTGACCCTCCCCAGTCACACAGAAATCCTAAAAAAGCTGACTGGGATCTTTTTAGTAAGGAGATTGAGAAAAGAAAGGATCTTTTATAAGTAGGTAATCTTAATTGCCCGTCAGACATCGACCTGAAAGCCGAGAAAATAGCTACTGTTTTCAAAGAGGCATTCGAAACTGTATGTCCGATGGTAAAACGGAAAAGGAAATTATCACTTCCATGGTGGAACAGGAAATTGGCCACTATCAGGAAAGAAACAAGAAAACTTCTTAATACGGCTAACCGGACAAAACTGGACTCTGACTGGGTTTTATACAAGGCTAGTCAGAGAAACTTTAAGAATGAAATTCAGAAATCCAAACGCCAGTCGTGGCAAAATTTCTGTGATGATATAACGAGCACTTCAGAAACCGCGAGACTGCGGAAAATCCTAACCAGAGAACCAGTTACTCTGGGAACGCTCAAGGACAGCTGGGCCCGGAACTGCGGCCTAACTTTAAATCCCCAGAAAACTGAATTGGTTATATTCACAAATAAAAGGATAATACCACAGTTTGTCGCACCTTCTGTTGGCGGTACACCCCTCAGAATATCTGACAGTGCAAAATGCTTGGGACTTATACTGGAAAAAACTAAATTGGAAACTGAATACATATGAAAAAATCAAAAAAGCCTTCTACTCCTGCAGCAGAATATTTGGAAAAACCTGGGGACCATCCCCCAAAATTACACTGTGGATGTATAAGGCTATAGTAAGACCTATACTGTCCTATGGCAGCCTCGTATGGTGGCCGGCAACCAACAAAACCACCTATCGACAGCCAGGCAGCAATAAAGGCATTCACTGCAATAGAAATAAAATCAAAGCTTGTGAAAAGCTGTCGCGAAGAACTCAGGGTTCTTGGCACTCAGCACAAGGTATTGCTCTGTTGGGTTCCGGGACATGAAGGCATTCCGGGCAACGAGAAAGCTGACAAATTGGCTAGGCTAGGTTCAACAGCTATATTAGCAGAAGCTGATCCCTCTGTGAACATCCCGCCTTGCTCACTCAAGCTTGAAGCAGGAAAAAAGGCCACAGAAGAGGCGAACGCTAGATAGACCGCACTAGAAACCTGCCATCCAACAAGAATACTATGGCCAACCTTTAATGAATCTAGAACCGAGAGTCTAATACGAAAGGATAGGAAATCGCCGTCCATCCTCGTAGGTATCTTAACGGGACACAACATTCTGCGGTGTCATATGAAGAAACTACGCTTAACAGAAGAAGAACTCTGTAGAGGCTGCGGTGATGAGGAAGCGCTTGAGGACACAACCCACTTCCTATGCCACTGCCCTAGTCTCCAACACAAAAGGCACAGATTCCTAGGGAGACACTTCTTCCACGAGCTAGACGAGCTTTCCAGCACACCACATGGATGGTTTGTATGCAATAGCACAGTGAGTACTTAATCCACAAGTACATTCGCATAATATATAGGGTTATTACGGGTAAGGAACAACGTTTCCCCCCAATGGGCATCACAATGGGTCAATATTGACCTGAGTGAGGCACGGAGTACTCCACGCCAACCCGCTTACCTAACCTAACCTAACCTAAGAATGGTGCCGTACAGCAGGACTAACTATAGTACCAATCACAAGGAGAAGAAAACTTCAGTAACCGAAAGCAATGCGATTATCAGACAATGGTATTAGTGTCTGAAGATATTTCAAAGAAGGCAACACGCGCTCTTATGATATGCAAGAGCTTAGCAGTAAAATCGTCGGGGTGCAACCCAAGTATCCTTCGATGGATGTACTTTGCAGTGGTATGAAATATGATCACATACGGAGCTGTAACATGGGTGAAAAGAACCAGTCCAAAAGAGATATTATCAGCAAAGTGCAAAGATTGGCGAACCTATGTATTGCTCGGAAAACTTCCACTTCTAGCTCTACCTAGAGATGATTGCATCAGGAAATCCAATTTTGGAAAGAATTTCATAAAAAAACTGGATCAATGAATACGATCTCCGGACTCAGCCACCACACAGTCAAATGGTGGATCGAGAACGGACGAAGAAACTGGTGTAGGAGTGTTTGGGCCTGGAACTAAACACAATACGAATCCATGGGCAAATTTACCAGCATCTTGCAAGCTGAAATATGCGCTATATAGGAGTGATGTCTACGTAAAAAGAACCTAAGAATCCTAAGAGGTCTCCTAACGGGACACTGTAGGCTCAGGGAACACCTGAGGAAATTATGCTTATCAAAAGAAGGTCTCTACAGATTCTGCGATGAGAGCGCTGAAACTCTATATCACTTTCTGGAATCCTGTGGATCACTGACTCATAAGAGGATTAAACATCTGGGCTAGTTCCAGTTACTAGATAAGGATATATGTACAAACCATGCAGCCATATGATGAAGATAATACAAATAAATCTTCATCACAGTAAGGCGGCCAGCGCCAATCTCATTCTCCTTATGGAAACGAAACATAAAGATGTCGCCCTGACCCAAGAACCCTGGATTCACAGGGGTAAGATAAGTGGCCTGAATTCAAAAGATCTGACTACTTACCACAATACACCAGTAAATGGTAAGCCTCGTACATGTATTGTCACTAGGAAACAGCTTAAACTTTTTCTTTTACCTAGTCTCAGTGATTAGGACGAAACGGCTGAAAAATGGGACAGGGCAGGAAAAGGCGCACTGGTCCTGGCGACAATCTGCGTGCCATACGAGTCGGACAATCCACCCTCAGAGATGGGATCTGCTTGCTGGCTGTGATGCCAACTCCCATCATACGCTCTGGGGCAGTACGTACATCAATGTATGAGGTGAGTCCGTCTTAGAATTCATAATCAAAAATAATATCCTGATATATATTCTGAGCCATCCTTCTCAGATCAGAAGATTCTAGAATTCTTAGTAGATGAACAGACAGTAGTTAGAAGTAAATTCACCAACCCAAGACTCACCAACTGGTACACATTTGCCTCAGAGGTCATGAGGAATGGTCAAAATCTGATAGATCAGGAAATAGGGACACCAGACGAAATCGGTGCATTCACAGAGAATTTAAACAAAATTCTAAGTAAGGCATGTGTCCTTTGTCCTTTACGGATAATCAAGAAAAGGAATTCTCCATCGTGGTGGTCTAAGGACCTCCTAGAAATCAGAAGGAGAGCCAGATCTCTGTTCAATTTGGCCAAGCGCACCAACTCCCAGTCAGACTGGGATCTATTCAAAGCCGGACAGCGGAAATTCAAAACCACTGTCACTAGTGCTAAACGTACAGCCTGGCATACATTTTGTAACGAAATAGAAGACATAGAATAGGAATCAGACAGACTTAGGAAAATCCTATCGAAAGAACCTGCGGTTCCGGTATGTCTAAAAGACAATACTGTTAACTGGACGAAGTCCTCTGAAGGGACATCCACTGCGGATGAAAACGTGCGCAGTGAAGAGAGCACTACTCAACTCCAACGTTGACCAATCGCTAACCAACGTGATTGAAAGCTTGCTCATTGAAAAGATCACTAACGCAAAACTAGGTGACACTGATCTCAGAGTGACAGCCTCAAGAGGTACACCACAAGGAGGAGTTATATCCCCCTTACTCTGGGTTCTTGTTATAAACGAAGTACTAGTAAAACTCGAAAATAAAGGGGTCAAAGTAATTGCTTATGCAGACGATGTAGTAATACTTGCTACAGGAAAATTCCTACCTACCATAAGCGAACTACTAGATTACGAACACTTAAAATGTGGGCAAACCAATGCGGTCTTGGAGTCAATCCACAGAAAACTGAACTGGTATTGTTCAGTAACAGAAGAGTGATTCCAAACTTCGATCCTCCTACTATTGAGGGTATACCCCTTAGGGTAGCCGGGAATAATCTTAGATAGGAAGCTCAATTGGAAATTAAACGTCAATGAACGAGTAAAAAAAGCTGCAAATCTTTTTACGCATGCAACCGAATCTTCGGAAAAAGGTGGGGACCAAACCCCCAAATAATTCTGTGGATGTATAAGGCTATTGTGCGTCCAATACTCACGTACGGAAGCTTAGTCCGGTGGCAAGCCACGAACAAAGCGTTGAATCTAAAACTACAGACCAAAATACAAAGACAAGCTTGTATAGGTAAATACAAAGACAAGCTTGTATAGGCACAACCAGCGCAATAAGGACAACACCTACTGCTGGCATGGAGGCTATCCTCAACCTGTTACCTTTAGACCTATACATGCAAGAATCTGCAGCCAAAAGCGCCCTCAGGATCAATCAAACAAAAAGCTGGAGACTCTACAAACCGAGACACGAACAGATTCTGAACAAATATGTGGGAGATGCTGCCGCGAAGAGCTCAAGGTTCTCTGCTCGCAGCACATCACGCGTCTCTGCTGGGTCCCTGGACACAGGGACAAACCCGGCAATGAGATGGCTGACGAACTGGCAAGAAATGGTTCTGCTATGGATCAAGACCGGGCGATTGATTCAATCAAACCACCACTCTGTAATCTTAGAGCGAGAGTGGAAACCAAAACCCGGATGAAAGCCAACAACAGGTGGGAAGAATTAACTACCTGCGAAATATCACGGAAGCTTTGGCCGGAATATAATCCAAGTCGGACTATCAAGCTTATGCAATTGATAGAACGTCTATGTATAAACTGGTAGGGGCCCTAACGGGTCACAATTTCCTAAGATACCACACAATGAAAATGAAACTCAAGAATGACGATATAAGCATGGGCTGCGGAGACGAGGAGGTACACGAGGACACACCTCACTTCCTTTGTCTATGCCCTAGTCTCTGTCACTTGAGGAATAGAACACTTGGAAGATATTACTTCCATGACATACATGAACTTTCAGATGTCTCTTTATCTAATCCTTACAGGTTCATAAACACATCAGGATGGCTGGACAATTTCGAGTAACCGAGATATGACTTATTAATGAGTTTTCCTCCTAAGGAATTGATTTTTATTTCAAACAGTGTACTGAAAATTGTGTGCCGTTGTAGGTGGCGCAACGTCGAATAAACTTTTAATTATACTTTTACTGTGTGCTTTCTGATTTTGCTTTAATTAAATTTGATTGTAATTAAAGTAGAAATATAAAAAACAATAGGTATTCCAACTTCTATCATTCACATAATAACAAATGTTGTTAATATATTTTAATAAATAGCATGTTACATGACTATGTAATTGAAATAATGCTAGAGATATCATAAACCTTCTGCACTGATTAATTAAACCAATTTTCTTTGGCGAGTAAACATTCCCATATGGATAACAAACTTTATGTTTGTTAAGCTACCCACATGTTAATATTTTAACTTTATTATGTATGTAACTTTAAGCAAACGAACCAAAGTACAACCGAAAACAATCTTTAAATTGGCAAATTGTAGAGCCTCAATTTTCTTTATTAATTGAATATACAAATTTACTTTATTAAGCAAATAGGGTAACATGAATATTGAAACAATTCTTATTTTGTATATTAACCAGACAAGATGGGTACTCATACTCAGTTGAGTTCATTTCGCGTAGTCCCTTTTGTTTGAGTGATTCGTCATGCTGGCCTGGTAGTGGCTATTGCTTCCAGAAATGCTAAATTAAGAAAAAAATATGCTAAATTGTATGGGGAATAAAACGAAATATGCTAAAGTTTAAAAACAACGACTTTATTACAACAAACAAAAAAATAAAAAATTATTATGAATACAGGGTGTCCGCCGGGAAGGTATACTACTACTTCGTCTGTTTATAATTTATGATTAAATGAAAGATATCACAAATGCGAGCCCTTTTGAGCATATTTGTCATTACATTCTCACACATTTCACGCGGTATTTCATTAATTTCATCACGAATATTTTGTTTGAGTTGCTCAAGCGTTTCTGGATTGTTTGCATAAACCTTGCTTTTCAGATATCCCCACAAAAAGAAGTCCGGAGCAGTCAAATCAGGCGACCGTGGAGGCCAATCAACATCACCATTTCTTGAAATAACTTGCTGTGGAAAGAGGTCTCGCAGTGATTCCATTGTAATCCTGGCTGTTGCGATGTGGCACCATCTTATTGAAACCACATGTTAATCAAGCCCAAAGCATGAAGTTGTGGCGTTAAAAAGTTTTCAATCATATCACGATATCGCTCACCATTCACAGTTACCGTTACGCCGTTTTCATTTTCAAAGAAGTAAGGTCCAATGATTCCTCCTGGCCAAATTGCACACCAGACCTTAACTTTTAATGGATGCAAAGGTGACTGATGAATAATTTGAGGGTTTTCCATTGCCCAGAACTGACTATTCTGTTTATTCACATATCCATTAAAATGAAAATATGCCTCGTCACTCTATGATTTTTTTCATGAAAATCGGGGTTAACATGGGCTAGCTGTAACATCCTATTGGCATATGTACGGCGGCATAAATGGTATACCCCTTAGGGTAGCCGGGAATAATCTTAGATAGGAAGCTCAATTGGAAATTAAACGTCAATGAACGAGTAAAAAAAGCTGCAAATCTTTTTACGCATGCAACCGAATCTTCGGAAAAAGGTGGGGACCAAACCCCCAAATAATTCTGTGGATGTATAAGGCTATTGTGCGTCCAATACTCACGTACGGAAGCTTAGTCCGGTGGCAAGCCACGAACAAAGCGTTGAATCTAAAACTACAGACCAAAATACAAAGACAAGCTTGTATAGGTAAATACAAAGACAAGCTTGTATAGGCACAACCAGCGCAATAAGGACAACACCTACTGCTGGCATGGAGGCTATCCTCAACCTGTTACCTTTAGACCTATACATGCAAGAATCTGCAGCCAAAAGCGCCCTCAGGATCAATCAAACAAAAAGCTGGAGACTCTACAAACCGAGACACGAACAGATTCTGAACAAATATGTGGGAGATGCTGCCGCGAAGAGCTCAAGGTTCTCTGCTCGCAGCACATCACGCGTCTCTGCTGGGTCCCTGGACACAGGGACAAACCCGGCAATGAGATGGCTGACGAACTGGCAAGAAATGGTTCTGCTATGGATCAAGACCGGGCGATTGATTCAATCAAACCACCACTCTGTAATCTTAGAGCGAGAGTGGAAACCAAAACCCGGATGAAAGCCAACAACAGGTGGGAAGAATTAACTACCTGCGAAATATCACGGAAGCTTTGGCCGGAATATAATCCAAGTCGGACTATCAAGCTTATGCAATTGATAGAACGTCTATGTATAAACTGGTAGGGGCCCTAACGGGTCACAATTTCCTAAGATACCACACAATGAAAATGAAACTCAAGAATGACGATATAAGCATGGGTTGCGGAGACGAGGAGGTACACGAGGACACACCTCACTTCCTTTGTCTATGCCCTAGTCTCTGTCACTTGAGGAATAGAACACTTGGAAGATATTACTTCCATGACATACATGAACTTTCAGATGTCTCTTTATCTAATCCTTACAGGTTCATAAACACATCAGGATGGCTGGACAATTTCGAGTAACCGAGATATGACTTATTAATGAGTTTTCCTCCTAAGGAATTGATTTTTATTTCAAACAGTGTACTGAAAATTGTGTGCCGTTGTAGGTGGCGCAACGTCGAATAAACTTTTAATTATACTTTTACTGTGTGCTTTCTGATTTTGCTTTAATTAAATTTGATTGTAATTAAAGTAGAAATATAAAAAACAATAGGTATTCCAACTTCTATCATTCACATAATAACAAATGTTGTTAATATATTTTAATAAATAGCATGTTACATGACTATGTAATTGAAATAATGCTAGAGATATCATAAACCTTCTGCACTGATTAATTAAACCAATTTTCTTTGGCGAGTAAACATTCCCATATGGATAACAAACTTTATGTTTGTTAAGCTACCCACATGTTAATATTTTAACTTTATTATGTATGTAACTTTAAGCAAACGAACCAAAGTACAACCGAAAACAATCTTTAAATTGGCAAATTGTAGAGCCTCAATTTTCTTTATTAATTGAATATACAAATTTACTTTATTAAGCAAATAGGGTAACATGAATATTGAAACAATTCTTATTTTGTATATTAACCAGACAAGATGGGTACTCATACTCAGTTGAGTTCATTTCGCGTAGTCCCTTTTGTTTGAGTGATTCGTCATGCTGGCCTGGTAGTGGCTATTGCTTCCAGAAATGCTAAATTAAGAAAAAAATATGCTAAATTGTATGGGGAATAAAACGAAATATGCTAAAGTTTAAAAACAACGACTTTATTACAACAAACAAAAAAATAAAAAATTATTATGAATACAGGGTGTCCGCCGGGAAGGTATACTACTACTTCGTCTGTTTATAATTTATGATTAAATGAAAGATATCACAAATGCGAGCCCTTTTGAGCATATTTGTCATTACATTCTCACACATTTCACGCGGTATTTCATTAATTTCATCACGAATATTTTGTTTGAGTTGCTCAAGCGTTTCTGGATTGTTTGCATAAACCTTGCTTTTCAGATATCCCCACAAAAAGAAGTCCGGAGCAGTCAAATCAGGCGACCGTGGAGGCCAATCAACATCACCATTTCTTGAAATAACTTGCTGTGGAAAGAGGTCTCGCAGTGATTCCATTGTAATCCTGGCTGTTGCGATGTGGCACCATCTTATTGAAACCACATGTTAATCAAGCCCAAAGCATGAAGTTGTGGCGTTAAAAAGTTTTCAATCATATCACGATATCGCTCACCATTCACAGTTACCGTTACGCCGTTTTCATTTTCAAAGAAGTAAGGTCCAATGATTCCTCCTGGCCAAATTGCACACCAGACCTTAACTTTTAATGGATGCAAAGGTGACTGATGAATAATTTGAGGGTTTTCCATTGCCCAGAACTGACTATTCTGTTTATTCACATATCCATTAAAATGAAAATATGCCTCGTCACTCTATGATTTTTTTCATGAAAATCGGGGTTAACATGGGCTAGCTGTAACATCCTATTGGCATATGTACGGCGGCATAAATGGTCTTGTGGAAGAAGCTCTTGTGTAAACTGAACCTTAAATGGAAACAAATGCAAATCCTTGTGCAAAATTGTGTCCGAAGTTGGTCTTTGAAGACCAAGCTCCTGACAACGGCGTCGAATTGAGGTTGATGGATTGTTTTTCAACACTTCTTTTTTTCGAAATCGTTCACTACACGATAAATAGTGCGTTTTGTTGGCACGTTGTTTTTCCTAAAAATTTCACGTAACTTTCTCATAGTCACAGAAATCGATGATTGATTTTGATAAAATGTTTTAACGATTAAAACACGTTGGTTTACCGAATATTTTTCCGTAATAAATTTGCCACGTGTCTAATTCACGACTGCCAAACATGAACTGTCAAGACTTATGTTTACCAAAATGGCGGCAAAACAAAGTAGTATACCTTCCCGGCGGACACCCTGTATAAACACAAAATGACTTCTATCTTATACATAATAATAAGGAACAAAAAAAAATTCAGTCTTTTGCAATGAAAATTGCATTTAATTATTGAAAAGCTCGGCAATAATAGAACTAAGTTCATCATTTTCCCCATCTTTCGACAAGATTTGACATTGGCGGCCATTTGCAAAAATAAGAGCATCTTCCAATAGGGTGATCTCTTTTGGCCCACCTTAGAACTCGTTCACTCACAGCTACAAGATCATCTGCAGTACTGAAATTGACTTCTACCAGAGCTGAAATATTTGATTACAACCCCTTAATATTTTTGAATAGAAATGCCTGTTGCCTATAAGGCTAAAAGAACTCTTACCAATGTCTTCTCTTAGTTTGGACCTAAAATGAGGTCTCAAGACATCTTTTATCACTGCAGTACATTTCATTCTTCTTAGCTGCTTTCCACAACTAATTTGGTCGTCTTTATGTATATCTTTCTCACAGAGTATAAGGTGATCAACTGATTTAATTGAAGCATGGCAGCAAATGTACAAGCAATATTTAGCTTCGGCCTTATTTGAAACTGTCTGGACAAGATGGATTGAAGTAAACTTTGTAATTTTGACTATTAATCCGAAATCTTTCATGGATTTTGCGTATTTGTTGTAAGCATGATAACTTTGGCTTTTTGGAAGTCTTGCAAATTTTACAGATAACTTTTTCTTGCCCTAGGTTGTCTTGTTCGAGGAGTACCTATCCAGTTCTTAAATTCAACTTTGCACATCCATTCGCTCCTAAATTTTTGTTGGTACCTAGTTCTTACTTGTAGTTTTCCTAGAATTCTTTATTTGCAGTACATACAACAATTATTTTCTTTGCCTTTTTGTTTTGTATTCAAAAACCTGATAAAATTATTTAAGCTTTTCGCTCGTTATATTTACCTGTCCATTTCGGAAGCAACTTAAATTAAATTCAGCCGCAATTCAATCGCAGTTGACTTTTGAATTGAATTTGTTTTTGAGGTTTGACAGCTGATACTTCAATTTGAGAAACTGCCATACATATTTTCAGTAATGCCAAATTTTATGGATGCGTTCTTGTGGTGGGAATAAAGTTTTTTATTTAAAAAAAAATAGAAAATATGCAAGATTACGTATAGCATATTTTTTGTAGGTATACTTATATGCAATTTAAAGCTAAAATATGCTTAATTTGCACTACTGGTAGTGGCATGGCAACTGCACGTTATTTGTGTTGTTTGCTTTGGTTTATTGATTTGTTATTTATTATGTTATGTTGATTTTGTGGAACCAGTCCGAAAGGGCGTGAGTGCTGCCACTTTATATTTACAAAAAGTTAGAATTTAATAGAATAAATCATTTAAATATTACGGCACAATAATAATAAACGCACACAAAACATCATTTCCTAACATTTTCCGCTCGAGTACAAAGATATGCAATTATTAAATTCGCCTGCATTACCATTTTCATGACATTTTGATCGTTAAAGTACTTTAGCATCCCCGTTAAAAGGTTGGTATCAATATTTCTGTTTCGTGCGAACCAACTAACAAACACCATGAAAACCAATTTGACAGCTCACTAAAATTAGGTCACATTTCGGTTACAAGTCAGAGCCAAAATATTATTGTTACGGAATCATGTCTGAAATGTGGGAACACTTACACTATAACCAACAATTTCTACTTGGGCACACGCTCCTTCTCTCCCTTCAAGTCCCCAGGACTCGATGGAATTGTTCCTATCATGTTGCAAAGAACTGCCAACACTATAGGCGTTTTTCTTTTTTAGTTCAGAGCTGAGCATTATGAGCGCGCTCTGAACCGAGTGTGCTCAGAGCGTTCTGATGTTTTTTTGTTTTTCCTGCTTTTTTTTTCTGTCGAATGTGACTGGAAGTGTGCTTGTACATGTGTTATCAGGTTTTTCCTCAGGCTGCTCAGTCAATTTATTCTGAGCTCATAGAGCGCGCTGATCATGCTCTGAACGAAAAAAGAAACACAAATTTGAGCTCTGATGTATCTGAGCTAAAAAAGAAATACGAACTTTTTCTAAAACGCCTTATCTTTCCGATATAAGAGAACCTTACATTGGCAGCCTCACCCAGTGGTATATACCAAGAACATAGAGAAAAGTGAAGGTTATTTTTGTAACTAAGGCTGGCAAGGCAAGTTCCAACGCAAAAGACTTCCGACCAATAAGCCTCACTTTCTTCATACTGAAAACATTAGAACGACTGATAGATATACACATTCGTAGCAGTTTATGCCCGGAAGACTTATCCCCGGCCCGGCATGCTCACACTAAAGGTAAAAGTGTGGAAACCGCGCTAACTGTGTTGTCGGTACATTTGAAAAAAAAACTATAATGATAAAGAGTACACTCTACAGCTTTCTTAGACAATGAAAGAGCGTTTACTTACTTATTTACTTAAGGTGGCGCTACACTCCGGGGTGGACCTGGGCCTCAACCAACAAGCGTCTCCAGCCAGCTGTCTCCAGTTTCGCACACAGTTGGTTAAGGTCCCCTTCCACTTGCGTGTGCCACCTGATTCGCGGTCTTCCTCTACTGCGCCGTCCCTCGGGTGTGGATCGAAGATCTTCCGGGCCGGAGCATTCACATCCATTCGCTCTACATGAACGCAAGAGTAATTCTTCGTTTAATCTCAGCGCTGGTGTCATTGTCTGATATGTCTAATATGACCTCAGTATATAATGATGGTTCCAAGACCAGTGAACGACTCGATTGAACGATGCGACGATGATATTATATGAAGCCATCTGAAAACGATCGTTTGGACGACGATCGTTTCGTAAATTATGCGACTGGAGCAATAGTCTTTTATGATGATCCGACAACCCCACTCAACCTAACTTAGTTTTACTGAAAAATGTAAGATAGTTTAAAATTTGAGAAAAGCTAAATAAAAACTTGTAAATGGTCGAAAGCTGGAAAGTTCAAAATGTGTAAATTTCAATATGATGAAATTGGTCATGCATATGAATACATATATATTTTTTTAATATTTTGGGATAAGCGGTGGTGCTAAATACCAATTTATTTCGAATCGAAAGTTTGGTTTTGATATAAGTCCTCTACGATCTTCCAAAGTGAGTTTGTGAATGGCGCAGATGCAGTTTAGCTTTGTCAGACCACAGAAAGCTGTCAACATGAACTATTGTTAAGTCTTTTCATAGATACATAGTTGAATTTTCCAAATAAATTATTTTGATTAGTTGTGCAAAGTCTATATATATATTTCAGCCAGCACATATTCCAGTCAGTGTTGCCACTAAAAAAAAGTGAATCCGGTCAAAATAAATTCGGTCAAAAAATCCGGTCAAAAGTTAAAATAAGAATTTTTGACCAGAAGTCCGGTCAAAAATAGAATATAGCAAAACACTTTTACTAAAAATATAAAACAAAAATTAACAAATGTTATTTAATACCTAGTAGATTGTTTATTTTTCCAAACTAATTGTTAACCTAAGAAAACAAAAAACAAAGAATTCATTCAAATGCTTTGCATCATAACGTTTTGCAGAAAAATCTAATTTAGTCTTCCAAAATTTTGCTAGATGTACATTTATAGATTATTCAAAAATTCGTTGTCATAAACTTCAGTCTTGTGTGAATGCACACCCCAGTCACAGTTTTGGTGTGAGCATTCAAATGAGATATGAGACTGCCCCGTGGTCGTGGAGCCCCTGTATTCCAGGATTATTAACAATAAATAGTTTTTTGTATGAAATTGTGAGCGCGTTTGTTAAGTTCGGCTAAGTTTCATTCAAATTAGAGAAATTTAACTTTATGTCTAGTCATAGAACAATATTATTTTTCCGGTCCAAAAGGTTTTTCCGGTTAAAGAATTTGATGGTTTCGGTAAAAAATCGGTTAGACCCGATTTTCTCCGGTCGGAGTGAAAAGATTTTGGTCAGATATTACCTGGAAGCTGTATGATTTCAATTGCCAAAAGCGCTTATAATAAAAAGTCCTTAGGTTTCTTTTTTTACCTTGCTATTTTTCAAATACCGACCTTTCCCCATAAATTTCATATTAATTTCAACTGCCCATCCTTAAGTAAATGCCTGTCCTGGTTAGCCAGCACCCTTATTTAAAACGATTCTAACAAGAAAATGCTTCTCAACAGAAACAAAGCCTTCAGCCATCCCCAACCATTCAACTTGCAAGTAGCACTGAATTTATACAAAACAATTACCGCTCCAAAAGCACGCTATAGCTGGCCCTGGCACTGGCGCTCTTTCAAGTTAATCCCCAATCGTTGTCGTTTTAGCCGCTGTTCCGCCAAAGCCGGCGGAATATCTCATTAGACCACAGGCAGTGTTGAGAAAGTCCGCGCATCAATCTAATTTGAAATTATCATCTTCCTTGGGCTAAATACCAATAATCAATTTTAACACCTTTTTATACTAAACTAAAAAAAGGGACAAGGCCTCGTCACCTTGTCACTCTGCCAGCGTGAAAAGTACAGAAAAAAAAAAATAAGCGAGGCGGGCCTCACAACACAACCAAAAAGCCACACCACAACCCACAAGCAAAAAGCAAGACTCCAAAAGGTCTACCAGACAAATTCTCTGCGGGAGTGAACTGGGTCTGCGAGGGAAAGGTATTTTGTTACTCTGAGATCTGAGTGTCCTTTTTATACTTTTGTAAAGCTTTCCCAAATACATTAAACACCCCTCATCGCAGAGGGGAAAAACAGTCTCAAACTGAATTCGCCGTGATTCAGCTAAAGCACGCAGACGACTTTTAAACGTCCCCTTCCGACGTATCTCTGAAATGATTATTTTGTTTACGGCCAAACTCAATTCATGAATTTCCGATTAAGTACTAAGAGTTGTCGGTATCCCATTCAAATGATGCTAATAAAACTTCGTAATTAATTTCAAAAACTGTTGAAGTACAGTACACAAATATTGCTTATAATCTGCTACATATAGGCACAGTGCGTTGACAATCATTAATTCATGTAAACAGAACTTATAAAATATTGTCAAATTTTAAGAAAACGAATGCAAATTTATTCCACATTGGAATGGGGGTAGGCATTTCGAAGGCTTATGAGTATGGGCATATTGGTGGGTTTTTTTTAAAAGTTGCTTTGAATTTGAATTGAATTGACAGCATGTTTTCATTGGATGGGACGATAAATAGAGATTTCAAGAATGTTTTAAATTTTGAATTAAGCAATAGAGGCGGATTTGATTTGCTTAGGGATATAAATTGTCGTCAATGGACAGGAAAGGGCTACTTCACCGTCGCCGATAAGACGATTAAGCCGACGACGACATCATGATACTGGACAACGGCGAACAAGTATTCCTCTGGCTCGGCTGCAGATGCAGTAAAGTCGAAATCAAATCGGCCTACAAATCCGCACAAGTAAGTCACGCAGCAGACGAAGGAAACTCTTTCAGCTTACACAAATATGCATTTATTAAAATTAATTCCAGGTATTCAACACAACATCTATCAAACAACCAGAAAGTGCGCGCAAACTTTTCCTCACTCTGAAGAAAAAGGAGTCGAAGCGTCCCACAAAAAGTTTCCATGGCTGGAGTGCACACATGGCTCCACCAGAATAGAGAGCAGAATCGTTTCATCTTTCATATTTATAACACGTACTGATAGTTTTACATGTAACTTATTTTATATTCAATACATATAATAAAATGTTTTGGGACAAAAACAAACTACGATTACTGGTGTTGGCCTAATCGAAGACTTTGTAAATAGTTGTGACGCCCAGTTGCTCCCTTGGCAGACCAGCAGCAGTACCCTTAGACGAATCTGTTCTATGTTGTTGTCACGATTCTCCCTGTCAACCTTGGCTTTAGTTCTCATCTAGTGCTCGAGTAGTTTAAGACGGTTTTTCTACTTCATTTCGATCTCGTGTTCGAAGGTTTGCTGGCGCATTGCCTCTTGGAGTGCGACACTTTCCTCTTGCCTAATAAGTGTTACCGTTTAAAGAATCAATTCAGACAACTTTAACTATATTCTTACTTTTTGAAATTTTTCTCCTGGATACGTTGCTGCTGCGACGGTTGATCTTCATAGCGGCGCCTTGCCGATTGGTATTGATATTGGGCACGATGCTGTTGTAGCTTGGCCTCTTCCTAGAAGTGGATACAAATGGTTAGCAATTCGTCGTCAGGTTCATTTTAATTAAAATCAACTTACAATCAGGGTCTTCCTACGCTTCCTTCGTTATCGATACGCTTTTGTTCCACTTTCACCTGTTCGATATATGCTACGTATACTTTGGCATAGACACATTTTTACTAGATGGTGCATTTCATACCCCAACCTGGAACAGCGTATACCTCACACTTTTACTCCTAATAGATGGCGTCCCAATGCAGTTGGTCAACTTATAAACCTTTTTCGTGTCGATTGGTGTTTGCAAGATACACAAACATGTTGCAGAGGAGGAAGAAAAATAGCAAATGAAATCGATGAGGAAATCGAGATCGAGTTCTTTTTGCCTGGTATATGTAGCATATAGCTAGTTGTATGGTGCGTGTGGATGTGGTAGGGCTAACGTACTTTTAGCGTGACAATACTGATGACGATGGGGATGGAGTATCTTATGAAGCCAACAATGTGAAAAGAATGTGTCTATGGAAATGTGAAATAATTAGGTAGTCATGTGTGCATATTCCGATATTTTATTGGCAAAGGTCATGATTAAGGATTATGATAAATTATTTAAAGTAGACAGGTAGGTATATAACGGGTGATTTTTTAAGAGGTATAGAACTTTTTTTTAAAAAAAAACACAAAAAATTCGAAAAAATGAATGAAATATTTATTTGAATCGATAGTTTGAACCTTGCAATTTAATGTTTAAAGATAATTTCATGCAAATGTTGACCGCGGCTGCGTCTCAGGTAGCCCATCCGCTGAGTCCAATTTTGGCATATTCTTTCACACATATCGGCCGGTATCTCACGAATGAATGCATGGATGTTGGCTTCCAGTGCGTCAATCGAAGCGGGCTTGTCGCTATACACATTAGCCTTGGCATACCCCCACAAAAAATAATCTAATGGTATCAAATCGCACGATCTAGGCGGCCAATTGACCGGCCCGAAACGTGAAATTAACTGTTCACCAAACTCGCCTCGCAATTGCGCCATTGTTTCGCGTGCTGTGTGGCATGTGGCACCGTCCTGTTGAAACCACATATCATGCAAGTCAAGAACTTCCATTTCGGGCTACAAAAAAGTTTGTTATCATCGCTCGGTAGCGTTCACCATTGACAGTAACGCTGCGATTCGCATCATCTTTGAAGAAATATGGCCCAATAATGCCGCCGGCCCATAAACCGCACCAAACAGTGGCTTTTTCGGGATGCATTGGTAGCTGTTGCAATGCTTCTGGCTGATCTTCACTCCAAATGCGGCAATTTTGCTTATTTACGTACCCATTCAACCAAAAATGAGCCTCATCGCTGAACACAATTTTTCGATAAAAAAGCGGATCCTCGGCCAGCTTTCCAAGAGCCCATTCACCAAAAATTCGGCGTTGTGGTAGGTCGGCTGGCTTTAGTTCTTGCACCAGCTGTATCTTAAAAGGCTTTACGCCCAAATCCTTCCGCAAAATTTTCCACGTAGTGCTGTAACAAAGGCCTAACTGCTGGGAACGGCGCCGAATCGACATTTCGCGGTCTTCTGTCACACTAGCTGATACGGCCGCAATATTTTCTTCACTACGCACAGTACGTAAACGTGTTGGTGGTTTAATGTCCAACAAAGTAAATTTGGTGCGAAATTTGGTCACAATCTTCCGAATAGACTGCTCAGAAGGTCGAGAATGCCGATCATAAAATGGAAGCAGCGCGCGATGAACATTTCGAACCGAGCACGAATTTTGATAGTAAAATTCAATAATTTGCAAGCGTTGTTCATTTGTAAGACGATCCATGGTTAAATTGCAAACCAAACTGAAGCTGTTTGACAGTGATACAAGGTACTAAACACACGTCAGCTGTCAAAACCAGTGTTGCCAAAACCAAACCAGCTAAAAAATCACCCGTTACTTCCTTGATTGCTGATGCTGGGAAGTGAATGGAAGAAAATTAAAGATACCAACTGAATGATTGACTGACACAGCAGGTTTTTTTTTTAAATTCCACTTATAGCATTGCCACTAGAAAAATATTGCGTTTATGTTCGAACTTTTATTGAGATAAATTTTCAGGTTTCATATTGGCGTCATATTGGAAACTTTGATAGCATGAATAGCACAAAGTATAGGGGATAACATAGGGGATAATAATTTATAGGTAGGTACCTATCTATGTAAAGGGTTTTCCAATAAGAGGTGTTATTTTGGTATTCAAAGAAAAATGGAATTTTTGGAGATAAATGATCGGATGTTTATTTCATAATAAAAAGGAAGATATGTCGTTAATAATGAAAACCAACATCAGCCAAATGGCCACCACGAGCACGCATACAGGACCATATCCTTTTCATGAAATTTTCCATAACCAAATCGCAAAGTGGCTGCCCTAAGTCCTCGATAGCCTCACGAATTTTATCTTTGAGGTCTTGAATCGACGCTAGGCTGTTGGCGTAGACCTTATCTTTCACGTGGCCCCAAAGGAAGAAGTCGCAAGGTGTTAAATCACAAGATCTCGTAAAAGATCAATGCTTTCGTTGCTTGTGTGGCACGTAGCGCCGTCTTGTTGAAAGTAAACGTTGTCCAGATCAATACCATCCAACTCCGACCATAAAATACGGTGGAATGGACAAACCTGGGTTTTCTTCAACACTTTGGGCTACAGCAGCAATATTCTCAGTTGTTCTTGAGCGACGTGCACGGGTTTTATTCTTCACATCACTAACTTGTCCCAACAGCTAGAATTTTTCCACCAATTTCTGTATTGCGGTCCGACAAGGTGCTTCACGATGACCAAAAAATGCTTTAGTTTTGCGAACTGTGACTGCAAGATTTTCACCATATTTGTAGTGAATTTTAATAATTTCAATGCGTTGTTGAAGCGTGTATCGTTCCATTTTTAGTAATGGCGTACTTATGAAATGTCAAAGAATAAAAGCTTCAAAAGTGACAGCTACCGAAATAGCGGGCCTTTCACAATAACACCTCTCATTGGAAAACCCCTTATAACAATATGAGAAAAAAAGTTAAATGTGTTGTGTGCAGTGGAAATTCGAAAGATTTTCCCGAGGGGCAATATTTTCAATCCCGAAAAAAACAAAAGAAAGGGAAGTATTTTCGTATTTTTATAGAACTAGTAAACATATATGTAATATAATATGTAACTATACCTGTGTATACGTTTTCTTTTGTGTATGATTATTATAATGAATTCGTGTGTTTAAAACTATACATAGTTAACTGAATTATAATTATAAAAGATTCCGAGAAAAGTACATTACACTCGTAAATACATATTGTTACATTTGGGCTGGGATTCGAAAAGATAAAACACTATTCTGTTAAACTTTTCTAGTCAAAATCACTTTTATTACACTTTTACGGATTATCCACTAATTAAGTACTAGAACAATATTACTTAAACAATTCCTCAACGATTCAAACCAATTACTTATTTCACTTTATTACTCTCCACTTATTTATCTTTACAACCGATTACTATCTCGAACTTTAACCAATCACTGATAAAAATCAACTGTCGCCTTGTTCTACAACCTCTCCTTTTATATCTGCTCTGCCATCTCTTCGAGAACTTTCTAGCTAACTCCAATTGGTTCTACAATTGGCTGACATACTTTTTCCCCTTTTCAGCAATTGATAAATTCCCAGTTAATTTAGTTTAGTGGGGAATTGACAGATTCCAATCTCCAATTGGAAGTGGAACTTGTTTGGTGACTAATGAGCGTTGTTTTCATTTCACCATTTTAGTTTGTTTTCTTTTTACCACGATTCATTCCACGCCACAATATCCCCCTCTTAAACTTGTTCGTCCCGAAAAAACTCGTTAAAATTTGCACCATTGTAGCGATGAAGACGATCCACATGAACGACTTTCAGCTTGCCTCTTCCTCGTTGGATGCGATAGACAACGTCGTTGATGCGCTTTACGATATTGTAAGGTCCTTCCCAGTCTTGTTGCAACTTAGGTGATAAACCTTTTCTTCGATGAGGGTTAAATAGCCATACCAGATCTCCTTCTTGAAAGCCTGTAGTTGTTGTTTTAGTATCGTACCTCGTTTTCATGCAGTCACTGGCTATCTTAAAATTAGCCCTAGTCCCTCGATGCACGTCCCTGATGATATCCCTGAGGTCTGTAACATAGTCCTCCTCATTTTTGGATTCTTCGCATGGAGTTCCAAACATTAACTCGCTAGGTAGGCGGACTTTTCGACCAAATAGGACTTCAGATGGAGTATGTCCTGTGGTGTTGTGCACTGCACTTCGATAAGCCAATAAAAACATGGGAATGTGTTTGTCCCAATCTCTCTGGTCATCGCCAACGACCTTAGAGAGGTGTTCCTTCAGCGTTCTATTGAAGCGCTCCACCATCCCATCTGATTGTGGATGAAGCGGTGTTGTTCTTGTCTTCTTAATCCCGAGTAACTGGCACACTCCTTGGAAAATCCTGGACTCGAAGTTTCGTCCTTGGTCCGAATGCAGTTCCATAGGCACACCAAATCTGCTTACCTAGTTGAAGACGATTTGCTCCACCACAGTCTTAGCTTCTTGATTTGGGATAGCGAATGCTTCAGGCCACTTACTGAAGTAGTCCATAACAACAAGGATGTAACGATTTCCATTGTTCGTTTCAGGAAACGGTCCCGCAATATCAACGGCTATCCTTTCGAAAGGGGCTCCCACATTATATTGATGCATCTGGCCTCGGACTTTCACTCTCGGGCCTTTGCTGGCCGCACATATTACGCATTTCCTGCACCAATTCTCAACATCCTCCCTTGAATGGACCCAGTAAAAGCGTTCTCGTACTTTTCCGAGTGTTTTGTTTATTCCCAAGTGGCCTCCAGACACTCCATCATGCAATTCCCTCAGCACTTCGATAACTTTTGTCCTGGGAACAACAAGCTGCATTACGTACGACTTTCCATCCGGGCTTTCCCATTTTCTTTTTAGAATGCCGTCTTGGACATGTAGGGAATCCCACTGCGCCCAGTATGCCTTCAGCTCGGGACTCCTATTGGATATCTCCTGCCAGTCTGGTTTTCCCTCATGCTCCTTCCAGGCGAGGATTGGTTCGATATCCGGATCTTCCTTTTGAGCCTCCCGGATTTCCCGTGCACTCCAGCCACCAATGGGCATAGCTCTCACCCTTTGAATGGACACGACATCTTTTTCCTCGTGTCGTAAACAATGTTTGCAATCTGCTTTGCACGGTCGACGGGAGAGAGCGTCTGCATTTGAGTGAAGACTTCCCTTTCGATGTTGTATTCCGTACTCGTACATTTGCAGCTGTTCGATCCACCTTGCGACTTGTCCTTCAGGATTCTTAAAGTGTAGTAGCCACTTTAAAGATGCATGGTCTGTGCGAAGGATGAATTTCTGCCCATAGAGGTACTTATGGAAATGTTTCGTTGCCAGTACCAAAGCAAGGAGTTCGCGCCTGGTAACACAGTAGTTCCTTTCTGGCTTTGAGAGAACTTTGCTGAAGAACGAAACTACCTTCTCTTGGCCCTCGTGTACCTGGGAAAGCACGGCTCCAATTCCCACATTACTAGCGTCTGCATCCACAATAAATGTTTTTCCAGGGGTGGGGTACGCTAATGTGGGGCGTCGCACAACTGTTGCTTAAGTTCTTTGAAGCTGTTTTCGCACTCAGCTGACCATTTGAATTGTCAGTTGATGCAAGCTCTTTGCGATCCTGGCAAAGTCCTTTACAAATCGTCTGTAATAGGTCGCAAGTCCCAGGAAGCTCCTCAGCTGATGTTTGTCTTTGGGAACCGGCCAGTTTTTCACTGCATCGATCTTCTCCGGATCAGTCTTAACTCTCTTGGAAGAGATGATGTGCCCGAGATACTTCACTTCTGGTCGGAATAGAGAACACTTTTTCGGGTTCAGTTTTAACTGTGCACTTCGTAGCCTTTGGAACACTTCCCTAAGGTTATTTCGATGTTCGTTGAACGTTTTACCAACCACGATGACATCGTCCAGGTAGACCAAACATGTTTTCCACGTCAGTCCCAGCAAAACACGCTCCATTAGACGCTCAAAAGTTGCTGGAGCATTGCACAGTCCAAATGGCATTACTGTAAATTGCCAAAGCCTGTTTCCTGCTGTGAATGCTGTTTTCTCGCGGTCTTCTGGATGGATCTGTACTTGCCAGTAGCCACTCTTCAGATCAAGAGTCGAAAACCATTTGGCCCCGGATAGTGTGTCCAGGGTATCGTCAATTCTGGGCAGAGGGTAGCTAACCTTCTTGGTGACGTTGTTTAGCTGGCGATAGTCCACGCAGAATCTCGTACTTCCGTCTTTCTTTTTGACCAGGACGACCGGTGATGCCCACGGACTTTTTGAGCTCTCAATCAGTCCCTCCTTTTCCATCGTCGACACCATTTCTGCAACCTCCGTCTCCTTGGCCAATGGTAGTCGTCTGGGAGGCTGACGAATTGGTCTTGCATCCCCGGTGTCAATTCGGTGCTGTACGAGATGTGTTCGGCCATACTCGCTACTCTGCGAAGCAAATATATCAGCGAACTCGTCGATTAGACTCCCTGCCATGGCCCGCTGCTCCTGATCCAGCTCGCACTCTCCGAGAATATTGTTTTTCATTTCCGATATCTCCGTAGGTCTAACCGGTTTCGCAGGACTTTCATTTGACAACTTTGTGACCGCAGTAATTGGTACGCACTTTCCGATCACTTCCCCTTGCTTCAGCTTTACGCTTCTGTGTTCCACATTGAGGACACGAACGGGAACCAAGTTGTTTTTAGGTTCAACAAGCATCTTTCCGACGATATACGAGTAGCTCTGGTAATAGTTTTCTGTATCTGGCTCTATTAGGAAGAATCGGTGGCTCCCAGGATCACCTTCCAGCTTTGACCAAATAAGTGTCTCTGACGAAGGTGGTAATATTTCGTCCTCACTTACAACTGTTCTTAGAGCTGCGACGTTCTCGTTCCCGTAAACCATTGGAAATTCGACGTTTCTTAACTTTAGAACTTGCAAACCGATGTCAAATACTACATCATGCGTCTTCATAAAGTCGATTCCAATGATGCATTTGTCACATATATTGGCTACTAAGAATGCATGGGAGAAGACTTTTCCTGCTAGATTTATCGTCAAGAGTACCTCACCATACACCTTTGCCGTTGCTCCAGTTGCTGTTTTCAGACAGTAGCTGCTGGTGTTGTGCAGCCATGATTGACGAACGATGCCCCTTCTTATTAAGTAAGTAAGTAAGTAAGTAAGTAATTCATTTTATTTTACATTTATATGACAACTTATAGTACAAAGTATGAATTTAAGAGCTATGGCTAAGCCGTCAGCCTGGTTAGCAAATTTATAAATGAATACATTATTAATTAAATTTAATGTTCAATAAATAAAGAAAGGGCTAGAGATTCAAACGTACTCTGATATTATTAACATTCTGTACTTGTAAACTGATTTTAAGAAATTGCTTAGGGTTTTCCAGTCGCACTCGTTTAGAATTTGTATAGTTTCTTGCATAGTTAATGTTTGTTTACCAAAGGAAATTCGCCTTTGCTGTCTGAATATTGGGCATATACTTATGACATGAAAGCTTATTATGGAAGCGGTGGCACCTGTATCGATTGTGGCAACACACTTTTTTTGACCGATATGGGCTTCCACTGTCAGGCTCCTATTACATCGTTTGGTCTGTGAAACCTGAACTGTGGTCATGGGGGTGTCGATTCCAAAAACCAGCTTCTGCCCCGCGAAGTTGGTTCTTACTCGTTTCCCGACTGATGGCTATGTGAGGTTCCATCCGCCAATTGTTCAGATGCCTCGTCGTTTCGACTCCTAGTTCTGCAATGTGGACAACTGCCCTGTCTACGTTCAGCTCTGCACTGTCGTTAAAGATGTCTAATTTTTTTGCAGTTCCAGCAACGGATCGGTCCCCTGCGAGCACTGTTCTGGTCTTCTACATCTGTTCTCTGGCATGAGCATTCGACGGATGTTATTTCTCTCACGCGGTGGAATCCTTGAGATGCCTGGGTCAGCAGCTTTCATAGTTAATGCAAATGCCAGTGCCTCAGGAAGAGTTCTCTTTCCAGCCATTCGTAGAGCCATCTGCAGCTGTCTGTCCTCTATGGCTTGTGTAAATGCCTCAATAGCCATTTCGTTGATGACATCTTCGCCGGCATTGGGATATGACAAGTGCGCTAGCCGTTCTATATCCGCTTGCAGCTGCTGGAGTGTTTCTCCCCTCTTCTGGAATCTACTGCGCAGTTGCACTCTATACACTTGCTGCATATGGTCGTCACCAAACCGCATCTCAATAGCCTTAACCAAAGCATCATAGTTGCGTTGTTTTTCTTCTGAGATAGTTTGAAGCAATTCTGCAGCTGTGAAAATCTCGAAAGACACAATGGGGCTAGAAACCCAGAGTAGTGTGGGACTCTAACCGCACTAAAAACACCTCCTTAATCATGACCAATCAAAGAAAGATCGACAAATGATTTTACTTTCAACGTGCAGTTGCGTTTGAGAAGGTATTATAATTTAAATACGGGTTCTCATATTTTTTAGATTATAAGTTCGTGAGGCTTAGTTCTTCTTAATCTACGAATATTATATCGTACATTTAAGACGTCTATTATTTCAGGATTAATATGCATCTCCAGACGGTCATTGTGACGAATTGCGTACTTTTTAATTACTTCCGTTACAAGATCAATCTGCAAATCACGATGCAAGTCGTTATTTCTAATATACCACGGGGCATTTACTATTCCCCGAAGGACTTTGTTTTGGAATGTTTGTATTATTTGTACATTTGTTTTCTTTGTGCAACCCCATAATTGGATACCATACGTCCAAACAGGTTTTAGTATTTGATTATATATTAAAATTTTATTCTCAGTGGACATTTCAGAGTTATGTCCTAGCAACCAATACAGTTTTCTATACCTAATATTTAACTATTATTTAACTCTTCTACTTTCTTTTTCACATGTTCCTTCCATTTCAGTTTAGCATCTAGATTCATGCCCAGATACTTAGCTGTGTTAGAGTAAGGAACTAACGGGTGATTTTTTAAGAGGTTTAGAACTTTTTAAAAAAAAAAAAACACAAAAAATTCGAAAAAATGAATGAAATATTTATTTGAATCGATAGTTTGAACCTTGCAATTTAATGTTTAAAGATAATTTCATGCAAATGTTGACCGCGGCTGCGTCTCAGGTAGCCCATCCGCTGAGTCCAATTTTGGCATACTCTTTCACACATATCGGCCGGTATCTCACGAATGAATGCATGGATGTTGGCTTCCAGTGCGTCAATCGAAGCGGGCTTGTCGCTATACACATTAGCCTTGGCATACCCCCACAAAAAATAATCTAATGGTATCAAATCGCACGATCTAGGCGGCCAATTGACCGGCCCGAAACGTGAAATTAACTGTTCACCAAACTCGCCTCGCAATTGCGCCATTGTTTCGCGTGCTGTGTGGCATGTGGCACCGTCCTGTTGAAACCACATATCATGCAAGTCAAGAACTTCCATTTCGGGCAACAAAAAAGTTTGTTATCATCGCTCGGTAGCGTTCACCATTGACAGTAACGCTGCGATTCGCATCATCTTTGAAGAAATATGGCCCAATAATGCCGCCGGCCCATAAACCGCACCAAACAGTGGCTTTTTCGGGATGCATTGGTAGCTGTTGCAATGCTTCTGGCTGATCTTCACTCCAAATGCGGCAATTTTGCTTATTTACGTACCCATTCAACCAAAAATGAGCCTCATCGCTGAACACAATTTTTCGATAAAAAAGCGGATCCTCGGCCAGCTTTCCAAGAGCCCATTCACCAAAAATTCGGCGTTGTGGTAGGTCGGCTGGCTTTAGTTCTTGCACCAGCTGTATCTTAAAAGGCTTTAAGCCCAAATCCTTCCGCAAAATTTTCCACGTAGTGCTGTAACAAAGGCCTTACTGCTGGGAACGGCGACGAATCGACATTTCGCGGTCTTCTGTCACACTAGCTGATACGGCCGCAATATTTTCTTCACTACGCACAGTACGTAAACGTGTTGGTGGTTTAATGTCCAACAAAGTAAATTTGGTGCGAAATTTGGTCACAATCTTCCGAATAGACTGCTCAGAAGGTCGAGAATGCCGATCATAAAATGGAAGCAGCGCGCGATGAACATTTCGAACCGAGCACGAATTTTGATAGTAAAATTCAATAATTTGCAAGCGTTGTTCATTTGTAAGACGATCCATGGTTAAATTGCAAACCAAACTGAAGCTGTTTGACAGTGACACAAGGTACTAAACACACGTCAGCTGTCAAAACCAGTGTTGCCAAAACCAAACCAGCTAAAAAATCACCCGTTACTTGGTTATTAATAACCACAGGAGCGTTCGTTATTTTTTTATTTGTAAAATTGATATGAGTGGACTTTGACTCATTAAGTCTAATTCGCCATCGTTGAGCCCAATCACATATCTCGTTAACAGAATTCTGTAGCTTTTCTGTGGATTTAGTCACGCATCCATCAGTTGATAGAAGAGCAGTGTCATCTGCGAATGTAGCTATTATCACATCGTTTGTATGTGGTATATCACTAGTATACAATAAGTACAGGGTTGGTCCCAGAACACTTCCTTGTGGAACTCCTGCTTGCAATTCTTTGAGTTCAGAATACGCTGAACCGTAGCGAACTCTAAAGAATCTATTTGAAATATAAGATTTAAGTATCTCATAGTATTGTCTTGGTAGATCCCTATGAAGTTTATACTCTAAGCCCTTATGCCAGACCTTATCAAAAGCCTGAGCAACGTCTAAAAATAGTGTAGAGCAAACTTGTTTTTCTTCTAATGATTTTTCTATAATATTTGTTATACGATGTACTTGATCTATTGTCGAGTGTTTATTTCTAAACCCAAACTGGTGGGTGGGAATAAGCCTTCTTTGTTCTATTATTCTGTCTAGTCTTTTAAGAAGCAGTTTCTCAAAAAGTTTTGATAATACAGGTAAAAGTGAGATTGGCCTGTATGAGGTGACTTCTGATGGAGGTTTACCTTGTTTAGGTATAACTATAATTTCTGCTATCTTCCAATGATATGGAACATATCTTAGCTTAAAACAAGCATTAATTAAAAGCTTAAGTTTAACCAATGCTATGAAGGGTAGTTCCTTCAGAATTTTGGCAGTTATAAGATCATAACGTGGCGATTTTCTATTAGAGAGCTTATGAATACATGTGTGCTGATCTCTTTAAGTGAAACGTATGTGATTACGTCTTCATCTATCCTATCAAAGAATTCAAGGCGTTCGTTTGCCACACTAGGTGGAAAAGGTTTAAAAACATTTGTTAAATGTTCGGAAAATAGTTTGACCTTTTCTTTTGGGTCGCCGATCCATTTCCCATCAGATGTTTTTAACGGGGGATCTTGCGTTTGAGGTCTTTTTAAATATTTAGCAGCCTTCCAAAGGGAGTAGTCTGTGACTTTGTCAGCAGTTAAATTGCAAAGATATGTAGTAAGAGTTCTATTTTTAAACTCACTGATACTCTTTTGAAGTTTATTGTTAAGTCTATTGAATATAGTCTTATCGCCGGGATATCTTGTCATTTGCCATTTTCTCCGGGCTCTTCTCTTTTCTAATATTAGTTCCCTAATTTCTGTGGGGTATTTTACCGATGCTTGTTTACGTTGCTGAATATTTGGTGTACTATCTTCTGCCGCCTGTTGTATATCGGCAATGAATTGTTCCACTTCGATGTCAATATGCCTTGTTGTGGCCAGTGGAGCTCTAAGGTTTATAAAACCTTCGAGTATTTTTTTAAAATTACACCAGTTTGTTCTTTTGCTGGTAAGTCTTTCATTGCTTATCTGCTCTACTGACATGCCATTGACCGTTAGGATTACAGGTGTATGATCCGACGACAAATCATCACTGTTTTCAACTCTTATTTCTTTTCTATTGATTCCTTTCGTTATGAAGAAGTCAATAAGGTCTGGTATTTTTGCTGGGTCGGATGGCCAATAAGCGATCCAGTCGAAATAAAGTTACAATTAAAATTTCGCCCTGCTTTGTAAAGCTTCCTGCCTTTCGTCGTTACTAATCTGGACCCCCAATAGCTGTGTTTTGCATTGAAGTCACCTCCAATGATAAAGTTAGTACCTAGAGCTCTAAAAAGGTCGTTAAGATCGTCCTCTGTAGGCGAATGTCTAGGTGGACAGTATATAGCAGCTATGTTAAGTTGCTTGCTTTTAGTCGCAATTTTTATTATCGCTACTTGCATGGTTTGTTTTCCTATTTTGGGCATTTCATAGGGTTTTAAAATACTTTTTACAATTACAGCACTACCTCCCCTGGCACTGTCAGAAGGATGGGGAGAGTGGTAACAGAGGTACCCAGGGATTCTAATTGTTGTTCCCTGTTTAAAGTGGGTTTCAGAAATCAGGCAGACGTCAATGTCTTCATTGCGTAGAAATACCTGAAATTCAGAGATGTGTTGGTGTAAACCATTTGCATTCCAGGTTGCGACTTTAAGGTTTTCAATCATTGTTATTTTATTGATTTTTTCCTTTGGGAACTTCTTTGCTCAGTAGCTTAATAACTTGATCTTGATTATCCAATCTTTGAATAATAGTAGAAAGCATTTCCTTAACTGATATTTCTTCTTCTTTACGTGTATTTTTCAAAATTTGGGAACATGATTTGTTATTCACAACTGGTGTGTTTATTTTTGTCGCAATTGGTATTTTGTCGACTTTGCTGTTTTCGGCATTTACCTGTTTCTTGTTTGTATTTTTAAGAGGGTTCTGTTGGTGTTTGGCAGTACCTCTCTTTTTCTTTTCTTGATATTCTTTTGCTACCGGACAGCCTCTATAATTAGCCGGGTGGTTTCCATGACAGTTGATGCATTTTACTTTCTCATCTTTTTTTTGTGGACAAATATTTGTTGGATGTTTTCCTTCACATTTAACGCACGCAAAATCTCTTTTGCAATAGCTTTATCCGTTTTTCCCCGCAAATTTTGAATGACAGTCCTCTCTCGCGTGCTCGTTTTTTCTCCTGTCTGTGAATACATGTTATTAATGGCCGCCGAGTGGAACTTTTCCAATAACAAACAATTTGTAAATGAATTTATAAAAATATATGTAAAAGGAATAAATGTCGAGTATGGTTTTTTAGATAGCTTTACTTGTTCTCTATCCATCTTATGCGCCAAAAAATGTTCATCCATTCACATTTCAGGTTTTTTTTTATTTATTTTTACACGAAAAATATTTTTGACAGCAAAATTCATGAAGCTATCTTGGGGAGTTGTTCCAAAAATAGGTTAACACCATACAAGTTAAGCCCAAGTTTTCATTAGGGCAAAAGTGAATTCCTTAAAATATTCGCATACATTGCATAAATTTCTATTACGCTTGGTGGGTCTTTTCAACTTGGTTTTTAGCACCGTATTTGTACAAAATCAAAATATTGTTACATTTGGGCTGGGATTCGAAAAGATAAAACACTATTCTGTTAAACTTTTCTAGTCAAAATCACTTTTATTACACTTTTACGGATTATCCACTAATTAAGTACTAGAACAATATTACTTAAACAATTCCTCAACGATTCAAACCAATCACTTATTTCACTTTATTACTCTGCACTTATTTATCTTTACAACCGATTACTATCTCGAACTTTAACCAATCACTGATAAAAATCAACTGTCGCCCTGTTCTACAACCTCTCCTTTTATATCTGCTCTGCCATCTCTTCGAGAACTTTCTAGCTAACTCCAATTGGTTCTACAATTGGCTGACATACTTTTTCCCCTTTTCAGCAATTGATAAATTCCCAGTTAATTTAGTTTAGTGGGGAATTGACAGATTCCAATCTCCAATTGGAAGTGGAACTTGTTTGGTGACTAATGAGGGTTGTTTTCATTTGACCATTTAAGTTTGTTTTCTTTTTACCACGATTCATTCCACGCCACAATATCCCCCTCTTAAACTTGTTCGTCCCGAAAAAACTCGTTAACATTTGCACCATTGTAGCGATGAAGACGATCCACATGAACGACTTTCAGCTTGCCTCTTCCTCGTTGGATGCGATAGACAACGTCGTTGATGCGCTTTACGATTTTGTAAGGTCCTTCCCAGTCTTGTTGCAACTTAGGTGATAAACCTTTTCTTCGATGAGGGTTAAATAGCCATACCAGATCTCCTTCTTGAAAGCCTGTAGTTGTTGTTTTAGTATCGTACCTCGTTTTCATGCGGTCACTGGCTATCTTAAAATTAGCCCTAGTCCCTCGATGCACGTCCCTGATGATTGATGATATCCCTGAGGTCTGTAACATAGTCCTCCTCATTTTTGGATTCTTCGCATGGAGATCCAAACATTAACTCGCTAGGTAGGCGGACTTTTCGACCAAATAGGACTTCAGATGGAGTATGTCCTGTGGTGTTGTGCACTGCACTTCGATAAGCCAATAAAAACATGGGAATGTGTTTGTCCCAATCTCTCTGGTCATCGCCAACGACCTTAGAGAGGTGTTCCTTCAGCGTTCTATTGAAGCGCTCCACCATCCCATCTGATTGTGGATGAAGCGGTGTTGTTCTTGTCTTCTTAATCCCGAGTAACTGGCACACTCCTTGGAAAATCCTGGACTCGAAGTTTCGTCCTTGGTCCGAATGCAGTTCCATATTCACACCAAATCTGCTTACCTAGTTGAAGACGATTTGCTCCACCACAGTCTTAGCTTCTTGATTTGGGATAGCGAATGCTTCAGGCCACTTACTGAAGTAGTCCATAACAACAAGGATGTAACGATTTCCATTGTTCGTTTCAGGAAACGGTCCCGCAATATCAACGGCTATCCTTTCGAAAGGGGCTCCCACATTATATTGATGCATCTGGCCTCGGACTTTCACTCTCGGGCCTTTGCTGGCCGCACATATTACGCATTTCCTGCACCAATTCTCAACATCCTCCCTTGAATGGACCCAGTAAAAGCGTTCTCGTACTTTTCCGAGTGTTTTGTTTATTCCCAAGTGGCCTCCAGACACTCCATCATGCAATTCCCTCAGCACTTCGATAACTTTTGTCCTGGGAACAACAAGCTGCATTACGTACGACTTTCCATCCGGGCTTTCCCATTTTCTTTTTAGAATGCCGTCTTGGACATGTAGGGAATCCCACTGCGCCCAGTATGCCTTCAGCTCGGGACTCCTATTGGATATCTCCTGCCAGGCTGGTTTTCCCTCATGCTCCTTCCAGGCGAGGATTGGTTCGATATCCGGATCTTCCTTTTGAGCCTCCCGGATTTCCCGTGCACTCCAGCCACCAATGGGCATAGCTCTCACCCTTTGAATGGACACGACATCTTTTTCCTCGTGTCGTAAACAATGTTTACAATCTGCTTTGCACGGTCGACGGGAGAGAGCGTCTGCATTTGAGTGAAGACTTCCCTTTCGATGTTGTATTCCGTACTCGTACATTTGCAGCTGTTCGATCCACCTTGCGACTTGTCCTTCAGGATTCTTAAAGTGTAGTAGCCACTTTAAAGATGCATGGTCTGTGCGAAGGATGAATTTCTGCCCATAGAGGTACTTATGGAAATGTTTCGTTGCCAGTACCAAAGCAAGGAGTTCGCGCCTGGTAACACAGTAGTTCCTTTCTGGCTTTGAGAGAACTTTGCTGAAGAACGAAACTACCTTCTCTTGGCCCTCGTGTACCTGGGAAAGCACGGCTCCAATTCCCACATTACTAGCGTCTGCATCCACAATAAATGTTTTTCCAGGGGTGGGGTACGCTAATGTGGGGCGTCGCACAACTGTTGCTTAAGTTCTTTGAAGCTGTTTTCGCACTCAGCTGACCATTTGAATTGTCAGTTGATGCAAGCTCTTTGCGATCCTGGCAAAGTCCTTTACAAATCGTCTGTAATAGGTCGCAAGTCCCAGGAAGCTCCTCAGCTGATGTTTGTCTTTGGGAACCGGCCAGTTTTTCACTGCATCGATCTTCTCCGGATCAGTCTTAACTCTCTTGGAAGAGATGATGTGCCCGAGATACTTCACTTCTGGTCGGAATAGAGAACACTTTTTCGGGTTCAGTTTTAACTGTGCACTTCGTAGCCTTTGGAACACTTCCCTAAGGTTATTTCGATGTTCGTTGAACGTTTTACCAACCACGATGACATCGTCCAGGTAGACCAAACATGTTTTCCACGTCAGTCCCAGCAAAACACGCTCCATTAGACGCTCAAAAGTTGCTGGAGCATTGCACAGTCCAAATGGCATTACTGTAAATTGCCAAAGCCTGTTTCCTGCTGTGAATGCTGTTTTCTCGCGGTCTTCTGGATGGATCTGTACTTGCCAGTAGCCACTCTTCAGATCAAGAGTCGAAAACCATTTGGCCCCGGATAGTGTGTCCAGGGTATCGTCAATTCTGGGCAGAGGGTAGCTAACCTTCTTGGTGACGTTGTTTAGCTGGCGATAGTCCACGCAGAATCTCGTACTTCCGTCTTTCTTTTTGACCAGGACGACCGGTGATGCCCACGGACTTTTTGAGCTCTCAATCAGTCCCTCCTTTTCCATCGTCGACACCATTTCTGCAACCTCCGTCTCCTTGGCCAATGGTAGTCGTCTGGGAGGCTGACGAATTGGTCTTGCATCCCCGGTGTCAATTCGGTGCTGTACGAGATGTGTTCGGCCATACTCGCTACTCTGCGAAGCAAATATATCAGCGAACTCGTCGATTAGACTCCCTGCCATGGCCCGCTGCTCCTGATCCAGCTCGCACTCTCCGAGAATATTGTTTTTCATTTCCGATATCTCCGTAGGTCTAACCGGTTTCGCAGGACTTTCATTTGACAACTTTGTGACCGCAGTAATTGGTACGCACTTTCCGATCACTTCCCCTTGCTTCAGCTTTACGCTTCTGTGTTCCACATTGAGGACACGAACGGGAACCAAGTTGTTTTTAGGTTCAACAAGCATCTTTCCGACGATATACGAGTAGCTCTGGTAATAGTTTTCTGTATCTGGCTCTATTAGGAAGAATCGGTGGCTCCCAGGATCACCTTCCAGCTTTGACCAAATAAGTGTCTCTGACGAAGGTGGTAATATTTCGTCCTCACTTACAACTGTTCTTAGAGCTGCGACGTTCTCGTTCCCGTAAACCATTGGAAATTCGACGTTTCTTAACTTTAGAACTTGCAAACCGATGTCAAATACTACATCATGCGTCTTCATAAAGTCGATTCCAATGATGCATTTGTCACATATATTGGCTACTAAGAATGCATGGGAGAAGACTTTTCCTGCTAGATTTATCGTCAAGAGTACCTCACCATACACCTTTGCCGTTGCTCCAGTTGCTGTTTTCAGACAGTAGCTGCTGGTGTTGTGCAGCCATGATTGACGAACGATGCCCCTTCTTATTAAGTAAGTAAGTAAGTAAGTAAGTAATTCATTTTATTTTACATTTATATGACAACTTATAGTACAAAGTATGAATTTAAGAGCTATGGCTAAGCCGTCAGCCTGGTTAGCAAATTTATAAATGAATACATTATTAATTAAATTTAATGTTCAATAAATAAAGAAAGGGCTAGAGATTCAAACGTACTCTGATATTATTAACATTCTGTACTTGTAAACTGATTTTAAGAAATTGCTTAGGGTTTTCCAGTCGCACTCGTTTAGAATTTGTATAGTTTCTTGCATAGTTAATGTTTGTTTACCAAAGGAAATTCGCCTTTGCTGTCTGAATATTGGGCATATACTTATGACATGAAAGCTTATTATGGAAGCGGTGGCACCTGTATCGATTGTGGCAACACACTTTTTTTGACCGATATGGGCTTCCACTGTCAGGCTCCTATTACATCGTTTGGTCTGTGAAACCTGAACTGTGGTCATGGGGGTGTCGATTCCAAAAACCAGCTTCTGCCCCGCGAAGTTGGTTCTTACTCGTTTCCCGACTGATGGCTATGTGAGGTTCCATCCGCCAATTGTTCAGATGCCTCGTCGTTTCGACTCCTAGTTCTGCAATGTGGACAACTGCCCTGTCTACGTTCAGCTCTGCACTGTCGTTAAAGATGTCTAATTTTTTTGCAGTTCCAGCAACGGATCGGTCCCCTGCGAGCACTGTTCTGGTCTTCTACATCTGTTCTCTGGCATGAGCATTCGACGGATGTTATTTCTCTCACGCGGTGGAATCCTTGAGATGCCTGGGTCAGCAGCTTTCATAGTTAATGCAAATGCCAGTGCCTCAGGAAGAGTTCTCTTTCCAGCCATTCGTAGAGCCATCTGCAGCTGTCTGTCCTCTATGGCTTGTGTAAATGCCTCAATAGCCATTTCGTTGATGACATCTTCGCCGGCATTGGGATATGACAAGTGCGCTAGCCGTTCTATATCCGCTTGCAGCTGCTGGAGTGTTTCTCCCCTCTTCTGGAATCTACTGCGCAGTTGCACTCTATACACTTGCTGCATATGGTCGTCACCAAACCGCATCTCAATAGCCTTAACCAAAGCATCATAGTTGCGTTGTTTTTCTTCTGAGATAGTTTGAAGCAATTCTGCAGCTGTGAAAATCTCGAAAGACACAATGGGGCTAGAAACCCAGAGTAGTGTGGGACTCTAACCGCACTAAAAACACCTCCTTAATCATGACCAATCAAAGAAAGATCGACAAATGATTTTACTTTCAACGTGCAGTTGCGTTTGAGAAGGTATTATAATTTAAATACGGGTTCTCATATTTTTTAGATTATAAGTTCGTGAGGCTTAGTTCTTCTTAATCTACGAATATTATATCGTACATTTAAGACGTCTATTATTTCAGGATTAATATGCATCTCCAGACGGTCATTGTGACGAATTGCGTACTTTTTAATTACTTCCGTTACAAGATCAATCTGCAAATCACGATGCAAGTCGTTATTTCTAATATACCACGGGGCATTTACTATTCCCCGAAGGACTTTGTTTTGGAATGTTTGTATTATTTGTACATTTGTTTTCTTTGTGCAACCCCATAATTGGATACCATACGTCCAAACAGGTTTTAGTATTTGATTATATATTAAAATTTTATTCTCAGTGGACATTTCAGAGTTATGTCCTAGCAACCAATACAGTTTTCTATACCTAATATATAACTATTATTTAACTCTTCTACTTTCTTTTTCACATGTTCCTTCCATTTCAGCTTAGCATCTAGATTCATGCCCAGATACTTAGCTGTGTTAGAGTAAGGAACTAACGGGTGATTTTTTAAGAGGTTTAGAACTTTTTTAAAAAAAAAAAACACAAAAAATTCGAAAAAATGAATGAAATATTTATTTGAATCGATAGTTTGAACCTTGCAATTTAATGCCTTGGCATACCCCCACAAAAAATAATCTAATGGTATCAAATCGCACGATCTAGGCGGCCAATTGACCGGCCCGAAACGTGAAATTAACTGTTCACCATTTGCCATTTTCTCCGGGCTCTTCTCTTTTCTAATATTAGTTCCCTAATTTCTGTGGGGTATTTTACCGATGCTTGTTTACGTTGCTGAATATTTGGTGTACTATCTTCTGCCGCCTGTTGTATATCGGCAATGAATTGTTCCACTTCGATGTCAATATGCCTTGTTGTGGCCAGTGGAGCTCTAAGGTTTATAAAACCTTCGAGTATTTTTTTAAAATTACACCAGTTTGTTCTTTTGCTGGTAAGTCTTTCATTGCTTATCTGCTCTACTGACATGCCATTGACCGTTAGGATTACAGGTGTATGATCCGACGACAAATCATCACTGTTTTCAACTCTTATTTCTTTTCTATTGATTCCTTTCGTTATGAAGAAGTCAATAAGGTCTGGTATTTTTGCTGGGTCGGATGGCCAATAAGCGATCCAGTCGAAATAAAGTTACAATTAAAATTTCGCCCTGCTTTGTAAAGCTTCCTGCCTTTCGTCGTTACTAATCTGGACCCCCAATAGCTGTGTTTTGCATTGAAGTCACCTCCAATGATAAAGTTAGTACCTAGAGCTCTAAAAAGGTCGTTAAGATCGTCCTCTGTAGGCGAATGTCTAGGTGGACAGTATATAGCAGCTATGTTAAGTTGCTTGCTTTTAGTCGCAATGTTTATTATCGCTACTTGCATGGTTTGTTTTCCTATTTTGGGCATTTCATAGGGTTTTAAAATACTTTTTACAATTACAGCACTACCTCCCCTGGCACTGTCAGAAGGATGGTAGAGGTACCCAGGGATTCTAATTGTTGTTCCCTGTTTAAAGTGGGTTTCAGAAATCAGGCAGACGTCAATGTCTTCATTGTGTAGAAATACCTGAAATTCAGAGATGTGTTGGTGTAAACCATTTGCATTCCAGGTTGCGACTTTAAGGTTTTCAATCATTGTTATTTTATTGATTTTTTCCTTTGGGAACTTCTTTGCTCAGTAGCTTAATAACTTGATCTTGATTATCCAATCTTTGAATAATAGTAGAAAGCATTTCCTTAACTGATATTTCTTCTTCTTTACGTGTATTTTTCAAAATTTGGGAACATGATTTGTTATTCACAACTGGTGTGTTTATTTTTGTCGCAATTGGTATTTTGTCGACTTTGCTGTTTTCGGCATTTACCTGTTTCTTGTTTGTATTTTTTAGAGGGTTCTGTTGGTGTTTGGCAGTACCTCTCTTTTTCTTTTCTTGATATTCTTTTGCTACCGGACAGCCTCTATAATTAGCCGGGTGGTTTCCATGACAGTTGATGCATTTTACTTTCTCATCTTTTTTTTTGTGGACAAATATTTGTTGGATGTTTTCCTTCACATTTAACGCACGCAAAATCTCTTTTGCAATAGCTTTGCGTATGCCCGAAAGCTTGACATCGTTTGCACTGAGTTAAAGAGTTAGATTTTCTTCGAAGAGGCTCAATCTTGACAGCAATATTCATTATTGATTTAATAGCGTATACCTTTTCAATATCTTCCTGATTGTGAAAGGAGAGCATAAAAAGGGGTAATTTTCTATTCCTTGTAGTTTTTTCCCCTTCATTACCTGATGTTTTTTCTTTTTTAATTAAGTTTTTGGCTTCTATAATTTTAAATTTTTTATTAGTCAAGTCTTCGACAATATCATGTTCATCACATGAGAAGTGAAGACCTCTGACGACTACTCTAATTGGTCTAGTAGCCTTATTTTCATAGGTGTGCCATTGCAACTTCATTTTTGTTAGCTCATCAGTGATATATCTATAAGTGTCACTGTCAACAACAATTATTTTCCAATTGTTGTTGCTATATGACGTGAGCTTGCACGTTTTCTTAGATTTTTGCTCAATAATTTTTTTTAGCTCACCAAATCTGTCTACACCAGAGATCATTATCGGCGGTGGTAAAGGCTGTCTTTTCAGGCCAATGGTTGTCTTTTCAGTCCTTTTATCTTTTTTCTAACTGAATACTTATCCACAGGGCGTTGTTTTGAATCCCAAATTAAAAGAAAGTCTGCGAGATATTGCCATTGCAACGAAAATCACCCGTCTAACCGCAACATCCTGATGCATGGCCCACCTGGTACTGGTAAGACAATGTTCGCCAAGAAACTGGCGCAATACTCTGGAATGGATTACGCCATCATGACTGGAGGTGATGTAGCACCAATGGACAGGAGTCACAACTATTCACAAAGTCTTCGATTGGGCTAACACCAGTAATCGTAGTTTGTTGTATCATTTTATTATATGTATTGAATATAAAATAAGTTACATGTCAAACCTTATCAGTACGTGTTATAAATATTGTTACATTTGGGCTGGGATTCGACAAGATAAAACACTATTCTGTTAAACTTTTCTAGTCAAAATCACTTTTATTACACTTTTACGGATTATCCACTAATTAAGTACTAGAACAATATTACTTAAACAATTCCTCAACGATTCAAACCAATTACTTATTTCACTTTATTACTCTCCACTTATTTATCTTTACAACCGATTACTATCTCGAACTTTAACCAATCACTGATAAAAATCAACTGTCGCCTTGTTCTACAACCTCTCCTTTTATATCTGCTCTGCCATCTCTTCGAGAACTTTCTAGCTAACTCCAATTGGTTCTACAATTGGCTGACATACTTTTTCCCCTTTTCAGCAATTGATAAATTCCCATTTAGTTTAGTGGAAAATTGACAGATTCCAATCTCCAATTGGAAGTGGAACTTGTTTGGTGACTAATGGGGGTTGTTTTCATTTCACCATTTTAGTTTGTTTTCATTTCACCACAATTCATTCCACGCCACAATATGTAAGAAACGAATCTGCACTCTATTCAGGTGGAGCCTTGTGTGCACTCCAGCCATGGAAAACTTTTGTTGAAGCGCTTCGACTCCTTGTTCTTCAGAGTGAGGAAAAATTTGCGCGCACTTTCTGGTTGTTTGATAGATGTGTTGAATACCTGGAATAATTGTTAATAAATGCATATTTGTGTAAACTGAAAGGTTTTTTTGTCGTCGGCTGTGTGACTTACTTGTGCGGCCAATTTGATTTCGACTTCACTGCATATGGAGCCGAGCCAGTTGTCCTAAATCGTCTTTGCAGAAGTCGGAGCAATTTTCGGCGACGGTGAAGTAGCCCTTTGCTTTGGAGCATAGGAAAAGTCGGGTGAAACTCATTATTCAAGTTGGGCAAGTTGTACAGGCAATCGGTACCTGGCAACGAATCTCGCCAAAAAAAAAAAAAACACTTCGGATAAGTTAGACTAGTTGTCAGTGTCAGTGTCAGATTTCCACCGTGGTGAGCTGTGACAGTGTTCAGAAGTACAGCTTTTTTAAAGAGAAGTTCAACTCAAATTTGGTGAGTAAGTATGTTACCTCAGTACATTAATTTTTTCATAACATTCTGTATTTCTATTCAACCAAAGAACTCATTCACCATTATTGTTCCATTAAAATTCCAAAATAAATAACTATATAAATGTAGGCTTTGAAACACGAATGCACATACGTAACGCATACTATATTTTAAATTATATTTAGACTAACGGAGGAACTCTAAATTTATACTTAAAAACAGCAACGATATTAATCTTGGTATTTATAATTTATAACTAAACTCCAGAAGTATACTAAGCGACGTATGTGATAAGCATATTCTACTCGATTTATGTAAAATTCCTTATGAATGTTCGGTAATAATGTTTTAATTTGTTTATTATTCTTCAGAATTGTTTATTTTTCTTATATGGTCAACAAAATATACAATTAGTATTCTTAAAATAAATCACTGTCCACAAAAATTTCGTTATATCATTTTTTTTTTCAAATTTAACGGATAATATTCTACGAACGCTGCCAGCAACTTTGCCCACACCGGAAGCCAGTTTGGAAGCAGCGGAAGTTGTGCTCTTTTTTTGAGCGTGTGTTGGTGACCCGGAATTTTTGAAGTTTCGTGACATTTGTCAATACGAATTTCTATGTATCAATACTAGCGCAAAAAAACGTCACAAGCCCATGGTAATATAGCTTGTAGACAAGTAACGGAAAATCGACCGGAGTTGGGGGTCTCAGTATTGTCTCTGATTTTCGGTATCAAAGTAAACATTAATTTCTATACTATTTTCATCAAAGTCCCAATTACTTTTTGTAGCTGCAACATTAGCAATGAGCTCGGTAATTTTGTTAATAGATATGGCAGAGAAGTTTTCAGTATTTTGTTGTTTAGCTAAAGATGAGTCTTGAGATGTATCAAGTCTCGGCCTTTTCGCCGATAAAGCAGCATGTCCTTCTAATGCTTGTTGTTTCTTGAGTACGTTTTCACAACACATACTGGCACTTGAAATTAATTTTTTGTGTCCCGGGAAAAACTGAAACCTACAAAAAGTTCTTAGAGATAAAGAACGAATCAAAAAAAAAACTGTTTACATTTCAGGTTGAGTGGTAAATAGTTCCAAGCAAATGTTGTAGTCGTCTACGGAATTGATTGATTTTTAGAATCAATTTTATAGTTTCTGGAATAATTCCAAATTTTTTTTTCAATTATTTTCCAAACACTTTCCGTTTCCACCTCATTCTCCATTTTTAAAATTTAAAAAATATATTCTACTGAAAGCGATTGTTGTGTAAGAATATTATGTGGTATTCGTTTGGGCTTCTTCAGATTTGCCCTCAGATTTCAGATTTCGTGTGCCTAATCGAACATAAAAACGCTCTTGCTCTTTTTTGTGTTGATATTCGTGCGACTTGAATATGTGTAGTCTTCGACACTTTTCTATGCGCTTTCCATTCACTGGTTAAATTTTATATTAAAACATTCGAAATTTCATTCTCGATTGATTTCTAAATATTTGTACACAAATAATTTACGAAAATAGATTACCCCGATGCAATGCCTTTCTTTGCTGTAGAAAAAATTCACACAAATGTAAACAAAGTCCACCAGTTGTCAAACTCAAATGCACTTGTATTGGTAAATCTGAAGCAAATCTGAGAAAATATCTAGATTCGCAATCTGAAATCTGAAAAAGATTGCTTTTTTTGTACCAAACATAAAAATTGCTCTGAGGGCAAAAAAGTGCTCTGAGAGCGCCCAATCGAATACCACATTAGAGAATAATAAATAAACGTCAAACAATAACGGTACTGCAAAACAAGCACCGAATATATTTATTTCACACTTCAATTTGACAGTGATTGGCAAGTTCTGTTTCTTTTGAATTCCTGAATTCGCTATATGAATTCACGAATTCGGTGTAAAAATGTTATGAATTCAGTGATTACAAGACGAATTCATGTTTTTTAACGCGAATTCAATTGAATTCATTGTAAATATCTGTATTGCATTGAATTCCTGTAAATTAAAAGTTCCTTGAATACACTGATTACTTCCCCCTCGAATTTTTCTGTTCTTCAAGGGAATTCTTCTGTTCTTCTAGAGAATTCTTCTGTTCTGCGAACTTCGATTCCATAGAATTCTTCTGTTTTGCGAACTCCGATTCCATAGCATTCTTCTGCGCTGCGAACTTCGATTCCATATAATTCTTCTGTTCTTCCATCTTGGCAAGAAGTAATTCCATCATAGCGAGAAATCGAGTTCCATACATAATGGCATAATAAACGTACTTTCACAGGAATAAAGAATTTCATTGATATCTAAAACCGTTTTTGCTTTATTTTTAAAAAAACTTTTGTAGCGCTCTTATTGAAAAACCCTTTAAAAATGAGTTGAAATAATTTACTACCAATGTTTAATTAATATTTATAATTTATAAATGAAATGAAAATCAATGCCAAACGGTTTTCATTTTAAAATTTGCCATTTGCGTATTCATATTAGTGTCTAGTCCACCCGAAGAACATAAGGACATATCGTCACCCCAGTATTGGAGTGACACATATGCATTTTTGCTGTTTTTGAGTTAGGAATGATTTCTAAGAGACAAAAAGGAGATCTTTCGTTTGGTGTAATCAAATCTGTCCTATCTCCATTATTGCCAAAGATATAAGTGTTACAAATGATATAAACGCACTTATGGAAATAAATGGTCAGTATTGGTCTGCCACATAAGCCTTAGTATGTGAAGTTCACATTTTCGTATGAACTTTTCTGAAATTTCTTAAATATTTTAAATGACCTATACATACAATTGAACTAAAAAATGCTTCATTTGCAAACACCAATTCAGTGCTTAAATGATCTAAACATACAATTCTTCCTCAAAAGTGCTTCATATGCATAATAATTTTTCAGTGTTTAAATGATACATACAAACCAAATACCAAGTCAAATTTTTAGGCATTAAATATGATTTCAGTGCATAAGTGATACATACAATACGTCGACTTCATAAATGCCTTGTAGACTGTTACTGTGTTCAGTCCTTAAGTGATACATACATACAATTCATTTCTCAAATGCTTTAAACGCTTTGTAGTTGGTAGTATCTAAATGGCACATACATACAATTGTTTGTTTTAATGCGTCTTACGGTTCTACACAAAATTAGTGTGTAAGTAACGCACACTATTATAATTAGCGCCAAAAAGCTTGGTTATGCCACCATTCTGCAAATTAAAAATGTTGAGATATAGCTCAAAAGACCTTTATCTAATAAAACACAAAAACACTTTAGCAAATGATGTTCCTTTTGAGAAAATGGTTTTATTTAAAAAACCTAAGAATGGCCCAGCCCCCTCCATTTTTGTTTTAAAGCCGCTCTTAGCCCAATGGTTGTTAACGGAAGAAAAAAAGTAAGACTTAAAGTCAATGCTTAAGCACGGTTGATGTGGCATATTACAACGCAATTTTTGCTAAAAATCAAGCATTAAAAGATGCCAATGTAAGTACACCTGAGGCTGAAAAAGCCAAAGAAGTCACTCCAAGGAGAACAACCCGTAAAATTAAAAGAAAGCAGTGATCAAGTTCAAAGACTTAATACTAAAAGTATTATTATAATTTTATTTATTTTTTAAATAAATGTTATATAGTTAACGTAGTTTTTTGGTTTGGAGTTACATTTTTCTGGATTGTATTTAACAATACATTTTATAAAAGTTTGATATGAATTAAAAGTTGGATAATATACCTTTTGTTTTATTTTTTCCCTTTCTATGCCTCTGAAGGCATTAAATAAATGTATTATAATTTTTTTCAAAAAGCTGAAATATTGGATTTTTAGATCCCAGTTATGAACAAACGTAAGTATATTACAGACTTATTTTTCTTTGAAATGATAACTTACCTTGTTTTTTACATAAAAAAATAAGTTTAACAAAAAAAAAATACAAGAAAAATAAAATAATAGTAGTTTTATAAAATGCTTTTATTTTAACTTTTATATGAAAATATGCCACATACGCATTCAAAAATCACAATCTCGTTCCATATTTAAATGCCACATAGGTTGGTCAAAAAGTGCCTCATACCATACAAAAACACATTATTTGAAAAAAAAATCATGCCACATATGCACTTTCCTTTTTTTCAACTTGAGATCACAAAAACACCAACTGCCCAAATGTAACAAGAACTAAAGTGTAAGTAGAACTCAATAGCCACTAAATTATTAAATTTGTTTCATAGTCGTTTTACTGACGGTTTTTTTTTTATTCGTATTCAAAGTTTAAACGTCAATTTCTCGAAACTAGGTTTTTGTCGTTTAGATCACTCCAATACTGAGGTGACGATATAATTCTAATGTGATTTCGTTGTTTTGGTTTATAAAATAATATAAAAATAAACTTTGTATGAGAATGATATATTTACTGTCTGTATTGTATTTGTATTGTAAAACTAAAACTAAAGTTTATAACCTTTTACTCAGGGAGATTGTTGCAAAATTCTGAAAAGTAGCAACAAAAAAAACAAAGCGCGGAGAAAGATAAAAGTGTGATTTCTAAATCTACTCTGCAATTTAAGAATGTTCACACAATATTAACAAGTATTATTTGGAAATCACAGTTTTTGTAAAATTTGCGAAGTGCCTTTTCAAACTAAGAAAAAGAAAAAAAGTAGTACCAGCTTGTATCAGGGTCGTCGAAAAAAAGGACAACGGTTACGCTGGTCACAGCGCGCGGGCCACTTTAATGTGGTATTCGTTTGGGCTTCTTCAAATTTGCCCTCAGATTTCAGATTTCGTATGCCTAATCAAACATAAAAACGCTCTTGCTCTTTTTTGTGTTGCTATTCGTGCGCCTTGAATATGTGTAGTCTTCGACACTTTTCTATGCGCTTTTCTTTCACTTGTTAAATTTTATATATTAAAATATTCGAAATTTCTGTCCCGATTGATTTCTAAATATTTGTACACAAATAATTTACAAAAATAGATCACCCGATGCAATGCCTTTCGTTGCTGTAGAAAAAATTCACGCAAATGTAAACAAAGTCCACCAGTTGTCAAAGTCAAATGCACTTACTTGTATTGGTAAATCTGAGAAAATATCTGGATTCGAAAAAGTGCTCTGAAATCTGAAAAAGATTGCTTTTTTTTTTGTACCAAACGAACAAAAAAATTGCTCTGAGGGCAAAATAAGTGCTCTGAGAGCGCCCAATCGAATACCACATAAAATTCAAATTGAATGAATTCGGAACGTTTCTTAGCGACATTGCGGGAAAAAGCCGCACAAAATGAAAGCACTGAATTACAATGGAAAATGACATAAAAAAAATAAATGCAAAACTGATGGGTGCGTTGACTTCGTGAATCTTTTAACCAGCTAATGTTTTTTTAAACGACGTTCAGTCGATTAAAACCTCATTTCCTGATTCCTTTTTGTTTTATTTTTCAACATTTTTCTATGGCTCAGAGCATTGAGCCAAAGCTAAAATACTTGAGCCAAATTACACTATTAGGTACTTCTGCACAACGCTGCTTGGGGGTCCCGTCTCAGTATTGTAATGTTAATACCAGAGACAATTATAACATTATTCAACCCTATTGTGGAAGATTCACTTCACATACCTACTCCATTCACTTTCGTGAAATCCGCTGGGAGAGAGTTCCTTATCGAAAAATGTGAAACGATAGGATTAGGATACGCAATGAATTATTTGCGTATTTGAAATGTCAAAGTTTGTGTGGACAGTTTCACTTAGATCGTTTTCTACGATGCTGTTAAACGCATTCAAAATCACAACAAAGCTTTTCAAAAATATTGTCGGCCTTTATTCGTCATTTTAAATTAAATAATAACCTCAGCTATTTATACTTTCCCCTTGAACTTGTGATACTTCTTATGATCCTTGACCAGCACCTCATATACTTGTCTTGCTGCCTCATTCGAACATCTCAGAATGAATCGTCCAACGCGATGGTCACAAACCGCAACCAAGTCATAGCAAATATTTTCAATATGTGTTTTGATCTAGAATGCGGAAAAAAAAAAACATTTTTAGTCATTCAGTTAGAGGGTGAGAAATGTGTACTCACCTTCGGGTACAGAGTGGTGGGCCTCTTATTCGACACCATGAGGTTTATAACAAACGTTAGAACGTACGGCGCCACTCGTTTGACCTCCAGGCTATGAGACGCAACTATATCCATAAAACTCTCCATCTTCTGTGCCAATTCTTTTAAATCATCGACCTCCTCATTGGTAAGCGCTGTGTCCTTCTGCCGATCACTTTTGTACCAACAGACCGCCTGTAAGAGGTCTTTGAAAATGTGCACAAATTGTGGCACGCGATCCATAAGGATCACGTGACGGTTTTTAATTAACACCGTACAGAGTTCGGTCATCGATAAGTGGATTCTTTTGAAAAGTTTTACATTGGTGTCGACTACGGGAAATTTCTTTATGTTGATGTCCATCAGGAAGGACAGGATGTCGTCGAGTGTGTCGTATGACATGGGGTTCTGCAGAAAAAAATCAAATCAAAATGGCGGCAAGAAAGATACGACTTGATCTAACCTTAGTGTTCTCAGAGATACCCTTTTGACATTCAAGCAGGCTCAAGACAGTCTCATAGTCGGTCAGTTGGCACTGATCGTCCTTTTCGAGGCGCAGAACTATGTCGAAGGTGATCAACTTAAAGTGCTCATTGAAGATCTGAGGAAATACATTATTCAGGAGTTGGACAAGAGCAAAATATTCGTATTACTCACCGCTCCCTTAATAGTGCTGAGGCGGCACTTTGCAATCAACGCCAGCAGCCTACAGGTGTAGCCAAAGTCTTCCCTCGCGATGTGCTTTCGGATTTTCTTTAGCGAAAAGAGCAGGTCTTCATTTGTTTTATTGCCAATGACTATCTTTATCACAGACTCAGCCGTCTTCTCGTCTAACTTCGCTGCCTTCAAGTCGTCATTTAACTGCTTCCAGTAGCTGTTCAGGACAAACTCAATCTCATCCTGGTCAAAGTGCAAGATCGATCGGTTGGTTAATGCCACCATGATAAGCTTGATTGCTTGTGGATTGTGACAGTCCATCTGAGACAGGAAATGGTTTCTAATGAGCTGTTCACTGCTGCGTGATTTGCCACTTACCGAATATCCAATATATATCTTACAGATTCGCCTAAAATCTTCGTCCAGCTCTTCGGCGGCCTTGGTCTCGACCAAAATTGAGTTCAGATAGACGACAAAGCCGGGCAGAGTCCTATCCACGAACTTTTTATCCTTCTTTGGTTTTCTGCCATCAACCTGGGCAAAGAAAGAGGTAACGTGTGAGGCGTAAACGCCTAGCATGCTGCATAAGAACTTTTTCAGCCTTTTGTGAGCTGTGTTTTGCGTCAGGGCGTCAATCGACATTAGCAGCAGTGTCAAGTGGTCATCGTTCAAATCGAGCTGATTGGCTTTCAAGACTTCGTCGATGGTTTCGACATATTTCTCAGCAGCATCAATATCTTGTCGAAGGGTGGAGAAGACGAATTCATAGAACTGGATCGCGCTGGATGGCGGGAGTATATCGACCATCCGATCGATTGGGAAGTACTTGAAAATCGGAATTTGATGTCCAAAGTGGAGGACGTCTAGTGGGGAAAATGTGAAGCACAATCTGCAGGCAATTATTAAAATCAACTTACCTGTAAGAACATCAAAGGCAACTGCAGCCAGTTCGTGCTCACCCGCAGCCTTTAAGTCTCTGTACACAGCTAAGTGGAGGGCAATAAAAACTACCTTCTTCTCCTTTCGGCAGCAACCAATTGGCAATTTGCTCATTAAGTCAAGAGCCGCCTTGGCAGTGTCGACTTCCAGCTTCTTCACCGTGTAGCCGTCTTTCCTATCGACGACGACCTTTGCTATCATCTCTGCACTTGCCTCAAAGTCTATTTCATGAAAAATAGACTTTTTACTTCCTTGAAATACGACACCGAGCTTTCTGTACAACTCGAGGGCAATTATTTCCAGTGCCTCTATGTCGTCTGCGAATTTCCTGATCATGTCGAAGTCCAACTCTTGCACCAGGAGTTCCCCAATTTCACGTTTTTCCTTGGTGGTCATGTGGGGAAGCAGCCATGGGCTGCCATTCGGTACAGAAAAGACCAACCTTGTTTGTTCAAAGTCCGAGGAAGTTGGTGCCAGCATACATTTTTGCAAATGAATCGACTTCTTGTCTTGGAACAACATGCCGGCTTTAAGGCGCTGAAGCAGCAGGCGATTTGCGTTGAACTTGCATTCTACTCGTCCAAAGTTGACGATTCTCTGCTGAATCAGGACCCACTCATCTTCAGACAGATAGCCGTGAAGATTCCTTGAGGCGGTTGCGAATTCTTCGTCGTTGGTCATGAAATCTGGACGGTAGTACCACAGTAGGAGATCAAACAGTCCCGCATGGTAGCTGCACTCGAGGAATGCATTCATGGTTCGATTGCTGTGCTCCTGTCCGAGCAATAGGTGGCCGAAGTCTTGAAGAGTTACACGGGTGAGTTGTCGATTGGCCTCGATTTCATCCCAAAATTTATCTGCCTGCTCTAACAGTTTGCATCCAGCGAAGTACTGGCAGAGCAGCGACGCACAAAAGTCGAACAGGAAAAGAGTGTTGTCATCCAGCACACTTGCGGTTTCTATGACTTCCTTCAGGGCGTAGATTAATGTCTTCCAAATCCCCAATGATGGTTTGGACATCAAACCGACTATGAACTTGGAGAAATTGAGCCCCACCGAAGTAGAGGGCCAGGCGAATGCGATGTGTGGAAAACTAGTGATCTTCTGGGCACCGGCTGCGTTACCAGGGTGTTGGTGAAAATCACGGAGGAGTACGTCGAGATAGAAATTACTCTCCTTGCTTGTATGAACCACTACCTCTTGGTTATTGTCGAGTTTAATTTTTTTCCCTCCGACTACTTCCTGCGGTTCGGTGACAGTTCGTCGGCGTTTTTCCTTTTTGGGGACATTTTGAGCCTTGAGAATCTCTTTGATGGATTTCTGCAGGGAAACTACAAATTTCTCAGCCCTACTTAGCTTCCTGAACATATCCAAGAGGAGAATCAAGTATTCCTCGAATACTTTCTGTTCCTCTGCGGATTTCTTTGCCAACATCATCTTCGCAGTGATTTCAAAAACGTTCTTCTCTAGAATTAGCGGATTCAGCTTCAGTGTGGCACACAATAGATTAAGAACATTCAGAAGGTGTTGCTTCTGGAAGCGCTTTACATACCAGACCACCTTCGATCCAAGGAATTGCAGCGCATTTTGATTAGCTGTGATGGAGAAACTCAGATGAATATCATGCTTCTTAAACATTTCCAACGTATAAGCGGCAATCGTCAGCGATAAGCCGGGATTGCTGTCGATTTCACCCTCCAACAGATTCCCAAAAATGACCTTTACCAATTTTTGGAAGAATTTCACGTCACCACGATAGTTTACGATAGCGCACTCAAACGCAAGAAGATTAACATGGGTCGGCAGTTTCATTAGTCTTCCCAACAAGTCTCGCTCTACATAATCAGTAAACAGACTGTTCTCAAGCTCCACCAGATCATCGAAAAACCTCACTCCTTTGTCCTGGAAAACTATTATTAACTCCACAAGCGGTTGGATGGAAAATTCCGTAAACTTTTCTTCAAATTCCTCAAGATTACCCGCCTTTTTTACGCGAGATTTCACTGTTGCTATAATTTTTCCAAATAACTCAGATTCAGCACCCAACAAAATGCCATCAATTCCCCTCAAATACCTCTCATAGCTTTGGAATAGCTGTCGTAAGACATTTGTGTACACGTCATACTCTGTCCTGAGCAAATCCTGCATCATTTCCAGCTCAGACAAACTATACAGAACTTCTACTGGCTTTCGATTTTCGACAGTCTTCCAGTGCTTAGCCCACTCGATTATTCCCTCGACAAATGTACGTTTTATGTCCAAATCAATCAGTCCCGACGGGCAGCGCAGCTGAAGGAATTCATTCATCAATTCGTCCTGGAAATCGGATGATCTTGAACCCAATTGACACGTTTTGTCACTTAACCACTCGATAACTTTCTCATATTTGGTGGACATGGAAAATTCTGAAGATTTCCATGCTTTTATTGCGAAAGCAAAGTTTTCCTCAAATGTTTTCTCAGTGCGATTCAGCCATCGAATGAATTCTGTAACGGCAATCATATGAATTTTGATTGAAATTAAGTTGTATGGGATTCTTACCTTCCTCTGAAGACATTTTAAAGTGGAATTTGTTTTATTTTCACTAATTTCGAAATAGAATTGTGCAGAGAACTCAACTATGCAATAAAAATATGTAAACAAAACCACACGTGTGCGACCCGACACATAATTATGTACATTTTTTGACAGCTGTTTCACATTCCTTTGTGTTCTATGGTTGTGGAATGTATTTTTAGCTGATTTGGGGTTCTCTTGTTTACGAAGTAATCAGGAGGTAAGATATTGAATGCTGGTAAAACCGAGAGACAATACTGAGCAGAGACTATACTGAGACCCCCAACTCGCAATCCTCTTACCGCTGGCACCCTCAGTTTTATTTTCAAGTTCGCCATTCGCTATTCACAAAGTCTTGAATTTGGCCAACACCACTAATCGTAATTTATTGTTGCAAAACATTTTATTATATGTATTGAATATAAAATAAGTTACATGTAAAACTATCAGTACGTGTTATAAATATGAAAGAAGTAACGAATCTGCACTCTATTCTGGTAGAGCCTTGTGTGCACTCCAACCATGGAAACAATTTATGAAGCGCTTCGACTCCTTGGTCTTCAGAGTGTGGAAAAGTTTGCGCGCACTTTCTGGTTGTTTATTGCTTGATGTTGTGTTGAATACCTGGAATAAATGTTAATAAATGCATATTTGTGTAAACTGAAAGAGTTTCTGTCGTCTCTGTCGTCGGCTGTGTGACTTACTTGTGCGGTTTTCTAGGCCAATTTAATTTCGACTTCACTGCATATGGAGCCGAGCCAGAAGAATACGTGTTCGCCATTGTCCAGTATCATGATGTCATCGTCTGCTAAATCGTCTTGGAAGAAGTCGGAGCAATTTTCTTCGACGGTGAAGTAGCCCTTTTCTTTGGAGCATAGGAAAAGTCGTGTGAAGCTCATGATTCAAGTTAAGATAAGTTAGACTAGTTGTCAGTGTCAGATTTCAACCGTGGTGAGCTGTGACACTGTTCAGAAGTACAGCTTTTTTAAGAGAAGTTCAACTCAAATTTGGTGAATAAGTATGTTATCTCAGTACATTTTCATATTAGTTTTTTCATAACATTCTGTATTTCTATTCAACCAAAGTACTCATTCACCATTATTGTTCCATTAAAATACCAAAATAAATAAATAATATAAATGTAGGCTTTGAAACACGAGACACGTAAAAATAAAACAAATGCACATACGTATACTATATTTTAAATTATATTTAGACTAACGGAGGAACTCTTAATTTATATTTAATAACAGCAACGACATTAATCTTGGTATTTATAAATTATAACTAAACTCCAGAAGTATACTAAGCGATGTATGTGATAAACATATTCTACTCGATTTATGTTTAATGCCTTACAAATGTTCGCTAAATATGTTTTAATTTGTTTATTATTCTACAGAATTGCTCATCTTTCTTTTATTTAACATAAATATACAATTATTTTTTGAAATTCATCACTGTCCACACAAAATTTAGTTGTAACAATTATCTTCAAATTTAACGGATAAAATTCTATGAACGCTGATAGCAACTTTGCCCACAGCGGAAGTGGCTCTGAAGCAACTTTGCCCACAGCGGAAGTTGCTTATTTTAGGTGCGAGTGTATTGGTGACCCGGAATTTTTGAAGTTTCGTGACATTTGTCAATACGAATTTCTATGTATTAATACTAGCGCAAAAAAATGTCACAAGCCCATGGTAATATAGCTTGTAGGCAAGTAACGGAAAATCGGCCGGAGTTGGGGGTGTCAGTATTGTCTCTGGTCATGGATGTTCTATCCATAATTATTGGTACGTAAAGCGGAAATAAACACAAGTTCCGGCGACCAACAGTTCAACATTCCTGCGATGACTTTGAAACTTTTCTAACAAACGCGGAATTTCGTTAACCATCGCTATAAAAATACAAACATACGGAGCTTTCCTATAATTCTAACCACGTAAACAAGATGCCCGACTAAAATACGTTTCACGTATTTTTGAGTGTAGGTTAGGCTAGGTTAGGTTGAAGTGGCTGTCGGCTACCCGACACACTTAGACCATTGTAGGGTCCCTTGTGATACAACATGAATCTAAAGTTCAATTCTTCCTAATCGTTGAACCAATTGGAGCTTCTGATGAAGCGTAGGAGATTCCAAATGTCTGTGCTTTTTAGATCGTTCAGATCATTATAGTAGAACGCTCCCAAATGGAGTTTTTGTGAGAGGGCCGGATAAGTACAGAGGAGATGGAGAATAGTTTCTTCTTCCTCCTCGTCAAGACAGCTTCTGCAAAAATCGTTTGCAAATACGCCAAGCCTTGTTGCATGCCTGCCTATGAGACAGTGTCCTGTGATGACACCTGTTGTAGCATTGATATGCTTCCTGTCAAAGGAGATCAAGTATCTAGAATGTTTTAGATCCAGCTTTGGCCCGATCCTTTTGTCGCTAGACATGTCGAGCCGGTTGTCCATCTAAGATTTGTTCTATTGATAGCATCCTGCTTTATTATGAGTTTACCAGTAGCGATTGGAATACCTAACGAATCCTTAACTGGAAGTATAGGTAGTGTGGTTTCGTGTTTGGCGAGTTCATCAGCCTTGCAATTACCTTGGATGTCCCTATGCCCCGGCACTCAACAGAGGTGAATATTGAACTGCTCTTTATGAGAGACGATCGACAGTCTTGGGCTGTTATAGAATTTGTAGAGACTGATTCCAGGCCCTTGATAGCACCTTGACTAGACGAGAAGACATGGATATCTTTAGCAGATATCATGTTTTCTTTAAGCTAAGATAAGACTTCTTTCGCCATAATTTCCGCCTGAAAAACGCCATAGTGATCCAGAAGACGGAAGGAGAAACTATAAGATTTAGTCTGTCGGAGAAGACACCACCACCAACACCATCCTCAGTTTTTGAACCATCCGTGAAGAAGTGGATCGATTCATCACCCAGGAATGCTTCCTCCTCCCAGAACAATCTGGTGGGAATGGTTCTGGTGTGGTGTAGTTGATGTTTCCTGGAAGGTTCTGAAAATCGTTCAGAATAGTGGAATGGCCAGTTGTGTTGCTGGTCCATTGCGAAGTGGCTGAAGCAGATGTCAATGGGTGCCAGATGAAAAAGGATGTCAAGTGCAGCAGAGGGGGTAGTACGAAGAGCCCCGCCGATGCACAAGCAAGCTGTTTTTGGACTTTGCTTAGCTTATCACGATTGATCGCTTTGTCCAAAGCAGTCCACCAGACAACCATACCGTACGTGAGTATCGGTCTTATGACAGAGAAGTATAGCCAGTGAGTGATACGAGGCTGTTAACCCCACTTGTTACCTATGGCTTTTTTGCAAGAGAAAAGTGCCACAGTGGCTTTTTTAACTCTTTCTTGGATGTTAGGCTTCCGGGTTAACTTTCTATCAAAAATTTGTCCCAAGTATTAAGCTTCATTTGAGAATGTCAATCTAGTGCCATTTATATCGCCTTTGACAGTACCTTATATCACTACTCCTGCGACCCTATTGTATTTAGCCATTAAAGTGTCAAAAAGGAAATATTATTCACTTCTCCATCAGAACTAAGCTCATCCGATTAATTTAATAGCAAACTAAAAATTCAAAATAACATACAGCTGTTCAATGTATTATTAATCTTATCCAGACTAATCTATAGAATCCTATAAATGCACAGAAGCACCATCAAATACCACATGTTCAATGAAAATAATGCTGTTCAGAACATAATGACCGTGTATTTTAAAACTAGAAATATTTACCCCGAATCAATTTATTGGCGAAATCCACCAGCAATTCAAATCGAATTACTTAAAAGCAAAAATATAATTGTATACTTTAACAAACTTTTATTATGACCAAATAAAATTCAATCAGGCTGTAAAATCAAATTGGAGGGAACTATAAAAAACACACGTATCTCTGCTAAATAAGAAAAAAACACTATTTAACTGTCAATTCTTATTTACATACATAAACGATCATCTAATGCACCTTTTTGACGAACAACAAAAGCGGTCGCTCATGCTAATTTTAACAAATGCACGACTATAAGTAGGTATCGCTGAAAACAGTTCCAAGCTATAAATTTCTTGTACAATTTTTGTTATGTGGTATTCGTTTGGGCTTCTTCAGATTTGCCCTCAGATTTCAGATTTCGTGTGTCTAATCGCACATAAAAACGCTCTTGCTCTTTTTTTGTGTTGATATTCGTGCGACTTGAATATGTGTAGTCTTCGACACTTTTCTATGCGCTTTCCATTCACTGGTTAAATTTTATATTAAAACATTCGAAATTTCATTCCCAATTGATTTCTAAATATTTGTACACAAATAATTTACGAAAATAGATTCACCCGATGCAATGCCTTTCTTTGCTGTAGAAATATTTCACTAAAATGTAAACAAACTCCACCACTTGTCAAACTCAAATGCACTTGAATTGGTAAATCTGAGGGCAAATCTGAGAAAATATCTAGATTCGCAAAAGTTCTCTGAAATCTGAAAAAGATTGCTTTTTTTGTACCAAACGAACATAAAAATTGCTCTGAGGGCAAAAAAAGTGCTCTGAGAGCGCCCAAACGAATACCACATTAGATTGCATTTGCAATTGAGCTCAGATCGTATAATATGTGTGTTTGTGTCAGACAAGCCAGGCGATCGAAATGAAACTCCCCATTGCAATATTCCGGAATATATTTGTTTAAACAATTTTCAAAAAGAAAACTAATAAGAATGCGATTCTATTTGGAGAGTGCTTGTTGGGTGATAAAGCCACAGAAGTTTACTTTGGCAATTGGAACAGATTTATAAATGTTAAACTGCGATGACGATGAAGCTGATGAAATAGCTGTGGTCTGGCTATTTAAATCTGGGGTGCAAAAAGCTGGAGATGGAGGTACACTCGTGTACGTTCTAGTTAAGGAGACTGGGGTGGTTTGGTGAAAACTGAAATGTAACTTCGTAGGTATACACATACAGGTGGACTCATTTAAGGCTTCAGGCCTAAAAAAGGTGACGTGTGTCACCAAACAATTTTGGGACAATTTTAGACGCAAAAACAATGAATTAGAAAATTCAACGTATGAAAAACGATGCGATTTGCAATGTGGCCTGGCCCTCAGGACTCTAATCCACCTACTTGTGAAGCTACGATTCACAATATCTGTCATCCCCCGAGTGATCATGCTTGGTCACCATTCCTTGTATATCGTTTTATAAATAAAGTAATTGAATTAATAGTAGCACATTTGGCTTAGGGCAGTAAGTCTTAAGTTTTTCTCAGGGAGCTTGCTTGTGTGCTTACCAAGTAGAGAATGAAGAGAATGTCGATGTAGTGAAGGATCTCGAGAAAACGTATAATAAACGGTTATATTGGCGCAACTTTAACGCTTAATTCGGTAGGGACGACATATTGTTTGTTCATGCTTTACTAGTCGGAATGCAAGATAGCAACTCCGGTAACGTAATAAAGCTAACAGAATTTCCTGCGTGGCTGTATATGGTGTTACAGATCGTCAAAAATTTAGCCAACCGCGTCTCACTTAACCTTTTGGGTTTGATTTAGTGATTACTACGAAACACCAGGTTCGATTATGAGTTGCGCTTGGCACATTCTTGGCAATGTTCCCGATGAATAGAAGCTATTATTGGATGCCCCATTTAAAAATAAAGAACAAGTGCAACGCTCGGCAAGGAATAAGTTTCATAGGCGTCGTATATAAGATCTTCTCGACTAAGCTGTGTGAACGCATAGTCAGATCGGTCCATAGCAATCAACACACTCAAGTAAATCTTAGAAAAAATGCATGTATACCAGATCAAAACACTCCTCATCGACTTTGTAGTTAAACACGCTAGACGAAAACATGCCACGTTTTGGGTTCTCTGGGAGATAGGCGACGCACTTGTTAGAAACTGAAAATATGCAATTTTTCCAAATTACATTCATTCGCCGACACATATGTTAATGGTTTTGAGGTTGTCGAAATGGTATACAAATACACATCGATGAATCAATACAGAACTGGCGGTTGATTAGGGCGAAGTATTTGTTGCCATTGAAGGCAATTAGGGCATATAGAGCAAATTGGCAAAAAGAAACCGACATTTTCATGTCTTCTGCAACTAATCGCAAATTCCTAAAGATCGACTTGACTAAAGAGTCATGCTTGCGTGAGTTCAAAGCCAACTGGACAGTTTCCATTCAAATTTGAATGACTACCACTAAAGTCCACGAAATTCTTCTGCCGTTTTCCTATCTACTCTAATCTTCATATTACGAGAATGTGAACTGTCAAAGTTCAAAAAAACTGCTTGAATATTAAATCAAAAGCCAGACCCACTACCGCTCTAGTGCAAAAAGCCCGTTCGCTACCTACCTACCTGCGGTCCATTATTGGACGCTACGCACATCTATTCGAAAAATTACATGCTATTATGATCTGTAATCTTTTGCAAAAAGTAAAACAAACAAACAAAAATTTTAATTTATCTTTCCTTTATTTTAAAACACAACCGTTCGTCGCCAGTGATATCCTTCGACTCCTTTTTCGTTCCTTTGGTTACCCTGACAGAGGGATGACAGCGTCGGTGTGTAACAATGCTCTTTGCGACAACATTATCAGTTATGGGCGTGTCAACTATTTAAAACAACCGCCCAACCACCGTAACCATGACGCTACTATCACAAAATTGCACTTGAAATTGAAACCATCGAAGGCCGAAGTCGATCTCAAAACGTCGGTTAAAAATCAAAAGCCAATGTGCAATCCGACAAAAACAGCGTTCAAATGCCCCGCCAATGTTTGTTCACCGCTACTCGTTCCCCCACCGAATGGGACTCACCAGCACAAAGCGTACGCGAAATAAATAATCAAAACAAAAATCAGTGAAACACAAAAACACAGTCTAGCGTAAATACTTTTTGAATCTACAAAGCTTTTCCGGCTGCCCCCCAAAAGTGTCCACAACATGTTGCTACACCACAGTGTAGCGTAGCCGGTAGCCCCTTTTTCACGGAGCATGCAACAAGTGAATGGGAATGGAAGCAGCAAACCATCGCCAAGTATCCACACTTCAGAGTTCAGATTCAGTTTCATTCGAAACGCCGCGCAGTGCAGATACAACGATAAATCAAGCTTCGTGGAGAACGCAGAATTTTAATTTCTCATTCTAAATATTCGAATTAGGTTCTTCGTTGTTGTTTTTTGATGGTATCCATCATCATTCGTTGTGGGATGTGCGCGTAGGACTTTTTTTTAGAGTGCGGGGATATTTATTGAAATTTATCTTGGCCAAACCGGATAATCGTTGGAAGAAAGCAAAAATAAAAAAGAACGGCATTTTTGCCTGTTGTCGTGTTCGAATATAAATTGTCGGTTGGGAACTGCGTGTGAAAATTACTCGCGCTTGTCGTTTGTCCGAAATTGAATTACTACATCGCGTATCAAAGAGTAATCTCCGCTTTGTTCTTTGTCGATATTGTATTGTGAAAGAAGAAAAAGTTTGCAACAGCAGAAAGGTTCTATAAAGAATATTGTGAAGCGAAAGGAAAACAAGGCTAACTACCTTTGGAGAGAACACAGCTGTAGCTTGAAAAGGTGGGCTTATAACTTCAAATTAGGTTAAGTAGACGTAAACTTGATGTGTATGTCAAGCGAGGAAAAACCAACATAGTGCGGTTATTTTTCTGTAATTAGGTCTGCAATTGTGCGAGTTGCGAGGCGGGGAAGTGTAGGTACACTATTTACAGTGTACAAATTGACACCGGAATTGATGCAGCGAGTTTACACGTTGTTTCATGTTGAAAGTAATTAGTAGGGTTGACCCACTGCAGAGATATTTAGTTTTTTTTTTTCTAAGCGAGTGACCTTCAATTTGGTTCTCCAAAGTGAAGAAGTGTCCTTCGCGTGCGGGAACATTGTTCCATGTTATGGTTATTGAAGCCATGGAAACCGGCATAATTTGGTGGATAATAACAATATCGAGAAATATGGATATACTACATACTATCAGTCATTCTTACGTTATCTTATCTTTACAATTGTAACGGTGTGCTTTGAACGTAAACCTTGACAGCGGGTAATAGCATAGGACAGAGTCACTGAAGCTCTCTAAATTTCAACTTTATGGGTAGGCAATATATATATATATAGTTGGCGCAACAGGCCCGTAGGGACCCAAGGCCTAGCTTCTCGCAACCATTCGTTTTGTGTGAGTTTTATTTTTTGGTACGAATGGAAGGGATCTGCAATTTTATGCCGATTCCAAACGGCTAATTGAGAAGCTCTAAGGACAGTTATACTCTCGGATGTTTGTCAGACGTTCGCAGTGGAAAAAACCCCAAGTTGGAATTTGGTTTTTTTTTTTGCGGGATTCGAACCTGGGACCCCTCGCTTAGTAGTCCAACACACTAACCACTAAGCCACTGCGCCTACATGGGTAGGCAATACTGCCTGATAATAGTGTAGGTACTACTATAAGTAGGAAGATATCTACGTTGAATGCCCATCAGATTCAAAGCCACTATAAATGTTATAAGCGTCTCTGAGGTCAGAAAATTTGCAAACATAGCTATAGGTTTACGGGAAGCAAAGGACCAATGGTCGTCGTAATCATTTCTTAATATTCTGTCTATCTAACTCTCATGTTGAGGGTGTACTAATATTCGATAGGATACACCTAAACTTGACTTCCAAAAATATCTCTCTGTGAGATTCCTATGAATAACTGAATGGAAGCCGAACACTGTTACGAAAGAGTTCTTCTTCACTGATGGTAATGGACTGTGGAATGTGACCGGAACAAATAGCAACTCTTCTCAGAGCGGGCAGAAGTTCGTTCTATAAATGATGTAAATAAATCTATATCCAAGCAAAATAAATTTGCATTATTTCCAAGAATATTTGGTCAGCTAACAACAGAGCTAGAACAAAGACCTTTATTTGTAACAGCGACTTGGAAATTTGTTCAAAAATAAGAGCGCACCACCATTGGAAGATAAAAATGGATGTGGTCAAGCTTGGCATGCCCTATACTATAATACCCACTGCTGAAGACGCAAATCAGGGTGAACAATTTTTTTATCCTGATGGACATCAGCTAGTAATCGTGCAAGTCCTTCTGTGACGACCTTTCTGGAACATCTCAGGCATATTTTCAAAAACATCATGAACTTCTTCAATTCCACTGGCTGGTTGTGTGTTCCACTGATGAGTCGGGGTGAAACGCATTTCGAAGTAAAGACCACTTAAATGTTTAATATTCTGAGTAAACAACTATAAACTTCCCGCCGATGTAGAACGAACCTTTTCTTCTAAAATCTCTAGGTCTTGGCTATGGCTTTCGTGTTTCAGCTCGCTTTAAAGCTTTTTTCGCTGCTTCGAAATTGAGAATAATAAAGGCGGGAAAGTCACATAAGGACCAGGAAGAAAATAATGTCCCTCAGCTAATTCGTTAACTTCTTCCCCTTATCCCAAAAATTAAAATTCAGTAAGACTTCCGTAAATTTAAAGTCGACACCAAAATTTGTTATTGGTGCGGTGCAAAGAATATAAGGCTCTTCTCGGCGCAGCATTTCATAAGTTCTACTTCTTTACTGTGACTGTGGCGGTTTCTAACTTAAGCATGCATTTTTTTCCAGATCTCTATCTATGTAATGTACTTCAATGCACTCTTCCATTGTGTTCAGTCCTATCGCTCCCCGAAGGCCTTCTTAATTGTGTCTGCTAAACAAACCAATTCTCCTTTCAACTACTAGGATAATATTCTAGATATTCCATTTTGTATAGTCCAGTGGGAAAACTCTTAAATAAAATCGAAATAAAGAAAGGAATTAAATGATTCCCAAGACTACCTCACATTATAAAGTGAAGGACTTTAAACTTAAAAGTAGCCTGATTGTGAAATAGTTTCATTAGATTACGAGACAAGGAGCTTTTGGAGCATACTGCAGTTTTGGCATCTTCATTCCTAACTTTCTTTTATCGAGCTAGCTATTTGATTCAAAAAGTGCATGATTTCTATACAGAACATGGTGACGTCCGCCGTGCTTAAGAATTGTGTTGCTAAAAGAAATGCAAGATTCATTTATTTGAAGTTGATACTATTTCTATTCAAACATTGAGTCTCATTTCTCTGAAAATATTGCTGTGGCTTTCTCTGAAAATATTACCCCTGACAAAGCTTAATATTTTATTCCACGATACATTCTATTTTGTGTAGTCAAAGCGCAGTACTAATAATTAGTTTAAGTCTCGACTTTAAATTTACGGAAGTGAAAACGTTTATTTGACAGGACTTCTAGGGCGCCCTAGTTGTGCGCTGAACAAACCCCAGTTAATTTGTCGGGGCAAGAATTCAGTGCTGAGTTGCGCTGTCATTTCACTTGCTGTCATTCACGTGCTCATAGTGATATAGGTAAATATAAATGAATTTGGTATTCAAAAGAATTGAGCTCACTCATTTTTAACAATAAACAAAAAATTGTTTTATATTTTCACACTTCGTTCAAAAAAAGATAAATATTTTTCAATGTGAAAAACTGACGGACTTCAGGGCGACATACTTTGCGTTCGATATATTTAGTAGCCGAGTTGTAAGGGTTGTGCAGGGTTTTTAACAGGTGTGAAAATCAGCTTACACTTCTCAGTGCGAACTAGTGGGCACTAGTGCTGGGCACGTCAAACAAACCTATTGAAATTCCTACCCAAAGGTCAACTCTAACTGATCATTCTCAAATCAACCCTATTACGTCAAATGAATTATCGAAAAAGGTTGCGTGGGAAGTAATATATGTTTAATGAGAATTTATTTATAGAATCTCAAAGTTGTGGCATTTTTCCAACAGAGCCCTTCTGAAATATCAATACTCATTCAGTAAGCACACAGTCGCATCATATTCTCTTCGGCATAAATTTAACATTAGACCATGCAACTTCAGTTCCAAATATAGAACTCACCGACAACGGTATATGGGTCACATGTCAACAATGACATTTCTCCTTTTCCAGACAAATGAATGTTCACCCTCAAGTTTGTCTCACACGCATACTTTGTATTTAATTTGAATTCCCATCAAAAATATGAAAATATTCATCTAAATATATCTCCAGGTGAGATTAATGTCTGTGATACGCTTACGAATTATTCATATTATTGTCTGAACATTAAAACAATTTCTTGTGGATACAACTACGTACGAATGTCAATGGTTCCATAAACATTTTGAAGGACTTCAAAAACGTGTTGAAGAATTATTTTTTGTTTTTGTTTTGTTTGGGTGTTCGCTGGAAGGAAAAATCATCGAAAGACATTGCAGAGCAAGTACGCGAGGGACGCTTCTGCAATAGTGAGGGACTCGAACAACCTCTAAAAAACCTCCCGGAAGGGTCTGGCTTTCGTCATCCCGAATGGGATTGCACCTAGTCGTTCGACTAATCTGCAATTTATTTTTAAATTATTTGAAAAATTCAGAAGAAGAATGTCGGATTTCGAACCTTTTTTGTTTGAAGATACTACCTAATCTCTTGGCCTTGGCTAACTCTTATAGATCAAGGGGTCTTACCGGCCTCAATCTTCTGATTACATTGTCAGTATTTAATAGTTCTGTAAGTTCTACGTTAACTAGCTTGAGAAGCCTACTTCTGTGCCCTAGGGCAACTTTTTTAACTTCATCTTCAACCATTTCAATATTTAGATCTCTACGTAGATCGGCGTTGCGTATGTACCTAGGTGCATTAACTACGTTCCTTAGTACTTTATTTTGGAAGACTTGAATTTTTTGTAAATTTGTTTGGCATGCCCACAATTGGAGCCCGTAGGTTTCAAGACTTGCTTGTATAGCAGTAATTTATTGTAGTTGGACAGGGATGAGTATCTCCCAATAAGCCAATACATTTTACTGTATCGCATGTTGAACTCATCTCTTTTTTTCTTTACATGCGCTTTCCAACGCAGTTTAGCGTCTAGGGTCATGCCTAGATATTTAGCTGTATTTGAGTATTCCACTACATTGTTATTAATGTATACTGGAATGTGTGGTACGTTTTTATACGTAAAATTTATATGGACTGACTTTAGGTCATTCAATCTAATCTGCCACTTTTTAGTCCATTCTGAAATACCGTTTATTGCCATTTGGAGTTTTTTTTGTTGCTATTTAGACGGTTGCTCCAACAGCAAGCACAGCAGTGTCATCCGCAAAAGTTGCTGTAGTAGCTTCATAGTTGAAGAACTAGTAAACAACATTTTCTTGTTGCTTTAGTTTTCTTTTTTTATAAATATTCTGCAACGATTAGTGTTTATCAGAATTTAAAAATATTCTCTGACGGCACATGTCTTCAGCTTAATATTTAGTAATTGTCATTTCGCTATTTTTGGCGTGCGGGCAATATCATCTGAATTGGGTTGGAAATGCAAGTGCAATTAGGACATTCCATGAGTTGATATTTGTAAATTTTTCTCTAAAACAGCATCCCAGAGTATGAGTGTATTATTTATTTCTATGCAGGAAAACGATTTTCTAAATTAAATATAATTTTGTTATGAGAAGAAAAATATTTGACGTGCGATGCCAAGAAAAACTAAAAATATTCTTCAATCAATAAGTTTTTGTCGTGATTTAGTTAGTGGGTTGCCAGTGATAAGTTATTTAATTAAATGCAATATGGCTCCATTTTGACATGAGTTAAGAATCTGACAGGTGAATAAATTAGTTCACCAACATTGTGCTTTGCAAGTCCTGCTTTCGATAGACGGTATGTGTCTTATTGGACAATTTGCTGAGTCGCAATAATGAAAAAAACTTCAGTCTTTTATTTTTTCAATCCCAATGTATGTCTTCACCCAAGTCAATGCCAGCTTTCTTCTTGCATTTCTGTCTCGATGCTTGAACTGAATGTGCACCTTTCTAGTTAAGAAAATGTTTCGTATGGATATGTCGCTTACAGAAAGAAGTGTCCCTCACAACTATTCTCTACATCTCTGTTTTGGAAAGTCAACTGTCTTACTTAATCCACCATCGTGACAAACATATAATTCACACTAAGAATCACTGAGAGGCAGCATTAGTCCTCAGTTTGAAATACACAGCTGATCGAAGGGGAGGCTGAGGTACAACTCGCCGGTCCTAGCGTCTTTCCGAAAAACTTTGGATACTAAAGATGGATACATACTGATAAAAATAACGATTAAATCCATATCGACTTCGTCTACTGGGGACAGGGAAAATGTTTCTTCATTGTGCAAAAATTTAGTCGCCTACTCGTAGAAAAGTTTTGTTTATTATGCAATTTTTCATACCAACAAATTTAATTTATTTCTGATTTCACATCTGCTTTTTATTGTATCCTTGGATCGCTTGTGACTTTGTGCCTTTCAATGAAACAATAAAATAATAACACACACGCCCATTTAAACTCATCCATTATTTACAAACATCCGAGAGTATAACTGTCTTAAGAGCTTCTCAATTAGCCGTTTGGAATCGGCATAAAATTGTAGATCCCTTCCATTCGTTCCAAAAATGAAACTCACACAAAACGAATGGTTGTGAGAAGCTAGGCCTTGGGTCTCTACAGACCTGTTGCGCCAACTATGTATATATTATTTACATCTCTATCGCTAGTAAACTCGTGAACGCATACACACTCCATTATGTGAAAAAAGAAGGTAAAGAAGTTGCACAGAGCTGAGCACTGAACTGAGTTCGAGCATTATGAGCGCGCTCTGAACCGAGCGTGTAATCAGCCTTTTACTCAGCCTGCTCAGCAGTGTTGATGTTCCGGAGAAATTTTAGAGTTGAGCCATTTGTTATGATTTCAAGAAAATAAATGCAAAATTTATGGGTGCGTTCACTTGGTGAATCGTTTTAACTTTTTATTTTTTTGTGTCTGCGTTCAGTCGAGTAAATTCTTATAATTATAAGAAAATTATGTTTACGTTTTGTGCTCGGAGCATTGAGCCAAAGCTGAAGTATTTGAGCAAATTACCCAATTGTGTACTTCACAACAAAGCTGCTGCTCAGTCAAATTATTCTGAGCTCATAGAGCCCGCTCTGATCATGCTCTAAACGAAAAAAAGAAACACAAATTTGAGCTCTGATGTCTCTGAGCTAAAAAAGAAACACAAACTTTTTGTATAACAGTTCAGGTTCTGCTCTGAACTAAAAAAGAAAAACGGCTATGGCTACGCAACCTTTTAACGAAACTGCAAAACAAACATTGATAAAGAATGTGGCTGTCAATATGCAAAGATTTACATTACGAAGAAAGCAGCATCATCTTGCTGTCCTCGCAATACCACCGCACGTGTCAAATTGAATTTTACCAACAATATGTCAAGTCCTTCCAGATGGGTTGGCTATTTTTATTTTATTTGTAAAATTGCTTCGCCTTATTAAAATGTTATACTCATTACGTGGCATTATGTAAAGTGTAATAATTATCGTCCGACTTGTTACCATTACATTAGTAATAACATGTTCTGAGATTTTAATCGGTCCAGGAATTGTGTAAGTAATTCAATTAGGTATGGCGCACTTCGTTTTAATTCACACATTGTGTTGTACTGCTTTGTGGATATATACAGTATTTTGAGGAACGGGAAACACGTGAGGTTGACTCATTTTAGCTGGCCTTTTCGTGATCTTTGATTGTGTTCTATTTAGTATTTAATAGGTATTTTGTAGAGGAGGTATCGAAGTCCAACGAGACAGTTGTCAATTGTTTACAAATGTGTGGTATCGTGGCTTGAACTGATTGGAAGACTAAAAGAAATGAAGTGCATGAGTAAGTCGTACGGAACTTTCTCGTTCATCAAAAATCTGGTCGAGTGAATTGGAAAAGGCAGGAAGTTCGCAAGCAAACGTACATTAAATGTAAGAATAGGTAGTGTTAAATAAAATTCACTTTTAGGTTATACATTTGATATGGCACTGAGTTTTTAGAAGTTTTAGCACTCAGTTACAGGCAATTTTCCCAAGTTCTGGTTAAAGAGTTATAAGCGCCTTATAAAGTTCAAATTACGCAACGATTGAAGCCCTCTGACGATTCACAACGCCGCTTAGGCTGTAGGCCTCGGGAGCATACGGACAGGCAAACAGACAGAATTTTGCGACCCATTTTTTACGAATACAATATCTTTCTCTCACATGTCACATATCTGCGGTATTGTTCGTGCACTTTATTTTTTATTCGCTCGTAGTTTTCGCAGTTGGTTTCTGGTCGAAAGGAAGTACGCGAGAAAGTAAGTGCCAGTGAAAGGCCACAATTGTTGTGACTCGAGGGACTGTTTCCCGTTTCACTGATCTAACATCCGAGTCCTGCTGGATCATCTTAGACTACGACTAGTCGTAGCAGATCTTCACGAAACCGCGTTTGCCGTTGTGTTGCTTTCTACGACCCAATAACAACACAGTCATAGGGCCATGCAAGATCGTTAAGGTTTGTCTGGGTGACAACCAACTATACGTCAGCTTTCTATAACTTGTCCCATCTTAATTCTTACAGATAGAACTACACTGATCTCTTGGTGCAAATCTTGACACATCTGCTGCACTTTTCAAGTCAGTCATTGAGTTCAATAAGGAACGCATCATGCAACTGATTTTAAGCAACTTAAGATATTTAGTAAGCTCACACCATCCCTACTTCAGCGCTAGATTTGTGATGACGGATACCTTTCCTAGGACGTCTGTTTCGTTTAGATCAATCAGTTTAAAAAAAAGAACTTGAGCTTATGGTTATGTGTCTCAGCGCTATACCTTTGCATTATCACGGAGTGTTCCACCGATGATGCCATTGAACTACTCTGTTTCTTAACTGCAATTACATCGGGTCGGAGATTCTCCCCATAATATGGATTATATAGATATTTATTAATAGTTTCCTCCTTCTTCTTCCTGAAGATTGCATGTGGAGTGTGTTTGGTATAGGCATAGGCCCCGTTGATGCTTTTTTTTATTGCGGTAGATACCAAGCACGTAATTCCAACCTTAGTAAATGTTTACCAAAAGTAATTGTTGTGGTTCTATGAAACGTATATAGATAAACATTGATTTTCCATGACCCTAAACCAACTTTTGTCTCGGGCTGTATTCAATATACACCCTCCGGCGACATGCCTAACACAAAACTAATTGCGACCTACAAATATATTACACAAATCATTCTACAGGAACATTAAGACGCACTTATCTATTTAGATTAATGTTCAACTATTAACTAGATTATTTCATCGAAAAGTTACTTAATTCATATTTTAATCGACTGCCTTTTGTTTGTTCCTTTCATCACCGCATGCGATGAAATGATGATAACATGACGCAAAATTCCCACAAAATAAAAAAAAAAACTTTCCCAACCAAGAGTAGGCCATCACAAACAGGCACAGAGACAGAACATATTTTGCAACCAAAACCCAGAAAACATTTCCAAAAATTACACATTTATAAAACTCGTTTTTACGGCCAATCTTCGACACTAATTACCTCAGCTGCCATTTCCATCGTCGTGCAAGCAAATAAAAACTGAAACAACAAAGCGAATACATTAAACTTGTCTCAGGTTCTGAAATTATTATAATTCAAAAAATTTCGGTCACCACGTCAAAAAAGCCCCCTACACTTGTAGGATCAGATAATATCTTTGGTCAAAATAAAAATTATGAAAATCTTTTGGCGCAAGTAATTATTGCATTTGAATAATTCTCAAGAGGAAATTGCCACAGTGTGTGGAATATGTCGTGCACAATGCACACATATGTCATGTTATGTCAGGCCTCACACATTGAATAGATTAACAAACAAAAAAATAAAAATGGCCTGTCGAACATATTACACTATGTGTGAGAAGGTACTTTGTGTTAGCTGCAAAATGACATGAAAAAGGGGACAGAGCTTTGTAATATAAAAACAATTTGTGTTATTGCTAAATTGTGTCAGAAACATGTGCATGTGCAGCTTGATTGATTAGGGCCACATCGACAGCCAATGCTGAATCTGAATTTGAACTCATTTGCAATGGAAAAAGGAAAGTCTTAACTCCTTGAAAGCATATATTTTTCCTCTTTCTGACGCTGTCAAAGTCTTTCCGGAACCCATTTTTTTTAACTAAATAAAAAAATATCGCTGATGTGATGTAAATTCTTCCAACGAAATATTCGCAATGGCCTCATCCTAGATTTGTAAATCTTTGGAAATTCCAGCCGTAGTCGTTTCTTATTTACCCGTTAGTTTTATGACTTGCTGATGGGAAAATGTGTACCGATATATAAAACAAGATGGTTCTCAGCAATGATCAGATATCTCAGCATCAAGTTTTTCTTCATAATTGGCTAGGCACTTCACACATTCAACCCTTTTTTTTAAGTTAAACTTAAACTATATTCCTATTTCAAATCAGTCCCAGACTTTCGTTTCATTGAAAAAAAAAAAAAAATACAAAACTGCGCATTGAGAACCTAGGTTAAGAAATAAGAAGTCTTAAGGATGACGTTTAAGTTATCAGAAAACTTATAAAGAAAATTGCAAGCTTGTCGGACCCCATTCTGTGAATTTTCTTGATAATTGCTGTAAGTCTTACGAGTCTAATTAAGGACCATAGGCCTCACAACTGTTAGTTTTCTGTGAGTTATTTTTTTATATTTGATGTACGAATTTATTACGGCTGATTTGAAAAGCTCCTTCACTACGATTACACTTTCGAATGCTTTTCAAAAAACCTTAAGATGTAATCCGTCTTTTCCTGAGGATTGAACCAGGGACCCTTCGTTTAGTAGTCAAACACACTTAGCACTGCGCCCACAACCTTGTAGGTTTATCAAGCTCTCTGTAGACACTAGTATTTTTGAAGTCATGAAGTTGGGTAGACGACTGAGCTAAGCCGTTTCGCATTTGCAATATTTACCTAGTCGAATAGAATATAATTGCATAAGCGTTTATATAGCCCGTGCCACTTATTTTTATACAGCTTGTTTCAATACTCCTTAACAACAATCTGAACTGATATGCAACAACATTGAATTTCAAAAGAACACACATCTTCAGATCCATTAAACCATATATCCCAATACCCTTGCTACGTAATTGCATCTTGCCACTTTCAATAGGGCACACTTGCGTATTATGCAGACTACATGTGCCTAACGCTGCATTGTGCTCCGCATGTAGAGTTCGTGCAACATGTCAGCTTTCTCACCCATCGTGTGCTTTGTGCTCCGCAACACGTTCAGATCCATTGCCGTGCCCTATATTCGTTGAGTAAATGATTGGCTTCAAGCAAGGATAACAATGACTTTCTATTCTGTTCTGCCACTATACCGCACACACAATTACTCTCTTTATGAATTAATAAGTTTAAAATTGGTTTTTCTTGTTCACCTTCCACTCTAATGTAGTACATGTCATCTCCACCCGCTTCAGTAGGGTAACTAGTTCAAGGTTCACAGCTGTTCTCCACCAGCAATTCTCAGAAAAGCAATTATGGTTAGGTAGCATGATTGGCGTTGATAACAAAATCAATACGAACGGAACAAAAATTTAAGCTAACTTGCATTTGTTCTTATTCAATTGCAGATACTTCCACAGGCACAATCATGTCGACAACAACCTGTTCACGTTTACGTCCAATGATGTCATCCACCAGCGCCAGAAGCACACCCAATACAGATGCATCATTGATACAAGCAGTCAACTCGTTGCACAGCAGTGGCGGAGGTAGCAGCATAGGGTCCAGTGAATCCTCGGATCCTCTTGAGTCGGATTACAGTGAAGAAGATGCCGAAGTCGAGGAGGAAGAGGTGGAAAATGAAGACGAAGACGAGACCGACGATGAAGTGGACGACGACGACGAGGAGGAGGACGACGTCGAGGTTGAGGAAGAGGTCGATGATGGCAATGAAACAGATGAAGACAGCAGTGAGAGCAAAACGGAAAGTAGCAGTGTAGAGACAGCTAAAGGCGTTCGAAAGTATCATCTGGATGATTTTCAAATAATCAAAACAGTTGGTGAGTGATTTCATCACAATGGGGAGTGGAAGTGGCCCACATGACCTACATGGAAGGAGGCATATAAATGGTATTTCAAATTTAGACAGTTTAATTCGAGTGAGCACGTATGGCATTGCACGGATTCGAAGCCTGAAGCGTGTATAGTTCTTGCGATATGGGTGATAATTGGTTGGGGTTTATATTCACCGGTTCGGATTCGTGTCGATTAGTTTTGGGAGAGTTATTAAGAGATCTTACTAACGGAAAACGAAATATTCTTTGCTCATTGCTAAGTACGTAAACGAAATTCCATCTATCTTCAAAAACTGTTTGTCTCTTATGTATTCTGATGATGTAAAGATATAATCTTGTTCTCATAGAAAATTTAGCTTTTTGCGTGAAAGTAGCTTACTGGGCTCAACTTAATGGTCTCGCTATAAACTCATCAAAATCCAAGTGCTTAGTTATATCTAAAAGCAAACTCGACTTATCTTATTTGCCTCGCATTATATTAAATAATGCATAATATTGTATATGTCGAATCGGCTAGGGACCTCGCAGTTGTTTTCTACCGTAACCTCACATGGGACCAGCACATTACCGTTACTGTATTTATGGCAAACCTGAGTCACCCAGCGTAGTACCCCTTTAAAAGCTTGTGGCGTCCTTAATTTTACCGATCTTGGGCTACAGCTGCGTTTACAAAAGAAGGATCAATATCATTTTTAATAGTACTATTCTTTATATTTTTGGGCTCCGTATATACGATAGAGTTTCGAGTTTTTCTACTCGTCTTCTCGTTATGCGGCTTGAGAGCTACTTTGAGCTCCAAACTTTAACATCGCTGTCTAATATTATGCTTACCACATTAAAATAATCAGTGATCCAACAAGATTTCAAAAAGAATTAAGACATTAGTTTTAAGTTTCCTAAACACTCTACTCTGTCTCACTTTAATTTTCCCCTTTCTTCTATTTCAGTCCCACAATATCCACATCTTCTATCGCCATTTTCTCTTCATTTTCTTTTCTTTTTCGCTAAGGTCTACAAATTTCATCGTTAATCTATATGTTTTCTCTTTTCTTTTATTGTAATAAGCTCTTTTTTTCAAATGTTATAAGATATTATGTTTTAATGTGTATAGGTGTATTCAAATAAATGAATCGATCGATGGAACTAAAAGGGCAATTGCAATGGTTGAACAACTTTAAATATTCAGTATCGTGATTTAAGTAGTTCTTTTTGATCGATAGGCTTCTACAGAAATTGGGTTTGAATAGCTTTTATTACCATTCAAATACCTACTTGTCAAGAATTACAGAAAAATTGAAAATGTAGCAAGTAACAAGAAATTTTTGTATTTGTTTGGCGAATTTGTAAAAATACTGCCAACAAATCTTAAAAATTTCTAAGCGATCACTTCATTGTTGTTCGAAAAGCTATTGTTATTATCTGAACATTAATTCGGACATAAATGCTAGTAAAGGGTGATTTTTTAAGAGGCTTAGAACTTTTTTAAAAAAAAAAAAACACAAAAAATTCGAAAAAATGAATGAAATATTTATTTGAATTGATAGTTTGAACCTTGCAATTTAATGTTTAAAGATAATTTCATGCAAATGTTGACCGCGGCTGCGTCTCAGGTAGCCCATCCGCTGAGTCCAATTTTGGCATACTCTTTCACACATATCGGCCGGTATCTCACGAATGAATGCATGGATGTTGGCTTCCAGTGCGTCAATCGAAGCGGGCTTGTCCCTATACACATTAGCCTTGGCATACCCCCACAAAAAATAATCTAATGGTGTCAAATCGCACGATCTAGGCGGCCAATTGACCGGCCCGAAACGTGAAATTAACTGTTCACCAAACTCGCCTCGCAATTGCGCCATTGTTTCGCGTGCTGTGTGGCATGTGGCACCGTCTTGTTGAAACCACATATCATGCAAGTCAAGAACTTCCATTTCGGGCAAAAAAAAGTTTGTTATCATCGCTCGGTAGCGTTCACCATTGACAGTAACGCTGCGATTCGCATCATCTTTGAAGAAATATGGCCCAATAATGCCGCCGGCCCATAAACCGCGCCAAACAGTGGCTTTTTCGGGATGCATTGGTAGCTGTTGCAACGGCGCCGAATCGACATTTCGCGGTCTTCTGTCACACTAGCTGATACGGCCGCAATCTTTTCTTCACTACGCACAGTACGTAAACGTGTTGGTGGTTTAATCTCCAACAAAGTAAATTTGGTGCGAAATTTGGTCACAATCTTCCGAATAGACTGCTCAGAAGGTCGAGAATGCCGATCATAAAATGGAAGCAGCGCGCGATGAACATTTCGAACCGAGCACGAATTTTGATAGTAAAATTCAATAATTTGCAAGCGTTGTTCATTTGTAAGACGATCCATGGTTAAATTGCAAACCAAACTGAAGCTGTTTGACAGTGACACAAGGTACTAAACACACGTCAGCTGTCAAAACCAGTACTGCCAAAACCAAACCAGCTAAAAAATCACCCTTTAATAGCAATCAGTTTTCACATAAGTACCTTCATAATATGTGCAAGAACGCCTGATAAAAATTTTGGATAGTCGACGTAGGTTAAGTTTTGTTTCCGAAAAAGGTTGATTCCTGTTTGAGTCCCATGGAGTGTTGAGCTTAAAAAAACGTTTCAACGTTTTCGCCTCACAGAACCCTGCTTAGAATTTTAAAAATGATGGTGATAAAGAATCATTATGAAAAGTCCTTTTAAGACTAACACCAGTGTTAATAAACAACGTGTGCACAAGTTCTTTAGTAAGATGTGTGGGAGCATGAGCTTCCATTACAAATTTTTTAAAAATGTTTAGAATTTTTTTATTTTAGTATTGCCTAATAGACCTGATGCTAAATCGATATACATTAGCTTGAAGTTTATTTCATTTAGAGACTGACATGTAAAAAAACCTTTTACTTAGTTTCACAAATTGGTAGTCGAATACAGCCTACGAAGTTGTTATAGATCACGTTGTAAAATATATTCAGTGACGAACGTTATAACTGTGAACACACTACCTATCTATTTGTAGCACATCCCAAAGTCCTTTGACGTAGGTACAATCGACAGTAGACACAATATGTTCCATCACTGTCAGTAGCAGATATTTTGAGACTTAAGGAAAAAGTTGAAAATAGTTCCATGGTAATAATAACTGACTGCATGTCGGATTTCCACGTCATTCTTTTAAGGTTTCCTAGTCTTCCTCATGGTATTAACTCAATTTAAGCGGGGGGAAAATGCAACTCAATTCTTGACGTAAAGAGTTATAAGTTTATGACTAATTATTTGAGATGGGTTAATCCACAGTAACTTAGAACTATTATTGCAATGAGACGGTAATTTGAGGAGTCGAACTTAAAAAAGCCGCGAAGATAGATCTTTTTGGCAAAGCAAAGTTTTTTGATGACATCAACCTTTTTCTATCAATATTGCCTCTAAAAATTTGTGTTTTTAACTTTAAACTAACGGAAGTTTAAAAAAGCTATATGGTGGGGTGGGAGGGAAAAACACAAATAGCGCATTGAGCGCCGTTTTGAGACTAAAACTAACGGAACCTGAAAATAAAGGGGGATGAAGGATATAAAAGGAGCTCAAAACCAGTCTGTGGAATTGAGAAATTTGATGATCTTGTTGAAAGGACACTCACAAAGAAGATGGAACACTGTTTCACTCTTATTTGTGTCAGCGCAGCTACGGCAGTGGGTGTTATGGGGAATGCCAAGCTTAGCTGCGTGAGTTCCTAAAGGCCAATGGCCCGTACTAATTGCCGTTAGTCTGACGACATCTACACGCATTCTGGCTAAGAGGTTGTTTGTTCTGGCATCATTGTAGGTTGGCCAGATCTTCCTTGAAATGACATAGTTCTTCAGGTTCATCCATCTAGCCTCAGACCTTGAGCAGGATTTCTCTCTTCACATATCCCAGCGGAGGGAAGACTTCTCCGCATGAGACACGCACAGAGCAGAGCCACGTCTGTCATGTTCATCGGCTTTCTCATTCCCTTCAATGTTCCTTTGGCCGGGAACCCAGACGAGAGTGATTTCAAACCGACGACAAGCCCTGGTCAGTGTCTTCCTGCATTCCACAACAAGCTTGGACGTTGACTTAGTTAAACCAACCGCTTTGATCGCGGCCTGACTGTCGACGAAGATGCCTATTTGATATTTGGGTGTCACTATGTTAAGGAGCAGTCTATACGCCTCCTTAATTGCAAGTATTTCTGCTTGAAAGACGCTGGCTGCGTTGGGAAGCCGAAGAGTTTAAGTGATGTCGAACTCTGTTGAGAAAATGCCCGCTCCGGTTTTTTATATGGAGATCCACTGGCAGGAAATTGAGAATCACATTGAGCGCCTCGGTCGGACTTGATCGAAGGGCTCCAGTGATTCCAATTCCACTTGTTCTTTGGACTCTTCCTAATTTGATGATGTCATAGGCTTTGCTTAAGTCGGGCCACCATACCAGTGATCCGTAGATGAGAATGGGACGTACAACCGCGAACCATCTTTGGTTGAAGCCCTCACTTCTTGCCAAAAGCTTTACTACAGGCGTAGAAAGCTATGCTTGCCTTCCGCACTCGGTGTTTGATATTGGACTTCCAGTTGAGTTTAGGGTCAAGCATGACTCCAAGGTATTTAGCGCTGGAGGATATAGGAAGATTTTGGTTATTTAAGCGGGGAAGTGAGAAGGTTGGTATTTTGGTTTTGGTGGTGAAAAACATCAGTTCAGTTTTGCTTGTGTTAACGCTAAACCATAACTTGTATCCCAACCGCTAATCTTACCCAGAGCCCTTTCCATGATTTCACTAATCACCTTTGGAAACATTCCTGATACTAGAACTACCACGTCATCTGCATACGCAACGACTTTGATACCTTTCCTGTCGAAACTTCACAGGATTTTGTTAAGTATCATAATCCAAAAGAGAGGCGAGATCACCCCACCTTGAGGTGTTCCTCTGCTTACTGATTTGGTTAGAAGGGTGTTACCAAGTTTTGCTTGAATGATCCTTGTTTTGAGCATGGAAATGATCTATGAGGTGACGAAATCTTCTTCACCTAGTTCTAAGAGAGATTCCTGGATCGATTCAGTGTGGACGTTATTAAAAGCGCCCTCTATATCTAAGAAGTTAGCTGAGGCATATTGGTGATGGGAGAGTGACCTTCAAGACCTGTTCTTATGTTGAGGTCAAGTATACGTTCTAGAGTTTTGAGTATGAAGGAGGTTAAGCTAATAGGTCGGACCATGCTTATGTCTTAGCTGATCTGATAGATTTTTTGTCGAGCTTTAGGCAGTTCTTGTAACGTTGCCAGTACCTATGCCTGTAGCCGATATTGAAAATGTCCCTAGTCAACCTTCTCAGGATGGTAAGCATATTTAACGGGACACGATGCCTTAAAAGCTGTATTTCGCCTTTTTTAGTGCAAACGTTTTTGTATCCAGTTCAACACCTGATTCAATTTTCAGGTGACGTATATTAGGAAGTTTAGAGTTCAATACTTGACCAAATTTCTTCAAGTCAATTCTTTTTGGATTCCTTTATGGGCCAGGAGTATCTTCCTTGGTACTTAGATTGAAGAGAATCCACTCGTGGTCCGAGAAGGACTTTAAGTTGGAGACACTAGAATTCTTTACCCTAACGATGTCATTGTTTGTTTTGAGTGTAATGTCTAACACTTCTTTCTAACCGTAATAATTTTCCGAGCTTGGAAATATAAAGGTAGGGGTGTTACCCACATTACGTACACATAGATCTGCAGTTAAAAGAAAATCAAATAGAGACTCACCTCGTTCATTTATTTCCTTGCTGCCCCAAAGATGATGCCGAGCGTTAGCGTCACAGCCTATAAGCAGACTCCCTTGCTTCGCTTCTATCTCTGCTGTGAGTTGCTGCACTTCTTCTGGCGGGGATGGTTTGTCGTGCGCCATGTATGCGGAAGATATGTATGTTGTTTGACCCTGGGTGTGTTCCAATTTAACGACAGTTAAATCACCCGAGCTAAAGTTGGGACATAAGAAAGCGTTAATTATTTTTTTAGCTAAAATGCATGATCTTGGCTTACCGACGTCTCTTTTGTAAAATAGCTTGTAGTTGTTGTCTGAGAGGCCCAGTATAGTCGTGTTCCTGACCCAGGGCTCTTGAATGATGCCGATGTCAATGTCTTCCTCACTGAGGAAGACCAGCAGATTCTCAGATGGACATTTCCAGTGCTGGAGATTCGACTGGATGACTTTCAGCATGTTATTGTTGGGTGTTGGAAGCGATCGCCAGTTCCTCCAACAACATGTTGACAGCGACGACATCGTCCTAGTCATTTTTTTTTAAATTTTAAATTCATTTTTATTTGTAACTTTCATTATACTTACATCCTAGACAAAAACGATTAAATCTTATTTAAAACTAACATTTATCTTATTCTAGCTTACTGGCTCTCTAAACTTATCAATATCCTTAAAATTATTGCCTTTCGGCCTTAAATCTATCTATATTTAAATTTGTTTGTTTTTTAATTTCGAAGAAACTTTATAAAACTTGAATCGTCCGTGTCGTCTTCAGGTACTGTTGATCGGAAGATCTTTAGTTTGGCATGTCTTATGCCAAATTTCAGCTTGAAATGAGCTGCTTCTAGTGCCCCTAGGCATTCCTCGTTTACTAACAACAGGTAAGATAGGCTGTTTTTCTGGGGTTCCTCTGCCTTTATGACAACCCAGTCGTCCATGGGGATGGTCGGATTTTGTAGTTTGAGGCACTTGAGAAGACTCTCAGAGTCTATCTTTTTAACGGGTAACCAAATACGGGCCCTAGGTCTCGTCGGGATATCCTTGGCAAAAGCTATACTTTCCTTTCAATTTTTTCAATCAGGAGCTGCAGTCGGACCTAGAATTTATTTTAAGGACGCAAAGTAAAGTATTTGGAAGCTCTAGAAGTTATAAATCAGCTATTTTTGAGGAATCAGATTTTTCTTTGGCATGACGGCGTTTTTTCTCTTTCAGTTCGATTTTACAATGAACATACACATTGCTTTATTTCTGTGACGAATTTTACGTCGAACTAGCCACGTTACCGACACTTTCACAAAGTATTTTTGAACTAACAGAAGCACAACTAAAAACATTGCGTGGAGAAGAAAACGCTTCTAAATTAAAACGAAACCAAAAACCCCGGATAATAAGTCCACCGTACCCACACGTTTTAAAAATGTTTTCTAACCAAGGCAGTGACAGCTCAAAATATAATGACCCAAAATTTTAGGGGTCAGACGAGGAATTTTGGAAACTGCTCAAAATTGTTAACAATCACGATTAAAAAAATTGCTTTAATTGTAGGGAATATTTCCCGTAGCTGAAAACATTATTGTTATTTGAAAGTCTTTTCTGAATGGGCATAAATAAAAACTTAGGGCTAAAACTATTCATTAGTATAAAGGGCAACACCTTTTTAAAAACTCTTCACTAATTAGATTATCTTTTTTCCGTAGCCAATGCCACAAACACATCACGCACTCATCATGCATTCAGAGAGATTACCTCCTCCGGTGTTTCCTTGTCCCCAATTCGATATTTCATCTCAGACTTCGTCGTAGATCGTGTTCGTTTTTTTCTTATAATTTCGCTTCCTTTTTTCTTCAGCCAAAGACATTTTTAATGATCTGATGCTCGTCAGAACGTCTGCCAAAGTTTGTGATCTTTTTTTTTTAGAAAAACCCACGCTACTAGAGCTTTTCTTCTATTTGTTTGTATTATTTTTAAGTTTATTGAGTGCAAAACGAAATAATTCATCTATGCGCGAAGCGCTCCCATTCGCCATAATGCCGCTGAGCGATCATAATAATGATGAGTGGGCGCAAATACGTGTGATTGCTTGCTGTTCAAATGTGAGGTGATAATCAGTGTGTGTGTTGAAAATTTAACATACCAGTAGGAGAGCATCACGCCTGACGTCACTGGTTACGTCATATTGCATCAGAGATAACAATGTACTTCTTCCGAAGCGAACTTTTTGGGTAATGAGCACATTCGTAGGGAAAACAGTTCTGCGTTCAATTATTGCTATTTTCGAATTGTTTTCCAAGAAGACACTAAATGTATTAATGGAACTAGGTTATATTTCATATCCAAATGGAAGATCTAAGCACTTAAGTTGGATTTATTACATCTGCTGCTAAGGGGGAATGTTGTACATATATGAAACTGGATTGCACAACTCAGATGGAAAAGGAAATTGATTTTTTTTATACATATTAGTTGCTTGGTCGTTCCGAAAAGGGTACATAGGGCCATGTGGATGCATGATGGTATATTAATACATAGATTGTGTCTTAGAATAATAAAATTAGATCATTGTGCACAGAGTGAAATAAAAAACTGGTTGCGCGTGAATCGGAGGTATAAATCGACTTGAAGGAAAATCAGTCTAAAGGCGATCGGCAAGAATGACATATTTATATATGTACGGCTTTATTGTGCATTGAGCTTAAGTGTAGAAAATGTAAAGATAAACACTTTCGGTATCTATTTTTAACGGAATGAATCTGTGTATACTTTCCATTAAGATTATATTTTAAATTCGACAAATCTCGAATATTTCCCTCGAAAAGGTATCCCAAATTTTTTGAAATGCCGGTAATTCAAGCACAAAATAAAGAATTCAATCACTTTGGGAGTATTTACCGAGTGTATTTGGCTTGAACCTTAGAGCTGTCATTGAACAAATTTTAGAAACATGATTCTAAAAAATAGCTTCAAACATACTTTATGCTTTGCCTGAACTGGATGTAATCGTTTAACTATTTGTTTTTATTTGCTTATTAAAAACTCACTTTTTGAAATACAAACAGTTGTTTAAAGGCGCCATTCATAAATACTGAAATCAGAGTATCAAACGACATCATTTTCGAAAATTTTACGACTTTTGGTTTCTTTAGTGCTTCTTTTCGACCAATAATCGTCTGAACTGATAAAAAATTATGTACGCCGTCAGATTTCTGCGCCTACGCCAGTCATCCGCGTAACTTACGAACCTGGACGGGCTCTTAACTTTTATTCGCTGCTAATACAAGTAAATAGTGGAAGCGAGGTGTTTAAAATAAACTGTCAGAATCGTAGACTGTCCATTTATACTAACTTTCGAACGTAACTTTATTGTAAATAGCTTGTCGGCAAATCCTTCTTTTTCTTTGAGCTTGCAATATATTCTTCCATTAGATTGTAGCCCTGATCACACGTTCGATGTATATGTTCTTTTAAATGATTTCCTTTGCTGTTAGCATTTTGTTTAAGCACCCAGTCGATATTAGACGTGATATTGAATTGGTACCACCAGCGCACATTTTACTTAGCTTACTTTGAGTTAAGCTAAGCCTCAGGAAAACTTCGAAAGATCCAACAAAATTCAATATTTTGTATATAATATAAATAGTTAAAGTACAACATTCTCATGACTATGTGCCAATATTTCTTAGGTCGAAGAATGAAGAATGTTCGACAGCTTTTTGCTCCCACAGTTTACTTCTGCGTACCAACCTACTTCTCTGCTTTAGATGCACATTTAAATTTGTAAATTAAAAAAAAACGTTTGAACCTAAAAACGCTGTTAAACCCCCATTAGTCGTCCATCGTTTTTACCCCATAACTAAATAACTACAGTAGGAAACCCAGTCATGACCTCTATAACCTTTGCATTTATTTCTCAAATGACTGCTAGCCTCATTTACTTTCTAAAGGGGTTTTTCTAAGGATAAATTTATATAAAAACTCGGTACTCGATTATAACAGTAATTGACATTTTAAATACTACGAACTTAATTAGATGAAAATTGTTTACTTTAAAGTCCTGCATTGCTATTGAATTCAATTGAACTACAACAACTGAAAAAATTGAATGTATCACAGCATTCAATATAAAACCGGTTTTCGTATCTTATATATTAACTCCATAACAATTCAAATGACATTTTCCCAGGCTTTCATCAGTTGATTGATGCTGATGACTCCTCCAACTCAATTTGATCAATGTGGAGTTTAATTCCGCGTCGTTATGCAAAACGCAGCAGCGAATACTCACAGTTATTACCCAATCATTAACCAAATGTAGACCTTGCGCCTTACAACTGGCCGTACGATTGTAAAAACATGGTCAACGAAGTGAGTAGCTTGGATGGAATCATCTGCAATTATGGCAAGTGCGATTATCCATGTAATTTGATGTTGGAAAAAAGCAAATTCAATTTCAAGTATTCGCATTCAAATACTTCTATCGCAGTGGAAACATGTTTTAATATAATGACGAGCGGGTGTTCGAGTGACACGAGCCAGTCTGTTGCAAAAGTGATGGGGTGGGTTGGGATGAAAAAATCCATTTTTGGAGTGTGTTTCTAGGTGTTGTGAAATTGTATTTTTTCCTGAACATTTGAACGATGGAGAATGAATTAAAATAAGGAGTTCTACTTCAAGTCGTTACCAAAAGAGATTTAAAATTTGGCCCCGAATGATTACCTAGCGTCTATCTTTGGTAGATCACTTGTTTTTGTGTTGCACAGAAAACAACAAGTTAACGGGCTTGTTAGAATCACTGCCGGTGTGAGTAACAAACAAGTTCCCGGCACTGCACCCAGTAGAATGCAGTTGCTTAAACATAGTACGAGTATAGTACAACTACCCAACTAAATTGTTATTTTAACATCCAGCGTATACAAAATGACCTCAAATTGATTGCCAAAACGATGAAGAATTGCAGATGCTATCCGTAAACAAATATAAGTCAACAGAAACCAAATGGATGTTTGTTTTGATGTGAAAATTTCGCTCTCGTTTTTTGTTTATTGCCTTAATGCATTCCGCTGGCTTGACCTGTATATTTGAAAATGGTGTGTGTGTGCTGGTTGGAACTGTATTTCTTGTTGAGAATAATGGGTGGTGAAGTAATGATTGCAGGTGTGGAATGTTCTTTGACAACATTGTCTCTTAAAAGACGGGTATATATAGGTTTAGTATTTTTTAACAGTTTGTTTCATATAAACTGGCAGCACTCTTTTCCAGTAACAACCATTTTTGAAGCTGACATTGCATTCGTTTGCAATACACTTTCAGGAAACTTGTTCTAATGGGGACTATCATACCGTATCCTTATGTTAGGTTAGGTCTACAAGTTGGTAAAGCAGATTAGTCTCTACTCTACTGCACTTACGTCCCACCAGTTAAATAGTCATGCCCTAAAATTCTGACTAACCGTATTACTACGACATTGTGTTCCTCGTCTTTATCGTATCCACTACCAATTATTTTCCCAAGAAAACGCCACGTGCCACCAAAAATAAATCGTCACTCTTACTATTTCCTTACAGCAAGCTGAATTTAGTGTAAAATGATGACAGCCTCTCAATTCTCGCACATCTGCAACCGATCAAACTCGTGTCAGTAACTATATTATAATCCAAACCATCGGGCAACACAAATAAGAGCAAAAAATGAATACAAACAGTATATAAGCATAAAATTTGCCACAAGTCACCAACAGAATAATTTTCCTCGTTTCGTATTTAAGAAACAGAAAAAAAAACACCCGAAAATATTCCATTGTTAAAAATGTTAAAATTGTGTGCATTCGAAAACAGAATGGTTTTTAGGCAATTCCCAATAAGATTTATGACAAAACAGACACTAAATATATACCTATATATAAAACAAAAATTATAAAATAGCATGAGGTGAATTTGTTCATTGGCTTTAAAACAAAAAAAAAGTGGGCGGCTCTGTGTGCACCGATTTGTTTTCTTTGTATTTTTCATACCAGAGAATGTTTATCCAAATTTGCAATACTAAATTTAAATGCTTAAAGCGTAGTGGGTAACAAAAAAATAAATACAACTCAACAAAACAAAAAATAAAAAAATTAAGAGATTGTTAAGGTTTAGACACTTTAATCCCGGAAAGCCATTCGCTATTCGAAAAATAAATGTGCTCCCGCTCTTCTTTATGGTGACAACACTGTACGCATTATTTATGTTCCCCGTTGAAGGATGTGTCGTCGATTTATTGCATTTACGTGCGGGTTAGTATTTCGCTGGAAAGATACATTAAAATAGCTACTGTGTCTCGTTCGCAAGGATTTGTCGTGTCCTTGGAAAGATGTCCTCCACAATCAGCTGTTAGGTAATTTTCACATCTCCTTCAACGCGATTTCACTTTTTGATAGCTTGTTATTTTTTTCACCTCTAAAGTACGAGTTATTGCCAACAAAAAGTGTTGCACGCTGTTTTGAATTGTAAATTCGTAATCGATCCAAAGTTGGTGTAGTCTTTCTTTTTGTATTTACAAGTTTTTTACGAGCTTCGCCTTGGGGTGATGTACAAACATAGTCTTTTTTTTTTTGGTCAGGTGTGTTTATACGGGGAGTACAAAAATAAAACAAAAACCAAAAGTGAGCACTGCAGTTACGAAAACCTGGAAAGAAACATCTTCTCTTGTAAATTACTCGAATATTTCTTTTTCCTACGTCATAGTATCTTATGGGATATCCTTGGCATGTCGAGATTTCACAGCGCATTTGCTTATGAAACGCATGGTCGTAACTGTCAGGAGCGCTAGTGATTTGATTATTTTTGTAAAATTTAAGATAAATGCGGTTTCATAAAAATGTATTATTAACTGTTGGAATTATCATTTAAAGCATTAAAAAGGAAAACCGATCTGAGTGTTGATTGTTGAATATATTCAAAGAATATTGGTTGGCAGCGAAAATTGACAGGAGGTCAAGGGAGGCGTGGGAATGGAATGGCCATAGGCTTATGGCACCCAAGGTTTTTGAATGAGCGGACAATTTAGAATGTAGAAAGTAAGAAGCCACTGACGTTTGTATTCTTATTGAGACTTTATCTTACCATTCTCATTGGCTGCCTTCTTAGTAACTCAGAGTCCGGAGTAAGTGTAGACCTCAACTAATATCCATCTGCAGTTATCGCAGCAGAGCCTTTTTATTCTCCTTTCTTCTGCTGGGTTGTTGTCGAATACTCTTTGGTACCCATTCGGTCTACATTTTCTAGGCATCGCAGATTCGTAACTTTCTAACTGAATCAATGAAGCTGTACAGCTTGTGGATTTGGCGAGATTTTGTTGTTGATCAACTAAGCCAATGTAGTTACAAGTTCATTCCACAATTGAATGAGTTGATCACCTTTTCGCTAATGCGAGGCAATTGAAAAATTAAATAAATTTATCAAGTAAAGGAGCATGATCATTTCTTTCTCAAAATTGGACGCAGTCAGTTTCAATCGACCGAAATCAGCATAAATCAGCTGTCAGTTGTCAAAATGGCTGCCGCTTGAAAAAAGTATTTCGAAAACGAAAAACAAATACCTAACTTGACTGATGTTTTCCTTACCACCGTTCGCACTGGTTCTCAGTATTTTCATCAGAGCCAGACGATAAATGGGATACAAAAATGAAAATAAAAATATTCCGCATACGCCTGAGTATCCCATGCATTGATCAAAGTGCATCTTCCGCCCCTTGTAACAATGATGCATAAACAAAATTCAAATCAAACTCGCAACATCCACGAGTTATTCAATTTACTAATTTTCGATTCCATACATAATACAAATCGATTTCCTTGAGTTTTTATTATCACATTTGTATTCATTTTTTATCGGGTCAATGCATCGCGTGTTATGGGTCGTTTTCCTCTTGTATGTATACCGCCGCGTGAGTGTTGTTTTTCCGATAGATAGCGGATTTCCAATCGAAAATATATTGAAACTGCACCACGTTAATTGAAAAATACTCTAGTAGCCCCCCAAGCTCCACCCCCTCGAAAGCAGACATGGCGGGTTCCTTAGTCCCAATTGATTTTCAATTTTCTTTTGTGAAGCCAGCGAAATAAAATAAATGTAAGTCGATTACTTTGGCAAGAAAACCACTCGTAAAAACAACCATACAGTTGAAATAAGTTGAACATTCGGCGGATGAGTCGACAAATGCGCCAAAACGAACGAGCTCGTGTTATGTATGTTTATAATTTCCAATTATTTTTAAACTTTTTCTGTTCGGGCCAAAAGAAGAGAAAAGAAATTTATAGAAAAAAAAAAACATTATTTTGTGCGGGTTCCAGTACTTTGTCGTGTGTTATAAGACGGGCTATGGCGAGCGTGACGATAGCAAAATATTATACGAAACTATTTAAGACAAGCAGACAAACGACGACGCTTAAGACGTCTGTGCCTGTCTAAGTGGCCAGTCACCTTGCGAGGCCAAGTTGAAGGGGTAACGAAATATATCTTGAATGAAAAAAGAAGGAAAAGAAAATCAATGAAAAGACGAGAAAATGTGTACCTATGCACAATCGATGGTGGAGTAGTATGACTAACGAGAACACTTCGAGGTGGGAAGAGACATTTTCGGATGGACTATTCTTCGAAATTCAACTGAAAGGCTACTGGAAGTTTCACAACCAATATACAAGAAAAATGTTGTGCCATCGAACCTCCAATTTTGACACAATTGGATTGGATAGAACGGCTCTATGTGAGAGGCTGTTTGCAGAAGCCTTCGTGAATGATCGTTATTTGCGGCCATTAGGAGCTTTTCAGGATTTGGCCATCGTTGATATAGTTGATTATGTTGCTTATAGTTTCTGGGTTCATAGAGGTCCCACTAATTCATCGGTAGTATTGCATAGACCTCAGGCAAAGTAAACTGAGACTATACTTTAGGGACAGCACGGTTTCTAAAAATTTGACGTCTCATTCGAGAAGAGCAAATGAAATATCTTAGATTTTAGATTTTATAAGGCCTGGTTATAAGCATCCTCAGCTTTAGTGTGCAAACGACTTCTCCGTTTTCATTAGTTTGTTGAACAATTTTTTGGCACAATTTCGACCACTAATATGCAATTCTATTATTTATCATAAGGTTCACAAAGGTTTGTTGGCTATAGGCAGCTTTCTTAATAAAGCACTTGACTTACGACTTCACTTCATCTATTTGAAACTTCACCAGACCAACTCTTCCCCCTTCTTTAAATCAAAAAAAAATCTCTTTGAGGTTAACCAAACCCTTGATATAATCACAACACCACCTCACCTCACAGCGATGACCCACTTAGCACTTCACTTGAATGGATTTTTCAATTCCTTTGTTCGACCATTCCCTATTGGTATTGACTTTGGAGTAAGTGCATTCGTTGGCTGAAAATACTCTCCCTTTGACATTAAATTAAATTCCCTGCTCCCAATAACACACACGTTCTCTGTCACATTACTCATCCTAACCCGGTCAAATACCTCGACTTTACATTTTTTGGTAATGTCTCTGTAAGTGATTTTTATTTTTCCATTTGCGATAATAAAACAAAAAGTCAGAAAGTGTGTGTGTGGTGCAAAATGAAAATTCGCCTTCATCTGGTGTACAGATTGTACATAGAATCTTCGGTTAATGTTTCAACTTTTAGAAACGTCATTTTCCTGAGCAAATTCAATAGCACGTGCCACTCGATTCTCGGTCAACTAATCTCTCAATCAATCATGGAGTGGATTTATAAAAAAAAAATTACGAGTATATTCACAATAAACACTTTAAGTAGTTCAGTTAAACAAACACGATTCTACGCCCTGGAGAATGGATGATTTATGGTTTATGGCATCCATTCCAACTGAAAAATTCAATTCAATTATTAATCGAAATGAAAGGAATCATAAAAATAATATTATTTTATTGCGGCATCATTGTTGAGGTGACTAAATGCACGGGGGCGGTCAAACGGACTACGTTGACTTTGTAATATCTAGTTGTACGGGTTTGTGAAATTCCGGGACTCATAGTTTGCGACAAATATGTTGAATCCATAGAGAAGAAGATTTTAATTGCTATCTGTCTGACCTTCGATGGCGTCATTGGAAACAGATTTAAAGTTGGACCAGTCCTTGTATCGTTGCAAAATGACGTTATCCGCTCTGCTGCGTTGGAGCGTGTGAAATATTTGCGCAACGTACCCTGTCATCGTAGTCGATTTCATGGCTAGAAGTGTTCTTGATGATATTTAGCAAATGAGGGAAATATTGCCACTTGTTTTTTATTTGAAGTGAGAAAAAATTCTGCCACTGTAAAAAGCAATTTATTTGTGTATAAGTTGAAAGAGAAAGATGTTGTTTCTATTTAAATTCAGTGCCACCTCACTGAGTTCTGTCCATTTTTGTACATCAAAGTTATCGATGTCCGATTTTAATAAAGCAGATAGCATTTTCCACTGTTATTAAGGCTAGTTTGGGGAGGCAAAACTGTAGATGGCTCTACATATATAATTTTTCTCTCTTAATGATCAGAAGATGAGTTTTGATTTCAACTTTTGGGGTTCTCTCCTACTGTGCCTAAAAGATTAGTCGTGGATGCCAACAAGGTCATTGGCAAATGGATTTCAAAAGTTTAGACATTAAATTCCACTGGAGATTGTGCCTCTGGAAATATCTCTTTCTTATGAATCGAAGGCGCTTAGACCAATTAGGACCAATTACGTCGCCGAACCAAACAGTATTTTTTTGTAGACGCATTGCCACCAGGTGAACCTCGTGTGGGTTCGCGCGTAGTCCCATATATGGCAATTTTGTTAACATAGCCTTTAACCCAAAAATGCCCCTCGTCGCTAAAGATGATAAAAAGACCAGTCAGCGAACAAACGGCAACACACGGACGTACCGTCATTGGCCGCGTTCCACTGCCCGCTAGATGACTAGCGGCATATCAAACTCCATATAAAAAAATTTAAATTCCACCGTTTGCGCTAGACGTCTAGCACTTTTTGTGAAATATTCCTTTCAGGGTAGTTTCTCAATCTAGCGCAAAACTACCCGCTCTATTGAGAGAAAAAAAACACCTGTCAAAGGAAATCGTTCAAACATTTACAAAATAAAAAAAATACGAAGCCAAGCAAGTGTAATTGTGATCAAATTGGTAATAACATAATTGAAATAGGTATTCAGATATTTTTTTTATAACATACTGGCTGACCCGGCGAATCTAGCTCCGCCCAAATTCGTTCATGTAATGCAAATAATAACTCCAAGCATGCACAATGCACATGCACGTCAGTTCAAATTCTTTATTTAAAAGTTGTATTTATTACGGCCCTTAGAAATAGAAAAAAATCGATTCTTAAGTCCAATTTTGCCCCTAAATTCCTAATTCCCTAAATTCCACTTATATTTTCATAGAAATGATGGAAATTTAACATAAGTCAACTTCTGCTAACTATTAGGACTCAATTTTGTTATTTCACCAGAGGCCAGCTTCAAGTTGTCGTTAGTGGGAATTAAATAAACAAAAATCGTTATGATTTAAGTAATAAAGCAAGGGGAAATCCGAAAAAGGAAAAACGCTTGCGATTTGTATAATTTGACAAATGCCACTGTAATTCACTCCAAAATGACTATTCCCCAACCTAATGTGAATTTATTTCTAATTAAGACGAAGAGTTCAATATTTGGCAAAAGTATAGCATTTCAATCGAACCGCAATAATTGACGTGTCCGCCATCCTTCCACATTTTCACTAAAGTGCTGTACGAATACACGACTCGACGCCGAAGGTTTGCTCACACGTGGGCACGCCACCATGTGATAATTGACCATTATTGTGAGTAACATGCGAATCCAATATTTATTCGACAAATATTCAGCGATTGTCCTTGCGACTTATTATTCGTCATAGTGAAAGCGAGACGCACCGGAAGTTGAAGACGCTTAAGACCCAATGACATATCGTTCTGAATAAGCATACTCCGCGAAATGAGAATGTTTGCCTTTTCGCTTGCATGTACGCGATCCGTTTCAAAGTTTTGGTGCATTGAGGTTGCGCAACAAAATTATAACTGAGCCGACTCTCAATTTCAAATAATGTAGCGGTAGGCCCGGAACATCTAATTCAAAAATTAAAAATGTCCGATCGTCGGAGTTCATTTTCTCTATCATCGTTTTAAACATCGTAATCAAAGTGTTATTTGCCTTAAATTATTGTTGCAATTGTCGAATCGCGTTTTGTCTTTTAGGCATAGTTCCGATGCTTGAGGCATTGAGGAATACTTTTGAGAACAAGCATTGGTACATTTTTGTTAAATGTTCTTACAATCATCCATACAAATAAATTTTGTATTTTGTAAATCTGCTTCAAGCTTATTTTCCAATTCTTAGCTTGCCTTAATCGACGTCAAACAAAATTCTTCTTGGATTGTTTTTATTTTAGGTGGCGCTACTGTTCGGAGTGAACCCGGGCTTTTTGAATTGCAAAGAACAAACACATTTAATTATCTATCGATCAGCCAACATTTCGGTAGCAAATTTTAATCACCATGTACGATATATAGGTATGGCTTCGTTGTACTACCATAGTAAAATATGCACTGTTTGTCTTTTGCACAAAAACGGCATAATTTTTTTTGGAAAAAAGTATAATTGTTTTCAGGTTTAGGCAGAAAAACTTCGATTCGGGTTGTCATCACTGATCTTGTCCTATGCGATGTCACATTCCAATTTTGTCGGCGTTTTTCAAACTTCCTCATTTTGGCTTCGTTGATATATTTGTTGTTGACTTGCTTAGTTTTAATTTTCTATATTTATTTTTCCCTTAAATCAACTGTATAAAAGCGATGCGCAAAATCAAAAACAAACCAGCACTGTTGGCAAACGTATAATTTTTGACATGGAAAAGTAAAAATAAATATTTTATAGGAAGAATCATTGGATGCCAAATCAGTACCACACGACGATTTTACTAAACTTTCTTTCTGCCTAAACCTGATATACAGCAATACGAACCAAACCAAAAAATCATGAAAATCGTTCCAGGGGTTATGGAGTTATCACATCATCAAGTTTCACCCCCCCAATGAATTATATACAGCGCGGTTCACTTGTTTAGACGCACCAATATTTTTATCATACATTTAAATGTTTTCCTTCGTGTTTGTTTTAATTAGAAAGCAATTGCATTTATAAGAAAGATTATTTAGTTCTCAATGGAAAAGACAAAAATATATGCTTGGTGAGAGACACTTAACGGTTTTTTTGTTCTCTTTCTTCTTAGTCATGTAAAAACAGGGGCAATGTTTTGGATAAAAATTCATCCATATATATTAATACAAACACACTTCACTCAGTCACATAGTGTAAACAAGCGAGTTTCCTTGCTTGTAAAAAATTATCTTCCTTTAGTCCTCGAATTTATTAACATACTGGTTCAATGGTAGTCCCACGCATCATCCGTTAAAGTTTCATTTCAATTGAATTTCAGCACAAAATGTAAATTATGAAAAACTAAACAAAACAAAACAGTTCTAAATGATCCCAATTATCTTCCAACTGATTAGATGCTTCCAACTCTCTGTGTGAGAGTGGGTGTCCCGGTCGCTAGAAAATATTTGTATCTAAACCGAAAGGTGTTTATAGAGAATCTGTGATGATTCACAAACTTGCGTAAAGGAGAGATACACGAAAAAAAAAACCGAATGTTCGAATTCAGAGAAATAAAAAATCCGCCAGCAGATATATTCACCCGGCCGAATGAAAGCAAAAGTTCCAGAGATTTCGGATTCATTTGCAAGTGGGAGCTGTACCTCAATCTTCGAGTAGTTGGTTTGCTTTGATGTCATTCCGTGTCCCTTTGTTTCCTTCCATTTGATATAAACTCATCGGAATCAGTAGGCAGTAAGTAGTAAATCAACTTTCTTCTTTGGTTGGACCTTTAAGCAATATGGCAGTCGCTTATGTTTGCTCCTGTCCCGGGAAAGTTATGTAAAGAGCCGCACTCAGCGCTAAGTGTCATATAAGTTTTCACTTTTTTTTTTTCTCCACCAGTTGGTTGTCTTTCAATTTAACCGGTGCTTATGTTTAACTGGCTGCGCTTCTCTTCGTATTCATTGCGGCTTGGACGTGTTTGGTTCATGAGATATGTGTAAATAGAAAGGTAAATTGATGGACGGCTTATTGATGGTTAGGTGTGTGATATTGTGTGCGCTTTCATCGATGACATGCGGTAAGTTTTTTTACGTTTGCGTTTTAAAACCTTTAAACCCCTTGGAGGTGATTTATCACATTTTCGGAATTGCAGAAACATTGAATAGAATGCTGTTTTATGCAACCAATTAAAAGATTAATCCAATGATCGGATGTCATTTGTTGATTCGTGTAAAAAGTATAGCTCTTTCACGTATGCAACGATTGAAACAAAATTGTGAACGTAAAATGTACTGATATTTATTTCTGGCAGCTCTTTCGCTCTCTCTCTCTCTCTGCCATGTGAATGTTTTTACTTTATATGTATTAAATGTTGCTGTGCTATTTAAATACGCTGCATTTGTTTTTTTCACATATTAAGACAGTTTAATATGTGAAAAAAAAATTCTAACTTTGAAAGAAATTTATCGTTCGCCGGCGAATTTATTTAACAATTGCAAGCGCATCATATTTCGTATAATAGGGTTGATTTCATGGGAAATGTGGCTTAAGGAACTGCAACCGGCTCGTCAAAACCCATACCCCATTTGAAAAATCTGTTGATAAGCGAAACAAACAAAGGAATTTCCAGGGCGAATTTAACTATAATTTTAATTTAAGTATAATCTGAGTTTCTTAAAATAATTCACTAATTAAATTTTTATTAATTTTCAATGTCCCGCTTATCCACTGAATAGAAGAATTCATACATTACAAAGTTGATGATTGTTCTCGCTTTCACGAAAACATAATATGGAATTTTAATTTCACAATGACAGCAAATGTAGTTGATTCTAATAAAGTCGTTCTACTTGTGAAGGTGGATGTCAAATTTGTAAGCTTGTAAGATTTTTTTCAATGCTGCACCAATTGAATAAAACTAAAATATTAATATTAATATTAAATTTTTGTAGGAGGACCCATAGAATCAAGCTTTTCAATTGAAGGATTATTTGATGTTGTAGTGCGGACAGAAAGGGTGAAAATTCGATTTAGAACGCACCTTTAAACTGTATAGAAAACAAACTTTGACGCATTGACCTACTCATTTACGCCCTACACCGCCTGATGGTCTGTGTAAACAATATCCGTGACAGTCACTTGTGTTCTGCATACTAATGCCCCACCTTGAGAAAATAAAAACACATTTGTGACTGAGACATTTTTTATGGCTTTTCAAGGAAAACGTTCACATTCACCAATCAATCAATTTCTCGACATAAAAAAATCATGAATGAAATGAACGAAATATTGCCAGGAACATTTTGTTTGTAACGCCGGCCGATCATTTCTTCACTCATATTATTTGTTAAATTATAAACAACAAATGGAAATGCTTAGGTAAACAAAAATTACAAATCAATTTTTCTCTTCCACCCCACGCTACGGGGTGGTACCATATGTTTCTGTTTTCGGATCTACTTTGTTTTTAATAGAAAGGAGAACGAAAAAAACACTCTAAACGATTTCTCAAATTGCTTAAATTGTTTAAATCTAAAAATAACAATCAACTTAAGATGCCGATTGATTTTAGTAAGGCAAATCCTTTTTTCTCTCTCGGCAGATGGCCACTTTGAGTCTCTTTAACGTCTTTTGTTTTGATTTCACCTTAACATGTTGGTGTCCATAGTTGTGGGCACATCAGAGGATATGCTTTATACATTCAGTTGCAAGTGACAAGACGAAATGAAAAAAATAGTGCAACTAACTTTCCAAGCGAACGCATGATCAGATTGTCATTACATCGTGGCGACTGGCAAAACAAGACCATTAGTTTCGCACTTTAAAGGTATTTATGGTTTGGTAAACAGTTTTCATTTCTAATGAAATTGACGCATCTCAATGGAATACATGGCGAGCAGAGAGATAGTGATTTTATTACCCAATCATTAATGGGTAAAAGCAATTAATGATGGTCCATTTTAAATAAGTCCGATCAACTATAGTTGTACTTTAATGTGTAATGTTGACTGGTATGCCAGTGACCCTTAGTTCGTCTTATAGGTGGAAATAATTTATTTCTACACATGCAGGGAGCTTTTGTACCCTTAACAGGAATCCGAAAGGCGAAGTTATGGTTTCATAATGACCGAAATGGAATGTGGTACCTTTTCGAGAAGTTGGTTTTAAATAGGGGGAGCATTTGGAATTGACACAGTCGGCATATTTAGGTAAAAATGACAACGGAAGTCGGAAGTGTATAAGGAAGTAAAAATAACTTCGCAAAGTTATAGTCAGAAAAGTAGGCTTTATTACTGTTTACTTAGGTGACAAAGCTATGATTAGTGTAGTTAATTGTAGTCGCAAAAAGGCTACTTTATCGTTATCACGTCACCCGAACCCTTCTTCAAATATATAAAGTCGAGTTAGCTTTATACATGTCATCTGTCATTTTAAATGAATTGCGTCATTTTAAGGGTGTTTGACCAACAGTTATTCAATAAATGCTCGGTAATTAATGTCTTTAATTGAGCGAAAGCTGAGCAAGCTGCTCAACTTTGAGTTGACTATAAAGTTGCGCCAAGGGAATGTCAGAAAAACTAAATAATTCCCATTTTGTTATTCCTTCCTTCTTATATGTATCTACATGTTTTTCCCTTCGTAGAAAATCATTGACTACATTCACCGTCATAGTAATTATTATTACTGAGATATTTACGTTCACGTGGCAGCCGATGTAATCTGAATCAACTGTCAAATGCTTGGTTAAATTCGACAACTGGAGGATTCTTAGTTCAAAATAATTATTTCTAGTCAAATTGGTATGGTCATGTGTGTCATCGCACCATAGCGTCTGTCAACTTGTCAGTTGCACATGTTTTCGCAATTTGTAGACAGCTTGCTGATTGTAAATCAAAAATGTAGGTATTTTATATTTTTAATGACTGGCAGAACATACATTCTGCTGAAGTGAGCTCTGTGGCGTTACTTGTCTGATGACAGATCTGTTTTTAAGATTTTAAATTTATGAATGAAGAAAAGAATTCCCAAGGCATAACAATGTCTAGCAACTGTCACATTGATCTCGATTTCGATCATTATAGAGACTCCTGCACTGTAAATTTAACTTTCGCTTCCGAAGTTCTTATCATCGGCTGACTTTTTCTGTTTTTTTTGCTTAAGCACAAGAACTGCAGATTTTTCACTCCTCCCTATCATAAAGCTCAATGTCAAGAAGCATGTTTCCTAAGTACTATCCACTTTAAACGCACCAAAGACCAATATTAACGTGCGGTTATTTCTGACCAAGATGATGTGACAGTGCCATTAAGAAAATCATCAAACACACACACATCATCTTCTTATTCAAAGGGCACCATAAACAATATGAACGTGACATTTACGGTGAAAGTAGAATAAAGTACTGCAAGGACGAAAGCCATAGGATTCTAGATTTAGTCCAAGTGGATCATTTGACACAAAATTCCACCCACAAGCAGTAAAAGCAAACGAAAGGTAGAAACTGAGGGTATGTGGTATAGAAGCCACCACCTTTTGTTAATTGTTTCTATTTTCAGTATCAGACTGCATTTTCTCCTACGGAAAACGCACAACAAAGGCGAAATGGAAAAAAAACCAACCAAAGTCAATTATTCTGATTTTCTGTAATGAAAAACGTTAATTGAACACTTTTAACATTTGCAAACCATTAAAGTCGTCTGCAATTCGATGAGCAATTGGCGCATGCATTTAGAGCAAGACAGCGGACGTAGATCTTTCTGGGTCATATTTAGATTTAAAGTGATGGAAAATAAACTCTTTTCTATAAAGAGATAGACTGGACTATCTCTCGGTGAGGTTATTGCATCTTTATTCTTTAACCGCTTCAATTAATCCATCATCGTGTGAATTGCATCGTTATGACGTCTGCACATGCACAGCACAGTTTCGCAATCGGTTGCTATGTATAATTTGGGATTTAAAATAATCTCATTCACGTGGAAATAATCACAAGTGCACCTTTGATCGGTAATTTGCTGAGCTGAGCGTATAGATACAAGCAGATATTTTAGATTGAGTGATTATTGACAACATACATGCTGGCTGCGGAATTTCTGGGGAGGCGTATTTCCTCCAACTGCTACTGGAGTGTATGTTCAACTTTCGACTTGCCAAGGTTTATTGCTGCTAGGAGAACTATGAGTCAGTTACCATATAAGTTATGGTGGTTTACTTTCACCTTAAGCTGCATATAATTTCTGATTTTAATAGAAGTGAGTACCTACCGCATTATCACGTTTCTTTTGGAACAAGTGATGTCATTTCGATAGTTAATTATAATTTAAATATAAAGTTTAACCAATAACATTTTTACTACGTGCAGGTTACCTTTTAAAAGTAAAATAGAATTAACAAAATTTCCCAAACCCTTGTGAACTACTTTCCAGGCTCAATCTCAATAATCGTTTGATCAAAATTCGCTTTAAGTGCTTTAATAGTTAATGGATATTCAGAATGGCGTGGTTAAAACAATGAATCAACCGGATTTCCATAAGGAACTACGCATCGAATGACTTCGGGTCTACACTATTCCCGTAATGGCAGGATTAAATTGTTGAAATCTTTTCGAATTTTTATATTTTCCCAAGTCACAACCACAACGTGGTGGAGCTGCATTCAAAAATATGCGATTCTATATAAAAAGTGTTTAAGAACAGTTAGAATAAGTGACTTTCCGTGCATTTTCGTGTGATTACGATCAGCTTTGCCCAGTATGTGTATTGTATACCCAGTGATGTTGGGAATTTACACAAGATACGAATCATATGCCCATAACCCTAGTGAAAGCGAACATTGGTTTCTCGGCGTATTCTGAAGTGTAAACTGCAAAGTGATTGGTTTTCTTTTCTTCCCGCACAATAACATTTTAAAAAACTTAAATGGATGTTGTTGCGGCAACGTCAAGTACACGTTTTCTCTATTGGCTATGATGGCTCGCTTGTTATATAGAAACAAAGATAACCTAATAATGTAATCTATTATGTCTTTGATTCATGATTAACTGACAAGTATGGACGAAACTTTAAGTCAAAGCCAAACGATCACTATTCATATTTCCAACCGACTAGAAACATCAAAGACTCCTTTCGAAAACATAAATTCCCACTAACACTGCATTTTCTGTAGTTTCCAATTGTTTTTTGTGGAATTGCTTTTTCCCCTCCTTATCGAAATATGCGTGTTTCGAATTGTTTATCGAAATTTGATTCAAAATCATGTTGTTTCGGTGCTAATGCTTTCCACTGGTGGGTGGGTGGAAATTGCTTGTTTGACCATTTCTAGCCGCCCGTAAACAGTGCCCAAACAGAGAGTGAAATGAAATCCGGCGCACGATGTTGTTTTCCTTGGTCGTGTGGATTTCCCCCAATTCGGGTAGCTATTGTGGCAAACCTTGTTTTTCAATTGGTTTGTTATTCGAAATGGCAAGGAATTGAACTATAAATCCATTAACTTGGTGAACAAATCGATCTTCTGCGTATTAGCAACTGAGAATCTTCAAAGGGGCACACACATTTGGTTAATCGTTGAATTTTTTTTTCCCCGAAGACTGTGTTATTCAAACTGTATTTATGTGTCAAGAGGAAACTTCAATGGGAAGCATTTATTGTCAACACGAATCCATATTATTGCACGACCGTATAGATAAATGCTTTTTGGTTTATTAAAAGTGATGTCAATTCGTCTTAGAAAATAAACACAAACACTTTAGTCTTTGAACATTTTCGAAAAAAAAATAAAATACAATATGTTCAAAATTGGCATGTTTCCCTCGGCAAGATCTCTCACGTCAAAGTGCCACACACTGAAGAGAAGTAGTTTCTACAATTTTTCAACTAAAAATGGTTTCCCCGGGTTTATTGATTGATTGTGTGTGTTTGAAATGTTTTGGACAAATCTATCTCTGAACGAATCGAAGCTAAATTTCCCTCAACTGGATAATTTTTCTCGTCTATCATATACAGGAACTGGCACATTCGGAAGAGTCTGCCTATGCAAGGACAAACAAACGGATACATATTCTGCGATGAAGGTCCTAGCGATGGCTGATGTGATACGCCTCAAACAAATTGATCATGTGAAGAATGAGAAGAATATTCTAGCTGAGATCAACCATCCATTTGTTATAAGTTTGTAAGTGTTCTTCTCTTTTTTTTTAAGACAACAAAATTTAAAAAATAATTGCTTCGAAATATTTGTTTGTGAATAGAAAGCGTCGAATGACGTCAAAATCTTAGCAAGACGTCAAAGTTTATTGTGATTATTTCTTCCAGACAGTGGTCAACAAAGGACGATTGCTGTTTGTACATGTTATTTGAGTATGTTTGTGGTGGAGAATTGTTTTCATATTTAAGAAATGCTGGCAGATTTAATAGCCAATCGGGTATGTATATTTATATTTTAAATAGAATATGACGTTAATATAACCACCTGTTTGTGACAGCAATATTATTAAATGACAAGAACGCGTTAGTCGCATATAACAAGAGAACCAGCTTTGCCGAACCGTTTAGTTGTGAAAGTCAGCCTCATCGCTTTTGACACTAAATGATAGGATATTCGGATGTGTTCTCGAAACTTTTGACCTAAATTTCATGGGATTTATAAAATCACTTTACTTTCTTGTGCCGTGTGAGTCATTATATTTATAGATCTAAAACCAATTAATCGCTGCGGAAAGCTACGTGTAAATAATCGTACCTTTCTTTTCTAGTATCGATATCGACCCACTTGTGGTTAACACTTAAACTAATTTATTTTCGAAGATTTATGCGCTTTCGATACCGGAAATTAAATAAACTATATAAAATATGATTTCGTTTTTCGCGTAATGAAAAATAAAATAAATTTATTTTCATGTTCTTTTGCCAAAATACCAAAAGGGAGGGCAGCGGAGGGTGCATATTTTTCATATTGCCATGCGGTGATTTTATTTAAATTTGAATGAAAGCCAGCAAGCTTTTGTGTAAACCAATGAATTTGTTTTTTAACTGCTGATGCACACTGGATTCGATTTTTAGCTGAGCAAGTATTCGCGAAGTTCGGATATAGCCCTAATGTTTGAAAAAGTCGTCATTACATGATGTACGATTTCGCGATATCCAACTGAACATGAACATCTCTGCTCTAATTTAGACATACAATTTTACCTGTTGGCTAATGATAACAATCACAGACCTCGGTTAAGAAATGCGTTGGCTTAACGTCAGGCACATATCCTTTATAAAAGCAGTTCTAGCGGGCACAAACTCACATATATTTACATATTCGATTCGACCCCTGGATTTCTGGTAAATTATGTTCTGTCTACATTCCTGTGGCGGAAGTATATTTTTCTATACATATAAGGCATACATAAGACTGAAATTTGAATAGATTGCGATTTTCAGAAACAAAACAATTTTGTTTGATGCTTAATTTTTATTGAATGTGACTCTAGAAATCGCAAACATTTTGCACAACTTTGTGGTAAATTCTGTAATAATGCAGCTCAAACTGTGTTTAGAAACCCTTGTGGAATATTTTATTGAAGGAGAAATATTAGCATCTTTTTAAATAAAAATGATGGTCTTTGTTAATCTGTATTGGTTTAGAGGACAAGCTTTGCCTTAAAAAAAAAATATAAACGCAACTTCCTATTGTAGAACTCTACAAAGAGCGAAGAGAAAACATACTTCATGGAAATTCATTCGTTTTTTTTCTTCCTGTTCATACACATTAGACAAGTTCACGATGGAATAAGTAGCTGAAATCGATTGTGCTTGAAAATATGAATTCGCTTCAATATTTAAAGCAAAAGTTTGTGTTTTCGACAAATTTTCAGATAGTACACAAACGTGTGAGTTCACCTCTCTTACTACGTGCATGTGACGGACTTTGTTTATTCGACAAAGGAAAGCTATTTTTATTTAATTTAGCACAATTTCTGAAATAAAATGTTATTTGAAACAAATTATTATTAGACAAATAGAATTTTCTTAATAAAGAAACGGAAAATGGTGGCGTATACGTAACATTTTCGGTTTTCTGTAAAATGTACCTTAAATCAAATTAGAACTTGACAAACGACAAAACCGGTATATAGAGACTAAAAGCAAAAAAAAAAAACCGCCCACCGAAGGTTCCGTACTTTTTAGAGTTGGAAATTGCGAAGATTTTTTGCAAAAGAGATAAACTACATGAAGGCAACCGTAAGAGTAGAGAACACGCTTTAAGGATGAAATGACCGAGAGGATGTTTCTGCCCAATAACGATATCCAACAATATGTGTCTATGTGTGGTTTGTGGATGAGAATGAGTATCCAATGCAAAAGTTCCAATGGAAGGTGGAGTTGAGTATTCATTAAAAATTCCAATTGGAATCGATTAAGAGAACACACCAATAACGTATGAAAAATGGTTGAAACGAGTGTACTTTATATAGTGATTGACAGTTTTTTTGTCAATATCCCCAAGTAGAAATTGGTGAGTATTATAAGCATTTACAATTACAGTCTCCACACTGTATGACTGAATTTTGGGCCGATAAAAGCATTCTAATAAGATGGTAACTATTTGACATTTTTGTTACCATTACGTGTCTGAAAGCTACAAATGAAATGGAAAAAAGTCCTTTACAGTAACATTTCAAAACACACAAAAACTGTGAGGTTGCTATTTTATGTTACCACTTAAAAACTATGTGAACTGACTGCGCACAGTCTGAATTGTGACCACCGAATGCGACCATAATATTTTGAAGTTTGTTTTTGCAAGCAATCTTCACACATATTACAAACTAATGTCTGGTGTAACTGTCCACAGACGAAGTAGGTACAGCATTTATACTCACACACGCAACATCTTCCTTTTAATGTACGTGCACGAAGAATTAGGTATATGACATTGCGCGCCAAGAGTTAAAGGTAATATAGGGTGGCAAAAAATAAAATCATTGTGAATGGTTTAATGATTAAGAATGAATTTGTCTGAGAAGAATCCAAACATGAAATTTAGAATCTTCATTATTTTAGAATACGTTTTCCTCCTAAAGCGTTGATTTTCATTTTAAACAATGTATTGGAAATTGTTTGCCGTTGTAATGCAACCCCAAATTCACTATGAATTGTACTTTTACTATGTGTGCTGCGTTGCTTTCCGACATTTCAATATGTTAGTAGGAGAAAAATGACAATGCTTTCTGATTTTGTTACATAAAACTGCTGCAGATTAATAAATTTGATTGAAAAAAAAGTGGAAAAAAAAACAGTATTCCAACTACCATTATTCGCATAATATCAAACGTTATCAATATATTTGAATGAATATTAAATTGAAATAATGCTAGAAACATAATAAATTTTCTACACCGATTTAGTACACCAAATTTCCTTAGCAAGAAAATATTCCCATACGGACTACAAACGTTTTATTTATTAAGTTGTATCTCGGTAACATACCTACATTTAAATATGTTCATTTTATTATTTATGTAATTTTTAACAAACCAGAATAGCATTACCAAAAAATAGTGGCGAAAACATCTTAAAATTTGCGAATCCGTTTCTTATTATTTTCACCAAACTTTTGTTGCATGTTCTCATAATGTACATGCACCCTGTGCTCCTACCTAAAGAAATACATATGGCAGGCAAATGACCGTTTTCTGATTCTAATTGCGAACCATTAGCAAACAAAAAAAAATAGTCCCTAGGAAAATAAAAGTAGCTTGGAAATAAAATTGAATATTGTAAATACTCAATATTTCTTGAGCGCTTTAGTTTTTGCCACTACAACTTATTGATATTTGTGGTTAAACTGATTTTCGTTTGAATATTTTGCACTGGTACCAGAATATGCAATTATTAAATTCGCATAATATTACCTCCATTACTATTTTCATGACATTTTGTTTGTTTAGGTACTTTAGCATCCCCATTAAAAAGGAAAGGTTATGTGTTTACGTTTTATACTAGTATCAGTATTTCTGTTTCACATTTTCTGTTTCGTGCGAACCATCTTACAAACACATGAAAACCAATTTGACAGCTCACTAAAATTCGGTCACATTTCGGTTATAAGTCATACTCAAAATACCATTACGTGTGTTTCCCGTTATTCCCCACTTTTGTCAGCGTTCCATCCTGCATTGGAAACAGTACGCACTTTGATACATTATAAACACTGTTGCTGTAACGGAAACATTTCCGAAATGTAGGAACAGCACTTACACTATAACCAACCATTTCTACTTGGGTCTTTTAAAATATTAACTTTTCTGCAAAATAATCTTCGGAACATATATAGCTACGAGCATGATTTAGAAAAAAGTTACACATCCTTTTTTTTTGTAAATCAAGAAATAAACAGCTTTTTGTGCGAATGAAAATATTTTTTCACCAAATTACTAATTACTTTAAAACCAGTCGACGTATCTTTACCACTTGTCGTTTAACTAGATGTTATACTTGTGTGCAAATTTCAACCTTCTACGTCAATTAGTTTCTGAGATAGACCTAGGTACAAAATTGGTCTAGGGTTCGGACAGACGAATAAAAGCGAAACTAATAAGGTTCCGTTCTCCCCCTTAGCCTTAAAAACGGTGGCGTATACATTATATTTCCTATTTTTTTAATTTTATTTTATTTTCCTTTCAGCGAACTTCTTTGCCGCCGAAATAGTCCTAGCCTTAGAGTACCTACATTCACTTTCAATCGTATACCGTGACCTGAAGCCCGAAAACTTACTAATCAATCGTGATGGCCATTTAAAAATCACCGATTTCGGATTTGCCAAAAAGCTGCGCGATCGTACATGGACACTCTGTGGCACACCCGAATACTTGGCTCCAGAGATCATTCAATCGAAAGGACACAATCGTGCCGTTGATTGGTGGGCGTTGGGTGAGTTACAAAATTCAATTTACACCTTTATTTCGTTTTCTTTTTCGTCTTTACATATTTTTTCATTTAATTACAATGTTTTATTTAAAAATGTTATTTTTAAAATGAGATGATTCTCGTTTTTTTTTTTTTTTTTGAAAATGATCACGCGTTGTTAACGGAAAGTGTGTATTTGCGCTGTCCAAATGTACGAATTGCACAGAGGAGTATGGAAGTTTGTTTTTGCAAAATATTGAGTCACTAGGTACGTAGAGTGTGCTTTTGGTAGACTTTGAGGAACTTTACGAGAAAATCAAAAGTAATAAAAATACAATGTTGTTCTTAGAGTTCTAATATTCTGTTTGTGTACATGGTGCTCTTTTTCAATGTTTTGATTTATGATGATTAATCTGCCAACCAAAAGGAAGAAAAAAAAAAATACACACACCACGCCAGATATTTGTCTTATTTATTGTGACACGTTTAAAATCGTTCTGTTGTTTTAAATTTTTCTATTCTATGCGTGACTAAATAATATTTTTTTTTGTTTATGGAACTTTTAACCGAGTTCTCTATGAAGCACAGGACGCACGAACTTTTTGGATAACTGCCAAGCAAATGTGAGTGTAAAATAAATTCTCCTCGGAATCCATTCACAATTTTACTGAAATAATTTGGCCGTTTTCGACAGATATGTAATAAGTACGCACATTTCACACAAGTCCGGCTAAAATTCTTGGAACTGCCGGCAGTTATTTTATTTGCAGTACTTAGCTCTTTGATTTGTTGGTGGTATTGCGCGTCTTCCTACAGTTGTATCTCTATACTGTAGTAATATTACGTCACTAATCGCAGTGCAGTGAAATTTGGTTCCATCTGAAGAAATTGCTGACACGGATCATGCCTGTTTCAAATAATGACAATTTAAACGACGATATTAAACAATTCCTATCCCTCCACATCATTACAAACCCTTTTTCAAAACTTTAGGATCGTGAATCGAATGAAACAGCAGTTAACCTAATTATTTCTTTTCCACCTAATGCCTTACAGTGGGTCTTCGGAGGGTAAAAAGGTCCACCCCTTCCGAAAATGAAGATGATTTTAGCCAGCAAGAAGACTTCAGACTATTTGTTACATAAGCAAGGTTATGTTAGCTATATGGACAACAATTCATCAAGTCACTCTTAGCCCTAAAAGCTCCATTATGAAATGTAAAACTGGAAAAGATATATCAAACTAAAAAATAGTCGGGTTGGAAGCCATAGTTACAAAGAACGTGAATTCTAGGTTTCGTAGTCTTTTTTGCAGAGCATAGCAATGGGAAAGCAGATATTGGATTACTCTATCCTTCATAAAAGAAGCGTGATTCAAATGGAAAAGAGACTTCCGTTCTTTTTGTCTTATTTCGGCCATAAAGTACTCCCTAGTTAACCAAATGGGTTGTCGATGGCGGTGCGGATATGTCGCTTCAAAGTCGTGCAATTTTTTTTCTTCTATTGCCAGGAGTGGGACACACTATACACTTCTGGTGATTTAAAAGGTCCCTGTTTTTGAAGTAAATGCCTCCCTTGTCGATCTTAATTTTTGAGCCATCCCTAAAGATGGTAATCTCAAAGATACTTAGGCTTACAATTTCTACCGGAAAAAAAAAATACGTTTGTTTTCCTACTACTAATATAGTGTAGTGATTAGAAGTGCGCGGGGAGTAAGTAAAGTCAAATTGCTCTCTTTCAATTGAACCAGGCAACCAGCTCTATATCAACCTTTTGAACAACCAGTGAACTTGACAAATATCCAGAGATTAGCTTTTAGAACCAACAATGCTTCAAGTCTAAAACTGTATTTATATTGCATTTCGAATACCTAATCCTGCTACATACTTCGTGTGTAAATTAAATCCCAGTTACTACACCAAATAGTTTACGAACTAAATAAACCAATTTATTGGATTCCTCGCCGAAAACTATTCCCAATTCCAGCAATATCTTCCGAAACATAGAAGACCTTTAAACAGAATGGAAAACCTTAACCTTGTCTTCAATTCACTTTGAGTCTCAGCACTCCTGTTAACAAAATTCCATACAACTACATACACCGCCAATCCATTAGCGTGGTGCAAAATCAATAACTTACAACAGGAAATAAAAGTGTTTGCATTTGTATTTGTGTACACATTCTATTTAATTGAATATAAGCAATTTCCGATGCCAACACCGGACCGGACGAAACAAGTCATCAGCCAGAAAAGTCATTCTTTTCGCCTCCAGAACCGTCCGTGTAATCGCCCGTTTTTGGAGGAATGACTCACCATCGCATCGATTCGGCTTTGCTTATCCATTGATTTGTATCGCACCTGCGCACATTTTCAAACCGTTAAGTATCACGAATTTAATGCAACTATGTATATAAGAGAAGAATAATTGTTTCAGCGCGAACTATAGATATTTTCGGACTGTTTCTGTCTAAAAATAGTTCCAATCACTAATGATAGCTCATCTGATTGAAAATAGTTTTGTTTTCGTTTTAAACAATCAAAACGCTTCCAGGTTGGTGACATGTACTTCTATACTTAAAAGTCAATTAACCTCAATCATCATTGACGCCACTATTGAAATTTTCGCCTGCCATAAATATGTATAGACCATGCTAATTTTTTGCATTTACCTATTATACAACACGATAAAGAGCAGATTTTCCATTTTCCTCTTTGATATATGTTAAGTTGACAAGAAGAAAATAAAATCTGTCCGATTATTTCGTCTGCGGTTTTTGAAATAATTGATTAACTACACAAATTGTGACTTAGAGATTATGTTGCTGATGCATAGTTAGTGGGCGTCAATTCTAGACACAAGCATGCAGTAGAATTCACGCAATGTCACGAACAGCTGAAGACAAATTGTGACAGCTATAGTTAGAAGAAGAGAGACGTATGGAAAAGCGTCATTCGAACTATACGCTTAATGCAGTGTGTGGGCGTTATGTACGTAGGTACGTCTACTAGAAGGGTTGCATAGATAGAAATAACTGCCGTTCATTCATGATGTGCTGATGACACTTTCTGTGCTCTTTTTTTATTCAGGGGGATCGATTTTCTTATCAGACAGTAGACTGAAGCCTTTCATTCGTTGCAGCAATTCCAAGCATGTTTGTTTTTCATTTAGATTTTAGGAAAGGAGGTTCGTTCGTCTCTTTAGTCTCGGAAATTGTAGCTGCTACTCAAGGGAAATTCAAGGATCCCCTTTGCTGGAGCGTTATTGCTCCTTCGCTCAACGTGCAGTAGTCGCGATTGGGCTTTTTGGGTAACATCCACATCTGGGTACAGCTCATATAGTTTATTCGGCGACCTCTAACAGAGGATCAAAAATCCGAGGCACACATACTTTCGCACATAGGAACACGGAAAACGGCTTGTAGGCAAACTCTCTTAAGTTGGTAGAGCTGACGGTCTATTTAATAGTTAGTTTATGGTCGTGACCAAAACGACCCAATACGCCGATTTCTTATTCCTCATTTCTCTCTGTATTCCAGATTCCACTCGAAGTGCTAAGAAGTGCAAATACAATGTAAAATACAAAAACAGCAAAAAAATATTGGTGGTTTTCATCCCTTTCTTTCTTCGTTGCTATTTTGAAAAAAAAAAAACTCAACCTAATTTGTGCACTCATTATTACCATTGAGTGTATAAACTTAATGTCTCATTACCAAGAGAGCACCGATTGAAGCGACATTGTCGGGACAATTAGGTAACTTCGATTTCGCAATTTCAATGATAGTACGCAATCAACCGACTCAGTTTGTTAATGTTTTGCCTTCGTCCCACATTTCAGTTTCTTTACATTGGCTTTGTTTATATCGCATTTGTATCACTGCATACTGCATAGTGCATAGCATAGCATAAGCAGGAGATAAACGAGTCGTACTTTTAATATCCACCACCCGTCATCACTTTGGTATTATTCATAGGGATGTGAGCTAAACCAAATGTGGCATTGGTAGAAGGTATGGTTCATTACAGGATGTATGTAGTGTAATTACTACACTGTTCTTTCATATCTTGTCGGTGAAGCAGTATCTAACCACTTTGGACCAGTGACTTTGCGGCGTTCTTTTTGTGTTATGAACGGATCTGTTGGAGATAATGTTTTATGTAATTCGACAGAATCCCAATTTACCGTGTGCTGCAGAGCTATAGATTCTAATACCACAATTATCTTTCAAAACTCCATTCATGGTTTAATAATTTAAAAAGAGTTTCACAGCTTCGCGCCATATAATATTATCTGTTTTGACACCAAGCAAGAGCTGCATGATTGCTACATAGAAAACCCGACGATAAATGTATTGGAATAACACTTATAGACGGCGATGAAATAGGCTTTGGGTTTCGACTTCCAATTCGTTGGTCTTTCTCCTGATTTCCCTCAGTATGAAAATGTGGTTATGTTCGATCGATTTTATACTGAAACGTACCAACCACCTCCTTTTTGCGAAAAAGTTTAACACTTTGATAAACTTTTTTTGTCATCCTATACATGATTAATAAGTTGATACAAACGCTCTTTTAAAACATTGTCCTTGCTTGTAAATGAACACTCCCTGTTCATTATATGAAACGTCATAATAAGCCCCACTGAAAATCATTTTAAAAAATTGCATTAAATACTTTGTAGATCGCAATGGATAATCCCATTCGTAACGCGTTAGTTTTTTGTTGTATATAAAAAAAATGTCGCTACTCTGAATTTGTAAAGTGTATCCTAAAATTGATTAATAGCACTAAACAGTATCGATAACATCTACGATAAAAAACCAAAATACAATAAAATGTTCACAAGGACCATTTTTTAACTGATATTTTTTTCTTACTTTTGTATTTTTTGTTCCTTTACAGGTGTCCTCATCTATGAAATGTTAGTCGGCTATCCGCCCTTCTATGACGACAATCCGTTTGGCATTTATGAGAAAATCCTTGGTGGTAAAATCGAATGGCCTCGTCATATGGATCCCATTGCGAAAGACCTAGTTAAGAAACTGCTCGTTCAAGATAGAACCAAGCGGTTAGGCAACATGAAGGTACGTCACAGAAAAGGTCTATTGAGAATTTGTTAAAGATCTTCCCAAGGTTATTTTCCTGCTTTTTGTATGACGCATGTGTCGAGTAAAATACGTTTGCTGCATATGTTTTTTTTTTGTCAAATAGTGATAACTTCTTAACGTCATAATGCTTATGTTTTCCAAGATAACAAATTGCTATTTTATTTATAATACGCTGAGGCATTTAAAAGTTAACTTATACAACGTTTTTTTTATGTTCGACACAGTCATGCTCATGCTAATGCTAATTAATCGTGACAAATATCCCAACGGTTGACATTGGTAAAAGTTAAAAAAAAAAAGTGGAGCGAAATCTAAATTCACAAATGATTAAGACGAATAAATTTTTTTTTTCATCCACGAGCAGGATTAGTTTTGTTTTTGTGACTGAGCGTTTTTTTTTTTTGCAGAATGGTGTGGAGGATGTGAAACGTCATCGGTGGTTTAAGAATTTAAATTGGAATGATGTGTTGAACAAGAAATTAACGGTAAGTTATTGCATTTTATTGGGGAGTAGTTTTTGGATTGGATACCTAATCAAACAAATGAGTTGGGTGGGCGCAGTGGATTTTGAAAAGAAGACGCACTTTATACCCTTTTTTATTTAAATAACCATCCCTTATATTTGAGACACCTACTAATGGACATAGGGACCTCAGTTATAACATGCGTTTACTTGCCTAGTTGGGAGCAGCTGCAAAAAATGATTAAATACCAACACATTTTGGTGTCTTCGTGCTGACTGTTTAAATTGTTAGCCCCTTTCAGGGTAAATATTTTTATATATTTAATACATTTTGTAGCACCCTACATTTGTACTTCATTACCTACCATTAAGACCACTTGTAATGTTCTAATTATAATGGGTCTTTTTGACAGATGTGCAACTACAAAAGAAGTAGAATAAAAGCAGCCGGCAACCAGATGGTCGCAAGCAGAAAACTATATAAGTCTTTTTTATTAAATAGAAACTCGGTAGCGCGATAAACTACGCGCAGTGCTATACATTTGAATAATGTGCTAAAAAGAACTTAACAAGAATGTCAAACTTTGGTTTAGAGCTATTTTTATCTGGCTTAAAGGACGAAATGCTATAGAACTGAACTTTCATATTGACATGAGAAGTTTGAACAACTTACCGTTGCGTTATCAATTTAGTTGACTATTTCTTGAACCTAAAATAAACCGTCTGCAAGGATTTTTTACATTTGTGTAAGAAACTTATTTTACAAAGAATGTCATTATGTGGCTCGCTCGTGTTCTCGACAATAATTTAGTGAACCATTTATGATCGTTTTATCCAAAAGCTTTTAATCTTCTTTATGCGATACCACGATTCTTGGTTGGATATGATTTGCTGACATTTTAGGCCCCATCATTTTAGCAGTTAGGAATTGCTGGTTGGAAGGATTGGTCAGCTTGGTAATAAGGTTAGTTGGATATTATCTTTTATAATCTTGACGGAATTCGGTTCTGTTCTTTCCTTGATCTTTATGTCTTTCCTGGTGTACGAGTACTTTCGGCTTTAATTTTCATCATAGGACATTCCAGGCAATTGTGTTCAGCATTTTGATGAATCGAATTAACATACTTTGGTGTGGAATGTATCGTGGAACCTAAAATACTGAAGTGAAAACAACCCATTAGTCACCAAACAAGTTCCATTTCCAATGGGAGACTCGATTCTGTCAAATAAGTGTAAATCTCACTAAGCTAATTCTATAACCAGCCGGAATAAACTAGAAACTTATCGAAAGTTAGGAAGTGGAGAGTTAAATGAGCTAAAACAGAACCAATTGGAATAATCTAGAAAGTTCTGGATAGATGGCGGAGCAGATGTATAAGGTAGGCTTACGAACAGGACGACACAGTTGATTTTTAACAGTGATTGGTTAAGTTCGAAATAGTAATCGGTTGCGAAGATAAATAAGTGTAAAGTAATACAGTGAATTAAGTGTTTGGTTTGAATAGCCTTAGAATTGCTTTTGTATTATGGTGAATTATTAGAATAATCGATATAAGTGTAATAAAAGTAATTATATTAGAAAAGTTCAACAGAATAGTGTTTTATCTTCTCGAATCCCAGCTTGAATGTAACATTGGTGACAGAAGTGGGATAAAACTTATTCTGTGCTAAGTGTGGAGGGAAAAATGACCTCGTACTTCGTCTGCCGGAACCTGTCCAAAGTGAGGGAGAAGATCCAAAAACAATGCTTTTCGAAGTGGCAGAAGAACAAGTAAATACAGGCGTCGATATTGGCGCTAAAATGGAATTACTTCTTGCCAGGATGGAAGAACAGAAAAATTCTATGAATTTTATGGAATCTGAGTTCGAAGAACAAAAGAATTGTCTGGAAGAACAGAAAAATTTTATGGAATCTAAGTTCGCAGAACAGAAGAATTCTCTTGAAGAACAGCAAAAATGCCATTGCCGTACAAAAACATACAGTGGAAGAATTTAAGAATGTTCTAGACGTAAAAATCGACACGAAACAAACATCGAGAACATAGTTAAACAGCTCGAAAAAGTCAAGAAACAGAAGGCTCGGGAATATTCTGCTGACTGCCTAAGAAGGAAAGAGATGCAACCACTCGTTTTTGATGGTCAAACATCATGTCCGATTTATAAGCGACAGTTCGAAGCAGCTGCAATGACCAATGGATGGGACGACGAGGAAAAGTCGATTGTATTAACGCTCGCATTATGAAGTACAGCTGCAGAATTGCTTCAAACTATCTCCGAAGAAAAACAACGCGACTGTGATGCTATGGTTAAGGCTATTGAGATGCGGTTTGGTGACGACCATATGCAGAGGGGAGAAACACACCAGCAGCTGCAAGCGGATATAGAACGGCTAGCGCACTTGTCATATCCTAATGCCGGCGAAGATGTCATCAACGAAATGGCTATTGAGGCATTTACGCAAGCCATAGAGGACAGACAGCTGCAGATGGCTCTACGAATGGCTGGAAAGAGAACTCTTCCTGAGGCACTGGCATTTGCCTTAACTATGAAAGCTGCGGACCAAGCATCTCAAGGATTACACCGCGTGAGAGAAATAACATCCGTCGAATGCTCATGCCAGAGAACAGATGTAGAGGACCGGAACAGTGCTCGCAGGGGACCGATCCGTTGCTGGAATTGCAACAAAATTGGACATCTTCAACGACAGTGCAGAGCTGAACGTAGACAGGGCAGTTGTCCACATTGCAGAACTAGGAATCGAAACGACGAGGCATCTGAACAATTGGCGGATGGAACCTCACAAAGCCATCAGTCGGGAAACGAGTAAGAACCAACTTCGCAAGGCAGAAGCTGGTTTCTGGAATCGACGCCCCATGACCACAATTCAGGTTTCACAGACCAAACGGTCAGAAAAAGTGTGTGGCCACAACCGATACAGGTGCCACCATTTCAATAATTAGAACGGACATCGCTCGCCAATCATGGCTGCACAACACCAGCAGCTACTGTCTGAAAACAGCAACTGGAGAAACGGCAAAGGTGTATGGTGAGGTACTCTTGACGATAAATCTAGCAGGAATACTCTTCTCCCATGAATTCTTAGTGGCTGATATATGTAACGAATGCATCATTGCAATCGACTTTATGTCTCGACATCGGTTTGCAAGTTCTAAAGTACAGAAACGTCGAGATTCCAATGGTTTACGGGAACGAGAACGTTGTAAGTGAGGACGAAATATAAACACCTTCGTCAGAGACACTTATTTGGACAAAGTTGGAAGGTGATCCTGGGAGCCACCGATTCTACCTAATAGAGCCAGATACAGAAAACTATTACCAGAGCTATATCGTCGGAAAGATGCTTGTTGAACCCAAAAACAACTTGGTTCCCGTTCGTGTCCTCAATGTGGAACACAGAAAGTGCGTACCGATTACTGCGGTCACAAAGTTGTCCAGTGAAAGTCCTGCGAAACCGGTTAGACCTACGGAGATATCGGAAATGAAAAAGAATATACTCGGAGAGTGCGAGCTGGATCAAGAGCAGCGGGCCATGGCAGGGAGTCTAATCAACGAGTTCGCTGATATATTTGCTTCGCAGAGTAGCGAGTATGGCCGAACACATCTCGTACAGCACCGAATTGACACCGGGGATGCAAGACCAATTCGTCAGCCTCCCAGACGACTACCATTGGCCAAGCAGACGGAGGTTGCAGAAATGGTGTCGACGATGGAAAAGGAGGGACTGAATGAGAGCTCAAAAAGCCCGTGGGCATCACCGGTCGTCCTGGTCAAATAGACAGACGGAAGTACGAGATTCTGCGTAGACTATCGCCAACTAACCAACGTCACCAAGAAGGATAGCTACCCCCTGCCAAGAATTGACGATACCCTGGACACACTATCCGGAGCCAAATGGTTTTCGACTCTTGATCTGAAGAGTGGCTACTGGCAAGTACAGATCCATCCAGAAGACCGCGACAAAACAGCATTCACAGCAGGAAACGGGCTTTGGCAGTTTACAGTAATACCATTTGGACTGTGCAATGATCCAGCAACTTTTGAACGTCTATTGGAGCGTGTTTTGCTGGGACTGACGTAGAAAACCTGTTTGGACTACCTGGACGATGTCATCGTGGTTGGTAGAACGTTCAAAGAACATCGAAATAACCTTAAGGAAGTTTTCCAAAGGCTACGAAGTGCACAGTTAAAACTGAACTGAAGAAGTGTTCTCTATTTCGACCAGAAGTGAAGTATCTCGGGCATATCATCTCTTCCAAGGGAGTCTTTAAAGATGCGGACCCTAGTAATGTAGGAATTGGAGCCGTCCTTTCCCAGCTGCACGAGGGCCCAGAGAAGGTAGTTTCGTACTTCAGCAAAGTTCTCTCAAAGCCAGAAAGAAACTACCAGGCGCGAACTCCTTGCTTTGGTACTGGCAACAAAACATTTCCATAAGTACCTCTATGGATCGAACAGCTGCAAATGTACGACTACGAAATACAACATCGAAAGGGAAGTCTTCACTCAAATGCAGACGCTCTCGCCCGTCGACCGTGCAAAGCAGATTGTAAACATTGCTTACGACACGAAGAAAAAGATGTCTTGTCCGTTCAAAGGGTGAGAGCTGTGCCCATTCGTGGCTGGAGTGCGCGGGAAATCCGGGAGGCTCAAAAGGAAGATCTGGATATCGAACCCATTCTCGCCTGGAAGGAGCATGAGGGAAAACCAGACTGGCATTAGATATCCAATAGGAGCCCCGAGCTGAAGGCATACTGGGCGCAGTGGGACTCCTTTCATATACAGGACGGCATTCTAAAAAGAAGATGGGAAAGCCCGGATTGAAAGTCGTACGTAATGCAGCTTGTTATTCCGAGGACAAAAGTTATCGAAGTGCTGAGGGAATCGCAATTCGCAAGTGCAAGAACGCTTTTACTGGGTCCATTCAAGGCATTATGTTGAGAATTGGTGCTGGAAATGCGTAACATGTGCGGCCAGCAAAGGCCTCAGAGTAAAAGACCGAGGCAAGATGCATCAATATAACGTTGAAGCCCCTTTCGAAAGGCTAGCAGTTGATATTACAAGACCGTTTCCTGAAACGAACAATGGAAATCGTTACATCCTCGTTGTTTTGGACTACTTCAGCAAGTGGCCTGAACCATTTGTTATCCCTCATCAAGAAGCTAAAACTGTGGAGCAAATTGTCTACAACTGGGTAAGCAGATATGATGTAAGTTAAACAAACAAAAATTAATTTGTTTTAAAAAAAACTTTATTTCCAAACTGGCATAGACTCTGCCTATATTAGAACTGAGTACATTTTCTTAAAATCTACAGCTTGAATACTATTCTAAACCTAACGGCGGCGATGTGTTCCCACAGGTACTCTTGTATTACACAGTGTCGTACGTGCAGGAATGTGGCTATTGTGCGGTTTCCGATGTCGTCTTTGCTGGATGTTGGAGTTTGCGGATGTTAGATGTTGCGCGTGCAGGTTTCGGGTGTCGGCATCTGGTCTGCGCTGGATGGGGTATGGGAATGTTGCCGTCGAACGTAAATTGTGTTAACTTGTATCGATGGAACTGCATTCGGACCAAGGACGAAACTTCGAGTCCAAGATTTTCAAAGGAGTGTGCCAGTAACTCGGTATTCACAAGACAAGAACAACGCCACTTCATCCACTATCAGGTGGAATGGTGGAGCGCTTCAACAGAACCCTAAATGAACACCTCTAAGGGCGTTGGAGATGACCAGAGAAATTGGGATAAGCAGATTCCCATGTTTTTATTGGCCTATCGAATTGCAGTAAATAACATCACAGGACATACTCCAGCTGAAGTCCTATTTGGTCGAACAGTCCGCCTACCTAGCGAACTGTTCCATATTGGATTGGAGACTCAAATCTATCAAATAAGTGTAGAACTCCACTAAGCTAATTCTAGAACCAGCCGGAATAAACTAGAATCTTATCGATAGTTGGAAAGTGGAGAGTTAAGTGAGCTATAATTATAGAACCAATTGGAATTAGCTAGAAGGATCTGGCGGAGCGGATATAACAGTTGAATTTTAACAGTGAATAGTTAAAGTTCGAAATAGTAATCGGTTGTGAAGATAAATAAGTGTTAAGTAATACAGTGAATTAAGTGATTGGTTTGAATAGTTTAGGAATTGTTTTAAGATATTGTATTGGTACTTAATAAGTGAATTATTAGAATAATCGATGTACGAGTAAGCGTAATAAAAGTGATTATATTAGAAAATTTCAAAACAGTAGTGTTTTATCTTCTCGAATCCCAGCTTCAATGTAACAATACCGACGGATCCAATACGCAATGTTGCCTTCGTGCTCTACATCATTGCGCTGATGACTCTTCTTCAACGTTCTTGTTTTGCTTTGAATTAGCTTAATTGTATGCAAGCATTTGTTATTAAGCGGTATACATACTCTGGTTTATTTTGCTATATGGGTATCTTAATATTTCGGTTTGTGTTTCGGATTATAATATTAGCCGTTTTTCTTTTTTAGTTCAGAGCAGAACCTGAACTGTTATACAAAAATTTCGTGTTTCTTTTTTAGCTCAGACACATCAGAGCTCAAATCTGTGTTTCTTTTTCCGTTCAGAGCATGATCAGAGCGCGCTCTATGAGCTCAGAATAAATTGACTGAGGAGTCTGAGGAAAGAGCTGATTACACATGTACAAACACACTTCCAGTCACATTTGAAAGAAAAGAAAAAACAGGGAAAACAAAAAAACATCAGAATGCTCTGAGCACACTCGGTTCAGAGCGCGCTCATAATGCTCGAGCTCAGTTCAGTGCTCAGCTCTGAACTAAAAAAGAAAAACGCCTAATGGTCGAACGAAAAATGCCTATTATCGGTTGATGTAATAGGCGTTTTTCTTTTTAGTTCAGAGCTGAGCATTGAACTGAGCTCGAGCATTATGAGCCCGCTCTGAACCGAGCGTGCTCAGAGCGTTCTGATGTTGTTTTTTTTTTGTTTTTCCTGTTTTTTTTCCTGTTAAATGTGACTAGAAGTGTGCTTGTAAATACATGTGGAATTAGCTTTTTCTCAGGCTGCTCAGTCAATTTATTCTGAGCTCATGGAGCTCAGATTCTGCTCTGAACTAAAAAAGAAAAACGCCTAATATATGATAATGAGGTTGTGTTATAAAGCAAGTTATACGAGAGAGGTGTCAGCATGAACATAGGTACCTCTTTGACTCCCAAGTTTCTTATCTGTAATGGGCGTTTTTCTTTTTTAGTCCAGAGCACAACCTGAACTCTTATACAAAAAGTATAATAGCGCGCTCTGAACCGAGCGTGCTCAGAGCGTTCTGATTTTTTTTGTTTTTCCTGTTTTTTTCTTCTGTCAAGTGTGACTGAAAGTATGCTTGTACATGTGTAATCAGCATTTTCCTCAGGCTGTTCAGTCAATTTATTCTGAGCTCATAGAGCGTGCGCTGATCATGATCTGAACTAAAAAAGAACCACAAATTTGAGCTCTGATGTGTCCGAGCTAAAAACGAAACACGAACTTTTTTTATAGCAGTTCAGGTTCTGCTCTGAACTAGAAAAGAAAAACGCCTAATGGAGAGTGCGAAAATTCCCTCCAAGTCAATGGCAGGCTGTTGCGGTCAATTAACCAACACTTTCCTCCGTTATAGTTGATATTTTAACAAAACACGCAGTTTATTTTTCTGTTTCCAATTTATTTTTGGTTAAATTAATATTATGTTTTGATGATGGCTCGCCCCCTCCCATCCACCCACTGAGCTCATGGTGTAATTTTAGAACGATTATGCGATTGTCTTTCATCACAAACGTCTACTAACCACAACATACCGCATGAGCATGGTGAATTTTGCAAAGCACCCCTCTCAATGCGAATTCCTTTGATTTTCATAAAATCTGTTTATAATATAAAATAATTATTCAATGGATGGATATATGCAGAAACATCAACAGAAAGGAAATTTATAATACTATTTTCCGACAATGGGCTATTATTCAATTTTCGAAATGTGAAAACGTTATAACCTTGGTTATCGACTTGTGCTATTCGCTTTCGTTAGTTTTCCCATTGATTATTAGAATTACGTACCTTAGGAGGCCCTCTATTATACTTTGACGGTATGAAATGCATCAGAGGCTGGTTATTTGCTTTTTTAAACGTCATTTGGGATTTTTTTTTTTTGATATAATTTTTTGCTGTCCAAATAAACATGAGTGGGAATTTTGAAATTCCAAAAATTTGTTTAAAATCTTTGGAAAGATTATGAAAGATATACAGTTTTTGTTCTCGGTTTTTGGGGTAAATTTATTAGATTTAGCTATTTGTTTAGATTTAGACCGGTTTGATCATAGACACATTATTACTAGATGGTGCATTTCATACCCCGACCTGGAACAGCGTATACCTCACACTTTTACTCCTAATAGATGGCGTCCCAATGCAGTTGGTGAACTTATAAACCTTTTTTGTGTCGATTGGTGTTTGCAAGATACACAAACATGTTGCAGAGGAGGAAGAAAAATAGCAAATGAAATCGATGAGGAAATCGAGATCGAGTTCTTTTTGCCTGATATATGTAGCATATTTGTATGGTGCGTGTGGTAGGGCTAACGTACTTTTAGCGTGACAATAATGATGACGATGGGGATGGAGTATCTTATGAAGACAAAAATGTGGAAAGAATGTGTCTATGTATGGAAATGTTAAATAAATAGGTAGTTAGCTGTGCATATTCCGATATTTTATTGGCAAAGGTCATGATTAAGGATTATGATAAATTGCTGATGCTGGGAAGTGAATGGAAGAAAATTAAAGATACCGACTGAATGATTGACTGACACAGCACTTTTTTTTTTAAATTCCACTTATAGCATTGCCACTAGAAAAATATTGCGTTTATGTTCGAACTTTTATTGAGATAAAGTTTCAGGTTTCATATTGGCGTCTTTGAAACTTTGATTGCATGAATGACACAAAATAACTACATAAAGAATAATAATAATTTATAGGTAGGTACCTACCTATGTAGTTCGCTTGAAAGTCGACATTAAAATGTCAATTATCATATGTATTTACGAGTGTAATGTACCTTTCTCGGAATCTATTATAATTATAATTCAGTTAACTATGTATAGTTTGAAACACACGAATTCATTTAAATTATCATACACAAAAGAAAACGTATATTATACAGGTAGTTGCATACTAAATATATTACTATGTTTACTAGTTCTATAAAAATACGAAAATACTCCCCTATCTTATTTTTTTTTCGGGATCGAAAATAATGCCTCTCGGGAAAATCTTTCGAATTTTCACTGCACATTTAACTTTTTTTCTCATATTGTTATGGGTTTTCCAATGAGAGGTGTTATTGTGAATGACCCGCTATTTCGGTAGCTGTCACTTTTGAAGCTTTTATTCTTTGACATTTCACAAGTAGAAACCACGCCATTACTAAAAATGGTACACACGGTACGATACACGCTTCAAAACGCATTGAAGTTTTTAAAATTCACTACAAAAATGGTGAAAATCTTTCAGTCATAAAACCCGTGCACGTCTCTCAAGAACAACTGAGAATATTGCTGTTGTAGCCCAAAGTGTTCAAGACAACCCAGGTTTGTCCATTCCTCGGCGTTCTTTGGAATTGGGCATTCCACAAACGTCATTACACCGTATTTTGCATAATGACTTGGGTCTTAAGGCTTATAAAGTTCAGTTAACACAAGATCTCAAGCCGGCCGATCATCAACAACGTCGTGTCTTTCCTGATTGAATGCATGAAAATGATACGGAATTCCATCGAAAAATCATCTTGACTGATGAGGCCCATTTCCACCTCGGTGGCTACATCAACAAGCAAAATTGTCGCATCTGGGGCTCGGAAAGCCTCTTTATCCTCAACGTGTGACTGTTTGGTGCGGTTTATGGTCCGGCGGGTCATTGGATCTTACTTTTTCGAAAATGAGGTTGGATCAACAGTTACGGTAAATGGATTGCGCTATCGAGAGATGATTAATGAATGGTCGGAGTTGGATGGTATTGATCTGGACAACGTTTACTTTCAACTAGACGGCGCTACGTGCCACACAAGCACGGTGCATTGATCTTTTGCGGAAAAGTTTCCGGACCGTGTTATCTCTCGAAGAGGTGATCACAATTGGCCACCGAGATCTTGTGATTTAACACCTTGCGACTTCTTCCTTTGAGGCCACGTGAAAGATAAGGTCCACGCCAACAGCCCAGCGTCGATTCAAGACCTGAAAGATAAAATTCGTGAGGCTATCGAGGACATAGGGCAGCCACTTTGCGATTTGGTTATGGAAAATTTCATGAAAAAGATATGGTCCTGTATGCGTGTTCGTGTTGGCCATTTGGCTGATGTTGTTTTTAATTATTAACGGCATATCTTTCTCTTTATTATGAAATAAACATTCGATCATTTATCTCAAAAAATTAAATTTTTCTTTGAATAGCAAAATAACACCTCTTATTGGTGCATTTACAATACATATTGTTTTAATTAAAAGCAAAAGCCAACTATAATATTTTCACTAAGTTGTCTATATCGAAAGAATCAAGAAATGAAATCTGAGGAAATGTATACAGCTGCATACCCATTGTGTGAAGGCATCATCCCTTGCACCATCCTCCCTCACCATGCTATTGATTGATACTTAATCATAATATTGCATCTCCTTTCCTTTGTCCTCCTCTTCTATAAGAAAAACCAAACCAAAACCAGTTCCCTACCCTGGTTTGTCATATCAGAAATACTTTTTATACCGACGCGACGGTTGGGGATGGCGAGAATGAATAAAGAAAGAAAAGAGGCACACGAGTAGTTAGTTTTTGTTTTGTTTCTTTGGTTTTCTTTAAGCACATTTCCTCAACGCAATATCAAAAGTCTCATTCAGATACATGATGCCGTAAGAACCAAGGAACATTTTGTTTGTTTTGCGAAAAAGGAAAATAAAGAAGAATCAGGTATAAACCTCACTGCGAAGCCAACGAGGTCCACGGTTCACTTTGATCGGAAATGTTTCACCTCAAATAAAGTTATTTGCAGCATGTATCCGAGTTTGAGGTATATTTTCACGGTGGCGCCATCTAGATATTGGGGTGTTTCGGAATAACCATTTCCTTTATATGAAATGCACCATCTAGTAATAATGTGTCTATGGTTTGATAGACGTAAATTGACAGGGAACATTGAAATGGGGTATTTTCCTGATGATTTGTATTTCAAAAATGAAAACTAACATCAAATTTGTTACTTGTATTGATTTGTGGATTTGTGCTCTGAGTAAACAGAGTTTTTTAAGGTTCAGACGTTATCAGGCAAGTATTTCGCGGACGACCGACGTCAATAATTTGGCAAACAACGTTTTTTAGTGGAGCTTTTGTCTGATGTTGAGACTTGTAAATCAATGGGAGAGTTTTTGTTAAAGGAATCAATCATCCTTGCGGATTTCTTATCGGCTTTTCCACGTGTGTAGCTTTCGATAATTATACAGGGTGTTCAACCGGAAGATTTTCTTATGATTCCCTCAAACCATACTTCCGTAGGCTGACGTATGTTCGATACGTCTGGCAGTTGAATACACTGACGCAATGGTTTCAACAGATTCTGTGAGTTGGGGCCTTAGACACGACTTGAGTTAAACCAACGTAGCATTATTATTCTAAATGAATAATTAAGCGTATAAATTTAGCTGTATATCTACTGGCTGTCACATTGATAAACGTTACTGCGCTTGACAATTCCACATGACATTCTTCAAAGTCCCAAATAAAAATACTGACCCATACCTATGACATTTCGGAAACGACGCTAAATCCTAACCTCCAGTTGACACAAGCTATTGAAAGCAAAAAATATTCACTTATTTAAACACTTCCCAGACCTCGTCAAAATATCTCAATTTTAGCAGACCTTGACGTCAGCCACTTTCAAATGTCGCGCAACAGCTTTGATATACAAATTTGAAAACTGTCATAGACAGATGCCACTTAAGTATAATCATAGACACATTATTACTAGATGGTGCATTTCATACCCCGACCTGGAACAGCGTATACCTCACACTTTTACTCCTAATAGATGGCGTCCCAATGCAGTTGGTCAACTTATAAACCTTTTTTGTGTTGATTGGTATTTGCAAGATACACAAACATGTTGCAGAGGAGGAAGAAAAATAGCAAATGAAATCGATGAGGAAATCGAGATCGGGTTCTTTTTGCCTGATATATATAGCATATAGATAGTTGTATGGTGCGTGTGGTAGGGCTAACGTACTTTTAGCGTTACAATACTGATGACGATGGGGATGGAGTATCTTATGAAGACAACAATGTGGAAAGAATGTGTCTATGGAAATGTGAAATAATTAGGTAGTATGTGTGCATATTGCGATATTTTATTGGCAAAGGTCATGATTAAGGATTATGATAAATTATTTAAAGTAGACAGGTATATATGTATGTACTTCCTTGATTGCTGATGCTGGGAAGTGAATGGAAGAAAATTAAAGATACCAACTGAATGATTGACTGACACAGCACTTTTTTTTAATTCCACTTATAGCATTGCCACAAGAAAAATATTGCGTTTATGTTCGAACTTTTATTGAGATAAAGTTTCAGGTTTCATATTGGCGTCTTTGAAACTTTGATTGCATGAATGACACAAAATAACTACATAAAGAATAATAATAATTTATAGGTAGGTACCTACCTATGTAGTTCGCTTGAAAGTCGACATTAAAATGTCAATTATCATATGTATTTACGAGTGTAATGTACCTTTCTCGGAATCTATTATAATTATAATTCAGTTAACTATGTATAGTTTGAAACACACGAATTCATTTAAATTATCATACACAAAAGAAAACGTATATTATACAGGTAGTTGCATACTAAATATATTACTATGTTTACTAGTTCTATAAAAATACGAAAATACTCCCCTATCTTATTTTTTTTTCGGGATCGAAAATAATGCCTCTCGGGAAAATCTTTCGAATTTTCACTGCACATTTAACTTTTTTTCTCATATTGTTATGGGTTTTCCAATGAGAGGTGTTATTGTGAATGACCCGCTATTTCGGTAGCTGTCACTTTTGAAGCTTTTATTCTTTGACATTTCACAAGTAGAAACCACGCCATTACTAAAAATGGTACACACGGTACGATACACGCTTCAAAACGCATTGAAGTTTTTAAAATTCACTACAAAAATGGTGAAAATCTTTCAGTCATAAAACCCGTGCACGTCTCTCAAGAACAACTGAGAATATTGCTGTTGTAGCCCAAAGTGTTCAAGACAACCCAGGTTTGTCCATTCCTCGGCGTTCTTTGGAATTGGGCATTCCACAAACGTCATTACACCGTATTTCGCATAAAGACTTGGGTCTTAAGGCTTATAAAGTTCAGTTAACACAAGAACTCAAGCCGGCCGATCATCAACAACGTCCTGACTTTCCTGATTGGGTCCTTGAAAAAATGATCCGGAATTCCATCGAAAAATCATCTTGACTGATGAGGCCCATTTCCACCTCGGTGGCTACGTCGACAAGCAAAATTGTCGCATCTGGGGCTCGGAAAACCCAAGAGTTATTTTTGAGAAGCCTCTTTATCCTCAACGTGTGACTGTTTGGTGCGGTTTATGGTCCGGGGGGTCATTGGATCTTACTTTTTCGAAAATGAGGTTGGATCAACAGTAACGGTGAATGGATTGCGCTATCGAGAGATGATGGTCGGAATTGGATGGTATTGATCTGGACAACGTTTACTTTCAACAAGACGGCGCTACGTGCCACACAAGCAACGAAAGCATTGATCTTTTACGGGAAAAGTTTCCGGACCGTGTTATCTCTCGAAGAGGTGATCACAATTGGCCACCGAGATCTTGTGATTTAACACCTTGCGAATTCTTCCTTTGGGCCACGTAAAAGACAAGGTCTACGCCAACAGCCCAGCGTCGATTCAAGACCTCAAAGATAAAATTCGTGAGGCTATCGAGGACATATTGCAGCCTCTTTGCGATTTGGTTATGGAAAATTTCATGAAAAGGATATGGTCCTATATGCGTGTTGTTGTTGTGGCCATTTGGCTGATGTTGTTTTTAATTATTAACGGCATATCTTTCTCTTTATTATGAAATAAACATTCGATCATTTATCTCAAAAAATTACATTTTTCTTTGAATACCAAAATAACACCTCTTATTGGTGCATTTACAATATTGTTTTAATTAAAAGCAAAAACCAACTATAATATTTTCACTAAGTTGTCTATATCGAAAGAATCAAGAAATGAAATCTGAGGAAATGTATACAGCTGCATACCCAATCATATACAATTTGGCGCGAATACCCCATAGCTCTGTGTGAAGGCATCATCCCTTGCACCATCCTCCCTCACCCTGCTATTGATTGATACTTAATCATAATATTGCATCTCCTTTCCTTTGTCCTCCTCTTCTAAAGAAAAACCAAACCAAAACCAGTTTTATACCGACGCGACGGTTGGGGATGGCGAGAACGAGAATGAATGAAGAAAGAAAAGAGGCACACGAGTAGTTAGTTTTTGTTTTGTTTCTTTGGTTTTCTTTAAGCACATTTCCTCAACGCAATATCAAAAGTCTCATTTAGATACATGGTGCCGTAAGAACCAAGGAACATTTTGTTTGTTTTGCGAAAAAGGAAAATAAAGAAGAATCAGGTATGGACTTCACTGCAAAGCCAACGAGGTCCACGATTCACGTTGATCGGAAATGTTTCCCAACAGAACACCTCAAATAAAGTGTTTTGCAGCATGTATCCGAGTTTGAGGTATATTTTCACGGTGGCGCCATCTAGATATTGGGGTGTTTCGGAATAACCATTTCCTTTATATGAAATGCACCATCTAGTAATAATGTGTCTATGGTATAATTCACAATTGCTCTCTCATTAGTCAGGCTTCAGTAAAAGTGTCTTTCTAAATAGGTATACCATAAATTAAATTGTATATCTACTCGTACTCTGAAACAAATTGCCGCAACCGAAGTAAAAAAAAAATAATTATGTCTCACTCAAGTGCAAAACGCTTAACGCCTTAATATGTCTAGCATACGTCATGACTTACACCACCATACATAGTTTAGACGTGTCAAACTTTAGTCTCGTAAATGTCATCATAAACTTGCAGACATGTCAATCATTAACGCTTAGCAAGAATTTTCATTTCCTCATCAAATGTCGCCCAATTTTTCGTTGAAGATTTTCATTTGTCTACCTATCAAGTTCTGTTGAACTGTCACTGTGACAGACATGTAAAACGAACAAACGGCAAACACATTTCTTACCCCACATATTTTACCGGCATTTTTTTTACAAGCAATTCGCTATTTGCAAAAGTTTATTGCACACCAAATGTCCTTCTGTCATTTTGGCGCATTGAAAAAAAAAAAAAGCCGATTCAAGTGAACGAAACAAATTTATTTTTGACAACATTAAGCCCATGGTCAAAATTAAATAAAAATATTTATGGTTCAATGGTGGAAAACAATTAATTGTAAATTAAATAGCAGACGGTTTGTCTGCCAACAAATCAATGCAGCCGTCCCGAAAACGAATTGTTTGGCCTTGAGTCGACAAATTTACATTTTTTTTTTCGTTCCGAGTCAAAATAAAGAAATATAAATGTACTAAGACTAAATGAAAACAAAAAACACTATATCATAACAAAAATAATAAAAATATGTTATTTTTTTGCACTTGCAGCCGCCTATAATGCCCGAAGTCACATTCGACGGCGACACAAGTAATTTTGACGAATATCCCGAAACGGATTGGAAACCGGCCAGGGCTTTAGACCAAAGCGACATGCAGCTGTTTAACGACTTTTAAAATAAATTTAAAAAAGCAAACAACAACAAAAATTGAAATTAAAATTTTGTGATCAATATTGCACCCGGGTTTGTTTGGGATTTGTTTTTGCCTATTTTAATAAATTAGTTTTGTGGAGGAGGGTCTCGCCATCAACAATGTGTCTGTTTGTGTATAAATATTTAAGTTTTAAGAAGATCGCGCTATATGTTTTATGCCTATAAGTTTTGCGTTAAGTTTCATTTATTTATTTATTGTCCATTCAAGAGTGTAATTAACTAGGAAAAAAATTATTTCTCTCCTTTCTTTTTTAAGCTAATTTAATATGTTGCGTAAAGTTTTGTTTTTCGTATTTTTTAAGGTGGTAAATATATCTTATAAAGAAAAATGTATAAGTTAACTCAAAAAGATGTGCAGCAAATTTACACATTTTAGGTATATACTTTCTAGCGAGTAGTTTTGTAGTCAGAAGGATGGAATTGAAAGTGTTTTCGCTACAAACAAACAAAAAACATGATGAGGGAATTCTATTTATGATTAAATTTATATGAATGATAACTAACTAAATTTTAATTAAATATGATTACAACAAGTGAGTAGCATTGTATTTTGTTATTCACAATTTCTTAGAAACGTGCAGATATTATAATAGTTTTAAGATGAGAAATAAAGAATAAACAAATCTATTCGGATGACTTATAGATGAGACTTGAAGAAACTTTTGTAGTTCTATTACTATGACAAAAACCTGGACTGCCACAAGTAAATTTTTTGTTTCTTTTCTAACTCAGACTTTATTCTCTTTATTCGTTCAGAACACAATCATAGAGTGAACTCTATGGGCTATGAATAAATAGACTGAGCAGTTAGTAAATATCTTAGCACAGCAAGATTTCACAGCTTACCATAATGATTTCTGGTTAGAAACACAAAGTAGTAAAAAAAAAGGGCCAGATTGTATAAAAAACAAAAATTGTTGTCTCAGAAAATATAACAAATAATATGTGGTGTTTTTTTTACAGCCATTTTGTCAGCGTCGAGAAACCAATCAAGAAAGACGTTAAGAATCGACTCAAAAATAAGTTGAGAAACATGACACTTTTAAAAATTGTGCCAAAAATAAAACAAAAAGTGTTACAAACAGATTGGAAAGCGCATTGAAAAACAAAAAAAAAACGTTTAAAACACTTCGGAAATCGATTATCTACAATGCTTCTAAAAACGCATTGAAAAACGCCAAAATCCCATCGAAAACTGTGTCGAGAAACCCTTAAAAAACGGGTTGCATAAATCGCATCGTAAAAAACATTGTCTCGTAAAAAAAATTCGTTGAAACCGATATTTTGAAGCGCGGAATACAAACGACTTTTTTTGGCAAGTTTGATTTTTCTATAAACTCACTTTCGTCCTTTGCTTTGTTTAATCAAATGTATTTATTAAGCAAAGCGTTGTTTGCCTACATACATCTTTCTACTCGCTCATCTTGATTTTTATGTTTTTTTCCCATCATGCACACACAAAAACTAAATTATATGAACGAAAGGTCAATGGCATTATGGAAAATGGGTTAATCTGCATAATATGTGTCTATACAAGCCGAATACAAAACGATCTGCCACCCATTGATCGATCCGTTAAAGTTACATCATTACGCGGTGTTTGTGCATACATTACTCTGTTCCGTAATGAGGTGTCGAGTTTGTTGAGAAGCACAGTTGCAGATGGCTCCAACTGAAAACCAAAAGAAGTTGATGGGATTATAACAGACACACACTAGAAGATCTCTGAAATTCAAATTTATAAAAACAAATAAACACAAGTCAAAAATGTTTATAAAAGTGATTCTATCCTGATTCCACTTCGTAAGGTTTTTTAGTTTTTCTCTCCAATTTTTTTATTGGAGTAAAAACAGATTTTCTGGTGCGTTTATAGCTTCTTTTGGGTGACGAAGACATTTATGGGATCTAATCAAGCGAATGCGAGCAGAAACCTTTAGTAAAATGCGATTAATTGGTTTTAATTTGTGTGTGTAAACATCAAGCTGTTGCGATTTATTAGAAACACGTTTTGGATATCAAACAATTACGATGAAGGCTCTTTTTAAAGATGATCGTTGTCACAAGGTAGACATTAGAAGATGTGAAGTATAAGGCTGTAGCGGAGACCAATCCGACCAATTGGATTGAAAAAATCTGCCAAAAATTATTAAGCTATTACTCACTTTATTGATATGAAGATGTCCGATAGAAGAAGCAGAACAAAATTCTGGTAAAGCCTCAAGAAGAAATGGTAGATGCTTAACGGTCTATTAATGGTATTTACGAAGAAATCCCAACTTACTGAATGAGTGCAATAAATAAGTATGTCCTCATCCGCAATAGACGACAGATTCAGACATTATTTTTATAAAAAGTTAAGTTAGGCCCTGTTTTAGCCATACGTACAATGAAACCGTAATTATTATTTACCACTTAAACTTGATGGTTGAACTCGGTTACAATATGTTGCTTTAGATTATAAAAAAAAAAATTGTCTTAAAATGTTCTAGAAAAAGAATTTTTTTTTGATAAGCTAACATTTTTAAGCAACATTTTGAGGAAAATATTTAATTCAACCATTTAGTTTAAGTGGTAAAACAAAGCAAAATAACATTTTTACGGTTTCGTTTTACGTATGGCTTTGGGCCTTAAATTTTGTTTACATAGGATACACATACAATAAACATTTTTAGTTTCTTTAAATGTTAGTAACTCGTGGGTCGTGGCCATATTTTCCAGATAAATATCGCAATTTCGTGAGCTTCCGTAAGTTTTTAATTGCGACTAAAATTTGTTATTAGAATAGCACAATCATTCTTCATAAAGTATATTCGGGCTTTTAGGTATAAAACTTCTTGCTTATACGTTGATGTTGTTACTGCTTCAGTAGCACTAGCAAGTAATTTTTGTAGCGCAATTCTAATCCCATTATTGAGCCAAGGTGACTACTCCAAGCTACTTAATAGAATTATCTGATGTGAATACTCCAAGCTACTTAAAAGAATTATCTGATATGACTAAAATACAGGCTAGAGATATAGCAGAGGGTAATGGTCTCTCAAAGCTGCGTTACAAAATATCTTGACTACTATCTATAAGACAGAAATCTCGCAAATAACACAATGATATATACCAATTTCCATAAAGAAAACTACCGACATTTGTCTTTATTTACTGCTATATCTATTGATAAAGCAATGCCTACAAACTTCGTACCGCTCCGACAAGCTACTTCTCCTTCTTTTCAACACTTAGCGAATTGTACAGTCGATTCAGTTCGTTGGCCACCAGATTGTCCATGATAATCCCATTAGTATCAATGAAATTAGCGCAAGTTTTAGTAATAGAAGCCTCTCGCAGTGACTTTGCATCCTTTGCCGACAACACCAGCGTATACTTGTCATCATACTTCTTCATATCAGAGCTGGCTTCCCAAGTCTTAACACCGCCATTGGCATCCTTTTGTATCGCCACCGCAAAAGTGCCCTTCTCTCTATACGTAGTGTGCAGTGTCAACACTCCCATGAGGAAAAAATACGACAAAACACTGAACATCAGTACTGGCCGTGATTCGGGGAATGGGTGTGCATAGTCCCATCCGTGAGCAAGCAAAGCAACTCCAACTGCAAGACCACAAATCAGCAGACGAGTGTTGATGAGACCAAATTGTTCTTTAAAGTTGGGACGATCCAAGAGGGCATTCTTCACGGAATCATCAAGAGCATGTTTAACAGCGGAACCATCCCATTTATTGATTTTTACCACCTAGAAGCAAATTCCAGAATCAGTATTCAGCGGCTGACGTGTCCCAAATGGACAACCAACCGCATGTAACTTTCACAATTCATAGACTTCACATACCTCTTCAATGAGTTGCTTTTCTTTTGGTTTCTCCTCCTTTTTGGCTTTTGTGGTCATTTTTATTTAATATTCGCAGAAATTTACAGATGACAACTCGACAAATATACGATGCGTGCGGCAGCTTGTTTGGAGAAAAATTTTTAAACTTTTTGTTGTATATTTGACAGTATGTACCGGTTCTAAGTTTGTTCCGCTTAGGTGTCACTTTTGTGGTGTTTCATTTCGAAAGTGTTTCTACATTCCACATGCTTTGCTTCGAATACTCGCTGAGAGGTGGCTCTGGTAAATATGCTATGGATTGAAATTATGTAGGTACCTAGCCTACCTACCTGTCTGCCTTATGTGAGGATTACACCGATTTACTAAATTTTAAGGAAATACAATTCCATGAACCAGACAATCACCCGATGACTGGTTGCTTTTCGCAGAAACAAAAACAACCAGCATTGTTTTCCATTTGTGTCGACGACATAATTGCGTCATCATCGATTTAAAATATTAGAATTTCAGAATGAGGGAAAACCATGTGAATGAATATATTCGAAAAAAAAAACTGCCAGAGAACACCTTTTTTATTCTTACTAGGTAGTAGATATTCTTACTTAATTGCATGTTTCTGGATAACATATTGCAGAATTTGTTGCTTAACAACACAACGCAACACACAATTCGATTTCAATCTGATGTGGTATTCGTTTGGGCTTCTTCAGATTTGCCGTCAGATTTCAGATTTCGTGTGCCTAATCGAACATAAAAACGCTCTTGCTCATTTTTGTGTTGAAATTCGTGCGACTTGAATATATGTAGTCTTGGACACTTTTCTATGCGCTTTCCATTCACTGGTGGAATTTTATATTAAAACATTCGAAATTTCCGTCCCGATTGATTTCTAAATATTTGTACACAAATAATTTACGAAAATAGATTCACCCGATGCAATGCCTTTCTTTGCTGTAGAAAAAATTCACGCAAATGTATTGGTAAATCTGAAGCAAATCTGAGAAAATATCTAGATTCGCAAAAATGCTCTGAAATCTGAAAAAGATTGATTTTTTTTGTACCAAACGAACATAAAAATCAGAGACAATATTATAAAAGTTGTGTGAATTGATTCTTTAAACGGTAACACTTACTAGGCAAGAGGAAAGTGTCGCACTCCAAGAGGCAATGCGCCGGCAAACCATCGAACACAAGATCGAAATGAAGGAGAAAAACCGTCTTAAACTACTTGAGCACGAGATGAGAACCAAAGCCGGGAGAATCGTGACATCAACAAGAACAGATTCGTTTAAAGGCACTGCTGCTTGTCTGCCAAGGGAGCAACTGGGCGTCACAACTATTTACAAAATCTTCGATTAGGCCAACACCAGTAATCGTAGGTTGTTGTTGTTCCAAAACATTTTATTATATGTATTGAATATAAAATAATTTACATGTAAAACTATCAATACGTGTTATAAATATGAAAGATAAAACGATCTGCACTCTATTCTGTTGGAGCCATGTGTGCACTCCAGCCATGGAAACATTTTGTGAAGCGCTTCGACTCCTTGTTCTTCAGAATGAGGAAAAGTTTGCGCGCACTTTCTGGTTGTTTGATACCTAGATGTTGTGTTGATTACCTGGAATAAATGTTAATAAATGCATATTTGTGTAAACTGAAAGAGTTTCTGCCGTCGGCTGTGTGACTTACTTGTGCGGTTTTCTAGGCCATTTTGATTTTGACTTCACTGCATATAGAGCCGAGCCAGAGGAATACTTGTTCGCCGTTGTCCAGTATCTTGATGTCGCCGTCGGCTAAATCACCTTTTTGGCGACGGTGAAGCAGCCCTTTTCTTTGGAGCATAGGAAAAGTCGGGTGAAACTCACGTATCAGGGATGGTTTTCCCTCGAAATCCAGTTTGTTGTCAATCAAATACAGACGGCGCAGGGTCATCAGCTTGAAGATTGATGAAGGTAGAGCTGTCAGCTGGTTTCGCGACAGATTTAAGATCTCCAACTTTTGCCAAAACTCGACCCCGGATGATTTTTCGGTTATTTCGTTATCGCTCAAGTTGTACAATCAATCGGTACCTGGCAGCGAATTTCGCGACAATCCAGTTCGGATAAGTTAGACAAGTTGTCAGTGTCAGTGTCAGTGTCAGATTTCAACCGTGGTGAGCTGTGACAGTATTCAGAAGTACAGCTTTTTTTAAGAGAAGTTCAACTCAGATTTGGTGAATAAGTATATTATCTCAGTACATTTTCATCAATTTTATATTAGCTTTTTCATAACATTCTGCATTTCTATTCAACCAAAGTACTCATTCACCATTATTGTTCCATTTTAATACCAAAATAAATAAATAATATAAATGTAGGCTTTGAAACACGAGACACGTACAAATAGAACAAATGCACATACGTATACTATATTTTAAATTATATTTAGACTAACAGAGGAACTCTTAATTTATACTTAATAACAGCAACGATATTAATCTTGGTATTTATAAACTATAACTAAACTCTAGAAGTATACTAAGCGACGTATGTGATAAGCATATTCTACTCGATTTATGTTAAATGCCTTACGAATGTTCGCTAAAAATGTTTTAATTTGTTTATTATTCTTCAGAATTGTTTATTTTTCTTATATTGTCAGCAAAATATACAATTATTCTTAAAATAAATCACTGTCCACACAAAATTTAGTTGAAACAATTATTTTCAAATTTAACGGATAATGTTCTACGAACACTGCCAGCAACTTTGCCCACACCGGAAGCCAGTTTGGAAGCAGCGGAAGTTGTGCTCTTTTTTTGAGCGTGTGTTGGTGACCCGGAATTTTTGAAGTTTCGTGACATTTGTCAATACGAATTTCTATGTATCAATACTAGCGCAAAAAAACGTCACAAGCCCATGGTAATATAGCTTGTAGGCAAGTAACGGAAAATCGGCCGGAGTTGGGGGTCTCAGTATTGTCTCTGATTGCTACTGTGTGCTGGCAGTTGGCCTTTCAGATTTTGATCCAATTTTGAGAAAATGCTCACTATTTACTGATTTCATTACTATTTGACTTTTCCGAGTAGGTACGCAGGTACCACTTCTAAATTTTAAGTACTATTTGTACTAATAAGTAAAAGTGAAACATAATGCAAAAAGGAGCAAGAAGCTTTACAAAAATTGATTTCATTTGTTAAGTGGATGAAATTTTGATGGCTTCGTCTTCGGAAGACGAATTTATCGAATAGCTGATGGAACAGCAGATTGTGAATCAACGTCTTCCCCATCAGTAATTATTTCGTGGATTTCCGCAAATATATCCTGATAAAAAAAGAGGCATTTTGGATTCTAAAAACATATTAAATACAACAAAATGAAACTCAGCACACAGCAAATCAAATTCCAAGTGGCAAACGAAAAAGTCAGTTTATGTTACATTCGAAATTAGGTTGGTTTGTTTCCGGCTTAAACTACGTGTTCAAATGCATTTTTACCCAGCGGGTTTTAAATGAATATTCTAAATATAGTTTAAATGTTTAAGCCCGATGATTGAGATAAAAAATGAGAATAAAATAATCGGGTGTAAAATTAACATCTTATTTATTCTCGGAGTGAATAATATGGCCGTTAGATTGAATGAAATAGGTTTTTTTTGTTAGAATGCAATATTTATTTTATGGCAATAAAAAAATTATGTACTATTTTGTAAGTTTCAGAAATATTTCTACTCAGTTTTCGGTGCAATTGAGAAAAGTTGATATGCATCACTATTTTGATCTGAGATTTCAGATTTCTGCTGTCGAATCGATTTTTTTTTCTTGCACTTGCACTGGAACAATTGATTTTCACACATTTATAATAACGCATTTGTAAATAATTGAGACAAAATTGAGGTTTCTTAAAATTGCCCCAGATCAAAAAAAAAAAAATAAATAAAAATTGATACTAGGTAATTCAGTAAAAAAAAATAATAAGATGGGTACCTACCAAGTTTGAACAATGCCTGGGGGACAAAACGATTGGGTTGGTCGATCCATGAACCTGCAAAATCGAATCTTAATAGGTAACGAATATTATGAATTCATAAACACTTTTATTACGCACAGAAGTTTTGTCAGTTCATACTATATGAAGAAGAAAGACTATCCATCCAAACCACTCGTGCTAAGCGCAATCAGACAATTTCATTCGGATATTATATTTTGACAGCGAAAGCAACCACGTTTTCTAGTAAAATCACTCCACTTTGAACCAGAGACAATACTGAGACCCCCAACTCGCATTCTCGCAATCCTCTTGCCGCTGGCCCCCTCAGTTTTTTTTTCAAATTCGCCATTTTGTTTTCCTATCGATGTTATGTCAATTTAGAATCCGTGTGAGCTTCAACAAAAAAAGCAAAACAAAAAAAATGTGGTGAATTTCTTTTGACAGAAGTCGAGTGACAGACTGTCAAAATATGGAAAACAAATTGTATTTTTCCTCCAACAAATTGAAAGAATGAAAGTTTTAGCATATTTTAAGTGTTTAAATTAATAATTAAATATATTTATATTACAGCTAAGGAAGACGCCGACGATGAGGTGTTCGCTAGCCTTACCTATATAATGGATCGCACTGGAGACAACCATGAATATCAGTCGGAATCGATATAAGTAAGCCATCCTATTCAATGAATTTGTCTCACTATATATATTTAAGTATTAGATATTACTTCAAGGTTTGTTAAATCGCAAGCTCCCACTCAAGATCATGCTAGAGAAGCCCTTGATTTGTCAACGATGCAGAACACACGCCATCAAGAGTGTATGGCAAAAGTCAAGGAATACGAAACACATATTGAACAGGTGAAAGTTGAACACAAGCGCATCGATCACGAAGAGCGTAGGAAGACCCTGATTGTAAGTTGAATTTGAATTAACATGAACCTGACGACGAATTGCTAACCATTTGTATCCACTTCTAGGAAGATACCATGGACACCAGCATCGTGCCCGATATCAGCAGCAACGTATCCAGGAGGACAATTTCAAAAAGTAAGCATATAGTAAAAGTTGTGTGAATTGATTCTTTAAACAGTAACACTTACTAGGCAAGAGGAAAGTGGCGCACGCCAGGAAGCAATGCGCAGGAAAACTATCGAACACCTGTGGAAATGAAGGAGAAAAACCGTCTTAAGCTACTCGAGCACGAGATGAGAACCAAAGGCAAGATTGACAGGGAGAATCGTGACATCAACATAGCACAGATTCGTCTAAAGGCACTGCTGCTGGTCTGCCAAGCGAGCAACTGGGCGTCACAACTATTTACAAAGTCTTCGATTAGACCAACACCAGTAATCGTAGTTTGTTGTTGTTCCAAAACATTTTATTATATGTATTGAATATAAAATAATTTACATGTAAAACTATCAGTACGTGTTATAAATATGAAAGATGAAACGAATCTGCACTCTATTCTGGTGGAGCCATGTGTGCACTCCAGCCATGGAAACATTTTGGGAAGCGCTTCGACTACTTGTTTTTCAGAGTGTGGAAAAGTTTGCGCGCAATTTCTGATTGTTTGATAGATGTTGTGTTGAATACCTGGAATAAATGTTAATAAATGCATATTTTTTGTGTAAACTGAAAGAATTTCTGTCGTCGGCTGTGTGACTTACTTGTGCGGTTTTCTAGGCCCATTTAATTTCGAATTCACTGCATATGGAGCCGAGCCAGAAGAATACTTGTTCGCCGTTGTCCAGTATCATGATGTCGACGTCTGCTAAATCGTCTTCGCAGAAGTTGGAGCAGTTTTCGACGACGGTGAAGTAGCCCTTTTCTTTGGAGCATAGGAAAAGTCGGGTGAAACTCATGTGTCAGGGATGGGATTCTCGAAATCCAGTTTGTTGTCAATCAAATACAGACGGCGTAGGTTCATCAGCTTGATGATTGATGAAGGCGCGACAGATTGAAAATCTTCAGCTTTTGCCAAAACTCGACCCCGGATCATAGTTCGCTTATTTCATTTTCGCTCAAGTTGAGACCAGGTTGAGACATTTCAAGTTGGGCAAGTTGTACAGGCAATCTCTACCTGGCAGCGAATTTCGCAAAAAAAAAAAACAGTTCGGATAAGTTAGACTACTTGTCAGTGTCAGTGTCAGATTTCAACCGTGGTGAGCTGTGACAGTGTTCAGAAGCAGAGACAATACTGAGACCCCTAACTCCGGCCGATTTTCCGTTACTTGCCTACAAGCTATATTACCATGGGGTTGTAAACTTTAGGTGCGTTAGTATTGTTACATAGAAAATCGTATTGACAAATGTCACGAAACTTCAAAAATTCCGGCTCACAAACACACTCGCACCTAAAATAAACAACTTCCGCTGTGGGCAAAGTTGCTTCAGAGCCACTTCCGCTGTGGGCAAAGTTGCTATCAGCGTTCATAGAATTTTATCCGTTAAATTTGAAAATAAATGTTACAACTAAATTTTGTGTGGACAGTGATATATACTTATCACATACGTCGCTTAGTATACTTCTGGAGTTTAGTTATAATTTATAAATACCAAGATTAATATCGTTGCTGTTATTAAGTATAAATTAAGAGTTCCTCTGTTAGTCTAAATATAATTTAAAATATAGTATACGTATGTGCATTTGTTTTATGTTTACGTGTCTCGTGTTTCAAAGCCTACATTTATATTTTTTATTTATTTTGGTATTATAATGGAACAAAAATGGTGAATGAGTACTTTGGTTGAATAGAAATACAAAATGTTATGAAAAAACTAATATGAAAATGTACTGAGATAATATACTTATACACCAAATTTGAGTTGAACTTCTCTTAAAAAAAGCTGTACTTCTGAACACTGTCACAGCTCACCACGGTTGAAATCTGACACTGACATTGACAACTAGTCTAACTTATCCCAACTTTTTTTTTCCGCGAAATTCGCTGTCAGGTACCGATTGCCTGCACAACTTGCCCAACTTGAATCATGAGTTTCACCCGACTTTTCCTATGCTCCAAAGAAAAGGGCTACTTCACCGTCGTCTAAAATTGCTCCGACTTCTGCCAAGACGATTTAACAGACGACGACATCATGATACTGGACAGCGGAGAACAAGTATTCTTCTGGCTCGGCTCCATATGCAGTGAAGTCGAAATTAAATTGCCCTAGAAAACCGCACAAGTAAGTAACACAGCCGACGACAGAAACTCTTTCAGTTTACACAAATATGCATTTATTAACATTTATTCCAGGTATTCAACACAACATCTATCAAATAACCAGAAAGTGCGCGCAAACTTTTCCTCACTCTGAAGAAAAAGGAGTCGAAGCGTCCCACAAAAAGTTTCCATGGCTGGAGTGCACACAAGGCTTCACCAGAACAGAGTGCAGATTCGTTTCATCGTTCATATTAATAACACGTACTGATAGTTTTACATGTAAATTATTTTATATTCAATACATATAATAAAATATTTCGGAACAACAATAAACTACGATTACTGGTGTTGGCCTAGTCGAAGACTTTGTAAATAGTTGTGACGCCCAGTTGCTCCCTTGGCAGACCAGCAGCAGTGCCTTTAGACGAATCTGTTCTATGTTGATGTCACGATTCTCCCTGTCGACCTGGGCTTTAGTTCTCATTTCGTACTCGAATAGTTTAAGACTGTTTTCCTCCTTCATTTCGATCTCGTGTTTGATGGTTTGCCGGCGCATTGCCTCTTGGAGTGCGACACTTTCCTCTTGCCTAGTAAGTGTTACCGTTTACAGAATCAATTCACACAACTTTTACAATATACTTACTTTTTGAAATTGTCCTCCTGGATACGTTGCTGCTGCGACAATTGATCCTCATAGCGACGCCTTGCCAATTGGTCTTGATATTGGGCACGATACTATTGTTGCTTGGTCTCTTCCTAGAAGTGGATACAAATGATTAGCAATTCGTCGTCAGGTTCATATTAATTCAAATCCAACTTACAATAAGGGTCTTCCTACGCTCTTCGTGATCGAAACGCTCGTGTTCAACTTTCGCCTGTTCAATATGTGTTTCGTATTCCTTGGCTTTGGCCATACACTCTTGATGACGTGTGTTCTCCTGTATCGTGGACAAATCAAGGGCTTCTCTAGCATGATCTTGAGTGGGAGCTTGTGATTTAACAAACCATGAAGAAATATCTAATAATTAAATATATATAGTGAGCCAAATTCATTGAATAGTATGGCTTACTTATATCGATTCCGATTGATATTCATCGTTGTCTCCAGTGCGATCCATTATATTTGGTAAGGTTAGCGAACACCTCAACGTCGGCTTCTTCCTTAGCTGTAAGATAAATGTATTTAATTATTAATTTAAACACTTAAAATACGTGAAAACTTACATTATTTCAATTTGTTGGAGGAAAAATACAATTTGTTTTCCATATTTTGACAGCGTCTGTTCTCCATGTCAGGAGCGGCTGTGCACAAAATAAAAAGTTTACACTTTTCACAAAAGTGATAGCAAATATGTATGCAATGAACAAAACGAATGATATAATTACCCCAGGTGGTATGCCAGTTGCTCTGGTAAATCCACCCTCTTCGGAGGTCGGTTCCATGGATTCTGGGGGGGACCATTTATTGCAAAGCAACAACCCATTTGGGAGAAGCAAAAGAGTAGAAAGAACACCCCCATCTAAAAAAGAAGAAACACGAGAAGCATTGAAGGCTAAATATTTAAAAGCCTGTGACGAAAGAGATGGGTTTAAGCAACTGAATGAGACACTGCTTAAGGAAATAAATAATCTTAAGCAGGAGTTGCAATTGTTGAAAGAAGAGGTCAACAACCAAAAAAAGGCGAATGTCCAACCTGTCGAGTTCTCGACTGACGAAGAGTAACTTAGAAAAGAGACAGAAGGACATCGTCACAAGGGGAATAAAAACAAAAAACGCAAAATGAGTGCATCCCCAAAAGTCTCACCAACAAAAGAAAGCTGCACAGTCACTGTGTATGCTTCAAACAAAGAAAATAAAACACAAAATCTTACCAAGCCCCCACCAATTATAGCGCTGCAAGTAAATAAGTATGAAAGCTTGGCCAAAGTATTGGAGGAAAATCAAATTAAAGCTAGTACAGCGCTTATAAACAAAAATGACATAAAAATCAATGTAGTTGAAGAAGAGGGATACAGAAGCCTCACTAAAATACTAAACCAAAAAAAGGTGCAGTGGTATTCTTATGAAAATAAGCAGACCAGACCAATGAAGGTTGTAGTGAAAAGACTGCATTATTCATGCTCACCGGAAAGCATAAAAAAAGAGTTAAAAGACCGAGGCTTTAAAATCTTGGAAGTTGTAAATATGCTTAAATTTAGAAGCAAAGTACCACTACCAATGTTTACACTCAGCTTTGAGCATGACGAAGATAAGAAAAAAGTATATGAAATTAAAAATATACTTGGGATGCAAGTTGAGATTCATACTCTACGTAAATCGAAACAAGTGCCTCAATGCAAAAACTGTCAAAGATATGGGCATACACATAGATACTGCAGCTCAAATCCAAGATGTGTGAAATGTGCAGGAAGTCACCACACCAAGGAATGTAGGAAGAAAGAAAATGAACACCCTAAATGTGTAAACTGCAATGAAAACCATCCTGCTAGCTACAGAGGTTGTTTAGTTGCAAAAGAAATCCAACTTGCAAGAGACAAAAAGCAAAAGAAGCAAACAAAAAGCTCAAATAAGGAAGACCAAAAAGTCAAAAAGGACTTACAAAAGAGCCCACAGAAAGAAAAGCCTAAAGACGAAAAGATAATCAAAAAGGTCCCAAAACAAAATACAGCGGGTCCAAAAATGACATATGCTGAGGCAGCATCAATAAATAATCAAACAGATAAAACGATAAAACGAAAAGTAGAGCCAAACACTGGAATGGAAAACCTCATGAAACAAATCCTAAACAGGATTGGTTCCATGGAAAAATCGAATAAAACGATATTAGATAGAATATCGTTGTTAGAGAGACAGAACAGCAACAAAAAAGCTGTGCCAAAAAGACAAACATGATGAATAGAATAAAAATTCTTGAATGGAATGCTAATGGTATCGAGAGTCGCAAGGACGAGATGAAAGTGGCTCTTGACATACACCAGATAGATATATGTCTCATTTCAGAGACACACTTTAAATCTATAACTAATTTTAAACTGCAAGGATATGAATTATATCACTCCCCACATCCTCATAACTGTGCAAAAGGTGGGGCTGCAGTATTAATAAAGAATACAATAAAACACCATATAGAAGCAAAATTCCAATCATGTGCCATCCAAGGAATTTCCATAAGTGTAGAAACGGGTAGTGGGCAAATATCTGTTGCAGCAGTATACTGCTCTCCTAGCTATAGACTAAAGAAAAACGATTTTAAAAGTCTTTTCCGCATATTTCACAATCGATTAATCGCGGGAGGGGATTTTAATGCCAAGAATAAATATTGGGGATCTAGATTAACAAATACTAGAGGCAGAGAATTATATGAAACTATTAAAGAAGTCGGCGGCAAATATCACTCAACGGGGAAACCTACCTACTGGCCTACAGATAGGAATAAAACCCCAGATCTTGTAGACTTCTTTATATCCAAAAATATATCCTCAAATAAAATAAATATAGAAGAAGGCCCTGATCTTCAATCAGATCATTCCTCAATACTTCTTACACTTGGTGATAGAATAATAATAAAAGAACATAGCCCTAAACTAGTTAATAGACTGACTGATTGGAACGACTTCAGGCAGAAGTTGGAAGAATGTATCCAATTATCATCAGCTATTCAAACAGAAGATCAACTAGAAGAAGCAGTGCAAATACTTACACTGGATATACAAAAAGCTGCATGGGCTGCAACTCCCCAAAGAACAAACAAGATTAAACAAAACTCTTATCCGCGTGAAATATGTCAAATTATTACAGAAAAGAGGAAAGCTAGAAAACGCTGGCAACAGACAAGGGCGCCAAGCACAAAACCACACTGAACAACTTAAATAATAAGCTCAGAAAATCTATAAGAGAATTTAAGAACGAGTCAGTAAAAACATATCTTATCAGTCTTACAAATGATGCTAGTACCGACTACTCGCTCTGGCAGGAAACAAAGAAAATTAACAGGCCAATAGCTCACATTCCGCCAGTAAAAACCAGAGAAGGTAACTGGGCAAAAAGCAGTCAAGAAAAAGCAAATTCTTTTGCAGAGTACCTTGAGAAGGTCTTCAAACCTTATGAAGATAAAGATTATCAAGGAAACGAAGAAACGTGCGAAGAAGACAGACCTATTCGGCCGGTAACAGCTAAAGAACTTGCCAAAGAAATCAAAGAAGGCATAAACATAAAAAAAGCCCCAGGGTTCGATTTAATCACAGGGGAAATTTTAAAACAATTTCCTCGAAAAGGTTTAAAAAAACTAGCGCAGATTATAAATGCTGCATTTAAATTAAGATATGTGCCAAGCATGTGGAAGGTCGCGGAGGTAATAATGATACCAAAACCAGGTAAACCACCTAGCGAAGTAGCCTCATATCGCCCAATATCGATACTACCAATGTTGTCTAAGCTATTCGAAAAAATGCTGGCAAAACGTCTGCAAAAAATTATTGATGAAAAATCGCTACTTCCAAATCATCAATTTGGGTTTAGAAACAAGCACTCTACAATTGATCAGGTGCATAGAATCACAGATAAAATCGAAAAAGCATTTGAAGAGAAAAATGTGTGCTCTACAGTATTTCTTGATATAGCACAAGCTTTCGATAAAGTCTGGCACAAAGGACTGATACACAAACTACAAAAGCAACTGCCGAAGCAGTATTCGACTATTCTGGAGTCTTATATATCAGATCGATTCTTCAGAATTAAGCAAGATACAGAGTGTTCAACATTAAGAGAGATTAAAGCTGGTGTACCGCAAGGCAGTGTGCTAGGTCCAGTTTTATACCTACTCTTCACTAGCGATTTGCCTGAAAGTGTAGAAACCACCATAGCTACTTTTGCAGATGACACAGCCGTCCTTGCTGTGGGAGCAACTGTCGAAATAGCAACAAAAAAGCTTCAGACGGCAATAAACAATATTTCAGAATGGACAAAGAAATGGCAGATTAGATTAAATGACCTTAAGTCAGTCCATATTAATTTTACGTATAAAAACGTACCACACATTCCAGTCTACATTAACAACAATGTAGTAGAATTTTCTAACACAGCTAAATATCTAGGCATGACTCTAGACGCTAAACTGCGTTGGAAAGCGCACGTTAAGAAAAAACAAGATGAATTGAACATGCGATACAGTAAATTGTATTGGCTTATTGGGAGATACTCATCCCTGTCCAACTACAATAAGTTATTGCTATACAAGCAAGTTCTAAAACCAGTATGGACCTACGGGCTCCAATTGTGGGCATGCACATGCCAAACAAACTTACAAAAAATTCAGGTTTTCCAAAATAAAGTACTAAGGAACATAGTTAATGCACCTTGGAACATACGAAACGCCGATCTGCATAGAGATCTAAATGTTGAAATGGTTGAAGATGAGGTTAAGAAGGTTGCTCAGAGGCATAGAAATCGGCTCCTCAGCCACGTAAACGCAGAAATAACAGAACTTTTAAATGACAATGTAATCAGGAGATTGAGACGTATAAAACCTCTTGATCTGTAAGATTAGGCTAGGGCTAAGAAATTAGATACTGATTTCAAACAAAACAAATTTAAAAATCCGACAAACGGCGGATTTATCTCTTTAAATTCATTGAATAATTCAAAAATTAATTGCTGATTAGTCGTATGACTAGGTGCAATCTAATTCGGGATGGCGAATGTCAGTCCCCCGGGAGTTTTTTTAGATGAGTTAAAGTCCATCACTATTGCAGGAGCATCCCTCGCGTACTAGCTCTGCAATGTCTTTCGATGATTTTTTACTTCCAGCGAATTCCCAACACAAAAAAAAAAAAAAAAAATATTTTGACAGTTGTCACTCGACTTCTGTCAAAAGAAATTCACCTCATTTTTTTTGTTTTGCTTTTTTTGTTGAAGCTCACACGGATTCTAAATTGACATAACACCGATAGGAAAACAAAATGGCGAATTCAAAAAAAAACTGAGGGGGCCAGCGGCAAGAGGATTGCGAGTTGGGGGTCTTAGTATTGTCTCTGTTCAGAAGTATAGCTTTTTTTAAGAGAAGTTCAACTCAAATTTGGTGAATAAGTATATTATCTCAGTACATTTTCATATTAGTTTTTTCATAACATTTTGTATTTCTATTCAACCAAAGTGCTCATTCACCATTATTGTTCCATTATAATACCAAAACATACGACTTATAAGTCATATAAATGCTAGGCTCTGAAATACGAGACACGTAAAAATAAAACAAATACACATACGTATACTTTATTTTAAATTATATTTAGACTAACGGTGAAACTATTAATAACAGCAACGATATTAATCTTGGTATTTATAAATTATAACTAAACTCCAGAAGTATATTAAGCGATGTATGTGATATACATATTCTACTCGATTTATGTTAAATGCCCTACAAATGTTGGCTAAAAATGTTTTAATTTGTTTATTATTCTACAGAATTGCTCATCTTTCTTTTATTTCACATAAATATACAATTATTTTTTGAAATTAATCACACAAAATTTAGTTGGAACAATTATTTTCAAATTTAACGGATAAAATTCTATGAACGCTGATAGCAACTTTGCCCACAGCGGAAGTTGTTTATTTTAGGTGCGAGTGTGTTTGTGAGCCGGAATTTTTGAAGTTTCGTGACATTTGTCAATACGATTTTCTATGTAACAATACTAACGCACCTAAAGTTTGCAACCCCATGGTAATATAACTTGTAGGCAAGTAACGGAAAATCGGCCGGAGTTGGGGGTCTCAGTATTGTCTCTGGTTCTTATCACTACCTATTTATTTTTCCCACGCAGCGTGGTCATCTCAGTTGCTAATGCTAACAATTAAAATGATTATTTTTTGGTACTAAACATTTTTGCTAAAGGCAAATCTCCTCATTATGGACATTTGGTGTTTTGAAGTTTTTTCCTTTTAAGGACGGAACGTTTTTCGGAAAGCGAAATTCCCACAAAAGGCAGAGCTGCTACGATGTAAGAACACTGCTGAGTATCAGTTGTTTGGTAAACCTTCCGCCATTAAGAATTTTATTTTTTTGCTGCTTGACACCAAAGAGGATCTAAACTAGAGGTCCAACAAGCTGCTTTTCCTGCATAGGAATTCCTAAGTATTAGTGCCTATACAAATCAAAGGAGCGCCATTGCTGCCGCACGCATACTTAGGAAATCCTATGCAGGCAATTACTGTCTGTCAATCACGAGGCTATTTTGTAAGTGGGGGCGACTGTGTTCAACATTTTTGGTACCCTTTAGTTACACGACGTTCACATCGCAGCTCAGTTTAAAAGTTCTTATGATTTATGAAATTGTTGGAAAAAGGAATTCCTGATATAATTTGTTCACAATGCCAAATACCTTAATATAATCATAGTTTTTTTTTCAGTATCTAGCAGAAATCTATCTCATGATGTTAATCAGAGAAAAATCAACTTAAACGGTTCTTCATATTGAAACAAAGTAGATATTTCATCAGAGTTTGGGGAAAGCAATTTTTTTATTGTGGGAAAAAAGATATTTTAGTTTTAGCATAATTTTCAATCTGTAAATGGTACGTAAAATGAATACTTGCACAATAACGTTTTCAAGCATATTTGTTAAATTCGATATTTTTTTTCCGTTTTCTGGTAAATCCCATGGTAAAAAATTCTGTTTAGATTTTTAGAAAGTATTGATAATACAACACACACTTCAATTCAATTCCTTAGGGACTTTCTTATGTGGTATTCGTTTGGGCTTCTTCAGATTTGCCCTCAGATTTCAGATTTCGTGTGCCTAATCAAACATTAAAAACGCTCTTGCTCTTTTTTGTGTTGATATTCGTGCGACTTGAATATGTGTAGTCTTCGACACTTTTCTACGCGCTTTCCATTCACTGGATAAATTTTATATTAAAACATTCGAAATTTCCGTCCCGATTGATCTCTAAATGTTTGCACATAAATAATTTACGAAAATAGATTCACCCGATGCAATGCCTTTCATTTTCTGTAGAAAAAATTCACGCAAATGTAAACAAAGTCCACCAGTTGTCAAACACGAATGCACTTTTATTGATAATTCTGAAGCAAATCTAAGAAAATATCTAGATTCGCAAAAGTGCTCTGAAATCTGAAAAAGAAAGCTTTTTTTGTACCAAACGAACATAAAAATTGCTCTGAGGGAAAAAAAAGTGCTCTGAAATATCACTTCTTGCACTTGTTTTTGTTAATTAATAATTTAGAGGGGCTTATAAAAATATCAGCGAACATTTCAAAATGCAAAAGCACATTACGTATAGAAAAACGGGATCTGAATATTAACAAAACAATTTAGATTCTTACGTTCGATTGAATACGCAAAATCTGAAATCGGATCAAATTAAACACCACATTATATTATCTTTTTGTTAGGAGTTTAATCATATGTACTCGTTTTTACGAATTTACTTTCCGAGAATAATATTTTTTTTTTTTTAAATATGAATAAAATTTCCATTTTTTCTGTTTCTTAGTAACATCAACACTGTTCAATCTTATTAAACCACAGAATTCCTAATCATATTTTGATTTTGTACAAATATGGTGCTAAAAAACCAAGTTAAAAAAAAAAACCAACCAAACGTAATAGAAATGTATGCAATGTTTGCGAATATTTTAAGGAATTCACTTTTGACCTAGTGAAAACTTGGGTTTAAATTGCATGGAATTCACCTATTTTTGGAACAACTCCCCAAGGTAGCTTCATGAATTTTGCTGTCAAAAATATTTTTCGTGTAAAAAAAATAAAAAAAACCTCAAATGTGAATGGATGAACATTTTTTGGCGCATAAAATGGATAGAGAAAAAGTAAAGCTATCTAAAAAACCACACTCAACATTTATTCCTTTTACATTTATTGTTATAAATTCATTTGCAAATTGCTTGTTATTGGAAAAGTTCCATTCGGCGGCCATTAATAAGATGTATTCACAGACAGGAGAAAAAAGAGCGCGCGAGAGAGGGCTGTCATTCAAAATTTGCGGGGAAAATCGGGTAGGTGCACGGGAGTTGGCCCTCTAGTTTTGATCCTCTTTGCTTGACATGTAATCACAGACAGTAGGTTTGTTTGACGTGGGCCCTAGTGCGCACTAGTGCGCACTGTTTTAACCCTAACGTGTTCGATATAGCACTGAACTCGCCCTGGCCAAAGAGGTCCTAAACTAGAGGGCCAACTCCCGTGCACCTACCCGATTTTCCCCGCAAATTTTGAATGACAGCCCTCTCTCGCGCGCTCTTTTTTCTCCTGTCGGTGAATACATGTTATTAATGGCCGCCGAGTGGAACTTTTGCAATGACAAACAATTTGTAAATGAATTTATAACAATAAATGTAAAAGGAATAATTGTTGAGTAAGGTTTTTTAGATAGCTTTACTTGTTTTCTATCCATCTTATGCGCCAAAAAATGTTCATCCATTCACATTTCAGGTTATTTTTTTTTTTTTACATGAACATTATTTTTGACAACAAAATTCATGAAACTACCTTGGGGAGTTGTTCCAAAAATAGGTTAATTCCATGCAATTTAAACCCAAGTTTTCACTAGGGCAAAAGTGAATTCCTTAAAATATTCGCAAACATTGCATAAATTTCTATTACGCTTGGTGGGTGTTTTCAACTTGGTTTTTTAGCACCGTATTTGTTCAAAATGAAAATATTATTAGGAATTCTGTGGTTTAATAAGAGTGAACAGTGTTGATGTTACTAAGGAACAGAAAAAATGTAAACTTTATTCATATTTTAAAAAAATATATATTATTCTCGGAATGTAAATTCGTAAAAAACGAGTACATATGATTAAACTCCTAACAAATAGATAATATAATGTGGTGTTTAATTTGATCCGATTTCAGATTTTGCGTATTCAATCGAACGTAAGAATCTAAATTGTTTTGTTAATTTTCAGATCCCCTATTTCTATAGGTAATGTGCTTTTGCATTTTGAAATGTTCGCTGATATTTTTATAAGCCTCTCTAAATTATTAATTAACAAAAACAAGTGCAAGAAGTGATATTTCAGAGCACTTTGCCCTCAAATCAATTTTTATGTTCGTTTGGTACAAACACTTTGCGAATCTAGATATTTTCTTAGATTTGCTTCAGATTTAGCAATACAAGTGCATTTGAGTTTGACATCTGGTGGAGGTTGTTTACATTTGCGTGCATTTTTTCTACAGCTAAGAAAGGCATTGCATCGGGTGGATCTATTTTCGTAAATTTATATGTGAGCAAATATTAAGAAATCAACTGGGACGGAAATTTCGAATGTTTTAATATAAAATTTAACCAGTGAATGGTAAGCACATAGAAAAGTGTCGAAGACTACACATATTCAAGTCGCACGAATATCAACACAAAAAAGAGCAAGAGCGTTTTTATGTTTGATTAGGCACACGAAATCTGAAATCTGAGGGCAAATCTGAAGAAGCCCAAACGAATACCACATAAGAAAGTCCCTAAAGAATTGAATTGTATTATCAATACTTTCTAAAAATCCATACCGATTTTTTTTAACATGGGATTTACCAGAAACCGGAAAAAAAATTTACAAATATACTTGAATACGTTATTGTGCAAATATGCATTTTACGTACCATTTACAGATTAAAAATTATGCTAAAACTAAAATATCTTTTTTCCCACAATAAAAAAACCCTTTGGCTTCGAAATGAAAATCGACTTTTTTTTCTTTAAAGTATACCTGCAATAAAAGCTTGAAGTTACAAAATCTCTTTTAAGAAAAGTGGAAGAACCGTATAAGTTGATTTTTCTCTGATTAATATCATGACAGAGATTTCTGCTAGATACTGAGAAAAAAAAAAACTATGATTATATTAAGGTATTTGGCATTGTGAACAAATTATATCAGGAATTCCTTTTTCCAACAATTTCATAAACTATAAGAACTTTTAAACTGGGCTGCGATGTGAACGCCGTGTAACTAAAGGGTACCAAAAATCAGTGGCGATTCCTGGTCTTAAGCATTGGGTTAGCTACGGAAAGTTTAAAACAAAAAATATGGATGATCTGTATAACATTATTTTTAGCGCTTTTGCAAAACAAAAAAAAAAAAAAAAAAAACAAGAGTGTACTCTCATATTCCAAAGCACCAAAAATATATTATTTACTTGCATTAATAATCCACGCAAATATAAAATAGGTAATATTATAAACAAAAATTCGCACTGAACTGTTGGTCAATAACACTGCTTACTCAATCAAATAACACAGAACGACAATTTCTTACTTTTCTTACTACAATTCCCTTAGAAAGAGAAACATACGAAAGTACAAAAAAAGAGAACGCACAAAATTTATATCTGCTTACAATCCACCCTCAAGTTTTATCGCATTTGTTCGCGCTTAACCCTTCAGTTTATTTTACTGGGCTTTGCTTCGATGGTAAACAAACATTCTCATATAAATTGTATGAAATTTGGTAGCGCAAATGCTACAAGCGGGAGACTTTTTTTTATGAGAGTTTTGGATCGTGTGTGTGGTGTGCAGGCAGGGAATTTGGTATCGCAAATTTTAACGCTAAAGCTAAGTATCCTGCTCGCGCTAAATTTTAGCGTCCCTAGTCTCCACTCCGTTTCTCCACAAGCAAAGATAAATGGTCGCTAAATTTTGACATATGATAGATGGGACAAGAACAAGCTGCATTTATTGAATAAAAAACTATGTGTTGAATTTTGTTTATTTTTTATTTGTTTTTTTAAATTTCGCAGCTCATGCAGTGCCTGTTGGTGAAATGTAAGGCCTAACTCCTCAACAACATCGTCTGGAAGCTGTTTTAATATCCTGTCCAGGTTTGCAAAAAGGGTTATGTGCTTTAGCACAGGCTGCGTAGCAAGGCTCTCCTCTTTTCTTAACTGCACCAACTCTGAGACACTTTGCGTTAGCAAAGCCACATTTTCCAGCATAGGATCCTTACGCTGCCTTCCTCTATCCTAAAATCATATACGTTTTGACTAAGATCAACATGTTAAATTTCATTAATACTTACATATGTATAGCTGGAAGAAGGAGTATCCTGTGATAATGCAGGCGATATATCCGGGTTGGAGTTTACATTGCTTGAAAATGTGCTATTTAGTAATAAATACAGTCATTAGTTTATTATTAGTAGAAATAGTGCTCATATCTATTTACCATCGCTTTGAAGATGCTGGGGTGAGAAATGACAAGCACTCGGAGAACTCCCAGCTGACACTACTTTGGCTTTCATCTTCCAAGGCATCGTCATCGACACTTTCACTCTGGATATCATCAGCAGCACTCCCTGACTTAGCCTTTTTCTTGCTGGCAGTGTGATACCTGCGGCTGTCCTTCAGGGATTTCCACGTCGACCTACATTCATCAACTGATATGCAAGATAAAAAAGATTATTGATATGTACATAACGATTTGATTCGATAAAAAAAAAAACTCACAATGCATATGGTACTACAAAATTTGAAAATATAAAGATAAATTCACCACAAAATATACCATCTTGGAGAGCGTTATGCGACTAATAAAGAGATACTAACTACTCAGTGGTAGCTTATCTGATTTTCCAGAAACAGATCAACAGATCATGAACACAGCATAAAATCGGACAAAATCACGAAAACGAAGTTTCTTTTGAGTCTGCTCCTTGGAATCCAGATGAGCTACCACTACTTATTTGGTATCACTGAGTTTGCCTTACAATGCTCTATCAGATGGCATAGGTTTACTGCAATCTTTATGCATTTTTAAATTTTGTAGTATCATATGCATTATGAATACAATAGAAAAAACCTCACGAATTTATAATTGAAAATAATAGAGCTACCCAATACCACACATAATGCAACTTATAAACTTACCTGTTTTCTCCATTTCTCTTGCAATTTTCCGCCAGTCCGAGTTGACTGCCTCACTATTGCTGTGGGATTTGTCGTGTAAATCCCATATGGCTGGTCGTTCCTCCACAAGCCCCGCAAGTTTTTTTTTTCATCGCATGAAAATGGTATTTTTGTTTTACGTTTTCTTTTACCCGCGCTAATGTTTTGTGCGGTTTCGTCCAAAAAATCCATAACTTGTAAAATAGATTAAGAAAATATATTTTGAAATCATAAATTTACCCGGCACAACACAAACTTTTTTTTCTTTTTTCTTCTGTCAGAATTTATCTTCGATTTAATGTACCGGACATTTATTTCGCGAGCTAAATGAGTGGAGACTTGTCATCGGCCCATCTATATGAAGTTAAGAATTTAGCGAGCGAACAGGATACTGCTTTGCTAAATTGTCTCGCTAAATTTTATCTTTGTAGACATTTTTGTATGGGAGATAAAATTTAGCGCGAGCAGGATACTTAGCTTAAAGAATATTTCAAGGGAAACTTTTTGTATGGAAGGATTGTGTTATGTGTTTGTGTAGGAAAATATGACTTGTAAATAGGTAGTTTTGTTATTTAGTATGTGATTGATTATTGCAATTAATAATCTTCATAATTACTTTAACCTTAACGTTTGTATATCAAAGAATTTTTCTTGGTTTAGCGCCGCTAAACTAGCTAACTGAGAGGAATCGCCCCTGCCAAAAATGTTGAACACAGTCGCCCCCACTTACAAAATCGCCTCGTGATTGACATTAATTGCCTGCATAGGATTTCCTAAGTATGCGTGCGGCAGCAATGGCGCTCCTTTGATTTGTACAGGCACTAATACTTAGGAATTCCTATGCAGGAAAAGCAGCTTGTAGGCAAATGTACCGTTTCTGCTCTCAGTTGGCCCTCTAGTTTAGATCCTCTTTGGCCCTGGCACTGAAAACCTGTGTTTGACATGACTTCTAGGGCGCCCTAGTTGTACCCTGAACTAACCCCAGTTAATTTGTCGGGGCAAGAATTCAGTGCTGAGTTGCGCTGTCATTTCGCTTGTTGTCATTCACTTAAATACAAATAAATTTGGTATTCAAACGAATTGAGTTCATTCATTTTTAACAATAAACAAAAAATCAAGTGAAGATAACACTTCGTTCACCAGACTTCAGGGCAACATATTATGCGGTCGATATAAAGGGTGATTTTTTAGCTGGTTTGGTTTTGGCAACACTGGTTTTGACAGGTGACGTGTGTTTAGTACCTTGTGTCACTGTCAAACAGCTTCAGTTTGGTTTGCAATTTAACCATGGATCGTCTTACAAATGAACAACGCTTGCAAATTATTGAATTTTACTATCAAAATTCGTGCTCGGTTCGAAATGTTCATCGCGCGCTGCTTCCATTTTATGATCGGCATTCTCGACCTTCTGAGCAGTCTATTCGGAAGATTGTGACCAAATTTCGCACCAAATTTACTTTGTTGGACATTAAACCACCAACACGTTTACGTACTGTGCGTAGTGAAGAAAATATTGCGGCCGTGTCAGCTAGTGTGACAGAAGACCGCGAAATGTCGATTCGGCGCCGTTCCCAGCAGTTAGGCCTTTGTTACAGCACTACGTGGAAAATTTTGCGGAAGGATTTGGGCGTAAAGCCTTTTAAGATACAGCTGGTGCAAGAACTAAAGCCAGCCGACCTACCACAACGCCGAATTTTTGGTGAATGAGCTCTTGGAAAGCTGGCCGAGGATCCGCTTTTTTATCGAAAAATTGTGTTCAGCGATGAGGCTCATTTTTGGTTGAATGGGTACGTAAATAAGCAAAATTGCCGCATTTGGAGTGAAGATCAGCCAGAAGCATTGCAACAGCTACCAATGCATCCCGAAAAAGCCACTGTTTGGTGCGGTTTATGGGCCGGCGGCATTATTGGGCCATATTTCTTCAAAGATGATGCGAATCGCAGCGTTACTGTCAATGGTGAACGCTACCGAGCGATGATAACAAACTTTTTTTTGCCCGAAATGGAAGTTCTTGACTTGCATGATATGTGGTTTCAACAAGACGGTGCCACATGCCACACAGCACGCGAAACAATGGCGCAATTGCGAGGCGAGTTTGGTGAACAGTTAATTTCACGTTTCGGGCCGGTCAATTGGCCGCCTAGATCGTGCGATTTGACACCATTAGATTATTTTTTGTGGGGGTATGCCAAGGCTAATGTGTATAGGGACAAGCCCGCTTCGATTGACGCACTGGAAGCCAACATCCATGCATTCATTCGTGAGATACCGGTCGATATGTGTGAAAGAGTATGCCAAAATTGGACTCAGCGGATGGGCTACCTGAGACGCAGCCGTGGTCAACATTTGCATGAAATTATCTTTAAACATTAAATTGCAAGGTTCAAACTATCGATTCAAATAAATATTTCATTCATTTTTTCGAATTTTTTTTTTTTTAAAAAGTTCTAAGCCTCTTAAAAAATCACCCGTTAGTAGCCGAGTTTTCAGGGTTGTGCAGGGTTTTTAGCAGATGTGGAAATCAGCTAATACTTCTCAGTGCGTTTATAGCTGCCACACAAAATACAACTTCAGGCGTTGAATCGACTTTAGATTGTAAATATCGTAAAGTTCAACGCGACGACTGAGTAGACCTACTTTCTACTATCACGCGCGTTTGACAACTTTAAAATTTCGACTTGTTCGATTTAAAGGCATAGAATGTGCCATTCATAGTCGGAGTGGCACAGATCCACTAATGTTTATCAAAAACAACTTTTAAAGAGCTATATGATAATCCTTCAATTCAAATTAATTAATTCAATGTGGGAAAATGACGAATATTTTTTTTTTGTAGAGCAACTACTTATTTCTTTAGATTTCTTGGAGAAAAAATATTAATATATCTGTGGCAATAAGTTGAAAGAGCTTATGTCGACATAAGCCAAATTCGAGTTTTTTTACATTACAAAGATCTCCTTTTATTTTAGTCCAGGTCCCACTTACTCTCCATTAAAAATCGTTAAATCTGAAGAGAACTGAACAGCTTAAGTTTATTGAGACTATGTAATACAATTGATTTATAAAGCACAAGATAAATTTGTATTGCTCACATTAAAATTACCAAAATTGACATAAGCTATTTTAGCTTATTGCCACAGATATATTTATATTGTTAAATATAATTTTCTTGTATTTTAGAGAATCCTTTTTCAATTCGTACATAAAAATTACAGAAAGAAGAAAAAAAGGAGTACACTTGAAATTTGAATTCTGCTCTGAATTTGTGTTTTTTAGCCAAGAAACAAACCGAACTTTTAGTCTGTCATACTCTACCATCTCAACGTGCATTCGCTTCAAAGCAGCATTTCGGTTTACAAAATTCTTGCTCGAGCGCTTTGGCATTTGCAATCGTAAAGTTTCGATGAAGCGTGTCAAAGCGCGCCGACGCACGCACGCGTTCAACGCCGAATTGTGAATTGGGCATAATATTTAGTTAGTTTATGATGCAAACACTAAGCTTAAGCTCTCCTATTACGAAACTAGTGTTCTGAACATTCCCATCAGTAGCATTTCAATGCGTCACCCTCTGCAATGCTGCATATCGCGTGGATATTGCCAGCGGTATGAAATAATAAATGTCGCAATGATGTGCCCGCAAAATATATAATCAAACTATCTACTGTAGAAACTACCTTTGACATTTATCGCTGATCACCCACTGCTTGGCAAGGTATTTCCTCAATTTTTCATTACAACACTCTATAAAATAGGATATGCAAATAGTACAACAAAACATGTTTTGTTGTCGTATGTTTGAACGCCATTTAGAAAGGCATTCATTTAAATAATTATGACGTACGAAACAATGTCGCCAGTGTTGCAAAAATGTTAATAAAACACGTATGTATGTAAATATATTTATTTATAATTGTCTCAAAGAAAAAAATATACATATACGAAGAGCGGTTTAATCCAAATTTACGTATGGATGTATAGCCACTCTTGGGTTGATGAATGTTTTGAGTAATGCCAACCTTATCGGTTATTTTTCCGGAGATTGTCTTATTTGAATGAATGGGGCTATCTAGATATTGAACCAGTTTTTTTGGCCGAAATAAAAAAAAAAATTCATATATAATGAAGGGTAATTTGTGCTAATGCATGCATCTGTATCATACAGGACTTGTTCTTTTTAACCAAATATTTCGCCAAATAGTTTGAAACGGAAATAGGCAGCTCAGATATAAGAGACATGAAGTGACGTCAAAGACCACCTTGAACCTATTGTAAATTGACGTAAGTTGCCTGCGAAATGTATAGGTCGGCAATTGACATTTTACGAAGAGGAATTCTTAATTATACAACCAGTTATCCAATCTTTGACGAGGTTTTTACTGACGCAGATACATAGGCCACTAGCCACTGGAGTAAAACCCCAATATGGTATAGAGCTGGCACTAATTGGCATCAATTATGGCGAGGAGGAACAAATAAGATATTTATAGCAGTTTTTTTTTTTTAATTTTAAATTCATTTTTTATTGATCTCTTTAATCAAACTTATACACTAGACAAAAACGATTAAATCTAATTAAAAACTAACATTTATCTTATTCTAGCTTACTGGCTCTCAGCGAAAGCTCTAAACTTAACAATATCCTTAAAATTATTACCTTTCGGCCTTAAGTCTATCTGTATTTAATTTGGTTTGTTTTATATTCTTCAAGAAACTTCCTAAAACTTGAATTCTTAATTTTTTTTTATTTTATTTAAAACTACCGGCTCCTCCCAGGGACCCCCACTCCAAACCTAAACATACAAACTTAATATCTAGCTTAAAACTACATTAGCAGCGAACCGGCCCGGGAGAGCGTATCCACCCTCACCTGTTCATCAAGCCACAAAAATTCGGTGAACTGCTTGACCGTATCGACCCTGTCCCGTTCCGCAATTGCGGTACTAAAACGGAGGAGCTCCTGAGCATCGGCGGCGTACCCGTCTTGGATGAGCCGCTTATTCCTCGCGCCGCGGTGGCTGTGGTACAATACCGGCACACCATCTTTTGACTGGACTAACCCTTTCATATCTACATAAAGAAATGCCTCAGGCGGAATAAAGCTAGACCGAAGCGAACTCTCGTGGTACATTAAATTGGGGTAGTAAGTCCCTGATCAGGTTATTATCACTGGCCATCGCCCTTGCAACGTGCCTCCGAATCACCTTAATAAAGAAAAAAGCTACTTTCTAAAATATGAGCTTATAGTCAAACGCACACGCCGCCAAGATTGAAAACATTCAGCATTCAACCCCCCTGGAAAACACATTTGACATGCCATATGGTATAGGCAAAGCCTTCACAGGAAACGATTGCAGTGAATTTAAGTTCACTTTCCCAGATCTCTTTAATAGGTATAAATATGGACCACTGTTGCGTTGATGAAAACACAATTTTAATGTTATAATAGGTACTTTTCAGCTTGTTATCCTTCTGTCTTTACTCAGAAAACAGTTCGAACACAGACTTCTTGTCGGCGCCAAGTTGTTGGCAAACAAACATAAAATCAATTATACCTTTCGAAAACCACTCCAGGTACATAATCACAGAGAAGATTTCACCTTCTTTCGGCGTGCTGGGTACAAATTTGTGTAATTTCGGCCTGACTCGTGCTAGGATAACTACACAAAACCGGGACACGGAAAATGCCGCAGCATTTAATCAAAATCCGTCCGCGCACCAGACAACACCAGACTTTGCCACCAATTTAACTCTCATTATTAGATTATTTAGTGGAATCTCTTAATGAGCTCATATAACAAGCTCCCGAACGTCTAATTATGCGTTCATCAACTTTCAATTATTCTGCTACCTGAATGTGGAGATCTTCATCATAACCAAATAAAAGGAACAAAGTAATTCGTGGCGTCGTGACTTTGTCAAATGTGACTTTTTGATTTGTCTTCAAGAAAAATTTGTCGACACAATAATCGCGCTCTGTCGGCTGACGACGACGATGACCATGGCGGGTCAAATTGTTTTCTTTCTCCGAGGATCGTGGTAAAAGTTATCCTCTTACTTCTTCTGTGAGAGCTGAGAGCAACTTGAAAACAATTTTTGTGTTTCAGTGAAAGGTCGTCGCCCAAGCACACAGCGGCACAAGAGAGGAGAAATAAAATAAATTGCAGGAATCTGAGTTTATTTCTTCTTTTTTTTTCCTGAAGGGATTAATTTTATTTCACATTTTTGCTTTGCTGCCGAGTTTACTGGTTTACTAGCAGAATCGGGCAAAAAATTGTGAAACTTGGACTTAAGAGGAACAATTACCCGGGCGAACTTTTTCCTGCTTAAGCCGTTAAGTGGTGAATCAGGTTTGAAAAGTATGACCGGACAGTATATTTAAGGCTCGTATGTTGAGTTGATATAATTTATTATCAAGATATCGGAGAACTTTCTGGTCCAGACCATGTATCTCTTTTTCTGGGAATCCACCGAGTTTTCGGCTTTCCAATATTTTTTTTTTGTAAACATGGTTACGATTACGACGCGTATTATGCTGGTTATATGTATCTGAAGGATAATATCACTAGATCGGGAGAAACTATTGGCAAATTCATGGTGTAGGTAGCGGCATAAATGTAAGACTTCGATGGACGCAGAGATTTAATCGCCTATCATTTTTCCAAAGTTGCAATGCAGCACTGAGCTTAGAAATTTTTGGCAGACAGAAAATTTGCTGTAGTTCCTTCCTTTGTCTACGAGATAAGACGTTTCAGAGAAATTCCTCCTGATAACATCGCAGACAATGATGTCATTTCTATCCAATGCCTTTAGATTTTCTATTTTCTAGATAATTCATGCACCACATTACTGAAGGCTTTAATATGCATATGTCAGAAAAAGCAAATCATCAACCAGCAGCAAGGAAATATTTGCGTAACAAGGAATGACTAATTTTGGAGCAATTCGTACATATTGCATTTCTTTCCCTGTCTTGTTCTTACTTCCCTAAATGTCGAACATGGAGTAAGCCGATTGTACTACTTCCTTTCTTCTATTAAAGTTCGTATATTTTTTTTTTTAATTTTCGGCTCAGCCCAAAACCCATCGTTCAGTAATCTACCAGACTAAGAAATGAGCCACTGCGCGTAGTAATATTAATCATACATTATTTTGGGAAATGGAACTTTGAAAGCCTCCTCAAATGTCAACAAAATTACCTACAAACCTCAAGAAATGTAAAATGTTGCAAATAGTAGCAGAAATACTAGAACGACGAACAACAGCAGTTCTAGCACATCTTGAAAACAAACTTCTCTACAAAATTGAAATATCCTGCTGCGTTTAATTTACTTTGAGAACGTGCAGCCAAATTTTTTTTTAAAACGTATACAATATCAGGAACTATCAAAAATTGTTTCAAATCCTCAAAGCTTCTTTCGTTAATAAAGAAAAAAAATATAAACAAGTTATAATTATATAGATCTAAAAAATATTCAATGTTTCCAAATTAAAGATATAAAAGTAGCCTCGCAAATTAGAAATAAAAAAGTTTCTTAAATCGTGTAAAGATTCTCGGGAAAATTTTTCAAATCACAGTTTCGCAGATAGGACTCCCACTACCGAGCGCTGAACTTGACGAGTTGTGGGGGCTGAGTAATGGTGAAGATTCACAAGAATCTCTCAAGATGAACCATGAAACCAAAGGGTGCTCTCCTCTCCCCTTCCCTCCTTTCTTGTCCCACTCCTACCTTTATTTTCCTCCTAATTCTATCTCTTATCCCATCCTGTTTCCGCCTGGGCCGGATAAAGTTGTCATACGACCCGTGCCGAATATCAACCTGGCTGGGGGCCCAGTTTCAAAAATAGCTCAAGTCGAATACGGAGTATCCGGATACCTGGCGACCTCCGGATTAGCTGGCCCTATCTGTGTAATGCGGATCTCTGCACAGACTGATCTCAATTCTCCGCTACTCGTGGGTACAATTAAGAACAAAAACAAAAATAAAAAACTAAACAAAAAACAAAATGAGACCGGTTCTCCTTTAAAACCGGGCGGTAGTACGGCGAATTCGCTGACTACTGGGACAGCTCCTGCGGCAGTGAAGGGTCGAAAAATTGTGACCGTTCATGATTCTTCTACTGTGAGCAGCTGTAGTGTGCACAAAAAAGAAGGTACACACCTCAGCAGTGGTGGGATTGTGAGTATACATGGCCCTACCACTGCTACTAGCGCAACAGGATGTAAGATCGCTCAAGCGTCTCCTAGTGAGACAGGGCGGCATCGCCCTCCATCGAAGAGGGCGTATGGCAAACGTCGCTATATGCTGTTCATATCCTAAAGGTCTTCGGAGAAACTTTGAAGGCTGGTAGGACCGCCGAGCAAAACAGCAAAACAGCAAGGGCGGAAAAATTCTTGAAGAACGATCCACTAACGACCAGCAAGAACTCTACGTCTAAGCGCCTGAGATCGTTGGAGGGGACCGTGCCGGCTCCCAAAAGACCTAAGGTGCATAGCACCGTCGCCCCAAATAGCTCATCCAACGTCAATTCTCAAAAGTCGTTTAGTGACGTTCTTAGAATAAAATGGTGATCGCTGTGATCGATCGTAGCGACGATGATGGCACGATCTCCCCTGAACGGTGGCAGGTGGTCAAGACGAAGCTTTTAGGCAGCGCAACCAGGGACCACCTCCCATTACATGCGATGGTGGATGGCATCAGGGCCATGTGAAACTGATCGCCAGTGATGATCAGAGATCCTGCGATCTCTAAAAGTTCGCTAAAAGCAGACTGGGAGAAGTTTGGCCGGGTGCGAAACTCAACGTCGTTGCGAGGGAGGATATTCCAAGCCGACCTAGAACTCGTACCTGGATCCCAGCCGAACCCTCCTCCAGCGAAGAGATCCTCGAGATTATCAGACTGAGCAATCCGTCACTCCCGACGAATCTCGATTCAATCAACCTAAAAGTCTACAAAAAAGACGAGCTAGATTCAGGCAAAATGCCTCCGTACCCCACAGGTTCAGAACCTGAGTCATCGGTTTCATTCCCATCGTTAGATGATGATGCCTCCAGCACAAACACTCATACCATGGAACACACTTTGTCGGATATGGATATGGACGAATTCACTAAGATTCTTCTCAGCGAGGACGAGCTTCTTGGTTCATCTTCGGAAGCGGAAGATCTCAACAACACTGTGGTGGAGATTCATCCGCCTAGTTGTAGCAAAAATGCTGCAATTAGTTCACAATAATCTCCATCACTCCTTAGAGGCTTCGGCCGCCCTTATCCACCGCCTCTCAAAGGGTAGAGAAGACATTGTCTTGATACAGGAACCATGGTTTGAAAACAGCGTGGTTCGTGGACTTGAGACTCCGGGATACGAAAAGCTGTACGTTACTGATAAAGGTAGACCCGGATCATGCATACTAGCGAAACGTAACCTCAAAATACTTTTACTTCCTATTTTCAGCGATTCAGATGTAACTGTTGCTAGACTAGTAACTGCGAAACGCACCTACTGGGTAGCATCAGCATATCTGGCCCATGACTACACGGGCCCTCTCCCTAGGGATAAACTAGAGAGAGCGATCGCGGAAGGAGAGAGGACAAAAACAAACCTCAATCGGTTGTGATGCTAATGCTCACCACTCGGTATGGGGAAGTACGGACATTAATGATAGAGGTGAGTTACTTTTTGATTACATTTTAAGAACAAACCTTATCGTAAGCAATGTAGGTAGTGAACCTACTTTTATAACAAAAAACCGACAAGAAGTCTAAGATATAACTCTTGTCTCCGATACTGCTAGTCAGTTGATTACCAATTGGAAAGTATCAGCTGAGCACTCCTTTTCAGATCATCGGTATATTCAATTTAACCTAACCGATGACCCTCCTTGCCAACTTCTGTTCAGAAATCCTAGGAAAACAAATTGGCTCAAATATAGGGATATTCTGAAAAAATCAATTAGCTCAGAGCTTTTAAGTCCCCCCTATAATGCCAATGAGCTTGTCTTAAAGTCAAAAATCTTACGTCCTCCTCGTGTCCTCTTATTCTACCAAGGGGAAAGAAGAAACCACATTGGTGGACTTCAGACTTGGGACTGAGTAAGAGAAAATGCAGAAAACTTTTCAATCGTGCCAAAAACACAAGAAAAGTGACCGACTGGGATTCCTACAAGGTAGCCCTTAAAATATATAAGAAAGATTTAAGGAAAGCCAAGCGAGTATCATGGAGACTCTTCTGTAGTAAGATAGAGGAATCCTCCGAGGCATCAAGGCTGAGAAAGATACTCTCGACAAACCCAACAATGCCAAGTTGTCTGAAAAAGACGGATGACGCTTGGACGACTTCTAGCGAAGAATCGCTTAATCTGCTGCTCGACACCCACTTCCCAGGCAGCTCAAAGAGTATTGCCGACAAGGATCCAAACAGATCAAATTCGTAATTTATCAACCTACAAGGTCTGATTACTAGAGACAAAGTTCTTTGGGTGCTACATAGCTTCCAACCATTCAAATCCTCGGGACCAGACGGCATAATACCAGCCGAGCTACAAAACGCTTCGGATATCATCCTGCCAGTTCTAATGATAATCCTAAGAAGCTGTTTGGATCTGGTGTATATCCCATTGCTATGGAGAGAAGTTAAAGTGGTTTTCATACCCAAAGCAGGTAAATGCTCTCATGTAAGTCCGAAAGATCTCAGACCGATAAGTCTTTCATCATTTCTCCTAAAAACTGTTGCATTCCTAGACATAGAAGGCGCTTTAAACAACGTCGACTCATCTGCGATTGCTGGTACACTGGCAGTTCTGAACGTGGATGCATCACTTGGCGAGCTGATTAATTTGATGCTCAATAGCGGACTTATCAACTCAAGCCTGGGTGAGATATCTACCAGAAGATCTGTCAGTAGAGGAACACCACAAGGTGGCGTCCTATCACCCCTTTTCTGGAATTTGGTGGTGAATGAACTGCTGATATGCCTGGAAGCGGGAGGTCACAATGTGATTGCCTATGCGGACGACGTTGCTATTGCTGTGCTAGGAAAGTACCTTAAAACTTTAAAAGAACTCCTATAATACGCTCTCAATGGGCTAATAACTTGGGCGAACAAATGTGGGTTGGGGGTAAACCCTCACATAACTGAGCTTGTCCTCTTTTCTAGGAAATACAAGATTCCACACATAGACCCTCCACATATAAATGGCACTAGACTGACATTCTCAAATGAAGCTAAATACTTGGGACTCATTTTTGATAGAAAGTTAACCTGGAAGCCTAACATCCAAGAAAGAGTTAAAAAAGCCACTGTGGCAAAAAAGCCATAGGGAACAAATGGGGCTTACAGCCTCGTATCACTCACTGGCTGTACGTCTCTGTCATAAGACCGATACTCACGTATGTCGTGGTTATTTGGTGGACTGCTTTGGACAAAGCGATCAATCGTGAAAAGCTAAGCAAAGTCCAAAGAACAGCTTGCTTGTGCATCGGCGGGGCTCTTCGCATTACCCCCTCTGCTGCACTTGACATCCTGTTTCATCTGGCACCCATTGACATCTTCAGTAGGCAGCCGGCAGCCGTACGCCTCAAAGCCACTTCACAATGGACCAGCAAAACAACTGGCCATGCTGCTATCCTGAACGATCTTCAGAACCTTCCAGGAAAGATCGACTACACCACACCAGAACTTAAGTTCGATAAAAACTTCCAGGTCTCCATTAGACCTTACAATGGTCTAAGTATGTCGGCTAGCCGACAGCCACTTCAACCTAACCTTCGCAAATAGGAATAATAAATTCTGACAAGAACAAATGTACTTCAAAGTGTGAAGGAGTGTGCTCTTGCACAATAAATCGGGTTTCAAATCAGAAAATAATTCTCATTAAACTAGAACGCATGGAATAATTCTGAGAAAAAACAACATGGAAGTGGCTTAAGAAATCACTCGAAAAACTCTTAAAATGTCGCTTGAAAAAGGTAGGTACTATGCATAAAGGCAGTATTGAATGGAAAAATGTGAAAGTCTCTTGGAATTAAATAAAGATGCAGATCGAAAGCCACCCAAGCCCGACAAGTTTCGTATATAAATCGGCAAAAAAATATATCGAAATTACCTTCGATATCAATCGCTCAGCAGAATAAAAACGACTATAGTAGTTTGCCTTAGGCGGCTTTGTCAAATTTTGAATGTTACCCCAAGCATCTCTATGAAGACATACTTGAAAAGATTCCATAAATCAAACAAAAATTTCTTTAAAAAACAATAAACGCTATGAGTTGGTTAAAAAATGATTCCCAATCGACCACAATTTGGCTGTTCAAAAATTGTGTCAAAATTTATCATAAATGCCCACAAATATCCTCTTAGGACAGTTTTACAAATCGGACCAAAACAAAACAAAATTCTACCTAAAATGATGGAATAAAATTACCAGAAAATTGTTTTAAATATTTGCCAAAGTTGCCTGAAAATCGCTCGGCCGAGTCATAGAACGGAGCAAACAGTATAGTGTTCAAGACACACCGTTTAATTTATTTATTTGTTTAACTTTTCTTTCGTTTATAAAAATTCTATATTTCTATTCATTTCTGTTACTCAATGTACTTGCCATGATCATGTTTATTCAAATTATTTGTTTAGTTGTTATGCTCCAATGATCATGATAAACCTCACTTGCATATTATGCTTGCGAACTTGCACCTAAGTTCTGGGTGTTTTGCCAATTCCATTTTTGGTCCCCATTTTCGCAAAGCGACAAGTGTGCTAACTGATGGTGGCATATTCACGTTCACTTTGAAGTATATCACAGCAGTGAGTATTCTAAATATTTCCATTAGGTATATTAGTTCAAAACGGGACTATACACGATATTGCGCTCTCTTCTATCCGTCACTATCAGTGGAACTTATCTCGATAAACACTAAGCTAAATTTCTCGTAGAAGACCAAACAAAAACCCATATCTTCCAATAACCTTGCCATGTAGCCGCATACCGGCTTTTTACTTGAATAATCACATGTCAGTGCCATTTCTCCATACCTGTCGCAATTTCCGACATGAATAGGTACATACTTTTGTACTGATGATCTCAACCGCTCTAAAACCACACACCTTTTTGCAGTAGATCTTCATAGGCTGCTCCTCCTCCTATTAATGTTCATTAATGATATAAATATTTATGACGCACTGTTAGTAATTTCGGTGACGAAAATAAGCTGTGCATCCAACCAGCTCATCAACATTCGAAAACCAATCAAAATTATACAAATTAACCGGCTAAAATGAATATGCGCATTCTTCTTCGATCACAGTGGGCACTCGTGCCCTGGAATGAGCTTCACCCAGTCAGAATCTTAAAACCTTTAGTTACAGAAAAACAAATTAAAAAATCAACAAACAACAAAAAGTAAATACCAATCAAAAAAAATTTGTTTAAACAAGAAAAACCAGTCGCTGGACTCTTAACAACTTTTTTGTTGGTTTTATATGCTATTTTCGGTACTCTCTTAAGAAAATCCCCGCCTGCAGCATCCAGCATCCGACACCCAGGCAAGTAGATACATCAGAAAGTCGAAAAATTATATCTCATCTCAGAGACACATTCAGAAAGCCGGTAAACACAATATGTGGATGGTGAGCATCAGAATATGACTCCCCAGTGATGGACAGCCAAGGTAAGTGAGTACTGCCAACAGGTTTTTTTTGCAAATCAATAAAAACCGAATTTGGTGTGTTGGTTTTTCAATGGTTTGGCCTGTGGACACGGGCATTCAGACCGATATACACATTACATCTCATTAAATGTAACCGAGGTTGAGTTGCAGGAACTGGTGCTGCGGGGGGAGACATTTTGAGCTTGTCAAATAAAACGCTGAAATTTGTGATTTTGTCACCAGAAATGAATAAAATTCAACAAAAGCTATGCCCGTCTCGGTGCCCGTTGACCTTTTTGGTGAGAAATTGATTTTTCGAATCTACTGTCTGACATCGACATGTGGATTATCTAAATGGCAGTGGTCTGGAGATATTGACTACAACCGCAACTGACTGAATGAATTATTGGCGACAGGTTTCAGATGAGACTGCAAAGTGATCGAAGAAGTCAAGTCGGACTGTGATAAGTAGATGAGATGAATATGGGGTAGAAGGGGGAGGTTTTTATTTATTTATTTCTGCTTGCATGCATTATTATTTATTATTTGTTATAATATTAAAGAGTTTTAGGATGTTATAAGTACAGAATTACATACAATTTATCACTCAAAAAAGAATTATGGACAACCTGCCAAAACTTCAAAAAGTATTTTATTCCAAATAAAATTGTAGTTCTTTTCAGTGCATATTTTTTGGCTGTTTTTCAACTTTTTGGCTCATACTTAATAAAGCCTTTTCCATATTTGTCTCATCGATGGTCTTCTCGTAAAAGTTTGACATTTTCACCTTTAGCAAAGAAATGTGTTAGATTTATAGAAGAAGTTTAAAGTGAAAACGAAGGGTTTGACACTTTGTTGCACCTCCCGTTCGTTAATGTCGAATCCTCTCTCACGAATTTTTTTTACTTTATCCAAACACTCTTGTGACGAAGCCTCCCAAATGTTGATAAAATATTTTGCGACTCGAACAAAATTACAAAAAATTTACTCGGAGACAAAATATTTTTCAATTTGATGATGGGAACAACACATGACAACACTTCAAACCTCCCTTCTCAATGTATCCTGGTCTACATAATCTATTTATCACATAATAAGTCGCTTCAAGCACTTTCGCTCGAATGAAAATCACAAATTTCAAGTTATCCCCATTCGCTGAAGAGGGATCATCGCTGACTCTCTGTGCGGCTTATGTAATTCAGCGAATAATTCAGTGTGTGTGTGCGTAGTTAAATGGCGCAGGTCGATACTGTTGCCAAGCGAGTTATGATATGCATAATATGCATTCAATTGAAATGCAGAATATGAATTAATTTCCCAGAAACCAGTTACTTGAAGCGAAATCGACATAGCTAGTGATTGGCGCGAGCAATTAAACTCAGTTTAGTGCACGGGTTCACCAGTGTCGATTTTGACCATCAAATAGGTATAAATGCACGATTTGGCTTGGTCTTTCCTGAACCTGAATGTAAAAAGCTCGTCTCTGAAGCCAGTGGTGACTCGGCGACTTGGATGTAATGCAGACACAACACAATTAGTCAGCACCAACAGCGATATCTTCTCTAAAAAATAAAACCGATGCTTACGTTGTGCGCAGTATGAATTGCTCCATATCTGCACCAGGCAGAATAGCTATTTATCAGAGAAGCTGTGAGAAGGCGTACATTTTGCAAAGGCTCGATAAGATACGAGCCTACTTCTTTTTAAGTCAAAGAAAGAAAACATTTTCACCCGAAAATTTCGATCCCACATGTATCAACAGTTGGAGTACACATAAAATGTTAAATTGGAAGCATTGAGCTTGTGGTCTTGCCACCTTTGTAAACGATTTATTATTTTTGTCATCTCATTGGATAAAAACAAATTCGACTTCCTAAAACAAATTTTCAATCAAACATTTACAAGAGCGTTTTGCGTGATGAATATTTTCTCAATTCATTTCCTGTTTTTTTTTGTAGCCCAAAAACTGAAAGCACAATGTTTAAGCGCTTGAATCCAACTGTTTAAACACAAGCCGACATCGTCATGTATTGTCGGTGCAAGCTCTGCAATGGAAAAGGAACACCGAATTATAATGTAAACTTGATAGACAAATACTTAACGAGCACATATTTCCGTTAGGTGGCTCTGGGTAGGATTACAATGACGCTGATGAAATGGATTTCCCAAGAAGCCGTTGGTTGGTTATTAATCCCCCAAAACCATTTGGATTTGATGAGAGGTGAAGTCCATTCTGTTGGTTGGATGATAGTTGAAGTGACCAACGAGTCTGCGTGAATTTGGCTTTTAGAATAAATTATAGCCTGGCTTGGTGCAAGGTCCCTGGAGCATTTGCAGCTATGGAATCATTGAAACGGCTTTGGTGAGTGCGAATGCTATGATATACATGGATCACCACGATCGAAGGTCTTTTCCTTTCAAAATTTTCAAACGAAATGAATTTCACGACTTTCTGCCGGTATGATTGTTGACTTCGTCAAGGGTGCGCCTTTCATTGTTTTCTTTTTAATATTCGTACGGTCCCAATCCGTACGTTTTGATATTATGTTTCCTTAATGATAACTTGGCTCTTCCTAGATTGAATTTCAGTGCACCTAATTCGTCAGCAAGGCATGCTATGGGCTCTGTTTATCTGGATAGAAAGAGTTTTTTTTATCAAGTTCAACATCTCTACACAAAAAGTGTGGGAATTTTCCTGGATGCATAAGAGCGGAGAGTGGAAGTATAAGGTCAAAAATTATGGACAACTCACTAGATATCGAGCAGATATGATAGTGTCGAATGGTGGTGGACCAGTCTACATTTCTACTGAATTCTTTTAAAAGTAAATATCCCCAATACTACACAAAGTCGAAAACAAACCTTTCTCTTTCAAACACTTGACAAGGACGACTCTTAGCAATTTCTGCACTTGTGCAAAAGTAACTTTATTTCCACTCTAATTTTTGAAAAGAAACTGCTTCCTACATCACATGCAAAAGAATCTGTTGCAATTAGTTCGGCGCAATGCCTCTCCATAAAACCGATATGTACTTCCAAAACCAGATCTCTACCAAATTTTAGGCATAAACACACTTTGCCAATAAATCACTCTCCAAATTGTGTATATTTCGCAGAAGCCTACAATCTAAACAAATTTGGTTGGACACGAATTCATAACGGCCACTTAATTGTTTATTTAATTTAGTGCCATTCACATCGAAATACATTCGCCATTGCACATAAATACATAATCATGTCTCTCCATCTTCTATGTGTTTGCCCAAAAAGAATGAACCTCTCCAAACGAAATAGAACACAAAGTCACAAAATCAACTCTTTTAAAGGTAATTTATTTGGAAATAGACGCACGAACAGAAATTCCGAAACGCAGGTTCGTTGACTTTCTTCACCGATATTTTTCTTTTTTCGTTTTACTAATTGTTATTCAAAGAATGAAGTGTGTAAAAACTTTTTCGGCACACTGTTGTGAGAACATTTTTAAAATGTCCCTTTCTGCGATTCTCTTAAGTGACTATTGCACATGCATGCCGTCTATTATAAGAGAGGGAGAGCAATAGATAATAATTTTGCGTTTTCCATATTCCATCTTTCGGAGGAGCAAGCCAATGAGGAAAACTAATCTTAGTGTATTTGTTTTGTACCGGCTCTTGTTGGCCATTACGATCTAGAATTTTTTAATGATGACCGACCAGCGCGACCACCGCGCCGACCGAACCGATGCTACAATCCACAAGGTTGTTTAGAAATGGACAGACACTTCTTGAAAAAAAAGAAATAACCACTGTACATAATGTCGATTGGGTATAATAGAAACACACACACATAGCTATAGGGCAGGGAGTGAGAAATAAACCGTAAATCAGTGAAATGTGTCGAAGAAAAAGTATTATGAAATGGGAAATTGTCTTTCAGATTTTAAAGTTGTTGTGGATTGACCGCGGTTGTTTGACTGGAGAACGTTTAAAGGAACCGTGTCTCTCATAGTCAACCCTGAGCTTAGGATAATCATACAAATAATGTCTCATAAGGTCAGCCTCCCTCTTAGTTATTTAACAAAAAACATTTTTCACATTTTTAAGTTAAGAAACAAGACACATAAGTGTCAATATCGTAATAATAATCATAGAATACACATGCCTTCAGTATATTCGTAATTATATCACTTTTAAAAATTCACTTCCACAATTTTTTTTTTTTTTTTTTGGTAAGCCACTCGTATTCTGCACTTATGGAAACTAGTCGCAGACTTATAATTTATACGCAGGAAGTAGCACCTTGATTGTGTCAATTTTGGCTACAGTACGATGACCCATTGATACATTGATACGGCAGACTGAAAAGCTCCTTAATGAACCTGAGACCCCTCGCTCAGTAGTCCAGCACTAGGATAATAACCACTGAGCCACTGCGCCCACATCTCATGCGTTGGCTAGCTCAAATTATTCCTTTAAAATTGTAACACTGTTCGGAAATCGGAATGTTTTTTCTATGAAATTGCTCTACACCAAAACTTGCTCAGTGGACTCGTCGGTACATAATATGTTGACTCTCCACCATATCAGATAAGAATTGCAAGTGCAACAGCACAGGTGAAGTGACTGCGATGTTTTTCTATGGCTTAGAATAACAATAAGAACTCAGATGCCCATTAAAAGAGAAAAAATCAGCCCTTATAAAATTCCTCGCACTCTCTTCAAAATGAAATTTCGTCCACTGCAATCTGCAATATACAATCTACAACAACAACTCTGTTCTCTGATATAATAAAATAACCTGCTCAGCTCATCGCTAGATTTAATCTTTTCTGATTCCATGATACCGAAAACCGAAACCACCCCCAAAGCCGCTTTAGAATTCATGTCATGTGCGCGAGATTTAATTCTCTCTTTTGCTTTATTGTTTTTCCTTCTTTTCATAGCTATTCACTTCGGCTTGGGCGTGCAAGTGTGCGTCCACAGTGCGTGCAACTTGTTGAGTCGTTCACCTATCTCACACGCGATAGCCCCCAGCTGCTATCAAAGTTGTTCAGTAAATGAATTGAGAAAAAGATGTGTATCCTGCACGAGAATTTGAATTGGAACGCGTATCTTGTAGTCTAAGTCTGTTGTTACAAACAATTTTGGAAAAAAAAAAAATGAGTTATTGACATAAATTTTTAAAAAGTAGTACGCGGTGGATCCAAAGCAGTACCGTACTCAGCAAAAATTACTCAAAATCTACAAAAAACGACAGTTGTAGCACGGGCGGGAACGCTGGCCCCCAGTCACGGCTCACGGATACTTTTCCCCACATAAGAAACTCGACCACTCGTTAATTGTTAGTACCTACCACCACCGCCTCCTTCTCCTCAGCCTAACTTGTTTGTATAAATCTCTTTTATCACACACGTTCCTCTTGTAATTCTTGTAAGGTTCAAGTAGAGAAAGAGCGAACATACCGACCCTACACACGCACAAGCCTGAACCGGATTCTTTTAAACCACACTCACACACTTCCAACGAGGAAAATAAAAATCCCATTCACTTGGAAATATGTATCTACTCAGTCAGAAAACCACCTTTCGAAATTATATTGTGTGAAGACGGGAATGGGAAACACAAACCGAAAGAGGAATCCAAAACCCCACCATTCAAACCAGCGCACATATACACACACAAGAGAGAGAGAGCACCGCACCGCAATAAGAGAACAGATGATAATGGAATGGCAATGGAATGCTGGTGCTCGAGCTGACTGCTGGCTTGATTCGTTTTCGGCGTTGAGAAGTGCAGAAAATTGTCGACAAGTTTAGCAGCGTCCATTTCACTGAGAGCGTACGTTTCGCCAACACCGTTTTCGTCGAAGCCATTCCAGATACTTTTACACGGAGTTTGTTTCACACTTACGATAATAACTGTTCTATTACTGCGCTAACTGCTCTGTACTTACTTTCTTGTCCGTGTTCACAGACTATTTGCTCAAGAATTGCTCCGCCAAATGGAACATTTCTTTTCAAATCAGTTTTTAGTTGCTTTTTAGACGTTCAACTGGTCGATGTACCTACTTAATTCAACAAGTCAAGTGATTCTCTGTACATTCCTGTCTATCTAACGTGAAACGTGCCTTTTTTTACACCCAAAACAAAATCAAAACCGGTAAATAAATATCCCAGGCAGTAACTAAATAATAGATTACCAACAAGTGTCTCTGGTCAAAGAAAAATTGTTTTCTGTTATTTTTTTCTAAACATTTGTTTTCTTTCTTGTGCATATTGCAACAACCAGTGTGACGATTCTAAAATATGGATACAATTTGTTACAAGATAAAATAAAAAAAAAAAATGTTTTATTGATGAAACATTATTGCCGAGTCGCATTGATCTTTGAGTACCTGTGAATTGACCCCTACGAAGTCTTAGAAAGAGAGAAAACAAAGAAAAAAAAACATTTTGCAGTGACCTCTGATCGTAGTGACTATATTTTATATTATTTTATTATTTTGCTTCATCATCTTGACCGCAATTTGTTTGTGACATAATTGGTTTACCAAAAAAAAAAATTATTTGAGTTTCAAATAATAAGTCAAATTCAAAGCAAAAGTGAACAAAAAGAACTGCATAAAAAAAAAGAAAAGAAGGTATAACTTGTTTGGTTGTATACCAATTTGGAAAGTTATAATTTTGTTTTGTCGGTGTTTTGATTGTTACAAGTGAAGTTTTCTGTCCTATTGCCAAGAGTAGTTTGTATTAAGTGTTTTATTGTTTTAACTGGTGATTCACGGTTTTTTGTTTTGAGTTGAAATTTTTCCAACGGTTTTCGGCAACAAGCAACAACATTTTCGAGAACACGGCCTTCACGCTGGATATCATCAGTATGGAGCCGTTTTACGACGGAGACCTCAAGGATATATGGGATTCTGACTTAGATCCGGTAAGCTGTGCATATTTTAGGTTTTTTTTTTTTTTTTTTTCATTTTTCCAAGTGATCAAACTGGCAATACATTTGAAGTTCCATTTCGTTTGAAAAGTTGGGGTGGTGTCGGGATAACTTAAAAATCAAAAATTTACAAATCGTATAAGTGGCGCCCAATGAGTGGAGATTTATTTACACGTACTGATTGACAGCACGGCATAATGAAGTATTTGACGAAATATGACTTTACAAGATCCACTGGAGCTTGACTAGATGAACAACATTGCGTTTGTATTTCGAATCGACTGGAAGCTATAAATCTGCTAATGTCTTTCAAAGTATGTATATTTTCGTATGGTCCAAAGGTCGGTCAGAGCATCAGCAACCAGTGGCTTAGTGGTTTAAGTACCGGACTTCTTAGTGAAGGTTTTCAGATTTAATCTTAAACGCCACTTCTGGCAAACATCCAAAAGTGTAGCTGCCATGCGATATATTCTCCTTAGCTGATATGATTCAGCATGAAATTGTAAGTTCTTGCCATCCATATCAAAATGTGTTACTCGAAGAAATGGTTGAAGAAGCTAGGCCTTGGATCCTATATGAACCTGTTGGGTCAGTTAATTAATTTTGTTTTTGGAAATATTTTTTGAGTTGAATGACTAATTTTTGCTTAAAATTTGTTTTCTTCAAAGTGGCGCCCAATGTAAGGTCGACCTATATTGTTAATTAGAATACATATTAGTGGTAGAATGTGAAATGTTTCTGGAGTTACAACGTTTCTCAAATAAGAAGTTTGTTTAATAAGAAATAGCCCCTCATAAAAATCACCTTATTTTGTTTAGAAAGTTGTTTACCAATCTATTGAATATTTGTCTCCCTTCTGAGGCCATTGCAGTGCTTTCGTTTGAGAGTATTGTTTTTACTTGTGGTGTCCAATATGAGGACCATCTATTTTCTTATAAATTACATGGCTTGGAGCGGAGATTTTAATTACAACGTCAGGTAATTTGTAATTATTCGCCTTGTATAGCTAAAGGGTGATTTTTTAGCTGGTTTGGTTTTGGCAACACTGGTTTTGACAGCTGACGTGTGTTTAGTACCTTGTGTCACTGTCAAACAGCTTCAGTTTGGTTTGCAATTTAACCATGGATCGTCTTACAAATGAACAACGCTTGCAAATTATTGAATTTTACTATCAAAATTCGTGCTCGGTTCGAAATGTTCATCGCTGCTTTTTTATCGAAAAATTGTGTTCAGCGATGAGGCTCATTTTTGGTTGAATGGGTACGTAAATAAGCAAAATTGCCGCATTTGGAGTGAAGATCAGCCAGAAGCATTGACACAGCTACCAATGCATCCCGAAAAAGCCACTGTTTGGTGCGGTTTATGGGCCGGCGGCATTATTGGGCCATATTTCTTCAAAGATGATGCGAATCGCAGCGTTACTGTCAATGGTGAACGCTACCGAGCGATGATAACAAACTTTTTTTTGCCCGAAATGGAAGTTCTTGACTTGCATGCTATGTGGTTTCAACAAGACGGTGCCACATGCCACACAGCACGCGAAACAATGGCGCAATTGCGAGGCGAGTTTGGTGAACAGTTAATTTCACGTTTCGGGCCGGACAATTGGCCGCCTAGATCGTGCGATTTGACACCATTAGATTATTTTTTGTGGGGGTATGCCAAGGCTAATGTGTATAGGGACAAGCCCGCTTCATGCATTCATTCGTGAGATACCGGCCGATATGTGTGAAAGAGTATGCCAAAATTGGACTCAGCGGATGGGCTACCTGAGACGCAGCCGCGGTCAACATTTGCATGAAATTATCTTTAAACATTAAATTGCAAGCTTCAAACTATCGATTCAAATAAATATTTCATTCATTTTTTCGAATTTTTTGTGTTTTTTTTTAAAAAAACGTTCTAACCCTCTTAAAAAATCACCCTGTATTTCCAAAGAAACGAAACTAAACGCCGACAGGATATGGTTCTTTTTAGGAATGGAAGATATTTCTTCGTCGGTCGTTCTCTTATTAGGTCTTTAAGGATATGGTTCAATGCCAGAAGTGATTTTCAAATAAATGTCTGACAAATATCACAACATTTATAGTTATAAAATATATTATTTCCTCCATTTGTGACAAATGATCGTGGCCCTTGTAGATTCCTTCAATTCATTTACTAAATTTTTATAACAGAAATAGAATGTGAGGTATATATTATTGACTAGAACATTTTTCACGGGAAAAATAGTTTCCTTACCTAACAACACTTCTGTCAAATGTGTTGATCACTACTGATAAGGAAACAGACTTTAACAGTTCTGGCAATATTATCCAATCAATCTTTATTTATCACCAATTTTATTTAAAATAATACTATTTTATAGATTGAAATGTGATCGTTTTATTTTGTGGATATCACCCTTCCAACATAAAGAACAGTTTTACTGAACTGATCGATGTTCAATGATCAATGATATCTTTTGGAAATTGTTTGTGTCACTTTAACTTTTAAAGAAATTCAATTGCAGGTAACTATTACTATAGGCGTGAGAGTGATCACCTAATTTCTATTGATTCACACTGATAGTTTCAAGATTGCCGAGCATTTTATGAGATCCTCTCAAATTAATCGTTAGACTAAGGGAAATAAGATTATTAAAATTATTTCGCGAAATATTCTGCAATCTTCTTCAACTACTGATCGCGAGCTTAAATTCCAATCGAAGTACGTTCCTGAATTGCTTATCATTCCGAGTATGTACTTTGTTAGATATTTGCATTGATCAATTCACAAATATTTTAGCCAATGATCGTGGGATAAAAAGTCTATCACTGCACAATGTCTAGTGTGTTTTTTAGGTCATGGGATTGTTATAACATTTTTAATCTCAAATGATTATTCAAATTTATTCACTGGTTACAAAGATTTGTGTTTTGAACCCCAATCGCTACTCCCAAACCAGTCAGAAGCGGTGATTTAACGACCCATTAGCTACAACTATCACCACAACAGCAAAAAATGTTCTTCGAAAAGTAAAACTATTTTATTTTTATTTTCCTAAAAACCATGCATAACCCTTGAAACTAGACACTCGCACGCTGATATAGTACTCGTAGTTAGCTGTATATTGATAATAATCAACTCAACTTATCGCTCCACTCTAAAAGTGGTGACACAAGTCATAGCATATAGAAATAAAACAACTCGTTTGAAAGCGATTTACATCACAAAATTCGCCGATTTACTCATGTATGTTAATACGTTTATTTAACAAATTCAGCACTCCCGCATGTTCTTAGAAGAAAGTTGACTCCAAATTGAGCAGCAACTCTGAACCACTGCAATTAGCTAATGGAATTAAAACTTGTTGATAAGACATTGTTTTCTCAAATTGTACTTCTGACATTTGATTTTGTATTCTATTCTATTTTGTGTTCTTGCATACGATTGATTCAAAAATGTCTATGTCGTCATCCGGTACATTTTAGTTTGTCTTCGTTGCTGCTATTTTTGAGACAACATTTTTGTACATATTTCTACTTATCGGTGATAAGGAAAATTGTTTGTTGTATTTTTTGTACGATTCGCGTAATCTTAAGGTCACCCAGCGTGTTTGTAAACGCGAAATAATGCACAAAATTAGAGAATAAAAATGCGAAACAACTAAGATGCACGACTAGCGAGATGGGAACATGTCGATAAAATAAACGCTAGATAGCGTTAAATGTCAACAATAAATTAAAAAGTTTTTTTTAACAATTTAGTGCACAAATTAGTATGCGGAGAAAAAAAAAATGGGAAATCTCTCTGCAGAGTATTCACCTGATCGTTGAGTGAATTTAAATTGATTATCAATGCAAATTTGTTGATGAGTTTTTTTTTTGTTTTTTATTGGTATTTTTGTCTTTTTGAAATAAAGATCAAAATAACCTGAAATAAAAAAGAAAGTGCTTAGCAACAGTTTTGACTGAAATTTTATGCGTTTGTTTTATTTTAGTTTTGGTGATTAGATGATTGTCTCGCTGGGAGATGAACCAGGTGACTGAACATTGTGAATATTGAACTGAGTTTTGAATGCCATCACTGGCTGAGCATGTAAAATTGTTTTTATCTGTAATTAAAATATTATGTAGTACAAATTGGGTCGTAAATTATTGCAATTTGATTTAGTATAAACGCAGAATGCAATGTTTTCCTTGAAGATGAGCGTCTTTATAACTATCCTTAATTTGGAAAAATTAAGCCAGAAGCTATGCTGTCCATATACCCGCACTCATTTCGGTTGATATTATGATTAAATCATGCAATTTTATGTCTTATCGCGAGGGAGTACAGTAAATTACCTTGAATTGATTTATAACATCTGAGCGATAGCACCTGTATATTAAAGGTGGACAGGTTTCTTTTCGTTAAGTTCGAATGTATATGTAGCTGAGTACATTTATTTATTGATTACATTTTATCAGTGTTGTATTTACTTGCTTGTAGTTACAATCCATCCGTGTTAAATCTTTCAGAAAAGCACTGGAGTTTGATGGGGATACGTTCAAAATTATGAATCAGAAACCAAGACTTCGCTTTAATCAGCGTTTGTAAATTTCTAAGATTATCGAAAAGTTCAAGTTATTTTTGACAATAAGTTATGTGAACGAAAATACTATTTACAGAAGAAGTTGTAGGTATAGGTATTTGAGTCTGTCACAAAATCGGGTGAGTCTCTATTGATAGACAGAGATAATTTTACCCAAAAGCATTTCAAAACTGACATCCACACTTTCGATACTGAATGAAGGAATGTCCTTCTGTACGTTAATTGTCAGGGGCAGTTCTTGTTTCAAATAACCTAGCAAAAGTATACAGAAACAGTGGTCAAATCCGTAAACGAGTTATTAGCAATGTCTCGAGTTAGTTGTTCTACCTTTTCAGATAAAAAACAAAACAGTATTTCTGCGATGCACAGATACAAAACAACTAAATAATGTCTTATCGTTGTACACACAAAGAAACTGAGATCAAAAAAAAAAAAACTTACACTCGACAAATGTCAAGTCGATTAATTTCCCTTTTTTTGAGGACATATCTTGTACATGCTTCAATTGTTTTTTTTTTTTTGTCTTCAATTTCGTTTGAAACTCAAAAGATGTAAGGCAACGGAGATAAGGTTCACCAACTCATATTTTTGTGCACCGAAAGCCTTATCAGTGAAAGAGAAAAAAAAAAGAACCAGCCGCTATACATGATGGTTGTATCTATAAAAAGAAGTTATTAAGTTGCCAGGGTATCACCCTAGTCCTAGTGCAATATCTGAGAGTGTCTCTATTACCAGCTTTGAGATTGTTATTAATAGATACTTTCGGAGAATACACAGCATTATGAAGAATTGATAATCGAGTGATAGAGCGAGAATGACGATTGCCCCTATATGGTACTAGGGATGATAATGGTGAACCACCAGCATTTCGTATGGTGTACCCCAGGTCTTGAGTGCATATATGAAAAACAAAAAAAGTATATGGCGTGCGTAATGTTTTTCTCTGGGATATAGGGGTACAAACACTCAATTATAGCTACTTTGTAAGGCTGCCTATGATATATGGTTTTTGTACATCACTCCTACTCGTGTTTGGAACACCCGGAAGGACATTTTTAACACATTATTGTTGCGAGCCACTTGAGAGTGAATTCGGTTTGGTTTCAAATTTGATATAACTAGGAAATAATTGGCAAAGTTATTGTTATTGAGCATGGAAGACGTGGGGAATAGCTGGCCATATGTTCCTTCAACCAAGAAGTGAGAATCACAATTGTAAAATATATACCTTCTGCAAGCTGTTCGAATGCATCTTTTGCTTTGTAGCGACTTGCTCCAAATGAAATGCGTGGGTAGACCTACACAATCTATTCAAATATGTAAGTTGTTTTCTTAAGCTAATTAACTCAACTAAGAACCGAATTAGGTACTCATGGAAAATATGTTTCTAATATGAAATATCCGCTGTATGCAATAGACTTCAAAATTGTGTCGCTTTCGAGTTAAATACCCTCCCTTGGTAAAATCTGTCCAGAAGCACAGGCTATAGTTGGATCTGGTATACAATTGCTTGTTTAATTATTTGGCATTCAGAAATAAAAACTTAACTATTTATTAGCCTTGCATGTAAGAACGTCCAATGCTCCATGTGACAGTTGAGACATTTTTCGTCTCTCAGACTGCTGGAAAGTTTAAATTGCCAACAGAAATGTCAGTAATGTTCTTAGAACACAAATATTCACGACTCGATAGCACGAAACCTTCTCGCTCTAGATCATTCCAAATTTTTTCTGATTTGACGATATTGATTTAAATTCGCATCTGCAGTCAGAGAGGTATCAGGTAAAGGTTTAAAATTTTGATTGAATAATAATTATATAGAGACAGTTATTTGGAACTTCTGGAAGGCCTCTTATTAGGTTTAATACCTGTCATGGGGTACCAGTAGGCACATACATATTTTAGAAGCAAATATTAAGTCAGTATATACAGCTGTTTTGTTTTTTGACGTACAGTCCGTAAAAATTGTTTTTCACATATTCACATATGGTTTTTTTTGTAACTTACTGTTTTGAGAGCTCTTTCATGTGTACGCATGAAAATATGCATTGGGTGACTAGCTAAGAGCGAGAGATACTCAGATTAAGAGAGCTTTTCACTTTTTTTTTTAAGTTAGTGGGACTTTTTGAGCTAGTTTTGTATGCATTCATTTTAATGTGCATTTTTTTTGTAACATTAGAATAGCCTCAACTAACTTTCTTACTCATTGTAAGCGAGAGTTTAGCAGCGTGATCGTCGGAAAGCTATCGGGAGTGATAAACGGTTTATTTTTTGTGTTTATGATATAATAGTTTAAATGGGTAGGAAAATTCTTTAAATGCAACGGAAATTACTAAAATAGAGGCTTACCATGAGCAAAATCTCTAATAGCTACAAAACTTCATCGAAGTCCAAAAGTAAGTAACAGTTATTCAAGAAATCCATTATTTTACGGAAAAAATTACAAAGGCCGTACTTCTGCTGTACTTGCAGCCGAAAAAAACGGCAAGTTATAAGGTTAGCTTCCAATTCAACCCATTCTCTAAGTAAGATTAGACACGAAGCTGAGCTAGAAGTTAGTCGAATGACCATAAGTAGAGTAATTAAGAGAGCCGGACACCTGAAGCGTCTGAAACTAAAAGAAAAACACCACTCAAAAAAAGCTCGAAAACAACAGCGGCTTAGTTTTGCAAGATCGTACATGGGTTGGAACACTGATGGCAGCAGTCACTCAAACGATTGGCGGAAAGTAATATTTTCTGATAAAATGAAAAGAAAAATTGTTTTTTGACCGTCACCACAGCCGTGAGGGAAGAGTTATCATATTATGGAATCGATTTGGTTTTTATGAACTGCAGAATGACAGCACCTTACTACAAAGCTGTACTCGAAACGGCTCTACTTCAGTTTTCGGACCACTGCCGATCATTTGCCAGCAGGACAATGTGCTAATTCACACAGCTGGAATAAATTAGGCTTGGTTACAAGACCAAAATATAGAACAACTTTCGTGGCTACCCTACTCCCCAGATTCGAGCATCATCGAAAATGTGTGGGGTTGGTTGACACGAAAGGTGTATGAAGGTGGGAAGCTTTATACCACCAAAAAGGACCCTTTTGAAGGTATCAATGTGGCCTGGGCCAGTATTTCCCTTGATCTTTTAAAATCATTGTATGATTCTTTAAAAGACCGCATTTTTTAAGTAATTCAAAGTCAGGGAGGTTGTACAAAGTACTAAAATAATTGTGTGAGCTATAGTAAATAAATAAAGATACTTTTTTTGTAAAAAAAAAATGGATCGTTTTCATTTTAGTTAAAAAAAAGACAAGTTGATTCCCTTCTAATGTTACAAAAAAAAAAAAAAATAATTGCATTTTAGTGAATCAAAACGAAATAAACTCAGAAAATTTCGTTATCTTTTCGAAACTATTTGAAACTTTTCTTAGTGACGCAATTGCCCATCACTCACAATGGGGAAGCGGAGATATTAACCCACGAGGTCTGCCAGTTTTTGAATTAATTATTGAAAACAATCTTCGAGTAGCCAATAGAGGGTTTGAACCAACATTTGTAGTAAGGAATAGGCAGGAGGTCATAGATATAAAGCTATTAAATAACTACAACACCCTAACCATCGATAAATGGAACGTTCTTAATGTGAAATCCTACTCCGATCATAAATTGACTGAATTCCTTGTAGGCAACTGCTGCGACCCTTCCCAGTCACAAAGAAATCCTATAAAAGCTGACTGGTCTCTTTTTAATAAGGAGATTGAGAAAAGAAAGAATCTTTTACAAGTAGGTCATCTTAATTGCCCGACAGACATCGACCTGAAAGCCGAGAAAATAGCTAAAGTTTTCAAAGAGGCATTCGAAATGGAAAAGGAAAATATCACCTCCATGGTGGAACAGGAAACTGGCCCCTATCAGGAAAGAAACGAGAAAACTTATAAATACGGCTAACCGGGCAAAATTACACTCTGACTTTGATGTATACAAGGCTACAAAGCTACACTCAGGGAAAAAATGTAAACTAAAATGTAATATGATCTATTTGATTTTACGTTGAGTACACTTTGAAAAAGAATATTTATTTTCACGTTGAAACATATTTGATTTGAATACGCAATGTTATTTTAAATAAAGTCACCCTAGATCCAAAGTGAAACATATTCAATTTTACATTGACCATTTCTTTTAAAATATTTAAAATGCTCTCAACGTACATTCAAAGTGTTGCATAGTCAATTAGAAGTCGTTTTAAAACGCCACCCACTTCAAAACGTTTCTTTTTTTTTGTATGTCCAAATTCCACGGTACACATGTAGCTTCAAACTCGGATCAACGTTAATTTAAAGTGTCGCATGTTGGTTTTTAAGGGACAATCATTTAGAATCAAAGTAGAATATGTCGTGACGCGAAAGCCATTGTCTTTGTTATTCTCGTTTCTCTTTCAATCGTAAAAAGACAGAAAAAATCACTCTCGTCAACGAAAAAACATATTTTGAAGGGAACGCTTATATCCAGTGCTAAAATGTGAGTTTTGTGTGACTTAATTTAATTCCTCACATGTATTCAAAATAAAATTAAGTGCATTGAAACCTACAAATGAAGTGTAAAGTTAAACATGTGTGGAAATAATTTGTTCAATACAATATTGCATTAACTTCAGGAAAAAATTATGTGTAATTATTTAGGTACCTTCCGAAAAAGAAAAAACACATAAAAATTATTTCCATATTAGTTGACAAAGGATTGCACTTAATTTGATTACTCTTTGTTTGAAATAGCTTTTTTCTTATTAAAAAAGAATTTTATTTCAGCCTATGAGAAAACATTTAAAAGCCGTAGGCGTACATATTTAACAAACACCCAGAGAGCTGAATTTAGTGGAGAAAAACAGAGGTAAGAATTATTATTAACAAAATTAAAATTATAACCGGATTTTATATGAAATGCATTATAGTATCCAACTGAAGACGATTCGGATTTCCTCAACTCAAATGTCCTGAATTGGCAGAAAAAGAATTAATAATGGGAGAACGTATGTTAAAAATAATTTTATTATGTATCTTTAGTTTAATAAATGATATAATGTTATTGAAAATAACATTTTTAAAAAAATTAAATTGTTGTATGGTTATTTTTATTAAAAAATAATAAGTCTAAAGGGGTTATGTCTACGAAGCATCGTGGTAAGATTAAAGTTAAAAAAATGCTAATTCAAAATTGGTCCACTTTGAATCAATACCTGCTCGAAGTTAAATTAAAGCTTAAGCATAGTACTTTCAAAGTTGTATTTGTTTGAATACACAATTACTTCAAAGTGTATTCGTAGTGGTTTTAAGGCCAAATACATTTGATATTACCATGAATCATTGTCAAATTAAAGTTGGAGCATAGTATTTTCAAAGTTGAATGTATTTAAATCTACGATGCATTATGGTTGGATCGAAATTTATAAACGTTGTTTTAAAGATGGGTGATTTTGATTTAAGAATGATTCCACGTCAAATCAAGGTATATGTGTGGTTAGATCAAGCTAAAAATATATTCTTTTTTAATTACTGAAACACTTTGAATTAACGTCATGCCACTTTGATTTAAAAATTTTCGTAGTCGAAGCTAAATCATTCCGAAAAATCTTTGAATCAAAGTGGTTTACTTTGATTTTACGTTGTTTTTTCTCTGGGTGTATGTAGAGAAAAAGAATGAAATTCAGAAATCCAACGCCAATCATGGAAAAATTTCTGTGATAAAATAACGGGCACTATACAGAAACCGCGAGATTGAGGAAAATCCTAAACAGAGAACCAGTAACTCTGGGAACTCTCAAGGACACCGAAGGTAACTGGATTGAATCCTGTTCAGATTCTTTAAAGCTGCTACTGAAAACGCATTTTCCGGGATGTATGTACCGCTCAACCATGCCTCGAAGAACGCACCAACATTACTGGGGTACAAGCCTTCCAGGATATTTGATTACAGAGGACAGAAATGAATGGGCCATCCGATCCTTCTCTCCTTTCAAATCCCCAGGGCTCGATGGAATCATTCCCATTATGTTGCAAAGAACTGTCAACACTATCATTCCGGTATTAAACGAACTCTACATTGGCAGTCTCACTCAGGGATATATACCAGAAACATGGCGAGAAGTGAAGTTTATTTTTATACCAAAGGCTGGAAAGGCAAGTCACACTAACGCAAAAGACTTCAGACCAATAAGCCTCATTTCCTTCATACAGAAAACATAAGAACGACTGATAGATATACACTTTTGTAGCAGGTTACGCCCGGAAGATCTATCCCCGGCCCAGCATGCCTACACTAAAGGTAAAAGTGTGGAAACCGCGCTACACGGTGTTGTCAGTACAATTGGAAAAACTAAGCCCTAGCGGCTTTCTTGGACATTGAAGGAGCGTTTAACAATGTCAAAACGGATGCCGTACGCAGAACTTTGAGTAAGCTTAACATTGATAATTGTAATACCAACTGGATAGTTAATATTACAATTTCTTTCGAGCATACTCGAAGAAAAACATATCATAGCCGAACTTGAGGGCTCTAGGCGAGAAGCTTACTCCTCTAGAGGAACTCCTCAGGGTGGGGTTATGTCCCCACTGCTGTGGGTTATAGTTAGTTCTTAACGAGGTGCTCATGCAGCTTAGAAACAGTTGCGTCAGGACAACGGCTTATGCCGATGACGTAGTGTTGTTGGCAACAGGTAAATTCCTTCCAACACTCTCCGAACAAATTCGCGACGCTCTCAAAACTCTTGACATCTGGGCCCGGAACTGCGGCCTAATTTTAAATCCCCAGAAACCTTAATTGGTTATTTTCACAAATAAAAGAAAAATGCCACAGTTTCTCGCACCTTCAGTTGGTGGTTTACCCCGCAGAATATCTGACAGTGCTAAATACTTGGGACTTGTACTGAACAAAAAACTAAATTGGAAACTGAACACATGAAAGAATCAAAAAAGCCACAGTAGCCTACTACTCCTACTCCTGCAGCAGAATTTTTGGAAAAACTGTCGATGTACAAGGATATAGTAAGACCTACACTGTCCTATGGCAGCCTCGTATGGTGGCCGTATAGCCGTAGTGTGTAGTGGTGCCACCAGTGCGATGAGAACAACTCCAACCGCAGGGCTTGAGGCTATCCTCAACCTGCTGCCGCTAGACATCTTCATACAACTCTCAGCCGCCTTTAGTGCCATGAGAAAATCGATACTCCTCCCCGACCTCAGCAGCATCTTCCAAACAGAGGTCCTGGCAGTGACAGCAGCAGCCCGTGAGTCTGTGGGCGATACCACCTGAAGGTATTACCTTCTTTATCGACAGCCAGGCAGAAATAAAAGCATTAACTGCAATAGTAATTATATCAAAGTTTGTGAAATGCTGTCGCGAAGAACTCAGGGTTCTAAGCAATCAGCATAAGGTATTGCTCTGTTGGGTTCCGGGACATGAAGGCATTCCAGGCAACGAGAAAGCTGACGAATTATCAAGACTATGTTTGGCAGCTGTATTAGAACAAGCTTACCCCTCTGTGAATATCCCGCCTTGCTCACTCAAGCTTGAAGCAGGAAGAAAGGCCACAAGAGAGGCGAACGCTAGTTGGACCGCACTAGAAGCATGCCATACAACCAGAATGCTATGGCCAACCTTTAGTGAAACAAGAACCGAGAGTATAATACGAAAGGATAGGAAATCTCTTTCCATCTTCGTAGGTTTCACAACGGGGCACAACATTCCGCGGAATCATATGAAGAAACTACGCTTGGCTGAAGAAGAACTTTGTAGAGGCTGCGGTGATAAAGAAGCTCTTGAGGACACAACCCACTTCCTATGCCACTGCCCTAGTCCCCAACACAATAGGCACACCAGTAGACAAGATAATGAGCTTCATCAAATCCACAGTATCTATACAGGGTTATAATGGGTAAGGGACAACCTTTTCCCCCCAATGGGCATTAAAATGGGGCAAAATTGACCTGCGTGTGGCACGGAGTACTCCACGCCAAGCTGCCCACCTAACCTAACCTAGTCTAAAGAACTCAAACCTACCTTTCAACCCAATATACAATTACATATGTACAGATCAAAAAGGTACAATAAAACAGTTAATTTACAAATAAATTATGTGTGAGGCTATTCATATGTTACGGACTGTATAGTAGAATAGAAAAACAAAGCAAAACATATGTGTAAAGTAAAGCAACTTGTGTGGGCTTAACGGATTCAAATTCGGGATTGCTAGAAAAATATTTCATCAGCTGTGTGTGTTCAGGTTCATACATTCTTAGTTGGAATTTCATATTGTTATAGAACTTTAGTGGGGCTTAAGTAACGATTATTTGTCAGAGAACTGGGCTTACCACCAGAGAGACTTTGTTCTAATTATTCGATTTGCTCTAAAACGGGACTTAAGTACAAGATTTTAATCAAGGATCCGATTAAAGAACAAGCATAGTGGTGAGGAATGCACCTTACACGATCATTATTAATCATGATTCTGACAGTAATGATATTGACATTTTAAAGTTTATCCCACCTTATGTCACCATTACCGGTGATCATTATTAATACCTATATTTTGCCAGAACAACATTACTACTGATCGCGTTGATTGACCAACTATAAGGGCAACAATAACAGTCTGTACTATTGTTGAAAATGTCCCATTAATTTCGTTATTGTTGAGCGCGCTATGAAGTGGTTAATAGGCAATGTTATTTTTAATTAGGTTTACTTTTAAAGTTTTAAATGTAAAATACTGGTGAAAAATATACGAAGAGAAAGGAAGGGAGACAGAAATTTGTTTTTTCTGGTCAATAAAATTGTAATCTCCATCATAGCAGCAATTATACTTTTTCTGTTCTTCAAAATCAAACTTTAAAGTCAGAAAGAACAAAGTGTTCCTTTCAGGAATGAACATAAATGTTCAGTGGCTGATCGCAATTTTTGCCCAAACGATGTTGTTGTTACTTTCTAAGTCCCCGTTTCTATCATTCACTCTACAAATATTTAAAAAATATGACTTTCAAAGACATCTACTTAACAAAAACTCTTCAAAAACATCAGAGCTAACGCCTACAAAAAAAATATCAACATTACCCATTCTGCCATTCTTCGTTTTTAAATTCATTTAAAAAAATAATTACATCTGAGGTGTAGTGTAAGCGAAACTCTTCTTAAATATGAATTGCATTTCTAAACAACATTCAGCATTCGACTAAAACAAGTTTCCAGTTATATGCCACACCAAAATTAATTGTTTCTTTTCCATCTTTCATTATGAATATTATTTGCGTAGGTTTATTTTGCGGTGAACCCTTTTGTTCAGACAAACATTAGCTTTCAGATTTTACCGTCATATTCATCTTAAGATGTTTTTTTTTTTTTTTTTTTTTGGAATCAGTTTTTTTGTTTTTCTTTTTGTCTGACTGAAGCTGATTCATAGACGGACAAGGGAAACCCCAGAGGTAATCTGGTATCTTGCGTGAAATAATTGTGTAGGTATACATTCGCTAGAAAACTGCTGAAAGAAGATTCCAAGAACCTGCTGTTGTATTGCATGGATTATATAAATAACAGCAACAGGAAATATAAATAACACCCATTCTCTAATTTAGGAGCAATGATACTAGTTTATTTTTTTGCATTTTTGTTAATAGCAAACTTGGTATTGATATGAATTTTGTTTACTTTTGGTTATCAATATATAAACAATACGAAGGAATTCTTTCGGTTGCATAGTTCATTCTGACAGATTTGTAAATTTCCAAAGTAAAAAATACTTTAAGTTTTCGTGGAAACGACGTTTTTTTTATAAGATATCCAATTTAGTTGTTGGTGACTTCTGTGGACCATGCATCCCTGTACATTGTAAGCGCTTTAACTGGCAGCACTTAAATTGGCGACATTATTTCCACAGCAGCATCAGTTGTGGGTACTTCTAGAAGTCATGTGAGTAAAGATACTAAGTCCTAAACCGTGATATGAATGACTAAAATTCAAATGACATCTCTGTACCCACCTTTAAGCTCATTCACTCTTGTAAGCAAAAATCCATTTCTTTATTTACAAAATGCATTGACTCCGCTCACTATAGCCGATTGAATGTGGCGCCAAGCTCGTGTTCGTTTCATACTACCACCCATGAAGTAAGCAACAACAAAAAATGTATCGACACACTATCTTCTCTATTTTAACTTAACAGAACCTTGCCATATAATCGCATTAAATTGCCCAACACCGTGTGTTTTTGTACTCAATTTGCATGAGCTTTATGCTTTTCATTCCCATGCACATGCTACACACATTTCGGACTCAATTTGAGTTTATCAGAGATCTAAGTAAAATAGAAAAAATATGTACAAGGCAACCTATCATAAATACAACCCACCCAGGGCTATCTAAGACAAAGACCCTTGTAACTTTATTGCCGTGTCGTGCATCGATGGACTTTTGTTATAAAAAGTGTATAATCTTCCATGTATGGCAATGTGTGGTGGAAAAAATGTCAATTTAGAAAGTAGTGAATAGTGTTTTTTTTTATGATTTTAAGTAGCAGTTAAGTTACAAGCGATTATCCACACCAGTGTTGCAGTGAAACAAAACCGAAATGAGAAAGGCATCACCATAAGAGTCAAGAGTCAAGAGTAAGAGGGTTGCTTGTACACTCGAAAAGATTTTCGACTAACAATAGAAGCTTACGACAGTTAGACATATGTTAAAATTATTATTTACCAACGAAGAATGAAGAAAAACAATACTAATTTTAAAGTCATGTGTTTTAGTATTTTATTTACATACAGCCACGGGAACACAGTATGGCGCGTGGACTGGAAATTGGTGATATAAAGAAAAAAAGATATGCAGGTACCTATTAAGTTAAGTTGATCAAATTAGTCAATACCCGATTGGCTTAAAATTTTTTTTTTTCTGTTCTGTTTGTTTTTTGTTCGGACTGTAAATTTTGTTTGTTTTATTTTCTTGTTGGGGGTTCGATCGTGGAAACGCGCGATCAGTAATCTACCTTACTATTCATTAAGCTGATAGCTGTTTTTCGTTGCAAAGGGTTTCCGGAGTGTAGCCATCTCAATCACAGAAACTTCTAAAACTTAGTCCATTCCTGATCTGTTCATGTGAAAATAGCTCTGCTTGAAAAGTTTCAACTAGAATCCAACAGTTTAAATCACTCTCCTCCATAAAATAAAATATGGGACAATTATAGGACCTGTCTGCATCAAATCCAAATGGGCACCTAGTTATCTAAGTCGGCTAGATTTGAATGGACTAGATGTACCCTAAACCCATAAACCCAAAGACTAGTCGGTAACGTCACTTTTTCTACCAAAGCCATACATATGCAAGTACTTATTCACGAATTTATTGACTAGATTCATCGACTACCCCTCCATAAACATCAACTGAAAAAACTGCTGAAGTGTCAGACGAACGACAATTTATTCCATTTTCCAATTAAAACGTCTTCTGAAGCCCCACTCGCTCATCTTAAAATCGCTTACGTGTATGTTTCTCAAATCCGTGGGAGCAATTAAATCGAATTGTTTTGATTTATCATTCAATTCAATTGTCAAGCAATCAGCACCGGCCGAGGGAAAGAAAAAAACGCCGGCTATATTATCGAACCGCCGGCCGCTCGTTGAACAACAGATGTAGGTTGCCTTTGGTTATGTGTACCACCAAAAGCCGGCGGAAGCCATACAAGCAATTGTGGGAGACTCCAAAACAACTCCGAAGACGCGTCGCAATGACAGATGACCTCTTTTTGTACACAGCCCGCACAGTGTCATATATGGAGCGAGAGGTTTGTTTCTTCTTATATTCACTCTTCCAGTTCTGCAACGACCAATGACCAACACAAGTCATACAAGAAAATCATAGGCACTTCAGTAAATTCCAAAAAAAAAACAGTGTCACAAAAAAGTGACACACACTGATAGTCATTTGCAAAATCGTGTAGAGACAATGAATTTGCGGGATTTATGCATTAACCGCATGCATTTGTCATATTTAGGTTAATTGGATGGGATCCGATGGATATTCAATCTCTAGGTACTGGTGCTATCTGCCAAACATTTGCGAATCCACACAAAAATTGAAATTCAAAAAAAAAAAAATCAAAGAGGTTGGCACAAAAAATGTATCTAACATGAACATCACTCATTGTTTGGCAATTGCGCGAGCTATGATGACGATCATCGCAGGCAATCATCACGCAAGGCACAACAATCGAGCACGATGATGGCGGTGCCGCGCGCCGTGAATTTACAACAAAAACAAGAAGACAGTGCCATTGGTGCCTGTTGAGTCGATAATGGTTGCGGGGAGAATCGCATTACCTACAACGGATCGCATTGCAAATGCAATTTTCATGAATGAAATCGACATGAGCAAATCAACTGACTGTACATTTGATTGTTTGTCTGTTGCGTCAGGCAGTTGGAAAATCATCATTTTGACGGATTTGACAGGTCTGTATATTCGATAGATTTCACTTTTTTTCTGTCTTGGTTTATTGTATTGTATAGCAGTGTCCTTCAATTAAAGCTGGTCGCATGGGGGAATATGTATATACAAAACGTCAGTGATTGGAGATTAGATATACCTACATTTGAAGCATTCATATTTGTTATTCGAAATGGATGTAGGAAGGAAGATAAATTTAGGGTCTTGGCGAACTGAAACAAAATACATGAGGTTTATATGCAAAGTGCTTTAGCTTACTTTCGTAAGTCTTTTTAGGTTGTGGTTGTCGAAATCATTTTTTACTTCATTTACACAATATTCTTCTTGTACAGTTCTTCCCTGCAATGAAATTACTTTTACCTACTAAATTTACTTGTATTTACCTTATCATGGCCATTTTTAGTTCAGCCTGGGATGTTGTATGCGTACACTACCTTCGATTTCGAAACAACTTGAGGCTCCATCAAACAGAACGCGTTTTTAACGCCGCGGTGAGATTATTTTACGAGCCGGTAAGAACGCGACGTTCCCACCGCAGCGACGTTAAAAAAGCGCTCTCTGTTACAGGGGATATGTATTGCAGTATACATATTACATTACAACTGTCAAACGCGACGGTAAAACGCGCTCTGTTTGACGGAGCCTTTAAGTAGGTCAATTCTATTGAATTTCAACTTCCCTCTCGTAATTCCACACAAAGACTATACCTAAACAAAATGACAGAGAAAAAAAAGAAGGAGACAATGGCCCTTACTAATAATCATTTTTAACCTTCACACTAAATATTTTATAGGACACAATATGCAATTTTGTATGGAAAATTTCGCCATTGTGAGTTCGAAAATCGCGGACAGAAAAAAACGAAACCATCACATTCATCTCGACTTGACATTCTTTGTTGTGTTGGTCATCAAACTCACAATGCACAATTGGGTTTCAACATTCACACACCAAATTAGGGGATGATGGTTAAGATATCCAAAGACAAACCATGTGCACTAAAGTTGGTTTCGTCGTGTCTCAGGTGTACGCTTGGCTTTGGCGCTCTGTTCCATTTGAGTGACCGTTCTGCGAATACCTCTTCCTCTTCTCACATTAAAGTCATAACAAGAAAATGATGAATGAACTCGAAATCAAGCAAAGATAAGAAAAGAAACGAATCAGAAGGAAAAGAGGAGGGAGACACAACAACAACTACAATTTCAAACTATATCAAAAAAATAAAACGTTGTATTTCTTATTGGCTAATAATATTATTCTCTTACTCGTTTCCCTGTTGTTGTTTTTTTTTTACGGATTTCAAACATTACCGGACGTTGACTTTGAATGCTGTTATTCCATGCAGTGGAAAAAAAGTATATAAACTTAATGACTATCTCTGTCTATTCTATGCGTTTCGGTATAAGAACTTATCGATGCGATACGCGAAATGAGATTAGTTTGTTTCTAATGACGTCGGATAGAACGGGACGACTTAAAAGTACAAAATAATGGGCATGGCAGTGAAATCCGGATGTACACAAGTTGTTCCGTTTGTGTTTTGTACGCGAATGGAATTGATTATTAAGTATGGAATATGGAATAGACGTGATGTTTGAAGATTTATTCGGAAAGATTGATCTAAAAAGGAGCCGCGAAGATCAGTCCGTAAATTAAGGGTGATAGTTATTGGACATGAAAATAAAGTCCACAGGAGTGTTGCATCGAGTGTGAAAACATTGGAAATGATTACCCACATGTTTTAAGATTGATTGAAATTCTTATACTTTGACAGGAAATGCCTTAGTAATTGACGTTCAAGAAGTGTGACAGCGAAACAGCAAACAGCAAGAAATTTATATCCGAAAGTATTAATATATATATTTTTATCGAAAGAAAATAACGGTTATACAGAATATATGTATTTTCCCGTACTTTTCTCATTTATAGAGAGAAAACGATTTGACAAAATTGTATGGTTTAACCCTTTGTATCGCAATGTGTCCAAATTAAAAGAAAAAAATATTTTCAGCTTTATTTGGTATGATACCTACATTATAATCTTTTTACTGAAAATTTTGTTTTTGATTTTTGGTTGCATTTCTGCAACATATCTATAGGAACTATCATTTCGGTCAATCTAACAGATTTAGGAAAACAAATATTATGAATTGGTTCAGTTTACTGGTTTCACACTAAGAAACTTTTCATACTAAAACAAGATTTAATACAATTTTGTAGAGCATATCGCATGTCGTATTTTTACAATTTGACAGTTCATTTGACATATCCACTTTGGATGCCGATAACAACACAATTAATAAGCAACTGCTACCAAATGCAACCAACGTACATTTTACCTCAAAAATATTAGTAGCCTTTCGACTTTCCAGTCATTTTGAAAAATCGTTGTTTCCACAGCAGATCGAATATTTATGAACCTTTTTCCCCCCCATCATCACTTTAATTATTTATTGCCTAACCCAAAAGTGGTTCTGGCTGTCTCTCAATTAAAAATTTAAATTTTTGCTTAGAAATCCATTCCAAATGGATACCTCCTTGTTATTATTTCTTCGTCTTCTTTTTATTTTCTTATTTTCGTCTATATGTAGTTTGTGATTTGCAGAAAAGCTCAAAAAAATTTTAACTTTAAATAGATAAATGTACACACAAGCAGAATATACTAACTTATTTCCCACGTTTTTACCCCCGCTCTCTCAAATTGTTCCTTTTTTATTTATCGGTTTAGCTGTGTCTTTCTCTTCTGTTGTAGTTGTATTAATTTATTTTTTGTTTCAGCACTTCTTGCAGTAATATTTGAATTATTGCTTTTATTTACTCCCAACTATTCGGTTGAATTTAATGTGAATTAACCTAAATATTCGGATTTGAATGACCTTCTCTAAACCCTCCTCTGTTTGTTTTTCTAACATTAAGCTCGACCGCATTTTTTTTTAGCTTCGAACTGATTTTCTTTCTAAAAAAAATTATTGGTAGGAAAATAAGCTAGAAATCTATCACAATTTGAATGAAAAACCTCCAAGAAACCACAAAGTGTATTCAAAAGTACGTGTTTTGGACACGGGCAACTTCCAACTTAGCACCACTGTTTATATTTATCAATACATTTCGGAGGAAATTTTACTTGTTTTTTGTTGTTGTTATTATTGACAAGAACTTGTATAAACTTTGTGCGACTGCGATCGATTAATATCAATCAAACAGTGTACGCGAATAGACCCGAATGTATACCCATAAAGAAACTGGTTTTAACAGCTGTCACTTGTCTCTTGCTAAACTAATTCGCTGGCTAATAATTTGTGCAAACTTAATCGCTGCAACTGCTGTTCATCAAACAGATTTCAAATGAATGCACGTCATTGATTTGAAATAAGAATGTCAAACAAAATGGGGGGATTTTACCAAAAATTAAGATCTTGAAAATTGCGACTTGAATATATGACTTATTATATTATATGGTTTGAAAACAATTTGGCATTGATTGCTGCCTGCTGTTGAATTGCTTCTTTTATTTAAGTTATCTTTTTCGTTGGAGAAGCAATAAACTTTATACCACGAGGAGTCTTACTACCTTTCCACCTATTATAAAAATTTTCCTGTGTAAACATCAGATCCACTAGAGCGTAGTTAATCGTAACACTTCATACTAGGCAACTATGATAGGTATCTACCCGCATCTCAGTTGCTTTACTTTGCAGCTTTCATGTTGGTTTTCTTCTCCGTCCCTTCATTTATATCCTTAGTACCTAATGTTGAGTTAACTTTGATAATCAGTTCTTTATAATACAATTAAAAAAATTAAGTGGGAAACTCTATCGATGAACTACAGTACAAGAGACGGATATACTATTTTTGGATTTATGGTTTCAAATTTATTTCCACAGAGAGACTACGATTTTGCAAATCTTTGCAGCACGTAGCTGCCTTAAAAATATGCTGTCAACATTGCACTCTTTGCTAGGTCATAACATTAAAGAGGTGTTGACATGAATCAGCAGCAAATCCAACTAAAACAAGACACGCAGAAATCGTACCCTTGCATTTTAGAACATAAATAAAATATTTAATTAAGACTGCTGAACAGTTGTAATTTAGACTTTCGCAATATTCTATACATGGCACATGCATGACTTTTTGACTATACAAACAACGAACAAGTAAACGCAAATGCGTACTTTGGCCTTTTGAAAATTGAAATTGTATACCATAGCAAAACACCCATTCGTATATATGGTGTGTGTGTGTTTGGAAATTATGATGATGAGGTTGGTGAAGCATTTTAAATGCAAAGTTTTGCTTACCCTTATTATCCGAAGTAAAGGTAAACACACTGTTTTTGGGTGGGGAATTGCAAACGTTTGTACTTAGATTGGCGAGACAATTGCTATAGTTAACCAGTCAGCCTATTTTAAAATAAATTGCAAGGTATTTATGTTGCAAATAAGTGTCGTTTACCAATTATTTTAAGATATCTGTTTTGCAAATGTAAACAGAGGCATTCGGTTGATAACTTCTTAAAAGACCTTACTGCTAAAAAAACGACAGAAAGAGTGTTTACAAGCTTTAAAATAGTTTTATTTTTTAATAATGAAATCTCGCCAAATGAAAACACTCGACAGATAGTCGTCGATTCCGGCGACATATTATGGCAAACCCCATCATAATATTAACACATCCCCACACCAAGTAAGAGATACTCAACTCATAGATACCAAAAATATAGAGTACGTATAGGTTCCCTTATCTGTTTCCCATCAGAAATGAGAGTTTTTTCCTTTACCTCCAAATCGAAATTGTTTTTTTTTTTTTTTCTTGCACGCAAACAACAAAAGAGTGGAAAACATCTGCGTCTATGTATATAGATAGAGCAAACAACTTAAATTCAGTTAGGTCTCTCCTATGATATCAATTTGACGTTTACCTACACTAAATGGCGCAATCACGCAGAAACAAAACGCCGGATACCTACATGCTTATCAGCACTCACACGACATCGCTCTAAAATGTTGTGTTGCTTACAATCAGCAAATTATTGTTTTAGAGGCCGCAAAATATTGCCTTTTTTCTCTCTTCACACACCTACATATTATATATATATATATATATATATATACCTTCGGTACTTCCATTGTAATTAAGAGATAATTAGAAAGAAATACCGTTGAGTAAACTTTTCACTACCCCATTATCTTAATTGTTATTTGAAAATATCAGAGCAATGCATTTGCGGCACCACCTTGCAGTGTTATCAATCAAAACACACAACAAGTGAGATGACTCGAAAAATGATTTGTATAAAGTCAACGACTATTATACTTTTGATGTAGTGAAAAAGTTTCCCTCCCATAATATTTGTATTTGAACAAAGATCATGAAAGTCACCATGCAGCATTGATGATCGTGTTCAGATGGGCACGGATCGATCTAGATTTGTCGGGTTGTTTTTCGTGTGTTTTCATGGGGATTGCCATAAGCTGTCATAAAGGTTACATCACGGGATTTTTCCCGGAATGAAATGTCTCATTGATAGCAGTTAAAGCTCTGTGTAACAGCGGGGAGTTTTGTGGTGTGTAGTTGAAATTTCATGGGAATACCGCGATCGTGAACTTTATGGTGTGTTTTCGACTTAATTGTTGTTAAACAAAAATGATAATAATTCAGTTATTCTTTGATTGGTGTCATTGATCAACTTTGAGTTGGTTGTTCTTTGCACTGTCAAATACAAGTTTGCGCAACAGGTCCATTAAAAGAGGCTTATAATGGACCATTATTTTACTTGACATGTGAAGGGAACTTTGAGGTTTTATCTTTCTAACACACTAGTTCGACAAAATGTTCTATTTCTATTTAATTATTACCAAACTCAGTTTTACAAATTATGTATAGTATCCAGGTTCAATTTGTCCAGAATGGCGGAATTTTCCATATAAATCTATCAATTCTGACCTACGTAATGTTAAGAGTTAAGAATTTAACTTTAAGTAAAATCCAAAATGACTTACTGACAATAACAACGAAATCCAGTTTAGTATTCGAAATGGTTATGAAGAGAGGTTAGAGGGGTGAAACAAGAGGACACATAAATGAACAATGCATTCATTGCACAATGCACATTTGTCATGGCGATTATCGTGCCCATCGGAATAAAACGGTGGTAATAGTCGGAACTACTGTGACCCCTCACTTCTCGCTATGGAAAAGCAAGCTTTTGAAAAAAAGCTTATGGAAATGGAAATAACTGATTCTAAATATATAAATTTAGGTGAGAGTGGCCCGGCTTAGTTCGAAGTTATAAGTTATAGCCTTTAGCTAGAAGTTGTAAAGATGATCGCTCTAACTTAATATTTACGGGTGTTGGTTGGTTGGAAATATGGACAGATTGTTTGTAACTCTAAGACCCACAAAAATGTAAAAATGTTTGCACATTGCACAACTGGTAGCATTGTTGGAGCTTATTAATTCAAAATAAGGCTATTGTGTTACCGAAATCTGAAGTTTGGTGGAAATATCACTTATAATTAGCCACAAAAGTCACGCGATTTAAAGCCACTGTATATTTGCTATTGAAGTTATTTTTATTTGCTGCTTTATGCTTAGGGTGACCAGGCCAGCCGTCCTTTTATTTTTAATCCATCTGGCCTTTTAAGTTATTTGGCAATAAAAATAGTGGTTAAACTAATTTTGGATTTGTGTACAAGAACTTGTGCTGTATATCATTTTTCGTTTTCATTTTCTGATAAACATTTAAATAATATTTCTGAATAAAGTGTAAACCTTTTTTCAAACAAAATTTTCTTTTTTGTTATATTTGCAGGTAAGACTTTTAAAACGTATTTTCATTGTTCCACTGAGATCTTGGTAAGTAGATGCTTAATGAGTACTTAGGTACTACTGCAGAAAATATTTCTGATCTTCCGGCCCGTCATAGTGGAGAAACGTCGTCCTTGGTTAAAAATCCTGAACCTACCTGAGAACGCTTGTCTGATGGAACGAATTGGAATCCGTTGTTAGTTCCACACTCAAATTGTTGTTAGTTTGGAAAAAAAAAAGGAAATAGTAGGTATCAGAAAAAATTGTTTTTCTGTATCACTTAAGAATAACACTTTTTTTCACCATAAATATCAACAAATTGTTTAAAAAACCGGATAGGTAGGTAATAGAAAATATAAATTCAAATAACCCTCCTCTAGAGCAGTCAATCGCCTTCCATCAATTCATCATTTAAAAACAACTCACATTCCGCTTGGGAATTCCATAGGATTTAACTATTAACACTATATGTCTTGGAAGATCCTTATAATCATTAGCAGAGCAAAATGAGGCAAACGTCCAACCGCCGGACCTCATACTTTATACACAAACCGACTGGCAACCAGTTAATTCATTTCTAATCACTTCCATATACACAAACGCACACATTGCAACCATATAGGTACACGCCCCATTGCTATTAAGATTCTTTTGTAAGCGCAAAAAAAAAAGAAAAAAAAAACAAAAACATAACAGTTACCAAGCGAAAACCCGCTTTAACTAATTCTCCACCTGTTAAGTAATCACACCACTCAACATTCAACAAGTCTCCATTAAAAAAATAAAAGTCCGCATCCATCGCCTATAGCAACTGGTTCAACTTCAACCAGATATAAGCTATAACGGTGGGTATTTAAAATTGCAACTACATTACTGCATTTAATGTATAATGCAATCGATATAACTCAGAAACAAAAAAAAATAACTATAACAACTCCATCTACCAAATGCATCCATAAAATCCGGTTCAATTACAATTGGTAGACAGACAGGCGCAGCCCAGCAGACAAAGTGAAAGTAGTAGATAAGTCACTCACTGATTACTTTGCTGCTTATATGCGTCTTGAGGCGAACACACAAAAATATATATATGCACACGATATAAAAAATAAAAACCTTTTACTTTGTAGATGGTTCATGGTTTTTTAAAAGTACTCGTAGGTATATCTCTCTCGTGCAACAAAGGGGAACAAATTATATAAAAAAAATACACGTAACTCCTTAAGAGAGGCCCACGTTTATGCTCGTGAGAGATAGCATACAATTTTTATTTTGAATCTATTTTTAACAAAACGAATTTGTTGCCAATTAAAATACAAATTGCATATGCATTGATATTGGTTGCAGATTTCTTAAACTAGTTGTTTCACTCCTTTGTACAGAAATAACTGCTCCTATCATGGCGGCTTCGGATTTCATGTGAAGTTTTACTATTAAACGGGGTTGAATGAAACTGAAAATGATTTCCCATTTAAATTATATCACGCGGTTACATTTATACTCTTTTTTTTTTGTGTATGTGGATTTTTGGATTTTGATGAGGTTTTCACTTTCTTCGATGATTTATCGAATTACCAACACGAATTGTCAACACTCATGGATATGTTGCGGTTAGTATTGAGTAACACAAAGGTCCGAGAAACAAACAAGATGGATGACGTGTACTATAGGTGAAAAGGGCATTCGAAGTTTATATGTTGTATTAAATCTGCTAAGAGTGTGCTTTAGCAGATGTGATGATTTTGGTGTGTTTAACAACTTTAGAAGTTGATTGCAGCTAGTTATTATTTTGTTGCAAATTCCCTCATTATCAGGTTCAACTTACTGAAGGTCAAAATGACGGCATTTTTTTTATTTATTCAACTTTAGGATCCACTTTAAACTTAAGAAGACATTTGGATTGGTGTAGCCTTAACATGAGAAGGAGAATCGATGACCCTACATTACCCAGAACTAATTAGGAGACATTCGTTTCAAATGTCAATCAAGTGTAAAGTCACTCAAATACCATATGCTATGTTATGGTGGTAGATTCTCTGCAACTCAAAGTTAGATTCCATAAAGAAGACACGTGTCAGCCATTCGTTTGGCAAACATAGGTAATGATTAGCGATTTATTACAATGGGTTACATTGTAAGTTCTACGTTCCGAATTGTGCTGGACAACTTCAAATTAGTCGCATTCTAAGCACAAGGAAGAAAAGTTGTAGTCCATGTTAAAATATGAATTACCGCATGCATATTACCTTCCACTGCAACTTTATAGATACCAGAGTAAGTACCTAACTCTTTTTACTAAATCATCAGCTGTCTCATGCTAATAAAAAAAACTAGTAAATTTAGACCAAATAAAAACTGAATCAATAAAAAACAAAACAGAACTAAATTCGAATGTTGCCTCAATGCATATAGATATACCTACTAAAACAGGTCACGCATGCGTTTCAAAACGCATAAAAGTGGCTTTACTCTTGAACTAAGTTCCAACGCATGTATTAGATCTATGAGATAAATTTGACGTTCCTTTCCCTTTAAATTCATGCTCGCATTGTAGTCGCTATATACTTCTATCGAATTTGCTCGAATTAAATAAATGTCATGAATTCTAATTCGTTTTTAACTTCACACACCGGTCGTAGTCATCCATGCGGAGAGAATTACAAATTATGTATCGAAGCACATTACAAAATGTATAGAAGAAGCAAGCGAAAACAAAAATAGAAAAAAAAATGCCGGTGCCAGTTTTTACCATCATCACCACTTAGATATTCCCATCTAACTGTATCTAAGCTTGTATGTGTATGAAGATGTTAATAGTCAACCTGGTATGGTTCTCTATCGTTTTCAATTCACTTGATATACCTTCATAAACGACTTCTACAACTATATATACAGTTAAATCGTTAGTGAGAGAAAATTGTGATGTGATCCACCACACCACTATACAACATGGTGTGTATTATAGACACCTGAGACCGGCATTTTTTCTGTTGTTGTTGTGTCTCTTCTTTTTTAACCTGTGCGATCGTGATGTTGATGAGCTCAGAAGTCCAAAACTATCTTTTTTATGTATCCATATGCAAATTAATACAGAATGCAATAAATATGTATAATAACAGGTTATTCGGCACAAATATGCTTTAAAAGACATTGTTATATAAACTTTATACTTATTTCTTCTGTATTTTGTATGGCGAAAGAGACGTACCACAAGAAATGAATTAATAGATAGAAAAATAGACAAGAAACCAATGGCACTGGTTGGAATTTCTTGCACGAAATAACCTGCTTTTCCTCATTAGAAACCAAAAAATGAAGATGGCATAAGATTTGCATTTTATTTGTTAAGCTCTGTTGTTTTTTTGTCGATTTTGTCTTTTGCACTCAACACAAAACAAATATGAGAACCGTATTTCTTTGAGTGTGGATAATAAGTTCTTAGTACGAGTGGATGATAATTGCGCGAATGATCACACCCAAGAACGTTTAACGGAGACTATGGTGCCTAAACAAATTGTGTAGAAACAGGTTACATGTCTAACAGAATATTTTGCTACCTCAATTTTGTAAACATTACCTCACGTATTACACAGAAGCGTCCTATACAGTAAGAATCACTGAAAACTAGAACCACTAGCACCAAAATGATTTTCCAGTTCTGTGCAAATTAAGCATAACCTAGGCAGATTGTGCTAATTCATTTTATTTTCATTGCTCTAAAGATAATCGCAAATGTATATTGTTAGAGCAAAACCTTTGCTGAAACAGAGGGAACTCCCATCTCATAGTTTCTAGTATCACTCCGTTTTATAGGTAAACCTTATCTTGTGACCGTTTTTTTTTTTTTTTTTAAAAGTCTCTAACAAACGGTTGGTTGCGAGAAGCTATGTTTTATATGAACCTTTTTGTCCCAACGACTTTTTTGTAGGTTTAGTAAAATTCAATACAAAAGGTTTATAAGATGCGTTATAGTGTTTGTTGAAAACAAAATATTAAGTGTTGGTACGTCAGAAAACTTATAGCCACTTTCTAAATCTTTTTTCAAGCTTGAAATGCTTAGCATTGTTTTTGGCCTTATACCATAATGCCTCTCGTTTGGAGGTAATCTTAAATTAAGACTTTAAACAGACGTACCTTAACTTGATGAATTCTGAAATGGATACTGGTGTCATAAGGCAGGTGGCAACCTGTCTCCTAGATGAAACACGTTGACGATTCGCTTAATGAGGAGGTAAGTACATGCACAAATTTAGCATAAATTTACACAGAGAAAAATTAACCATAAATATAATGTTATAAACGCTATGGGTGCCTCTTGTGTCTTAGAGTAAGTGTCATTTGTTGGAGGCATTGAATTTATTCAAGATCCTGGGATAAGCTATACAATCTAAAAGACAAGTTATGTCACCAACGAAAGTAAAATAAAAATGATCTCAAAAATTCGATCGTCTGTTCTTGTAAAATTTGTAGACGAAAACATAATCGGGGGACTTTTCTTATGATTTGCTATACTTTTCTGTGGATATATCTAAAGTTTTTTCCATATGCCATTTCAGGGAATTTTGTAGCTGCATTGCGATTATTTAAGTAAATATTTTCTATATACACTATTTTCGTAGGAACAACAAGTTGAGACACTTACATAAGTTCCACAACAGTAAGATGGCACTTAAATATGACGTTGTGAACTAACAAGTGCTTGTAAAGTCTTCCCATCATCATATGTATACGTAAACCAAGTTACTTTCCGAAATATTTGATAATTAAATGAAGTCATAGGAAGGTTCCTTAAAAATAAACTATTTATGTTTAGAAGATCATTTGACAGTTGACACCAACATTGCTCACAATATTCGTACTGATGGGTACCTGTAGTTTTTTTCCCCGCATGTATTCCATCTGCATGCAAACTAGATAAGATACGATTTCAAAAGAAATAAGAATGTCTCATCTTGTTTGGCATTTCTCGCATTCGTGTCTTGAATTCTTGTAGACCTATATCCGACACTAAGTTTCCTGCAACAAGAAGCTAATAAAAATCCATGTCACATAAAAGCACTATCACTCTGACGAACAGTTTTCAGTATAAATCTTGATAAGTAAACGTATAGTCTTCAGAAAAAATGTGGCTTTTGCAAAAGACAAAACAAAAAACAGAACAGATGAGTGTGCGAGTATCTTACTAGGTTTATAGGTCAACCCAAGCTTACTGGTTGCTGAATTTTAAATTTCACTAAATGAGCTCTGTCCAACCTCAGAAAAGAACAAGGTGAAAGGTTTCAAATACTGGATCAGTGACCTAATCAAGATCAATGACCACAGCCGTAGATAGGTATTTCTAGTTGACTTTAGATCAAAAAAGAACGAACAAGCAAGAACTACCTAAATGGAAGAAGTGTAAAAATGCGGTTCAACAAAATTTTATTTGGTAATTGCGCTATTAATTGGAATTTCGACGAAAACACATCAAAAGCAACTACTTAAAAGATCATTTATTTTCAATGGGAGATATTTTGTTGGTTATGATGAAGTGGAAAACTAGTTTTGGTAGCCCTGGAAACTGGTCGGTGACTACTTTCTTGTGTGCGATTGTTGGGTGATTTGTTATAAATTGTTATTTTTGGGTGGTGATCGTTTTGTATGATAGAGTTGTCCAAATCTGTCATTACTCACCAGTTAAGGCCTTTTTGGGTAGCTCTTCGGCATGCTATTGGTGCAACGTTGCCGTTTGGCCCCTCTTTGAGCCGCAAGACCCTTGTCCCCACTTTCTTCAAAATTATCAAAATGGCCCCTTTTCAGTTTAAGTAAAATTTTGTTCTTTATTCAACGAAAAGGTATGCAAAGTGTTTCGTAATGAATAAATTTGTTTTTGTTATAAATAAATGTCTTTGCTGCTCTGTTTTCTTTGCTATCTTAGTATTTTATGTGGAGGCCCCTTTTTTCGGCTTGGACCCCTTTTTATTCCCCCTTTTTGAAACAAAATTTCTGCGACAACAATGCAATGGAGTATTCATTGAGAGCGCGCTTGTAGTTGTAATGCATTCATTTTTTGAGGTTCTAAAACGATCAGAAGATCTCGAAAGTATATTTCTTTACAACTACAGACCCACAACGGAAGCCCTCGGGGACACCATTAAGACCTGAAAACTATAGAGTATATACCCTGTGAATGTCAGCTAGATTTATTTAACATCCCAAGTGAATACAGAAATGGGCCCAGTGTGGCAACATTTGGGCATGCCATTTGGATACCATTGGGAGTTGCCATAGATGGCACACCAATTAGGTGCCGACAGAAAGATAATTTGGGCGCTACACAAATCAGCTTTTGGATACATGGAAAACAGAGCCCTGCTCCAAGTGTGATCCAAGTGCGTTACTAGTAGCGAATAAAATGCACTGGATTCACTAAACTTGCGTCGTCCATATTGACAATCGTTTGACGATCCAGAAAACGCTCCATGTGTCTCCATTATCAGTTTTAAGATGTTTTCGGTCTTTTATCATTACTTTAACTATCTCTCAGGAAACCAATCTACTTTCGAAAGCCTTTATCAAACAGGAAGTAACTAACTTTGAGCAAAACAAACACGTGACTTGTTGGTGTGTAAGTCAACGTCGTTTAATTAAATATTTTTTCTGATTTGTTTGTTTATCACTCTATACTGGTTTTTCAATAATTATAATTATATCTTTTCAATCTATATTATTTAATATATCTACAAATGTGTGTATAAAGAAACCCATTTTTTTGTTTTCAATACTTGAACTCATATCATATCATTGAATTGAATTGAAGTAATTGAAGGTATCCTTTCAGTCATCTTTTAGGTGTTTTGTGCAAAATGTATATCGAATTACCTAAATGGAAACACTTAATACGAAATATTTATGGGAGGAAAATGCACAATGGTGCTGTATATGTGTAATGCTTATATTGTTTGATTAATTGAAAGTCTTTATAGATTTGCTTCTGTTATGAAATTATATTTTTTATCACATTTTAAACAGGGCAATAAAATACAATTCGAAGTGCAAGACAAGGAGATAAGTTTGTTTGTTTTTTTTTAATTTCCAGTCTTATCTTGATATTTATTGGAGGGCGGAGACAATTTTGTATGTAGGTCGATAAGGTTTTTTTGTTTCGATGAAGAAAACATCTTTTGATTGGAAAAATTATCGTATGTCTCAAAACCTTTTATAATCTGAGGCCATTTGTTGTCTCTGCATTGGATTACTTTCGAACTAGCGATAGATGGGTTTTCCAAGTGATTTCAATTATTGTATTGTAGTTGAGTTGTGCAGACTTTTTCTGTCGCATCCAACGAAGAGCGATACACATCAATGTTGAGTGCGCCCCACTGACGCTTAATAAAGCATATGCATATGTAAAATACCCAGTGGTAGGACAGTTGCTTCTTGGATATTTTGAACGTACTTATAAAAAATTGGCAAGTATCTAAGCATTTTAGCCTCGAAAAATTTAGTTTTCCAAGTGATGCCCTGAGTTAGCGCTTTTGAGTGTGGGAGGGAAATGCGCACCTAAAACAACTTCCAGGTTGATGGGAAACTATTTCGTGGATGAGTTGTACAAATTAATGGTTGAAAAAAATGCTTTATGCTATTGGAAATACATAACTGAGGCATTCAATTTCAGAATTCTAAAACTATATTCCAGTCGATAGGCCTGCAATTAGTTAGTTTGTCTTGCAGATTAGTTGTACTTATATAATATTGCGAATGAACTGAAGCAAATATTTTCGAACATATTTGAGGTTGATAAGCTAATTGTTATTTTTTCACCTGCCTTGTGGATGAGTTGTAGTCAAATGAAATGAATTTCCATTTCAGTTCGACTCTCTCGTGGTGACATGAACTCATATTATGAGCTGTTGAAAGGTGAATTGTACCCGAAACTCGGCGTAATGTCATTTGGCACTGTTTTATCAATATGTCTTGTTGATTTATATTATGACTTCAATAATAGAACTATTGTAAGTAACGCTTCGAAAAAATGTTATCTCCTCTTCCACTCATAAACACACACCCACCTAAACCGTCAGCTTATAGTGACTCATGAATATTGCTCCATCCAACCCACCATTTGCTCATTTGCTATTATGGTTCTCGCCATTTCGTTTCAAATTTAGACCAACGCCACCCGCTCGACTGAACCGAACTCGTCACATGAACCCGTTATTATTCTCGCCCAACATTTTTCATTTCTGAGAACGGAAAAACTATACAAAGATATGCAACTATTTCAGTACTTAAGGTTAGAGTCACTATGGCTTTGGCTTCAACGCTGATTTAAGGCCACCAGTCTACACCGTCATCGGCACGGCATTACTGCCGCCAACACCACCACATTCACCTCCTCCAGTCGCGTCGTCAGTCGTAACCAAAAGAGCAACGACAAAAACGGTTGTTTGCCAATAGTTACTCGTCATCAGGTTGCAATGCAACTATTGTGTGTCTGCCTGAGTGCCTCCTGTTGCATAGCAATACCCGGAGTGACCAATCATTCACACACGTTTTACTCGTGGTTGTTGTTGTTTTTTTAGATAGTTTGTTCGGTGCACATTCTCGTGGATCGTGGTCGTTCTTGCTGGCCTGGCTTGGCCGTATATGTCATTTAAATGTCTGGGTTGAGTATAATTCTCATTTGCAATAGCTGCCATTGAATATTACCGTTAGGTATTTAGTAAATTGTTTTTCGCTACAACTACAGGTTTTTTGTTCTCTCTTTTCTTAATTTTTTCTACTGGCAAATGTATATAACGCGGTAACGGCATTGGAATTGAGTGAGTATCTGTGTCCTCTGTTTATCTTAAGGTTGATGTCAGAAATTTGACAGTCAAAGAGATCATTAACTGACAGCCAGTTTGCTGTTGTTAGTTGACTGTTTATCGAACTTGTTTGCAAGATTTACTGTCGTTATGTGGGTGGAAAGTTTTCTTCATGAATCATTGATTGGGTTTTTTGAATGTCGTGTCCTACTTCTATGTCAAATTGAATATCGAAAGCAACATGTTTTGTAAGAGTATTTCATTCAGACTCTGGACGGGTACGTGCGCCTAATCATATGGTTACAATTTGAATTTTGTTGTTTCAAGTAATTATAACTTGCTGACCGATCGAAGCACAATGACAGCTTAGCGAAAAAAAAAAATCCGAAACGCTATTATTATTAATTTCCAGGCACGAACACCGCGGATTTGGATATTTTTTTTTAACTATATATTTTACCATTCACGACGAAAATGATTCATGAATCAAAAACTTTCTTCAATTCGTCATAAAAAAAATCACACACAATCCAACCATCAAAGTGGATGAATTGCACACTGCCTTGCCTTTCTCTTCCACAATGAAAAAAAATGTCGACGCCGCCGTCTCGTCAGCCAGCAGCTCTAACGTTAATGTTTCGCCATGCTGTGCATATTAAAAAGTTAAAAAATTTGAGGACTGCGCTGATTATAGTGACGGTGATCATTTTCGTTTTTACCTTGCTTTTGAGTATACCTATAGGCAGAGTCGTGGCAGAACCTCGCCTGTGACCTTATAATTAGGTAAGACTATGGCTATCGCATGTTCGTTGTGTGTGTGGGGGGGGATAACACTGGTACGCACTGGGCACTTTTTGAAATTCCGAACCATGAGCTTCCTTCCGTCAACCGGGTTTTGCATATGTGGATGGTTTTGTCGGTCGTTTCGCTTGACAGTCACTAAACCTGATCTAATTGCATTATGTGTGGCGGGTGAGGTAACATACATACAACAAATAGGGAGTTTTGGTGATAATTTGCATTTGCGTCAAAAATGTAAACTTAGCTCGAACAATATTATCAGTTACTCACAAGACCATTGACCCTTCTTCGCTGTCTTATCACTGAACGAAGGTGTCACGAAATGGAGTCAGTAAGGCATGTATATCACCAGGTTTATTGCTTAACCATCACACCTTTGTTTCGTTTTATTATACTTACTACAGATAACGATTACATTTGAATTTAGGTGGCGCAGTGACTTAAAATGCTCACGAAATCGAATTTTATGAGGCTCGGCAGGCGGTTAAGGGAGGTCTTGTATTTACCCAGAAGTGTACTCCCACACTGGGACTTATCAATAGCAAAAGTTTCTCCGATTGGTTTTTCAATTGACGCAAGTGCTTTGAAACAAATTGGTCCTAGGAATCGAAATTCGCTGTGAAAGTCGTGTTCGAAACTCTAAAATGAAGGTCTTATTGGTGGGTAATAAGTCTGTGCCGCATTGTGCTGATTTATTGCACATATTTGTACTTTTGTAGGTACTGATACTGGGCAACGGTCAATGGATGACAGTGTGCCCCGCTCCTTTTGTTAAGCATTATGTTCCCGGGTAAAATAAAGTCGAAATTTCTAAAGCACCACGTGTTATATGTTCCAATTATACATTAATAATAGTTATTTAGCTGCAACCCGAAGCTTTATCCACTGATTTTGCTATATCTCCTGAAATTCAAGAGAAATTGTTTTGCTTAAAGGCGAAATACTGCTTTAAGCCACCCACTGCAATCACCATTGAAAATCTACAATAACAACACTTTGCTAAAATATGGAAAAATGTTGATTAAAGAAATTTACCAAACAACCATTTTAAAGAAACATAATAAAGACAGTGTAAACCAAATACATATGCTTGTTTGAGATTCAATATTCAAAACTAATATTTTTTTTTTTTTTGTTTGTTCTCTCTTTATTCAAGTTGCTTAATTTAATTAATGAAGTTTATATTTTCCTGTAATTAGTTATTTATTTTCTATTCAACATAATCAATATACCCTATGTAGTCTTTCTTATTGTTCTCGCTAATATGTGCTTATAAGTTATAATTATAATACGCTCCGTAGGGCTGTCTTCTTTTCTTATGCATTCATGGTCGACTTGGATCATCAGCGATTGGTTTGTATTTTACTTTGGGTTTTTGTTTGGGTACTGCTTTCAATGATCGGTCGGTTATGCTGCTTTGCTCAAAACCAATGCCAATAGTATAGTTTGTAATTCTAGAACATATTTGACAAAGATAATACAAACTAGAAGCGTGGTGAAAATCCTACCTTACTTTGCTTTGCTGAGATCGAAGCTCAAAATTTTAAAGAAAATACACTCTTTTTTCCCGCAAAAACCCAAATTCCAACTTGGGGGTTTTTTCCACTGCGCCACCTCTCGCGAACGTCTGACAAACATCCGAGAGTATAACTGTCTTTAGAGCTTCTCAATTAGCCGTTTGGAATCGGCATAAAATTGTAGATCCCTTCCATTCGTTCCAAAAATAAAACTCACACAAAACGAATGGTTGCGAGAAGCTAGGCCTTGGGTCCCTACGGACCTGTTGCGCCAACTATTATTATGACACTCTTTTTTCCTCGATTTTAATGCTTTTAATTTTGAAGTCATATTGAAACAAATAGGTAGGTATAGGCACAGTTTAGGGAAAAGGTTTTTTTTTATTTTGTGGAAAAAAATATAATTTAGCTTTAGCATAATTTTTAATCTGTAATTGGTAAATAAAACGCATACTTGCAATAATTTATGCAAGTATGCATTTGTTAAATTCAAAAAGTGAATTCGATATTTTTCCGGTATATACTATGTATTTGGTTTCTTCCACTTGTGCACTAGTTTTTGGTAATTATTAATCAAGAAAGGCTTAGAAAAATATAGTTATACATTTCAAAATACATTGTTATAAAATTTGTAAATGCATGTATCTATATAAAACGTAATAGAGCATGCGAATGTTAACAATTAACAAAACAATTTGGATTCTTATTCTTACGTTCGATTGAACACGCACAATCTGAAATCGGATCAAATCGCCGAATACACTTAAATATCACATTATATTGTCTTTTTTAATCATGTATATACCTACTCGTATTTTTACGAATTTTTTTTTTAAATATGAATAGCATTTTCATTTTAACTGTTCCTCAATAACATCATTCAACGCTGTTCACTGTTATTAAACTACAGAATTTCCAATCATATTTGATTTTGTACAATTATGGTGCTAAATAAACAAGTTCAAAACACCCACCAAGCGTAGTAGAAATGTATGCAATGTTCGTGAATATTTTTTAAAATTCAGTGGTAACTTGATGGGTGTAAGGTAGTTCATGAATTCTGTTGTCAAAAATATTATTCATATAAAGAAAATTAAAAAAAAAAAACAAATGTGAATGAATGAACATTTTTTGGCGCCGAAGATGGATAGAGAACAAGTAAAGCTATCTTAAAAAACCATACTCAACATTTATTCTTTTTAAATTAATTGTTATAAATTCATTTACAAATTGTTGGTTATTCAAAATGTGTCAGCCCGCTGCCATAAATTAACACGTATTCAAAGAAAGGAAAAAAAATGTGCGCGCGAGAGCGGGCTGTCATCCATAATTTGCGGGGAAATCGGGTAGGTTAGGTAGGTAGGAATTTGACCGTCTAGTTTGGATAGTCTTTGATTTTTTACCTTACCAATATAGCTTCGGAAAATTGAGGGGATATTATTAGATATCGGGTATTGGCACAAGCAAGTTAAATTAAACCCCAACAAATTGGCAAAAGGTATCATTTATTTTTTCTGGCTTCCGGAGCAGCTTTTGCTCACTGCGATAGTTCTAACAAATTATATGGAAATATAATACGAGGAAAACTAGTCAGTACAATTACAAACGACAAAGTGCTACTAATATTGAGTTGCAAACTCTATTCAAAATAAAACTTTACCCCGTAAAGATGTCTTTATCCGTTTTTCCTTGAAAAAGTTGACAGGCTAATATTTATGGCTAGCGGCAATGAATATTACTTTTTATTTTATAAAAACTTCACCGAACTACATCGCAATAGTGCATGCAACGACAATTGCAAGATGGATTTCTTATTTGTTCTCATAAACTGTGCAACCATATGGTAACTTCAAAATCCAAGAAGATTTGACCCATATTCTTGAGGAAAAATAAATTAAATTATGTCATTCTCCGCATTTACTGATAAGCCGCCTACATGAACAGCATACGCTCTCACAACGTCACAAGTCACAATCTGTTGCTCAAAATTTTGTGCTCTTCAACATGCTCTTCATCCCTTCTCGATTATGGTAGTGATAATTGGAGAAGACCGTAAGGGAAATTTTCTCTTCTACTATTTATAAATGTATTTGTGTGAACAGAAAACAAATCTATAGCAATTCAGCTTAGCAACCCCACGTTCAATAAACCCACGTGCTCACGAATGGAAGTATAAAGATAAACGTCACATTCATTCATAAGTATACGTCACTACGAGTTCTTCATGGATATACCTATACATAAGTTTGGAACATTTTCAGTGGGTGTTCCTTCTAGATAATGTATGTACTTGTTAAAAGTAAGACTATCCATGACGTCACCAGACACCCCCGTTCATGTATACTATATAGGCGGACAATTCCAGAGTGGAAATTAAATTCAATATTGTGTTATCGCAGTTTATACTTGTTGCGTCAAAGCCAACATAACCCCTATACAGCCATTCATCAGCTCTCCTATAAGGGTGGTAGTAACTATGTGCTGCTTTGCGTGGTAGATTTTCTACATAATACCATATATAAATCGATGTTTCCTAGTGTTGCAGTTGAACGTATTTATATTGACAGAGATTTGCGTCACGGCCTTTACAAAATAGATATGTTAGGTTTAAGATCCCGAGAAAGACAAGATGAAAAGCTAAATCAAATTTTGGGGGGTGGCTTCTGTGTACTACCCACTCAATTATACATATTGTTGTTTGCTTTGTTATTACGTAGTAGGTATCCTTTGGGTTTTTTTTTTTATTTCTGGATTGAAAATTTGTGTTTGTGTATGGATTTATAAGAACTAAAACGAACAGGATTCCCATGAGATGCGATGAACAGTAATTAAAAAAAGTGCAAATTTTGCGCGGGTTGTTCCATAGATAATCCTAAAGGGTGAAGGTTGCTTTTAATAATCGTGGGCGACCGAGACTATTTTATGACTTGAGTTAGGTATATATAGACAATTTCCCTCTACTGAGTGGGGTTTGTGAAATCATCAGTACCATGTGGCGATGGCCGGTATTTGGAGTAGGAACATGCGATTGGGATTGAAAGTGAGGCTGTATCTAGCCGAGGATATATATTTAAGGTACCTTATAATTGTGATGCCCTTGTTAGTATTTATAGAAGTATATGACTTTTTAGAGCGATAATTTCCAGTGGTGATCTTAAACGGACTTTCAAATTGTAGACACAATTTGGTGCGACGCACAGACGAATAATTTGTAAATATGGGGATCCACTCTCTTGGTTTGCAAGTGCGCCAAACCGAAACAATTGGTACAAAATCACCAACAAAGTTATGAATTATCAACATTGGACTTCGAGGCAAAATTTCAAATGAACTAATGTACTCTCCAGCACTAATTTCTAAAAAAATTTTGAAAAAAACTAAACAAATTGCTTCCCCAGCGGCTGTCCTTGTCCCAAAATATATAATCCATAATCCCCTCTATATAACCATATTGTACTGTCACTCGGATTTCCTACCGTCTGATTGATTAGATAGTATTCTCCTAATAGCCCAAGGAAAAAAAAATTATGCACAATGTACATTATTCACAATCTATTAGTAAGATACACTTAAAAACCGGATACTCTTACTTGTTTCAATCTGTCGCTATAATTTCAGCCTCACCCATAAAACTCGCATGTGTATTAACATACTCCCAACTTATATAGAACATTTGAACAAAAGCCCATAGCTCCAGATACAAATCAAAATTAAGCAGTTCCGCATAACTCCTGAGGCCATTTCCATTGGTTTAGCTCCATCTGAAAACAGGAAAAAAGTTGCAGAAAAATAGAGCCAGGTACATACCATAAGCTTTTTTTTTCTTAACAAGGTGAGGCACAGCAACTTCAGCATTGCAATCAAACTAAACTAGTAACCGATTAAAAGAAAAGACAAATGTAAGGTAGGTATGTATAAAGAGAAAGAAAAAACAAGAAAAAGACTGCATTCCTTCAATGGGTTTAAGCTTGCAGGTTTTATATAGATACTGTTAGTATTAAGTAGACATTGGGGTCGTGTAGGTATAGATGTGCTATTGGGATGTGAGAGTGCTTCTGACTTTTTGGTTAAAGTGTAGCATCAGTAGGTACATGATGTTCCCCTTATGTGTAAGTAGAAAAGTCGATTTAATTAAGAAGAAAACAGAATGAAATAGCAAAGGAAGGCAGTTAAAGTTAAAATTGGAAATTATTATGTGCGCACGCGCGCACGCAACTACATAAATATATTTACATCTATTTTGCATATTTAATAGGGACGTGGAAGTACATTTGATGACTGTATAGTGTTAGAGCAAATATAGGTATGCTAAAAGACACTACAGAGCATGCGGTGAGATTGAGAAAGCTAACCAGGGTAAGTAAGTAACTTGCGAGTGACCGTAAATATGCAAAATGTTGGTAAGCATAAAATCAGTTAATTGATTAGCTGTCTAAGTATGATCGATTTATTTCGGCATTCAAAAAAGCCTGGGATCGCATGACGTGATGCCAAACAATGTTGCACAATATCTGAATTTGATTTACATAACTGGTACACACACGAAGTAATCATTTCGATTAGTCATAAACCTATTGCTAAAATGTCTAAGAGGCATATCAGTCTTAGACGGCTGTCAGTGATTCAGCATTTTGAGTTTTATCCGTGAAATAGAAAGAGTGCGATACTTTTTTTAAAACCTTAAAATATACAGCTATGTCTAACTTAATATTTCGTCCGAAATTGAAAATTTAAAAATGGTCTTAGTACCTACACTGAAAAAAAAAGACGTCGTCATATTGACGAATGGCGTTCATCAACATTCATTGATATGACTTATTATGATGAACAAATTCATGAAAACTTTTTGACAATTGATGAACCGTTTTTCAATATGAATAAAGTGCATTCAAAAATATTGCCCGGATTCTGATAAGAATTTGGCGTATTTTCTTATGAACTAAGTTCATAATTTCATCAAAACATTTCATCAATATGACGAAAACCCTTATTTTGATGAATTTAGTTATTTGTTCATCCAGTTGACGATTTATTCATCTTATTGATGAATGGAATCATCATATTCAAGTATATATAAGGAAAGATTTTTTGTTTACAAATTTAATGTGATCACAAGATATCAAAGTATCTTTTAATGCCTTATGCGACCAGAGAATCGCGAATATGCATATCGTGCACTTTTTACACAGAATGAATTGAATACCAATAGAAGATACAGATTTTTTGTGTCAACAAAAATGACATATATAAACTGCTCCAGTGATCAGTGACAGTTTAGTTCTTAAGTTTCTGTTCTATGTATAGCTGAAGATTTCCCCCCACCAGTGGTAAGGGATCGGAAGTTTTTTAAATATTATCTTTTAATAAAATTTAAGAAACTAAAGAATATAGTTTTTTCGTTATTCTAACCAAATGGAATCAAAAGTGTTCGCGTATCTAAGTGCATGCAACCAGAACAGAATTCCTTATAGCAGAATGGGTATGACTAGGGTAAACCAGTGTACAATTTAACATTGTTGCCCATACCTCGAGCACACACAATTGAAGAATAGACTTCACGCTATTGCTAATAACGAAGCAACTCAAATTTAGTGCTATTCGTCTGATCTAATTGACCAGCATTGCCAATTAACCCATCAGTCTGACAAACTCACCTCACAAAGACGAGGTAAGGTAGGTGTATTATTTCGAATAAACATATGTCTTAAAATTAAACTGTTTGGCAGCACAGGAGCAGTGCGCCCAATTTGGAATGGCGAGAGAACACCTTTCTGGGATCTAACTCCATAACAACAGGCAGTTGTTAACTTTTAGCATGGAAGAGTGCATTGAATAAACCGCTTAATTTGATACTTATGTATCTAAACGACCCCATTGAGTATTTCTAGTTTGCTAGCCATTTCTCAATGGTACCAACTAATTCATGTAAATCTGTCCTTACAGGGAAAACTATATCTTTGAAATTGTTCTAACATTGTAATTGTGATAAAAAAAAAAATGTCTTTACTAATAAATTTTGATGTTATAGGTAGGTACAGTTAACATTTAGTTACAAATTTTAGTCTTACGAAAACAGAATATTTTCTTACTGCACAAATTGAAAAACGGTTGCGAAAATTCGTATACTCCTCCAAAAATAAATAAAAATGACTATCAAAATCACAGGCCAACAATTTCCCTCTAATTTCATGACCCGACTGATTTGTTATCATATTAAGTTTTACGCGCTCACACACTCGCTTAGTCGCCGATGCAATACAATCCACCCCAGTCATAGTTATCTGGGTTTGAAAGTCAAATCTACGAATTAAATTGCCAAACATATTGTATAATTATATTCTTCGTCTTCTATGAAATTGATTTTAATTTGCTTATTTCTCCTTTTATTTCAGGTAAGCAACATTAAAATCACTGTACCAGAAAAGAGGACGTAAGGGACATAGCCGAGGAGTAGGAAATTCACTAAATTAAACACAAAACTCCAAAAAATTAAAAGAAAACTAAATTCAAATTTCTCAGATCTCCGATTAGAATGCACCGAAAACCTATAAAAACTGAAGCTAAACCCAATATTAAAACTGTTGCCAATAGATCAAACCGTTTCCGCTATTCATTAACAAAACGAGCTCACCAACAACTTTGATTTATTTTTCTTCAGGTGGGGAAACTATTCCATCTAATTTGAATATATATGGTTGACGAAACAATGCGCGGCAACGGTATTAAAAGAAAAAGCAAAACTATTCAGATGTTGATTTTGTATAACTTCCGAGTGATATCTCTCCAGAACGCACTTGTCATCTACCACTAAAAGTGCCGAATTTGGATAGTTCTCTTTCTCCTTAAAAAAAGTATCTTAATGAATTATTGTGTTATTTCGAATACTCCAGTCCTAATCCTAATCCAATCGTTAAGCTCACTCCACACCTGAGAGTCAACCAAAAACGAAAAAATATCCTCCTCTTCAAAGTGAGATAACGTATCTTAAATGAATAGGCAAAAGGGGAAAAAAATAAAAGACAAGATAATTGAAAAAAAGCGCACCTCAATTTTGTATTTTGAAAATTAATTTGAATTCACAATGGCAACCAGCGCTTACCTCTTAAGAAGCTATAACACACACAAGACACCACCACAGGAAAGAAGCAAAGAAAGGTCTGCTCTAGATTTGTTACCCCTCCTTCATATTTGGATTTTGTTTTTTTTTTCACCAGCAATTGAAAACATTTGTATCTATTCAGTTTGTATATCTGTATCGATCGATCTCTTTAAGTGTAACCGAACTACTTGAGTATACACGCACTAAGGTGACTTTCCGCCTGTCCAATTGGCGTATATAAGTTGTTACTGCCGCGCCACCATTGCTATCATGGCTCTGTCGATTGCAAAACACAAGTGAAAGGCAAATTTCAATAGAAAATCAGAGAAAATAGAAAAAATAAAATAAAAATGAAAAGACGGAATAATGATTGTTGTATAGTCGTATATAATGTGGCTGTGTGTAGAAAGGAAAAGATACATAAACGGACAGAAAAGATTCCAAATTAAAGTCATCGGTCATTCAAAGTGTGCACTCGGGAGATATAAGTGGACATTCTAGTAGAAGTAGTAGTTTTTATTTCTTCTTAGGTTTACCGCTCTTATTTAGCTGATGGATCTGCTTTAACTAGTTTGAATATAAAACTCGGAGTTGCTTGGCAGCATTTTAGCTTAAGAGTGTGAGCAGTAGTACATTAGTTAAGGATTTTGTAGGTTTTGTTTTATTCAGAAAATCCCAATCAATGCGGTATCATTGTTGCGGAGTACAGGAGGAGGAGGAGAATTAAAATATATGAAGTTCTTAAAACAAGCTACCTAAGTGATTATAAAACTATCCTAAAACTGGCGACTTTGGTGTTTGGTTGTAAGTCACCTTTTTCACTTCACAACCAACTTTTATTGGGCGGCAGTTAATGTAATGCACGTTTTTTTTTTGAAGTAAAGAACATTCGAAAATTAAACCAAGATTGACATTTACAACAGAAGCAACGGATCCCTAAATGACTGGAACAAAGTAGATATTTTTAGAATCAGTTCTTAAATCAATCTCCTGTATTTATAAAAAAAAACTGCAATCCGTACATTGTCAATAATCTGCATTTAAAATTGACATTACGTCAAAACCCAATCTCAGCACAAATCTGACGAGGTAACAGAAAAAAAACGTGTCCTTCCTTCGCACAACAGATAAAAATTACGTCATTCGTGTGGATTACTCTGCATTCGGTTACATTTTCTTGGTATCTCTTAACGAGCGTGTAATGGCATGTGATAATAAAAATCTCGCCAAATGTACATATACTTACAAAATAAAAATTCTGACAAATTTAACAAATATGTACGTACATATTTCCAAAATGTTTTCGGTGAACAAAAATTCTGCTAATTAGCGCGCTGCTTGGTGAATATTTTATCGTGATGTTTATCGCGTCGTCTCATGATGGCTGTTTTTTTTTTTTTGGAAGATGACGAAGATGAAAGAAAGATGCTGGACTAAATAACAGATTTAATTATACCCTAGAGGTGAAAAACCCATTCGACTTAAAGGTTTGAATTAAATAAATCAAACATGGACTTGGAAAAAATTGAGTCGTGTATTGCGTAAGGGTTAAGAAATTAAGATCCATTGATAAGTAACATGGATGAGGCTCGTCTTAAGTCATTGACTCCACACGAATTGGGAGACGTTAATTTACTTACAAATGGAGGAGCATATGTGTTTGTGTATGAGATTGTTGGCTTATTTATTTTTATATTTGATGCGGAATGAATATGAATGTGAATGGCATTTGCGTGCATCCTGAGGGCAATTAATTAATCAAACGTCCGTAGTTGTAAGATTGAAATGTATAATTTGATAAAGAAATATTGGTTCTGATCTAATTTGTATGCATGGAAGGAAATTGTAGCAATGTTTTTAAGGATGGAAAGAGGTAAAAGTATTGAAAACTGCGAAATTAGCAAGGAAATTGATTGATTTTGGTCAAAATTTACTGAATTAGTTGCGTACTAAAAGTGAAAGTATACTAAACGGGAATTATGTTGTTTTGTGGTTAAGCTATGTTCAGACGATTGCCAGATCCGCCAATATTGTCAAGTCTACAAATGATCTGGCAATGCGCTGCAAATGATCTGACAAAAGCGAACTACTACAATACCAAATTGCCAGTTCACACGGTTGCTTACAAATTATTTGTCTGACAACGTTACAGGTAGAAAATGTTTGGAAAATATTTGCAGTTCCGTTTGCAGGCATTGTCAGACAAATTAAAATATTTTTTTTTTTCATTTGGTGGTGAAGTCTTAATTGAGAAGCACCTAATAATAGAAAAAAAAAATGTTAAATGAAACAAAAAGTTGCAATTGCGATTGTTTTGGCCGTAAACGTATTTGAGAGCAGCGAGGAGGATGTATTGTCACATAAACGTCGGCGTGTTTGCAGGAAGGTTAGGGCGGCCGGACCAACAGCAGGAGGGACTTTACGCGAAATTGCCCATGGCTCAGGACCTTTCGAATGATATAAGTTTCATTCTACTCATTTCATAATAAATACTAAAGTGTACGGAGACTTCGGATGTTCACGTATTAATATAATGATACCTAAAATAAAAAGTGAATAGAAAGGATCATAAATATTTCTAGATCCTTTTAGAAGAATCATTAAAAAAGAAGTTGTATCGACTTCTTCGTCCACGTACATATTACAAATTATTTAATTCACACATTATTCGAAAACTGTGTATGGTTTTGGTAGTATTGTCTCCTCCGACAGACTAAATCTTAATCTCTCCTTTCGTCTTCCTGATTACTGTAGCATTTTTCAGGCGGAAATAATGGCGATAAAAGAAGTCTTATCTTGGCCGAAAGAACACGTGATATTTGCTAAAGATATCCGTATCTTCTCGGATAGTCAAGCTGCTATCAAGTGCTTGGAATCAGTCTACAAACTCTATAACAGCCCAAGACCGTCGTTCGTCTTTTAGAGGGATGGCGGGGCAGTTCAATGTTCCAGGGCACAGGGACATCCCAGGTAATTGTAAGGCTGATGAACTCGCTAAACACGGAACTACACTACCCATGTTTCCATTTAAGGATTCCATAGGTATTCCAATCGCTACTTGTAAACTCATAATAAAGCTGGATACTATCAATAGATCAAATCTTAGGTGGGAACCGGCTCGACATGTCTAGCGACAAAACAGATCTGGCCATATCTCCTTTGATAGGAAGCATATCGGTGCTACAATAAGTGTCACCACAGGACACTCGTAGGCAAGCATGCAACAAGGCTTGGCGCAGTTTCAAACGATTTTTTCAGAAGCTGTCTTGACGAGGAGGAGGAAGAAACTATTCTCCATCTCCTCTGTTTTTGTCCGGCTCTCTCACAAAGACGAAAACTCCATTTGGGAGCGTTCTACTATCATGATCTAAACGATCTTAAAAACACAGACATTCGAAATCTCTTACGCTTCATCAAATATTCCAATTGGTTCAACGAGTAGGAAGAACTAAATTTTAGATTCATGTGGTATCACGAGTGACCTTATAATGTTCTAAGTGCCAGTTCACAGGGTTGGCAGATATTTGGGACAATTTTTTTTCATTTGTAGGCCTGACAATATTGTCAGATCTGGTAATCGTCTGAACAGACCTTTAGTATACTACCAAAACTAATACTCAAGAAGCGTGCGTGGCTGCAAAAATTAGGTTTTATCTGACGGTTATTTTCCTAATTTCAATACGAGAGAAAATATAAAGTATTAATTTTATTATGCTCTTGAAAGAATAATATCTTTCTCAATTTGCTGGGTGATTAATGCAAGCATGAATGAAATGAAATGAAATCATTCGAACTAGCCTTATAAAAATGGTGTACATATAAAGCTTTCATAAAAGGAATGTCCATGCGATTCGCTTCAAATATAAACAAATTGGCTGTAAGAAGCTAGGCATAGGGTCCTATACTGACCTGTTGCTCCAAATAAATCAATTTACTTTATGTGCGAAAATACCTTTAAACTATACGCTCTGTTACGAGGGGATATTTTCTATTTTTTTGCCCAGGGCACTCGGTTCTCTCAGACCCGGTTGGTAATTTACATCGGTATAAGTCTTGTCGTGTGGTCTTCTTACTTTCGGTTGAAAGTTTACCCTAGACCTAGATGATCCCACTCTTGAAAACACAATTCATAGTTATTTACACTCTCAGTAGCTTCTAAGCAATGGACTCGAAATTTTAAACAATCTACTCCACTTTATTAATACATGTAAGAAAGTACTAATGCTACTAAAACTACATCAAAACTGTCTTTAGGTGACGAAGATGCATTTCAAATTTCCCAGAGAAATCTGCCAAGTGTACTTAAATCGTACTAAGTCCTCTGCACACATCTCTACAAAATATTCCGCATCTCATCCCAAAATTTAATTAGCCATCCCACTGGACAGTGGACACCGAAAGAGATTGTTTCTCTGCTGCAGCAACAGAAAACACAAAAGTCAGAAAAAATTATATACACAGAAGCGAGGGAAAGGAAACATTTTTTTTTAATCAACCTCCAAAAACAAGTTTTCGCCTAAAAGAAATCTCCTTCGAATCGAATTCCGACTTCTCTGACCCATGGCATATAGAACCTTTCACTTTAGAGATTTCGGCTTGGATCAACAAAAAAAAAATACTGAAGAAAAAGGGCAGCGATTCAGTGGATACAATTTTTTTTTTTTTTTTTGCTTCATCAGCGAGGTGCACCACTTAAGTTGTTCTGCGTGCAGTCACTTAACTTTGATCTCACGTTCTAGTTCTATAATTTACCTGGTTTCAGGTTTTATTCTTCATTTCTTCTCTCCACCAAAGATCAATTCGATTACATATCAATGTTGTGAGAGGGAGTTGGAGGATAATCCATTTTCCGCGGGGAACAAAAAAAAAACCAAGGCACGTGTAATATGATGGTTCGCCGCAGGAGATTGTTTTTGGGCCCAATTTTGTTTCAGAATTTTGTTGGTTTTATTTTCAGCGAATTAACAAGTTCTTTGACATAAATATTTTATCTGCTACGTATAACATCAAACGGGCAAAATTAATCTAATGGTCAATGAACTTCTTTAAGCATCATATATTTTTTTTTTTTTTTACTTTGTCCCCTTCTAAGCTCTATGCTCTCTTGTCTTCCGTGATTTGGTTGCCATTTTTTTTTTCCTTTTTCGATGGTCCACTATATGGAGAATGTTATTATCTGTTGTTCGTTTTTTGGGGGCTATGGCGAAATGAGAAAATTACTATAACGCGTGTGGTGCGCTGCTCACCATGTGGTGAAAGGAATCAATAGAAGAAGAAAAAAACAACTAGCATAGACGTAAAGAAAGAGCCAAACATAATGCCATTATGCACTAGACCTAACGAAATATTCGCAAACTCAGCATGAGATCACTATATTTCGTACCTATAGTTAATTGCATAGCAAATTTTGTGAATTGTGTGCGAGTGTCTTCTTTTACCCTTGGGGGATCTTTTCAAATTCATTTTGAATTCGATGAAGGGTATTTGTTGTTTGCCAACAAATTTAATTAAAATAAATGATTAAGATGCGACGGCAACAAAAGAAAAAAATCGGAGAATGGGTTAACTTAAGTGAAAATATTATTGGCAAATGTTGCAAAATCTTCGAAGGAGGAAACAAAAGAAATTTAATGTTACTGTGAATGGGATTCGATTGATTAATGATCGGTAAATATGATTTGTGAAATTTTTTTTTGCGGTTATATGGAGATGACCTAAATTGTACCTGACTCGATTGGCGAAAGGGGCAAATTTAAGCAAATGAACATAGATTTAAAAACGTGCTATACCAACAATATGTAGAGTTGTATATGATATAACTTATTGTTGGCTTCGTTTATTTACATGGAATCAATCTGAAGAGCATGTGCAAGTAGGGCGAAAAGTGTAACGACAGTTTACCCATAGTTTTAGCACTTAGACAAAACCACTCGAGGTAGAGTTGATGGGCACGTTACTTGCGTGCCCCATTAATTAACTGTTAAGTGATAGCCAGTGTATTGTTGTTATCGAAGATGTCATATCGTTGTTGGCTTTTTTTTTTTACAAACTAAGAACATACTTTATAGGAAGAGAGATAAAATTTTTCAACAGCACCACTAAGCTTACAAATTATTATCTAGCTCAACAAAATGGCAGTTTATGCCAGGGACAACATTATCCAGAGAAGCTTACAATATTCCTCAAAGCTTTGCAGTACCTAACACACAAAACTTTGAACTGTGCCGAGGCCTGCACCTGTGCTCTCAGTGGTATATTAATTTGATGAGTGGTCCGAAGAGTTATCGACTTACAAAAACCAAGCCAAAGGCTCACATATTATTGCTGTATTAACAATCGCAGTGTACCCAAAGAGTGCTAGGACTCTAGGAGTGCTGAATATAGTTCTTCAAGCTTCAGCTACCGAAAATTCTGAAAGCAATGTCGAATGAGAGTAGCAGAGGCTTACACCTAGGGTAAGCGTCAAGCATTGCTGAGCTACCAGTTTACCAGTAGATACCCCCAAGTCGTTTTCTATGCTCGCACAAGCTTACACTCCATAACCCTTGCGGATAGTTATATTGTTATATTAACCTATACCTATCTGTCATCCCATCCTTTTTTCTGAAATTCAGCACTTGCTTTTCACAGCATCTAAAAATGTGGATGGCTGAATTCTAAATTTTGGACGCAGATTCGAACTATATAAGATAGAAAATGTTACGCATACGTACGCTTCTTCCAAATGCCCAATAGCTCAATGGTTAGTGTGTGCTAAAAGCTAAACTTATGGACGGAGTGTCTCAGTTTCAACCTCCAATAAACAATGTAGAAATCGACAAATTACGCCTTGATTTTGTTTTTGATTGTGCAACCTCTCGCAAACGATTAACAAACATTCGGGAGCATAATTCTCATCAGGGAAGCTTCTCAGTTTAGCCGTTTATATAAGTCTTATGTTGACGCATATAACTTTAAATTTCAAAAATTGATACTTATAGCTAAAATTCGTTAATGTCAAGCCTAAGAAATTGGTGATGTGGCAAATGCAAATTGTCAACATTTTCATTTGCCGGATAGTTTCAATTTAATTATTAGAGTGCCATTTCTGACTTTAGATCTGTCATTAATTACTAACGAGTATGAAATACTCTACAAATACAGTCATCAGTTTCATTTTAATTTGCATGATGATAACTAGTTCCGCGGATTTATTATCCGTTGTCGTTTCTTTTAGTACAATCAAAAAGAGCCCTTAAATGTGTAAGAATATAAATACACAATTTAATAACAAACGCAATAGCAGCTTCCGAAAATAGTTGATTGTATAATTTACAATTGCCTTGCACTGAAAGAAAAACCCTTGTATGTTCCGCATTGGAGACAATCACAGTATCCTTCAAGTGACCATTCTGCCGCCGCTTTAACCTCTCACTTCACATAATTTGCAAAGAAAACTACCTCACAGAATGAAGCCGGAAAATGCAGCCCAGTGTTGTTTAGCTTTGTAATTTTTCCCATTTCACAGTAATTAAATTCCTCGATACTTTTTTGCGAAAAATTCGAATTACACGAAAAAATAAAAACAGTAATAAATTAACCTTCAGTATTAAAATCGATGATTGTTAACATTAATATGACTATTCTTTATGGTACTAGAAAATCGTAAAATACAATTTTTTATGAACATATTTTCAGTTTGAAACGTACATAGATGTGTTGATGAAATTGCAGCAAAAATGTATAGGTTGTTTGAATGTTTTTTGTTAGATTCCTGAAATAATGATGAGTTCGTGCTGATTGAAAATCCCACAGAAAAGGACAAATCCCACGATATTACAACACTGGTTTTGCCTGTAACGCGCGCTGCGTGCAGTGTATGCTATGGCGAACTTTTGTTATTGTGGTTATGACGTTTTCCACTTTGAGCCGATTGTGACGGTGCTTGTGCATCTGCGTTCTGCGGCGTTTGTGATCACTACACCGTCAATAATGATGATGATGATAATGACGCTGCAGCACACAAGACACAAAGCGTCTCGACGACGGCAAGCCATCCTGTTGTACACTCTCCGCTAAGCCAAACTGACGCTGAATACGACGATACTGGCTCTTTCTAATTCATTCACGAAGACGGGAAGAACTTTTCGCACAGATTGCCCGGCTAGTTGTTGTTTAGTAAGTATAAGCATTTTATATGGTTATCTCATAGGTAGCTCGCGTCGCAAATGATTTTCGCTCTATGCTTGTCGTTGTGTTGCTCATGATAATAGTATGTTTGGCTAGTTTCGTTCATCGTCGCGTGTTTACAATTGCGTTCGTTCACTTTTACAACTCTCGCGAATGGGTAGTGGCGCGGGGAAAAAGCATTCGCTCGCATGTAACTCGCTCGTCTTATTAGTTACTCGGTCATTCACTTTGACATTTTTTTTTTTTTTTTTTTTCAAGAAAATACATAATTTACAAGTTTACTATATACATATGGCTCATCCATCTTGGTCAGGTAAATATGACAAGAGAAGAAGACCCCAGCAGTAACAACAATAACAATATTATGCGACATCAATGATGAGTGTGTTTAACCGCTGAATGTGTATACAATCAGTTATCAGTGTCGTGGCGGAGTGCTATAGGCAATGGAATCCCATGTACTAAAAGTGGTCATAATTATTATGAATAATGCGCCTGCTATATACGTCATCTTCTCGGTAGCTTGGGTAGATTGTGTTTAATACACGAGTATAACAATTTGCAACACATCTTCAGATACACAATTTTGCGTTTGTTTTGATTTTGACGTAATACTGTTTGTTGGCTACTTATACTTAAGCGCGTCGCCACCGTTATAGGGAGGATATGGTTTTGTTTATCGCGACAATAGAATATTTGGTGAGTGGTAAATGGAAGGAATGAGCCAATTACCTACTCGATGCAAGTTGTGTCTGATGAAATCAGATATTAATTCGGGCTACCGATTAAGTCCAAGTCCAAGGTGTTTTTCCTTCATTACAGTAAATATTTATCTGAAAAAGATACTCGAGGGGAAAGGAAAAGTTTGTCTCATGTGAACTACATAAGGTTACGTACTATTTGAAGTAAAATGTTGGAAATGACAACTATACATTTTAAAGATCCCTATCAATAGTTGTTGAATTAATATACTACGCAGGGATTATTATTATTATTATTATTATTATGTGAAAGGGGTTGTTACGCCTCAGAGAGGTATATTCACTCATAAGAGTTCTCCTCACAGTATAATTCCTTTCGGAATCATTTTAGAGGTTCTTGTACTCTCTCTCTCTGCAGTCCATTTCCATTTAAGAATCTAAGGATGAGAGCTGGAATTTGAATATTTTGAATTAGATTTATAACCTATGCACTTCTAAATACGTTTACTTGATTATTTCCTCGAAATGGAACGATGAAACGCAACTTTTGTGGTCCTATGGGAATTTATTTAGAAAAATTGTCAAAGGAAAACTGCAGGTAGTTTCTAAAATGTTGACTTTTGCTTTATTAACTTTTAGCACCTAGTAAGTTCTGTTTGACTGCCTCCTAAATCATAAACTTGCACGAGCACTGGCATTTGAATTATTGTCTCAATCTTCCTTTTCATCGCTACATTCAATCATCTGCCATCAACCTAGAAGCTTACCTCACCGATATTTTCGATAGTCGCCAATCATTTAAATATCATTTCCCTTACCTGCTCTTATTTGAAAATGTCACCCAAACTGAACTGTATCTGTAATTACAACAAGTTGTCATAATTTAAAATAAATTCTCATTGATTTCCCTCCTTTCTATGCATCTTTTCTGTTTTTTTTTTTCGACCACCTCTTTCGTTTATTTTTTATTTAAAACTAACCAGTTCTTCGGCCTATACTAGAACCATTTGTTTTTGTCCTCTATATATAAGAAATCAATAAATTACATAAATAAAATATTCGATAAGGGTTATAGGAGAAAAGAAAAAAAAGAAAATTAAATCAATAAAAGACTAGCCAAAGAGAAGTTTTTCGTAGTGCCTACACATTTATAGGTACATCGTACACTTATCCAATTTTTTTAATGTTCGCGCGTATTCATTGTATCTTTTTGAGTTTATTTTTTTACACGTGGCTGGGTATAACCCTCTTGAAACCCCGTTGTTTACGACTATTAACGAGTAATTTACAACACTCCCCTGGTAGGAAAAATCCATGAAAGACTGAGGGGTCTGGATCGTCTGTCCGGTCCGTACCGGTTGTTTCGAATTCGAATTCAGTTGTTATCAATTATTTTGTTTCTAATTAAAAACCCCTGGCACGATTACATTTATTTCTTTCAGGTGTGCAGATGGATATGTGTGTATTTGGTGAAAAGATTGTGGTGGTTTTTTTTTCTTACGCTTTTGCCTGTGAGATTGGGTTGCCCCCTTCATTTCTACCTGTTGAAACCTACCTGTTGTTGTTTTGTGGTTCATAGACGAAGTTGGGGTTATTCACCGGCCAAATTAATTTTGGTTTTCCTGTTTTGCGCAAACGAAAGGAAAGTAGATGTCAGTTGCCTTAAGGATGTTTTCTATGATGTGGTAAAATTTATGATCCTCCCTATATGTACACGTACAGTTAATTGTAATGTATGTTAAAAATATATGTATGTATATATATATATATGTATCACAAAGAAAGGGAATAGAAAACAACTGAATGTCCAGCCCAAATCATTTTCGGGGGAGGTGGCTTAAACTCTTATACATAATCAGGGGATATCATCTTGCACTGTTAGTATACAAAATTGGCCTTTAAACACTTTTTAATTATAATTGAAGTTGAATAAAATCTCCCTGGGTGATAAGTTGAATGAGTATGAAATGGACATGGATGACTTGGCATTCGATGAGTTGGGACGATGCCCAAACATAGCTTTATTGGAGATACCAAGCTCAATTAAAAGAATAGCAGAACATTTTTTCTTAACTCAAGACAAACTTTCAATGAATAAGCAAAATCTGCGTGCACGTATCTCTCATTTGTCCATTTTGCAGTTTGCTAGTGTTGTTCTTTTTACAGACATAAGAAAAAAGCAAGTCAAATTCATTTGAACATGTTACAACAGCGCTCATATTGGTCAACTCCTAAAACCCATTTAAAAGGTCAGCTACTGCTGATGAATATACGAGACAAGTGACGTCGAGTATTTTTGCCAGTAACTCTTAACTGTACTTACGAAAGCTTTTTAAACAAACGTACCTTCGGTGGAGTACAGTTGGCAATTAATTGCCCATAAACAGCTCAAAGCTTGAGCGAATATACTTTATTAAAAGCGTCCACAAAAAAACATCAACAGGTCTTACGTTCTAAATGTAGAAGAAAATTATTCCAAAATGTATTACAGTTTTGTACTCGTATTACATTCCTTTCTTTGTGGTCAAAGGAAAAAAACACATTCCCATATACCACAACATCTCCCATATCTCTATGAATATGAATTGTGTGCCTTAAAATGCAAAGACGCCAAAATATTTTACAAACAACTAAAGAAAACGCTTCCCCCCAGCCAACACCAATGAAACAAAATTATTGTCAGTAAGGTGTGATGGTGATGGTGTCATTGACTCTTCAAAACACCGATAACCGATAGAAGGCAAAAGAATGTAAAAATAGAAGTTTGGCGTATACAAAAGCAAAAAACTTGTAGAATTAATTTCGCTGTAGTTAATTAGGGCAAACGAGTAGTAGCGATTTGAATGCTAAGTAAGAACAAAATTACAATGTGTATCTGAATGCAATCAATATGTATCTGCAGTACATGCAAACAATTTTTTTTTGCATGTGTGCGAACCAATTCTATAAAACTTCCGGTTTAACGTGCTTATTTTCAGTACTTAGTTCAAACGCTTGTCTTGACTTTTCCCATTTGCCCGATCTTCCCTCATGTATGTGACCTCATAAGTTTATTGATGGAAATTATTCTACAAGAAACCGGAACTGTCGGAACTTTTACCATTGATATAGGTATCGTGCTTCCTTAATATGTTGCAAAGTAAAAATGTTACGTGATGGGAATGTCTTTTGGTTTTAATTATTCTAAAGAAGAAGCGTGTGTATGTATTGTCCACAGGGGTCGTATTTCTCAGACAGAGTATAAATTTGACGATTTTATTATCTGGCTGTTAATTTGAGAGACCGCTGCTGGTGATAGGAGGCCCATTGTTTGGAGTTTGTTTTTTGTCGGCTCACCTTTTTATAGTAATTGATGGTAATAAAGGTAAAGCTAGTGAAATGGGAATTCGCTTGATAATTAAGAAATGCAACAAGTGCTGATTATGAACATTGCACTGTTAATTGGCTTGAGGCAAGGAAAGAGACCATTTTGTGGAAATAGAGAAAGGACCGTGAAATCAGGATCATTTAGTTAGATATCAAATTCCTACCTATCTATCATATGAAAATATTATTTTGGGCGATCTTTTATTTTCTCAAATTTTCTGAAGCTAAGACAAAAATAAATTAACTTTTAGCTTCGGACTTTTTTTTCCTTTTCGCTAAATAAACATTTAATTGTTAATGACACTAATATGTTAGGAATGTGGGTGTTATTTATATTTTAAAAAAAATGTCTGAAACGTGGGGCTTGGACTTTATTATGATAGCATATTCTTAGACTTACAAATGTTAAAATTAAGTCCCATCTATGAAAAATAAATTATGGACTTATATCCTACTTTGGAGGGACATAATTCCAAAATCACATTTTGAACTATATCCCACTGAAGTGGGACAAAAATCCATTATGAACTTATGTCTCGTGGACTTATGTCCCTGCGCCGTGTTTGACATCTTCTTCAGTTAGTTTTAACTTATGGACCAACATGTAGAAATTTTGGCCGTATATAACACCTACTTCGTTTTTTATATACTCGTGGTCTGTCTGTACAATTGTCTCATTCTTTGCAATTGCATAATATTCCCTTACATGATGTTTGCACGTAGGTTTAGTTGAGGTTGATTCTTCAGTCAAAATTCGCTAGGACGTCAACCATTTCAAACAAAATATGTATCGTCTTAAATTCTCGAAAAGAACTCGCCAGCGAACTAAATCTTCGCCCAGAGAACTCGAAGCGAAGAAATTGCGAATCGCTTATTTTAATTAGTTCCCTTCTATCCAAAATACGTGCACAATTATATATTCCAATCTTTCGACTGCCATACCCGTTTCATGTGTTTTCCAACAGCATTCAGATATCGAATCGCTTTCTTTAAATTTGAATGTGACTTATAAAATGCATCTCATTGTAATAGTTTCACTTCTGAAAACCCATATATCGCGCACACACCTAATTAAAATGCATGATCACAGTATAATCAGTCTGCTTTTGAGTGCCTCCCTACATATTATATACACACTTGATATAACCTAATTAGTAGGCTCCACACTCATTGAACCCAATTGCTGCTCGGCGGCTATGATCAACATAGAAAATCAACACCAAATGGCATTCCGCCTTGCATGCATTAACACCTGAAGTTTCTTTGGGGATAGTTTTTTTTTTTTTTTTCATTTCCAAGAATCTTAATCTAACACCAATCGGTCACAATCCAATTGCTCACCGACTGTATTTTCATGTAAATGTGACTTGAATGATTGAACAAGGAGTTGAGTACTAAAATCGCAGTATATAACGTTTGGCCAACGCACAGGAATCTATTGTACCGGGTAGTTGTTATGCAACTAAAGACAAAGCAATAAAACACATAAACCGAAGCATGTGAAGGGACATTTAAAACTTCGTCAGTGGGATGGCGAAGACGATGGCGCATTGATATACAGTTTGTGGCGATGTATTATTGCATGGATGCGTATTGTAAAATCGTGCACTCTATAAAATCAGGTATGCAGACGAATGAGTAGATACATCCTATCTTGAGGTGGCATAGTCTTTATTGTTCGCTTCAAATGTCTTTTGGAGCACATACAAATTCTGAAGGTATTCTAATTTCCCACAGAAATCAAAATCCCAAGTGCTTCTTCCCACTATCTGTCAAAAAACCCCGACCATTTCTATCCGCCAAAGGAAATTCACTGAACATAATTCTCGGTCGTTATCATCATGGTTCCAACACATTTTCAAGGTTAGCATAGCAAAGCTTACAATTATAAAGCATTAAGTCTTTTAGATACTCTTTATTTATTTGTTTTCTCCTATGGGAAATTATATAAGGGGTACATAAATTTAATTAATTGATAAGAAAAGTATAATAGTAAATATATTGCCCATAACCACTTTGATTCGATTGGACAGTATATAATTTGTTTTATATCTGTGGGCATTACCGGACTGTTTTTTAGAGCACTGATCTAAGTTATCTTTTCGGGTAGGAGTGGGGTGGGTAGTATATTTGTGACGTGATTTGCTGATACTGTGTAACATTTTGTTTATTCCAGTTGATGGATTTGGTTTGCGAAAAAAGGGGAAAAACGTGCAGGAAAAAGTAAACGACTTTTGAACCTTTTAATGGACAAAATTTTGATTACAGTTATCGCAATTTTTTGTGGGTTTAAACACCAGTTGGTTAGTTTCAGTAACATGTCTTCTTCTGTAACTTTTAATGAATAGCGCTGCTTAATTCACGTTTGCCTAAATCTGTGATTACAAAGAATAGGTATTGAAACATGCTTAGTTGACCCCACTTTTCAGTTAATGTATCATAAATGGGGCATTCAATTGGGTTTCACTTTTCGTTACTCTCGGATTTCCGAAAGTTACCGAAGTTTCCCTATCGTGGCGCAAGAACTTTCGCTTACAAAAAAGGTCCAATTCTAGCTGATTTAGGACCCTTCTTTACTTATATATAAGTTCGTATACCTATTTTATGGCATTATTGTAAGATTTTCTCTCAAAAAACTTCCTCGCGATATATCAAAAAGGTACTTAATAAAAAAAAAATATCTTCAGTGTGTACATGAGCTACTCGAAATTATTTTATTGTTTATGCCGCAAGTGAAGACATTGCAAAGAATTCTAGACTCATTCTCTACTTCACATTACCAAAAACGAATTACCATTTAGTAAAACAACCACATTTTCCAAGGGAATAAGGAAAACGTGTGTACGGCGAATTTAAGAATAAAGCTATAATATGTAATTAGTACCGTTGAATCATACAGAAATTGTGTACTCAAACATTTTTAATTCTCGGAAGATCCACGCCTATTCCATTTTAGATAAAGAATAAATCCGCATTTGTAATGCGTCACGTCGCCCCTCTATTTAATCCGTTACCCACCCCCCAAAGTGTAGATACATATACGGTTGTTAACTCACGTGCCTCCGATCTCTGATGTGTTGTAATTGCAATTATTTTTTTCCTATATTCTCGCACTTTTATATCAATTCCGCTTCGATAAATTCTCCGTACTCACTTACACAGCCAACAAACAAATAAAAAAGCGCTTAATTCTCCATTTTTTCAAAGCAAATTTCATGTAGAAGCGAGGAGATAGGAATAAAGTGTACACACAAACCCACTCAAACATGCAATGTCTAATATGAAAGAGGTAAAAGCGGATTTTAAGCACTTTAAATCTGATATCGGGGCTCAGTATAATGCACGCCAGAGAGCAGCAAGTGAATGGAATTAGAGAAGTTTTTTTTTTCAAGAATTGGTTTGGCGTTTTTGGTGTTAAATACTCAGACTTTTTTTTAACTGTGTAGGGAATTGCTGAAATACATATGAAAAGCTATTCTGTCGATCTATCATAATTTATGTCACATGTTTGGCAAAAATCCACACATACTCGTAATATTAGTTCATTGTCGTAGTCTTAAAACGAATTTATGAATGAAAGTTATTTTTCCTGTCAACTATGATTGTGGTCTAAAAAAAATAACTAACAAATCTGTATAGGTACTGTACGGGGAACGTACAACAAAAACTCAAATTTAAAACAGCCGATGGATCTCAATTCAGGCGGAACCGTTCAATTGTGCTTTGCATCTCTGTGATTTTAGTACCAAGAAAAGTGTCTCTCGATAGATTAGGCTTTTTAGTGCAATTTTGCGGTGGCATTGGAATTTTTGTTGATGGTGTAAATGTATTGTTTTCAAGTGACAGATAAATTCATAGGAAATACTTGTTGAGAAATCACAGTGCGGAAGTGGCATATATTTTCCTGATTGGATTTTGTTGCAGGAAAGTTGACGGGGAATTGTGGTTTTCTTTTGTTTGTGGACAAAATGTTGCAGCCACATTGGTTGCTAGCGCTTCATGTGAACGGCGATAGGTGCGCTTTGATGTGTACCTACTGTTGAAACACGCCGGTGAAATGATGATTTCCGTACAAACCCTTAGAACTACATTCGTCCAATATGCTTTTAACTGCCGAGTTTAAAGTCTTACAAATTTTTCTGAAACCTACCGCAATAGTAAATTTACTGTGCATTATTGAAGCAATCACTAAAACTAGAAGAACCATCTAGAATAGTTAATTAGTAGTAACTTATGCTAAAATTTATTGCAAGATAGTGCGATTTGAATACATTTTCTACTTTTGTAACAAATCTTTCAATAGATTAGGTATGCAAACACTGCAACAAAAACTTCTTACTACTATAGTTGCTATAGATGAGCGATCAAGTAATAGACACATATTTGTCCCAGGACCGATCGAATCGTGATGAAATGTAAAAACGCCCATACATTATTCTGCGGCCATTAGGGAAATTGCTATGCAAGCACTTTCATGGGAGTGCATTTCTTATGGCACACAAAATGAGAGCTTCAGGAAATATTTGTCCATATTGCATATTAGATGATGAAAGCTGTAAGAAATGTGCACACATTTTTATTCGTGAAATTGGCCCGTGCCAGGAATGATGATTTTTAGCTCGTAGATATATTAGATAAGCAAGGTTTTTAAAGAAACTATATATGTTTGCCAATAGTGACGATAGTTTTCAACTTTAAAAATTATAGCGAATAAAGATTTCGTAAATGGCAAGTAGTAGCGCTGTCCTTTTTTGACAGTTTAGCAGCCGAAGCGCACCGGGTCTCCCAATGGCATGATTCAGATGTTTCAGTTTGTGGTGATGCGTCAAATCCAAAGCCTTTCCCTGGTGAGCTACAAAATATTAAATGGGAAGGTTGAAAGTGAATACATATTAGTAAGTCCCATTTGAAAAATATGGGAAGCATATACCTTACAATAGCGAATGCACATGACATTACATTTGAAATATTACCATATTTATGTTATTAAAATTGTAACATAAAATAAACTTAGGTATACATAAAAGATTAGATACATAGCTTTTGGCAACAGCTTTCGCCACCGATAACAATAATGCTCATGTTGAGAATTGAGATAACAAAAGCATGCACATGCAGTTGTTCATGATGTTGTTTTTGCTGACACAGATCACTTCATTTTTGGCGGTTGTTGAAGACGTTTCATAACTAAGCAATAAAAATTATAACTTCGTTTTGTTAAAGTTTGATTGAGTTTTCTTTCCATCTCATCTTTCCAACTCGTGCAAACCTATGTCAGTTTTTCGGAATATAAAGAAAAAAAATGAACAACCACAAGGTTCCATTGTATCACCCCAGCTATAATTGCATTACATTTTCTGGCTTATTTTCTTTTAGTTTCCTCTCTTTCCTTAACTTTCTATCTCCTCAATAACCGTCACTTCTTCCTGTCATTAAACTCTTCTTGTTTTATCGTAATTGGAGCTGATGCTTGATGCTGCTTCTTAAAATCATGACCATCACTAATTTCAACGATCTAAATCGCAGAAACAACGGTCAGGTGCATCCCACCGTTGCAGTGGCACTTGCACATGCACAGCACACATAATATCTCCGTGAGCAGAGGTTGTTTGTTTTGTAGTCAGATTCCCTATGCCAGCCGGTGAGACGCGTCTGGCGTTTAGTTTTGGTTTCACGCCTGCTAGTCTTTATTGTCAATTCGAAAGAAATACAAAGTTAGTCCACTGAAGCACTTTTCACTCGCGTTAACTGGAAGGCAGTCACTATTACAATGTAGAATATAGGTATACAATTTGTGTACTTTAAGGTACAGAGGGGTCTCATGAATATATATATATTGGTTCAGAGGGGTTTCCCCATTCATACAAATTGGTGTCAATATACCGGCGCCTTAGCGAGCAACAAGTGACACTGCTGTGATGATGATGATGATGATGCCTGCGCCGGGCGGCATTAATTACATTTGGCACATAGAGAATGGCTGCACTGGAAGCGTGAGAAATGGGAAAATATTTAATGAGAAACGATATGAATGTAGATTGTACCTTTGTTTTTTGCGCTAAGTTAGTGTCATTTGTGTTATCCTTAAACTCGTGTGTGTATGAATGTGACAGTTGACATTGCGATTGAGCTTTGACATTTCAATTTGCGTGAATGGTGATTTGTGTTTCTTTTTCTTCAACTTGAATTTAACGATGAAAAAAATGTATACGGCGGATGGTGGAGACTTTTCTGTTTTTTATTTAAAGGAACAAATGAAATAGCAGTCTTTTGTGACTGAAAAAATGTGCGCTTTCACTTGTGTTTGCTTTTGTCAAATTAGGAGATAACTATATGTTTTAGAGCTATAGTTACATTGTCAGATAAGATTTGCAAATAAACACTTTGGATGTCAATATACTTGACACTTGTTTCTTAATACTTGTTATATCTTGTTACATTTTAGTTTGGAACGTGATTAGGTCATATAGATGTGGTCATATAGAGATTCTTAATGTAAAATATGAGAAGCAGTCACAATAAGCGCAAAATAACTTCAAACTAATTTACTGATGATGTATATACATATCTTAAGCTTTTATTTGCCTAGCTAAAGTCAGCAAAGAGAGTATTTGGTTCAAAGAGTATACTCACTTAAAGCTCTTATTAATATCTATCATTTACTGTTAAATCAGGCAGTACTAAAAACCAACCAACTAAAAAAGGACTAAACTTGAATTGCAATGTTTTTTTCGCTGTTAAAAAATGTCAAGGAGTATCAGCCACACATATTATTTCTTGAGGTATCGAGAAGGTATAAAATAAAGTTGAGCTTATAAAGGGTGATTTTTTAAGAGGTTTAGAAATTTTTTAAAAAAAAAAACACAAAAAATTCGAAAAAATAAATGAAATATTTATTTGAATCGATAGTTTGAACCTTGCAATTTAATGTTTAAAGATAATTTCATGCAAATGTTGACCGCGGCTGCGTCTCAGGTAGCCCATCCGCTGAGTCCAATTTTGGCATACTCTTTCACACATATCGGCCGGTATCTCACGAATGAATGCATGGATGTTGGCTTCCAGTGCGTCAATCGAAGCGGGCTTGTCCCTATACACATTAGCCTTGGCATACCCCCACAAAAAATAATCTAATGGTGTCAAATCGCACGATCTAGGCGGCCAATTGACCGGCCCGAAACGTGAAATTAACTGTTCACCAAACTCGCCTCGCAATTGCGCCATTGTTTCGCGTGCTGTGTGGCATGTGGCACCGTCTTGTTGAAACCACATATCATGCAAGTCAAGAACTTCCATTTCGGGCAAAAAAAAAGTTTGTTATCATCGCTCGGTAGCGTTCACCATTGACAGTAACGCTGCGATTCGCATCATCTTTGAAGAAATATGGCCCAATAATGCCGCCGGCGCATAAACCGCACCAAACAGTGGCTTTTTCGGGATGCATTGGTAGCTGTTGCAATGCTTCTGGCTGATCTTCACTCCAAATGCGGCAATTTTGCTTATTTACGTACCCATTCAACCAAAAATGAGCCTCATCGCTGAACACAATTTTTCGATAAAAAAGCGGATCCTCGGCCAGCTTTCCAAGAGCCCATTCACCAAAAATTCGGCGTTGTGGTAGGTCGGCTGGCTTTAGTTCTTGCACCAGCTGTATCTTAAAAGGCTTTACGCCCAAATCCTTCCGCAAAATTTTCCACGTAGTGCTGTAACAAAGGCTTAACTGCTGGGAACGGCGCCGAATCGACATTTCGCGGTCTTCTGTCACACTAGCTGATACGGCCGCAATATTTTCTTCACTACGCACAGTCCGTAAACGTGTTGGTGGTTTAATGTCCAACAAAGTAAATTTGGTGCGAAATTTGGTCACAATCTTCCGAATAGACTGCTCAGAAGGTCGAGAATGCCGATCATAAAATGGAAGCAGCGCGCGATGAAAATTTCGAACCGAGCACGAATTTTGATAGTAAAATTCAATAATTTGCAAGCGTTGTTCATTTGTAAGACGATCCATGGTTAAATTGCAAACCAAACTGAAGCTGTTTGACAGTGACACAAGGTACTAAACACACGTCAGCTGTCAAAACCAGTGTTGCCAAAACCAAACCAGCTAAAAAATCATCCTTTATATACGTATTAACAAGGAGGTAAATTTTCTGCTGAAGTCAAGTTCTTTCTGATACTGCCTTTATTATATTGCGCTAGATTAGTATCATCTAAATTCGTCTGTTGCAGTCATCTTACGCGTTTTCTTGCATATTAAATGGATGGTGCTAGCTGTTACTACATTGGTAGCGCTCCCAATAATTAGCTGACTTAACTCTCCACTTTTCAACTATCGATAAGTTTCTAGTTTATTCCGGCTGGTTCTAGAATAAGTTTAGTGGAGATTTATACTTATTTAACAGATTTGAGTCTCCAATTGGAAGTGGGTTGTTTTCATTTCACCATTTTAGGCTCTACGATACATTCCACACCACAGTATATTAGTCAGTGTTTACATTCAATATGTCGTCGAAGAATCTTGCAATTGTACCAGAACGCATTTATAAATAAGTTTGTGAAATAATATTCAAATCTTTTTCACAACTCATCTATTAGTGGTGCGCATTTAAAATTTCATTTGACCTCAAACATATGTTCCAAATATAATAGCTACTAACATTATGTTAAAGGCTTAGGGTTATTGATCAAATGTAACAACAGAAGTCTGTTGTCTATATGAAATTAATTTGTTCACAACCCTCTTTCCCATTTTATAGCTTCGCAAATTAATTTCTGCATTATACTCACATGTATTGGCAAACATACTGCGTAAGTATCCTTTTCTATTGTCTGTTCACAAAAATACACAAAAACCTTGTAATGAGTTAATCGAAAGTTACTGGCAAATATATGTTTGTTTGTTTGTACTGGCATCTAATATAGATAGATGCGAAAATAATGTTCTCACGAATTTAATTTCGACAAAGAGACAAAAAAAAACTACATCAATTCAAATTGTGATATGTTTCGCATCTAACGTGGGTGTCTTACTTTTGCCCTAAGGCAAATTATGAAATATTTATCATTAACCCTTGGTAGACTAAAGAAAAAAAAAAACCTTATACCACCCACTTTCACATTCCGCCTCAGCAATTTTGTCCTTCTACTTGTTGTGAACACACCCAGGAAGCTTTTCGCTAGACTGGCTCCCAAAACCGGTGTAACGAAAGAAAAAAAGGCCAACTTTACTCTAGGATCGTAAATCAAATCCATAGACTTGTATATACACCCACCTTTAGATGAAAAGACATTGTTAAAATTCTGGAGCAAGGGGTTAAGTTTGCAGGCGATAAACAACTTAAAGTTGAATAATATCTTCTGTCACATGTTGACACTGTCAATTGCTTTATTGTAAAATGTCATTTATTATCTGTGTTCGAATATTTTGCTCACTTTAAAGGTATCTTTGCCGTTGTTTTGGTCTCCTCCTGCCCCCTACAAATTACGTTGATATGTCTGAACTAATTTTCCACTCTATCAGTGATTTGTTCTGTTTTCCTCCCCAGTTTATATCGAGTGCGTGGGGTTTTCCATGGTGACTTTTTTATGTCACTCACATATACAGACTTGCTCTGAATGGCTTCGGAAAATATCCTTTCGAATGAGTTCTCATTACAAGTGACATCAATTGGTGTGAAGGCTTTATAGCTTTGACGACATAGTTTATTTGCATCAGGATAGCAACAGAAGCGAACGCTTAACGCTTCACTGACATTTTGATTTTGATAACGACAACCGATAATTGCGTTGTTTTTGAGAAAGGGGAAAACGTATCTATCTCTTTTGTGAATAAATTTGAAAAGGAGTTGGTTCTACAGAACTGGGACAAGGACAGAGTGGAATTTAATGAGTTGTTTTTGAGGGATTTTTTCTTTGAATTACTTTGTATAATAATTGTTTTTATTTTATTTTATTTAAGGTGAGTGAATCTGATGAAGTGACAAAGTACATTGTATCCTTTGTTATGGGGATTAGTAAGTAGGCTGTGAGAACTCTTTTTTAGAACTAATTTTCAGTGTACCGTGCTTTCAATTATGTAACATTCAACCACTTGCGTCCTGATTTATTTTCACTGAAAAAAAATAAATAGTTTATCAGTCTTGTGTGACAAGTGCGCAGTGTGTTCTTCTTCCTTTATGTTTGAAGAGTTTATCGGACCAGCTACAATATAATATCTCTGCATGTCAAGAACAAATATGTCTCAAGATCGTGTCAAAGACCTTTAGCCTTGATTAAAAAATGCAATCACAGAAGCTAGTTAGGGAATTTTGTGTAATTGAAAACATTTTGCAATTGTACTTACATATAAATTTATGCCGTAGGTAAACCGTACCTTTAAACGTTACCTTTTCGACCTTGTTTTGCTCGCTCGCACAATGCAACACATTCCTCCGTCAAAAATGTTCAACTTCAAAAGGAAAACAAATAAAACAGTCGATAAACTGCTCAATGTTGCAAGGGTTATGTTAACCGCGTCAAAATCCAGCAGTGACGTCAATCACACATCGATCGAGGAGATTAGGAAAATAGTTATTGCCTCCTAACATATTAGAATGCTGTCAATGTTAAAGATTTATGAAGTCTACAAATTATGTCGTGGTGCTGTAAATGTGACTGAAAAGGTTGACAGAAGAACATATATTTTATTGAGATAACTCACCACAAAAAAATGTATGATAATGGCGATTAGGCCCTTAATCGCAGCTGCAATGGTGTCTTATGTCAGATTTAAGTTTCATTTTTAATATTTATGCGATTTTTTCTGACGAAAAGAAGAAATAATATCTGTCTTTTAAAAGAAGCTGGTACCTGCATTTTAATGCTTTGCTAAATGTTTAGCTGCGACTTATTTCTACAAAACAAATATCGAGACTCGTTTCGTATTCTAACTTACTCGCAGGTGAAACTCTTTCATATATCAATGTTTTATGTTGCCAAATATCTGTTAAAGAAAGCGTCTCAGGTCGTCCGTTCCGTATACAATATAAGGGGTGTTTTCTTGAGCTTCGATCGCAGCAAAGCAAAGTAAAGTCGTCTCGAAGTGTCAAGTATAGCATAGTTGTTGTAATTGCGTGCTGAAAATCCTACGTTGCTTGCTTTGCTGGGATAAAAGCTCAAGAAAACACAGCTATTATCACAGAAATACTTGTGAAGAGCAGGGATTATACACTGAACCAAAAAGGTACATTTATACGGACCTAATGTGCGTTATATTTCGTGATCTGACAATGCTTAACAATTTGTACAGCCCACTGCATTCATCCAACATCCACAAACAAAACCACATGGTTCCCCAATGCTCTTAAATAAAACGTTGTAGGTACATATTTACAAAAGATTTTTTAATTATGAACCAAGATGTGATGTTATGTCATCCAACTTAACCCATTCCCATAACATGTGTTGTACACCTATAATAATTATTATTGTCTGTCAGATTTTATTGACACTTGCCCCACCTAGCGTTGAGTAAATCCGGGGCAAAGACATTCATAATTTTAAATACGACGCATTTTTCTAGTGCATAATTAAACAAGATTAACAAATTATGATAATTAGGTAACACAACAAAAAAAAAAAAAAAAAGAGATAGAAAACAAATGACTCATATAAAAGTAAAAGTACAAACATTAATCATTCAGGCATATAGTTTCGCATTATTTTATTTTTTAATGACACGATTAAAGTGCGGATATTTACTTAGACATAGTACATAATTTACACTAGTCGGCAAAAGTATTGTGACAGAGACGCAAGTCGCTTTTCAAGGGGAATAATTCCTAATGGCTACGGATTAACTGTCTACAGTTTTCACTCATTAATTGCATATTGTGTGACCTATAATTGTGTGCGTAAATGAGAGCATTAGATGGCTGGATAGCTCAGGCCTATTTGTGATTAAAGTGTGGTTTTTTTACTGGCAAAAGTATTTTGACATATTCATTTTTCAAGGTTTGTTTGGCGAAAAATACTATTATCGTTTGAATTTAAATAAAATGTGATAGATTTATTGTGTAAAGCTTCATTATGATTAAAACGACGGAGTTAAATATGGAAGAGCGACTTGTTTTGGTATAGCAAAATACGATTGCGATCTTTCTGTAAAAAAAAAATAGGTGAAGAATTTAATTTGTCGAAGCACACTGTAAATATCAAAATCAATAATCACTTAAGAACGATATCTGTGCAAAAATTACCTCCCTCAAATAAAAAACGAAAAACTTATTGCGAAAAAGGTAGAAGAATGGTAGATATATTTTGGGGAAGTTTGTTAAAAATCTATGTTTAAGTCCCAAAATTCCCGAGCTTAATATGAAAAAATTGGCTAAAAACCCGATTATCTAAAGGATAATTCAAAGGCGCCTTGCTGAGCTCGATTAAGATACATATCCTGTAAGAAAAGTACCGTATATAACTACGAAAACCGAATAAATGGGCTACAAATCGCCCAAGAGCTTAAAAATTAACCCATAAGGTGTGAAACCGGGTCTTATGAAAGAAGAGAGCTCATTTGAGCATCATGGATAACCGTAAAGAAGATTTGTTCGGATGCCGAAATTATCTCGAGAAAATTACTCACCAATTAGACCAGTTAGCTAGGTTTTTAATGTTTAGAGTTGTATACCGTCCAACGGTTGTACAGATGGAACGATGATCCAGCACAAACTTTAAACAATTACGCATTACCATCTGCGGATAGACTTGTCGCGCAATCATTTATTCTTCAACAGGATAACGCTTCATGTCAAAAGTGCCCAATGGTGATTTAACTTTCACGGGACATTGAACCAGAAACACACAAATGTCCATCCCAAGTTGCAGATTTAATGTTTTTGAATATGTGTGATGCTGCATTAAAGGAAAAATAACTGTTTTTCAGACACGGAGCAGACTTTTCTCTACCTAATGATGTAGGTTGTTGAACTTGATATATATTACCATTCTGGGTGGAAATATGAAACGAAAAAATATGTCTAACAAAGTCGGAAAAGGTGGCTTTATTAACCATCGAAAGTATCATCTTTGTGACGGCCGAAATAATACTCTGGGTATACTATTTTCGGTATGCCTTCTATAATGAAGGTTGCAAAGTGCACATAGAATAAAAATGTAACGTAGCGTCAGCTATCAAAAGCTATTTTATGAACATTAAGGTTGGGTTTTTTGTGAATTTATCATTCAGTATAAATAAGGCTGAATAATGTTACCTTTTTAACTCAATACTGCTTGTCAGAATTTGTATTTATGCGGCAGACTTAGAAACGTGCGTTCCAATATTAAAACTCCTACAACAACAAAAAAATTGGAACTGTGATGCACCCCCTAAATTTGTTGATGAGTATATCGTTTCCCAATTCGAATAAATGTTCTCTTTCATTCTTCCTTAAATTAAAACAAATAAATACTATTGTTACGGTAAACCTTAAAGAGCCAGCACACAAATCTACATTTTTTTTTTTCGTTTTGTTGCTTCTCATTTGCATGCCTAATTCGAAGATGCCATTTTGTTGAATATATCTTTTGAATGAATGCAACTTTTAAAACGCGAAAAAAAATTCATTATAAACTCAGTAATTGGGTAATAGATATCAAATAGCATTAATATCGCAACAATGACAACTATTATCATTATTGTAAATATAATTTACTAACATACAATTATAAATAAAATTATAATATTTTAACATATGTAGCGAGCGCTAGCTGCTGAGGCTCTTAGCTTACATCTAATAATGTATGTTATGTGTAAAAAGAGACAGAAAACTATGTACGTAGATTTTTGAGGGAAAAACAATCTTTCATATGTTTTTTTAAAAAAATATTATTTCTTAAGGATTCCTGAACTTATCACTAAAATATTTGTTACGTGATAATAATCAGACCAGATGCATTCTTCGTGATTCTGGCCATCTTTTAAAGTTTCATCAGGTACAATTAGCTAGTTAGTCTGTGTACTATTTTGTCTCTGGTAACTTCAAAATCTTTAATTCAGAATCGTATCTGTTCATTTTATGGCTCCTAATTTATGGCTATTTAATTTAATTATTTATAATGCAATTTATTAGGCATGTCAATCTCTCATTATATATTTCGTCTCCTCCATACCAATTACAATCATAAATCTTCACATAAGAGCTGAACGAAATTTTTCATTATATGTAATTAAATGAAGGTACACTTGTCAGCACGGTCGTTTCTGCGCCTCCATCAGTTTTACCCCAAAAGCGACATTATTAAAATGTTTGCACTATTGCCTCGCGCTTTCATCCTCATTGTCGCTTACATTAATTTACCAAGACTAATAATGCAAATTACCGTCATGTATGCACAGCAACGTGTTTATTTTTTACTGGCTTGCATTATTTAAAGTGAACTAATTAAGGCCAGACAAAAAACGAAAAAATAATAATAATTTTTTGTCTGCTTAGTCTCTATGGGTATTTCCAGAATGATTTCATTGCATTTCATACAAAACAAAATAAAGAAATGTTGTGCCTAATACTTATGTATTACTCAATCGTAAATGTTTGACGCTGATTAAAAATAATTATCACTTCCACCTCGGGGTAGGAAAGCCGATTTAAAACGACAAAAAAAAGCGCTCTATTCTATACCATGTCTGGAGCTTAAACGGGTTAATGCCTAGGCGCTATGCTAATAAAACGATATCAATTGATAGCGTATAATAATTATAATAGAATTTCATTGAAATACTGGTTCTTGGATTTGAAATTAAAATGCATGCAGGCAAACGAAAGCATAAGGTGTTGGGTGGAAATTGGCGGTGGCGATTTGTGAAGTGGATTTTACATGCAAAATAATAACAGTCACGTAGTTCTCTCTCACGCATGCTGTAATTCAAATCCTGATTGCTTATTATATGTTTAATGCGGTTAATGATGCAGACAAAACAGTATTGCCAGCATACTCGCGAACGTCCGACCAATTTACGGTATTGTGTATGTCTGCAGGAAGAAAGATTCTCAATTCAGACGATGAAATTCGTCAAAAAAGGGTTGGACAATTCCACTCCTCCAAAAAAACCTGTTGGGCCAACTCCTTTTTTTAAGAAATTCTGCCCACGTGTCATTATGATTTAAGCCACACTAACGTGACAGCAACAAAATTAAATTTCGTTCGGCTACCTCCAATTAGATTAATTCAATTTTCCATAGTTAACCTATTTATTTATTACGAGTACGAAACCAGTTTTTATGTTCCTACAGTTTGAAGTGGTTTTTTCTCAACAGACTCACACAAAATTATTTAAATAATTCGAAACGCTCGTGTGACACGACCAACGCTTTATTACCCTTATCGTGCAACACCCTTCGCACGAAAATTGCATCTTGTACGCGAAGGGGGAAACCTACATATACTTTAAAAATGCATACCGAAACCGATTGTAGAACATTAACTAATTGTACACACGAGTCAATTGTTTTCAATTTCCGATACGGTTTTGTTTTTGATAAGAGAAACTGGTAAATTTTGAACTTACCGCAAATTAGTAAATGTCAAGTGTTTCCTTAACGAGATAAAAATGATTGATGGAATTGCCAAGTTACGGGAATAGATTTTGTTAAACATTTAGTGCAAGGCCGTTGATGAAGGTTTCGCATCTACATACTAGAGATATGTACATGTTAGTTGGAAATATAGAAGATACTCGAAATAGTTTAAAATTTCCAAATGTACTTGTCTAAAGACCATGTTGCATGGATTGGATGTAAACCAATATGGATGCGACATTATATTGAGACATGTATGGTCGGAATTTACACAGAGTGCCGTATTTATATACGCAAAAATGCGTCAAATGTTTTCTTTATTCTACTATTATATTGTTATGCACGTGTCTCCAATTTGGGACCACAGTTTATCGTTTTCTTATAGAATCCCTAATTCATGTTTTAATACCATACTTTATAAAATCTAAAGAATCTTTTAATAATTCCGTAAAAACAGTTAATATACTTCGCTTGTCTTATTTAACTGCATATTTCACGTCGTCCTTACTCATACATAATTGATTTCCGACCCGATTTTTACTTATCTCCTTAAAAGTGCCCTTCGTTTCTTTTCGTAAATTGCTTCTCCACAAATGGTACTCAATAGTCACTCATACAATTCGAAAAAGTACTAATACGCTTGCTACTATTCGACCATGATTTGTTGTCAAACAAAAAAAAACTATCTAGCCACCCAATTAGCCTTAGTCCAGCAGTGATTAATCTTGCAGATAATTTCACTAATTAGTCTGTTAAGCATATAAATTAAACTGGATCTTGATTGTTTTTGAACAAAGTTTTGCGCAAGATCGTTAGGATTCAAACCAAAAAAAATGCTACTTTGGAAATGTAAATTTCATGCCCAAGACCTCCCAACTCTTAGGTAATAAATAATTATTGTGCAACTGATCGTGCAGCCAACGATCGTAAATTATTGAAAACTCACAAACTTGTACACCTCATAAAGATGCAACAATGTTGCTACTACACCCGGGCAGTTTCCTTTTAAATATATAATATCTCTTTCTTCAAATGTGCAGAATTTTTATTTTACCAGTTTCCTCTACGTTTGCTTATGTGTGGCTGTGTGTACTTGACTTTTATCCATAACCGTTAGTTCCGTGTTGGTTTTGGTTTTTTTTTTTTCCATATTTTTGAACCGATTTTCTCGCCGCTCACTTTGGCGCATTATAGTTTACCTATTACATACATGCATTTATATTCACGGTGAAGTTTGGTGTTTTTGTTTTGTACTTCCTTTTTGTCTGGTTGCGCGCATGCGCAGCGCATGCACGACTGGTCACATACCAAAGCAGCCGGTTTATCATAGATGCAATTTTTTTATGTTGTTTTTCTTGCAGTATTCATATTCAAAAATGAATGGAATTTTTTTGTTGTTTAGTTGAAGGTGCACCAACGGCAATAAAGTTGGTCATGGGTCACGGACGCATGTATAGTTGAGGTAAGATGGTATTTTTTCGCGGGTAAGCAATTACATCGTGTAGGTATCGACATCAAATGTGAATGAGGAATGACAAATGCTTGGCTATATGCTGTTGATTATTGGGGATGTAAAAAGTTTGATATTGGATATAACAATAAATTATTGTTAACATATGCAACAACTTGTGCAAACTAAGAAAACAGAACAGAACACTCAAATTTGGCCTGACTTCCCTGATCCCTGTGAGAAATGTGGCATCACTACTCTGATTCAAACTGTTAAAAATTTGAATGTGCTATATTTGTCTACATATTGCAATACTACTGCTTTTATTCTTTGTACTACTTATGTTACAACGACATTCGGTCAATAAAGCTAAGTCAGTCCTCTTTTGTCTCATGTGGAATAGAGATCTATTTTTTTCTTTTCGTTCAGTCGATAAATTTCATACAACCTTTGACAAAGAAACACTTACCTTTAAACATTATTGCAAACCAAGAAAAGTGTATGTGAAAGTCATACATTGCAAACTTCGTCATTAACTGACAGAACAACATTCCCAAATTTGGCATCACTGCTTCGAATTAAATGCTTGGAAGAAATTCACAAAAGTAAAAGAAAAAATAAATAAACAACCAACTAATTCCGTTCGGTCAATGACTTTGGTATTTTCGATTTTGTTAACACCCACCTGCTAAATGGTCTGAGGCTCTGGCGATAAGTAGGGTGATTCACACCTGTACTGCACGATATATTGCCTACCTGCCTATCCTACTTTTACCCTTTCCATGCCTGCCTGTGTCTTCCTAAAATGAAAAATGTTGTTTATATTCCTCCCAAAAAAAAAAGAAGAAAAATTGTCTACTATTTGTTGTTTGTTTGTTGGTTTTTGAAAAGACACAGTGTGACATCAGCCCAAGAGTGTGAAGTTTATATCCACAGAACTGGTAACCATTAAGATGGCAAAAAAGTAAAAAAAAAAAAAAGTATAAAAAAAACAACGGTATCGACCTGCCTATAGTACGTGCAATAGTAACAAACATACCTCTACCTACCGATGGCTGCTTTATTCTTTATTTTAATGATCGCAGGTATGACGGCAATTTGAATGGATAGGTAACTTAAGTTCGCACCTCTTTCGGTCAAAGTCAAGGTCATTGTTATCAATATCGCATTAATATATGACTATGTGTGGGTAATTTGTTTCTTCTGCTAATAGAATTTGTTCTCATCAGGCTAATTGTTTGTCCATGATTACTTTTTTGGTGCTGCGTCGAAGACGGAATCGAATTTTATGAGCCATTTGCTTCTTTTTTGTAGGTTAGATACGAGTATAATGCTAATTTTTAATACAAAGGACATAAAGATTGCGTATGAAATAAAACTGCAGCTAAAACGTGATCTTGGGAACAGCCATTTACTTTAGCCAAATGGTAAAAAAAAGCAAAAGCTTGTTCTATCACCGTACAAAAGTTTATTGTAGTTTATTTATGTATGCATACGACATCTGTATTGATTTGTCTCCTTTTAAACGACATTGTGGGAAAATACATATTTGCACGCATAAAAATGTTTAAAGTTGGGACCTGATAATTAAACGCTAAAAGAAATCCACGCAAACGGTAGATACGCATTTTTTACGCATGAATGTTGTTGTTGACACAAAAATTATGCACGAATGTTGATGTTCATTGAACATTAATGTTGTTGTTATTTAACTGGCTCGTCGATGAGGTGACTTACGTCAGATTCCGCTAGATAATGGTGCACGTAGAGTTTATGTGTATTCTGTATTCTTCAATGTTGTCATCGTTGACAGCAGATAAACCTATCAGCAGATGTATTGCGCTCAAATTGAATATTCAGTTAAGTAGCAATTCATAAACTCCCCTCAGACAAGATCACTTTATGGCTCATGAACTGTCAGTTAAAAGCCCAATTGGACACATCAAAGCGATCTGTGAAACGTATCTCCAATAGTGTTGGGATAGAATTGAATTACTTTCACACTCCGACACATGGTAGTGATGTTCATGCTTCATGCATCATGTGTTTCAACAATTGAATTATGTTGTGTGGATCAATGTTTGAATGAAATATAAAAATGTGTAACTTTGTAGCTAAACGCGACCAATGAAAGTGTTTTGGCTATAGCTGAGGTAGGAGGTTCGCAGAAATAACTTCGCTTTATAGGAAACAACTTTCTTTTTAAAGTTTTTTTTGTCCATATCATTGGTCATTATTGCCTGTAGCAAAATGGAAAGTCCACCTTTAGTCTATGGGCACAAATCAATATGTGGTTGCTTTTCGAAGTAAAGAGATCCAATTTTAGTCATCCCAACAATGATTGCAAATCTTTTATGCAACATAGTGGCTGGTATGTCCTCATCGTTTGTATAGCGAAGGTATGTATACAAAATATAGTCGTATACAGAAGCTGTAGAAGACCAAAATAAAATCGCATGCAATGATAATGATAATGCAATGATAAGCCATAGTGACACATTTGAGCTAGAAAAAAACGAAATCGTATGTAAATTAAAATATTCCAAGACCGATCGCTGATCATAGCATAATCCGCACTCCACGAAGTTGTCTGCGGCCGTTGTAGCTATTCAGATATGTATTTTGCTCGACTTTCACCAACTTTTCTGACACTTTAAATATATCCACCCACTTCAATATTGGGTTCAACAACGTTTAAACTGCTATTTATTTAAATATTTAAAAAATTCTTGTACGCAGCAGGTGTTCTATGATTGGATTTTTTTTATTTTATAGTTGCCACACACGCTCAAGGTTGTTTATAATCACTTCCACCTTCACTATTCACTTAACATATCCGCCGATACATTTTCTTTTATTTATTACTGCACTCATATTCGTTTGTTCCTAACTGGTTTCAGAAACATAAATTTCTCATTTTAACCATGAAATTCCGACCACAGAAACATTATTTTCAACGCCTAAAATGTTGCTTCTTTTCTATTTCGATATCGAAATAGATTCGCTTTTAAAGGGTGATTTTTTAGCTGGTTTGGTTTTGGCAACACTGGTTTTGACAGCTGACGTGTGTTTAGTACCTTGTGTCACTGTCAAACAGCTTCAGTTTGGTTTGCAATTTAACCATGGATCGTCTTACAAATGAACAACGCTTGCAAATTATTGAATTTTACTATCAAAATTCGTGCTCGGTTCGAAATGTTCATCGCGCGCTGCTTCCATTTTATGATCGGCATTCTCGACCTTCTGAGCAGTCTATTCGGAAGATTGTGCCAAATTTCGCACCAAATTTACTTTGTTGGACATTAAACCACCAACACGTTTACGTACTGTGCGTAGTGAAGAAAATATTGCGGCCGTATCAGCTAGTGTGACAGAAGACCGCGAAATGTCGATTCGGCGCCGTTCCCAGCAGTTAGGCCTTTGTTACAGCACTACGTGGAAAATTTTGCGGAAGGATTTGGGCGTAAAGCCTTTTAAGATACAGCTGGTGCAAGAACTAAAGCCAGCCGACCTACCACAACGCCGAATTTTTGGTGAATGGGCTCTTGGAAAGCTGGCCGAGGATCCGCTTTTTTATCGAAAAATTGTGTTCAGCGATGAGGCTCATTTTTGGTTGAATGGGTACGTAAATAAGCAAAATTGCCGCATTTTGAGTGAAGATCAGCCAGAAGCATTGCAACAGCTACCAATGCATCCCGAAAAAGCCACTGTTTGGTGCAGTTTATGGGCCGGCGGCATTATTGGGCCATATTTCTTCAAAGATGATGCGAATCGCAGCGTTACTGTCAATGGTGAACGCTACCGAGCGATGATAACAAACTTTTTTTTGCCCGAAATGGAAGTTCTTGACTTGCATGATATGTGGTTTCAACAAGACGGTGCCACATGCCACACAGCACGCGAAACAATGGCGCAATTGCGAGGCGAGTTTGGTGAACAGTTAATTTCACGTTTCGGGCCGGTCAATTGGCCGCCTAGATCGTGCGATTTGACACCATTAGATTATTTTTTGTGGGGGTATGCCAAGGCTAATGTGTATAGGGACAAGCCCGCTTCGATTGACGCACTGGAAGCCAACATCCATGCATTCATTCGTGAGATACCGGCCGATATGTGTGAAAGAGTATGCCAAACCTGAGACGCAGCCGCGGTCAACATTTGCATGAAATTATCTTTAAACATTAAATTGCAAGGTTCAAACTATCGATTCAAATAATTATTTCATTCATTTTTTCGAATTTTTTGCGTTTTTTTTTTAAAAAAAGTTCTAAACCTCTTAAAAAATCACCCTTTACAAAAGTAGGTATGTACCAATATCTCTTCTCGATTCCATTCAGTCATCATAGGAACAGAAAAAAACAAAAAGATACAGCACTCCGCATGTTACCACAATTATTTCACCATAGCATGGCGGTATAATTGCCTGTGATCATTTGTGCCAACCACACCTAAATAAGAAATTACTTGCACTCGATACATAAAGCAACTTCAACAAGACATGAGAAGGTAAAAATAGGTGCCGCAATAGGATCAACTACAAAAAAAAAAAACAGACAAAAAAAAATTAAAACGTTGGATAGGAAGTGGCACGGACGGGCGCCGATCTTTTTTTTTTGTTTTGCTAAATCCCATTTGCAACCATTTTTCCCTGCAATTTAAGTAAGAAGTACATAACTCTATAAGTAATGAGTTTGATTACAAAAATTCCTTTCGGATGAGGAAATGAACGCTTATCATGCCCAATGCGGTCAGCCTAGGCTGTCCTCTTTTAAGAGGCATCTACCCAGAAATCGAGCAAAAGTGTTAAAAAATGGCATTTTGTTTCTCTGACTGATAAATTGTTACTGGAGAGATTGAATTGCAACTGAATGCATTTAAAGTAACAGAATGTCTGCGAAAGTGCATAAACTAAGTAACGTAGAGAATAGATTGATAATTTATTTCGTAATAAAATGTTTACATTGACTTTAGCTTTGGCACAGTATCTCTTACAGAGATCTGATGTATCATATGTCTTACTTCTGGAAGAAGTGATTGACATATTTTTAGATTAGATTTTTTTGATTATGATCTTTATTTCCTATTAATGTGAGGTTACAAAACAATGTTCAAAATAAAGTATTTTATATACAGCTTGGCTTATCAGCCGCGTGCCGTTTAAAAACTATACAATTATGGAAAAAAGAGAGAATACACGATTGTGTTACAAATGAATTATAGGTAAACAGGTTAAAAATGAGTTAAATTTGCTAACAACAGGCTTTTCTCTTCTTTATAATAATTATATATATTATAATAATTATAAAGAAGAAAAAAAATAAGTTAAGATGAGGAAAATAGTTAAGTGAAAGAATTGCAATTGAAACTTATCGATTGAGAGGAGATCAAATGATTTGTATCAATTATGGGCTTTTAGTTGAATTGAAAAAAGAAAACAGATTCTTAAGTTTTTAAAAGTTTTACTGAGTTGGACAAAAAACTGGACTTTTAGTTTAGCTAAAACAAAAGATAAAAGTTTATTTCCCAAAATGCAAAAGAGTTTCGGTAATTCATGGCATGCAAGATAAATTGAATAAGCCCTCTCCATCCACTATCTCCGTTAAGAATTTGAAACGTCATTCTTGAAATGTCAAGAAGCTTTTGTCGAAGTACGGTCTACGAATTTCCTGAACAATGGGTCATAACGCAAGGACATGAAAAAAATGCTCGTTCTGGCCAAGGTACCATAGTGGACTATTGGGGTTTAAATCACTTCTATGCGATCTGCAATCCAATTCAAGCATTTCAAACTTTAAAAATCAAACTCATCTCCTGAACTGTTAGTTTATTATTAAAATAGTTCTTGGATCAATAAATATTAAGCTCCCTATATACTGACCTACTTTAGAAGCTTTAGAAGATTGTTATCAACAACAGGGATGCAATCGTAGAGAATATTCCTCCAGGCATTGCTTTCATTTAGCTCAATAGAAGTCTGGTTGGCGTCGGCTAACTCTTGCCAGTCTTTGATTGGATTGTAGTTGCGTCTTGTAGCTATAGTAAGTACTTTCTTTTGTTAGTTATTCATAGATCTTAGCATAACTTTGCTAATGTAGTCTGCGCTAGCTTTAAGATTTTTCGTAAAAATATAGGATAGACCTGATTCTACATGAATCGCATAGCTGGGTGTTGTTTTGGGATGCCTAAAAATCCTCTTAAAGAAATACCTTTGATTGCTTTTAATCTGACTTCTCTGCTGATAGCCGTAAATTTCATTGCGGCATTAAAAACTCTAAATTTGCAAGCCGGATCCACGCATTTATTTAAAAAAAAACTTAGCCCACAAGGTGTTGATTGCGATTTTAGCTGCAAAAGTTCTTTCTTTTTTAAGAAAAATACGATAAAAACCTTCAATACTGATTTACTGATACCAGTAAATGGGAAAATATTTATATCACAATATAGATGTTAATATAAAATAAATAAATTAAATAAATAAATAAACAAAAAAAATATATAAATAAACAAATAAATGAATAATTTCTGACTATATTAACGTCTAACTAACAAAAAATAAAAACGTGTAAAGTACAAAATACATACATTATATAATAGACTTTAATCACTTTGCGGAATACAATTTGGTAGTTCATTGACTAGTGGATTGTCAGCAAAAACACATGAATAATCCGTCAGTTTCAATTGTTGAGCCCAGCTCAACACTCGGTCTATTGTAGAGTTTTAAGGTGGAATAATCCCGTGGCGAGGCTTACATCATTTTTAAAACTTTGTTTTGAGCTATTTGTAATCTTTTAATGTGGCACTGTAAGCATTTTCCCCATACTGGGCAACCGTAAAGGATTATTGATTTAAATATAGCCTTATTATTGGATCTGTTAGATATGATATGATACTTCGTTGTTCTGAGTAAAAATTGAAACATTCGTGCATCAATATTCACATGAAAAACGTAGTTCAATATTTGAAAATATTGTTTGTTTTTAAACACCTGTATTTTCCAAACCAGTGTAAAATTTCAAGATCTGTCTTTACGCTGTTGGTGTTTTGGATATAACCTTTTAGCTGAGCTAGTAATCTCAGATGTTTCTTACTCCGTCTTATCATGGTTTGGCCAATAGTAAATCATCCTATGCAAATCTTCCCAAACACCTCTGGGAATTCCTTAAATAAAATTAACTGAGATGTTTTTTTAAAAACTTTTTTTAGCACTTTTGCTCGATTTCTGGGTAGAGGCCTCCTTAAAGGACAGAGGTGATATCTTTTTATCGAAAAAAAATGTCCGAAATCTTTTTGAAAAAATATGCAATTTGTCCTCTTTTTGGGGTTTCTCGGTTTACGGAATTTTTCGACACCACAAAACTACAACAAAACACCTTTTTTTTTTTAACAATCGTGAACACACCCATTTGATAGCTCAATTTCTTTTGCAATTTTATTGAATTTGTTAAAATTTATTTTTGTTTGTTGAATTGTTCGATTAGAGGGCATAGCTCATTGCATTATAGGTTGTCACTCAATACTACAATTTCAAAATGACGTTTATGAGTTCGGCGAAGACAGAATGAAATGGTTAAGCAGAAAACCCAAAAATATAACGTGACAGGTTAACAAAATAAGAAATGTCGCTAATTTTAACATTTAAACATTGAAGATTATATCACTTTTCCGTGTTTACACCCCATTTCACTGAATGAAGAAGACTCAAATTTTGATTGTTCAATTAGCTTCACAACAAAATGAAAAAGGTTTAAAATATTCTACGTGCTGTCAAACAATATAATCGTTGCGAAAAGTTGATCGTAAATGACACATATATGTCATTATTACGTCAGGTGGCGCATTCGAAATGTCCACCTACTTAGTGGACTTAATGATTCTGACGTTTACTTCTAATAGAGTTTTCACATTCAGCGGAAATATATACGACTGATATCTGCGCGACTTATGCGGCGACATATTTAACTGTACCTACCCAATATATGAGCAGCATAATGGTACTTTTCACTTCTTGAGAGACAATAATGACAGCTCTACCACTACTTCTCCCAGTTTCAGTTTGCTGGGCCTTGAAAAAAAGCTTGTGGTCTTCATATTTCTTTTCGTTTTAGTAAATAAAAAACAATTCATCCATGCAAATTGCGCCGGTAGATTCCTAAAGGCATCCTAAAAAGTAGGTCAATGCGAATCGGAATAAGAAATGTCTATCTACTAATATTTTTCATGCTTAATTCCCATGTTAGTCGTAATATTGTGAAAAGCAATCAAGGTCCAATTATGAAATATTTATTCTTTTGCATTGATATATTCGTTTCGTGTGGTGATCGTAATTTTGGGGCTTTCGTGAATAATTAATAGTTTTTGACACCGCATTGGTATTGTAAATAGGTAAACAAAGTAAGTAGACGGTTTATTTTCATGGCTATCAGAAACTGAAGCAATGTGAGTATCTCGCGTATAATTACCGTGAGCTAGGTGATGTGTAGGTATTTAGTATTGCAGAGAAAGTGAAGCTTAATGGCGAACAATAAAGTTAGAAATGAAAACGTTTTATAAAGAGCAAATCATCATACAAATAAAGACTCTAAACCTGAAAAAACTAATAGCATTAAAAAAAACCTAACGCGTCGTATCATAACAGACAAAAAAAAAGAATAAAATTGTTACATCACTCCCAACAATCAATGAAGCGTAACCCAATTTCGTTATTTAGGCAATGTATCAGCGAACATCAATGCTTCTTGATCTTGCTCCTATAAGGCGGGAACACACAAACAAAACGATCAGATATCCCTTTAAAGCAAAACACACCTTTGACATTTTGACATTGGTTTTATTGCTCTTAAACGCGTCCCTCAAAAAAAAAAAAAGGTACCGATAGTGCATTGAACCTCTAATCCTTGAAGAAATATATACCTGTGTTATAATCACAGTACGCTTCCCTTTACCGCGTATCGGTAGCGGTACCCTTTCTCAAGAAACAAGAACCCAACAAGAAACAAGAGCGCAACCAAGAAGTAGTGTCATCGAGGGAACTGCGTTTTCGTCTACCCTCGAAAAGGTTGTTGTTTTATTTTTGAAATTACAGGTGTACCCTGGTGTATTAGCATGGTTGACTGAATTATGATGGGTTATGTATTATGGAAGAGTTGGCAAATGCAAACGACCATTTACAAAAAAAAAGAAAACACATATATGATAGGGTAACACACGTATACGATGGTCAATGGGATGCATGATTAATGTATGGGATGCCGGTGGGTTCCCTGTTAGTGGAGACACTTGTAATTCAGTTGTATTCTTTTCGTTTTGATATTAAATTTCATTGGTAAACAATAAAATACATTTTTTTAAATGAAGCCACATAATTAACATCAATTGAAACTGACTGGGGAGGAGATTTTATTTTCATGACATTCATTTTGAGGTAGATACAAGTATACTCGTACATACATGTCTATACATCTTGTGGGTTTTAGATACCTACTTAACAATTTAAATTTGCATTCTAAAGATGCGCCCGACTCATTCAATGAGCAAAATAATGATCATGCTGAGGCTGACACTGAAAACGGAACTGGGGAGAGAAAAAAAAAAGCTTAAAACATGAAAATGGTGATGCGATGAGTCATAAAAACAAGACTGAACTATTGCTGTGGGAAAAGCAAAAGGTTACTGGAAGATTTTTTTTTTCAACGAGATTTTAAATCCATGGGAACGGATTTCTCTTGATCGATTTATGATTCTTTTCTCACTCAACGTCCTAATCAATTATGGCTAGATGATCGAGCTTAGTTTCCCACAATGCAAAGGCTAAAGTCTTTAGAGGAGATACGGTGGCTTTTGGAGAAATTCAGTTTATTTGATAGGTGGGGCTTGGATTTACATAGGTTTTCAAACCTTTAAAAGTTCTCAACGCATTCTGGTGACCGAAATCAAGTATATATGAAAAATTAAACAAAGTACTCCAAAGTGCAAGAGAATTTCTGTAGTTACATGGCCATTTCAGCAAGTATGTACTTGTAAAACTTGTAGACTTGTAGTTTCGTCTTATATGCCCCTGACCGTATTTCCTTGATGGAGCGCGTATTGTATTATCCAATACATTAGAACGAACACGATAGCCGTACTTGCCAAACATGCCGCCCCAAGGTAAGTTTGCTTAACCAATACTGGTTACTTCTTTATCTCTCTCTCTCTCTCTCTCTCTATATATCTCTTTCTCTCTCTCTGTTCTTGTGGTTTATGCCAAATACCTAGATAGATTTCGAGCGCAACCTTAGTAGGATTTGCACTGAACTCGCACATTTGCGAAGATTGCCAAACAAAGTACTCGTTAGTTTTAGTTTTCTTTCTTGTTACCGTTATTTATTTGATACATGAGTATAGAACCTACATTTAAAACTGAGAAATACCGGCCCACGCCAAAGTATTTTCGTTTACCAAGACTGCAGTGTTGCTTGTTAATTTAGTTTAGCCTAGAAGGGATTGTTGAAACAGCCTGCCGCAATCCGAGGTATTTTTCGTTACTCATTACTTCTTAAAATTTGTAGTTTTCCTGGTCATAGGTATATTATTGAACCTATTCAGTATTTAGATCATAAATAGCAACTTTTCCCGACTTAATAACAAAATAGCAAAAAGCATGCGGGTTAAATTTGTGTTGTTTAGCGATTAGTTATCGCCCCTTCAACTATGCCGCCGCACGCCATTGCATAATCGAAATTTTGGAAAATCTGACTGTGTTAATCCCTTTTCTGGCAGCAGCATTCAATAAAGGCATCTGCTTATTTAGCCGACACGACTTAAAATATTTATGTAATGAAACTTTCAATTCCACCTAAATAACCTTCGCAAAAAACTCTTCGGGAGACCGTAGATATATGTTTATTTGACTCCCTAAATTATCTAGGTCACCCAGATTGGCTATTTGTATTCCCTCCGCACGCATGCCGCATAAATATCCTTTTACTCTCCATACAGACATTCCATTTCGCGGAATTTCGACTTTCAAGTTTCAACACTGAATGCCTTTCTCTTTTTTGTTGATGTCCCAAGGCAACGTAGGTATTTTGCAAAAATGCCTCGAAAAGAAATTAATTTCGTACCAATAAATTATCAAATCGAGTTTTTACGTTTCTTTTTTTTTCTTTAACAGACTGCAACTTTGTCCCCCAATGTCAGTGTCACTGGAGACAAGAGAATGAGAGAATTAAATCGATTGATTTTAGATGTAGAAAACAGTGAAAATCGTATCCCACCCCCAACAACAATGAACGTTGCTTTGTTCCTTTCGCTGCGGCATGGAGAAACCGTTTAAATGCAAAACTTTTTCCCTTCACCCAAAGAATGTGCATTCTTTGAGACCCACATCTCACTGTACGGTGTGTGGTGTATTCGTACCGCAACCATGTTTTCTGTCGCCACTCTTTATGGTTACAAAACACTATCCCGGATTTAACCGTTAAACTCAGGCGGTTTCTTCTTTTTCGTACGGTGTTTTTTTTTTGCTTCTCTTACCTTCCAAGTTTTAAACTTTTTCTCATAAATACAGAGTTACGATGATGATGCTATCGAGACCTCAAAGAGACGTAGAGTCAGAGCTTCACAATCGTAGCTCATTTGGCCATGCTCTCGGGGTACACTATACGATGATGATTTGCCTGATGCAATAGGCCATGACTTGGGCCATACATTGATCAGTAGAAAACCAAATTGATGCATGCGATAGCGAGAGATAGAGAAGTTGATTGGGGGAATATAAGTAATTTGCTTGAGTTATCTTGCCTTAAGATGTGCATTGAGTAAGCAGAATTTAGTTTGTTAAACATTTTAAAAGAGCCACTTGTGGCTGTGACTTAATATGGATTTCAAAACGATACATTTTATAGTTGTCCCAAACAATAAATAAAATAATCGATCATAAGTTAATGATGTCCCAAATATTGTATCTTTTTTTTTTGTGGGAATGTAAAGTCAAGTAGTAGTAGCTTTGTCGCACGTATCGTAAACGTCTTAGAAACAACTTATTGAAACGTAGTAGGAATTAATTTTTTTTTACATTTTTTGAAGTTGATGAAAAGATGGTGAGTCTTGACTTAAAATAGAACAACTTTTTATGTTTTGTGCCATCATGCAAATATTTTTGTTTGCCTACAGTTATTTTTCGAAAGATGTACTAAATAAGCAAAACCTAATCAAAAACTCCTACTCGATCTAAATACCAGATCTTTTGTACTATTACAGAAACAATTTTAGGCTAATAGATTTTCTGATTTTCTAATAACGGAAATAATATTATTTTTAATGGTTCGGTTTATGAAAACGGGCTCATACATCTGGTACCATTCTAGAACCATATTGCTGACCCATATGCATCTCTTTTAAAGATCTCTAAAGAAAAACGTTTATTGAATAATAAAGTACGTTTTGCAATTTCGGAGAACAAAGTCATTAGTTCTGGTTAACCACGACTTATCTCAGTGTTTTGTGCCAAACTTATGTATATGAATGGCTTCTACCGCAGCTGTGGGGCAGGTTCGAATGTCTCTAAGGAGACCAAAGCATGCGAAACGTTGTGCCCTTGTAAACTTTATGATTTCACCCCTTTTTCGATATAGTCCACCATATTACAACAACATACCTTTGTTATGACGGGCTTAATCATTGTTGTCTCAAGTGTGAATAAAATACATACCTACATAATAGACAATGTATAAGGCATGCATGCAAAAAATTATGTTTTGCCATATTTTTTTTGTTAAAAATGGTCCTGCGAGTGAAAAACTAAGTTTGGTGTTAGGTATTTTAGATTGTAAGCTTAGTTGGAAGGAACATCCTTCCTAATAGGGTGTTGAGGCAACTTTATCATCTTAGTCTCTATTTTCATTTAACTATCTTAAAACTAATCTACAATGGGGTATTGAAATGAAAACTGCAGTATGGAATATTATGCTGGGGGTATTACCTACTATAAAATAAAGCCTGTACTAAAAAAACAAAAACATGCCATTAGAGTATTGTGTATGTGTTGAGTCAATCGTAGAACGCATACTTTTGAGCTGTTCAAAAATCTTGAAATTCTCCCTATAAAGGATCTGTCAATATATATTCTTAAACTTTTTTTTTTTTAAATTCGGGTTCTTATAATGTTAGACTTGATGAAAACTACAATTTAAGAGTCAACGGCAGACATTCTGTAGCATTGCCAACAACATATAAAACCTAGTCTGCTTAATATGCTACCTGATAACCTTAGAAGTGAGAGATCGAAAACGGTGTCCTTGTTTTTCTATATTTCCTTTTAATCATTCCGTAATTGATGACTTGTTTATTTATTTTGGATTTTCTTTTTGTTTGTTCTATTTTTTTTATTTTTTTGTTTTTTTTTGATTTTTTTGCTGTGTTTTTAAATGTTTCCCTAACAATTGTTTACATCTACCAACTGATTGTACTCCACAACAGACATACGAATGACCACCGAATGGCCGAATTTTTGTGACGTCAACGTGTCAAAATGTTGCCACGAAAAATGACACATGATTAGGTCAGAATTTACCTATTTGAATGCGCAATTACCGGAAATGAAAACACATTCAAGTTGTAACAGAGCAGAGAAGTAAAGTTTATTACAAAAATGGAATCGTACAATACCCAACCCACACACCACTGCTTCAATTATTTTTAAAGATCTAAATATAGATTGCAATATTTTTTGACCATCATCTGGTAAAAGAAATTTCCATTTTTATGCGGTCCGATGATTACGTGGTCGAAAAAATGTTCTGCTTGGTTGTTTATTATTTTTGAATGTTACTTTTCCCCAAAGCGAACAAAAAAAAAAGAGAAGCCAAACATTAATTGATTTAATTGCGCAATGAACAGGGTGATATATAATATATTTTATAAATAAAAAAACGATTGCCCCGCTCAATATCAACCGCGGGACAGTGAATTATGTAACAGTGGTAAATTTACATTTATGCACGTCAAAAACCCCTTTGCAATATTTACGTTTAGTGCTGGATTGTTATAATTAAGAATAATTTAACGAAACTTGTAATAAACGAGCAATTTGGTTAAGGTTTTTATAAGTTTCGGTCACTTGTAATCTAGATGTTGTCTCGTACAAAAGGTAATCAAAGCGTAAACTCGGTGAAACCCATACTCATATTGAAATACATAGTTTTAAACTTAACTGTATAGTGAATGGTCATTGCCGTGGACACAATAAAGATCGATCTGGCGTGTTTATTGCAAATAAAATTATTGTGATCCAACAAATACCCTTTGATTCCATTTCTTTGTAAAAAGTATTTTATATCTTCATAACTTCTTTCAAAGACTAACCCATTGTCCTTTTTTTCAGTCGGATACCTTAAAACTATCTACAGACTCGGATATGTCAGATTGGTTTCTGGAACGTGATGTCAAAATTCCTGCTGTCATATTAAACGACAAATTAATATCAGATGCATTACTTGGCACATTACCAATAAAGTCAGAACATTCCTACAGCTTAAATTCAGATGGGGATTCAATGCCAGACTCGCCAAAGAGTCTGCACGCGAAAATGGATGGTAAGCATTATAAGCAATACACATTTTAATAAACAATTCACGCTTATTTAATCTTAAGCCCGCATATTTCCTTAAAGCCGCGTAGGAAATTATTATTTTGCATGTAAGCCCCGCTCACATGATATGCCAATTGCGAAATACCATACCGCTGCTGTTTTCTCAACTCTTCGCGCTTATTTTTCATTCACACAGTGAGACTATGGAACTCCTTACCTACCCCCACATATTAGAGCTATATCCAATCACTCCAATTTTAAAAGGGCAACTCTTCAATATTTTTCCTCTCATCAACATTAAATCCCAAATTTATCTCCTATCTATTTATATCTCCCCAGCTTAGTTTTAATAAATTTTCTGTATACTAGTCTTAAGTTATTTGAAATAATTTTTTTTTTTTTTTGAATTTACACCACACTATGTAATAAAAAAGATCAGCTTGCTGTCAGATTCCATGTTCCCTTGGCCGCAAGAGCAATTTTGGGAATCTCGATTTCTGAGCGAAATCTCGTTTTGTGTCCCATTGGGCACAAAAAATCTGAAATATAAGAGTAAAATCTGAAAATCCTAATGGAAAACGACATAGGTCAATATTCGCCAAAATGTACTTAAAGATATCCTTTTGGAAGTAGTTGCGTTTTCTTTAACGTTCTTGTTTTATAAGCTAATGTAAGGCCTTTGCATATGATATTTATTTGTCTTCTCTAACCACAAAGTTTATTGCTTTTATTCACATAACCAGGGCACTTTGTTTAAAAATAGGGTAACTGATTCTACTCAAATCAAGCTCTTACCAGTTCGATATAACAAATAGACAAAAAAAAACCTGTTTGTCAATTTCCGTTTACAATGTGCTATGCGATGGATGCTATTGTAGTAGTTAATAAAATGATAACCGTATGCAAGACGTCAGTCAACAAATTTGTTGAATCAACTGTTGACGCCATTGAAACCGAACTCCATCTCATACTCCTGTCGCAGCAAACAGGTTTTTCAATCGTTTTTTCTTTCGAAACACAGCTGCGTATACCAATAAAAGTTATTATCGAGTTGCTTTTTTTATTTCCTTCTTTTCAATTTAAATCTAAATAAATAAACGTCAAGGAACAATTGTTATCCATGTCGCATCGGTGTATCAACAAAAAGCAACATCCCAGCAGTTGTTCTTAACCTCATTTTTATTGTTTAAGAATTTAATTCTATTTACACTGGACTTTTATGGAGTGATTGTTTCGAAACACGGGTATCATCTCTTTGCTGATTTATATGTCAAAGAGATGCTTACTACTCTATTTCTGATGTAATTAAAATAAACAGACGTACCGAACATTATGATCCATCATCATTGTCTCACTGTGCGTGCCGACTTAAACCACATAGATCAAACGAATTAAATGTCAAAAGTGAAGTCGACTCTTTGTATACCTATGCGTATATTCGGTATTGCAAAGAAAACCGTATAGAGTTCTGCTCGTGGTCATTATCTCTAAAAGATAAAAGGAAATTATGCCTCCTCATAAAAGTTTAATCATATAGGTAGATGACAAAACAGAGACGTAAAGCTCAGCAAACGATTGAATGCATTTGCTGATGATTGAAGAGAATGGAAATTATTCGATAATGCAGCGTCAGCTTATTTCTTTCAAAACATGACAAACAGCTACCTTAAACCTCGTGATAGAACACTTGTTTTAATAAAACTAACGATAATGATTGCATACTATTTAAACAAATGTCAGAAAACAATGTCTCGTAAATAGGCTACAACTACGATAACACAGTTTGCCAAATAAAAAAAAATGTAAATGACAGCAATTATGTAAATGTATTTAATATTCTGTTTTAAAAGCTAATTATTGTTAAGAGAGGAAATAAAGAATATTTAATGTGTACCTACAAAAGCGTGCCTTAATAAAATTGATGTACTTAGTTTTTGTCGTATAAAGCGATTTCCACCATTTTCTTAAATTTTCAATAAATCCTTATCTATTGATAAGATAGATAGATTTCGCTATTTTGAGTTCCTTATTAACCAAAATATTGATATGAGTTTATATGACGAAGTACTGTTTACTAAAGTTGCATCTAAATCTTCTTCTTAGTGATAAAGCCACAAAATTTTAATTGGATTTTGCAAGAATTATGTTTTTGTTCTTATAAATTGTTTAAAAGTTAGTTGGATAAAATCGCGGTTTATGGATTGGTTGTTGTTGCTAATTGACAAATCTGTTGCCACGAGCAAAAACAGCTAAAGTCGAGTTAAGACGAAATGAGTTTTTGATACAATTAGATTCAGCATGCCCAAATCTTCAAGATTCGTTTTTCCAGCTTTTTATCTTCAAAATTGGAATTTTAATGCCGACGACTTTTAATAGATAGTCTAGAACCATTTGTCATTTTAAGCTTTTTAGCAAAACGTTAATATGCTCTCCTGAAAAATTATCAAATTCGACTTTAGCGGTTTTTCCTTGTTGCAACAGAAATAATGACTCATATCGATGAACTCGGATGAATGCTTTGCGAGAATGTGTTTACCGTTGTTTTGTTGTTGTTGGGAAGCCCATATTATAAGGATTCAACTCTAGGGGGATGCATTTTTTGACTTTAATTGCGTTTTATTAAATAACGCTTGAGTGAATTCAGAAATTTGAAATGCCGTTGCTTAAGTTAGGATAGCGTTTACACCAGTGATTTCAAATAATTTCTCTCTATTGGAAATTCGGAGTTATAGGTGCAAACAAAAATGTCCTTATGTCTCCGAAACAAGACATTTCACTACAAACAATACAATGGAATGGAATGGAACTGGCTAGTTTATATTTCAGTGAAAAATTTAATTTAAAAAAACCAAAAAAACCCGACTGACTTTAAAAAATATTTAAAAAGATTAAAACAAGACACTTTCACGTATAACTAATTGGCAGTCGGAGGCTGCGCATATTTTTGTCAGATTGTGTAGGTAGTCTTACAAAGCCGGTTATATTCACTACAAGCTCATAAGCTTGCGGATTTTTTTCTGTAATCTTTCGACCTTTTATATAAATGAACTGCAATGCTGATTGTACGGCACAATAAGCCTAACGAATTTGATGTGTTCGTGTCGCATAAGTGGCTTCTTTAACAAATAATAAATTGAACTAGGCGGTCAGACCTTTGGTGTATATGTTCATCGCGAGTTCAGGCCCAATCTTTCATGTTATGTCTTGCTTTTCCTTGCAAAACTCTTCAGCAAATATATTTTCATCATACATTGACGAAGGCGACTAAATTGCAAAACTATAATGAAGTTGGAAAGCGAAAGCGAACCGAATGACCACTTTGAATCTAACCTATCATGAAGTTACTACTGGCCAGACCAATTTGTTGTTCCATAGGTAGACTTGTTGTTGAGGCTGCCAGGCCTCGGACTATAAGGAGTCCATCTGGAAGTGACCTTTACGGCTGCGAAGCTCGACCGGAAGCTATATTCTGGTACCACGGGAGACAGGAGCCCCTGTGGCAAGTTGATTTCTGGTGACCTGTCACTGGTTCGGCTTGTTGCAGCCTGTCTAAGAGGTAGGCCCCCTAGTGGGAGCATCGTGGTGGCTGTGGTTGCCCAAAATCGCGGGAACATAAGTGTTCTTGAACACAAGAGGTGTTAGATAGGCCTCGCTCTCTAGCAAGGAGTGTAGCTCATGCCTTATACGTGACTACGAATTTGTACTGGGGTAGTACTTGTACTACTCTAGGGCGTGGTCAACGCTTTTCTTTTGACCCCTTCTGTGGGAAGGCCCACCGTGTTATTAAGCCGTCAAGGCAGGTGCACACGTTAAGCCCTCCATTTCATTTTCTGGCCAGACCAATCTGAATTGTTAAAATTCGTAGTTACGTGCGGTGGCTAGATTGACTAGTCGTACAGTCTGTTATACTTGAAAGTATCTTGTTTTAATCGTTTTAAATCTTTTTTTAGTTTTTTGAAAGGAAAAGTGCGAGTAAACTCAAATTAATATACTTTTGAGTATAACTCAGTTACATATCACTTGTGACTATTAATAATAATGACTTAATCTATTATACACAGTTAGGTTTATAGTAAATGTCAATTATAAACTTTTAATTGAAACTACTATTTGTGTTGAGAAATGTAAATGAGTATTTTTTTTAGGACTCTAGTACTGAATATTTTTTATTTTAAAATCTGCTAATTAAGCTGTAAATATTTCTAATAAAGACTTATAAATTTCGGGGGTCACACTGACGTCATATTAGCGTTGGCACTTCGGGGAAGAATACGAATCTTGTGACACCTCCCTCTTCAAAATCAAGCCTTAAAGTATATTTAAAGTATTTTCTTGTATAAAGACACTTTTATGGATATGTGACCATACAATGGGCCTTACCAATAAACATTTTTAGTTTCGACTCTAAATTTTAGTAGCTCAAAGTGACTATATTTTCCATACAAAAATTCCGCAATTGTGAGCTTCCGTTAAATTTAAAGTCGATTCTAAAATTTCTTATTAATGAGTGCGGCGCAAACCACAATTTTATCAAATGTTTAAATATGTGTACAAAGTTGAATTTCCATAAAACAATTCAAAATTGTATGGAATGTGAAAAATGTATGAGTATGTAGATTTACAAAAAAGTATTAAACCGTTTCTTTTGTGAATGGTGTGCATTATACCTATTTATTTGTCAGGGTTTTAGGAGTGTGCCTAGAGCACTTTACTAAAATCTTTATAGCACTTATATTTCATATGCTTATGTAATAAAAATAATAATATTTCAATTATAATAATTGAATTCATGACTTCTGCACACTAATGAATTCATCAGAAAGTAATTTATTTCACAGTTCAGTGTATAGCATATCTTGACATTTCTCACAGACATTAGCGTTTTTTTTTAAATTAATATTTTTATGTCTATGACACTCCGGGGAAAAATACCAATTTAATGAAACCCCAGACTTCAAAATCGGTCAAGTCGTTTGGGCTACAAGGCGAACCGTTGGAAAGGACATAGGATACGCGCGAAGCACGACCCTCCCTGTGTACAGTCTGGGACCACCAGAAATCTATTTCAGATCTCAGATTTTACGTTGCCAATGGAATGCGCGACGAAATTGATCTGCTTTTATAAATGTATTAGTGTGTATTTTGCAGCAATATCAGCTGTTCAATCTGCATTTGTTTTTGAAAAAAAAAAATACAAATGGATATCGACTTCGAAAATGTTTTCTCTGTTATAGATACAAATTTAGTATTTTTGGTCATTTGGCTTGAAAGCGAACGTCTAAAAATGAAAAAAAAAAAATGTAGATCTGTAAAAATATCGAGATCTTCATAAAGTGCTCCGAATCGAAAAAAAGATTGATTTTTTTGCCCAATGGAACATGAAAAGTGATTTAGATCAAAAAAAGATTGATTTTATGTCCCAATGGTTTAGAGCAGAACCTGAACTGTTATACAAAAAATTCGTGTTTCTTTTTTAGCTCAGATACATCAGAGCTCAAATTTGTGTTTCTTTTTTCGTTCAGAGCATGCTCAGAGCGCGCTCTATGAGCTCAGAAAAAATTGACTGAGCAAGCTGAGGAAAAAGCTGATTACACATGTACAAGCACACTTCCAGTCACATCTGACAGAAAAAAAAAACAGGAAAAACAAAAAAATATAAGAATGCTCTGAGCACACTCGGTTCAGAGCGCGCTCATAATGCTCGAACTCAGTTCAGTGCTCAGCTCTGAACTAAAAAAGAAAAACGCCTATTGTAACAAATCATACAGTCCCACATACAAATCAACGCCCAATTAGCAACCTATTTCATAAAAGTAAACTAAAATAAGATAACGCTGCGCTTTGATATCATTTTAATAACGTGAATGAATTTTGCCTATTCCAAGTGGCACTATTGTTGGAATCAGCAAAAGAAATCAAGATGTTGTTAGTAATTTGTTAAATTTATTATCAATGAAATACGATTGAATTCGTACAAGAAGGCATGCAATATTTTGTATTCAGCCTGTGCTGAAAAACAAATCACTTGAGCAGATGCCGCAATATATGTGTATCTGATAAGTGGCGTCAAAAGCCTGTAAATATTTGTGCAGGAAATTATTTAATATTATCTATATACCTACTGTGATAAGAATATGAATCTGTAAATCACACAAGGAGGTCATACAACTCCAGTATGAATGACATTGATTCAATAGCACTTCGTTATCAACCAACATCAACATTATTATTACAAGCAATGTGCTGAATACGTTCCTAAGCCTTTTAAACCCATTTCAAGCGTTCTTTTTTCGATGCAGCACTGATAAGGACTACCCTTATACTTAAGCGATTTCCAAACAACATCCGTCACAACATAAAGCACTAGGGGAAATTTACCAACGCTTAGATGTCGATCAAAACTTTATTTTGATAACAAGTTTTATTAAAATTCTGAAAACTCAAAAATAATTTAAATATCAAGATACCGCCAATCACTTTGGATTGCTAATATTAGACGATAAATCTTTATTTTCCATTAAAAATATTATTTAAGTTTTTATATACCTACTTGAAGTTCAAAGTTATATACACATATCTCGGAATCTTACAAATGTGTATATAGTTATTGTGTGGCAGCAAGATGCCAAAAGATCTCAATGTGTCACAGAAAAAAGCAAGGAAAGAGACGTTTTTTTTTTTGTATTTATTTAACCAAGTCACGATTAAAAACCTGAACTGTTTATGACCGATACGTTAAAATGTAACAACACACAGCAAACTCATGGGAATGCTCTCTTCTTTCATCATATTCTTACTACGAATGTGTATATTTTTTCGAAACTTGTAAACGGTTACTGCCCTGTTTACAATTAAACGCAATATGTTTTAAAGGTTAAAGAGCAGTACACAATTAAGTGATAAAATGCGAGGAAGCATAGTAGGATTTAATAAGTAAGTAGTTACCCAATAGCATATATGTATGGGCAGATGATCGGACTTTTCATATGCCTGTTCTTAGTTTAAAAATTTTAAAGCTTGATGGACACCGACCTTAGAGGCTGATAAATGTGCAGTGTCACGTATAGTATAGATATTTTTCATTGAAATGTCGACATCAGACCTCCAATCTGTATACGTCAGATGTACAAAAAGACTAGAAACTAAAATGGTTTAAATTAAAATTACCTATTATCAGCACTTTATAACTCGATTAGATTATTTAACAATAATTTTCTCCTCCTTTCAGATATGGACGACGAGTGCTATCCTGCTATATCAATGAAAACCGCGACTAGTAATAGTCGTCGCCTCTTTGAACCAGCACACGGTAGCATGTCATCGATAATGACAAACAGCCCCACAAGCACACATTCTACACTGTCTAGCAGTAATCCAATGCTAACAGCAACTTCGCGTGTCGGCACAATTAATTTATCCAACAATGCCAGCGTCTGCAATAGCACAAATGCATTTAGTTCATCCAGCAGCATCAACAAAATCACCAGCACACCACTTACACTTAACCTGCGCTCAACAAAACAGCAAATTCAGCAGCAGCAACAACAACAACAACAGCAACAGCAGCAGCAACTGATGCAACAACAAGCGCTTGCGACAAGTATACGAAACGACAGTGTATCTACATCAACCTCCTGTTGTTCAGATATCGAAATCGATGAGACCTGCATTAAGGATGAGCCCATGTCACCAGATTCTAGCTGCCCGCCCAGTCCGAATTCCCACGTCTACAGCAGTGAGCTGAGCCTCAATATGGCGAATATGGCTGCGTCCACAAACTCAGACCTCGTTTTCGAGCACAAAGTATGTATTCTCTTGAACAAATTTCAAACCTCAAGTTTCTGACGTTCAAAACGTTTTTTTAGAATGGTTCCCTGCAACTTACCCCAGCCTCACAAAGCCTCCTCAAGTCCCAGCAGCAATTTATGTTTGGCAATTCTGGCCAAAATGTAGTCATGCCAAAGGTTAACATTAAAATGGAACCCTCCCAGCAAAGTGGGCAAGTTTTTGGTCTGCCACCTACACCGCCGTCTTCGTTGCCTAGTGACGAATCGGAAGGTAATCAAAGTCCTGAACATCATTTGGTTTCGCCAATGTCACCGCCCGCGCAACAACAAATAAATCTCTCGTCACCGCAAGTGACGGGAGGATCAGCAGGAACCTCTTCAACGCCCACTTCGCGAAGAAGTACTTCGAGCTCAAACAGTGCGTCTAGTTCACCTGCGTCATCACATGCTAGTGGTTTCTCCAGAACGCACAGTGGTTCGTCAACTAGACAGCCAATACACACGCCATTGATTAGTTCACAACCGGTAAGACACATTTTTATATTCAGCAGTTTTTATCTACCTATATCTGTACGAGAAAATGCGAATTGTCCTGAATTCACATCTTAAAGTTTATAAATCTCATGTACTTGCAAAATGAGTATTAAGCTATTTAACAATCTTTTTCTATTACATAAACGTTATTCAGGAAAAAAAAATATCACAAAAAACGATTTTTCGTTTCTAACAAAAAGCTTTTAATAACTTGCAAGCAATTAGAAAACTCAATTCAGCTATATTAAGACGGTATCCCTGTTTTATTTTTTATTAACAGAAGGGATCAACTGGAACTCTAATGCTAACTGAGGAGGAAAAACGCACACTATTGGCTGAAGGCTATCCCATTCCAACAAGATTGCCACTTACCAAAACCGAAGAAAAGTCATTAAAGAAAATCCGAAGGAAAATCAAGAATAAGGTAAGAACAGCGTTTTTATAACAACTTTCGATTCGAAGGGACGTCTTTGGTCTCTGGCATAAGTTAAAGAATCTGCTCAGTTTTCAGTGTGGCAAATTAGTGGTTTATCTTCGATAGACCCTGCTTAAAAACTTATCCCACATAGTGAAATAAGTTCGCAAATGAATACGACTCTTTAAATGCCATTATTTAATTCAACTTTTTCTGTTAATTTTCCAGATATCTGCCCAAGAAAGTCGCCGAAAGAAAAAAGAATACATGGACCAACTTGAGCGTCGAGTAGAGGTTCTTGTCACCGAAAATACCGACTATAAGAAACGCGTTGATACCCTCGAAGATACCAACGCCAGCCTGCTCAGTCAACTGCAAAAACTACAAGCATTAGTTAATAAAAATGCCAAAAAGGCTTAATTGATCAAGTCGCTTAAATAAAACAAACAAAACTATAAAAGAACGCTTCTCAAGTTCTCTTAAAAAAATATCAATATAAATACATATATTATATTTTTGTTTTGAAGATTTCCAGAGAAATTAAATAGTATTTAAAATAAATAACATTAACAATAAAATATATATAACATCCACAAAAATGTTAATTACATATACCTACATTTATTTATTGCAACGACCAAATGATAAAGGACAAGAAAACAAAAATAGAAAACAAAAACATTTACTAAGTATAAACATTCCATCCAGGAAACAAAAAAGGCTAAATGGGAAATATTGTCTTAATCGAAGATAAGATGAAAATATTCCGTTTTATTTTTTAAAACTTAAAAAAGCAACAAAAAAAAAACAGTAAAATTATATGTAAATGATATTTTTCGATAATTTTTACTATCACTTAAGAATCACTTCGCAAAGTGTTGTACAAATATTTTTATTGTTCCAATTTTACAATAAAAAAAGAGAAAAGAAAAACAAATAATATATACTTATATATATATATACTATACATATATATTTACACTAAGAATTTCATTTAAGAATGAAATTATTTTTAAATAATGGATTTGCTTGTTTTTAATATATATACATTTATTACCAAGGTTTTTGTTTAATCATGACAAATCAAAAAAAAAAGTGTATATTACTATATACCTACGTCAAAATGAAAACATACAAATAAATAAATAAATATAAATAATTGTCTTATTGTATAAATGGCTGTAATTTAAATTATAATTAAACATGTTTAATACTAATCATAATCTTAACATTGTAATGTTCTGTACCTATCAAACCCATAGAGGAAATCCGGGAAAAATTGCAATCATTCTTTTTTAGAAAAAAACTACTTAGATGAAATTTGTTTGAAGTTTGTATAAAAGAAAACAACAAAGTATCCGTCTTTTCGTGCAATAAGCTTTTTTCTGTAATCTAGTTTTAATATGTTTCTGCAAATGTATAGTCAATTTTTTATAAAGTTTTTGTTTTTAGTATTTTCTTTTGAAATGTGAACATTTTTTACTTGTTTGACTTCTGAAACACGACAATGATTTAGAATTGATTTTGTGAATTTGAAACTGCACTCTTTAGAAAGCGAAAGATAATTCAGCACGTGCTGAATAGAGGCTCTTAGTCAATCTTTAACACATTATGTTTTAATAATGTTTGTTTAATGTTCGAAAGGGAAGGAATAACAATGTGGCCTTTAAAAAAATGTGTTTGCATACAAATAGGTACACGAAGCATGGAGGATGATTTTTTTTTTCAACATCATATCAGCTGAATTCGCGATCCATATGTTGTATCTAAACAAGTCACCAATTTCTGCCAGGTATGCGTTTGTTTGTCATATCACGCCTCGCAAAGGGGGAAATAATGCGAATATTAGAAGACGGCGACATTTTAGTCAGTTTTGAGAAATAAAGTAATTGGATAGTTGTAAGTTAAAAGTAAAGACAGCGCTGAATATATCAAGCTGCGTAAATATGATGCAAGCACGTAATCTCATCAATCCGCAGCGAAGCCTTTCCTCGACATAGAATCACGAATTATACATAAACAAATATTCCTCGTAGCCAATTAATGATATCCACATTTTCACTAAAAGAAAAGCAGTGTTGTTTTATAAACAATTTGATATATCTATTGTTACTTATTTCAAATTATATTTTTTTTAACATTACCGTGTCACTTAATTTTATATTAATTCCGAGCCGTGTTTTATTCTTGTTTACTTTAAGTAAGTTTTCATGTACAAATTATAGAAAAGGACCTTCGTTATGACAAAAATCCAGAACTTCCATTCGGTTTAAACGGTTTTTTGAAAGATGTACATATACGAATCGAATTACAAAAGTTCCATTCTTATTTTAACTATAATTTATTTCCTCGGTACCTACCTATATATTTTTGTTTAATTTATCTTGATATCCAGAAGAACGAAATGATATAATTTGATAAGTAAGCTCTTTTAATTTTTTGATTTTGTTACTAATCAAAATTATTGCAGTTGATAAGTTTCTTTACGCATAAGTTTGTTTTTAGTCCTTAAACATAAATCGTGTCGAAGGCACACAGCACACTTAATTTTTTTTTATATTTAAAATGTTACCAAGCGTATATATTTTTTCAAGCAAATGGATTTTTTGTTTGTCATGCAAATAGATTTTTTTCCAATGAAAAATATGTTAATTTAAATTAAAATCAAGAGAAGCAAGAAAAAATAGCTTTCTCATAATTTCCTTGAATAGAAAGGAATATAATTCAGACGGACGTTTGTTTTGAAAATGCAGTGTTTATAGATTTTACAAATTTATAAATATTTTTCAGTTTTTGTGTTTATGTTAATTTTACAATCAAAATATTTAGCTCAATTGTCTTTTTCTTTTAAGAAATGGAAAGAAAAAACTATAGTTATAAAAATTTTATACTAAGGCAGTCATCATTTTAAATATTACGAAATGGATGAGAAAAACATTTAACGAAAATCATATTTCATTATAATGTGTGTTAAGAACAATTGAAAACTATCTATGCGAGAGAAATAAATTTGAGGATAGATTGAAAAAAACATGATGGAAACCCTATGATTATATATTTTTTGACCTTGTAATTATAAAATAATAAAAATATATACTATAGCCACATATATACACGTACATAAATATACAAAATAAACCTAATATAGTATAGAGAAAAACAGGCAGGCCGTGTTCTTATTTTGTTATCGGGCTTTTTCGAAGATTGGAAATCAAAGGAAAGCGTTCAATTCTCCGCCGTCGTTATAACTACAGCGTTGACAGTTGTCAAAAGGCTATTTAGACGTTACTGTTGGACACTCACATGCAAACCCATAATTTAGTTGAAGTAGTAGAATGCACAACTGAAGTAGGTATCTATTATAGACTATTCTGAGAACCTGCTATGCTTAAACATCATCATAGAAAATGATCGAAGTGAAACTCTCCATATAAAAACCCCTATCGCGGAACACGCCGAGGGGAATTTTTCCAGTCGGTAAAGTGAAATCGTAGAAAACGATCGAAATGAAACTTTCCATACAAACTTTGACATTTCAAATAGTTATACCATGTTCCCACCAAGCGAAATCGCGAGATTTCGTAAAATCTTTCCAAATCTCCGAGATTTCGCCATACATTATTGACGTGCCGAAATCTCGGGATTTCAGCGAAATCTAGTCGAAATCCCTTTGAGTTCATCCGCCCGTGAGAGGTGATCAAACCGAACAAGCCTACAGCATGAACTTTGGTTTATTTTGTGTTCATTTGTTCATTGTGTACGTCAAAATAATAAGCGCCAAAACAATCAAAAAAATAAAAAATCAAACAGCTGTTTGCCAGCCACTTCAAAATTGACAGCTTATGACTTTTGAAATCACTTCAACTCGGTGGGAACGACTTACGAGATTTCAGTAAAAATTCATCGAAATCTCGCGATTTCAGTTTGGTGGGAACATGGTATTACACAACTAATTCATTGCGTATCCTTTCGTTTGTTGTGCGGTTTCGTTGTGACTTTTTAACTTTTGTAAAGCTATGTTCACACGATTGCCAGATCTGCCAATATCGTCAGGTCTACAAATGATATAGCAATGCGCTGCAAATGATCTGACAATAGCGAACTACCTTACAACACCAAATTGCCAGTTCACACGGTTGCCAGGTTTTGTCCCAAACTCCGACAATTTCATTTGCAGATGGTTTGCCAACAAATAATTTGTCTGACAATGTTGCCATGTAGAAAATTGCCAGTTCACACGGTTGGCAGATGTTTGCATACAAAATATTTGCAGATTCGTTTGCAGGCATCGTCATACAAATTAAAAATTGTTTTTTTTTTTTTGCATTCGCTGGTGAAGTCTTGATTAAGAAGCGAGCGATATAATAGAAAAAAAATGTAAATGGAACAAAAAGATGTAATTGCGATTGTTTTGGACGTGTACGTATTTGAAAGCAGCGAGGAGGATGAATTGCCACTAAACGTCGGCGTGTTTGCACGAAGGATAGGGTGACCCGACCAACAGCAGGAAGGACTTTACGCAAAATTGCTTGTGGAACAGAACTGAGGAGCCACAATTGTATCGCAATTGTTTGAGTATGGATTCCAAAAAAATCGTTGATCGTCTTGCTTTAGCGACTCCGCATATCCAATGCGGATATGCACAACAATGTACAATTTTTTCAATTGTAGACCTGACAATATTGTCAGATCTGGCAATCGTCTGAATAGAGCTTAAGTTCAAAACTAAAGTACAAAAACTAGCGTGTAGCAGGAAAGAATGGAGAGACGGACCCGTATCTAACACGCAATTCATAGCCGCTTTTACGGACGGATCTAAATTACCACCTGAAGGTATTACATTCTTTATCGACAGCCAAGCAGCCTTACTGCAACAGAAATAAAATCAAAGCTTGTGAAATGCTGTCGCGAAAAACTCAGGGTTCTTGACACTCAGCACAAGGTATTGCTCTGCGGGGTTCCGGGACATGAAGGCATTCAGAAACTGTATCAGAAGAAGCTGATCCCTCTGTGAATATCCCGCCTTGCTCACTCAAGCTTGAAGCAGGAAGAAGGGCCACCCACAAGAGAGGCAAATGGACTGCACAAGAATGCTATGGCCAATCTTCAATGAAGCCAGAACACAGAGTTTCTACGAAAGGATAGAAAATCTCTTTCCACCCTCGTAGGAATCACAACACAACACTCTTCGGTATCACATGAAGAAATTACACTTGACGGAAGAAGAAATCTGTAAAGGCTGCGGCAGTGTTGGTTATATCGTGGGATTTATCCCCTTTGTGGGATTTTCGTTGTCTAGAAAGCCTTCCGTGGGATTTTAAGGAATCTAACAAAAAACATCAAAACATCTACATTTTACCATGAAAAAATGTCCATAAAAAAATTATGAAAATTTTCTAGTATCACAATAGTCATATTAATGTTAACAATCTGCTATTTTAATACTAAAGGTTAATTTAATATATATTTTTTTTCCGTGTAATTCCGAGAAATTAAGTACTGTGAAATGGGTAAAAATGGGAAAAATGACTACGCTTCGTGGGATAAATGAAGAAAGAGTCCTAACAACACTGGGCTGCGTTGATAAGGAATCTCTTGAGGACATAACCCACTTCCTAGGTATCCAACACAATAGGTACAGATTCCTAGGGAGACACTTCCTTCACGACCTAGACGAGCTTTCCAGCACACCTACAAGATAATCCAGAGAATGGTTTGTATACAATGGCACTGTGACTAAATCACAGGTGTTTTTAGACAGGGTTATTATGGGTAAGGTGCAACCTTTTCCACCAATGTGCATCACAATGGGACAATATTGACCTGAGTGTGGCACGAAGTATTCCACGCCAACCCGCATTCCCAACCTAACCTAACCTATTTGACAAACATCTAGCCCAAAGAGATTTCTTGGGCTATTATTGGCAGGCTTTTCATGGAGGAGAAATGTTTTGTTCTCTCTTTTTGGCTCTCTTCTGCCCAACTTTCGCGTATGGGAACGAAGTTTGACTAAATTTGGCTAATGTGAACGAATGCATTATCGTAAGGGAACAGATCTACAATATTCCTATGTCGATTAGAAAAGCTACGACTATTGGCTTTCACGACTAACAAGGACACTTTGATTTAGACAGAACCTTGACAAAAATTAAGAGAATCATATGTGCGCATGTTTACATTGCATGCTTTCGAAGACACAAAAAGGAAGACCAGCCCGAGAACTACATCCAATACCACCAATTACCCGACCGTTCGAACAAGTACATTCATTTGCAACTTAACTAAATTTGTGAGATTAGAAGCTGTGCGTAACACCAACGCTGAAAATATAGTACGAAGGATGGAGAATCTTGTGACTGATTGAGGAGCCCCAGAAAAATTTGTGACAGATCGAGGGACTTGCTTCATATACCTTTGAAAAATTTTGCCAAAAACATGGAATACAACATCATCTTAATTTTCCGAGACATGCTCAGGCAAATGGGCAGGTTGATAGGGTCAACCGCACCCTGATACCTACAATCGCAGCAAAACTTGATGCAATTAAGGAAGGTAAGGATTGGGACCTGAAGCTTAAGAATGTTGCAAGAGACCTGAATAATAGCGACAACAAAGCGACGGGTAAGTCTCCGTTCCAACTTTTATATGGATAGATATACTCCACGTTTCGATGAGGAATATTTTAAAAAAAAAATCACAATTATTGAAGAATACAGGCGTTACCAGCGACCCGAGATCTCACGAGATGAAGCAGTTTATCGAATACTAGCAGAGCAGAAGAAATTCAAAGACCGCTATGATCGCAGCAAACGAATCAACGTTCAATATGATGTTGGCGACACAATTTTTATGATAACGATCTCGCAATCTACAGGTGATTCCACTAAATTGCACCGCAGAAATCGAGGACCCTGTAGTGGCTCAATATCTGAATGCACTCATTTGTCATCCGCTGGCTGAATTCGATCATCATCATCCAGCGCTTATCGAAAAATATGTCGTACTATTCTAGAAAGATAACAACTGCATTCATTCCATAATTTCTATCTCTCGATGTATTATTTTTAAATCCATTATTACAATAAAACAGTCAAGTAAAAAGCTACTTTAGTTTTTCACACAAAGCACCACTGACCCCTGGTTATAACCGCAGCTCTCCCAACGATACTTAAGGAGTTCCAGCCTCACGAAAGTACTACTCAATTAAAACTATGGAGAGCACCAGATGCAAAAGATGACGAAATTGAATCAGACGCAGACGAAGAACTTGTTCTCTCAAATACTACCCATACTTACAATTATAGGTATAGGTACTTCAAAAAAGATTCCAAAGTCGATGTTGGCATTAATCGTCAATCATTGCTGACGACTGAAAATTTTAAGCAGCAGTGTAGGTACTCGTAAGCGAAACATATTCCAATGCTATTAGGTAATATCGTTTTATTCATCTATTATTTTTTTTTAATGAACTAGAAATTTATGTTGTGAAGTAAGCCAATAATATTTTAACTATTATTCTATACCTATAACTATAATAATTAAAAAAAAATATACATATTATTTTATGTAATAAATATATGGACTTCGAGGAAGAATTCAAACATATATTGGCCGAGAGATAACACAAAGAAAAGAGTGAGTCTCGTTAGTGGAGAGTGGACGTGTAAAGACGAAAACTTCATCGAAAGCAGAAGCTTTCCCATACATAACGTTTTCATACGTTTTCCGACCATATGCCAGTAGTAATTTGATGTACTGTTGCATCTACAGCATCCTCAAAGCAGCTGGCTCTTCTGTTGAAATTAGTTTGGAATGTCAGACTTCGTTCCTCTTACCAAAACAAATTGTACTCCGAGCTCTTGAGGCTGAGTGAACAAAACAAAGCTCCACGACCTTTTATTAAAAGATCTGCCCCGTCTAATGCTAATGCAAGACATGCTGTAGTCAGTAGGCAGAAATGGTTTGATATTGAGTGTCTGAAGTAGATAGGATAGGTAGGTTCTGGGACCACTAGAGTGGCAAAATTTGCCACCCTGCGGTGAGTCACCCAATTGTGGTTAAAATGTTGTGGTTTTGATGTTCCAATTGCGGTTTTAGAGTGTGATTGGCACGTGAGTGTTCCAATTGCGGTTAAGTTGTTTATGTTTTATTTTTTTATCATGGCATTGGTAATGAATTTTTTGAAAGATAACGTTTCATATGGGAGTTATTTTGGGATTTAGTAAATGGAGGTCAACGTTTTATGCGACAAATTATGTGCGTTGTTGTGTATACATTTATTCTATAAATAGAATTATTGTTATTATGGTTTCGTTATTTGTTAAAAATGAATTGGAAACCAATTGCGGTTTAGTTGTTTTTGAATGCAAGGATAAGAAGAGAGAGACCATAGTAGACAAGGAGTTTGCACTGTGGTTTGAAAATTGTATGCCATTGTAGAGGTTATATGTTGATTTGATTTCAGTTCAAGAAGCAGTTGAATTTTTTCTCAGTAGTAAAGAAGTTCGTTGCACACCAAATAAAAATAAAGAAATGAAGTGTAATATTTGTGATAAAACGTTTTCGCTTAAAGGTGTTTTGAAGCGTCATATGGATACTATACATAACAAGATCTTAAATCATTGTTTGGTGTGTGGTAAATCATTTACGAGAAAATATAAATTGAAGGAGCATTTGTTAAAGTGTATAGTTTTGGATGAGGACAAGGGGAAAAATGAAGTCATTTTACCAGTGACGTCACTACCTACATCAACATCAGGATCACCATCGACATCAGCACCAGCATCATCGAATATTGTGTGCAATGTGTGTAACATTAGTGTGAATAGGAAAACATGGAAGCAGCATCAGCGAAGCAATGCACATAAATCGAAAGTTAAAGTGTCTTACGCCGATAACGTGCATAAAATAATGACATCATTCAAAGAACGAATTGTGTCGTATTCCGTGATGAATGAAAAAGAGGACGAATTAGATGTGAATTCATTTTTTGCAAGAAAGAGGGCAATTGTCAAAAATCTATTGCAAGAAATAGTCATGAAAAATAATTCAATTAAATTCAATTTGGAATTATTTGCGGAATTTGTGAAGATTGGTAATGAGGATGATATGGACTTTGATGTAAAGTCAATGGCCACACGTATGCAACCCGTTCTTTTATACGATAACATTGAAGAAATAATAAAAGAAATGGAGGATAATATAATGAAGAAGCTGGAAGAATTTCAGGAGCGAGACAGTGGATGGACTCTAATTAGGATAAAAGCCATTGAATTGAATGTCAATAAATATCAGTGTTTGCAGGGATCAGCGCACATCAAATTACCAGCTTTCATTAATAACAAAAAGGCTGTGATCAATGTTAAAAACAATGATGTATACTGTTTCAAATGGGCAATAATTTCAGCTGTGAACCCAAACGTGTCGAAACCCAATTCCTCATTTGCCTATAACATATCCGATATAACGAGTGACTGTATTTCCACTGCTGATATGGTTCTAAATTTTAAAGACCTCGTTTTTCCTTTGGCAATTGATCAGATACCCAAGTTTGAGGCGCAAAATGAGATAAGTGTTAATGTTTTCGGATACTCGAATGATGATGAAACGAGCAAACAATGTATTGAGGGCCCATACTATCTGACTAAAAATGAGAAACCCCTTCACATTAATTTGTTATATTGCGATGATAACGAAGTGACTCATTATGTGTGGATAAAATGTTTAAGTCGTCTTCTACGCGACAGGATCCTCAATGTGAAAGAGAAAAAGCTATACTTTTGTAATAGTTGTTTGCAGCACTATTACAATGAGGAAAGTTTGCAGAACCATAAGACAGAATGCGCTGGTGTTGTTACGCATATGCCAAAGGAAGGGGAAAACATTGTAAAGTTTTCAAATGTCGAGAGATCTGTCAGTGTACCTTTCGTAATATATGCAGACTTTGAGAGTATACTATTACCTGTTAGTACTTGTCTTCCCGATCCATCTATATCATCAACAACAACAACTCAACAGCATGTTCCTTGTGCATTTGCCTACTACATCAATTGTTTCTTTGATAGCAGCAAGAATTCAATGAGGACGTTTACAGGTATATTAATTTTTGCTATTTTGTTGTTCTTTTTTTTCAAATGATGTTTTATAGGACCCGACTGTACGAGTAAATTCATCAACAATCTAAGTGAAGATATTCAACTACTGTATGCTGATTACTACAAACATGCAGTGCCGATGAAAGATCTCACACCGCAACAAGAATGGCGTCAAACGAACGAAGAGTGCTGTATATTTTGTGGGAAAAAGTTTATAGAATTCGAGTATAGAGTAAGAGACCATTGTCATGTTACGGGGGAATATAGAGGACCTAGTCATAATAGCTGTAATTTACGAACAAGTCTTCCAAAATTCATGCCGATTTTCTTACACAATCTCACAGGTTATGATAGTCATTTATTTTTCTCTTCATTGAATGAATTGGAGGGAGAAATCAAGGTATTGGCTTTGAATAAGGAGAAATATATCTCAATATCTAAAAAGATGCTTGTAGATGAAAACTCGGAGACCTATTTTGAAATGAGATTTCTTGATTCATGTCGCTTTCTCAGCGAAAGTATTGACTCACTAGCGCAGAATTTAGGTAACGATGATTTTAAATTCACAACATTATATTTCAATTGTGGACAGCAATTCGACTTGATTAAAAGAAAAGGTGTGTTTCCCTATGATTATCTAAATTCGTGGGAGCGCTTAGAAGAGAAATGTTTACCAGAAAAGAGTGCATTCTTCAACAAACTAACTGACGAGGAATGTTCCGATGAGTCATATGAAGTTGCTCATAAAATTTGGTCACATTTCAATTGTCAAAACATGAGGGAATATCTGCAAATTTATTTACAAAGTGATGTTGTTTTGCTTGCCGATATCTTTGAGAATTTTCGAAAAATATGCCAGGAAATCTATAAATTGGATCCGTGCTATTATTATACGGCACCCGGTTTGTCTTGGGATGCAATGCTCAAAGTTACAGACATTGAATTGGAATTATTAACCGAATTCGAAATGTATAAATTTTTCCAAAACGGTGTTAGGGGTGGTTTAACTCAATGCTGTCATAGATATTCGGAAGCAAACAACAAATTTATGACTACATATCAACCAAACCTACCTTCATCATATTTGATGTACTTGGATGTTAATAATCTCTATGGTTGGGCTATGAACCAAACTCTTCCCTATGGTGGTTTTCAGTGGGTGACAAGCACAGATCACTTTACCAAAAGTTATATAATGTCATTCAAAAATCCAGATATCGGTATCGTCTTGGAGGTAGACTTGGATTATCCCGAAACATTACATGATATTCACAATGACTTACCATTTTGCCCGGAAAATATTTGCACTCCGGGAACCAAATCTAAAAAGTTGGTAAGCAGTTTTTATCCTAAACGGAAATATGTTATTCATATAGAAAACCTGAAGCAAGCACTGAAACATGGTTTAGTAATGACAAATGTCCACAGAGTCATTCAATTCAAACAATCGAATTGGCTTCAAAAGTATATTGAATTGAATACTCATTACCGTAAGAAAGCTAGAAATGCCTTTGAAAAGAATTTTTTCAAATTAATGAATAATAGTATCTATGGCAAGACAATGGAAAACATTGATAAAAGAACTGATGTTAAAATTGCTACACATTGGGAGAATATCGGTAAAAGGAAAGGTATACGGGCTCTAATGGCAAAACCAAATTTCCACAGTAGATCGATATTTTCTGAAAATATGGTTGCTATTCAATTGCATAGGGTAAAAGTTGTCTATAATAAACCACTTTATTTGGGATTCGTAGTCTTGGAACTTTCGAAATTACTCATGTACGAGTTCCATTATGAATATATGAAAGTCAAATTTAGTAACAGGTTGCTTCTCAATTACATGGACACAGATTCATTCATTTATACTATCAATACCGAAGACTTTTACGCAGATATCTATAATGACATACACACATACTTTGATACTTCCGACTATAATCCCTTGAATGTGCACAACTTTCCGCTGGTAAATGCAAAAAAATTGGGTATGTTTAAGGATGAGAATAGTGGAAGGAAAATGGCACAATTTGTTGGCTTACGTGCTAAAATGTACTCTTTTACAATTGATGATGGTATTTCCGTTCAGAAAGCAAAAGGTATCAAGAAGTCTGTTACAAAGAGACTTACTATAGAAAACTATAAGACTTGTTTGTTTGATAAAATCTCTATTTATAGGAATATGACTACTTTTAGGAATAAACTTCATATAATTTATACACAAAATTTATGCAAGAAAACATTAAACTTTGAAGATACTAAAAGATATATATGTGAAAATAATACAAGTACTTTAGCTTGGGGTCATTATAAGATCGAAAATAAAAATATATGAATTTGTAATTAAAAAAAAAATTTTTATTTCAAGAGAAATTTCAGACACAAGTGACCGCAGTTAAAAGAATTATAATTTTGGTGTTGCTGATAGTTGTATTCTATGTTGTTTCCAAGATAATTCACAATTTCTTGCGGTGGTTGAAGGTTTCCAAAGCTATCGAAATACTCCTTATGGTTCTTATCTTTTCTATATGCTACCCAGTGTGTTCCAGTGCCGAAAGAAGAATCCAGATTAACAATACCACACTCTATTTGATGGGGTTTTTTCGGTAACGTATCGCGCATAAAAACCCCTCTAAAGTGTGGCACATGTTTTGTATATCTAACCAAATCGCTATCTGTAAGTGGTCGTCTGGGTAGCCTTCTCATTAGTTTTTTGGCTGCGAATAATAAAATAAACCGTAGCCCTTCCGGTATGGTTTCAGATATAGGCCTTTTCCCATTGCTATGGCCTCCATAGTTTTATTGTGACGATTTGCTTCTTCGAATTGTTTTCGAGCAGACTTGGCTTCATGTATAGCCTTAGCGATAGCCGATCCACCAGATGCTAGACCTCCAATTGCTCCGAGGGCTGTTAGTATTGGAACTAGAGGCAGGAAACCTCCAATTTTAGGTAGCGGTATTATACGTGGTATTTGAATCGTTGATTTTTTTCTTTTCAATGATTTAGATATGACTTTTCTAGCAATTTGTATTGCACTGTCAATATCAGTGGGTTTTTCTTGTAATAAAACCTTTTTCGCATTTTGCACGGCCATATTAAAAAGTTTATTCGCGGCATTACATTTTTTCTTCCCCTTAGTTTTGTGGCCCATGCCGAATTTTACTTTTGCCTTCATGGCGTTTGTGACGAACCAAGCGTTTGCACGTTCAGCGAAACTACTGTCCTTGGAATTTACTCTTGCCCACGCTTTATCGCTTAATATTTGATCTGCTACGTGTCGTTTATTTATATCTTTTGTTTGTGAATAAGCAATATCATGTTCTCTGCAGGCAGCGTCTAATGGATTTACTCCCTTTTCCCCTCTCAACAAACGCTCTTTAAGTTTAGTGCCGGGTCCACAAAATTGATAGCCTGGTAAGTGAAGTTCAACTGGTAGGGAATTAATAATGTTATTTATTAGTCCTCTTCCAACTGTGTTTCGATTGTGACTAAAGTGCTTTTTATAAAAGACTACCATTTCGAGTGCGGTGATCAAGTCTGTTGAACATATTTTCAAAGACTAAAACAAATCAATAAAAGCACAGGTTTTTAGTACACATGTCAACACTCATTATTGAGATGCGTTTTATAAAACAGCAAAACGATCTTGTTGTTCGCAACAGAGATTTTTCATCTAATAGTCTATCGTCACCGAGACATAGTTTACTCTTACCAAACACCATAAGAGCTTTGATAGTGGGTCCATCAAACTGTGGGAAAACCAATGTTATGATAGGCTTAATCGAAAGTCCCAATGGAGTAAAGTTCAAGAATATTTATTTATATTCAAAGTCATTGTATCAACCAAAGTATCAATATCTTCAACAACTACTACAGCCTATAAAAGGTATGGGATTTCATACATTCTCTGCAAATGAAGATGTTCTACCGCCCGATGAAGCAAAAATTGATTCGATTATTATTTTCGATGATGTGGCATGTGAGAAACAAAACAATATTCGGTCATATTTTTGTATGGGTCGTCATAGGAATATTGATTGCTTTTATTTATGTCAAACATATACACGAATTCCTAAACATTTAATTCGAGACAATGCCAATATGATTATCATGTTCAAACAGGATGAAATGAATATGAAGCATATATACAACGATCATGTGGGTGCTGATATGAAATTTGAAAATTTCTCAGATATATGCAGCAAGTGTTGGAAGGATAAATATGGTTTTCTGGTCATCAACAAAGACGATCCTATTGATGGTGGTCGTTATAGAAAAGGATTTGATATATTTATTCAACAATAAGTAATCAATATTTCTCAATTTCGGATCAGTATATAATATGTTCTCAAGCTGTTACAACAGATCTGGTAACTACAAGCTGATCTGATTGATCTGATCTGGTAACTACAAAATGAATGAGAAAATAGTAAGAGATATTATAAAGACTAGAAATGTATTGCGGAAAAAGTTCAACAGTTTCAAGTCGCAAGAATCGGATGCACGGGGCTTGTTGGAAGACACATTTAAACCAATCACCAGACCTCTCAAACAACTCGTTAAAAGTTCAAAGCAAAGCTATGTTGATGGTGGAAATGACACCAAACCTAGACTCTTAGAGGGTAATACAAGCACACCATTGAAAAAGGACATCTCACCGGTTGATTTTGATTATAAAGTACCAGATGAGAGTGATACGATTAAGTTCAATTCAAGTGATTCAAGTGAGGAGGATGCCTTTTATTCGCAAAACGACGACGACACCAATAAAAGCGATGTATATTCAAAATTGGATTTGACCCAATTGGAACGGAACAAAAAATTAGATAATTTGTATGGTCCACATAGAGATTCAAACACAAAATGGAAATTTGGTAATAAAGAGTTTGTGCTAAGAGAAAATAGTATTTCTATTGGTGATCAAAACTGGCCCCTTACACCCGGACTATTTGAGCTTCTGTTTTATAAAACACCATCGAAAAACTACAATTCCTCTGATTTGCAAGTTTACAAGGAAATTCTCATTACAACAAGTGCACATAAACGTCGATATGATGAAAATGAACAAATCAAAGGCACAAAGGCATTCAAGTACAAAAATATTATAAAAAGACTATTCAACGATAAAACAAACCGTAAAGGATCTGGTCTAATGAGCGTAAATCTGCAAAAAACTAATTATATTTATTGGGATGATCCCAATGAAATAGTCGATAGATTACGACTTTTAATTTCATCACAATCGGCAGGTCACACTGGTCATAATAATGAAATTGTTTCCATTATTGAAGAACTTAAAGAGTGCAATATAATAGCCTAATTCATTTGCAAAATGAGTGTCGACAAGTTTGGTCACTTTTCTCCCAATATCTTCAAGGACAATAGACTTAAAAAAACCATTGGATTTAATATGGATCGTGATCGGAATATAAACCTTCATTTTAAACGAATAAAAAATTTAGCAACACCAATTGAAGATGACGATGCAGTATCAAAGAAATTCATCACAGCCAGTCAAAGTCAGTTGATCTTAAAATCTCAAAAAGACAACACACTTTTGGGAGACAATTTTAGAAAAAACCTTGAAAAAGTCACAAAGGATTTACAAGCGGAGATAAATGCAAATAAATTGCTCATTGAAGACCTAAGCAAGGATATAAAAGAACTTGTTAAATATATTGAAGATAGACTGGCAGGGTTTGAAGCATACACGTTCAAACAAGTCGGAGAACCGAGAATCCAGAATAAATTACAATCGGAAAGAAAATGAATATTAATGTGAAAAGGGGACTAGTAGGTGAGCTGCATAGACAAGCTCGCAAAAATTTCCATCGTCGTCGGGTAATAATGAAGGGAATAGATGACCTTTGGCAAGCAGATTTAGTAGAAATGGGACAATATTCAAAAGTTAACAGCGGGTACCGTTTTCTTCTCACCCTCATTGATACATTTTCGAAATTTGCCTGGGTTGTGCCGCTTAAAACTAAAACAGCTTCCAGTGTCAGCGAAGCAATGAAAAGTATTCTTGTCGATTCGCACCGCTCACCAAAGAATCTACAAACCGACGATGGAAAAGAATTTTTCAACAAACAATTTCAAACTCTCATGCGGCAGTACAGTATTAATCACTATTCAACATTTAGTATTTTAAAGGCATCAATAGTTGAACGCTTCAATAGAACTTTCAAGGCTTTAATGTGGAAAGAGTTTAGTTACCGTGGATCATATCAATGGATACATTTCCACAAACAATTGATTGCTAGATATAATAACACAAAACATCGTACCATTAAAATGCCACCAAGCAGTGTCAATTCCAACAATGAGAAAATGCTACTAAACACAGTCTACAACAACATGAAAATATTTAATAAACCAATGTTTCATAAGCGAGACAGTGTACGAATCAGTAAATATAAGCACATTTTCGAAAAGGGCTACACCCCCAATTGGACGACTGAAATCTTTAAAATCAAAACAGTTCAAAATACTAATCCAACTACATACATTTTGGAGGACTATAAGGGCAATGTCATCAAAGGAGGCTTCTATGAGTATGAGCTGATGAAAACAAGATATCCAAATAGTTATCTTGTGGAGAAAGTTCTCAATACCAGGGGAGACAAGGCTCTAGTCAAATGGTTGGGATTTTCAAGCGAACATAATTCTTGGATTAAAAAAAAAGATGTATTGTAATAAATACAAAACAATTCGAATAAAATACATATAAAATTTGTTTTCAATTTCATTGTTCAACTAACGCTCAAGATGTCAATAACACTAATATTAACTGGTGACGCATCAAATCTGGAAGCAAATTATTTTCCATCAATAGATTTGGATAGGGATTACGAGTGTGGTCTGGTTGATTTCCATACATTTAACTCTGTACCCAATATTGATTTGGAAAACAATTTGTTTCATGTGCGAGACTCAATCATTGAACTTCCAATTGGTTCGTATGAATTCGAAGACATAGCTACATTCTTGCAGAAAAAGTATGAGAGTATAAATAAAACTGGAGAATTTTATATTGACGCCAATTACAATACATTGAAAACTGAAATTTACTGTAGTGATGACATTGATTTTACCGCAGATCGAACAATCGGTTCATTATTGGGATTTAGTAAGAGAAAGTTAAAAGGAGGAGAAGAGAACAATTCGGACCTGCCTATCAATATAACAAGAGTCAATGCTATACGTATTGAATGTAATATCGTGGGTGGATCATACATTAATAATGCACCAGCACACACCCTTCATGAGTTTTCGCTAAATGGTAGCCCCGGATATAAATTAGATGAAATTCCCAAAAATGTCATCTATTTGCCAGTAACCACCCGACAGATCAGTTCAATAGCTGTTAAAGTCATTGATCAAAACGGTGATCTAGTAAATTTTCGTGGAGAAACCATTACACTTAGGCTTCATTTAAAACCCAAGGACCAATGATTGTTTACAATAAAAACAACGCAAAATCAACACCCTTCATCACTGTAACACAATCAGTCACACGACCAACAACAACAACAGTGATTAAGAGGGAACCGTTGCAAAAAAGAAAAAAATTAACTGCATTCAATAGGGAATATTTGAAATCATTGGGTTTCCAGCTGCTGCTACCAAAATAAACCTAAATCATGAGTGAAATATTAAATGTATTACAAAAGCCCATCTATGATGAAAGCATCATAAAAAAGGAATACCATAGCTACACACCATATTTGCAAACGTTTAAAAATAATGATGAAATAAGAATCGCGATTCAGAATCAAGATCTATACGTACTGCCTAGTGATAGTTATATTTATATCGAGGGAATTGTAACACTCGACAACGGAACAATATCACATAATATAAAATTTAAAAACAATTGTGTAGCATTTCTCTTTGATGAGATCCGATATGAAATCAATGGAATTGAAGTAGACCGTACACGATATCTAGGAGTGACCACAACGATTAAAAATTATGTCTCCCTCAATATGAATGAAAGTCAAATGTTGAAAAATGCTGGATGGTCTGTAGGGGAAGACTTTGAACTAGAGAACGGATATTTCAATTTTTGCGTGCCACTCAAAATGCTTTTGGGCTTTGCCGAGGACTTTAATAAGATTGTATTGAACTCTAAGCATGAGCTCATATTATTGCGTTCAAAATCTGATCAGGATTCATTCTTTTCAACTGATGTCAAGGAAAAAATTAAACTAAACATTATCAATATTACATGGAAAATGCCCCATATACAACTGGCTGATTTTTCAAAATTGGAAATTCTCAAAACAATGAACAGTGGACAACGCCTAACAATGTCTTTTCGAAGTTGGGACTGTCACTACAACCCTGTACTATCACAGGGACTACACAATTTGTGGAATGTGAAACTTTCACCGCAAAGCGAGAGACCACGGTTTATTTTAATTGTCTTTCAGTCTGCCAATGTATTTCAGCACTGTGATTTGAGTAATATTAAAGTGCATCTTAACTCTGATTCATACCCGTACGATGATCTCAATCTAAAATTTGATCGAAATCGGTACGCTATATTGTATGACATGTATATGAAATTTCAGCAGGGCTATTACATGCGTGAACCTCAACCAATTTTATCACGTGACAAATTTAAGGAAAACGCTCCAATCATTGTTATCGATGTGACACATCAAAACGAGGCTGTTAAAACGGGTCCCCTGGATATTAGAGTGGAATTTCACACAACAAAGAATATACCAGATAAGACTTGTGCATATTGTGTACTTATACATGATCGTCTGGTTGAGTATACACCGCTTACCAATGAAATAAAAAGAATTATTTAAAGAAAGAATTATGTAAAGGAATTTCATTAGATAGTTTGTGGTGAGAGCGTAAGCACACATCTAAAATTTATAATGGTGGAGGGTGTTTTTATCACAATGGATGTCCAGGGCTTCAACATTGAGCCCAACACTTTCATCTACAAAGAAGTGGCTATAACATTCAACAACAAGGAGCATCAACATTTTCTAATCGAACCACCATTTCCATATAACGACCTATCTGCAGCCTCCAAGAAACGTGTCAATTGGTTGGGGCGGAACCAACACAAACTGATGTGGCATGAAGGTTCTGTCACATACAACAGTGTACAGAGCTTCATAAAAGAAAACATTCGAGTAACAACTCCCATATACGTAAAGGGAAAGGAGAAGATTTCATGGATTAAACGAATGCTTGACGACCCTTGGTATATGGTGTTAAACGTGGAGCAGTTTGAAGAAGATTGCGAAAATTTGAAATCCCTACGAACAAATTGCATGCACCCAAAATGTGAAAACCATTATGGTGATGATTGCTGCTGCGCCCTTCAAAACAGTTTTATTATAAGAAATTTAGTTCAGAGGAAAATAAATAACGAATAATTATATATTGTAAAGAATGTTTTTTTTTTATTTATCTTCTTTTTTTGAAATTTTGATCTGTGATGATCTGCCCAGCGGACCAACATAGGTCAATGTGAAATCTTGTTCACATATAGCATTCCTTATCTCCTCCGACATGTTGCTGTAACGGTCCGGAAGAAACACCTATAGAAGAAAAAAGAGTAAGTATCTATTTACATTTTTTTCGTTTTAGGTAGGTACTTACTTGAAAATCACTGAAAATGCAAAGCATTTTCTTACCGAACTTGGTTGTACAGACTTTAACCTGCTCGATTTCGTACGGTTGCCCTTTGATCAAACTTGATAGCTTCACTGTATCCTTGAAGCTACCCTGCTCGATGTTGTTTAATTCTTCGTTGATGTCCATGTTACTGCTGACTATCGCATGAAATTCACTCTATTTATATCATCACAAACCTACCATCAAATTAAATAACAACTAATATTTCTAACAACAAACCACAGATAATATTTTTTTTTTCCTGTGCATATTTCCGTAAATCCTTTTTCCCATATTTATTTTAGCACGATAAGACTTTCAACGCAGTGCAGAACATTGCAAACCACAGTTGGAACATTCAGCTGTCAATCAAACTCAGAAGCAATACCCTCATTGAAAAACCGCTAGATAAGGATAAATTTTTGGTGGTATTAAATTTTTACCCAATTCCCATGACTTTCTGGTATAAAAACTCGTTGAAAACTATGCAAAACATTACTTCAACAGAATACATCCAGGAATTCAGTCATGGAAGCAATTATTAACTTAATCAACAATGATGTAAAATACATCACTGAGGCCTGCTGGGAGTTCAGCGGGTTGCTGAAAGAACTGGAGGATACCATGAAGGAGCTTCAACGTACGAGAAGCTGGTTGCAGTTGAAAGCTGCCATTCATTTGCTGGCAGCATTAAATGCCAGAGCCAGGGGAGGTGATTTCGTTCAAAACGAAATCAATCCCATTTTATTAAGTTTTTTAGAACTTAGATAAATAAAAAAACCCAAAAATATTTTAAAAAAAAATCATTTGTTTTATTTTTAAAAAAAAACTTTTCAGATTGAATTTGTTGTTGTTGCTGTTGATTGTCTGGACGATTTTTTCTTTATTCATCCTTCCCCCGTTTGGTTGCTGTTCCAATTTTTTCGTTCTCATTTCATTTCACAATCTATGAAATTGTCATATCATATGTTTGCTTATACTTTTTCACATCAATCAATTCGACATCGGAACGGAACGTCGTGTCTTGTGATGTAAATATTTCAATTTCACCATTACTCGTAATTCTTTCACTGGAATATTCACGATATTCATAACAATTTATGGCGAGTGTACGTCTCTTATAATTACTATCGTAAGAGCACCGTATTGTTAGATCCAACTGATCGTATTCTAACTTAAAATGTCTGTAAAAAATATTTTCACTTTCAATTATTCCCTGGATATCCTTTTCTTTTTTCAGCAAATCTTGCCTGAATGCCTCTATGGCCTCTTCGACAGTAAAATATTGTTTTACAGGTTCTTCTGTTGTTGTTGTTGCTGTGCCATTATTTTGTTGATCATTTTGTATGATCTCATTGATCTTCATCAATTGAAAGGACAAATCAATTTTTAAAGTATCATTACTAGGTAGCAGCAAAGAAAATTCCAAATTTCCTTTATTATTAGTACCAGCTGATAGATTTAACGGTATTGGGTTAGCTTGGAATAAACCCCATGATACGGAGATTAACAGAAAGAAGAATTTATACATTTTGTTTGATTTGATATAGAGATCGACACACCACACCACTGAAAAGTCAAATGGAAACTAAATCAATATTCTTTGAATTAACTCTTTTTATTTATTCTGCTATATAGTGACATTATTTTTTTTGTTTGCATTATTCTACTTTTTAACATGTAACATCCACAAGTGTCGGGTCCCACTTCACATGTATCCGATGACCAGCTGCATGTTGAATAATGGCATCCATATTTAGAATTAACAATAGAAGCAGGAGCGTATTCACATAATTTAATATAACAATTTAAAATCTCCCTGTAGTGATCATCCAACAAATTTTCCTTGTGATCTATTAAAAAGTCAGGAATTAGTTTCATAAGCTGTTCACGACCTGTATCCACCATCTTTTTTGAGCGCTTTATATTTTATATCTTCCTTATCAATATCATTAAATACACACAGCTCATTAAAACTACTCGTTATTCTCAAGGGATGAAAACCATCGGTTGTCACTCCTAATATGGTTATTGAACCACCGAATACTTCAATTTTTAAATGTTCGTTTACAGTAAATTGATACGGTACTGATGTTAGATTCCCAGGTACTGGATCTCCTCTGCACATTTTCATCAACAAACATTTACTACCATCTTCTGGCGTTA